>CM069063.1:28783945-30087695 GCA_035220775.1 Malus fusca
TAGGTATGGTTGTGTGAAAACATAATTAGGTGCAATTAATGTGTTTTGTGTGGTAGTAAATAATCTTAGTTTAATTAAGTAGCTTTCATTTGGTTTGCTATAAATACCCAAGTCCCCAAGCCTTGTAATTCATCCAAAGGAAAAACAAAGCTAAGTGCTAAATAAGAGAAGCTTTGCTAATTAGTGTTCTTGTGAGCTTTCTTTAGAGTGTGCTTTATTTTCTTCTTCTTGGATCATTAGAGTTATCTTGTATACTCTTTTTGTTCAACATGTAAGTGAAAAGTTTTACATTTAATTTACATGACGAGTTTGATACTTAATTAATTATTATGACTATCTTATTGTGTAGTTTTATTTAAACACGCACTTAGAATTTTAGAATACAATATTGATATAACAAAAAACAAAAAATCTATATTTTACACCTCAAGTTTAATTTGCGGGTGGTTTTCAAATCAACATACATAGTGGGCGTATCATATAACAGAGTGTCAATTTTATATTTTTGAATAACATTGTCTTACAACCATTATCATAATAAGATGCATTTCTCCTCACTACTTGTATGAGAGTGGATTTGACTCATGGGAGTGACGAATTTGATACCAAATTATTCTGACAAACTCATTATAAGGCTTATTTTAAATCTTTCACGTATTACGTAAAAATATCATTTTATATCAAAAAATAGCATTATTAAAAAATATATATCCACTTTTGACAAAAAATTATATATCCCTTGCCGTGAGCCCGTGTAGTTCAAAGAGAAGACATACGATATGGGCTAAAGAACATAATGGATCATTTTCACCACAGAATCAAAGACCATCCCAAACCTCTAAAAGCACCCAAACTTCACACAACCACCGGAGACAAACAAGTAACGGTGGAAGATGTGAAATCCCGTTCCTGGATTTCACTGTTATAATCTACATATTCGTATTATTGAGATTTTATATTATTTCTCGAGAATTTATTTTAATTTGTTTGAATTTATATTTTAATTAAACTAGTTACGAAGTTTGAAGATTGGAAATTAATTATTTAAAATCCGTAGACCTTTGGAGGTCACAATTTATATTTTTGAATAGATCTTGAAACCACGAACATATAGGGGAAAGCCGTTTGCGAGTCCGGATTATAACGGTATAGTTACGGACATTTGAAGTTGTTTTACTAACTACAGATTTTAAATCATTTAAACTTCCACCAAGAAGAAGCCTAATTAGATTTAAGCAAAAATAAGAGGACCAATCAGATAGAAGGAGAAGGACGAATCAAATTAAAAAGGGGAGGGTTTCAAAAAAAAAAGAAGGAAAGAAAGAAAAAAAGAAAAGAAAAGACAGAGGGGTCTGATTCTGACCCGTTTTGGGGTGAATTAGACCCGTTAACCCCCAAACTTGATCCGCTCATATCTCCTTCATCCGATCTCCGTTTTAGGTGATCTTGGTGTCCATGGAAAGCTCTTGACGAGCCCTACATCTCTGTAGTATTAGATTTCCCATTTTCTTATCCATTTTTCTATTTTGAGGCAGCAAAGTTCCATGAGTTTCCGGTGATTTTGTCATTTTCCGGTGATTTCGGCAACCATTTCTTTCGAGTGAGGTATTAAACTTTATCTACTCTTCATAATCTTTAAGTTGGTATGCTTGGCTTGTGCTTTCGTATTCGTTTTAGAGTTGGATGTTTAGAACCCTAGAAACCCAGTTTTCCTCGATGAATTTGGATGGTTTTCGGTTAGAATTTGTCGTTGGCCTAGTTGTGAAGAATGTTTCCCTTGTTGAGCTCTAGTTACCACGTAAATTTGAGCCTTTTTGGTTAAGGTTGAAAATTTGGGTTTTCAAACCTTTCACCATGGCTACCCTCGCGTGTGGTGGTGCGTGGGACCGTCCACGAGTGTTGTCTAAGTACCAAGTATCTTCTAGTAACCCTATGAACCTATGTCTAGCTCGGTTTCCTGAAATTCAATTGTTTGGTGTGGTGATCAAATTGGACCACCACTTGTTTGTGTGATTGATGACAATCCGATCGTTGGATCGTTGTACAATTTTGTGAGCACCATAGTTATTAGTTGTTGGACCTTTGAGAACTTACGGATTGGAAATCCGATGTGCGGGTCTTCCGGATTGAATAACGTTAGATTGTTGACCTTAATGGACCTACCTTATTGACGGTTGATGTTCTAGTCAACGTGCTCTACTCTAGAGTGTTGTTTATCTCTAGTTTGTTGTTAAGGCTTGATGGAGCTTAGTTGGCTCATCATGATGACGTGTCGTTCCCAGTTGACGTGTGTCTCAATATATGTATTAGTGGCACCATATCGAGTTATACTTGTTTATTAAATGTGCTTTCTATTGAATTGTTATTTTTATTTTTAGCATTGATCTATGTTTATTAATTGTGAATCGATTGTAGCTTGGAAAAGTTTATGAAATGTGGTTAGATATGTATGATTGCTATGATGTGTATGATTGTTTTTATGATGATGTGAACCCAAAATCTTATGAGAAGTATTATGTAGAACTTTTATGCTTGTATGATAAGATAATGATCATGAGAAGTTGATAGTGCAAGTGATTACGATGTAAATCATAACGGATGAGATAAGGGTAAGTGGTTTGTGTGTTGATCTAACTGCACCATGTAGCAGTGGTACATGGATGGTCTTGCTTGGTTAATCCGCGTTGGGGGACCATGTTATTTATGGATCACTCTTGGTTAATCCACGTTGGGCGATCTTTATGGCCATTTATGAAGGAAAAATTTTGTCCTAGCTAAGAACATGTAAGAACATTTGAATACATATGCTAACAATTAACTCTTTAAAGTAGGCATGCATCCAAAAACAATTCATAAAACCCATGACTTTCAAAGCCTAGTATATGGTGAACCAAAAGACTCTTTAACAACATTAAAGAGAATTAAGAATTTAGAGATTCTTTACCCTTGAAGCTCATCCTTGATTACACAAGGGATTCACCCAAGTGGAGGGCCTTCAAGTCACCTCCTTGCTCCTTGGATCTTCCTTGTGATTTTCCTCGTTTTAGTGCTCCTTTGCTTCTTTGAGGATTTGAGGATTAGTTCTCCAAAACACCAAAAGTTTGATGTCTCTAAGTCTCTTCACCAAGGATGTATTTTGTGAGGATGAAAATTGATCACTTAGGGAAGTAAATTTGCTAGATAACTATCCCTAAGTAGCCAAGAAAACCCTAATTGAAAACAAAGCTATACAGATGAATTTATACTTCATTTCTTAGGTGAGTGGCAAACTTGCAATTAAGCAAGTTTTGACATTCCTCACCCTAAATGGCCGGCCATATATTGTTATTGGGCTTATTGCCCATTTTGTTTTAGTTGTCATACAACTTAAACATAATGGGCCTTGTGGACCAAAACACTTTTGGGCCCCGAAGCCCCAAAACCAACTTAAAAGCCAAATACGAACATTTCGTATAATTAATTAACTAATTAATTAATCTTGACCATTCTTCAATTAATTTCTTCACATACATCCTTATTTGGTGTGCGATCCATTAGGTTCCAATTAGCGAGGCAGTGGGCGATGTTACTCTTAACTATCGATTGTGAATTGAAACCACATTTCAATTCTCCCTTTTTGATGATTAGTGTTTGCTAATCAATAGGGCTTCCACAAACCATGAGTGACACCTAGCAGTATGTCATGGTTACCCAAGCTAAGTAGAATTGGTTGGAGAACCTATCCAGTTACAACTACAATGCAATACGGTCCTTCTCTAATACAATACTCTTAATCACATTGTTTAAGTGATAGTTTGTTTCATGTCTATTATCCAATGTGATACTTTCTTATATGATTCCCTTGAATATGATTTGGAACATCTTCCTTAGTCATATTCATTTGCTTTGGCCAAAGACTTTAGAATCATATTTTAGAGTATTCTCCTTCCACCATGGAAGGTTAGAGATCCCTTGTTGTGCTTTCATATGCCTACATGACTAGATCGCATGACCCCAACAATGCCGTGGACAATCCGAAGGAATGCCTTTGTCATGATCAAAGATCAAGGACCTAACCATTAGACATCTATGATGCCTCAGGTCAAAGGACTACTTTGCATATTGTAACCTTAGAGTTCGTACATGACATGTATGTTTGAACTCTTATTAATCGCAGTTCAGTGTACTCGATCACTCTTTCGAGCACCTATGTGTTTGTCTTAGTGTCCAACACCAAATGACTTGAGACTAGTTCATACTCACGTTTGAGTCAACATAACACATACTAACCTTAGCGGATTGTCAATGCCCAATTGGCAATCCTATGGTTAGGAACGTTTTAGGAATGAACATAAGAGAAATGTCTCCTTAATCTAACTCATTAGATCACTTATCTCTTATGTCAAATACATCCCTTGGATTCTCTTATTGTTTAAACACATGATACAATAAATAGTGAATAACAATAAGTATTGCCCTTCCATTAAACATATAAAAGTTTAACATATTAAGTATTCCAAAAAGCTATTACATCAAATGAGTGGCTTTGTGGGCATACTTCCAACAATTTATACTTAGGGGTGATCATGCTTGGTTAATCCGTATTGGGTGATCACTGCCTAACAGTTCTGTAGGTGTGACTCTGCTTGGTTAATCCGCATTTGGGGGTCACTACCTACTTGGTTATCTTGACCCTGCTTGGTTAATCTGCGTTAGGGGGTCACTAGTGCTTGGTTAATCCGCGTTGGGGGACCATACTATATATGGATCACACTTGGTTAATCCGCGTTGGGTGATCCTTATGGCCATGTATGCTTAGGAGTGATCATGATTGGTTAATCTGTGTTGGGTGATCACTTCCTAACAGCTGTAAAAGTGACTCTGCTTGGTTAATCCGCGTTGCAGGGTCACTGCCTACTTGGTTACTTTCTCAGGGGTGGCTCTGCTTGGTTAATCCGCTTTGGGGGGCCACTTCCTGTTTGGTTACTTATGTAGGCTTCGGCCGAACTGCGTCCCTCTAGCCCTAGTTTATAATTTACATATGAATGATGGTTTTGAGAATCTTGTGGTTTGAATTAGAAAAGCCGTTGGATGTCTGGGTGACTCATTCGGAGTTTGCAACGACTTGATTATGATTTCATAAAGCATGATTCTATACTCGATGTTTATAGATTGTGATCGATGGTCTATTTTTACTAAATATCACATACTTGTATTATTGTCACTCACCCGAGCCTCAGAGTTTATCTAAGTGTCTGATTGGCCCGATGTACAATTTCCATGATGTAGGCATTGATTTTACATATGACAGATCTGGGTAGATTACGAGAAATCGCTTGATATTTTGGATTCCGTTGAGTGGTCTGGAATCGTATCCTGGTATGGATTCTGTTGAATGGTACAAAATCCCTACTCTTACTCATTTCCATAAGTTACACTAAAACCCTGGATTCGAGTGAATGAGAATTACCCACAATAGACCTTGTGAATATAAATTAGAATTATCAAGTTATTACTCGGAATCCAGGCAGGGAATTATGTAGAATTCCTTTATTAAATTTCGTGCACTGATATGTGATCTGGTTGACTGATTAACGTAATTAAATGTTAATATTGTGTCTCCTTGATTCATGGAATGGGTTACTTGAGGTGATTGTGGAATGATGTTGAATATGATTGTTATTAATACGATTAGATCAGTGATCAATGCGACTAGAGGATACTATTATGCTTTGTTGATGCTTTGATATATTACATGCTATGAATTGCGATTTTATGTTGAAACATAATGGTTTATATGATGGATGAAATAGAAACCTTGATTGTCATGTGGGTTCGTTATGTAGCTTGAATCGAATAATTCATGCTTGTCAAGTCCAAATGTTTGATTGAGGAATGTTATGCCTTTCGGCTTGAACGGATTGTGATATATGTCGAGTTGAAGGACGAACTACGAATGGCTTGATCCCTGTTGAGGGTACGTAGGCAGTCTAACAACGAGGTTAGATGCAACCATAAAATATACATAAATTACTATGCAATTTGAACCTTGAGTGGTGGTTTATTCATATCTAGAGGCAAGGTATGTTAGATATACGAGTATTTGGTGGCGTCACGTGTTGATCCTGGACGTATGTCGGGATCGGGGTGTGACAGAAGAACTCCAATTGGGAATATTTTTGCTGGTTATTTTGAAGTGATAGTGATGCTTAACACTGATAACATATCAATGGTGTTGCCATTGATGAATGCAAGAAAAACAGATATTGCAGAAACCTATGATCGAAGAAATGAAGAGAGAGAGAAAGAGAGAGGAATTTTTGATCTCTAATATCTTTTGTATTTGTTCATATTGAATTTATACAATGAGCATTACAATCTTATGTAGTAGCTAAACAAACTTAGGCCTTAAGCTAGCTAACAGTTACTAACAACCTATCTGAGGTGGCATAACAAACTAGCTGAGATGGCATATGATGTGGCATTATCTTCAACATCACCCCTCAATCTCAACTGGGGTTCCCAAGTTGAAGATTGTAGCAATGACGATTGAATGATGGACTGTGCAACCCTTTTGTTAATACATTAGTTGTTTGATCTTCAGTGGGAATATACACTACTTCCAAATCTTTCTTTTGTACCATTTCCCTAACAAAATGATAGTTTGTGTCTAGGTGCTTGATCCGAGAATGAAACACTGGATTTGCACTTAAGGCTGTTACAGACATATTGTCACAATGAATGACTAGATGTGCAGACAAGTTAACTCTCAAATCCTTCAAAATCTTCCTCACCCATGCAATGTCAGCTGCAGTGTGTACAAGGGCCTTATATTCAGCTTCAGTTGAGCTTCTGGAGACTGAATTTTGTTTCTTTGCTTGCCAAGATATTGGATTGTGTCCCAAGAACACAACATAACCAGTCACTGATCTTCTGGTATTAAGATCTGCAGCCTAGTTTGAGTCTGAGAATGCACTAAGACTAAACAAATGTATCTGCAGTATAATTGATTCCAATGTGAATTGTACCCTTCAAATATCTGATAATTTGCTTCACAGCTCCAAAATGCAATTCTGTTGGTGCATTCATGAATTGACAAACCGAATTAACTGCAAAAGCAATGTTTGGTTGTATGAAAGTTAGGTATTGTAATGATCCAACCTAGCTTCTGTATAGAGATAGATCTGTCATTGTAGTTCATTCTGCACCAAGCAATTGACTGTGAGGTTTACAAGGTGTAGCTACAGGCTTGCATGCATCTATTCCTGCCTTGTGAATCAAATCTGTAATGTACTTTGATTGATTGGCAAATATATCACCATTTGCCTTATACTGAATTTGTAAACCTAAGAAATAGGTCAGCTTCCCTATATCTCTCAATTCAAACACCTCAAATAGTTATGTAATAACATTTTGAACCTTGGCAGTAACACAATTGTGTCAATACCATCTTACTTAACAAATAAACTTGTATCAGAATGAGATGCAATGAAATTCAGTGTAACTAAGTAGCTTGTGAACTTGGAATTCCATGCCCTGGGAGCTTGCTTTAAACCATATAGTGACTTTATCAATTTACAAACATGGTTTGGTTTAGCAGGATCAACAAAACCTTGAGGTTGTTTCATATAAACCTCTTCTAGTAAATCACCATGTAAGAAGACATTTTTAATGTCCAATTGCCTTAGATCCCAATGATTCACTGCAGGAACTGCTAAAATTATCCTCACTATTATGTGTCTTACTACAGGACTGAAAGTATCTAAGTAATCAATTCCATGCTCCTGATAAAAGCCTTGAACTACTAATCTGGCTTTGTACCTTGATACACTTCTATCTGGATTCTTCTTAATTTTGTAAACCCATTTACTTCCAACTATTGATTTGCCATGTGGTGGGGATACCAACATCCATGTGCACTGTGCCCTGAGGGAATCATATTCTTCTTACATTGCCAATTGCCACTGCGACATACTAGCTGCTTTTCGAAATGTACTTGGTTGTGTAACATCACTGATCTCAGAGATTAATGAATACCCTCCAGTAAATCATTCGTCTTCATTTAACTGGAGTGATTGCAGTTCAGGAAATGAAGCAATCATAGCTGCAGAGTTATTTCTTTCAATAGCTCAACTTCTTAGTCTAGTCATAACAGACTGAGAATAATTGTTAGGACAAAAATTAGATTCTGGTTCTGAGTGTATAGGAAGAATTACCTTAAGCTGTGATGGGGAATGTACATGCACAATTTGATTTGTACCAGAGCGATGATGACTTGGAGATTGATGCTAACTTTGAGATACATATTCCATAGCAGTTGAAATACTGTCATTAGGCTCACTATGACTTGAATTGGTACTAATATCTGTCACTGACTCAGTATGAGCCTCTACCCTTGTTTCTTCATTAACTACTTGTCTATCAATACATTCATATCCTTGCCTTTGACCCTATTCACATATTTCAGGTAATTGAATCACAACATGTGATAAAGTTGGCTTATACACCTCTCTTGTATTACATGAAACTGTACGCTTCTTATTCTTGAAAGGGTAAATGTCTTCATCTTGAATAACATGTCTGGACAATATAAAATTTCTGGACTTCATCTCAAAACATATAACCCCTTTGTATCCTTGAGTAAATCCAAGAAAGATACACTGAACTGACCTTGGTTGCAACTTATTCTCATTGAAAGGTCTGAGTAGAGGATATACTGCAGTGCTAAATATTTTTAAACAGTGAATGTCAGGATCTTGATTAAACAACACCTGATATGGAGATTTCATCCCAAGTACTCTATAATGCATCCTGTTTCTAAAAAATGCAGCATGTGAACATGCATGGTACCAAAATGACACAGGGACTTGTGTTTCAATCATCTTTGTCAAAGCTGTTTTTACTAAGTGTCTATGTTTCCTTTCTGCAATACCATTCTGCTATGGGGTATGTGGACATGATAATTGATGAACAATGCCCTTATTTTGTAGAAATTCCTTAAACACTTTACTTCCATACTCTCCTCCACCATCAGATTGAAGACACTTAATAGCTTGATTAAATTGAGTAGTCACAAAAGCATAAAATTTGACAAATATTGGAAATGCATATGATTTATTTACCATAGGGAAGATCCATACAAACCTATAATAGTCATTTATAAAGCTGATATAATACCTATAGCCTTCAACTGACATTTGAGGTGATAGATCCCAAACATCAGTGTGAATCTTATCAAACACAACTTTGGATCTTTCTGATCTTACATGAAATGGTAATTTGCTCATTTTGCCTTGAATACAGGCTATACACAATGAAGAGCATTCATCTACATTAACTGGTAATTGATTATTCTGTAACATAGACTTCAATATTTCTTTAGATGGATGTCCCAATCATTTGTGCCATATAGCAGCTTTAACCTTTCTTCCCAAAAACACAGCACATCTTCCCAATCTTGCAGCAAATAATCTCTGAAAAACACTCACTGGAATATTGAACAGTTCTCCATCATCACTCTTTCCTTGGTACAAAATCAGATGAGTTGCCTTGTCCTATATAAAGAAAATCAAATCATCATAGATAAGCCAACAACCATTGTCTCTACATAACTTCTTTACAAATAACAGATTCATAGTTATCTTTGGCACATGTAATACATTATGTAAAATGAGAGAATTAGAAGATGTTTAATGACAGATGAACCAATGTTATGAACTGGCAAACCTTCACTACTTCCAACAGTGATTTTAGCATCACCAGTATATGGAGTTACTTGACTATATATCTAGATTGGCAGTCATGTGGTGAGTGGCACTTGTGTTAACCACCCAAGTGTCTGCAACTGAAAAATCATGAACAATTGGATTTGGATTGAAACCTACAATATTTGATCCCTATGCTGTCATCCCTACAAGAGATTGAGGTGGAGTTCCACCTTGATAGGCATAGTTGTTCCAGTGATAACACTCCAGAGCTGTGTGCCATTTCCTTCCATATATTCGACACACCAGAAAGCCATTTGATGAAGGACCATTGAAAGTATGTCTTTGATAACAATTTGGAGCTGTATGACATCTTCTCGAACATATCTGACATTTAGGTGACATTGTAGACTTATAATTGGTGTTGCCATTCCAGTTGCTACCTTGCTTAAAGTTATTTCTAGAGAAATTGTTTTCAGAACCTGAATTATCGCCAGAAAATGAACCATTTGCTCTATTTGATCCATTATGTGGACTTTTTCCATTATCGGTGTATCCATTGGAGTTTCCTTGTCCATTTCCAAATTTTGAAAATGACTTGGAATTGTTGTTATTGCCATAGAATCTTCTGTTATTACTGTTGAAATTATTCCTTTGCTGTGAATGAAAGTTCTTTCCTCCATTGCCTACATAGCCAGAACCACCATTAAATCCTTGAAACCCTTGAGAATTAGAACTCTCTCCCTGTTCATAATTCTGAAAATTTCCCTGAACTCCTTGTGTATTTGATGACTCTCCTTGCACACATAAAGCAGACATAGAACTGGTGAGACTTGTCATCTTGAAGGTTCTTTCCTCCATTGCCTACATAACCAGAACCACCATTAAATCCTTAAAACCCTTGAGAATTAGAACTCTCTCCCTGTTCATAATTCTGAAAATTTCCCTGAACTCCTTGTGTATTTGATGACTCTCCTTGCACACATAAAGCAGACATAGAACTGGTGAGACTTGTCATCTTGGATTAAATATATCTTTTTGCACCATGAAGTTGTGCTCGAAAATCTTTTAATGAAATACTAGAATCCCTTGCCAAGATTACTGTTTTAATGACTTCAAACTCTGGTGGCAACCCAAATATTGCATCAATTATGAAATCATTATCAGTGATATTTTCTCCAGCAGAAACAAGTTGATCTCTAATTCCTTTCAACTTCAACAAGTACTTATCCACCGAATCTGTGCCTTTTTGTATAGTGTGAAACTCAGACTTCAATTGATTCACTCGAACAACAGAGACCGATGCAAATCTTTCTTGAAGACATTCCCAAGCCTCCTGAGATGTTTTACAACCAACAATGTGATCCATCGCCTCATCAGAGAGTGTAGCAATTAGCAAGCTCAACAATGCCAAATCTTTGTTCACTAATTCTTTGTATTCAACTTTTATTTCCTTTGTAACCCCAGTTTCTGTGCTCACAGAATACTTTGGTGGACATTAAGACTCACCAGTAAAGAACTCAAAAAGATCATAACCTCGTAACACAAATTGAACTGATAGCTCCACTTTGTAAAATTGTCATCTTGAAGCTTCACAGTTATCATTCCCAAAAGACCTTCAATCTTGACTGAGTTTGCCATTATATCCAATTTCGAAAAATTTTCTCACCAAGATTCCTTATTTCTTCTTCAAATTAACAACTTTTTAGACAGAATTCACAACCAAATAACAACTAAGACAACTTGTAATCAATCTTGAAGATAATACTTTTCACCCTTTGGCATTGGCCTTCAACAAGTGTAAAACAAGAAACACAATTATATCAATCCAATCACACTTTGGCATTGGCCTTTAACAAGTGGATAGCAAAAAACTACTTCACAATTCTATCAATTTTGTCAATAACGGCTTCGACCTTGTATTGATCAATCACACAGAAAACTAGCATTTACACAAACACATACAGTGCAATAACTTCAAACATACCCTGAAATCGCCATGAATCTTGAATCGTAGACCCCATATAGCACATTGCAGACTCCATATCCATATCAGAAAAACTTGATCCCAGAGAACACTTCGCAAGAAACACCAGCAGAAGAAACCACCAAAGATCATCCATTCGAACTACCTTCAGTACTTGCAAGAAACACCAGCGGAAGAAATCACCAACGATCGTCCTGGGCGATTGATACCATGATAACATATCAATGGTGCTGCCATTGATGAATGCAAGAAAAACAGATATTGCAGAAACCTATGATCGAAGAAATGAAGAGAAGAGGAGGAAATTTCGATCTCTAATATCTTTTGTATTTGTTTAGAATGAATTGATACAATGAGCATTACAATCTTATATAGTAGCTAAACAAACTTAGGCCTTAAGCTAGCTAACAGTTACTAACTACCTAGCTAACAACCTATTTGAGGTGGCATAACAAACTAGCTGAGATGGTATGATGTGGCATTATCTTCAACAAACACTTTATTTATCACTATTAAATGAATTTAAATTTCTAGATATGTCTAGTGATAGACATAAATCTCAAAATTTAAATACGTATGATAGTGAGCCACCACTTGAAGGTGGTGAGACCCTAACCGTAACACATATGAAATTCTCTACATGTTAACCGTGAAATCTTTGAAGGGTAATTCCAGGGAGATCAAAATTTTAAACCAAGTTTGTTAACTAAATGATGTGTTACCAATAGGAAATAAACACGTTAATCAACACTTAATAATCCAATCATCAACAACCACATCCACAAAATTTGAATTACCCATCTTTGGATTCCAATGCGTTTCGAAACAGTGGAATTCTATCCTCTCGACCCACAGTTCACAAAATCTGACTTCAAAATAGCATCGGAGCAGGGAACCCTCAGTCAAAGGCACGTCGTCTCCGTCGCCTCTCAACTCCATGCCCTTGACACCGTTCTGAGATGATTCTTCGGCAAGAAATATTACTTTTCGAACCGTGCCCTCCAAGCATCTTAAGTTTACTTACCTACTGGGCTCCATCAATGATTTCGTATTTGTATCTGTTAATGGTTACTGTGACTTGTATCTCTGGAGCC
Organism: Malus fusca; assembly: GCA_035220775.1. Taxonomy (NCBI): domain Eukaryota; kingdom Viridiplantae; phylum Streptophyta; class Magnoliopsida; order Rosales; family Rosaceae; genus Malus; species Malus fusca. The sequence continues at coordinate 28,796,710 of CM069063.1, forward strand.
CATCAACAATATCTGTACGCAAAATACCGAACCCCAGTTTTATGGAAAGATAAAAATACTCTACGAATGCATACGAATGCAAGTTCCAATTTCGGGTTTGGGTTATGTGTCAGCTATACTGATGACTACAAGCTTTTATTAGTATCTAATCTTACTAGGAATTTTGAGACTGGTTTGTATATGGAGATGTTCTCATTGAGAGCGAACTCTTGGATAGGAATTCATGTCCCTGACCAAAAGAGTGATGACTATAGTTTGTAGATCTCGTCAGTCTTTTCGAAGTCATAAACAACGAGTCCAAAACATGCATGCCAAATCACAGTTGCCTCAATCCGGACATCACGAAAAAGTCAAAAAATTCACTTTCGAGATATGACAACAGCAAATAATCTTTTAATCCTTAAATTGCCAATACTCCAATCACTCTTCTTCATTAAATGTCGCTTCCTCCGTTTAGTTTATTGCATGTAAATTAACTAAATTTCTGTCCTACATAAGAGGGTTCAAGTTCTTTAAGGAGAATGCTTATGTGTATCGTTTTGTAGGAGAGAATGAATGGAATTTTGGGTCATGAAAGAGTATGAGGTGCGTGAATCTTTTTTTTGTTAAACAATAGATTTGTTAGGTTAGATGTTAGATTAGTCACCGATGGAGTTTGAACTCATCCCGTCATGCAAGGGCTCGATTCCTTTCCACCACTGTGATAAAATGTCCACTTGCAGGTGTGTGAATCTTGGACTATTTGCTGACGTACATGTGCTGACCCATCGGAAATGGAATTTATACGGTGATAAACCCATCTTCATTACTGAAAACGTATTTGTCATACGCGGATTTCAAAAGGAAATTGATCAGGATTGAATGTGTTAAAAAAGAGAAGCCTGTTTGCAGTCGCTCCTATAGCCTGAATGAGGTGCCGTTAAGTATATTATCTCTGACGCGGTTTGAATTCATCACCCTATGTGTTAGTGTATTTTTGTAAGGAGTTTAGTTTCATTTGTTTCTAACTACCTTGCTTCATGTAGATTTGGTTGTCTTTCTATTCCTGCAATTCTGTTATGAAGACTTCAATTATCCCAATCCTATTTCTTAATTCTACATCCACATCTTTGATCGGATCGAAATAGGATTTGGTTTGTTTATATTTATTTCAATGGTTAGTAATTTTAATTTCACCAGGTGGTTTGCTACTCGCCCTTTTGGGGTGGGGCATACCTTATTAACCTGAGAGCTTAGGACGTGCTTAATTTGACCTAGAGGTGACAATGAATCAGTCATCCATCACATAACCAATCACTTTAATGTCTTGTTTAGTTACAAGTCGACGCTACTAGAAGTATTTCAGTATATTTTGCTGCAACAGATAACTTGGATTCCAGATGTTTAGAAAATCTGCGCTACATATTTAGACCTAGATAGCGCACCTAGCATAAGGTTGCTTGTAAACATTTGGTAGTTTAGGGATTTTGGAGCTTGGATCAAGAATGCTTTAAGACACAAGAAATTCAAAATGGGATCGCATTTTAGCAACTCATCTTTCTTGTCGCCAATAGCTAAGGAGGTGTCGTATGGTGGCTTTTACAGAATCACCTTGTAGAGTTCCAGTAGCAATACCCGAAAATATTGAATCTCATTTTCCACTTGGGTATAAAGCTTCGAGAGTTGTAACTCAAGTTCATATTGGCAGTATCTTATAGAATTTCATTTGTGGGCAGTGAGTCAAATCTTCATGGTGTTAAATTTGAAGAGTGTTCTTTTAGTTCTTTAGTGCATTTTTTATAAGACCGTTTTATTATTGCCGTTCCTTCTGTTATAAATCAAACAACTGAATTGCTAGTTGACAGTAAAACTAATGTATAACAAATGGCCAAATGGATTGGACGAAATAGACCTAAGCAATACAAAAGGACGCAGTAGTAATTTACAAATTAGGCGTCTGAGCTCCGTTTTGGGCCCATGATACATTGTCGAAAAAGGGCGGTGCCCCGGTTTAAACTCACTGGTTTGCTATGATATATGATGAATTTTAGCTCCGTTTCGGCTTCCAAAACTACATTTTAAATTTTGTAATAAAAATCGGATATTTCGATATAAGTCCGATTAATCTTGTTCTTATTCCCAAAACCCTTGAGCCTTTCTGAGGTTGTTTTTAAGTCCATTTATGCCATTTGGCTCCCAATGTAATGCATCACTTCAGAAATAATCAAGACAACCTCTCGGTTTATCCCAATCTCTAGTGGATTCCACAAACCTTTATTCTTCAAGATTTACATTTGTAGTCCTTCTATGCTCGTGCTGCATCAAAAACTGTTTGGCTGATTCGAAATAAAATGGAAGCCATATATAGAATTGTGTTATTTGGGGGTTTCCTCTGCTTGTTTTCAAGGGGTGTTGATGTAAAAATTAGGAAAAGTGATTTCTACACACATCTTTTCTCACCTTACATATGCCCTTGTATTTCTAATCTTTGGATTGAATAAATGAAAGGAATTACTTTCAAGATCTTGGCAATGCAAATTTCGATATGTCTATAGAGAAAAGAACTTTGAGGCAGACAGTTTAGCGACCTATAGTCTTGATTTAGATTTAGATCATTTTTATTTTGATACTCCTCTTTATTGTTCAGTTAGTTTCATCTGTGAGAATCAACTTGGATGTCCCGGTCTAGATTTATTATTGAGTATGTTTGTTTGGGCTCTTGCTTTTAGCCCCGTTTTTCAACCAAAAAAAAATTATAGGAGAATCAAGGGACCATAAATAAACAAGGATTGCAGAAAGGAGAAATGCGCGTGCGGAATTATTTTCCCAAGATATTAATGCTTCCCAAATGAAGATGATACTTGCTTGAGAGTTGATTAAAGGTACTCTGTTCTTGTGTCTTATGTATAGAGCTTCAACTAACTTTAGGAACGTTAAGTTCTCATAAAAAGTTGTAGAAAATGGCAGATGAGCAAAACCAGATTATGGGAATGTGTACTTAAACTTTAACAGGGGTGGTGTACTTAAACTTTAACAGGGGTGTTACAGTTTTACACTGCAATCTGTTTGAAATAACTTGAGTTACTATCCTTTTGGATCCAACTAATATAGCTAAATTACTTCATACTCATTAGTTTCATAAACAAAAAAATTGGATCCAAGATGGATACCAAACGACCGTCCCTTCAGTTATTCTGAGATAGCTGTGGAGCTTGGCTTAGATTCCTGAGGGCTTTGTCATAGGATATGAACCCCATGAACCAGAATTCATGACCATCCCTTGTGACAATCTGTATATATTTTTCCGAAGGGTTCCATCTGTTTGCTGAAGGATTTACTGTTCTTAACTGATCAAGTGGCACCACCACCTACGTGAGATTAACTAACTTGTTAAACGAATGAAAAACTTAAGAATTCGAATTTTATGTCCACTAGAATATCTACCTTGTAATGCATGAGAGTTGGATTTCCTGGGCACAAATAGTAAGAGAAATCGCTGCAGAAGGCTATTCGTTTATCGGAGATGTACATCATCCCAATCACAGGTCCATGAGAAGTTGATAGATGGCAAGCATATGAATGTAAGAGCTTTTCTCCTGTCACTCTTTCAAATGTCTGCTGAAACACTTTTTCTTCTCCTCCGGCAGTAAGCACCTTTGTTCCGGTACTTAGCCTTGCCATCATTGCTTCTGTGAAGCTCGGGCACATTCTCACTGTCATGAGAAAATTCCAAAATTTGTTTGATATAGGCTACTCGTATGATATACGAAACGAAGATCAATTACGATCAATCAATTCAAAATTTCTGTAGGCTCTACCAAGAAAGAAAACTTAACAAATTGGCATTTTTCTTCTATTTAACTTTATAGCAAGGGAGAAATTAACATAGGAATTCATTTAGAGAGAAACTCACGGTGGTTCCAGACATTGTCCGCCTTGTCCTCTGCTCTTTTGGTGGCAACTTCAACCCTTTTACCGCACTGGCACAATGCCTCAACCATATTTGCCATCGGATCTGCAACAGAAAGTAATAAAAATAAAAAATAAAAACGATCACCCGAACGTATCTGCCTGAGACTAAATGAAATAACGTAAATACAAAAAAAAATTATCCCCCCATATATCAAACTATAATTGAAAAGGTTTTTACATGTAAGAAGTCAAGTAGCACCTAAATTTAAAATTTAGTACTTTTATAAGCATGGATAAAATTAGAGCACAAAAGTTTCCCACAAGAAATTTCTTTATCGGTTAAATTAAGGCTAACTAATGATCATTATTATAATCGAAGGATTGATTCTTAAGAGAACTGCGTAAAGAAACAAGGGAACAACGGAAACACTAACGCTTGGTAGAAGAATTCGATGTGGCCGGAACAGGCGAATAATGGGCATAAGGATTGTTTGCCTGGGCTGTGCCTTGAGTTTCAGAGGGACGACTATCCATGTCCGTTGTTGCAAGAGTAGAGAGTAGAAAATGGCGGACGCGATCAGGTTTATATTTACCTGTTTGTTTTTTTTTTTTTGGTTTATATGATAAGGGTCGATCTCGGTGTACAACAAGGAAAAAGAGAGAAAAGAAATGCCGATGAATGGTTAGGAAAAGGTGATGAAGACCTCTAGATGCCGTCGCACTTAAAAGCAACAAATAATATACCAACATTTGTCTAGCAAGGGTTGGATATTGTTTCATATATTCTTTTCCGTTTTCGCTTATGATAGACGCACTCCAAATATATAAATTTGTTGAGATTCTTCAGAAGTCTATATATTATATTTATCGAGAAGTAAATATGGATGTAGATGAATTTGTAAAAATTAAGCAAATAAAATGGCTTAAATTAATCCTACCGATCTAATAATAATAATAATAAAAAAAATCCTTTTGTTGAGCATGCTTCACTTTTTGTCATGTTCTAGAAAGGAGGAGCAGGTTTCAGTTCAAAGCAAATTAAACTAGAATAGGTTTGGTGTTTTGCATCCAATGCGATGTGTTCGTCTCTCTTTGCGATAGTTTTGCAATGTTTTCAATAAATTGTAATACTTTATAATTTATTTATATTCATATTTTGCATTTTAAGTTTCTCCATTACAAGTATAGTTTGTTTATTTATTTATTTATTTTAAGTATCAACATGAACCTATTTATAGGTCATATAATACATTTAATAAAGGTAAAAAATAAAATAAAATAAAAAAAAACCCTAGGCCAACAGTTAGGAACCTAACCGTTGAATGTTAGGTTTGAATGTTATAACCCACAACCCCTAGGTTGGATAAACTTTCTGGAGGTCGAACGAGGCGTTGGACTTCCGAGTAAGGGATCCATGTCCCCACGTCCGTAGGCCGCCTATCGTAACCGCAATTAATAGGGCACGAGCCTCCCAAGCTGCTAATTGAACATGACGAAATGGGCCAAAAGATACTCCTCAATCACTATCAACTTGAATTTTTTAGATTCTTCTAACGTCATATATATTGATAAGTAGATGGAGATGAATTTGTCAAAAAAAAAAAAAAATGAAATGGCTAAACTAATCCTTGCGATGGAATTAAAAAAAAACTTTTCATAAGCATGCATCACTTTTGGTTATGTTGGACCTTCCAGAAAGGATGAGTTGGTTAATTAAACTAGACTAGGTTTGGTGGTTTGCATCCAAAGCATTATTAGTTAGTACGTAAGAGAAAAAACAAAAACTAAAGGACCAGAAAACTAAACACGTCAAAAGAAATGGGTTTCTTTACCTTCTGCGCTCCTAAATTTAGTCCCATACCCCCTCCTGGATTGTTTATAATATGATCTCCGTTCACCATTGCTTAAACCAAACAAATAATTTATAATCACTTTACCATCAATTTAAGAAACATACACCTTGAGCAATGGACTCCTCAATCGGATATGCAACTTTCAGTGCATCCTTGCTCTTATGACTCTCATCGTCTCCAACACCATTTGCAAATGCAAGAGCGTCTTCATTAATTAGAAGTGTTTGCAAGCAAACCCAAGACCAATTCCGCTACAACTACAAGCAATGCGTAAAATTTCTTTACAACTACAAGCGTAAAATTTCTTTGGAAAGATATTCTAAGTTGATCAGCATCTAATCTCAAAGATCTTGACATAACCATTCTTAAATTAGCACTAACAAATGCATAACAAAGCAAAGCTTACTTTGTCAATGAGCGCAACACCACCGGCAACAATATTGTTAAGGGTTCCGTAGCAATAAAACAATGTGCAGATGCATATGATTTTGTGGTAGACGGTTTCGCTTTCTCAGTGTGAGGGATCAAAGATAATGACAAATCGGTCTCCCAAATACTCACACAAGTACAAGACGAAATGGTTCGTTGCGAAAAAGCATTGATCTCTACCGAAATTGAACTTCCTTATTCAGTATCTTCTACAAACTTCTTGACCATGTTATACAGGGATGTTGCATTCCTCATTACTTCCCAGTTATTCCATATCTAGAAAAGATACGTGAACAATGTATTAAATTCATTATGCATTACTTAAATACTAAATAATATATATATATAATTACTATATATTTAATTATTACAAGAAGAGAAAAAATAAAAAATTAATGTAAGAAAACAACAAGCTGTTTTAATATTGAATCCTTTTGTTTTGCTATTTTGGTTGTCCATACTACACATATACCCAGATATACTACACGTTGAATTCTTAAGAACACAATATGCTATGCATGTTTAATCTTGACAGCATCAGTGGAAACTTTCGAACTATAATTCTTTGTTGATTATTCAATTTTGGAAAGATGAAGGAAGGAACGCATGACAGTGTGCATATATAACCAGGATAGCATTTCAAATGACCGCAGTCACATTGATACTAATACAATTACACTTGATTTTCTTTTGGGGAAACTTGATATAACTCCAATTTTTTGAGCCAATAGTAGGAATAGTCCAGTTTATTAAAATAAGTCCAATTCTTTAAATTTAATTATTTAATTATCAATAATTATCTCTTAAAAGAAAAAACTTATTGTAAAAATCAAATTTCTTCCTAATTATCTCTTTGATTATTTCTTTTTATTTATTTTTTTTGTTATTTCTTGTTCTTCCTCTTGCTTTAACCCATTTATAGATTTTTTTTTTAATTTTTATAATCAACCTATATCACAAGTTAATTGTATTTATCTACCTATATGACATATTCTTTTTCATAGTCAACCTGTCACAGATTAATGTGTCTTGCTTGTAGGTATATTATGTTTTTTTCTACCTTTTAGTTAGGTTTCATATCTCACTTATAGGTATAATATATATTCATATATTTGCTACTTGAGTTAGGGTAGAATGTTTTGCAAATAGATTTATGTTGGTAGATTATTATTTTTTGTTTATAAGATATTAATTAGATATTTTGGAGTTGAAAAATGCATAATATTAAAAGATTTTAATTGATTTTTAATATTTTTAGAAAATATAAAAGGAGTATAAAAGAAATAAAAACATATAATTAGATAACTGGAGTCACTCCTAAAAACACTCTATGTTTTTGGACCTGGATCTAAAAGCCCATTTTCTTTTTGCCCACTTTTCTACCGCTTTCAGCTTTTAATGAGTTATGGGTATACAATCACACAAAGAAAAAGCCAATTGGCAAGAAAGAGATCTAAAGTCTACTTCGTCGTGCACCCTTCCGTTGATAGGATACATGGGTCAAAGGGAAGACTTGAGTTCAGAGACGAAGTTGGCTCGGTAATTGAATTGCCGCGGTGCTGTGGTGATCTTGACCTTCATCTCTATCCATGCAAGAGAGACAAAATTTGTTATTGGAAATTTCAACAACTAAAAAAAAAAGGACCGTGCACCACCACACCACTTTTAACTCAAGGTCCGGTGCCAATATGCTGACTCTCCTACAAGCGAAGGGTAGTACTTTCCACCATTGGAAAACTGGTGGTTGCATTCCAGCAAGTCATATCCACTTTTAGATACTAGTAAAACCTTAATATCAATCACATCGGTTGTAGCAAAAACAAATTGATAGCTTTCAATATGGGCGTCGACTTCAACAGTGGAATAGGTTTCTATAAGCCCTCACTACATTTTGTACAAAATTAAAACTTAAGAGCTAGTTGATAACCAATTCGTTTTAAGTTTCTAATTTTATTTTTAATTATATAGATTGATGAAAAATATGTGATCTGAAGGTCAATGAAGATAGGCGAAGGATAGATGGTGAAAGCAATGCGAATCGATGTTCTAAAAAACGGTCTAGACAGCTGGCCAACATCACAATTAATTACCAGACGATTGGAAAATCAGATATCGCATCTACGTGGGTCGAGGCGGAATAGGGGTTTCTTTAGTGTTTTTTATTGACTTTGAGTCATGACTCACCCTTTCCCAGACAGAGAAAAGGAAACCAAGAATACAATGTGGTCGTCTCGCTTTGCGATAATTCTTTGATGTTTTCAGTAAATTGTAGTACTTTTATAATTTATTTATATTTTGCATTTTAAGTTTTCCTATTACAAGTATATTTTTATTTATTTTTTTAAATATATAATATACACTTATTTATATGTCATATAATAAATTTAATTAAGATAAAAAAAATCCTAGGCCACCAAGTAGGACCCTACCCGCCACTTGATAACTACCTAGCGATGTTTAAAACATTGGTGTGAATGGAGTATGTCTAGAAATCAAACAATAAATTTCTTGTTATGCTCCCTCAGCTGATTTTCAGATTGCCCTTTTGATTATTCCTTCGAATGGTGTAAAGCCCAGGGTTGAATATGTTATAACTAACAACCCTTAGATTGGATAAACTTTTTGGAGGCCGGACAAGGCACTGGACTTCCGGGTCAGGGGTCCATGTCCCCACGCCCGTAGGTCGCTTATCGTAACCTTGCTTAATAGGTCTCGATCCTCCTAAGCTGCTAACTGAACACGACGAAACGGGCTAAAAAATCTCCTCTAATACTATCAATTTGACATTTTTAGATTCTTCTAACATTATATATATTGATAAATAAATATGGATGTAACTGAATTTGTAAAAAAACAAATGAAATGACTTAAATTAATCCTTGCGATCTAATAAAAAAATCCTTTTGATAAGCATGCATCACTTTTGGTTATGTTGGAGTTTCTATAAATGAGGAGTTGGTTAATTAAACTAGAATAGGTTAGGTGGTTTGCATCAATCAGTAAGTACGTTAGACGAAAAACAAAAACTAAGGAACATAAAACTAAACATGTAAAAAGAAATGGGTTTTTCTACTTCCTGCGCTCCTAAATTTAGACCCATACCCCCTCCTTGCGTTGTTTATAATATGATCTCCGTTCACCCATTGCTTAAACCAAACATATAATTTATAATCACTTTAGCATCAATTTAAGAAACATACACCTTGAGCAATGGACTTCTCAATCGGATATGCAACTTTCGTTGCATCCTTGCTCTTATGTCTCTCATCGTCTCCAACACCAATTGCAAATGCAAGAGCGTCTTCATTAATTAGAAGTGTTTGCAAGCAAACCCAAGACCAATTCGGCTACAACTACAAGCGATGTGTAAAATCTCTTTGGAAAGATATCCCAACTCGATCAGCATCTAATCTCAAAGATCTTGACACAACCATTCTTAAATTAGCACTAACAAATGCACAAGAAAGCAAAGCTTACTTTGTCAATGCGCGCAACACCACCGGCAACAATATTTTTAAGGGCTCCGGAGCAGTAAAACAATGTGCAGATTCATATGATTTTGCGGTAGACGGTTTCGCTTTCTCAGTGTGAGGGATTAAAGATAATGACAAATCGGTCTCCCAAATACTAACACAAGTACAAGATGAAATTGTTCGTTGCGAAAAAGTATTGACCTCTACCGAAATTGAAATTCCTTATTTAGTATCTTCGACAAACTTCTTGACCATGTTATATAGGGATGTTGCGTTCCTCATTACTTACCAGCTATTCCATATCTAGAAAAGATAAGTGACCAATGTATTAAATTCAGTATGAATTACTTAAATACTAAATAATATACATATAATTACTGTATATTTAATTTGTAAAAGTAAAGAAAAGAATGAAAAATTAATGTAAGAAAACAAAAAGCTGCTTTAATATTGAATCCTTATGTGTTGCTATTTTGGTTGTCCATACTACACACATACCTAGATATACTACACTTGAATTCTTAAGAACACAATATGCTATGCATGTTTAATCTTGACAACATCAGTGGAAACTTTCGAACTATAATTCTTTGTTGATTATTCAAATTTGAAAAGATGAAGAAAAGAACGCATGGCAATGTGGATATATAACCCGAATAGCATTTCAAATGACCGCACAACATGGCAATGCGGATATATAACCAGAATAGCATTTCAAAAGATTAAGAAAATAACGCATGGCAATGTGAATCGGTGCTCTAAAAAGCGGTCTAGACAGTTGGCCAACACCACGATTAATAACTAGACGGTTGGAAAATCAGGTCTGGCATCTACGTGAGTCTAGGCGGAATAGGTGTTTCCTTTGTTTTTTTTTTAATTGACTTTGAGTCTTGACTCACCCTTTCCTTGACAGAAAAAAGGAAAACAAGAATACGATGCGGTCGTCTCTGTTTGCGATAGTTCTTTGATGCTTTCAATAAATTGTAGAACTTTATAATTTATTTATATTTTGCATTTTAAGTTTCCCCGTCCCAAGTATATTTTTTAAATATATATATATATATATATATATATATATATATATATATGCACACACACTTTTGTATGTCATATAATAAATTTAATTAAGATTTATAAAAAAAAAAATCCTAGGCCACCAGTTAAGACCCTACCCGCCGCTCGATAACGACCTAGTGATGTTTAAAACATTGGTGTGAACGAAGTATGTTTGGAAATCAAAAACAAAATTTCTTGATTATGCTCCCTCAGCTGATTTACGGATCGCCCTTTTGATTATTCCTTCGAATGGTGTAAAGCCCAGGTTTGAATGTTATAACCCACAACCCTTAGGTTGGATAAACTTTCCGAAGGCCGGACGAGGCGCTGGACTTCTGGGTCAAGGGTCCATGTCCCCACGCCCGTAGGCCACTTATCGTAACTTCGCTTAATAGGGCTCAGTCCACCTAAGCTGCTAACCGAACACCACGGATCTCAGCTGGATCAATGGGTTGGGAAGCTGGGTCATCACTATTACCGGGTTTATCTCCTGGAAACTACGGAACAAGTAAAACATTTAAGTCATCCCCAACAATTGCGTAAAAATAAAATCATCCGATTCTTAGTAAGTAGGATCAACAAACCCACCTCAACTCTTTGTCTCAGTACAAGATATCTTCCATGCATTATTTTGCCTCCAACATGAACAATCATATCACATTGCAAACAGAGGGAACTTCCATCTATCTAGCAATAAAACAAAGCTACACGTAGTTTCCAAGAAGATAGAATGAGCGTCGTTAATTTCCTTTTCTTTCTTTCCAACAACATTAAGACATTTATCAGCAATGAATAGATAGAATCGAAAAATAGCCCTGCATACCAGGTGCATTTTCACAAATGAGACTCCTCTAATACTATCAATTTGAATTTTTTAGATTCTTCTAACTTCATATAGATTGATAAATAAATATGGATGTAAATGACTTCGTAAAAAAACAAATGAAATGACTTAAATTAATCCTTGCGATTTAATAAAAAAATCCTTTTGATAAGCATGCATCACTTTTGGTTATGTTGGGGTTTCTAGAAATGAGGAGTTGTTAATTAAACTAGAATAGGTAGGTGGTTTGCATCCAGTGTGTTATTAGTTAGTACATTGAAGAAAGAAAAAAAACTAAAGGACCATAAAACTAAACACGTCAAAAGAAATGGGTTTGTTTGCCCCCAACGCTCCTTAATTTAGACCCATACCCCCTCCTTGAGTTGTTTATAATATGATCTCCGTTCATCCATTGCTTATACCAAACAAATAATTTATAATCACTTTAGCATCAATTTAAGAAACATACACCTTGAGCAATGGACTCCTCAATCGGATATGCAACTTTCATTGCATCCTTGCTCTTATGTCTCTCATCATCTCCAACACCATTTGCAAATGCAAGAGCGTCTTCATTAATTAGAAGTGTTTGCAAGCAAACCCAAGACCAATTCGGCTACAACTACAAGCGATGTGTAAAATCTCTTTGGAAAGATATCCCAACACGATCAGCATCTAATCTCAAAGATCTTGACACAACCATTCTTAAATTAGCACTAACAAATGCACAAGAAAGCAAAGCTTTCTTTGTCAATGCACTCAACACCACCGACAACAATATTGTTAAGGGCTCCGGAGCAATAAAACAATGTGCAGATTCATATGATTTTGCGGTAGATGGTTTCGCTTTCGCAGTGCGAGGGATCAAAGATAATGACAAATCGGTCTCCCAAATACTCACACAAGTACAAGACGAAATTGTTCGTTGCGAAAAAGCATTGACCTCTACCGAAATTGAATTTCCTTATTTAGTATCTTCGTCAAATTTCTTGACCATGTTATATAGGGATGTTGCATTCCTCATTACTTCCCAGCTATTCCATATCTAGAAAAGATACGTGAACAATGTATTAAATTCAGTATGCAATACTTAAATACTAAATAATATACATATCATTGCTGTATATTTAATTTGTAAAAGGAAAGAAAAGAATGAAAACTTAATGTAAGAAAACAAAAAGCTGTTTTAAAATTGAATCCTTCTGTGTTGATATTTTGGTTGTGCATACTACACACATACCCATATATACTACACGTTGAATTCTTAAGAACACAATATGCTATGCATGTTTAATCTTGACACCATCAGGGGAAACTTTGAAACTATAATTCTTTGTTTATTATTCAAATTTGAAAAAAAATGAATAAAAGAACGTATGGCAATGTGCATATATAACCAGAATAGTATTTCAAATGACCACACAACATGGAGTCACATTGATACTGATACAATTACACTTTTGAGTTTTGAGGTTTGGATTTTCTTTTTCTGCACTTTTCTACTGATTTTCGCTTTCAATGAGTTTTAGGTATACAATCACAGGAAGAAAAAGCCAATTGGCAAGAAAGAGATCCAAAGTCCGGTTCGTTATGCACCCTTCCGTTGATAGGATACACGGGTCAAAAGGAAGGCTTGAGTTCAGAGACAAAGTTGGCTTGGTAATTGAATTGCCGTGGTGCTGTGGGAGTCTTGTCCTTCATCTCTATCCGTGCAAAAAAGAGAGAATTTGTTGATTGGATTTTGAACAACTCACAAAAAAAAAAAAAAAAAAAAAGAAAAAAAAAAAAGAAAAGAAAAAGGACCGTGCACCACCATACCACTTCCAACTCAAGGTTCGATGGCAATATGCTAACTCTTCTAGAAGCAAAGGGTAGTACTTTCCACCATTGGAAATTTGGTGGGTGCATTCCAGCAAGTCGTGTTCCACTTTTAGAGACTAGTGAAACCTGAATATCTTTCACATCCATTGTAGCAAAAACAAATTGATAACCTTCAATATGGGCTTCGACTTCAACAGTGGAATACATTTTCGTACAAAATTAAAACTTAAGAGCTAGTTTGATAACCAATGCATTTTACGTTTTTAAATTTATTTTTAATTATATAGATGGATGAAAAATATGTGATCTGAAGATCAATGAAGATAGGTGAAGGATAGATGGTGAAAACAGTGTGAATTGGTGTTCTAAAAAGTGGTCTAGACAGCTGACTAATAACTAGACGGTTGGAAAATCATGTATGGCATCTATGTGAGTCTAGGCGGAATAGGTGTTTCCTTTGTTTTTTTAATTGACTTTGAATCTTGACTCACCCTTTCCCTGACAGAAAAAAGGAAACGAAGAATACGATGTTGTCGTCTCTCTTTGCGATAGTTCTTTGATGTTTTCAATAAATTGTAGAACTTTATAATTTATTTATATTTTGCATTTTAAGTTTCCGGATTACAAGTATCGATTTATATTTTTAAATATATATACATATATATACACACACACACACACTTATTTGTATGTCATATAATAAATTTAATTAGGATAAAAAAATACTAGGCCACCAATTAAGACCCTACCCGCCACTCGATAACGACCTAGCGATGTTTAAAACATTGGTGTGAACAAATTATGTCTGGAAATCAAAAACAAAATTTCTTGATTATGCTCCCTCAACTGATTTACGGATCGCCCTTTTGATTTTTGCTTCGAATGGTGTAAAGCCTAGGTTAGAATGTTATAACCCACAACCCTTAGGTTGCATAAACTTTCCAAAGGCCGGACGAGGCGCTGGACTTCTGGGTCAGGGGTTTGTGTCCCCACAACTGTAGGACGCTTATCGTAACCTCGCTTAATAGGGTTCAGTCCACCTAAGCTACTTACCGAACATGACGGAATAGGCTAAAAGAGACTTCTCTAATACTATCAATTTGAATTTTTTAGATTCTTGTAACATCGTATATATTGATAAATAAATATGGATGAAAAGGACTTCGTAAAAAAACAAATGAAATGACTTAAATTAATCCTTGCGATCTAATAAAAAAAAAATCCTTTTGATAAGCATGCATCACTTTTGGTTATGTTGGGGTTTGTAGAAATGAGGAGTTGGTTAATTAAACTAGAATAGGTAGTTGGTTTGAATCTAGTGTGTTATCAGTTAGTACGTTGAAGAAAGAAAAAAATCTAAAGGACCAGAAAACTAAACACGTCAAAAGAAATGGGTTAATTTGCCACCAATGCTCCTTAATTTAGACCCATACCCCTCCTTGAGTGGTTTATAATACGATCTCCGTTCATCCATTGCTTATACCAAACAAATAATTTATAATCACTTTAGCATCAATTTAAGAAACATACACCTTGAGCAATGGACTCCTCAATCGGATATGCAACTTTCATTGCATCCTTGCTCTTATGTCTCTCATCGTCTCCAACACCATTTGCAAACGCAAGAACATCTTCATTAATTAGAACTGTTTGCAAGCAAACCCAAGACCAATTCGGCTACAACTACAAGCGATGTGTAAAATCTCTTTGGAAAGATATCCCAACTCGATCAGCATTTAATCTCAAAGATCTTGACACAACCATTCTTAAATTAGCACTAATAAATGCACAAGAAAGCAAAGCTTTCTTTGTCAATGCGCTCAACACCACCGACAACAATATTGTTAAGGGCTCTGGAGCAGTAAAACAATGTGCAGATTCATATGATTTTGCGGTAGACGGTTTCGCTTTCGCAGTGCGAGGGATCAAAGATAATGACAAATCAGTCTCCCAAATACTCACACAAGTACAAGACGAAATTGTTCGTTGTGAAAAAGCATTGACCTCTACCGAAATTGAACTTCCTTATTTAGTATCTTCGACAAATTTCTTGACCATGTTATATAGGGATGTTGCATTCCTCATTACTTCCCATCTATTTCATATCTAGAAAAGATACGTGAACAATGTATTAAATTCAGTATGCAATACTTAAATACTAAATAATATACATTTAATTACTTTATATTTAATTTGTAAAACGAAAGAAAAGAATGAAAAATTAATGTAAGAAAACAAAAAGTTGTTTTGATATTGAATCCTTCCGTGTTGCTATTTTGGTTGTCCATACTACACACATACCCAGATATACTACACGTTGAATTCTTAAGAACACAATATGCTATGCATGTTTAATCTTGACAACATCAGTGGAAATTTTCAAACTATAATTCTTTGTTGATTATTCAAATTTGAAAAAAATGAATAAAAGAACGAATGGCAATGTGCATATATAACCTAATAGCATTTCAAATGACCACACAACATGGAGTCGCATTGATACTGAAACAATTACACTTTTGAGTTTTGAGGTTTGGATTTTCTTTTTGTACACCTTTCTACTGCTTTTCTCTTTCAATGAGTTTTAGGTATACAATCACACGAAGAAAAGGCCAATTGGCAAGAAAGAGATCTAAGGTCTGCTTTGTTGTGCACCCTTCCGTTCATAGGTCAAAGGGAAGACTTGAGTTCAGAGACAAAGTTGGCTCGGTAATTGGATTGTCGCGGTGCTGTGGGAATCTTGTCCTTCATCTCTATCCGTGCAAAAAAGAGAGAATTTGTTGATGGGGTTTTGAACAACTCAAAAAAAAAAAAAAAAAAAAAAAAAAAGAAAAGGGACCGCGTACCACCATACCGCTTCCAACTCAAGGTCCGATGCCAATGTGCTAACTCTTCTAGAAGCAAAGGGTAGTACTTTCCACGATTGGAAAATTGGTGGGTGCATTCCAGCAGGTCGTGTTCCACTTTTAGAGACTAGTGAAACCTTAATATCAATCACATCCGTTGCAGCAAAAACAAATTGATAACCTTCAATATGGGCTTCAACTTCGACATGTGGAATACATTAGGTTTCTATAAGCCCTCACTACATTTTGGTACAAAATTGAAACTTCAGAGCTAGTTTGATAACCAATTCATTTTAAGTTTTTTATTTATTTTTAATTATATAGATGGATGAAAAATATGTAATCTGAATATCAATGAAGATAGGCTAAGGATAGATGGTGAAAATTGTGTGAATCGGTGTTCTAAAAACTGGTCTATACAACTGACCAACACCACGATTAATAACCAGACGGTTGGAAAATCATGTATGGCAACTACTTGAGTCTAGGAGGAATAGGTGTTTCCTTTGTTTTTTTAATTGACTTTGAGTCTTGACTCAGCCTTTCACTGACAGAAAAAAGGAAACCAAGAATACAATGTGGTCGTCTCTCTTTACGATAGTTCTTTGATGTTTTCAATAAATTGTAGAACTTTATAATTTATTTATATTCTATATTTTAAGTTTGCCCATTACAAGCATATATATATATATATATATACACACACACACACACACTTATTTGTATGTCATATAATAAATTTAATTAAGATAAAAACAAAAATCCTAGGCCACCAATTAAGACCCTACCCACCACTCGATAACGGCCTAGCGATGTTTAAAACATTGGTGTGAACGGATTATGTCTGGAAATCAAAAACAAAATTTCTTGAGTATGCTCCCTCAGCTGATTTACGGATCGCCCTTTTGATTATTCCTTCGAATGGTGTAAGGCCCAAGTTAGAATGTTATAACCCACAACCCTTAGGTTGGATAAACTTTCCGAAGGCTGGACGAGGCGCTGGACTTCTAGGTCAGGGGTCTATGTCCCCACGCCCGTAGGTCGCTTATCGTAACCTCGCTTAATAGGGCTCAGTCCACCTAAGCTGCTAACCGAACATGACGGAATAGGCTAAAAGAGACTCCTCTAATACTATCAATTTGAATTTTTTAGATTCTTCTAACATCGTATATATTGATAAATAAATATGGATGAAAAGGACTTTGTATAAAAAAAAATGAAATGACTTAAATTAATCCTTGTGATCTAATAAAAAAAATCCTTTTGATAAGCATGCATCACTTTTGGTTATGTTGGTTAATTAAACTAGAATAGGTAGTTGGTTTGAATCCAGTGTGTTATCAATTAGCACGTTGAAGAAAGAAAAAAACCTAAAGGACCAGAAAACTAAACACGTCAAAAGAAATGGGTTACTTTGCCACCAATGCTCCTTAATTTAGACCCATACCCCCTCCTTGAGTTGTTTATAATATGATCTCTTTTCATCCATTGCTTATACCAAACAAATAATTTATAATCACCTTAGCATCAATTTAAGAAACATACACCTTGAGCAATGGACTCCTCAATCAGATATGCAACTTTCATTGCATCCTTGCTCTTATGTCTCTCATCGTCTCCAACACCATTTGCAAATGCAAGGGCGTCTTCATTAATTAGAAGTGTTTGCAAGCAAACCCAAGACCAATTCGGCTACAACTACAAGCGATGTGTAAAATATCTTTGGAAAGATATCCCAACTCGATCAACATCTAATCTCAAAGATCTTGACACAACCATTCTTAAATTAGCACTAACAAATGCACAAGAAAGCAAAGATTTCTTTGTCAATGCGCTTAACACCACCGGCAACAATATTGTTAAGGGCTCCGGAGCAGTAAAACAATGTGCAGATTCATATGATTTTGTGGTAGACGGTTTTGCTTTCTCAGTGCGAGGGATCAAAGATAATGACAAATCAATCTCCCAAATACTCACACAAGTACAAGACGAAATTGTTCGTTGCGAAAAAGCATTGACCTCTACCGAAATTGAACTTCCTTATTTAGTATCTTCGACAAATTTCTTGACCATGTTATATAGGGATGTTGCATTCCTCATTACTTCCCATCTATTCCATATCTAGAAAAGATATGTGAACAATGTGTTAAATTCAGTATGCATTACTTAAATACTAAATAATATACATATAATTACTGTAGATTTAATTTGTAAAAGGAAAGAAAAGAATGAAAAATTAATGTAAGAAAACAAAAAGCTGTTTTAATATTGAATCCTTCTGTGTTGCTATTTTGGTTGTCCATACTACAAACATACCCAGATAAACTACACGTTGAATTCTTAAGAACACAATATGCTATGCATGTTTAATCTTGACAACATCAGTGGAAACTTTCAAACTACAATTCTTTTTTTATTATTCAAATTTGAAAAAAATGAATAAAAGAACGTATGGCAATGTGCATATATAACCAAAATATTATTTCAAATGACCACACAACATGGAGTCACATTGATACTGATACAATTACACTTTTGAGTTTTGAGGTTTGCATTATCTTTTTCTGCAGTTTTCTATTGCTTTTCGGTTTCAATGTGTTTTAGGTATACAATCACACGAAGAAAAGGCCAATTGGCAAGAAAGCGATCTAAAGTCTGGTTCGTTGTGCACCCTTCCGTTGATAGGTTACACGGGTGAAAGGGAAGATATGAGTTCAGAGACACAGTTGGCTCGGTAATTGAATTGTAGCTGTGTTGTGGGAATCTTGTCCTTCATCTCTATCCGTGCAAAAAAGAGAGAATTTATTGATCAGATTTTGAACAACTCAAAAAAAAAAAAAAAAAAAAAAAACTAAAGGACCGCGCACCACCATACCATTTCCAACTCAAGGTCCGATGCCAATATGCTAACTCTTCTAGAAGCAAAGGGTAGTGCTTTCCACCATTGGAAAACTGGTGGGCGCATTCCAACAAGTCGTGTTCCACTTTTAGAGACTAGTGAAACCTTAATATCTATCACATCCGTTGGAGCAAAAACAAATTGATAACTTTCAATATGGGATTCGACTTCGACTGTGGAATACATTAGGTTTCTATAATCCTCACTACATTTTGGTACAAAATTAGAACTTAAGAACTAGTTTGATAACCAATTCGTTTCAATTTTTTTATTTTATTTTTACTTATATTGATGGATGAAAATATGTGATCTGAAGATCAATGAAGATAGGCGAAGGATGGATGGTGAAAACAATGTGAATTGGTGTTCTAAAAAGTGGTCTAGACAGCTAACCAACACCACAATTATTAACTAGACGGTTGGAAAATCTGGTATGGCATCTACGTGAGTCTAGGCAAAATAGGTGTCAAATAATCCATTTAATTAAGAAGAAAAAAAAATCCTAGGCCACAAATTAAGACCCTACCCGCCACTCGATAACGACCTAGCGTTGTTTAAAACAATGGTGTGAACGAAGTATGTCTGGAAATCAAAAACAAAATTTCTTGATTATGCTCCCTCGGCTGGTTTACGGATCACCCTTTTGATTATTCCTTCGAATGGTGTAAAACCCAGGTTTGAATGTTATTACCCACATCCCTTAGGTTGGATAAACTATCCTGAGGCATTGGACTTGTGGGTCAGGGGTCCATGTCCCCACGCCCATAGACCGCTTATCGTAACCTTGCTTAATAGGGCTTAGTCCACCTAAGCTGCTAACCGAACACGATAGAATAGGCTGAAAGAGACTCCTATAATACTATCAATTTGAAATTTTTAGATTCTTCTAACACAATATATATTGATAAATAAATATGGATGTAAATGACTTTGTAAAAAAAAAAACGAAATGACTTAAATTAATCCTTGCGATCTAATAAAAAAAATATTTTTGATAAGCATGCATCACTTTTGGTTATGTTGGGGTTTCTAGAAATGAGGAGTTGGTTAATTAAACTAGAATAGGTAAGTGGTTTGCATCCAGTGTGTTAACAGTTAGTATGTTGAAGAAAGAAAAAAAACTAAAGGACCAGTAAACTAAACACGTCAAAAGAAATGGATTTCTTTGCCTCCAACGCTCCTTAATTTAGACCCATACCCCCTCCTTGAGTTTTTTATAAAATGATCTCCGTTCATCCATTGCTTATACCAAACAAATAATTTATAATCACTTTAGCAACAATTTACGAAACATACACCTTGAGCAATGGACTCCTCAATTGGATATGCAACTTTCATTGCATCCTTGCTCTTATGTCTCTCATCGTCTCCAATAGACCCAGCAGTTTCTGACACGACACGAAAATAACGGGTTTCGGGTCAACACGATAACTTATCGGATCATTATTGGGTGACCCGTTAAGAACCCGTTAATAACGGGTTCTTAACGGGTATACACGTGGGTAACCCGTTTCGACCCATTAAGAAAAAAATTATTTTGATAATTTTAAAGTTTAATTACTAAAAGATTTATTATAAAATACAATAGCCATATTAATATATACAATATATTCTATATTAAATATATAGTTTTGTATTATTATTCTATATAAGTTAAAAAAAAAGTTTTTGTCATTATTTATTTTTATTATGAGAGTTCCTTATTATCATTACTAGGATAAATTTTATTTAACATGTTGTTGTCCAAAATTAAAATAAACTAATATAGTATTTGTATAGGCAAGAACTAAGAAGACATACATACAAGTATGAAAAATGTGAAAGAATATATAAACATCTTGATTCATCATTATTCCTCCACTAGTAGATAATGGTTACACTTATATTATCGTTTAGATTTTTAAAATCCTCCAAACCTTCATGAATAATGTTTTTTATTTGAGGGAAAATTTAATAAAATTAATAATAATTATTGTAGAAGTGTAAAAAATGTAAAAAAAATATACAATCACTCATAGTGACAAACTTTACAATTTTCATGAAGGTGTCAGCTTCGAAATCCAACACTATAATTCATAAACCTTAAATTTATATTTAACCGTCGATTGTCATTTACGCTTTATTCTTCTTACTAAATTTCATTTTTTAAATTTTCTTTTTTTAAAACATGATCATCTGGCGAATGTAATAAGATGAACGGTTCAGATCTTTGATATCACATTTCGATATTTACGGTTAACTGAAATATGAGTTGATGTCATATAGTTTGTAGAAACTTCATAAACATCAAGCAATATTTTCACTAACCGTAAAACTCTGAATATGAGATCAATGATCCAAACCGTTCATCTTCCTGCATCCTAATAGATCAAGTTTTCAAAACACAAAATCTGAAAAAACCAAATTTGATGAGAACAATGAAATGTAAATGTAAACAACAATCAACGGTTAAATTTTGATCTATGATTTATATGATTATAGTGGCGAATTTCGAAGTTAAGCTCTTCATGAAAGTTGTAAAGTTTGTCATTACAAGCATTTATATATTTTTTTCTATATTTTTTTACACTTCTACATTAATTAAAAAATTATTAAAGACTTTAGGTAAGTGAAAATATACTTAAAAGAAAAATGCGTTTTTATGTTTTGGATGTGACAATATGGTATGTATATACTTATTTAGTATTATGTTTTTCATTTGATTATTTATTGGTTTAAAATATATTTTCCTTAACAGGTAACGGGTCGGGTCATATTACCTATTAATATTATCAGGTCGATTTCGGGTCGGGTCATTTTACCCGTTTATTTTAACGGTTGTTATACGACACGACCCGTTAAGATATCGGGTATGACATGAAAATGACACGAACACGAAAAACACGACACGAATGCCAGGTCTAGTCTCCAACATCATTTGCAAATGTAAGAGCGTCTTCTTTATTTAGAAGAGTTTGCAAGCAAACCCAAGACCAATTCGGCTACAACTACATGTGATGCGTAAAATCTCTTTGGAAATATATCCCAACGCGATCAGCATCTAATCTCAAAGATCTTGACACAACCCTTCTTAAATTAGCACTAACAAATGCACAACAAAGCAAAGCATTCTTTGTCAATGTACTCAACACCACCGGCAACAATATTGTTAAGGGCTCCAGAGCAGTAAAACAATGTGTAGATTCATATGATTTTGCGGTAGACGGTTTTGCTTTTTCAGTGCGAGGGATCAAAGATAATGACAAATCAGTCTCCCAAATACTCACACAAGTACAAGACGAAAATGTTCGTTGCGAAAAAGCATTGACCTCTACCGAAATTGAACTTCCTAATTTAGTATCTTCGGAAAACTTCTTGACCATGTTATATAAGGATGTTGCATTCCTCATTACTTCCCAGCTATTTCATATCTAGATAAGATACGTGAACAATGTATTAAATTCAGTATGCATCACTTAAATACTAAATAATATACATATAATTACTGTATATTTAATTTGTAAAAGGAAAGAAAAGAATGAAAAATTAATGTAAGAAAACAAAATGCTGTTTTAATATTGAATCCTTCCGTGTTGCTATTTTGGTTGTCCATACTACACACATACCTAGATATACTACACGTTGAATTCTTAAGAACGCAATATGCTATGCATGTTTAATCTTGACAGCATTAGTGGAAACTTTCAAACTATAATTCTTTGTTGATTATTATTCAAATTTGAAAAGATGAAGAAAAGAATGCATGTCAATGTGCATATATAACCATAATAGCATTTCGAATGACCGCACAACATGGAGTCACATTGATACTGATACAATTACACTTTTGAGTTTTGAGGTTTGGATTTTCTTTTTCTCCACTTTTCTATTGTTTTCCGCTTTCAATGAGTTTTAGGTATACAATCACACGAAGAAAAATCCATTTGGCAAGAAAGTGATCTAAAGTCTGGTTCGTTGTACACCCTTCCGTTGATAGGATACACGGGTCAAAGGGAAGACTTGAGTTCAGAGACAAAGTTGGCTCGGTAATTGAAATGCCGCAGTGTTGTGGGAATCTTGTCCTTTATCTCTATTCATGCAAAAAGAGAGAATTTGTTGATGGGATTTTAAACAACTCAAAAAAAAAACAAAAAACAAAAGGACCGCTCACCTCCATACCACTTCGAACTCAAGGTCCGATGTCAATATGCTAACTCTTCTAGAAGCAAAGGGTGATACTTTCCACCATTGGAAAACTGGTGGGTGCATTACAGCAAGTCGTGTTCCACTTTTGGAGACTAGTGAAACCTTAATATCGATCACATCCGTTGTAGAAAAAACAAATTGATAACTTTCAATATGGGCTTCGACTTCGACAGTGGAATACACTAGGTTTCTATAAGCCCTCACTACATTTTCAATTTTATTTTTAATTATATAGATGGATGAAAAATATGTGATCTGAAGATCAATGAAGATAGGTGAAGGATAGATGGTGTAAGCAGTGTCAATCAGAGTTCTAAACAGCAGTAACACAACGATTAATAACTAGACAATTGGAAAATCAGGTATGGCATCTACGTGGGTCTAGGTGGAATAGGTGTTTCCTTTGTTTTTTTAATTGACTTTGAGTCTGAGTCTTGACTCACCCTTTCCATGACAAAAAAAGGAAACCAAGAATACAATGTGGTCGTCTGTCTTTGTGATAGTTCTTTGATGTTTTCAATAAATTGTAGAAATTTATAATTTATTTATATTTTGCATTTTAAGTTTCCCCATTTCAAGTATATTTTTATTTATTTATTTTAAATATATATACACTTATTTGTATGTCATATAATAAATTTAATTAAGATGAAAAAAAAATCCTAGGCCGCCATTTAGAACCCTACCAGCTTATCAATAACCACCTAGCGATGTTTAAAACATTGGTGTGAACGGATTATGTTTGGAAATCAAAAACAAAATTTCTTGATTATGCTCCTTCAGCTGATTTACGGATGGCCCTTTTGATTATTCATTCGAATGGTGTAAAGCCCAGGTTTGAATGTTATAATCCACATCCTCTAGGTTGGATAACCTTTCCAAAGGCCGGACGAGGCGCTGGACTTTCGGGTCAGGGGTCCATGTCCCCACGCTCGTAGGCCGCTTATCGTAACCTCGCTTAATAGGGCTCTGTCCTCTTAAGCTGCTAACCGAAGACGACGAAATTGGCTAAAAGAGACTCCTCTAATACTATGAATTTCAATTTTTTGAATTCTTCTAACATTATATATATTGATAAAAAAATATAGATGTAACTGAATTTGTAAAAAAAACAAATGAAATGACTTAAATTAATCCTTGCGATCTAATAAAAAAAAAAATCCTTTTGTTAAGTATGCATCACTTTGGGTTATGTTGGAGTTTCTAGAAATGAGGAGTTGGTTAATTAAACTAGAATAGGTTAAGTGGTTTGCATTCAGTGTGTTATTAGTAAGTACGTTAGAGGAAAAACAAAAACTAGAGGACCAGAAGACTAAACACGTGAATAGAAATGGGTTTTTTCCCTCCTGCTCTCCTAAATTTAGACCCATACCCCCTCCTTGCGTTGTTTATAATATGATCTCCGTTCATCCATTGTTTAAACCAAACAAATAATTTATAACCACTTTAGCATCAATTTAAGAAACATACACCTTGAGCATTGGACTTCTCAATTGGATATGCAACTTTCATTGCATCCTTGCTCGTATGTCTCTCATCGTCTCCAACACCATTTGCAAATGCAAGAGCGTCTTCTTTAATTAGAAGTGTTTGCAAGCAAACCCAAGACCAATTCGGCTACAACTACAAGCGATGCGTAAAATCTCCTTGGAAAGATATCCCAACACGATCAGCATCTAATCTCAAAGATCTTGACACAACCATTCTTAAATCAGCACTAATAAATGCACAACAAAGCAAAGCTTTCTTGGTCAATACGCTCAACACCACCGGTAACAATATTGTTAAGGGCTCTGGAACAGTAAAACAATGTGCATATTCATATGATTTTGCGGTAGACGGTTTCACTTTCTCAGTGCGGGGGATCAAAGATAATGACAAATCAGTCTCCCAAATACTCACACAAGTACAAGACGAAATTGTTCGTTGCGAAAAAGCATTGACCTCTACCGAAATTGAACTTCCTTATTTAGTGTCTTTGACAAACTTCTTGACCATGTTATATAGGGATGTTGCATTCCTCATTACTTCCCAGCTATTCCATATCTAGAAAAGATATGTGAACCATGTATTAAATTCAATATGCATTACTTAAATACTAAATAATATACATATAATTACTGTATATTTAATTTGTAAAAGGAAAGAAAAGAATGAAAAATTAATGTAAGAAAACAAAAAGCTGTTTTAATATTGAATCCTTCTGTGTTGCTATTTTGGTTGTCCATACTACACATATACCCATATATACTAAACGTTGAATGCTTAAGAACACAATATGCTATGCAAGTTTAATCTTGACATCATTAGTGGAAACTTTCAAACTATAATCCTGTGTTGATTATTCAAATTTGAAAAGATGAAGAAAATAACGCATGGCATTGTGCATATACCAGAATAACATTTCAAATGACCGCACATCATGAAGTCACATTGATTTTGATACAATTACACTTTTGAGTTTTGAGGTTTGGATTTTCTTTTTCTCCACTTTTCTACTGCTTTCAGGTTTCAATAAGTTTTAGGTATACAATCACACGAAGAAAAAGTCAATTGGCAAGAAAGAGATCTAAAGTCTGGTGCATCGGTCAAAGGAAGACTTGAGTTCATAGATGAAGTTGGCTCGGTAATTGAATTGCCGCGATGCTGTGGGAATCTCATCCTTCATCTCTATCCATGCAAAAAGAAGACATAATTTGTTGATGGGAATTTCAACAACTCAAAAAAAAAGGATCGCGCACCACCACTCCACTTCCAACTCAAGGTCCGGTGCCATTATGCTGACTCTCCTAGAAGTGAAGGGTAGTACTTTCCACCATTGGAAAACTGGTGGATGCATTCCAGCAAGTCGTATTTCACTTTTAGAGACTAGTAAAACCTTAATATCGATCACATCCGTTGTAGCAAAAACAAATTGATAACTTTCTATATGGGCTTCGGCATCAACAGTGGAATACATTAGGTTTCTATAAGCCTTCACTACATTTTCGTACAAAATAAATTCTAGGTTGGATAAATTCTTCAGAGGCCGAATGAGGCGTTGGACTTCTGGGTCAGGGGTCCATGTCCCCTCGCCCGTAGGCTGCCTATTGCAACCTCGCTTAATAGGGCTCGGTCCTCCTAAGCTGCCAACCGAACACTACCAAATGGGCTAAAAGAGACTCCTATAATACTATCAATTTGAATTTTTTGGATTCTTCTAACATGATATATATTCATAAATAAATATGGATCTAAATGAATTTGTAAAAAAACAAATGAAATGACTTAAATTAATCCTTGCGATCTAATAAATAAAAAAATCCTTTTGATAAGCATGCATCACTTTTGGTTATGTTGGAGTTTCTAGAAATGAGTAGTTGGTTAATTGAACTAGAATTGGTTAGGTGGTTTGCATCCAGTGTGTTATCAGTTAGTATGTTAGAGAAACAACAAAAACTGAATGACCAAAAAACTAAACACGTCAAAAGAAATGAGTTTCTTTACCTCCTGCGCTCATAAATTTAGACCCATACCCTTTCCTTGAGTTGTTTATAATATGATCTCCATTCATCCATTGCTTAAACCAAACAAATACTTTATAATCACTTTAGCATCAATTTAAGAAACATACTCCTTAAGCAATGGACTCCTCAATCAGATATGCAACTTTCATTGCATCCTTACTCTTATGTCTCTCATCGTCTCCAACACCATTTGCAAATGCAAGAGCGTCTTCATTAATTAGAAGTGTTTGCAAGCAAACCCAAGACCAATTCGGCTACAACTATAAGCGATGCATAAAATCTCTTTGGAAAGATATTCCAACTAGATCAGCATCTAATCTCAAAGATCTTGACACAGCCATTCTTAAATTGGCACTAACAAATGCACAACAAAGCAAAGCTTATTTTGTCAATGCACTCAACCCTACCGGCAACAATATTGTAAAGGGTTCCGGAACACTTAAACAATGTGCAGACTCATATGATTTTGTGGTAGACGGTTTCGCTTTCTCAGTGCGAGGGATCAAAGATAATGACAAATCGGTCTCCCAAATACTCACACAAGTACAAGACGAAATTGTTCGTTGTGAAAAAGCATTGACCTCTACCGAAATTGAACTTCCTTATTTAGTATCTTCAACAAACTTTTTGACCATATTATATAGGGATGTTGCATTCCTCATTACTTCCCAGTTATTCCATATGTAGAGAAGATATGTGAACAATATATTAAATTTAGTACGCATTACTTAAATACTAAATAATATACATATGATTACTATATATTTAATTTGTAAAAGAAAAGAAAATGAAAGATTAGTGTAAGAAAACAAAAAGTTGTTTTAATATTGAATCCTTCTGTGTTGCTTTTTTGGTTGTTCATATTACACATATACCTGAATATACTACACGTTGAGTTCTTAAGAACACAATTTGCTATGCATCTTTAATCTTGACAGCATTAGTGGAAACTTTCAAACTATAATTCTTTGTTGATTATTCAAATTTGAATAGATGAAGAAAAAAAAGGAAAATATGCATCTATAACGTGATAGCATTTCGATGACCGCACAACATGGAGTCACATTAATACTGATGCAATTACACTTTTGTGTTTTGGGTTTGGATTTTCTTTTTCTCCACTGTTCTACTGCTTTCAGTTTTCAATGAGTTTTTGGTACACAATCTTACTAAGTAAAAGCCGATTATCAAGAAAAAGATCTAAAGTTTGGTCCCGTCGAGCACCATTCAGTTGATAGGATGCACGGGTCAAAAGGAAGACTTGAGTTTAGAGACAAAGTTCGCTCGCTCATTGAATTGCCGCAGTGCTGTGGGAATCTCGACCTCTATCTCTATCCGTGCAAGAAAGAAATAGAATTTGTTAAGGAAGGTGGGAATTTTAACAATTCAAAGAAAAAGACCGCGCTCCACCACACCACTTCCAACTCAAGGTCTGGTGCCAATATGCTGACTCTCCTAGAAGCGAAGGGCAATACTTTCCCCCATTGAAAAATTGGTGGGTGCATTCCAGCAAGTCGTCTTCCTCTTTAAGAGACTAGTAAAACCTTAATATCGATCACATCCGTTGTAGCATAAATAAGTTTCAAATTAGATCTTATTTCTTTTATGGCTAACTCATGACATCATGAATTTGACGAGTGGTGTTGGAAAATATAAAGAAAAGTATTTTAGAGATTTGATTTGATATGATTTAATTAGGGATTTGATATAATTTAATTTGATTTGGTCTAGGTTTCTTTGTCTTGTGGACAATGATTGTTTTGATTTATTTCATAGTATTCCTCCTTTGTAATCTTATAAATACCTCCTTATTGAGAAGAATAAAGTATTGAAGTTAAATTCGAGAATTGTGAGATTGTAGAGAACTCTAAAGTTATCCTAAATCCTTTATTTTTAACTTGGTATAAGAACAGAGTTCGATTCTTGGTTGAACTTTGCGGTGAGCGCTTCCATGTGGGTGCATGAAGATAATTTTCTTTGTGTACCCACATGTCATAAGCCCGAGGGTGAAAATCGTCTACTATTGTTAAGAGAAGAAAGTGTCGCTGCCATGGAGAAAAAAAAAAGTTGGGTTGTGCTGAGTATTTTTTTGTAGGTGGTTTTATACTATTAAATTAAACCAGATGGTATCATTGACAGATACAAAACTCGACTGGTTGCAAAATGTTTTACACAAACCTATGGAATTGATTATCAAGAGACATTTGCTCATGTGGCAAAGATCAACATTGTTCGAATACTATTATCACTTGCTGCAAACCTTGACTGGCCCCTTGTAGCGGTATGATATGTGAAAAATGGTTTCATACATTGTGATTTGTATGAGAAAGTCTATATGAGTTTGCCACCTGGATGTAGCATCTCTGGGGGGACATATGTTGTATGTAAACTAAAGAAGGCTTTGTATGGACTGAAACAATCACCAAGAGCGTGGTTTGACCGATTTTGTTCTGTTATGAAGAAATTTGGCTATGTACAGAACAATATGGATCACACTTTATTTCTCAAAATGAAAAATGGTAAGTTAACTGGGCCTATCATTTATGTGGCTGACATGATTATGACTGGTGATGACATTACAGAAATGAAGAATCTAAAAGCTTATTTGGCATCCAAGATCAAAATGAAGGATCATTGTGGTTTGTAGTATATTTTGGGTATTGAAGTTACTCGATTCGAACATGGAATATTTTTGTCACAATGAAAGTATTTTTTAGATTTGCAAAATGAAACATGCATGTTGGGGTGGCAACCAATAGATGAACCTATAGGACAAAATCACGGAATGGAAGAGCTTCTTGATGAAGTTCCAACTAATAAGGAAAGGTATCAAAAGTTGGTTGGTAGATTAATATATATGTCACATGCAAGACCCGACATTGCATATGATGTGGGTGCAGTTAGTCAGTTTATGCATAATCCTGGTGAAGTTCATATGAATGCTACTATTAGACTTCTTCGATATTTGAAGTCTGCAACTGGAAAAGGTCTTATGTTTTCAAAGCATAGACATGCATACATTATGAGATATACAGATGTTGATTGGGGTGCAAAGGGTGTAAAGTGACGATCTACTTCTGATTACTTCACATTTGTGGGAGGTAATCTTGTTACTTGGTGAAGTAAAAAGTTGAAAGTTGTAGGCCCTATCAAGTGTTGAGGCAAAATATAGAGCGATGGTGAAGGGCTTATGTGAGCTATTATGGATAAAACGGCTTGTGGGAGATAGTATTCGATATGCAAGGTGCAATGAAACTTATTGAGATAATCAATCAGCAATTAAGATTGTAGAGACTGCGGTGCAATATGATAGAACAAAGCATGTGAAGATTGATCGCAAATTTTGTTTATGATAAATTAGAAAGAAATATTGTGCAAATTTCATATGTTTAAGACTACTGACCAGCTGGCTGATATTCCAACGCATGCCTTGTCGAGTCAAGCGTTTCATGATTCACTTGTCAAGCTGGGCATCGGTGATATCTATGCCACCTTGAGGGGGAGTGTTGTGTGAGTCATGGGTAAAAATTGATTGTAATCCTATACATACCTTGGGAGAAGAATAAATTAACTAGGATTATTCTGTAAGAATCCTATTTGGACTTAACAAGTTGTGATAAAGGAGAGGTTACATGTTGATAATATAATTCTATAGAGTTTGAATACGTGGAAAAGTTAATTAACATCCTCTTTTTCTAGAAGCACATTCAGAATATTTTGAAATAACCACTTAATGTATCTTACCATTAATCCACTACTCCATTTAAACCGGGATTTGGTGCAACGGGACAATAACCATACTTCCACGATAGATGGAAGTTGGCTACCATTGCCACAATAAATGTAGGAATTCCCTGCTCACAGAAGAAACATTCTAAGAAAAGGGTTCTATCACCATAAGAACATAAAGGATTCAATTGAGTAGAAGACTTTCCTTGGATGATTATTGCAGACTAGGGTTCTCTCGTTTATCCAACTCAATGTCGTCTTCAGTATTCTCAAAAGCTTTACCTGATTGTATAGCATTAACCTTGTACATATATATATATATATATATATATATAATGACGCAATGGTATGTGGTTAACACGACACACATACATATTGATCTTGTTCTAAATAGCATGTAATCCTTGTATAGAGCTAACCTTAATTTTTAGTTCTAAAAGTTGGTATCAGAGCCAAGGTTAGTCTCACTTGGATTCATGTTTTGTTTTGTTATCACTTTTCTATCGTCACCATCTCGAGTGTTTGCAGATAAGGAATCAAGAATTACAGAAGTCCTAGTAATTGATATACTGAACAATTGTTAGAAGAATTCCATCAAAATGGGTTCTCAATGAAATATTGTCTCAATGGTGTAAAATTGTGACTCATTGATCATAACATGCATCTATTTCTCCATCATGAGATTCGATCCAGAGCTGACATATATGATGTATCAGGTTCCTTCTCTAGATTGTGGTTCATGGTTTGCATACGTGAATATATTACGTCATTGTGGTTGTGTTCATTGTGAATCTTCTAATGAAAAATATTATGTTATCGCCATTTTTTATGGGCAAAAAAAAAAAAAAGTGAGGAGCTGCATATAAGTTGTGCTTTTCATTATCAGTTCATGTCTTGATTTATCATCACATTGCTCTATGTTTGGAGATGCTAAGACAGTTGGGAATATGCTTCAATTTCTTGTCCTTTTTTTCTGTTATATTTTCTATTACTTTTGTTTCTCAGGAGGATATAATTTGGATTAATTCTTTTAAGTGTCTTCAAAAAAGGGGAATACTTTTAATGGTTCGACTAATGAGTTAGGACATGGAATTTGGCAGTGTTAAATAGGCTCTAATTCTTGTCCAAACACCTGGACCAAGAAACTATTTAATGTTAAACTAAATAGCCATTTAGTAAAACTGCATTGTTTGTATGTTTTTGCATAAAATACTTCTTGCTCAAAAGCGTTGTATTGTACTAAGTTTCAATCAAGTGTTAATATAATAAGCTGACATGAAATGTTGTTGTCTTCAGTGAATGCAACTGTTATGATTTTCTCTTCCATTTAACCAGCGATGGAGGTGGTGGTAAGGATATTGGTCTGAAAGATTGTTGGGTTGCCTTTGATATCACGGATGCACCAGCTTGGTGGACTAATGGACACGGCTTTAATGGTTTCTGGTCAATGCTTTCCTTGGTTGTGATTATAATTGTTTGCATTAATGCTTTTCTTGGTAAGTCTTATTCAGGAAAGGTGCCAACGTAAAACAACTAAGGTTGAATATGTCTTACTGGAACAAATAATCATGCTATTTAATCATTGGACAAATGTTTATCTTCATCAAAGTGGGATTTATGAAAATTTTGGTCCGAGAAAGAATGCATGGAATTGTGATTCAATTTTTAAGCCTTTGGGGTTGATGACGAAACCAAACGAAGATCGCGGTGCCGACATGAAGATCTTACATAAGTTGGTTTCGGTCATAGTGGCGGAGACGACGAAGTTTCCGATAGACTTGACGAAGACGAGAACGGCGAGTTGGTGTCGTCTAGCCTTTAAGCTCGTGTGGGCCATTGGAACTGGGAAGGTTGCATCTCAGGTTCAAGAGGTAAGTAATGTCTTTTTTCTGATTTATCTGGATGTGGTTTTGTTTATTAGCTTCAATTTGAATCGATGTATGTATCATATTGCGAAGTGATTCTTTATTTTCTACTAATTTTTCATACAAATTATTGTTGAGGGGATGCCAATAAATGGGGAGACTTAGAATTAATGTTGGTTAAAGAAGGTGACTTAATTGATCTTTCTGGGTGGTGCATCTTGGTTGTTTTTGGTGGAGGTGAAATTAAGTTAAACAACTTCTTCTCTGAGAGTATAAGTGCATTTTATTCCAATTACTTTATTCCTTTTGATGGGTGTAGTATTTGCTTCCTGTTCTGATACAGGTTTATAGATTCTACTGAGTAATGCCGTTTTTGAAGTAGATGGTAGGTTGCAAGGTGGAACCTGATACATGTGAAAATAATCCATAATTAGATTCTACCATTAGTGTAGGAAATTGGTTTTTCATACGATGTTTGATTGATTTCTCCTACTTACCATCAAAGTGAAATGTTACAGTTTTATGCATGGACACTAGACAAAGGCATAAACAGTAACACTGTTTTATATGCTATGAATTGTGTTCTATCTTAATCTATTGTGTGATGGCCATACAGTAAAGAATTAAGGCAGTTTATGTCTCTTGCTCAAAAGTGAGACATAGACATGCATGATTAAATGAACTTGTTTTCATGGCTGCTTCAGTTTGAGGCAATTTTGAGTTAAAAATTGATTAAATGGTTTTGACCAAATAATTATTAGGGTTTAGGGTTCACCATACTAATGTTTCTTGGCTTTTTTAGATGGTTGCAATCATAGCAATAAAGTGTTTGCCGATAATATTTTTTGCACTGACCTTTACTTCTTCAGGAAAAACTTTTAAGTGAGATTTTGTAGTGCAGACTTGTGTACATACTAGATTATGTAAATTATGGTTTTAAAACTTGTAACATGTCAATATTCTTTTGCAAAGAAAGGAATGTATGAATGGTCCGAGATTTTTTCAGGTTATAACAGTTTTAAGAGAATTAAGTTGACTATTTTCTTGTCCAAAGACTTGAAGTCTTGATTGTTTTATTAATCTTTTACATGACTGTTATACAATAAGGTTACATAATCTATTTTCAAAATGATGGTTGTTTAGACATGGAACTTCTAAACCACAACTAGTTAGCGTCCATGTGGGAGAATGTAAGAATCTTATTTGGACTTAACAAGTTGTGATAAAGGAGAGGTTACATGTTGATAATATAATTCTATAGAGTTTGAATACATGGAAAAGTTAATTAACATCCTATTTTTTTGGAAGCACATTCAGAATGTTTTGAAATAACCACTTAATGTATTTTACCACTATTCCACTACTCCATTTAAACCGAGATTTGGTGCAACGGGACAATAACCATACTTCCACGATAGATGGAAGTTGGCTGCCATTGCCACAATAAATGTAGGAATTCCCCGCTCACAGAAGAAACGTTCTAAGAAAAGGGTTCTATCACCATAAGAACATAAAGGATTCAATTGAGTAGAAGACTTTCCCTTGGACGATTATTGCAGACTAGGGTTCTCTCGTTCATCCAACTCAATGTCGTCTTCGGTATCCTCAAAAGCTTTACCTGATTGTATAGCATTAACCTTGTACATATATATACATTTAATGACGCAATGGTATGTGGTTAACACGACACACATATACATATTGACCAAAAATGAAATAAAAAAAGTACAACAAAAGCTTATCCAGAATATCAAACTATTGTCTCTTTTCTTTCTTATCTGCTCTTCCCTTCCACAGTTTGTATAATTTACACATGATTTGGATTGTTAAACGACTCCACGCTCTAAATAACATTTCAGACCACCCACAAGAGTCAAACTTAAGATCTCTCACTTATTAAGTGTAGGAAAGTATTTTACTAAAAAGTGATGCTAAGTGTCAACAATTGAAATAGTTAAATCTTTTGAATTTTAAATGTTTACAGTACTTATGTAAGTGCATGGTGTTACACCAAATCCTATCGTGTAAAAATGCATAATGTTCTTGCCAATTATTCCTTGTGTTATTGTTGTTCGTGGTTTTGAAAGTGTTGGACTTTCTAGAAAGGAGGTGGGTTTCAATTCAAACAAACTAATTGGAAGAATAGGTCAGAAAACTAATACAAAAGGAACATAAAACAAAACACGTCAAACGAAATAGTTTTCCCCACATTCTCCACGCCTAAATTTAGACCCATACCATCCTCGAATTATTTATAAATATGATCTCCATTCTTCCATAGTTAAACCAAGCAAATAACTTGTAATCACTTTAACATCAACTTAAAAAACATACACCTTGAGCAATGGACTCCTAAGTCGGTTATGCAGCGCTCATTACATCCTTGCTCTTATGTCTGTCATCGTCTCCAACAACATTTGCAAATGCAAAAGCATCTTCATCAATTACAAGTGTTTGCAAGCAAACCCAAGACCAATTCGGCTACAACTACAATCAATGCGTAAAATCTCTTTGGAAAGATATTCCAACTTTATCAGCATCTAATCTCAAAGATCTTGATACATCGATTCTTAAATTAGCACTAATAAATGCACAACAAAGCAAAACTTTCTTTGTCAATGCACTCAACACCACCAGCAACAATATTGTTAAGGGCTCCGGTGCAGTAAAACAATATGTGCAGATTCATATGATTTTGCTAACACACCCCAACCTGGAATGTCCACCTAGACTCTGAATCGAGCTGTGTTGGCCAACACCAGAATGGTGATGAAGTCGTAAAGTGTAGTGATGTGGAAAATGTGAATAAATTTAAACCTACATGTGATATCAGAGCATAAGTAAAATACAGTAAAGTAGGATGAGAATTATACCATTGAAGGTAATCTCCAATACCAAGATTTGCCAAGCATCCTTGTCGACACGAAAGCTCGGCACTAAAACCTGGAAGGGTGAAAAATAAAGGGTAGTGGGCCTAAAAATAAAGTTTTATAAAAAGCTTTTTGAAAACATTATAACCCCTCGCCGTAAAACAAGTATAGTTTCCAAAATATACATACTATGTATAGTATGAAAATACTTACCATAGCCTGCAATATCTCAAGAATTCAATACGTCACAAAATTCATAAATAGGCATATAACTTCCAGTAATCACTATATCTCGCAGAAATAAACATATCACATCGAGTGCTCATCGACATATGCTGACATACGAGTTCATGAGAGATATTTTGATATGAACATGACTGGGTGTAATAATGATTTACACTCTAGTACTACAATTACATGAAGAATGGCGATATGCGCATCACATACGAGTCCTAATTTCCTATAGCAATCTAGGATAGGACTGCACCTACAATGGATCCAAGGTGAGTGTACGGTGCGATGTGAACATACACGTGAAAGACTAGCTCTGGCCCGGGCGAGCACTAACACCAGTTTAGCACACGATAAGCAGATAACGTAAATAGAATCATACAGCAGTAAATCGATAATTCATGTCACCATAATACTATTCATGGCCATATTAAGGCATCACGTCAAAGTATGCATAAATGTGCATCCTGTAGAATTTATGGAAATTTCATAAATTTCGTTAATACTCTAATTCTTAAAAACATTAGTCTAAACTAAGCGCATTTTAGAATTTTTTTTATCAATTACGTAAATGGAAACTAAATAAATATATAATATTAAAGAAACAAAGACCCACTCACAAATCATGTCGTCAAGTCAAACCTGCCTCGTGACATCGAGAGTCCTCGCGATGTGTTTCACCTAGAAACAAAATTATTTACCTAAATATGTAACATACTAATGTATAAACGCGTTTTTGTACAAAGTACGGCTAATAAAGGAATTATTTTAAAACGGTCGAATTTTGAAAAACGGATGGTAGATTCGGGTTCGACACGTCGAGAAACCTAAGGAGGGACCTCGAGTTCCTCCACGCGCCACCGCACGCACCGCCACAAGATGGTTGCACTAATAGCCACGCACTGCACGCGCCACTCGCAATGGCTACCCACGCGCTTAATGCACCTTCTTTAAGAAATATGCAGTTTTTGCAGATTGCAGGGCTGACTTCCATAGCTCATTTTGAGCTTGATTTTCAACCAAATTCGATGATTTAAAAATCAATGTGAAGCTAGAAATGTAGGGAACAAAACCATACCAAAGTGAGGCCAAGTTAACATCAGTGTTGGCCAGAAAAATGGCCTAAAGGTGGCTGGTCAGTCATCGAAAAACTAGGGAAAAATCCTCCCAGTGCGTGTTCTGCATTAAATCGTCCCCCAAACTCATTTTTAAGGTTAAAACAATATAGGAGATTCAAAATCAGAAGGATTTGAGGGTCTCAAGGCTCATCATGGTCGGAGAAATAAGTGAATAGTGATAAAAGTCACTATGCAGGTCCATTTTTCCACTTGAGTGTTCTGAGCAAACTGGGTACAAGAGTGGTGGTCTTCCGCGAGGTTGATGGTGATGATATGGTGGTGGTTTGGTCGTGAGGTTCGCCGGAGTACGGCGAAGTGGTGGTGGTGCTGCTCGGCTCCCTTGTTTTTACAGAGAGAAGAAAGGGATACTTTGAGGGAAAGAGAGAAGAGAGACAGATGAGAGATGAGAGAGAGAGAGAGAAATGAGAGTTGAGAGAGAAAGAGGTCCATGAGATTAGGGGACACGGGGAATGGGGAGAGAATGGGCTATGGACCCCATTGGCTCATAAAGCAATGTCACAAAAGACAAAATAGAAAAATATCCCCGTGATGTGAAATTACCAAAATGCTCTTCACGTTCGTAGTTCTGTAAAATTTTAACTGTAACTCCAAATTCGCTTCCGTTTACACCTACGCGTTCGTACCGTTGAGTAATTTAAGAATACGATAAAATAATAGCTCATATGCGTCACTAAAAGATGGTCAACTAAAGTCAACAATCTCGCCTCTAGGGTATTTTCGTCAATTCATTCTTTTAAAATTAATAAATTCGTAAAACTAGAGACAGGTTGTCACATTTGTGGTAGACAGTTTCGCTTTCTCAATGCGAGGGATCAAAGATAATAATCAATCAGTCTCCCAAATACTCACATAAATACAAGATGAAATTGTTTGTTGCTGAAAAAGCATTGACCTCTACCAAAATTGAAGTTCCTTATTTAGTATCTTCGACAAACTTTTGATTATGTTGTGTAGGGATGTTGCATTCCAAATTACTTCTCAATTATGAAATATTTGGAAAATAATACGTGAAATTATATTAAACTTAGTACTACTTACGTACTAAATAATACACACATACACACACACATATATATATATATAATTTGTAAAAGAAAAGAAATGAATGTAAGAAATCTAAAAGCTGTTTTAATATCTTATCCTTCTGTGTTTGCCCTTTTGGTACATACCTAGATAAAAACACGTCGAATTTTGAGCTCTTGACAGCATCATCATATACAGATATATGAAGCTTCCAGGTGTTTCACCGCAAGGCGTTAAGGACACCGTGGAGTCAGGGACTCTGAATGATACTGGCACGATTGCACTTTTTAGTTTGGGTTGCCTTTTTATCCACTTTTTCTTGGAGTTTATGTTTTTTTGGGCTTTCAATGAGTTTTTGGGTGCACAATCATGTCAAGAAAAAAACCAATTGTCATGCGCAAAGTGCGTGGTAGGAGACTAGTAAGAAGCAAGGAACAATCACATTTGCTGTAGCAAAAAATTGGCAAACTAA
The DNA here is from genome assembly GCA_035220775.1 of Malus fusca. Classification (NCBI taxonomy): domain Eukaryota; kingdom Viridiplantae; phylum Streptophyta; class Magnoliopsida; order Rosales; family Rosaceae; genus Malus; species Malus fusca. The sequence continues at coordinate 28,834,821 of CM069063.1, forward strand.
CCTTTTAATATACGATTCAACTTCAGGCGGTAGAAGTAGAACACTTTAGTTTTCTCCAAGGCCTCAACAACTTGTGATACAAAATTTAAAATTAAGGGTTTGTTTAGAACATTTCATTATAGTTTTTAGTTTTAATTTTTTAAGTTATAGATTCGAAAGAAGTATATATGTTCTCTAGTGAAGAATGAAGAAGGGCGAATGACAAATAAAAGAAGAAATGTGAACGAAATTGTTTGAAAATGACACACAAAATAAACAAAAACCAAGAACCAAAAAAATAAAAACTTTTTAAATTTGTGATCACTTTCAAGCTTTTTGTTTTTTGATATTCTCCGTCACTTCTTCCTCATCCTTCCACAGATGTAAGAACTTGGGTGTATCTTTTTCAAAGTTATGATCATTAGTTGATGAAAACTTCAAAAAACCAAATCTACGTGCTTCTTGTTTGGACGGAGATTGACGCATTGACTTTGCAACTTGGATATATGTCAATGGTTTCACCAACTTCATAAGCCCCACATAGGAGTGAGAAATAGTTTGCCTTATCTATTTCCTTTCCAAAAATCAATTAAAAATTAAAAATCTTATCCAAATGTTGTCTCGACTAAGCATTTTAGACGAAATTATTTGAACGTTTCTCTTTAATAATAAATTAATTATAATACTCAACTTTTTCTCTGCATAATAATCCATTATTAATTTATACAACAGGCATAATTAAATAAAAACATCAAAATAGAAGTTAATTCATTCTTTTTTATAAGTTGATTTTGTTTTCTCCTTTCAAATTTTTAATCGTCACTCGTGATTCACGTAAATTTGCTGCACCACTCCACGCTTGCAATTGCATTTCAGGCCAACTGTCCCAACAATCTCCAAATATTATCCTCACCCGCAGGCCGTCACCATCACCTCTCGCGAAAACGACTTCACCCGAGGGTGCCACCTGCCATCCTCATCACATCAATTATCCTTTCTGGATAAAATTCCAGTCAAAATAATCACCCCCTCAAACCTCCACTACTTACGGTGCGTCCTCATCCCACAACCGTTGGATTTAATGACAAATTATAAACATGGAAAACCAACCGTCTAGATTTGTATGAATTTACGAAGTTGGATGTACATCCAAGATGCGCCGTCAAGTACATTTTGTGCATTTGCCGCGTTTTACAATGCAAAACAAAAGTAAAATAAAATCTCATTATATATAATTTAATTTATTAACCCAGATGATTTGATCTAATTATTCCAAAATCGTCTAATTAAGTACGGACATAGAGCCGGCCGTTCACGGTGGAGTCGGAAACCGCGTCGTCAAACCCAACACAGCGGCATTTGGCGCCAGACACTGGAGCAAAAATGGCCGAGTCTGTCGAGAAGGTTCTCTCCGTCAATGGATTGACGGTCCGTTTGTACGGACCGAACCACTTGTTCTGCACATAACGGTTCTTCCGCCACGGAGGCACGGAGAGATCTGTGCTCTTCAACGATCTCTTTGCCGCGTCGCACGTGACCCGAACGATACGCTTCAGGTCCTCTGAGCTGCCAACGAAGTTTCTGGGCAGAAGTTGCAGCAGCCGCGAGTACTGGTTCGACGGCCGAGCGATTTCGAACTGGGCGGCGAAGTCGAGGTCCACGAAGTACCGGCTCTGCCACATGGAGGAGCCCGATTGGACAGGAACGACGTCGATGAACTCGTAGCTCCCGGAGGTGATGTTGCCGGAGGAGGTCCATTTCGTCTTGCAGATCGCCGCATTGTGTCCCAATCCCCTCAGAAACGACATCACGCTCCGCCGCAGAGCCGACTTGCTGCTGCCGCCGCCGTTGGATCTCAAACACGCGAACGCCTCCTCCGCCTGGGAAACGTGAGAACGGAGCAGCTTCAGGTACGAGTCCGCATTTCCGGAAACGGCCACGGACCTAAGGACGGAGTCGATCGCGTCCGCGTCGGAGGCCGAGTCGACTCGGTCCGAGTCGGACTCGTTGTCGGGAAAACCAGCGGTGGACGACTCGTCGTCTTGGAGGAAGCGGTGGACGAGCTCGGAGAGGCAGGGGGAGTTGTAGTCGCCGGAGTGCTCGCTTCCGCTGCTGACATCACTGAGTCCGGAGCTGTATCCGCCGACTAGTCGCGCTTTCACCCGATCGTCGAGCGGGTAAGTGACCCTCTTCGATCTGGTTCTAACAAAACCAGCCATTATTGATTAAACAGTTAATCGAACTCGAAACCTCGGAAGAGCGATTAACTGGCTTGCGAAAAGTATGAGCAGGGGAGTTCGGGAGAAACTGAATAGGGGTGAGACGAATTTATAGGGGTGGAAAAATGGGAAGCGTTTGGAAGGAATAAAAATGGGATATTCGGTTTATAAGTGGTTGCTAACTTACTGTTAGGGAGAGAGAGAGAGGATATCCAAGGGGGCGTGGTACAGGTGGCGGCATATCCAGTGGCACCTAGGGTGGTTTATTCGAGTGTGTGACGCGGAGGGTGTAGACCGCTGAGACTAGTGACCGCCTTGTGGTTAAGGATGGTTATGGTGGGGTAGGGGGTTGTCGCCCACGAGACTGGCACGTGATTGAATGGGTGTCTGGAGTTAACTACTCCTCTTGGTTCGTGTTTGGAATGTGGGATTTTGGCAAAGGATAATTCCATCGAGATGGATAAGTATTAGAAAGATGCCAAAGGATCATCTCTCTAACATTTCATATATGTGGGTCTGGGTCCAAGTCATTTATTGAGGTTTGAACTAGAGAGGACGCGTTCCATGCTAATTTAGTGTACTTACTTTTTAATGTAATATATCATTGTATAAAATACGTTGGAACGTAAGTTACGTTAGCACAATTTTAAGAATAAGTAAACACTAAAAGAATACGCACTTGTAAATGTCTGATGCTGTGCAGTTGTAAACAAACAACCAATATTTAGATTGCATTACGCTAGTCTTCAAATCTCTCCAGTCTCTAAGCCATTATAAATATGTGTGTGTGTGTGTGTAGTCTGTTTATGAAAGAGTAGAACAAATGTGTTTGAAGCCGGGAATCAGATTACCAGGCCCATATATCGCTCTGTCCCTCATTCCTTAACAAGTCATATATGCTCAAAGTTTAATTTATGCTCAAAGTTTGATGACTTGACATGATGAGATTGGGTTACTAAACCGGTCAATTTCAATTCCAAAATATCACCGATAACAAATCTCCATTTGTTTAAGGGAGTTTCTATGAATTTAGATAAACTGAGTCTCAATCACTGATGTTTTGTTTAAACAATGTTGTTATTTCTATTTTTCTTATCACATAACTCAATGTAACGATATTGTAAAGTAGGTGCCATTTAGTGAAGCAATTGGTGGGAAGGGTGGGAATGAAGTAGGTAGTGAGATATATATATGAGTTGGGGTTTTATATTTTAAATATTTTCAATTGGATTATGATAAAACAAAACTATTAGCTATATGATCCCAATAAAACTAGGTGTGTGTGTATTTATATATATTTTACAATTCTTACTCTCTTGTGGTTGTGGGGCATTGGAATTATTCCAAGGGTTTAAACCATTATATTCTTTGTGGCTAAGCTCAGGAAATTGAAAATTCGGACCCGTATGTCTCATCCATTCACAGTCCCTTAACCTAATTCTTAATATTATCAGTTTATCTGAAATTCGAGCTTGGTGTGGATTACTTTTGAAGGACGAATCATGTCGACATAAACGTTGTGTCAATCTTCTTCTTAAACATAAATTATGTCTCTTGGTGAGTGGAAAGGGTAAGAATTTAGATCATGAGTTTAATAATTCAATTGGTCATCTTGAACCAACCTTTTTCTGTGGGAACTTTCCTCGACCTCCAAGTAACAGTTTAGCTTGACTGGTTGAGGAAAATGTATTCACAGTTCAATCCATTAGGATAAGGGCTTAAGGCTATGTAAAGTTGATTAACTAGCAAATTTTTTATCAAAATTAGTTAGCAACTAAATAATTGTTTACCCCATCAAGAAAATGCTATTTACAGCATATTCCCAAACGCTATGAAAATGCCAACATTTATATCATTTCAGGAATGCTATGACACGTTCAATTCTATTTTTCCCTGGACTGACATATATAACCCTTTTTTTTTTTTTTTTTTTTTTAGTACATCGATATTTTTACATTAAGAAGAGGATGAGTTCGGCTAAGCCACACAACGGGTAACCTAATTGGGTATCAAATTCACCATGCAAGAGATTCGAACCTAAGACCTTTCACTTCCAAGTGAAAAGGAATACCAACAAACCGTAGTACTGAGTGGCAACTGACATAGCTTTTTAGTGCTATTATATCAACACAATATTATTTATACTCAAAATTAATAATTTGGACTAAATCACACAATGTATATCAAAATAGTCCATTCATCGTAAGTTAACCACAACTATTATAGCATGTTTCAAACGCTATCTACGTGACATTGTGGTGTATAGTACTATAGTGCCAATTGAAACATATTGATGCTAGCGAGAACAAACCATCTTTTGTACATGCTGTGATAGTTGATAGCTGAATTCCTTACTCAATCATTAAAAAATGAGCTTAACCATCAACTACTGTATTATGTCATTTAAAAATAAAAAAATAAAAAAGTCTAAATCTAATCTCATTAGCATTTTCTATTAAAATAGGGTTCCATTCTATAAAGGATCTGCTCTGCATGCATTAAAAATACAGAATCGCGTTGGCATTTTGCATTTCGCGCCGGAATATTCTAGGAGAAATAAAGATGACTGTGAATTTGTTGGCCCCACATAGTACTATAGTACATGTACAGTTTGGTCCAAAATATGTCGACATGATTTCGACACCATTGCTTAAAACCTTAATTCTCATGGAGTGAAGAAATAAGTTACTCTTGCTTCTACGCGTGCGTGCTTCCAATGCACAATCTCAATGTGAAAAAAATAACAAAAAACCAACTTTCTTGAGTATTTACAAGTACTTAGAATTCATTGGAAAGAGTTTTTAAAACGATTGGAAGCATTTTAGAGAAAATAATTTTGGATTTTAAAAGAACTCGAAGTGTTTTTTTACAAGAAGCAATAGTTATGTGATTTTTACAAGAAGCATTTGAGTGCTTTTTTAGGATTCAATTATATTGTAACTAAGAATTGGTTTAAAAAATATTTTCACGAAAAAACAGTTTCAACCATTCTAAAAATACTTCATAGTGTCAATATATATATATAGTCATAGTCATTAGATTTGATCTGTAATCTTTGATCACTTAGTTTAAGCCTTTAAATTAAATTTCAAAGTTAAATATGTGAGTGAAATAAGTACATGTAGATACTAAAACAAAAAGGGTAACGTTAGGGAAACTAAATTTGTACATAAAATTTTCAAATTAAATGATGTGTCACCTATAGGTATGAGCACATTTGTCAACGCTTAAGTAATAATCCAATAATGACAACTACATCATTTTGTTTGCAAATTTGATTTAAAAAAATTGGTCACCTTAACATTATCCAAACAAAAATCGTGCTTTCACTTATCATAAAGCGCAAAGCCTAATTTTTGCACCAAATTTTTTTTTGTTACATAGTTGTAGCACTTAGTTTAACAAGTTCATGTTTCTCTATTAGGTTAAAGACTAATGGCATTGTTTGATTCGACTACATATAAAATAAAAAGTGAACTCATAGTGTTGAGGAAGCCAGTCTATGCATGAGGTCGAAAAAAGCTTGGAAGTGTAGTGACATGATGAGGGATGATTGTGTCGGGATTCCCTCCTTATAGTGGAGTCCTTTGGCTATGTGTAGCTACTTTCCGATGTTTGCATATCTGAAAAGATAAAGTGAAGAGACATGTATTATGTTTCATCTACTAAACTTACTTTTACTATTATATAATACCTTTTGCAAAATTATTATTCACACTTTAAAATTTAGGATAACGCTCATTTTACTACTTTAAAGTATCGTGGTTTTCAAATTTTTATATATTCAGTTTTTATTTTTTATCCCAGTCTATACCTAAAGTTATATTTTTCTTCTAGAACACATTTCTGTTAGGTTGACTGTTAGTAACTCCGTTAAAGTGTGACGTGATTTTCACGTAGACGATGATTGTGCATCCACATGTTAATGTGGCTCCACATGGTTACAAAAATTAATTATTGTAAATACTGTAAAATGGAGAGAGTGAAATGTGAATATATCACTGCTTCAATGTATCAAATCAACAATGGAGAGTCAAATGAATGGTTATGGACAGCTTCTCTTGGGGATGTGTTTGGGCCCAAAGTAATTTAGCTGAGTTTGAATTGATGAGGTACGCTTGAAGGCCAAGGGTGGATTCGGCTAAGTCTTGGTTCAATCAGGAGTCTTAAAAGATCAGGATGGCATAAAAATGTTCATAATATTCTGAGGAACAAGGGACAAATTGTATACCAAAAGATATATAGGTTTAGAATCCCAGGTCTGGTAGGAGTGATTGAGTTAATCCAAACAAGAAGATAATTCGTTCAAAATATGTCGAGGAGCTTTAGTTCGAGTGGACTCTACCTCGGCACTAGGTAAAAGCTGCCACTATAAATAGAAGAGGATGTGCAACGTTCAGACCCTCTTCAAATCAACACACAAATCGGCCCTACGCAAACTCTCACTGTATGTGAAACCCTCTCATCTTTGAGAAAAACACGGACCTTTCTAACTTCGTCAAGCACATCTTCAGTTAGGTTTAACAACACTTTGGTTGGCAACCGCCGACACTTGAGTTAGGACTAACAGCACGGGAGCCGTAGAATCAGGCGACCGAGGAACACCTTTAGTTAAGTTTAACAACACTGCTTCGAGACTGACTGGTTATTTATCCAAGTCTCAGTCAACAAGAAATCTTGGAGTCCTTGTTGGGACAGGTCACTTCATTAGCCTTTTCGATGAAGTGAGGTGTTACAAGGTTATATCATTCGGCACATTGAAAGCTAAACCTATTTTATGAGTGGATATTCACAAGTACATTTCAGAGTTCGGCATTTTGACGGCTGAACCACATTTACAATCAAGACACTTACCTCTTTTGAGTACTTGTGTTTGTATGGTCTGGTACTGATTCGACGCACTTATATTTGCATAAATATAATTACAGTAGCCAAGCCTGGTGCCGACGATTCATGAACTTCGAAGAAACTAGCAACCTTGTCTTCAGGCTCTAGAACCCAGAGGCCGAGACGAGTTCCTTCCTGGGCCGCAGTCCCAAGACACAAAAGTCAGCAGCGCGTTTGACATCACCACCACATTCATTCACTCACTGATCGAGCTCAGTCGTCGAGTTGTCATGCCCCACATTCAACCGAATGATGTAATTAGCTCAATAACTATTCGGCATGTGCACAACGTAGGCTAAGTAGTTTTTAGAATCAATAGGATGACAAAATAATTTGTTGCTCGAGATAATTGAGGACCTACAACCAGGGGCGGATCCACAGTGGGGTCGTCGGGGTCGCACGACCCCTTGGAAACCATGGAAACAACCTTGAAGCTCCCATATGCGACCTCTTGGAGCTGGGGTCGTCGGGGTCGTCGGGGTCGACTTGCACGCCAAGTGTTTGACAAAAATCCTGAACGAAGCTCGGCAGGAAGAGGAAGAAGAAGCAGCGCTCGCGCGCGTTTCTTTTTTTTCAAAACAGACGGGCAAAACGGCGTCGTTTTGGCCCAGGAAATTTTTTTAAATGACCTGGCCAAAACGGCGTCGTTTTGGGCCAGGCCGAACAAAAAAAAAAAAAAAATTCCCACGGTGTCCCGCCCCCAGTCCCAGCCTTCCTACCCGACTCCTATACAATCACAAGCCCCAATTTTTCATCCTTCAACCCTAACTCAATCCCCCCCAAACCCTCACCTCCTCTCCTCCTTTGCTGCTGCTGCCCCCAAACCCTCAACGTCAACTCCATCTCCTCCCTTGCTGCTCCTCTGCTGGCAGCTCCAACTCCATCTCCTCCCTTTGTTTATATTGTGATGTGAGTATTTATTTTGAATATTTTGTATATGTAGAATATATTTAATTAATTGAAATTCAATTCATATTTATTTTGTGAGTTTTTATTGTGAGTTTTTATTGATGGTTTGTTTATATTGATGATTTGTTTATATTGTGAGTTTTTATTGGTTTGTTTTTATTGATGGTTTGTTTATATTGATGGTTTGTTTATAATGTGATTTTTTATTTTCATTATTTTGTATATGTAGAATGCAAGATGAGATATTTAATTTAATTGAAATCCAATTCATATTTATTTTGATTATGTTTATGGTTTGTTTATATTGTGAGTATTTATTTTGAATATTTTGTATATGTAGAATATATTTAATTTAATTGAAATTCAATTCATATTTATTTTGATTATATTGATGGTTTGTTTATATTGTGAGTTTTTATTTTCATTATTTTGTATATGTAGAATGCAAGATGAGATATTTAATTTAATTGAAATCCAATTCATATTTATTTTGATTATGTTTATGGTTTGTTTATATTGTGAGTATTTATTTTGAATATTTTGTATATGTAGCAAGCATTATTATGGAACGGTTTTTTAAGAGAAAGTCATCATCGGGTTCGGGTAGTTCGAATAATGTTGATAGTTCAAATACTGTTGGTAGTTCAAGAACTCCAAGTTCAAGACAAAGTCAGTTAGATGATGTTTTGGGTAATCTTCAAGCGGATCCTGGATTAAGAACTCGAATAATAGATTATGACGCTAATATGAGAGATGAGGTCCGAAGATTATATCTACAAAAAGGACCTTGTCAACCTAGAGGTCATAATTTCCCAATAACTAATATGTCGGGAATTAATCGACGCTTCATTCCCCAATGGTTTGATGAGTTTGATTGGTTGGAGTATAGTGTATCTAAAGATGCGGCATTTTGTCTCTATTGCTATCTCTTTAAAACCAATTTTGAACAAGTGGGTAGTGAAGCTTTCACTGGAGATGGATTTAAGAATTGGAAGAAAGGGAGAAAAAGATTTAAGATGCATGTTGGACCGGTTGGGAGTGTTCATAATAAGGCTAGAGAAGCTGCTACAAATTTGATGAATCAAGCTACACATATTGAAACGGCAGTGAGCAAACACTCTGACCAAGCTCGTAAGGTTTATCGCACATGCTTGATTGCTTCAATCAAGTGCACTAAGTTTTTATTGCGACAAGGTCTTCCTTTTCGTGGCCATGATGAAAGTGCCACTTCAAGCAATAGGGGAAATTACTTGGAGTTATTGCAATTCCTTGCAGATAATAATGATAAAGTTAGAGAAGTTGTGATGGAAAATGCTCCGGGGAATCTCAAATTACTAGCTCCTTCCATTCAAAAAGAAATTGTGAATTCATGTGCCCTTGAAACACTTGATGCTATCATGGATGGTCTAAAAGATAGATTCTTTTCAATATTGGTGGATGAAGCACGTGATGTGTCTGTGAAAGAGCAAATGGCTATGGTGTTGCGTTATGTGGATGACAACGGGCATGTAATTGAAAGATTTGTGGGTATCCAACATGTTACCAACACTACTTCAAGTTCACTAAAGGATGCTATTGACACATTGTTTTCTCGCAACGGTTTGAGCATTTCCAAGCTACGAGGACAAGGTTATGATGGTGCTAGCAATATGAGAGGTGAGTTGAATGACCTTAAAACAAAGATATTGAGAGAACAACCTTGTGCATATTATGTTCATTGCTTTGCTCATCAACTTCAACTAGCTCTTGTTGCCGTAGCAAAGAAGAATATAGACATTGCCTCTTTTTTTGCAACGGCTAATAGTGTGGTTAATCATGTTGGAGCATCTTGTAAGCGGCGTGATTCACTTAGATGGCAACTTCAAGAAGAGCTTGTGATAGCTTTTGAAAATGATTGTCTTATAACGGGGCGAGGCTTAAATCAAGAAACAAGTCTCAAACGTGCTGGTGACACACGATGGAACTCACACTATGGTACCTTGATTAGCATCATTTCTATGTTTTCATCCGTGGTTCATATGCTTCAAATGGTTATTGATGATAATCCCAATGACAGTGTGAAGGAAATTTTGTGAAAAACATGTTTATTTGAGCAACATCAATAGCATGCAATTAACAAATTAAAGGCGGAATCATGCTTACATGCACTCAAAACAAAACATCAACCATGAAATTCAAAGCCTAGTAGATTGGTGAACCTTGACTCAACTTTTAAATCAACATTTATTAGTTGAGAAATATTTACCTTTGTAGATTCCTCTTTGCATATGCAAAGGATAATCACCCAAGAGATAGGGCCTTCATTCCTTCCTTCTTAGCTCCATGGATTTGGTTGAAAGAATAGGATTCTCCAAGTTCCCAAAATAGAGAACCTCTAAAGATTCTACACCAAGGTTAGATTGAAGAAGAAATGAGTGACCTTGAGGAAGTAGAATTGCTAGATAATTTCCCCCAAGGTGGTTGGCCTCTTAGAGAGAAATGGAAGCTTTGTGTTCTCACCAATTTTCTCTAAAATCAACAACTTATGAATTTTAGGCTATAAAGTTCTTTATATAGTCACTTCTTTAAATGACCTAAAGAACCAAAAACCCTAATTCAACACTAAATGGCCGGCCACATTGATGGATATGGGCTTTTGGGCATTTGTGAATCTTTATTCATTAAGTTGTCATACAACTTAAGTCAATGGGCTTTGACGTTCGAAGCCCATTGGGCCTTAAGGTCCAAAACTATCCCGAGGTCTTTAACGAACTTATTCGTTTGATTAATTAACATATTAATTAATCCTTGCCATAAATAATTAAACCATTTAATTATTCTTATTCATCTCCTTTGTTTCTTCAATCTCCACCTTACACGGTGTACGATACATTAGGTTCCTTTTAGCGAGGCAGTGGGCGATTAAAACCATTTTACATCGATTGTGAATTGAAACTTACTTTCAATTCTCCCTTTAGTGATTACACACGTTTAGGGCTTCCACAAACCATGAGTGACACCTAGCAGCATATCATGGCTACCCAAGCTAATCATAAGAGGTAGAGAACCTATTCAATTTAGGATTACAAATGCAATACGGTCTTTCTTTAATCTAATACTCTTGACCACATTGTTTGGTTTGATAGTTTATTTATTCATGTCTACTATCCAATGTGATTCGTTTGCTTATATGATTACCTTGAATGTGAATTGGAACGCATTCCCAAATCTCATTCATACTCTGGCCAGAGATTTAATCATATCATAGAGTATTCTCCCTCAAACCATTTGAAGGTTAGAGATCCCTTGTTGCACATTCACTTGTCTCCATAACTAAGTGGCTTAACCCCAATGATGTCGTGGACACCCCGATGGGGTGACTTTGACATAATCAAAGATCAAGGACTTAACCACAAGACAACTGTGATGCCTCAGGTCAAAAGACTAATTTGCATTATCCCAACCATGAGTTCTCATGTGACATGAGTATGAGAACTCCTCGTTGATCGTGTTCAGTGGACTCATTCTCTATTGAGCACCTACGTACTTGTCTTGATGTCACACACACCAATGACTCGAGACTAGTCACTCTCCCTGAGAGAAGGCACAATACGTACTGATCTTATCGGACTGTCAATGCCCAATTGGCAATCCTATGATCAGGAACGTTTAGGATGTGTCTACGAAAGAATGGTCTCATTAATCTAACTTCATTAGATTGCATTCTCCCAATCACATATTCCTTGGACTTTATCGTTTAAGCATATAACTTTTATATGAGACTGCTCAAACAATAATGTTTGCCCTTTATATGTAAACTAGATTAGTTTAACATGTGAAATGTTCGTAAAGTATCATCATATGATTGGCTTTAGGGCACATTTCCAACAATCTCCCACTTGCACTAGAGCCAATCAGCTTGTTCATCTGTGATGATTCCTCTTCTGTAGTCATTTCATAAATGGCTGAGTAGTAGGCCTAGGCAATTGATATCTATATGTTATCCATAGAAGCAACCTTGAGAATATCGACGTCACCATTATACATGATTCCCAATCATGTGGTTCAGTTCTCTCATATGAGTTCGGATCTTGATGAGACCTTGATTCCCTGGCTTGAGCTATCGCCCCATTAGTGTCATACACTTTCTGGTTGGAACCGAATAGAGAGTTCATAAATGAACTTTCCCATCCAAACAACATTGTTGTAAACTTCTATATGGCAATATATTTTGCATTCATAATGGAACACACTAAAGTCATTACTTTAATGTTTCCATCCAAATATCTCTTTAGTCATAATAAAGAGATATCTGTTTATCTCTTCATTCATAATGAAGAAACATCCAATGATGGATTAGATTCACAATCTAATACATTTATGCTTCCATTACGTTACTCTAATTCTTCCTCATTCTTCGAGGAACCTATCCTTTAGTATTTCTTAAATACTTAAGGATTCACTTGATAGTTGCCATGGTTCTGATCCTGGGCTTGCATTGATATCGCCTTGTACCTTTCTAGGTACAACTCATATCAATGTTTTTCATACAATATGAAATACATAAATCACCTTTCTGCGTATGCATAAAGGATTCGATTTACGCATTATTTCTTTGGGAGTCAAAGGGTACGTTCCCTTTGAGAAGAGCTACCTCCTAGTCTCACTAGAGTTGTTCTTCTGATTGAAGTTTATCATCATATGAGAAACTTCCTAGCATCCTTTTGTCTATTATTAGGGCATGATATAATCCAATTATATCCTAAAATCTATCATTATAGATTTCCATCCCATGTATATAGACTATGTCTCCCATATACATTCTATCGTTATAGAAAGTTTAAAGTCATAACTTTAACGAATGAAGTATTCTTTTCATTTCCAAAATTAATATATTATACATATATTTAAATTTAGGAATATGATTAACTCCCACTAATCTTTTGTAAACCTAGTAAACAAAAGATTCATTTACATCTTTATGAGAAATCAAACGTTTTGATCTTTCTCTCATAAGACGCTTATGGCTCCCACTAGCTTGCTTAGATCCATGATGGTTGGATCTCTACAACTTACATGTTTTGTGATTCATAGTTTTAGACATATATATTATTAGGACTATCTTAATAATGGTTTCGGAAACCTATATGATGTCCAAACATTGAATCAACATTTAGTTGTAGCTAGCTATCTTCGAATTAATTGAAACTAAGACTACGTCAAAAATGGTTCCTTCAAAGTCAACCATTCTCTTTGATTGTAGTCACCTTAAGCTACCAATTAGCTATGAAGGTTTCATTATTTCGGGTCAAATGGTACTTTACCATTTCCTTGAGTATATATTGTATATACACTCAATGTAGTCATAAAGTTCAAACCATTCAACTGAGACGGTTTAAAATTCTTTTTACTACCTTGGAGCTTGTGGTATAGGAACTAGGTTGTTATATTTGTTGATTATCATCTTGTCTCTCAAAGAACCCATTCTTTTGAGTTCTATTCCTAGTTCATTTGCACTAAGGCAAATCACATTGTAGGATTACAATGAACTACTCAACAAACAACATTTGTTGGTTGGTTTATATAAGTGATATCCAAAGGTTAATTTAAGGATATCCACAAGATAATTTTTAAACAAATATTGCTTATTAGCACACAACCCCAAATCTTAACACAATTAAGATTTGTCTTTCTTTCCAACTACATCCTATGGAGTTATGACAATTTTGGAAGATCTTCTAATTGACAATCATATTGTCTTAGAAGCATATATATCCTATATATGGGTAATTGATAATATACAACGAACTAAATCTTATTCAAGTTCGTTCTTCTCCTAATGGAGAAAATCATTATCTTTATGATGCTAATTTCCTTGATATCTTTCAAGAAAACTCATCTAAAGTGTTACCCTTCCTTAGATCAAATCTAAGGAGGTAAGTACTTTAGACGTCTTACTCATCATCTTACATTTCTTGAATTCTTTGAAACCTTTTGCAAAGTATTCGGACTTGTGTTTATTCATAATAAACTATAGTCCAACTGAGAGTGATCTTCGGTGAATGTCAAACAACATGAGTAGTATTATGTTGTGAACAAGTGCCACTAACATCTAAGTGAATTAACCTCAATAACTTTGTGATTCTTTCTTCTTTCCAAAAGAATAAAGATTCGAACATTTCGCCTCTATACAATTTCAACAAGAAGGCATTGGATCCGGATCTAACGATCCAAAGCATCCATCTATGACCAACTCGTAATTTATGTTTTAGAGGTATCACAACTCAGTTGGGATTAGTCACTATCTTGCAACCTTTTGGGTTTTAAGCATCATTATATTCTAAACAGTTAACGCTACCATATCATCTCTACTATAGAGACAATCAATTAGATTACTATAATCCAATCAGTGATTAATAAAGAACAATGTTTTGTCAAACAAAACATTCATCCATCTCTACTATAGTGACGGAATTAAGTTCCTTAAAATTGGAATGTAAAGACAATCTTTGGTTTTTCCAATTTCTTTGGTAGTTCATATGAGGAAGTTAGTACCATCTGCTTTCGCAGAGATCTATATTTTATTCATGTTCCGAATGTGAAGTACCTTTTCTTCTCTCATTAATCTTCTACTTCTTATTAGCCACACTTTTACAACGATTGTAAAACATAGTTACTAATACGGAATCAAGCATTCAAGTAGAAGAACCAACTGTTTTGAACTATTCAAGAACATTTTACAACACCTTCGAAAAGTGTGTTCTTGACACTTGCAAGACATTTCTTGCAAATACCCCTTCCAATGTCCATCATTTCATAAAGAAAGTTTGTTCCCTTGGAGTTAATTTTATCTTCTTCATTTGACTTCTCCTTTGACTACAATAGTCATGGTCCCTAAACTCCCACTATCTCTCTTGAAACCTTTTTCAATTGTGTTATACACATCAAACATTTTGGAGAGTGTGTGGTTATTGTTCACTACATAGTTTACAATAAACTTAGTGAACCATTAGGATAGGGACATAAAGGTGAAGTCCTAGCTTAGTTTCCGTCTCGTTAAGTGGTTTATCACTTCAACACTCAATGATTCAAAATCATCATAAGTCCATGTTGATGGACTATTTTTGTCAACCAACCATTATGTTCTAAACATAATTACAAACTTTCAAGAGTTGTTCAAGGCAACTCTCATTTCTTCATACAACAATTTGTAAGTGAAGAATCATGGCACTAAAAGTGTCCTTGTCTTTATGCTAATCTTCGTAAGTTCCTTTGTTCATATAACGAAGGAATAAGCATTGGTTGTTTGTGTTGTCCTCTTCATGATAGACATTTCTAACATGTTCTTCCAATGATACATTATCAATAGGAAGCTTGTGAGGATGAGACTTCTTAGGTACATGCACAATCCATTTAAGACAATCTTTGGGATTGTGTTACCAAGTCCGGAAACTAAAACATTCGGATTTTCTTTGTCAAGTTTTGGATAGCGTTTGCAAATATATTGGTAAACAAATACATAACGAATATAAATTGATTGATTTTAAGCCATTTGATTCGGGTCTTGAAATCAAATAGCACCACCCACTATTTTTGGCAAATTCCATATCCCTCATTGGAATTCGAGAGTTTTGGAGGAAACTCTTAGTAGGTTATGGGAGACTCACTATTACCAAGCCCACCTCACAATGATATGATATTGGCTAGCATTAATAATAATGAGAGAGTACACTTACTCATTTGCAACTAATGCAAGTACCCATCAATTTGGCCTCTAGAGAATGTTGCCTCACAATGATATGATATTGGCTCCATTGCACTTAGTTAAGTCATTCCCACCATGCTTAGTTTGTGAAGGGGTTCAAGAATAGCCTCACAATGATATGATATTGGCCATCCTCGTTGCCTACACTAACCTCATCAAGTATGTATATAGACTCCTCCTGAGTATAAGCATGCACTTTGTACTCCCCCATGATAGGGTGAAGCCGGTGTACAAGTCATAAACGATTGGAACTACCACGGTGGAAGGCCACGAAAGAGTGTTCTAAGCACTCTCACGTTTTTCAACTTAATAATGGTTTGGTTGAGGGTTTTAGGTCTCATCACATATAAGTATTCATTTTAATCTTCATTAAAACAATTTTGGTCCTATTACAACTATTGGTCCATTTGATTCAATTTAGTTGTATATAATACTCCCACTATACTTATAAAACGGTTTTTAAAGCAAGAGTATATGATACTACTAACATAAGGTTTGCATTCATTTGATGGACTATATAGTTGCCTTAGGGCCTTAGGATGACTATGAACCTTTGTTTAGATTCAACACGAGCCTAGTGTTGAATCTCGGACTAGGGATGGAGATTGATTTTAGTTACGCGTTTAATCACATTAAGGCGTGTTGTCTTAGGGGCGTTGGACCCAACTACTTCATTTTCATGCATATCAAATAAAGCAAGAAAGAAGTACTTCAAAGTAAAAGAGAGCTTATGCTCTTTACAACATTTGCATAAAACAAATTACTTTAAAGTAAAGAAGAGCTTATGCTATTTTACAACATTTGATCAAATCAAATTACAACCAAAATTAATCTACACATTCTCATGGTTCAAACAAATTTGAAACGGCCTTTCACATAGCTCAATTATCGTAGGCTTAGGTTCATAATCACCCTTTAATTAATCAACACTTTAATTAATTAAATTGAATGCAACATTTTCATTTGGTTTTTGTATCCATAAAATTGATTTAAATGGAGCTAAATGAAATGAAAATCCAATTCTCATTTAAAGAGACAAAACAATTTTTGTTCCCTACTTAATTTGGGCCATCATGCAATAACCACAACTTTTTGGGCTATATTGCGAAACACAAACTTTTGGGGTCACTTTGTAAAAACACAAAAGTCCACTACTTCATGTAATTACAACTAGAACCCAAAAATTTCAACAAATACAAAAAACTTCATTAAAGGAGCAAAACAATTTGTCCTTTAGCGTTTTTGGACCTTAACGTAAAAACATAAACTTTTGGGCCAAAGTGCAAATACACAAAAGTATCAAAACTTTATGTAATTGAATAAAAGACCCAAAAATACCCTACATGTAGGGTGGCCGGCCATGAGTAAATAAAAATAAGATTTTTACAAAGTTTTTGTAAGTGGGTTTTGTTAGGTAAGGTAAAGATGAAATATTTTGAATTTATGTCAAACTTTTAAAAAAGTTTGTCTACCATTATAGCTATTAATTGAATTTATGTCAAACTTTTAAAAAAGTTTGTCTACCGTTAAAACCATTAATAATACTTTACCAATAATCTTCACCCACTAAAATTAAACCAAAACTTTATGTAAAAACATAAAACTTTTTGAATTAAAACTTCAAAACTTTTTGTTCTTGGCAAGAACTTCAAGAACATTGAAGAACACTCATGAAAACTCATAATAGCTCCATGAATGTTTTCACTCACCAAAACTCAAATTTTCACCACTCAAAAGAGGGCTAACATCCTAGGGTACTTAGGGGTTCCAAAAGTCACTTTAAAACCATTTTAACAAGACAAACATGAACCCAAAAAATCACCCTTTGGATTTGGCCGAATTTCCCCAAAAACATGGCACCAAATTTTAGCTCCAAAATTCATGCTCATATGAACTACATCTACAACATTTGAGATGGCAAATTTTCTAACAAAATTTACATTCAAAGAAACAAGAATAAAGCTTGTAACATATTACAACTTTTAAATCAAAAAACTATGAACTACAAAACCCAAAATGATTCACCAACTACTAGACCTAGGCTCTTGATACCACTTGAAGGAAATTTTGTGAAAAACATGTTTATTTGAGCAACATCAATAGCATGCAATTAACAAATAAAAGGCGGAATCATGCTTACATGCACTCAAAACAAAACATCAACCATGAAATCCAAAGCCTAGTAGATTGGTGAACCTTGACTCAACTTTTAAATCAACATTTATTAGTTGAGAAATATTTACCTTTGTAGATTCCTCTTTGCATATGCAAAGGATAATCACCCAAGAGATAGGGCATTCATTCCTTGCTTCTTAGCTCCATGGATTTGGTTGAAAGAATAGGATTCTCCAAGTTCCCAAAATAGAGAACCTCTAAAGATTCTACACCAAGGTTAGATTGAAGAAGAAATGAGTGACCTTGAGGAAGTAGAATTGCTAGATAATTTCCCCCAAGGTGGTTGGCCTCTTAGAGAGAAATGGAAGCTTTGTGTTCTCACCAATTTTCTCTAAAATCAACAACTTATGAATTTTAGGCTATAAAGTTCTTTATATAGTCACTTCTTTAAATGACCTAAAGAACCAAAAACCCTAATTCAACACTAAATGGCCGACACATTGATGGATATGGGATTTTGGGCCTTTGTGAATCTTTATTCATTAAGTTGTCATACAACTTAAGTCAATGGGCTTTGACGTTCGAAGCCCATTGGGCCTTAAGGTCCAAAACTATCCCGAGGTCTTTAACGAACTTATTCGTTTGATTAATTAACATATTAATTAATCCTTGCCATAAATAATTAAACCATTTAATTATTCTTATTCATCTCCTTTGTTTCTTCAATCTCCACCTTACACGGTGTACGATACATTAGGTTCCTTTTAGCGAGGCAGTGGGCGATTAAAACCATTTTACATCGATTGTGAATTGAAACTTACTTTCAATTCTCCCTTTAGTGATTACACACGTTTAGGGCTTCCACAAACCATGAGTGACACCTAGCAGCATATCATGGCTACCCAAGCTAATCAGAAGAGGTAGAGAACCTATTCAATTTAGGATTACAAATGCAATACGGTCTTTCTCTAATCTAATACTCTTGACCACATTGTTTGGTTTGATAGTTTATTTATTCATGTCTACTATCCAATGTGATTCGTTTGCTTATATGATTACCTTGAATGTGAATTGGAACGCATTCCCAAATCTCATTCATACTCTGGCCAGAGATTTAATCATATCATAGAGTATTCTCCCTCAAACCATTTGAAGGTTAGAGATCCCTTGTTGCACATTCACTTGTCTCCATAACTAAGTGGCTTAACCCCAATGATGTCGTGGACACCCCGATGGGGTGACTTTGACATAATCAAAGATCAAGGACTTAACCACAAGACAACTGTGATGCCTCAGGTCAAAAGACTAATTTGCATTATCCCAACCATGAGTTCTCATGTGACATGAGTATGAGAACTCCTCGTTGATCGTGTTCAGTGGACTCATTCTCTATTGAGCACCTACGTACTTGTCTTGATGTCACACACACCAATGACTCGAGACTAGTCACTCTCCCTGAGAGAAGGCACAATACGTACTGATCTTATCGGACTGTCAATGCCCAATTGGCAATCCTATGATCAGGAACGTTTAGGATGTGTCTACGAAAGAATGGTCTCATTAATCTAACTTCATTAGATTGCATTCTCCCAATCACATATTCCTTGGACTTTATCGTTTAAGCATATAACTTTTATATGAGACGGCTCAAACAATAATGTTTGCCCTTTATATGTAAACTAGATTAGTTTAACATGTGAAATGTCCGTAAAGTATCATCATATGATTGGCTTTAGGGCACATTTCCAACACAGTGCGGCTGAAGCAAATAAGTTAATGAGAGTGATACTTACTTTTGAGTTTGTGTTTCACCTTTTCTTGATGAAAGTCATATTGGGACTCACAAATGATTTGTCACAAGCATTGCAAAGGAAAGATCAAGAAATTGTGAATGCAATGGCTTTAGTGAAATCATGCAAGGAAAAGCTATATTGGATGAGGAATAATGGGTTCGATGCATTGGTTGATGAAGTATCTTCTTTTTGTGAAAAACATCATATTGATGTTCCTAACATGGAAGAGGCATTTATACTTCCAGGGAGGTCAAGGCGTTATGCTCCAATAAAGACAAATCGTCATCATTATCGTGTGGAGCTCTTTATTTATGTCATTGATGAGCAAATTACGGAGTTAGATGATCGCTTTAATGAGGTAAATATCGAGTTGCTTATTTGTATGGCATGTTTGAGTCCGAAAGATTCATTTGTAGCTTTTGATAAATCAAAGTTACTTCGTCTTGCTCAATTTTATCCTCAAGACTTTTCGGATGAAGATCGTTTGGCACTTGAAGATCAACTTGAGATTTATATTCATTATGTGTGTTCCAATAGTGATTTCTCTCAATTGGAAGGGATTGGTGATCTTGCAAAAAAAATGGTGGAGACAAGGATGCATCAAGTATTCAATTATGTATATTTGCTCATTACATTGTCTTTAGTTTTACCAGTTGCAACTGCTTCAGTGGAGAGAGCATTTTCTGTCATGAATATTGTTAAGGGTCCACTTAGGAACAAAATGGGAGATCAATGGTTGAGTGATAGCTTGCTTGTTTATATTGAGAGAGATATTTTTGCTTGTATTGAAAATGAAGCTATAATGCTTCGTTTTCAAAATATGAAACCTCGTCGTGGACAATTATAGTTTGTAATATTGTTTCCATTATGAATTATGAATGAAAGTACTATGATTTCATTTTCAATATGTTTTTCCATCCTAAATTTTTATTTGAACTTTTACATTGCGACCCCTTGGGGTAAGATTCCTGGATCCGCCACTGCCTACAACAATAACGTTTATATATATATATATATATATGAGCACAAGCTATACACTCAACTACATATAACTTCGAAACCTTCGCGTCTGAATACAAAGTTCTTTCATAGGAAAACTTGTTCGATCGAAGCGTGTCTGCACACCGTTTTTAAGCATGATTTTGCTCTCCAAAGACGATACCCCAGCGTGCTGGATATCAGGTAATCAGGTTATGGACAATGTCTTTGCTTTTAAAACCTGTTCTTTGGAATTAAGTAGCTTGTCATCGTTGTTGATAAAAAGTTCAGATTCCATAGAAATTTGTTCGAACTTCCTTGTACGAGATTTGGATATTGGGAGAGGTTTCCAATCTGAAAGGTTCATTAAGTTGGTTCTCACCGTTGCTGCAAGAAGGACTGTCATGTTCGCAGGGCATAGAGGGGGAGGTCATAAGTGTCTATACAGTAAAATTTGATTTTCGATGACTATAATCTCGTGGAATCGTCTTGCCCGCCTTTAGTTGTGATGTCACAACAAGAGGACGATACCTCTCCTTTGGGCCAATAATTAATGATATTCACTCATTCCTCCAAGCTTTTTTCTCAACCCAAACTCAGTCTTGTTCGACGAGAAGCAAATTAGGCAGCACATAAGATTGCAAGAGCAGGACTTGGGGTGCAATAGGAGGTGGCTTAATTTGAGGAATCACCGGATACAGTAGCAGAAATCTTGATTGAGGATAGTTCTATTGAATTATTACATTTATCTACTATGATGTAATGGTGGCCTCTTTTTCCTTGAGTCCAGTTTGAGAGTCCCGAGAATGGTTTGTTTTTTTTTTTAGGGGTTCACTCCTTTAACATTCTATCCTCTTGTACGTTTTATCGATATTTCTAGGGTTGGAAAAAAATATTCCAAATTACCCGAACTCGACCGAAAAATCTCGAAAAGGTTGGTAACCCACCGAAAAAATCTCAATATTTTCGGTACGGGAATTGGGAGCTGGTCGCCAAAGTGTTTGGTAATCCCGAACCGATATATATGTATGTGTGTGTGTGTCTATATATATGTATCGGTCATATTTAGAATAGGAATATGATTGTGTAAATCCTAGTAGATCTAGGAATATCTCTTATATTCCTATTAGGAGTTGATTACCTATTAAAAGTTGTAATCATAAAAGATTAAGGTTTTTACCTATCATACTACTATAAATAAAGGCACAATGGTGTGATACAACAAACACCTCACAATTAAATCTCTCTCTTCTCCCTCTTGCTACCGTTGGCCCCCTCTCTCTCTAATCCCTTAGATAGCTCAGTTAAATAGGCCTACAACACGTTATCAGCACACTCCTGCCAAAAGCTGAGGAATTGACGGATCGTAGGAGGAGGCTATCTTTCACAAAATTCAAAGGCTCTTCTTTGTTTTCTGCTAATCAGGTACGCTTAAAATAAAGGAAGATATTTGAAATGTCCACGAAGCATGAAAACATTCCCCAAAAAGCATGAACCCCTCTATGTTTATATTTTCCTTACGATATATATATATATATATATATATATATATATATATATATATATATATATATATATATATATATATGTTTCATGCATTACGCAATTAAATTGCTATGTGGAATTGTGAGTCAAAGCATATAAATAAATTAGAAGCAATTCTAATTTTTTTTAAACCCTAATTCTATCGGAAAAAAAAAAGGAATATTTTTTTTTTTTGCGTTGGGCACTGTGTGACACCACCGCTACACCCCCACTGTGGCACCATCGGACCATCACTGACCTAAAGCCCAATCATATGGACCACACGGCATCAGCTTTTTGGCTTGCTGCACTAACGCAGACATCCTGTAATACCCTAATAAATTTAAAATATATGAAAATGTAGAAAAATTTATTGATAAGTGGAAAATGTCCCTCGTTGATTAAATATAATTTTACGAGGACATATTTTATTGTATTTCTTGACATATATAGATAGAGTTCGATCCTACGAGAGCGTAGGCAAAAACCGTTCGTGAAACGGAGTTATAACGAAGAAGTTATAAACGAGCAAAGTCAGGGGTGAAGTGGTAATTTGACCATAATATGGATTTCTCCAGATAATTTTGGTGAAGCCACGTGGAGGGATGGGAGAGAAAGGAATGGGCATTGCCCAATTAGAAACCAAGGAAGGGAGGGAAATGACAGAACCAGAAAAAAAAAAAAAGGGAAGGGAACCGGGTTTCCTCAACCCGTGTGACCCGACCCAATATTCAAAATCCCGACGCCGATTCCAGCATCCTTCCGGCGAACTGGGCATCGCCACCACCACCAAACAACTCCACGTTGTCCCAACTTCCAATTCCACCCAAGCTGGACGGCGGTGCGTCACCATTTCACGATGAACCAACGTCGTCTTCTCCGGGGAGTCCGAGGGCACCCACAACGTTTTCTGCCATTTCTGAAGCCAACTCCGACCACCACCACTATCAATGGACTCCTTGTGAACCCAGGATTATGACCCAAGCTTTTGTTGGGACGTTGGAGCTCAGAAATTGTCGAATCGAAAAGAACCCATTTCAAGGGTTTCCAGTGATCCCTGCCGAATTTGAGGTGTTTCCCGGCCGAATTGGATTTCGACCCAGGTATGAAAATTACTCCCCTTGTTAAGATCTTCATTTCTGTAAATTTTGAGAATTTTTAGAAGTAGTTGAAAGTCGGGGCAGCCGACCGCGAAGCACGACGGCGTTTGGCTAGATGACCGTCAATACTATTTTTGGGCTAAATTAGATGTCCTGAATTCAATTTTGATATTCGTATGATGTAGGTTGATCATTTGAACCTAAATTCACTAGGATATGTTGCTTGGTCAATATATGAATTGACGATCTGACCGTTAGATCGTCACGAAACTTTGATACATTAAAATACGTAATATTTGAGTTCTCACTTTTCTCCTTAGTCTATGAGTTTTTCCACATGCCTTGGATTTTACCATAGCGAGGTTTTGTGAGTTTTACTACCAATGCATACTTTTTTATATATTTGAGACTTGCGTTCACCCGTTGTGCCGATGACTTCATCAACTATTCTACCTTATATTTTGAAGATCTGATGCGAGGGTTTGTTTGAGTATTTACACACTCAAGGGGGAGTGTTGCAATTATATTTAGAATAGGAATGTGATTGTGCAAATCCTAGTAGATATAAGATATCTCTTATATTCCTATTAGGAGTTGATTATCTATTAAGAGTTGTAATCCTAAAAGGGTAAGGTTTTTACCTATCATACTACTATAAATAAAGGCACAATGGGGTGATACAACACACACCTCACAATTAAATCTCTATCTTTTCCCTTTTGCTACCGTCGCCCCCCTCTCTTTCTAATCCCTTAGATAGCTTAGTTAAATATGCCTACAACAATATTATATTTATTAGCATAAATAAGCATTGATTCGGTTGATTAAATCTCAACCGTTGGTAAACAACTCACTCTCTCTCATCACTCAAATTAGGTTTGTAGACTCTGCACGCTGTCTCTCTCTCACTCAAACATCTTGAATCTCTCTGCACTATCTCCTTTCCTCCTCCGCTATGTCATAAGTCAACAGACTCAGGCCCCGTTTGGGATTGAGGTGATTTTAAAAAAAGCCACTGTGAAAAAAAGCTGAGGGTCATTTTTGTGTTTGGTAAACTGAAAAAAAATGGCTTATTTTGGAAGCTGCTGTGAGAATAAGCTGAAAATCAAAGGAAAAGCTGAAGCTGCTATTTGCTGCTTTGAAAAAAAGCCAGTTTTTTCAAAGCACACGGAGCTACAGTGCTCCTTTAATGAAAAGACACACTATCATCCTGCTTTTTTTTCCAAAAGCACTTTCACAAAAAAGTTTACCAAACACTCTACTGGCTTTATTTCACAGCCGCTTATTCTCACAGCACAGCCGCTTATTCTCACAGCAGCTTTTTTTCAAAGCACAGCAATACCAAACCAGCCCTCAATATTCTCTCCAATCTCTTAAATTGTCTCTGCACTCTCTACTATCCCCCTCCGTCAACAAATTCAACACATCACATGTCGAGTCATCGACCACCACACCTCCATGACTCCTCTATATTCCAGATCTAGATTTCCACAGTTCCACCTCCATCTCCCACCACGACCTCTAATCAAGGCTTCTTTGATCTGAACGGTACCAAGATTCACAAAATTATTGTACCTTGATTTGGATTTGGATTATGAAATTGTGAGTTAGGGTTTTGAACTTTCAATTTGGGGATTTAGAATTAAAATTAGGATTACTTCTTGGTGTCTTTGTATTTGGTTTCAATTTTTCTACTTTTGAATTTTGATTGAGGTCTTTCTTCAATCTCTGTATTGTTGACTCTTTGGTTTTTTTAGGGGTTGTCTACAAATTTGGGATTTGGGGACTATAAATTTGTGATTTGGGGATGCATTCATATGATTTCTGCTGACTGCATTCTTTCCTGATCCCGAACCGAAAAAATTAAACAACTTTGGGAATACCGAAAGTTCAGTTCAGTTTTGGGTTTTGGAATCTCATCCCAAAAAGGATCAGTTTGGAATTCGGGTTTGGGTTTTGGTTCTGAATCCTGACCCGAACCAACCTTGGACATTTCAATAAATATCGTACTTTTTCATATAAAAAAATTAAAGTAAAAGACAAATTAGATTTGAACGCTTAAACTTTACAAAATAAAAGACCAACTTTCCATATGTATTCTTGTAAGATAAATTAAAATATAAAAAATAATTACCCATTCCTATGAGCCCGTTACAAGTTCCAATTACGCACTCTGGAGGCCTGTTGAAACCTGTTCTATCGTAACCTACGAATGGACTTAAGTCCAATCCAATCCGTAAGCCTCGATCAATTTTGTACCATCCAAACAGTCGGACTCAAAGCCAATCCAATCAATCAAACTCTAATCCCATACTGCCCACAAAACGGACCCTTAGAGCAGCTCTAGCGGGAGCTCTTGCTCGGGGGACAGGGGGTGAACAAGGCCAGAGAGCCCGATGGATTTGGTCCAGCGTGTGGCAGCCCGAGGGACAGGCTCGGCCCGAGCGACAGGCTTGGTACGAGTTGCCAGCCCGAGAGCCCGAAGGCGACGTGATGCAAGGCTGACGTCTGGGCGAAGTCAGCCACGATTTAAAACATGGGTCATCGGAACCCTCGAGGGAGAACACCGGAATATTTGGCAGGGATTCATCCCGATTCCGATCTCGACTTAAAACTCCATTAAAAATTGTAATTTAAGCACAAAAATGATGCTAAAATGAAAAGGAACAAGATTCTACCACTGTAAGTAACAACCGTGGTCGAGCTTGGCCGAGATTGGTCACGGAGCTCGCCAGATTATGAAAAAACGAAACAGAAAGCACACAAAATATCAAAATTTGCGGTAAACCCAAAAGTCAATTACCTTGCAGTGCTCTTCTCCAGAAATTTGTAGGAAAAAACGAAATCAAATTTGGAGTTGTAAAACATAAATTTGCAGTGCTCTCTCTCTGAAGTGCAAGGAAGAAAATTTCCGGAAGGAAGAAGTGGGAAGGAAGAAGAAAGAAAAATGGTAGAAGTTTCGGGAAGACCAAAAGGAAAAGATAAATTAATAATATAATATTAATTAATACAAAGTAAATAATATAATATTAATTAGAAATAATAATAATAATAATATTTTATTGTCAATTGTCAGGGTTATTCAGTGTAGGGGTGGAGATGCAAAAGGTGATTATTGTTCATTAATGGCAGTTATTGTTCACTGGGTGGATAACATGGTGGATAGCCTGAGGAGAGGGCTCTCACGCTGGAACTGCTCTTACAAGTCCTACCCTAAGCTTTTGAAGGCTTTTCTTAGGCCATATTCATTGAAATACGAAAGGAAACGCTACGGGAAAGCCGATAAGGGTTTAAGTCATGGCGACACTCACTTCAAGCGTCATGGGTTCCTTAGTAGTGATTTGTTTTAATACATATGATATTATCTGCCACTTAATTCTACGGTCTAGTGACATTTCTCTTCACTTATAATAGAGAGGTCTTATGTTCGATTCTTGCCAAAAGAGAATTTAAACCACATTATTGCTAATTCATTGTAAGGCTAAACCCACCCCCTCCTCTTAGTGAAGATAATATCGTTTGTTCACAAAAAAAAAAAAAAAAAAAAAAACATACAATATTATCTATACTATGGTATGAAGACAATGTGTTAAGTCTCATAATAGGCTAGCCATAATAATTTGTTTCGAATTCGCTTTTGTTGAGAATTGAAACTAAGATCTCTTTTACAAGTAAAGAGGAATACTACTTAACAGTAGTACTAAGTGGTCCTTAAGTAGTAATTTCATCCTTCAGATGTAGTGTCAACGTGTCAGGTTTATAGACAATGTCCTTACCGTCTTTACTTTTAAGGGTAAGACTTCGGCACTACGTAGCATTGGAGTGGATGCTATGACTTTTTTTGGTTAAATTGACATGTTGAAGATTGTCCACGCTCCCACGAGCTCCTCCGCTTCGCCATCTACGAGCTCCAGCGCTAGTGGTGACGAATTGGTCAGTACTTTGCTTTGGGATCCCAATCGGAATTATGCCCCAAGTTTCAAGCCCCGTTTGAAGAATCCAACTCCAAGCCCTAATTCGTCGTGTAGTTGTTTAATTAAGCCATCAAATTTCGTGATTTCATGGTGGGTCTGAAAAAATGAAGCAAAACAATTTTCTTTACTTTCTTCAGCGGTTAGATTAAACCTAATTGATCCTACCCATCCATACTACGTTGTTTTTAAAGCTACGTAGTATTGAAGAATTTTAGTTTTCAAAGCTTTTGTCCTTTGGGAATTAAATTACAGTTGTGATCGTTGTTGATAAGTGCTTCGGAATCTATAGATATTCATTCGAACTTCCAAAAACTCTCTGTCACCGGCCCCTGCTTTATTATTCATTCGGAATCTATAGTTGTTGGAAGCCATGGAAGATGTCGGATTTCGTTAGAATCAAGTTTAGCCAGTAGGACACTATGAGTTTAGCTTGTGCGGTGCTATGGCTTTCAGATGTCCAAAAGATATGGAGCAACGCCATGATTTCTATTATTTGTTTTTGTTTAATAATTTTCAGGAATTGTCGTGGAGTTTGGTTTTGATTTGTCTCTTTAGGAGAGTTTGCTAGTTTGATTGCCCTTTATAGGAGAGTTGCTTATTACAATCTTCATTTTGGTGTGTTACGTCTCTTATGGATCTATGTGTGACGAGTGGAGCTGTTTGATTTGCTTAGACCCATGAGCATCGTATTCCTTGTCCCAATATGATTTAAGATTTTTAATCTCACTTGATCACCGTCTATCACGAGGTTTAACGGTTTTATTGATCTGTGTAATCTTACGGTTCTCGATGAACTCGCCTTTCGACGAGTACTTGTAGTCTACTCATTACTATGTGATTGGTGATACTTTATTGTAAGAACTTTAAATCTAGTTTGCCAGGGCCTTGTTGGGGTCAAGTTCTTTATGATATGTATTTTTAATGCAATTTTTCAATGAATGAAATACCATACTGTTCTTAAAAAAAAGATTACAAATCACATGATGATACGGTCGATCATGGGTTTATTGAATTTATTCAATCATCGAATAATTTCATGTTAGATCGTGTTGTGATAGAGTCAAATTCGAATGAGAAATTATCCAAGTCATCCCATGGGAATGGTATCAAGAAAATAAAATAAAAATCATTCGTTAATTTCAAATATCTTTAAATAATAAAACATATATAAGTGAAAGTAAGCGCTAATTCAAATCAAATCCAAACCTGTTCTTGCATTTAGTCTGAAAAACTATTGGGTTGATCAAGTAACACAAGGCTCTCCACAAAAGAATCCATGAAGAAGTAGCTGCGGTGCCTATCAATTTGAAAAGCATTAATGTTTGGTCATAGGGTTCACCGATCTCATTCCCCAATACGTTGAGAGCACTACTTCACCGTTCTTTCTAAAACCCACTGACCTATAAATAGTTCCTTCCAAACATATACTAAATAAGTTAGTTCATGATTCCAGGACACCATACTCTTTCATCACCCACAGACTAACAGTACTGCAATCTAGTTGAAGATCATTCACAAAAAGGGCAAGATACTCCACTACAACAAAAATGAGCTTTGGGTACAAAACAAAGGGCACAATTGAGAATTTTGTGCCAGTTTGACCACCAAAAACCTTAAACAGTTCCCATTCCATAGAGGGCACCATCTATTGTGCCCAATGTTAAAAAAAGCAGACACAAAACAGTAATGGGCACGGAAACCGTGCCCAGTGGGGTCATATGACAACTTCTTTACTGAAGATGGGCACAAACAACATTTTGTGTCTATAAAAATTATTTGTCAAAGGTGCTTTATATTCTCTCTCGTTTGTCTTTACCTCCTCTAGCACACCAATAATTAAAATGTATAAACTTGTGGTAAATAATGGTATGAAGCTATTTATTATTGTGCAAGTTAGCAATAATTAATGTTGTTCAAATTCATTTTTTGCGAGAGCCGAACCTCATATCGCTCACTTACATGTAAAGAAGAATACCACTCCACTGTAGTACTGAATGATGTGTTTTAGATTTATAATGGATCATTTCCAGCTACAATGAATGTTTGTTAGATTCGTATCATTTTGAACTACTTTTTAGATTGGTATCTTCCTACAGGTTTGTTTTCTATGCTTGGTGATAAGGTTTTTGGTTTTATAGTAAGTGTTTAATTTTTTTACTGCAGCAAAAATCCTTCATGCAGTGACACATAACCAACAATTGTGCCCTTAGGGTCAGTCTCTTTGCAAAAGCAAGTTTATCTTCATATGGACAAATAATTGTATATTCTTAAAAGTCCTTCACGTAGTGACACAAAACCAACAATTGTGCCCTTAGGGTCAGTCTCTTTGCAAAAGCAAGTTGATATTCAGATGGACAAATATTTGTAGATTCTTTTTTAGGACACTAATGATAGAAATTGTGCCCACTAAATATTAATAAATAAGAAATCATTCTACTTTTCATTGGGTCTTCAAATGGACAAAGAATTTTAATAATTATGAATTCCTTTTTTTGACACAAATGTTAGAAATTGTGTGTAGTAAATTCTAATAAATAATAAATCACTCCATAGCAAAAGCATACGTTGGCACAATTATGGATTTGTGCCTTTATTCTAGTATAAATGGTCCACACTCCCTTACTAATTTGTATATGGAAAATTATAAGGTTGTTTCATAGAGTTGTGTTTTTTTAGAATTTGATCAAGTTCTACATCATCGAGAATGGCGGACAGGCGACGTCGCGGAGTTCGAATTGGAACCGAATCTCCAGCATCACATTCGTCTATTGCTTCCAACATTACAACAGCAAATTCCACAACGAATCCTCCATCTCAACGTAACGACAACCTGTTAATGTCGGGCGCATACCTCGTTCTATTGATAATCAGTACATTCTTACTACAGTTGTTGATGGTCGCCTTGGCTACGCATTACCCTCAAATAACGGATGTGTACGCGCACCTCAAGGACGTGTCTTGCCAACGTGGGCAAACCCAGGTAGGACAGAACAATACCCTATCAATTTGGTTTCTGCTGAAACAACAACTGAACAGTCTACTAGTTCTGTCATTGTTATTGAAGAACCACGCACTTATGAAGCACAAATTCGTCCTCGAGGCCTGTCTCTTCCACATATGAGGTCACGAAATATGCAGAATGTTACCGTTGAGATTTTAAGCAGCGACGACGAGGACAATTAATATATTTTGTATTATGTTATATTTCACTGGTGTGTGAAAATATAATAATCTTATGCTATGCTGTACTCCTCTTGGGTCCTCAACTTATGTAGTATTACAATATAATAATGTTTTTTTTTTGTAGTGGCATTGTATATTTTTTGGTTTATAATTATGTTTCACGTCCGATTCATACCGCAAAATTCAGTGAATTCACAGCGTTGCAACGCAAGCCTTATGCCACATTACTAGTGCAAGAAAAGAAAAAAGAAAAGAAAAAAAAAGAAAAATAAAAGACAAAAGAAAAACAATAAAAGAACAACGCAAGGCTTTTATCATGCTAATCCAAGTCTCCTCCCATGGCGCAGTAGCTTCATTCCACGAAACAAACTTTCTTCCTCCAAAATAAGTCACTTTTCAGCCTTCCTTCAATGCGAATTCAGAATTCATGAATTCTCACATGTACCCTTCTCTCACTTCCCTCGATTCTTTCAGATTTCAGGTACTAATCCCAATCCTTTTCAGAATTGATCAATTGGGGTGTCTGTAAATCAAGCATTTTCAGTTGGGGTTTGTGTAAATTTAGCTGCACATCTGGGGAAAGGAAAATCCAAGCCTACACATCTGGGCAGAGGAATCATAGCTACAAACACAAAATTATATTTATCCTCGTTTTGCTCCAAATCGCGCATATATTCTGGGTTTCTTCAGGTATTTGAATTTTGTATATATATATATAATTTTTTTTTCTGTTCTTATTTGGTGGCTGGCTTGGATAATCGAAAATTTGTTTTTAGAGAGATTGAACCGTTTTGTTTCTACGATTTGCTGGTACTCAATTTGTTTGGTGCATTTTTCTTTGTGGTCTGATATATAGCATGAATAAAACAAGTAATCGAAAAACATGGGAGAGATGGTGGTACTAAATTGTTTGGTGGTATAATCTGGTTTTTGGTCTGGAGGTAACATCAGGGACAATGTTTAGGCCTGTGACCCTTCCCATAGGCTGCTTATTGATTGGAGGTTCACAATACAAACTGTTTTAAAGCTAACAGAGTTGCAGGTTAAGAGTGGTGTAATGCATAAGTGTAAGTCACGAATGTCAGGCTTATCATCCTTAACATATTAGTTCAACTGTAATGGAGCCAGCATGATAAAAGTATATTACTCACCAGTATGTGCTCTTTTTGTGACAAAACTGTGTACTTAGGAAATCTGAGATTGTAACAGAGGAACATGGAGTTTTGAGTTGCCGTTCCTACTATATTTCTTCCATACTTTTTATATAATATGAATAAAACAACAAGGTTGCATGAAAAACATGGGAGAGAGATTGAACCGTTTTGTTTATACGATTTGGTGGTACTCAAGTTGTTTGGTGAAATTTTGTTTGAGGTCTGATATGTAGTAAGAATAAAACGACAAGTATAAGTCTCCGGCAACATAAGTTGTAGGATTGCAGTAGCAGACTTGAAATGGAGTTAATTGAAATGAAACAAAAATCTATTCAGACTTGTATTAATCAGGAACTTATATCCACTAGCAGAGCTAAGGTGTAGGTGGATAATGCAACTAATCTGTGATGCAGGTAGGCAATGCAATAAATCTGTGATGCAGATAGTTAATTTACAAACAAAAAAAGTTGTGGTGCAGGTAGAGATGATGTGGTAAATGAAATATGGCGCCAGAGATGTTCCTTCCTTTGGTACGACTGATATTGTTTTTCGTTAGTGGTTCCTTGTTCGTAAGGAAGAAATAAAATGCAGCAACTGAATTCAGTTTTTGATGTTTTCATCCAAAGAAATGATTCCTAATTCATCTTTTTCTTTGTGCAGCTTAAAATTATGCAAGAAATGACATCAGTCAGGTGAGTGTACCTGCATTAGGATATAACTGAATACTTGGTATTCAAGTAAATCTTTACAAATCAGATGTAGAGAACAAAGGTTAAACTTGTTTTTGAAAAAGAACCCGGCCGGATATCTGAATACTTGGTTTTGATGAAGTACTGAATAATCTTTCCTCACAGGAACATTGTTTTTCTCATATATGGTTGAACACCAGAGTCCGAATGGCCCCTCCTAAGTTGAATTTCTGGTGCATGTCCATCGGCAAATACAGATAAAAATGGCGTCATAACTGCTTACGCTTCTTGGGTTTAAATTACAAGTTTTGAGCAACTTATTGATAGAGTACCCTGGATTCAACAGATAGAAGACAAATTAGATGCTTGTTGTACAAATGTACTCGGGGATCATCTAGGAACGTATTTAATGTATGCTTGAAGAGCAAGTAGAGCCAAATGTATGCTTGAAGAGCAAGTAGAGCCGAGTTTTGTTATGATAGGTTTGTTAAAATTGCAGTGGACAATCCATAGTAGACACTACTGCCAATAGATTCACTATTACGAAGCGTATTACTGTGTTTAAGTCGCCCTGACTCAATCTTTTCTCATCTCCTCCGATATCTCCCTTTTCAATTTAATCGTGTATGGTGAGAATAATCTTTGTAAGTTATGGTGGGAGAAAGAAAAATGTATAAACAGGTTGGTTGTTCTACAAAATGTTTGAGCTTCTTCTTGTTTGGAGTTTTTCTTTTGAACAAAGCTTTTAGTTTTGTGGTTGAGCTGGTTAATAAAAGTTTGGAAGATTTTAACTCTCGAACATTTCCGAAAGTTAAATAAATCCAACCATAAGATACACCCCAACCCCGATAGCCATCAAACTACTAGAGGTAGAGATGTGTTGGCTATCACCAAAATGATGACGAAGCATTATGTAATAAATTAAAGATGTGAATGAATTGAATTAAAACAAAATTGGACTATAACTAATAATGGCTTATAAAATTGGATATATATTAAGTTTCCTCTTCTCCAAATTGGACTTTTCCCTCTAGTTTATGGTGCAACTTTGGTTTCCCACCACCAAATTCAAAAACCTGGTTTCCACCACAGCATTACACAATTGTGCCCACTAACTCTTATAATAATAATTTAAAAATAGTTGTTATAATAATAATTGTGCCCATTACCTCTTATAATAATAATAATTACAATTCAACCCTATTTCTATCTCACAGTCCGTCTCACCCCTCACTTTCCAAAAAATCGAACGCCGCTCCTCCTTCCAGTTCGAACCCGCTCCTCCGTTGAGTCCGTCCACTTCAACGTCGCTCCTCTATCCAGTTCAAAGACATTCCTCCGGTTTGGTTGCCGATTAAGTACAGTTCAAAGGCATTCCTTCGGTTCAAAGGCATTCCTACTGTAAGCAAGTACTTACTTAATTACCTTCTGTTTGGTTGCCGAGAAAGTATAGGAAAATGAGTGAGTGAGCTGGAGGCAGGCCTGGTAGGCTGGTACTGTTAACTAGACAGAGCAGAGGTTAAGATGCGTACGTTAGCATCTTGGCGCAGGCTGTCCTGTAGTGCATCGCACGAAATTTCGTTTTGTTTTTCATTGCAAAATGAAAATCACAGGAAGTATTTGCAGATTGTTGTCACTGCAGAAAAACTGAAAATTAAATTACGAAATTATGCATTATTTTTCTACTCGTGTCCATGTCACGGGGGTTGTCTTGGAACTTGCAAACGTAAGCTCAAAAGATCAAATCTCTGTTTCGCGTCCACTTTTCGATTTGTACTGTGTTGTGTATGTGGTTTGATCAAATCTATATAATCTCTCAAATTTTTATATTGAGGTATTTGCTGGTTTATTATGAACTTGTATAAAATTGCTTATTTTCTGTTAAACTTTAATTTTAGCCAATTGCTTTCCTGAACTTTTATAATTGGTGTAAATGTATATTCTTGTTGACTGTATATGCATTAGTGTAAATGAATAGTTGTCTGGTGTTAACTGTATATTCATTGGTGTAAATGAATAGTCCTTGTTGATTACAGTTTTGCAATTTGCAATGTAGATGGCTAATCTGATGCTTGATGATGATACATTTTTGGCATCTGTGGAAACTCAACCACACTCCCCATTTGGTGGAGTTGCTCCAAATGAATCATTTTTGGCATCTGTGGAAACTCAACCACACTCTCATGAGACATGTAATGGAAATACGCAATCTTGTGGCTCAACTTCTTTGTCAGTCACTACTCGAAAGAAGAATAAGGGAGTTAACAGAATACGATGGGGCAGGGGGATGTGCGGATAAAATGGAAAATAAGGTTTGTAAAATTTTAGACCTTAGACACGCTGATCTGTATGTTTGAGGGTGTCATTTTGTATAATCCTGTAAGTGGGTTTCTTTTTAACGTGTGTTTGGTATTAGAATGATTAGTGGTCAAATGGCCAGTTCTTAGTGGTTTTCAAGGCCTCTGTACGTCTTTGAAAAGCTTTGTTCTTGTGGATTTGATACAAATTTTGAGTTTGATGACAGGCAATGTCTCAATGTAGAATATTCACACTTTTATGACATTTATTCTCATGACTTATTTACTGCATCTTTATAGTGTGTGTTTATGTGATATATCAAAGCCTTTTCACTCAGTATATTTACTATACTTCATTAAACCTTATTGCAATACGAAACTGATGGTTCAATAAAATGATTATTTTCCTTTGTGGTGTTGTTTATTTGTTGTGAACCAGCGGAGATGTGCAACTAATGCCAAGAATCGAAAAATGAAAAAGACGAGTCACACAACTGGAACAACAACTTTTGCTCAAATACGGAATGATTATGTGAGTGGATTTTTTAATATTATAATTTGATGCTGCCATGAATACTTTTTTACGACAACTGACCATTTCATCTTTAAGGTCAACTGACCACCACATTATTGCTTCAGTTTTGTCAAAATACATCTCTCATGGTCATCATTACCACTCTTGTCAAAAAGAAGACGTCGAGCAAGCTTTTTCTTGCCAGAAATTAAACATGTATAGTTAGAGGAAAACATGTGTCGTATTCCAACCCTCGCACTTAAAAGAGTGACATGGGTTTTTTGCAACTCCACCTCCGATTAGGAGTTCTTAAGCAATGCTCCACCTAGCCAGGAAATTTAACCACCTGTAGGCTCTAGTTTTTCTTCAACAGGCTCAACTTAATCAAGTATTTTACTTGAGTCACCAGTAACCTTCATGATCATTAGCTTGCTCCTCCTTGAACCACGTGTGTCCGAGCGGAATTGCCTCTGAACTAATTGTTGTGCAATGGACGAGCTTGATAAATACTTAAAATGTGATTTAGCATTAGTGTTCTTCTAAACTTAAGTACTTAGAAAGTCTGAGCAGAGTCACGAACGTAGAAATGTTTCAATGCACAATAAGATATATTTGGGAAAGTACAAAGTTTACAAGACATTATGAATATACTTCAACAGCTACATCTTTCCATTTTCTCTCTTCCAATGTTCTCATTGACTTTATCAGTATGTTTTACAAATGATGGAAGACACAATAAGATATATTTGGGAAAGTGCAAAATACAAAAATCTTTAATTTAGTGGAATTTCAGGGGCCTCAATGATCACAGTTTACTCCTTCTCTTTGGCGCCTTACTGCTATTCAAGTACAAGTAGCTGTTCAGAAGAGAATAACTACTACTGGGTAGAGGAGAGAATCCCGAATACTTGCCATCTATCTTCGCTATGCATATGTCATGCATGTACTTTAGAAGCTCGTACTTTTGGACAAATGGTTGTGCTGCATATTTCTCATATGGCATATACTGCAAAATGCATTACGGACAAGCTTAATATGTACGAACAGATTTCAATGCAGAAAGATTACATCGGAATATAGTGCACTATATTTTCAGTCATTGTAACTATGATTGTTTAATGATTGTGGTTGTTTTTGGGATCTTTTTTTGTGTCTTAGGCTGAAGAACATGATGGAAGTGAATCTGATCGTGTCATTTTTTTCAAAATGACACACACAAGAGGACCTCAGCAACTCCCAATTGATGCCGAATCTGCCAGAATGATGGTAATTGGGTACATTTTCAGTTGACCAAATTTATTTCAAGCAACCTTTAATGAAATTTTATGCATTTACGAATGATTAAGACTTTTTCAAACAGTTGTCGTTTGAAAATCTGGAAGTGGAGGTTCGTGAGCGTGGTGAAGAGGTAACAACAGAGGTTCGCAATAGGATTTATGCAGAAGTGATGGGGCCGGAGAAGCAGAATCAAGTGCGGGGCTTTGGCCTTGGAGTTGGTTGGGCAAATGTACCAGGAATTATTACTGAGCAGCGAGGTATTTCTAGGGAAGTGAAGTATCTTCGGGAAGCTTATGAAGCTCAGAAACAAGCCACTGCTGCTGCGGAAGAAAAAATGACTCGTATGATGCATGAGGCAAATGAGAAAGCGGAAAAGATGAAAAAAGAGCAAGAAGAAAGCATACAAAGGCTTAGGGCCGAACAAGAGGAGAATTTGAGGTTAGCAAAGGTGCAAATGGCTGAGCAATTCAAAGCCATGTTGGCACATGTGGGCATCAACATTGGTTCATTTGGAGTGGGTGCTCTACAAAGTACTTCAACTCAGCAGCAAGGGTGTGGAAGCTCACAAGCTCATATTTCAACGCTTTTCGAAGGTGGAAATGACAAGAATGTGCAGTGTGGACCTCCAGTTTGTAGTGCTATGATGCATGAGGACTGCCAAAGTGAGAATACTGGTTAGTTGTCATCAAGCATTACTTGTAGATGTGTATTTTGTTTATATATTGCTGGTTTAACCATTAGAACGTTTGAATTGGGATACAAGCTTGGATATGTTATATTTTGTTGTAAATAGAGAATCTCGGGTATATCCAGCATAGGATAACATGTATTTTTTGTTTAACATTTGGATGAGTTGTATTGTTAGGTTGCATAAATCGGTCTTAGCCAAGAACATGGGTTATGTAATATATTAGCTTCACTATTTTAGTGCTAATGTTAACGAATGTAATGTTGATTTATGTTTAGTTTGTAATGGATAATTTGTAAGTTCCTCAACTTTGGTGGAAATTAGGTCCTGTGAGCAAGCTTGATGATTTCTATGTTTAAAAAAAAAATCCAATTTTGCCCAAAAAAAAAAAAAAAAAAATCCAATTGTGCTGGAGCTTTATTGTATTTATTAAAATATAATAGTGGCACAATTTTAAAGTTGTGGTGCCTTTGCCTTAACATTTATACAGCAATCTAAACCGTTAAAATAGCAATTGTGCCCATCTTACACCATACATTCAATAGCCTTTATTAGAGGTGAGGCACAAAAATGGTTGTATTTGTGCTTAGCCTTTGGGCACAAAACAGCATATTGTGTGCTATCACCAATGGTGACGCCCATAGAGGGCACAGATACAAATTTTGTAGTTGCACTGTTGCTATTGGTCTATGAGCACAATTGTTGGTGCTTTTTGGTCTCAAAGGGCACAAATAATGTTTTGTGCGCAGTGGCCATTTTTGTTGTAGTGTTAGTGCTGATATTAGTATTTTTCATCCGAGCGTGTTGCCTCGATTTTCCGTTGTATTTTCGCCTTGTGGCTGGCCACCTGCTTTGGTCAATGATGCTTTGCATTGGAGTCAGTTACAGAAAAATATGAACCATTTCATCCTGTCATTTGATATGTGCAGTGAATTATTTGGTGTAATAATACTACCCAAAGTTGTGCAACACAGCAGTCAATTCATTTCAAGATACAAGGATAAGGCTTCTCCAAGAGCCCCTGACTAGCGACCAAATCTCCATTCCACGTGAAGTCAGACCAGTCATCACACTTCTCAAAAGCTTATAGTCATTTGAATGCGAATCATACCCAAACGCATAATATGTTCGATTATAACGCGAAAAGGGAATAGTGGGTTTAGGCACAACCAAAAACTTTCTAATGGAAGGGTTCCATATTACTATGTTAGAGCCTGACGATGTCGTTGGATTCAATGCATATGAGCCCGTTACAAGTTCTGAGCACCTTATATGGAATGCCGTTACCCTGAGTATGTATGTTTTTGTAACCTATGGATTCATAAGTTCGGTATACGTACTCAGTGCATATGATGTAGGGTTGTCCCAACACAGCGAGTAAAGGGTGGGATCATAACTCTGTACAATAAGAAGTCCACCTTCGTTGGGGTTTTCGTTATTGAGTTGGATTGCGCGTCTGCAGCTGATCAGATGGTTGTAAATGAAGGCAGAGCTCTTGGTCCTGAAACTCCATGATTTGCATACTACGCTGAATCTCATTAAAGATTTGACTGGCAACCTTAAGAGGATTTCGTGTACGATTTCTTCGGGATAGTAGTGCAGTGACTTTGATTCCATGATCAAGATGTCTTGTATAGAATTGATTGATCAAATCTTTTTTGTTTTTTTCTTTCCAATGGGAGAGTGAAGAGTTAAGAGTCTGCAGCAACCACGATTCGATCTTTTGAAAGCAATTAGAGAAAACCCTTGGAGGAATATATATTATAAGAGCGGACAACACATGCATCATGGCCAAAGATCGATTTGTCTCCGGTGCTTGATTGAGCCAAATACGAAAATTGTTGGATTCGAGCTTGATCCTAATCGCAAGAGAAATGTTTTGGGAAGCATCAGAAGGGCTGGTGGTAGTAGACGGAGCCATTGAAACAAGCTTGGAAACGCAGGAAAGTGATTTACCCTCGTTGAATTCTATAGGATCTGTAGGACCTGTATTTATATACTGAGTGAGGATAATTACATGATTGTTATCTTATCGTCTATCACGGCTAGCCAATCCCTTAAACATGGTTGACTTCACAATTAGACGACTTCCAAAACAATCATATACGTTAGCTCATTCGAGGGGAAGGGGGAGGGGGAGTGAGCCCAATACGCAAATCCTCGATCGTGAGTAGCACGTGCAACTAGCAAAGCCCATTCCTCTTCACTTGTGAATTGAAAGTCAAGTTCGACTTACTTAAATCATCAGCTCAGTGTCTTCATTGAATGCAAGTGATTTGTAGCTCAGTTGGTTAAGAGTATCGTCTATGCATTAGAGGTTCTATGTTCGAATTGTTAGAATATGAGCATGAGTATGAATCCGTGGATTAAGTTATTTGACTCAAGTTTGGATATGAAGTCTTATTGAGAATGGATTTGTAATCCATGTTATGCTGAAACACTATGTTGGTTGTCTATATGGATTTTAATAGGGGAATCCTTATAGAACTTGGCTAGGATTATGTTGTATATATAGTGGCCTCTGCTCTCGCAGTATATACGCTCTATTCTTCTGAACTAAGACCTATTATTAGTTAAGAGCAAATTGATTACTGAAAAGAGGAGAAGGTGCACTTCGGATCTGCTGCAGGAACAAGTCATGGCAGGTTCTTCGAATTCATCTGCAGGTAAGTAATCTTGCTATATGTTTGAAGGTTATGAACATGGTTTTGTGTTTGAGGTATGTGGTTCATATTACATGTATATAGGAATATGTTCTTGCTAACATGTGGTATCAGAGCCTGGATTACATGTTTATGAATTTAGTCTTGAAATCGATTAGTTCGTAAGTTATTAAAAATAAAAATAAAATAAAAAATTTGCGATTTCCAGGTTTCGAAACTGGTTTAAACGCATTCGCTGAAAAAGAGAGTTTCACGAAAACGACATTGCGTTTTCAATAAGCGGAGAATTAATAAAATATAAATGACCGTCAGGGTTTTTGGGGATTGATCTCGGGCCAATTGCTGGTGCAAACCTCATTGTTTTCATCTTTAGATGCATCGGTGGTCTGGGTTCTGATTCTTTCTCTTTTCTCTATAAAATTGAATGAGTCATTGATACAAATTTTGCTTCCGCTGACAATCATTGATGTTATTTCGCATATGAGGTATGTGTTCTGATGGTATGGTTGATCTGCAGCTATTAAGATTAAACTTAAATAAATATGATGATTGTTTATAAATGATCCGCATTCAGTTTAGGGTTTTACCTTCTATGAAATTCACCTATTCTATATGTGCTTTTCAACCTCTGTTGCTAAGATTATGTATATGGATATTGAATTTATGTCATGATGTGCAATAAACTAAGAAAAGGAAATCAGGAACTTGGAAAGTTCAT
The DNA here is from genome assembly GCA_035220775.1 of Malus fusca. Classification (NCBI taxonomy): domain Eukaryota; kingdom Viridiplantae; phylum Streptophyta; class Magnoliopsida; order Rosales; family Rosaceae; genus Malus; species Malus fusca. The sequence continues at coordinate 28,875,227 of CM069063.1, forward strand.
AATGTGATTTCATTGGTTTTCTTTAGTGTCTGCAATATCAATGAAGACCCTAAATTTGGCCAACATTCCAATTCTCATTGGTGGCAGTAACTACAAGAAGTGGAGAAGGGAAATTGGATTGCTATCAACTCTCAATGAGTTTGATATAGCAATTGACAATCCCAAGCCTGTAATCACTGATCAAAGTTCAAGGGCTGAAAAGGCAGATCATGAGAGATGGTCAAGAGCCAACAAGGTGGCAGTTTCTATCTTAGAGAGTGGTATGACGGATACCATTCGAGGTGGGATCAAGAAACATGAGTTAGCTATGGATTATCTGAAGGCAATTGAGAAGAAATTCAAGGAGTCTCAGAAGGCTGAAATTAGTCAATACATGGCCTTACTGAGAACCTATAAGATTGATAGTACTGGTTCAATTCGAGATCACATACTGAAGATGACCGATGCTGCTGAGAAGTTGAACTCAATGGATGTCAATATTGGAGAAAAACAGTTGGTTTTCATGATTCTCTAGGCTCTTCCAATCAAATACTCTCAGCTGAATGTGTCTTATAATACACAAGACAAGAGTTGGGATATAGATGAGCTCATCGCACAATGTGTTCAAGAGGAGACTCGGCAACAGCAAGAAAGAGGCAAGGATGTTGAGACTGTGAATTTTGTGCAAGGAGGAAGAGGGAAGAAATTCAACAATGCTGGAAATAATTCAAGTAAGAATTTCAAGTGCTCCAAACCTTCCGATAAGACTGGTACTTCTGCTAAAATATTTGATATTTCTAAAGGGTCTAACAATCTTAAACCAAAAATTAAAAATGTTGCCAAGCTTAAGTGTTTTTTCTGCAAAACTCGAGGTCATCTAAGAAAGGATTGTGAACTGTTTAAGGATTATCTGAGAGCTAATGGCAAAGAGGTAGTTAATGTCTGTGGAGAGTCTTTTGATCAGTGGGAGTAGTTTGTTATTCTGTTTTACAAAGAGCAATTGTTGCATTAAGGACAATTGCAAAATAAAGTTTGAGAAGTGCTGCTACTGTGAAGTTCGAAGAGCTGGTGTGGCAGTAATGTTCTTCTCTAAAGTTAAGTTTATGTTTAGCTAGTTTAATTATCAATTAGTATAATTGTTAGCTAGGTTTATTGCATTCAGAGATTCAATTTTTGTAATTGATTGGTCTGATATATATATATATTTTTCCGATGCTGAGTATTGGTACTCATCTAATAAATGGTATGTTTTCTCTCTGTGCATACACTAATTATCAGAAGGCTCGTTACTCAACTTGTAAAGGAATATATTAGTTACATTGATCTGAATTGACTATATATAATTTATAACTATATAAATGGTATGTTTTGCTATAGTGTAATTTAGTGTATGTTTCAATAACAGTCTTTTCCCAAGGCTCGTTACTTTAAAATTTTAAAGTTTTATAGTTTTGGATGGTGGACTTATTGTAGAGGAAGTTTTGTTTGATGCTTTGGAAACAGTTTGGCTATTTTAAGCTTATGATTAGTAAATCGTTTTAAGTCAATGTTATGTTGCTTTCCTATAAGATCAATTTATGTTTTGGTTTTTTTGAAAAGTGGGAGCATATTATGTGATTGACTGTTTAATATCAGTTTATGTTATGAGTCATATTTGCAGTCTGGATATGTGTGAACTTAGAATCAATACTGCATTTTGGTTGTGGTTTATGATTCTCTGTTTCCATGTTTTGGAGTGTAATAGAATGATGGTCATAACGATGGATTCTCAGGTGAGGCTCTGTGGTCACTTCTTAATTGGAGAAGTTCATGTCTGAAACTGATCTCATGTTCAAGTGGGAGAAAATGTAAGAAATGAACATGAGATTGAGTGTTTTTGACGGTGAGTGGTTAAGTCCAATTAGAATAAGAAAGCCTTATGAGAACCTGTGAACAAATCCTTGTTTGTGAAGGATTCTGTTAAAACTATTTGAACTGATATGGCTTGGAAAACATAAGTTGTTTTCTATAAGGATTGCAATAGGAAATCCTTGACAAGTTATGAGAAGGATATATGTGTTTTGGATTCAGTTTGATGCTTTGAGAATCTTTGTGATTTGACTTAAGCAGTTGGTTGAATTCATATATTGGTAATTCATTATATTGGAATGAATTACTAGTAGATAGGTTTACTATCTGTTAGGCTTAATTGTTTTGAATTAAGTTGAAAAAATAGTGGGAGTAGACAATTTTAAGGTCTGCTTGTATCAGTTTGGTCATAATGTTATAAGTGCAAATTGAACATATGTGATTTGAAGTTAGCATTTACATAATGGTTGTCATTGACAGCTTTTGGTCCTGTGTTTTGAAATGCACGGGTAGATTGTTTATGATGAAACTCAAAAGACTATTGTAAACTTGATAGAACTAATTTACTTTTTCATACTTACTCAAGTGGGAGAATGTTAGAATATGAGCATGAGTATGAATCCGTGGATTAAGTTATTTGATTCAAGTTTGGATAAGAAGTCTTATTGAGAATGGATTTGTAATCCATGTTATGCTGAAACACTATGTTGGTTGTCTATATGGATTTTAATAGGGGAATCCTTATAGAACTTGGCTAGGATTATGTTGTATATATAGTGGCCTCTGCTCTCGCAGTATATACACTCTATTCTTTTGGACTAAGACCTATTATTAGTTAAGAGCAAATTGATTACTGAAGAGATGAGAAGGTGCACTTCGGATCTGCTGCAGGAACAAGTCATGGCAGGTTCTTCGAATTCATCTGCAGGTAAGTAATCTTGCTATATGTTTGAAGGTTATGAACATGGTTTTGTGTTTGAGGTCTGTGGTTCATATTACATGTATATAGGAATATGTTCTTGCTAACACGAATCTCTTTCCACGCAACCTTCTATCCCCTCTGCTATTCCGTTTCTCCCACCCCTCCATGATTTCGTTTCTCTTCCCCACTCGATGGCTCTCAACGCTTCTTTCTTTCTTCCTTTCACAGCTCGTCCCTCCGCCATTTTGTGAGCAGACATGGGCATGGCTTTGGAACCTCCCACCCAGATTCGGTCCCTTGCCTCATCCCGAAGTCAGGCTTGATTCGTAATTTTGGGTGGAACTCGTGGTTGTTGGTGGGTCGAATCTATCTCCATCCGCTTGATTTCATGGTGGCGACATCTCTCCCTGACCTACTGTGTGGCTAAGCTACCTTAAGCGCCTAGATATGTGGCGACTCTGCTTACTTGCCTCGTGGAAGCTACGAATCTCACTAGTGTTGTGAAGTTGCAGGTGGTCTTGCCTAGATTGTCCTAGTCCTCCACTGAGATTAGGGGATCAGTGGATTTTATTCTCGGAACCGTGTAGATTTTGTTTGTGCCGCGTTTGGCCGGATGATATGGTCTCGCCCTTGAGTGATAGCTTGATATGGTCTCGTCTTTGAGCGATGATTTTGTGCTCTCATCTTTCAACAGTGACTTTATGTAGTCTTGCTCTTCAGCGATGGCGTTGTGTGGCCACGCTCATCAGCGAAGGTCGGTGTGTGCACTGGTATAGGTTTATTACGTCTATTATTCTTGCGAAAATTTTGTAGTAGTCTTCTTGGTGTTTTTAATTAATCGCTTGTTTGTGCAAATTCATTCTACATCAATGTGTTTGTCACTTGAGCAATGTACCCAATTAGCACCCTTGTGTTAATTTGTTTGTGATGATCAATAAATACAACTATCGTTTCTTGTCAAAATACAAAATGCGTCTAGTTCAGATTGATGAATGAGGTTCTTTTCTTCAATTGAGCTCTTGAAATATTTCTTTCTTCTTACAAAATTTATAATTGTAGAGATGTTCTTTCTAATTTACTAAAAAAAAAAAATGGAGGATATAACTATTTTTGTTTTTAGCAGGTAAGCACTATTGATATTTGGAGTGTCCCAATGGGCAATTGCTTGACTTGGCTTGATAATTAAATTTAAAAACTGATAAGTTGATTCATTTTGTCCTGATTTTGGCTTGACATCGAACAAAGCCAGCCCATGCTTACCTTACCATATCATAAAGTCACCAACTGATCTGAATTATAAAGACGAAATAATAAAAGGAAATTTTATTTAAACCTAAATAACCTCTCTCTATACCCAACTTAAACTTTAAATGTGAATATTTTTACTCTATTGCATAATTACCATAAAGTACAAGATGAAGTTAACAATAAAACTAAAATTTATGAATAAACCCACACCCTATAATTAAACCCTGTCATCACTCCTTGTTTATCCTACATTCATTCCCACAAAACCCCTAATAGCTCTTATAATAAAAACAAAGCTTTAAGAAAAAGATCAAATTAGGAAATCTTTCTACATCACTGGTCTCTGCTGGGTTGGGTTTTCAAAAATCCATTTGGAAATTTGAAACTTTAGGAAAAAGATCGAATAAAAATTCATTGAAGCAATTGATAGAAAGAAAAAAAAAATTTAAAAGAAAGAAAAAAAAAAAAAAAAAAAAAAGCAGAAATCTCTATTTTTAAAGAGCTAAAAATTCAAAGAAATTTTAAACCCATAGAACCGTAGATCTTCCAGCTCTCAAAATGACATTAAGTTGTAAGAATTCAAAATTTTAAAGGAGGACCTTTTGAAGTTTTGTTGTGGGTTTGATTTCTAAAATAATTTGGGGTTGCCTTGCCTGTAGATGCAGATATTGGGCATGAGGCAGTGCTACATTGATAGGTTCTGCAAAATTGAAGCCAGAGATTTTGCATTGTAGATAAATGGGTGTATAGCTAAATTTACAAATTGAATTGGGTTTGCGAGGATAATTTAGGTAATAAATTTGGGTTTAAAGAGATATTGGTATCTTAATTAAAAGTAATATGGGTGTAAAAAGTAAGTTGGGTGTAGAAAGAGGTTGTATGCGTTCAAATAAAATTTCCCAATTATATATGCTAAGCTTAAAATAAATATGAAAAGAAAAGATTTTATATAACTGTAGTAGAGAATATTAAATTTACTGGGTAAAGCTAGGTGATGCCAGCCTCGAGTGTATATATAAATGGGAGCGGAGCGACTATCTACTGATGATGGTAGAAATTATGAGGACAACAATCAAGACTATAATCATTGTGATCATTGAGAGTGCAGATATCATACCATATGTTATAAACAGATAAGAAGAAGATGATAAAAGATTGATCGGTATTTACCTTGAATTTGAGATACTCAATTAACTGACTGTGATTAAGAATTTTATGTCATTCAAAATCAATGGTTATGAAAATATTCTTCATAATGAAAATAATGAATTAAAATTAATGATGCAGATATATTTTGAAAATAAGTTTATTAAACTTTGAAATGGAGACTTACAATTTACCTACTGGCAATTACAATTGATGAAAATGGGGATGGAGCTCACATGCATCCTTGACATGATAATTAAAAGTGTTTAAGTGTTTACAAATTTGAGCTGAGATAATGTGAGTGTTGAATATTGTCTTTTGTTCTGTTGTATGAGAATACGCAGAAGTTTCAGCCTCCTGAGAATGGGTTCTAAATTGTGATGATATAGGCTGGAGATGGATGGAATGATTGAGCCCGAGAATCTTTTTGTCTTTGGAGATGATTGAAGCTGAATCGGGAATCCCAATTGTGCATGTGGTCTGAGCTGTAAAAGTTGGAGAAATGATTTTCTTTTTACTGTGGAATCACGAGGCTGCTTCTGAAATGATGGATGAATAGTAAAAATGGTTTTACTATTCATGAATAGTAACTTGTCTGAATGATTGCTGCTACTGCAGATGCTGTCTTCTGTGAAAGATCACATGGCTGATACTGTAGAATTTACATGGGTAAAAAACTTGAAATGATTAGAGATCATTACATATTTGAATTCTACAATTCGAACGAGTCTTAGGAATCCTGATAATCCACTCATTTGGCCTTTTGCTTACTAGCAGGTTGTTGAGAGGATGCGTCTGAAGATTCGGAATCTGAGTCTTTAGTATGAAGCTTGGCTGCTTCTGCTAGTAATTGTTGGGTAAGGTCCTTGAGCTGGGACGATTTTTCTTTCTTTTTCGAACTCGACTTGGATGGCTTAGAAGTGCCTTTAAGAGATGAAGAGAGACTAATGTCTGATAAGGATTGTTATGGAACTGTTGGAAATGCCATTTTTTGCTGGACTGGTTGTGCCGGAATGGCTTGAACTTGAGTTTGAATGACGGGAAATTCAGAGAGAACGAGGTTGATGATCTTCTGGTGATTGAACTTGTCCCACCACTTGACTGCTCTTTGTCGATAGACTTTGCCAGTTTCAACTTCATAATTCCACTTCATTATCCACGGGATTTTGTATTTGGCCATGAACAAAGGGAGAAAGGTGATGTAGAGGTTGAATATGCTTCTATCAAATTTCTTTTGGAAATTATCCGATAAAACTTGTATGAGATCCTCGGGAAGGAGGCTGGCTGTTGGGCCATGAGATGACCACCATCGGGGAAACCATGCTGGGAAATTCAATCTGAAACTTTTATCAAAAGTAATAAACCATGAATGACTAAAGTCGTCTATTTGATGAACAAAAATGTTAGACCAAGCGTCGACATAATCAAAATAATTATAGTTGTTATTGGGAATAAGGACATGTTGAGAATGAAGAGGTTTGGATTGGTAAAGGGGGAGTCCCCATTCTGTTTTTGTAAGGAATTTTCCAATGTGAAGGGAATGGTAGAGAATTTTGTTAGCATGAGTTGTACTAAAAATTGGCTTAATAGCAATGGATTCAGTCTCACTGAGAATGGCTTGATAATATTTGAGGGTTTTATGTGGTGCATTTGGAAGGTAATGGAAATTGGCCGGGAATACCGTTTTGGCTATTTTGGCTGGTGTTTGTTCCTGGGAGATATTGGGAGGTATGCTGAAAAGGTATTCCTTGGGTGATTTATTGATGTATAGAGATGTTTTAGTATAACTAATTGATGGGCTTGATGATGACGGGTAGTGGATGAATAAGGATCATACTGACTGACTAAAGCCGTTTGGTAGTTTGGGCTTGGTGTTTGGTAGTTTGGTCAGAAACTTCCTACTATGGATCCTAAATGAGTGAATCGGTTGGTCATGGCTAAGGCCGATGAAGAATCTGGGTTTGATTCTTGTTTTGGTGGTGGTAGGGTGGCTGGAAGCCTTCTTTGATTAGGCTTTTGTCCTGACATTCTTCCCCTGCAAAAATTCTCTGTTTAGGAAATTTGGAATGCAATTATGGCAGCCTTGAATGTATTCAATATCAAAATAAAAATACTTAGTATGGCTTGCCATCGTGCAAAAATCTGTTTTGATGCAATGTTTTGAACATCTTTTTGTAAAACGTGTTTTGCAGATTTGCAATCGACTCGGACTAAAATTTTTTTATTTAGTAAATCATCTTGAAATTTGCTAAATAGATAGTATTTCTTTCTTAATAGTACTATAATTACTTTGTGCAGGATTCCATACTCCTGAATGGAAACGAACAATTTGTTCAGGAGATCCGGAGGAAATTGACTGTTTGAGGATACCTCCATAACCAATATCAGATACATCAGTTTCAACTATTTTAAATGAATTGGGAGTTGGAATGTCAGGACAAGACAATGTCTTAACATGTGATTTGATTTGTTTAACAATGGAAGTATGAATGGGAGACCATGATGGAGGATTATCTTTGAGACGATCAAATAGAGGTTTACATTGTTGTCGAAGATGAGGATAGAATTCTGAAACATAGTTTAATGATCCAAGGAATCTCTGTAACTGGGTTTTGTCAGTAATCTGATCTGGAATTTATCAGCAAATTGAATAACTCTATCAATGGGTTGAATGGTAGACCGATGAATATTGTATCCTAAGAACCTAATCTTAGTTTGGAACAACTTAATTTTTGATGCAGAAACAACTAATCCATTGGACTTGATTATTCTAGCAAACATATGCAAGTGTTTCCAATGTTCGTCCATTGACCTTGAATAAATAAGAACATCATCAATATAAACAATCGAAAAATGGCTATATTGATTAAAAATTTCATTCATAATGTTTTGAAATTCACTAGGTGCATTTTTTAGGCCGAAAGGCATTACATTCCATTCGTAATGACCGAAAGGTGTTACAAAAGCTGTTTTGTATTTATCAGATTCATGTATTTGAATTTGCCAAAAACCCGATTTCATGTCAAATTTGGAAAAGATAACTGCTTGAGAAAGCCTTTTTATCAAATCTCTTTTGTTGGGAATGAGATACTGAATCCATTCTAAAACTTCATTCAAAGGTTTGTAGTTAATAACTAATCTGGGAGTCCCTCTTTCTAATTCTGGGTTTTTTCTGAACATAAAATGCAGGGCATGATCATGGTGATTTACTTTTTCTAATTATTCCTTTATGAAGAAGTTCTTGGATCTCTGTTTTGCAGAATTCCATGACTTCTTGACTCATTTGGATGGGTCTGGCTTTAGTTGGAATTTTTTATTCATTAAACTCCTTTATGTAAGGAAGTTTAACAATGTGTTGTTTGCGGTGTCAAAAGGCATTGGGAATATCATAACAGATATCATTAATAAGTTTCTTTTGAAAATTATTAATAGTTTCTAACAAAGATTTATTTGTTAGTTGTTCTTCAATTCGTTTGTGATTAATTTCTTCTTTTAAGAAATTAATATGTTGTTATTTATTAGTAATTATACTAATGGTTTTTGAAATATTATTTTTCTGTAAATGTCTTAATTTTTTTATATCTGTTTCCAGGCAGAACTCAAATGTGACTTTCTGTCCTAAAACTCTGGTGGTAATCCTATTATGATGAACCTTAAAAGGATATATAAGTGCTATGAAAGGGAGACCTAATATGACTGGATCTGAAATGTTTTTTATTAAAACAAATGGGGTTTTAAAACAATTATTGTTTTGACAAACTTGTGCTTTAGGTATTTCATATTTTAATTGCACTGGTGATTGGTTAGCAGCACTAAGTATTTCTGTTGACTTATCAAAATACTTAGTAGGAATTAATTCTTCTTGAATACAATTCAAGTTTGCACCAGAATCAATCAAAGCAATTGTTTCTAAATGAAAATCTTCAATTATTATTTTAATTTTAGAATACCATTTTTGGATTCTTATCTTGTCTAAGAGACCTAAGACTAAGTCTTGTGTGGAATGTTTACTCGACTGAGTATCTGAAGAGGAACTGCTACTGCATTCTTCTTCTTGAGGGAAAATTTCCCTAATGGTTTTCTCTTTGACTTATCAGTCTTGGGTTTTTCATAAAACTTGTTAGTTTCAAAGTTTCTATTTTTGGATTTATATTTATTATATTTGGGGTATTGCCTACTTGAGTACTTGTTGGAGTACTTATTGTAGACTTGTGATTTTCTCTTTTTATTTGATGGAGCAATTGGAGGTAGTCCATATTGTTCACAAAATGTTCCTAATTCATACTTAGCGATGGATTTATCTTTGTTAACTTGTTTTGAAATTTTCATATCTATACACATTTTCAAGCCTTCCTTCTGGATAATATTAATTATATTTCCATAAGTAAGGGTATGATATGGTATGACACCTTCTTCATTAACTAAGACATTTCTAATTTTATGAGCAAAGAGGTTTGGTAATCCATTAATAAATTTTTCTTTCCAAAATGGTTGATTACTATCTTCTCTAAGCATGACTCTAGACATGAAAACATCTTTATACCATCTGAAGTCACTTAAGGTTGGACATCTTAAGTTACTTAGTTGGTCGTGGATCCTAGAGGTGACATTACTATGTGTTCCTATGAAATGTTCTATGAGTGTGAAGAGTAAGGTGTTGATTGCGTCAGGGACGCCTTGTCCTATTTGTTCATCGAAGATGGGTATTCCTTCTTCATCTCTTTTGATTGCATGTTTTATTTCATTTCTGGATTGTTCAGTGAGATGTTTCTCCCACCATGAATGAAGTATTCCTATAAATCCAATGACCAAGAGGTTGACAACTTGTGATTGGCTGATATTATGATTGATGATATAGCTATTAGCAACCATAGAAATATGTTGGAGTTTGTTTAAGATTTTTTGTTCTAATAAACCATCTATATTTCATTCATAGAGTTTATCAGAAGAGACAGAAAATTGGTTTTGGATGTTTCGTTCTTCGAACTAAATGTCCGGAGGTGTAGGTCTGGGATACCAATTTTTTGTGAGGATGTCGGATTTACACGTTTATTGGTAATCCTTTTAAGTTCAAGGTTTTGAAAAGCTTGTTCTACTTTCCTTATAGAATCTGTATCAGTTTCGTTTTCTGAATCCCATATTGTAGAAATTGTTTCTACATGAGACTCATCTTGATTTTGTAAAACATTGACTATTTTTTCTTGTTTTAGTTGTTGTAACATTTGGTCTATTTTTTTACTTGTGGATATTGCCTTCAAAGCGATTGTGCTAGAACAAGACTCTGGGAAGTTGATTAATGGTTTTTCTTTATGTGTTGGTTTTGATTGAGAAAGTTTATCTATCTTTGTTTCTATTTTATCTAACTGCTTTCCTATGGTTTGAAGACTCTGATTAGTGAAATTATTATGTTCAATGACTAGTTTAACTCCTGCATTTTCCTTAGGAAGCTTAAAATGAGTCGCTGGAATTTGTGTATTGGTAGTTGTGATGAGAATTGTTTCTTATGGGGGATGACTAGAAGAGACAATGGTTTTGTCTTCTTTAAGCCAATTTTCTTTGATTATTACCTCTAATTTCTTTGTAGGCTCATAGTACTTTTCGACATAATCGAAGAAAAATACCTCAAACCTACGGGTTTCCATGTAATTAGTCCATTCTTTGTAAATTTCCAATTTTTGTTCTGTAGTATATTTGTTTCTGAAAACATTTCTTCTGGGAATATATTTTGTGGCTTCAATATCAGCATTGAGCCTTTTTTTGTTCCATTTGAAAGGTTTGTTTAGAACTAAAAGTTGATGATTAATCTGACTAGCTTCGAAATCAGATTCTGTTGGAGAAGTTTGTTCTCATTGTTCCTGTGTACGAGGTTGGTATCTTGGATGTGTGACTTGTGAGGTTATTTCTACTGATTTTAATTTGATATTAATCAAATCATTGATTAATTCTTGTTGGGTGACAAATGAACTAGTGTCTACCGCTTTAAATTTCCTATTGGCTAATGAATTGATTAATTCTTGATCTTGACCCATCCTATCGGTTGGTATGGATCCAGAAAAAGAATTTATGCTAGGAGCAAATGATTTATGTGAGTGAATAGACTCACAAGATCTTCTAGCTGGACGATCAAAGTTAATTTTGACAGTCCCGTCAAAATATTGTTCAATATTGTCTGACTAGACTGTTTTGGATGACAATTAGTTTACTTTCATTTATTAAACACCAGTCTAAAGGTAGACTGATATCTGACCACCTAATGGTTCTGGGAACTTTGATGTCCGCATTTTCTTGGTTTGTTTGGATTAAAAGTGTATGATCTCTAGGACTTTTGGTTGAAGCCTGGAAATTCATATTTGTGTCAGTGACTTTATAATAAACTCTGTAAATTAACGCCAATGGCTATGTTCCTTCAAGGACTTGGTATCCTGACGTTTTGATGTTTAGTGTGAGTGCTTTCAGCATATGAGGATCTGAAAGACTTATGGTAAGGTTTAGGAAACAATCAAAATGGATAGGTCCATTATAAAGACTGGATTCAATCATTCCAAGTATACTATCACTAAAGTTAGTGAATCTAGCATCTCGGAGACATAACAAAATAGGTGTTTAGGCCTCTACGTGTTAAAGGTTTTACGGCTATCTGAACTAAGCCTATGTGGATATAGTTATGACCATCTTTTCTGTGTGCTTTAATTTGTTCAGAAGAAAACAATTGACAAGTTTCATGTTCTTTACTAAGAGTATAAGCTTTTTCAACTGTCTTAACATGATGTTCACTTCTAAATGAGGCTACTGACCATTTCTTTTTGTAAATATTTTTATTTGAAACCTTGGGGATATTCCAATCTCCAAAGTCAACACTGTCATCAGTTTGAAAATCAAATTTTGTTCTTCATTTACAATATCAGGAATTGTGCCTAGACTGGATCTAGAGCTAGTGCTGGTCATTGAATTAGATCTAAATAATCTACTCATAAAGTTCACAATGCAAGCAAACAAAATACAGAAAACTAAAATGCGTCACCTTCCTCACGTACTAGCTAAACTCCTTCCCCGCTCATGCCTCTCTTGGGACTTATTGTTTGAACATGCCTTACTGTTTGGTTGGGGAGTCGAACAAACACACGTAGAAAATTAACAGATAAGATAGACTATAGATTGAAAGACTGAAATGGAACCTAACTTGCAGATATAGTGTGTGTGTGTGTGTGTGTGTGTATACAAACTTTGAACCTAGCGTAAAAAATCAAAAAATTAGATAAAATTGAACATTAATATTTAATAGAATAAATTGAAAAAACCAATAATCAAACTTTGAACCTAGCGTAAAAAATCAAAAAAATAAGAAAAACAAAAACATGAAAATACTGTAACCTCCATCAGCCTCCTTGCAATGCCTTGGATGAAATCTCCTCTTTCATTTTATAAAAAATGAACCCTAATAAATAACAAAAAAGGAATGATTTTAAAAATAAAAAAAAGGTGATACCAATGGAAACGAAACTACTATAATAAAAAAAATTGAAAGCACAGACAAATGAAATCAAGTTGTTTGTTTGATTTGAAAAGCTAAAAAAAAGGAAAAATCATCAATGACCTAAATCGACGAAACTAAATTTTTTTTGCAAAACCTAATTTAATCACCCTACATATATGAACAATAATATACGGTTTACGGTTTTGTATGTTTTGCTTACGTAATGAAGATTCAATAGACTAATAGCTTGATTCATTGTAGAAGGTATCAAAATTTCATATCAATCCTATGAAAGTTGCATACCTCATCGGCAAAGGGGGAGATGGAGGTTAAAATACTTCGAATCAATGGAGTTCTACCTCCTTTCTTGTTTGCACGCTTAAAACTAGAGTTTCTTCCTTTTTAATTTTATTTTTAATTACCTTCCATATTTAATGCTTTTTGAATTTTATTTTTATGTTTAATATTAGTTAAAATCCACTTAAGCATCCATGTCATTTAATGAATGAATATGAACCTTTGGATGTTTTGTAATCTAAAGGTTTTAAAAAAGTGTACAAATATTTGTCAAAATGTTTGTCCATTGATCCTATCCCATATATATTTACATATATATATATATACGTACATATATATATATATATATGTACATATATATAGGGATAGGATCAAGGGACAGATTTTGACAAATATTGTTACACTTCCTAACCTTTAGATCTAGTTTAATATAGCGGTCCCTAAGTAAAACTTAAATTGTTCTCGTTGACATGGCAGTGACATGGAAATAGATAAATAAACTAATTTAAGTAATTTATTTTTACCAAAAAACGAAAAAGAATCATGTAAAGAGAAAAAAATCAACAATATTGCTTCTTCCCCTTCTTCTTTCAATTTCCATATTTCTGAAACCCCATATGCCGTAGATTATAGTTGATTAACAAATGTAGGATTCACCCTCGGGTGTAAGTTCATAAAATAGAATGTTAACCGTCACTTGGTTTTGGAAATTGGCGGAGATCCGACCGTTGGATAATAATGAAATTTTAGTATGTTGTCCTAGAGGTATATTGTGTACCTCTGGAAGTTATGGATTTGAAATCTGAGTTGCAGATCTTCCGGATCGAACTATAAATGTGACGTGTTTTATATAAGTTATATATTCTATCGATATGATTTATGAGGTTGGATTTGATTATTGTTCTAGGCGCCGATCGTCATGACGCCTTGATGTGTTGTGCTAGGGAGTTGTTGGGCGAACTCCAGGTGAGTGGGCAGTATTTTCTGTTTATACCTATATACTATGAATTTTCCCAAAAATTGAGTTTTAATGAAAGTATGTTTCTAAAATGTCATGCATGCATGATATGAATGATATGAACGATATGAGATATATGAATTGATATTTGATGCATGCATATATGTGAATTGGTGTTGTGGACGCACATGTGAGTATCATGTGAGTTTTATGTTATGCATGTGCATTGTTGATGATGTATATTATGTGGATAGCTCATAACCTACAATCATGGTGTTAGTGCTTATATTATTCACCACACCGCACGCTCACCTTGGATCCAAGTAGGTGCATGTCGTACAGACCATGAGAGGGTTCCGACATGTCGTACAGACCATGAGAGGGTTCCGACATGTCGTATAGACCATGATAGGGTTCCGACATGCTAGCCGTACAGACCACCGAGGTGGTTCCGACTAGTAGGTGACTTTAGATTATGTGCACAGATGATTGATGAGAGAAGCACTAGAGCGTATTATTACACCATTCATGTCGTACAGACTACTTCAGGTAGTTCCGACTTATATGCAGTGTAGTGCCGTACAGGTCACCGAGGTGACTCCGGTTGGATTAGATGTTGAGCTATAGAATTAACCGTACAGGACCAACTGCAGGGTCTCCGGTTAATTCATTATGTCACCTGTTACATTGATGCATCATTCATTCTATTTTGACATTTATAGCATGGCATACTTTCTGGTTTTTAAAAGATTGATGATTTGAGATATATGAAAAGTTATATGCTATTATGCTATTTTCTGGGAAAGTATACAGATTTTACAGCGATGGGTTATAAATGTTTTAAATGAAAGGTTTTCGAAAAGTTTTGTTTTACTGACCCGCTTAATTTTGTTTTGCGCCCCTCCAGGTTCTAGATAGCAGAGCTTTGGTGGCCACAAGGAATCCAACGGTGTTCTGACAGAATTCACAAATGTAGGATTTACCCTCGGGTGTTATATCTTAGTAATTGTATCTTTAAAGCTTCCGAACTGTGTAAATGGTTACGTCACTCTCACGTGACGGCCAGCATGCCCTCCTTTGGGACGGGGTGTGTCAGATTAAATATACAATGTCACGTGAGGGTATACACCACATGGGTACAAACACAAATAAAACTTTAAAAAATATGGGCACAAAAAGAAACTAATATATGGGTACAAATGAAAAATGAAAAGAAAATTGGTACAAATTAAAAAAAAATATATTTGCAAATTAAAATTAGGTACAAACTAAAAATAAAAATATATGATAAAAAATTTAGCCATAAATATAAATATACTAATTGTAACATTTTTAACATTAAAGGAATATATTTAAAAATAAAAATATTTTATTATACAAATAATTAATAATGTTATTAATACCCAAGGACCTTGATCAAAAATTGAAAATGAATAGGATTTTAATATATATATATATATATATATATATATAGGCATTATTAGGGACATGAATTCTTCATATTTTGGTAGTGGTTTGGATATTTTGGTAGTGCTTTGCTATATATATTACGCCGCTAGTTTCACGACTTCTGGTTTTGGACAAACAATGAATACAAACAAAGCGAATGAATTAATATTTATCGAAGTAGTCTATGTCTAATTATAATAATAATAATTTACATTGTCTATTTTGTGCATAATAATTTACCTGTTACGAGATGTTTTAATGCAATAATTAACAAAAATAAAAACACATATATAGCAAAGCACTCCACTAGCATCACCTGTAAACCCAATTAATTAAACTAAGAAGCTCTCTTTTTCTCACACATATGTTCTTTGATTTTCTTTCTTCAACATACTTGTTTTTTTTTTTAACGAAAATGTACGATATTCATTAAGAAAATCATAAATACGTACAAACTGAGGATTGTGTCCATGATCATGGGCCTCAATAAAAACCTTGTCTGGAATTTCAACCCGGTCAAAGGTGAAAAGATTGTCCCGCACAACAAGATGACCTATCTTCAAATGAACAATACAAGGGAAAATTACAAAACGTCTTCGAACAAAATATCCCTAAGAAAATTCGGATGCTCCTCGAACCACACAATTCTTGGGTACTACCAATTCCCACACAAGCAAGGTGATGCACTGCCAGATTACTTTCCCGATGAACATGGTTGATCAACGACTGAGGTAATTAATTTATTTTCCTTACTTTGGGGTTTGGTTTTGTATTTAGCCTATTTTGTGGAGCCAAAAATAATTTGAAAATTTTCTGGATCTGACACATGAATTTTTCTGTAACTAACAAAAATGCCCTTATTAAATTAGCGAGACCCACATTTACTTATTTTTTTATTTATTAATTGTTAGATAAGACCTGTTATGTATACATGTTGTGAGGGTAGCCTAAAAACAACAAAATTCATGTTACATGTAATTATTAAATTGCCCATATTTTTTTTTTGTTAAGTTTTTCTGAAAGTTAGAATGGTAATTTCTTGAAGTTTTGGTAGATAAAGAATGTTCTTGTTAATAAGTAGTATACATTTTTTTGTGTTACGTAAATACACTAGTACCAAAAACACTTTGCACGACGCAGGTCATTCGTCGCGCAAAGTCCCAAAACGTCGCGCCAAACTTAGCACAACAGACCTTCGTCGCCCGAAAACCGTCGCGCAAAGGCAATGACAGAAGGCTTTGCGCGATGAACATGGGCATGCGTCGCGCAAAGCATGTTTGCGCGACATAGGTTGCGTCGCGCAAAGAGGCTTTGCGCGACGTAGGGTGCGTTGCGCAAACAGGCTTTGCGCGACGTATGCCATGTTCGTCGCGCGAAGCCTGTTTGCGCAATGCACCCTACGTCGCGCAAAGCCTTATTAAAAAATAAAAAAATAATATTTTTGGCCAAAACCACATCTTTGCGCGACGTAGCCTACATCGCGCAAAGCCTTATTAAAAATTGAAAAAATAATATTTTTGGCCAAAACCAAAAATTCTAATTTTTAGATTTTTAATAAATATTGTAATTATATTCTAAACAATAATTAATTAAGCAAATAAAAGTATTTAATTATAAAATATATGAAAATGTACAAACAAGATGTCCAAACAAAAAAGAAAAAACTACTAGGGTGTGTATATTTGACACCCTATCAAAATAGCTGAGAAAGAATTCTCTGTAAATAATAGTATAAATAAATAAGGTGATGGAGAGATGTGCATGCTTACCTTTTTCTAGTGCTAATTATAATTATTTACGTACATTTGTAAAATTTACATATAATTATGTATGATGACCAGAGAATCACATTATAAAACTTAGTGTCTTTGCCTTGCACTTTTGCAATCAAGACTAGGCACCGGCCAATCAAAACAAAATTATTCGTGTGTTCATTCGTGCTGCATAAGTGTGCTTATAATATGGGCACAATGTACAAATTAATGACACAAGTTTTCTATTAATCAGTAAGCAGGTCTGCCTGCACTTCCTCATTTGTTTATAAACGAAGTCTACTTCATTAATTTGAGTCATTTAACCGTACATAGAAGTTATATATTTAATTAGTTCCTTAATAAATTAGTTCAATATATATGTGTGTGTGTGTGTGTGTATACGAATCATTGTATTAAAAGGCGGAGGCTTAGGTGAGGCGTTCCATGGATAACTCCGCCTAGACGTGAGGAGCGAGGCATGAGGCGGAACCTAATTTTTTTAGTATATATTGTATATTTAATTATATATATATATAATACTTTGTACAACAATTAATCAACAATCAAACAAGCAATCAAGACCAAATTGAGATTAGAATACTAACAGACTTACTTGAATTTTGAAACAATTGTAGTGGTGTGGAGAATTTTGAAACAAATTGAAGTATGAGATTGGGGTAAAATTGAAATATGGAATTGGAATTGAGAATTTAGGGTTTGATGAACTAGGGAATTGTGGAATTAGGGATGGGATTGGGTGAACTGAGATCGGGTATTTGGATGGGAAAGAAGGGGATTGGCTGGGGGTTATAATTTTTAAAAAATTAAAATTAGACTTGGCCTTGAATAAAAAAAATAATAAAAAAAAATTTAAAAAAAAAAAAAACAACAACAACAAACAAATAAACAAACAAACAAACAAAAAATTTGGCCAAATCGATGTCGTTTTGGGCCAAGTCATTTAGAAAAAAAAAACAATTAAAAGACTTGGCCAAAACAACGCCGTTTTGAGCCAAGTCTTAAGAGAAAAGAGAAAAAAAAACCTTTTCTCTTCTTTACGGCCGTCTTCTTCGTGAAGACGCTGCTGCTAAAACTTAAGAAGAACCAGATGGCAGCTGCTACAATGAGCCTAGCCTTAGACTTTGAGGTCCCTAGCAAATTTCAGGTAAGTTTTCGGCCGCCTCAGAACACCCTAAGGCTCGCCCCGACAACCCTAGGCGGGTTTTTCGCCGACTCTAATAAAATAGAGGCGGCAAGCCACCCACCCAACCTCCAAGGCCGCCTAAGCGGGCCTCAAGGTGAGTATTTTAAAACATTGATATGAATAGACGCAATATGGCCTTCTCAGTCAAAACAAACTTACTACATAATTTGCAATCACATAAGAATATCTGATTGTGGGTGTGAAAACTCTTAAATCCGATGCTTACTTCAGTACCATAATTAAATTAAATATTAGAATAAAGTTTCTTTTTATATAAGCGACTGTTTACACTAATGATATATTTACTTAACAAAAATGGGATAACGAATTAATGGAAATAAAAATAGGGGAAGTACCCTAGTTGATCTGATTCCTTTAGGTATTTGATTATGGATTTTAAAGAAAGCTTACAAACTTTCAATTTCAATGTTAGTAAACATATGGAAAAGTTAAACTGTAACAACCCGTCCTCAAATATTACGGTTTTTATAATTTTAAAGTGTGAATTTACGAAAATGCCCTTCAAGGTAAAAATGTTGACTTTTGTTGACCACCTTGACGTGTCACGTAAGATTTGTTTCCTTGGCGTATCCTTGTAGTACTCAGCGTTTTGAACGCGTGAGCGCAAGCGGAATCGAAATTGGAGTTACGATGAGCGTTATATAGAATTACGAAGCCCAAGGGCAAATTAGTCAATTCACTATTCTAGATATTAGGGTTGGATATTTTATTATTTTAATTTTTTTGTCACGTGGGGCCTACACCACACTTCCCCTTATTCCCCTTCTTCCCCGTGTCCTCCCCTCCCTCAATCTCTAGGACCCTCTCGAACCCTCTCCCTCATATTTCCTTGTTTTTTCCCCCCATCTCTGCAACTCCCATCCCCGAGCACAGACATGCTACACCACCACCACCACCACCACTCCCTGTTCTGGCGAGCAACCCCACTTCATGAACTCTCTCCCTGACAATCAATGACAGGCTCTTGAACCCAGACCAAGCTGAGAAACCCCTTGTTTTCCCTTTTTCCCTCGATGCACAGTACCATCACTCTGCAAAACCGAATCCAGCAACTTCTCACCGTCTCTCCTGCGAAGGTAAGGTCTAAAATCTTCCTAAAAAATTGTAGATCATGCCTAGCAGTACGTTTGGGTTATTTTTGAGACATTTTGGTGTTGTTTGGATGTAGAAACCTCTCGGGAAAAACCTCCCCAGTTTTCCACCAAAACTCCGACACTCTATAGGCCATTTCTGGCCAGTTAAGATCACAACTCAACCCCAGATTGGTACATTTCGATTCCTTAACTCCTGAGCTTTACCTTCGCTTTTGAATTTTTGAATTTGGTTTATAAATGAAATTGTTACAGCCCTATAAAGTTTTCCAATTATCCTCACTGCCATTCTGGTGTTCTCATTCGCAGAGGTCGGCCGACCCACGACCTGAAACTTGGTCGACCTAACCCAAAACCCATAACCGGGCCCAAACCTTTGGGCCATATAACCCAAACCCTTAGCCCATTAACCCTAACTCGGATCCAACCCAGCAACCCAAAGCCCAGATCTGACCCGACCTAGACCCAATCCCAGTTTCCATGATCGGCGCATGGGTGCACGTGGGGGGCTGTCATGATCGGTGCATGGAGCACACGCTCCTCTACCGTCATCCACGACGGCGAAGATGAATTTTCCGACAACTTTTCCGGCTACCCATCTAGGTGCGTAGGGTGGCGCGTGGCCACGTGAGTCGTCGCCATGGAGGAACCCGAGGTCCCTCCTTAGGTTTTTCGATGTGCCGAATCTGAATCTGCTGTCCGTTTTCACAAATTCGATTGGTTTGGTAGAGTTTTATTTAATGGTCTCTATTTGTGTTTAGGTGCATCCATTGGAAGTGAACTCGTCCTCCTTAGTTCGAGCGGCTCCCCGGTAGCGAAATACTTGTGAGTGGATCCCTTCTTAAATTGCATGTTTTTATAAAATATTAGGCTTGCATTCACGAAATTCATGATTTCATGATTTTACGTTTTATGCATTATTTATGATTTATCGAATTATATTTTACGATACATTATGAATTATTGGATTTTCGTATATGAAATTCTATGGATTTACGGATATGAATTATCATGGATTTATGAGATGAGGCTTTGAGGTTTTGAGATCCGGATTTGATATGAGATTTTTGAGATACGTTTTCGGTGCTTATCTTGTGGGTTATTATACAGCATATACACATAACCGAGTATGTAGACGTTTATGGCCTAGGACACAGTTGAGGTATTTATAACATACTCCCAACTTCACTAGCCATGACTAGTGTCGGTGTATTATGTATATATGTGTGTGTGTGTGTTTCTTCTTTGGCATAACCCAGAGTCGTACAACTTCACCTTCAGGTGATGGACTTCTATATTTCTTTTATGGCGTAACCCAGAGTCGTACAACTCCACCTTTAGGTGATGTACTAACTACATATATATATATATATATATATATATATATATATATATTATACAACATATACACATAACCGAGTATGTAGACGTTTATGGCCTAGGACACAGTTGAGGTATTTATAACATACTCCCAACTTCACTAGCCATGACTAGTGTCGGTGTATTATGTATATGTGTGTGTGTGTGTGTTTCTTCTTTGGCATAACCCAGAGTCGTACAACTTCACCTTCAGGTGATGGACTTCTATATTTCTTTTCTGGCGTAACCCAGAGTCGTACAGCTCCACCTTTAGGTGATGTACTAACTACATATATATATATATATATATATATCTCTTCTATGGCGTAACCTAGAGTCGTACAGCTTCACCTTCGGGTGATGGACCCATTATGTCAATCTGCCCATATCCTTTAATTCAAACACTATAGCCAACTCAGTTATCACAGCTTGTACTTTCTGAGAGTTTGAAACAGTCAAGATTATATCATCTACATAGAGTAGTAGAATGATAACATCTTCACCATCTTGTTTAACAAACAAACTAGAATCTAATGATGAAACTGTGAAACCCATTGCTGGCAAATAACTTGTGAATTTTGAATTCCAAGCCCTTGGAGCCTGTTTTAGACCATTTAGAGACTTAATCAATCTATATACATGTGTTGGATAGCTTGGATCAACAAACCCCTGAGGTTGTTTCATGTAAACTTCCTCTTGTAAATCTTCACGTAAGAAAGCATTCTTAATATCTAATTGTCTTAATTCCCAAAGGTTGATTGCAGCTAATGCCAATAAGATCCTCACTATTGTGTGTCTGACCACTGGGCTAAATGTTTCAGAGAAATCAACTCCTTGATCTTGAGAAAACCCTTGAGCCAACAATCTAGCATTATACCTTGATATTGATCCATCTGGATTCTTCTTGACTTTATATACCCATTTGCTACCAATTATGGACCTATCATCAGGTGGTGGAACAAACTACCATGTGCCTTGAGCTCTCAAAGAATCATATTCTTCTTGCATTGCCAACTGCCAATGTGGTATAGTTGCTGCTTTTTTTAAGGTGGATGGTTTTATATCATCACTGATGGAAGCAATAAAGGAATATCCACCAACAAAAGGTTCTTCTTTAGTAATTTGCAAACTTTGTAACTCAGGTAATGAAGCAATATATCCTTTATAGCTTTTCTATATAGCTTTTCTATGTTATTGCCCCACTTTTGAGTCTTGTAACCATAGGATGAATAAAATTGATAGTATCTGAATCATGACTTTGTGATGATAATGGAGTAGAAAGATAGGGAGAATTACCTCTAATTGTGCTTCATGATGGATAGGTAACATTGGTGATGTACCAGGAAGAGTGGCAAATGAGTGATAAGAATCATTTGTTGATGAAGATACTTGTGACCTTGATCCATTATGTGATAGAAAAATGTTCTCAGACATTAAGACAGATAAACCATCTTCAGCTTGATTGGTATTCTGTATTTGTGAACTCTGAGGCATTGTTATTCTTGGTATTGGAACTTGAACCACTATTGGTATCTGAGACTTGAAATGAGAACCTTGAATATCTCTGTCATTCAAGACTGTTTTCAACTTGTATGGGAACTGAGATTCATCATGAATAATGTGTCCAAAAATTATGAACTTGCTAGTTTTAATATTGTAGCATATCACACCCTTGTATCTCATAGCATACCCTAGAAAAACATATTTGATCTTGGTTCCAACTTATGAGCATTATATGGTCTGAGAAAGGGATATACTGCAATCCCAAATATTTTCAAGTGTTGAATGTCTGGTGTATCATTATGTAACATCTGATATGGTTATTTCATTCCCAAAACCTTACAAGGCATCCCATTGATTAAAAAAGCTGCATATGAACAAGAGTGAGACCAAAATATAGATCGTAAATAAGCTTCTAACATGAGAGTAAGTGCAGTCTCAATTAAATGCCTATGCTTCCTCTCAGCTAGGCCATTTTGTTGGGGTGTGTAAGGGTAAGAAATCATGTGAACAATTCCTTTGGATTCCAGAAAACTAGTGAGCATTTTACTCATACATCCACCCCCTCCATCTGTTTGGAGACACTTAATTGAAGTATCGAACTGAGTTGAAACAAAAAACATTGAATTTCACAAAAGCAGCAAAAGCATCAAATTTATTTACTAAAGGAAAGATCCATAAGAACCTTGAATATTCATCAATGAAACTGATGTAGTATATGTATCCTTCTATTGATATCTTTGGAGAAGGCCCCAATACATCTGAATGTACCTTTAGAAACATAAAACTTGCACTACTTTGTCTAACAACAAAAGACTGTCTACACATTTTATTCTGAACACAGAAAGAACATACAGACTTATTTGAATCTATACTAACTGAGACCTTATAAGCTTTTAACATTGTTGACAAGACTTCCTCAGATGGATGCCCAAGCCTTTTGTACCATGTTGATGTCTTCACAACTTTCCCAATCAAACCAGCTTTCAATTCTTTATTTATTCTAGCAATGGAGAAGTTTTTTGAAAATACTATCACAGGTATTGTAAACAGATCCCCATCACTATTTCCTTGGTACAATATCACCTTTGTAACCTTGTCCTGTATGAAAAACACAAGATCTTCACATATAAACTAGCATCCATTGTCATGACATAATTTCTTATCTGATAAAAGGTTCACAATTATACTAGGAACATGTAACAAATTCTTCAAATTTAAGAAACGATCATGAGTAAATAATACTGTAGAACCAATATGTTTTACTTCCAGACCTTGACCATTCCTTATAATGATTTTCTCTTCTCCATTATAAGGCATTAGTTGATTCAGATTCTCCAGATTTACTGTCATATGGTGCAAAAGCATTGAGCACCCATGTGTCTGCACCATTGAAATCATGAACTTGTTGTGCATCATTGCTAAGAATAAACCCTTGAGATCCTTGAGTTGTCATTGCAGTAATTGAAGCATGTGGGGGGCAGAAGCTTGATATGAATAGTTGTTTATGTGATAACATTCAAGAGCAGTGTGCCCTTTCTTCCCACATATTTGACAAACCATAACTGGAACATAAACATTACCCTGAGCATTAGTAGTCCTGAAATGACAGTTTGGAGCAGTGTGCCCTCCGAAAGAAAATTTGGCATTCAGGAGACACATATAATTTGTAGTTCGTATTACCATTCCAGCTTTGCCAATTGCTGCCTTGTTTATGACCATCAGTGGAAGTATAACCATTAAACCCAGATTGGTTGAAACCATTGTTGCCTTTGTATCAATTCCCAGAATATGACCTTGAAAAATTGTTTCCAAAAGAGTATCTGTTAGAGTTATATGACCCCTTATTCTGAGAAGAATATGGCCTTTGACTTGAACCCCCTTGATAACTGCCAGACCCTATGTTTGAGTTTTCCCCTTGATACCTTCCTTGACCCTCATTGCCATTTGAATTAGAACTTTCACCATGTACATACATTGCAAACATAGAATTAATTAAAGATGAAATCCTGGATTCATTTGACAACTCTGCACTTAACAGTTGTGCTCTAAAGTCCTTCACTGAAATTGATGTCTCTCTTGCCAAGATCACAGTTTTTATCATATCAAACTCTTGTGGTAATCATGTCAATGCTCCTATAACCAAATCATTGTCTGAAACTTTTTCCCCTGCTGAAACAAGTTCATCTCTTATAGATTTCAACCGCAGTATAAACTTATCAATTGAATCTGCTCCTTTTTGTGCAATGTAAAACTCAGTCTTTAACTGATTAATTCTTGCAACATAAACTGAAGCAAACCTATCTTGCAAGCAGCTCCAAGCTTCTTGAGAAGTTTTACAGTCAATAATGTATTCCATTTCATCATCAGACAAAGTTGCAATCAACAAACTAGGCAGTGCCATATCCTTTTTAACCCAACTTTTATATGCATCAGTTATCTCCTTTGTAACACCAGTCTCAGTATTGATAACAAATTTTTGTGGATAGGGATTCTCACCAGTGAAGAAATCAAACAAATCATATCCACGCAAAACAGATTGAAATTGATAAGATCATTTTACAAAATTATCATCCTGAAGCTTCACAGTCAACATTCCAATGAGCCCTTCAATTTTCACAATGTTGTCTGACATAATTGCTTCACAAATCATGCAAGATTGATACTATACATTTCCAAGAACCAGACTACTTTCAAGAATCAACATAAGTAAATCTTCGGAAGATCAAACAACTATCAGTAAATATACAACACACTTTCTTGACTATTGGCTTCAGCTTTTGATAGCAAAACACTCAATCTTTCAATCAATACTATTGAAACAATGTAACTGGCATTGGCCTTAACAACTATTCTTCAACAATTCTTTACTACTGGCATCGGCCTTTAGTAGCAAGAAACTTAAACTTTCAACCAATTTCACTGAAATTAAACAATCGGCATCAGCCTTATCAAACATTCTTCATCACATTCATCAAACATATCATATCATGGCAAGAAATGGCATCGGCCTTCAAACAATTATCCTTGAAAATCTTATCAAACTTTACTCAAACAATATCCCAAACACCTTATATACGAAACAATAACATATATGAACACGGAAAACCTGATATCCCTTTATGCCAGCAGCTCAAAAAACCACCATAGAAAACCCATCATTTGCAGAAGAGAACAGCGGAAGATTCACGCATTTGTTCCTCGGGGATGATACCATATTAGCTGAACTAAGAAACTGCAGAAAATGGAAGATTTGCAAGAAATTCAGAGATGTAGAAGATGAAGCTATCGAAGGTGAGAGAGAGAAGAATAGTGCTATCCATGCTCTCATTTTTACTTCTCACATATCCCTCTCAATTTTATGTTATCGGATCGAATAAATTGAAGATGATCAATCGCAAAAAAAATAATAAGGGTGTGTTAGAGGTAAAAACGGGTGTGTGAACAACACTATGCTTTTGTAAACTCATGCTTATAGCCCAATCAATTTCAATACAGGTTATTGTTTATTGTATATTTAGTAGAGGATAGGTAGTAAATAATATGTTTTATGCTAAAAATTATAATTTAATTCTATCTCCCATCCCCCTTTTATCCTATTCGTTAAAGAAAAATATCATTTACCCTATGCAATTTAGCCTCTGTGCTTCTTATTCAAGAAAAGAAAAATAAATTTTTTAAATCAACAATTAAATCCCTATCTTCGCAATTCCTTATTTATGTTGCAATTTTCCAATGAATTTAACCTTTGAATGTACCTTTTATATTGATTATTATATAATTTTATATAAGAAAAAAAAATAACATATGATTTTATTGTACTAATTTCAGCTAACCCACCCAAAAAAAGAATCCTGGCTCCGCCCTTGGAATGAATGAATTACATTGTGCTACCCTTGTATTTATAGACTGTTGTATCTTACTCCTTACACTATTAATCACACTAACTAACCTCCTGTTATCTCTCTAACTTCCTCTAACTAAATTGTACTGACTTGGCAGCTGAGCTGTCCTCAGTTCCTTTCAGCCAACAAGGCCTACCTCTCCAATTAAGTTGAAAATGACAGAGAAATTATATACTACACATTTGACCCCAAACTCTTCCTCCAACAACATTATTAATGTCCAAGAGCAATCTTGCGTTGAGAACTAGGACGGTGGAGTTGCCCGGTTTACCATGCCACGAAATTGATAAATAATGTAGTAGAAAACTTTTGAATACATTAACTTTGACCGGATTAATTTCAAAGTCATACATTCGTAACAATTATATTACTATTTCATTAGCTAAGCTCGCTATCTTAGCTAACCTAATTATATTAGAATCATTTTCATGGTTGTTTATGTTGCAAATGTAAAACCAGGCCATGTGATATACCAGTGCTATATATTGGTGCTAATATTTTGATCCACATATAATATTCATGTGTATATGTATGTATAAATATAAATTGTTGTCTTTTTTCTATAATCTTAGCTTCAATGTCAGGGGCTAATTCAAAACTAATATGCTGCTCTCAGATGTCGGTTCACATATTAATCGAAATGGTATCCATACCTATATATGCAGTTGGATGCATCATAAATACGTTCAAATACAACGGCTAGAATGTACATCGATCGATCGGCAGGAGATTCATAAATGAGGATATATATATATGTATGTATATATATATATATATATATATATGTATGTATGTATGTATGTATGTATGTATGTATGTATCTGCATCTGCATATATGTATGACCCATGAGGGAAGGCCAAAAATCTCATGTGATGCATTTTTACGTGCCCTAAATTGTTTGGGGAAGGTGGCCAGTGATTGCATGCAAGCCGGGTCAGACACGGTACGTGTTTCTTTGACTGGAAGATTCTAGCCACTCAAAGTCCAAAAAGGGCTTTGCTGCATGCATAAATGCTATCCAGTTATGGATATTGTGGTTTCCAACTTGAAAGTTACATGAAGAAAATAGGCATATCTAAACTCTAATGATGATTTCTTAAAATCTTAAAAATGATTGAATTAATGTTCAAACTTATTAAGACAGTACTTACTTAGGCAGATCGAAATCTAAAATGTGAGCATTTTCTTTTATATTGCTCATTGAAAATGTTTTTTTTATAAGGTCATGACTTGCTCATTGATGTTATCAATATATATCATGGATTAATTAGTTATTTGGATTAGGGCTGGAAAAAAATCCCGAACCGAACCGAAAATTTCCCGAAACCGAACCGAAAAAATCCCAAACCGAAATTCTCGAAAATTTCGGTACCCAATACCGAACCGATCCCGAAATTTCGGTACGAGAATCGATCACAAGTTTTTGGGATTTCGGTAATCCCAAACCGAACCGAAATATATATATATATATATATATTATTTAATTTTTAAATATATATTTAGAATTTTAATAGCCGTTGGATTCTGTTGAGATTTAATCTCAACCGTTGCATATAAATTGTGTATGATTTATCCTTCCTAGTGTGAATGTATATATGTGTGTCTGTGTGTGCATGGGAAACACGAAAAAGTTTGGCTTTTGGCATTGTAAATGACTAGGACAGATAAGGAGGGGAAGGAGGAGTGAAATGCACGCTAATGACTAATGGGAATTTTGATGCTCATGTCCTCCATGAAATTTAATCTGTGCACAGATTAAATTGTAAGTTACAGATTAAATTTATTTTTATTGCAACAGATTGGTTTGGTTATATACTTGTAACTTATAATGGCCTATGAAATTTATTAAGAAAATTTAGTCTACAATAGATTGGCAGCCCAATATAAAAGGTTGAATTTTAGCCCAAAACATAATATGTCAAATTTTAGTCCAAAAGCCCAAAATCATTTCGGGATTCCCGATTTATCCCGAAATTATTTCGGGATTCCCGAAAAATTGGTTTGGGATCGGTATTGGATTTGGGATTCCCAAAAATTTCGATTTGGGAATCGGAACACGGGTTTCGGTTCGGTATCCCATATCGAACCACCCCTAATTTGGATCATAAAAGTGACATACAAATTCATAACATCTTTTGTGCATGTGGGGGGGGGGGGGAATGTGAGTCAAATAAAACCTAACATATTTGACGGATCAAAATGCAACTCAATGTGCTAGAAAAATAACACGAGATCCATAATTTGGGAATGATATATGTCCAAGCTCAACTCAAATCCGACTCATTAATAATTTTTTAGACTCATGCTCTCACAACTAATTAGTTTTACGATGGCAGTACTTTAATTTCTTTTTGTTTGATCGGGCTTCGGGTGTCCCCCTTCCTAGGGGACGATGGCAATATTTTCTCTAAAAACAAAAGAAATAAGAGGCATAAAAGATACTCTCTGTACATTCTTTTGGCAAGAAAGCGATAGCAATTTTAACTGTTCTTGATGATGACAATGTACAGTTTAACCTAATAGAATGCTGGTTTACTGTCTATATGACAGCCCATATAAGAGGAGTATGTAAAAGAAGTACATGGAAACATACTAACCTAATACAATGCTATGGCCAAGACAACCATGGATGTCATGAGTCTTCGTTTCAAACTCCAGGCATTCGTAAGCAAAATAAAGACTAGAGCATCCCTAACCAAACAATCATGTATAAAGCAACAACAACTACGGTCATCAACAGCACCACCTTACCTTTTTACCACCACAAAGAAATGTATAATGGAGTATATATGGTACTATATTTTCATGAGGAAGTTCCTACGTTTGGGTGGACAGATGTGTGAAGTAATTATAAAATAGTAAGAAAAGTTTCAATCCAATGCCTCCCTCAAGGCTGGGAAACAGTTATAAATATAATAGGAAGAATTGCTTGAGCTTCTATTGTATTTCTTAGAAAGTGGGTTGATGTCGGCTTAATTCAGTCAGGCAGAGAAGTTGGCCCCGATATGTGAACCCGACCAAAGCCGGGTTAACCGCCGAGTTGCTCATTTAATTCAATCATTGACCAGCCCTAAACACGTTAAAGAATATCTTTTTAATTTTCCAGAAGATGAAAAATTGAAATTTTGGTTTAGCATGAACTTAGACGAAATCTAAGTTAACCATCCATAAAAATAAGGGATCTTTTGATTTGGGTGTCTCACTTCTAACTTGTTTGATTAAACATCTCTGTGTATTAGATTTTAACTATTCAATAAAAAAAAAGTGCTTTAGTTAATTAGTCCGGCTCTCTTAAGATTCTCATTTTGAGGACTTCTGAGAACTAAATGCAAGTTAGCTACCCAATTGTATTAGTTTAGATCTAAAGATTTAAAATATTTGACAAATTAATAAAACAAAACCAACTTAAAGTCAATGAACCATTAGAAAACTCATTTTCTTGTTTTTCTATTAAATTGTCAAATATTTTAAGTCTTTAGATCCAAATTAATACATGATTAATATGCATTTGATTCTCATAGTCCATGGAAGAGGACGACTCTTTAGGTATTCACTTTGACTTTTAACCCAAACAATCCATTTGTTGACCCAAATGATTGCTGAATATAAATTTGGTTTCTTAAAAATTACATTAACAAAGAGAGAGGAAGTGGATGAATTAAAAAATAGAGAATGGAGAATATCTACATTGAAATTAACCCCTTCCCCGCCAAAATTTACATTATTTTAAACTGCGTCAAATTAGCAGGTCCAACACATATGTCCCAGAATGATGAATTTTCACATTTTTAGGTACCAAAACGGCCCCCCAATCACAACCAAAGATTAAAGGAAAAAACTAAGTACAATGTTATCCACATATTCATTTTTTTTCTTTTACACACTCTTTTCAATTTCCACCTGTTGGAGCGAATGAATTGAAGAAAATCAATAAACAAAAATTAACAAGAGTATATGAGAAGTAAAAAGAAGTGTGTGAAAATAGCACTACCCAAGAGAAAAGTTAACTAAAATGGTCCAATTGGCAACCGGACCTGATTAGTGGGGATTCTCTTTATATATTCTGGTAATTAGATGAAGAGTGTAGTAAATTCATTTCTTTTTAATAATTCGATTAAAGAATTAGGAGACATGAAAGTCTAACATAAGAAAAACTTGAGAATTCGAGCTTGATGTTTTATTTTGTAAGGTATCGGTGCAATGTAAAAAGTTATTACAATATATATTTTGAGAATTCATGTATGAAGTTTTGTCTTGAAAGATAATGGTATAATTTAAGAATACTTTCCCGATTAATATGCTTAATGTTAGACAACTATTGTATTTGACTAAGAATTCTAACATCATGAAGTCAACTTGGTTAGAGAGGAAATCATAAAAAAGCTCTGATAGCTTTCAACAAAGTTAGAATTGGAAAACCTAAAAAACCTTCATAACCCAAGCCATGATGAGTTGTACCCCTCAAATGGTCCAACCCCAAAATGGTTCTCATGGTTTATGTACGTGATACATGCGTGTGTATTCTTCTACCTACCAAAAACTTTGCCTTTTACTTTATATAAAACTTTGCCTTTTTTTCCGTCATTTGAGACATCTCTAAATTTTTATTATTATACAGAACGCTCTTCCAATTGGCGATTGCCTGATGGAAGAGTTATGCTTTATGTCCCAACATGAATAGAATTCTAATTCTTCCATAAAGTTCCTTAAAAATAGAAAGCAAAACCCAAAGAAAAAGAAGGAAGGCAGAGAGAGACTTCGGCAGTGGTTTCCAGGCCCTGTTCCAGGGGCAGTGGATGTGGATTTGCTTACTTCGAGAGAGGAAATTGGACAATTGGACACTTTAGGTGCTTTGACGTCCAAGGCCCGGCAACCACCGTCCTACCCGCCTTTTGCGGAGGCAGACAAAGTAAAATTACTAATCTAACCCTCTCCTTTAAAAGACATATGTGCCAATTATATTAATATCTATTGGTTTCACTTGTACTGTTTTAGGTTCGAATTTTGTGAATAAAAATTTGATACTAATTTACTTCCCTCACTTTTTAGTGTAAATATATCATTGTAAAGAAAACACTAGAGCACGTAAATTAGGAGGGCAACTTATGTAGCTCAATTACTGCCGCCATGATTTTTGTGCAGACGATACAATGTTATGTAGACAAAAAATTATACAGATATTTTGATATTGACACATGACATTGCAATGACTATATACACATATAAAACAAATCGTTATAAACTAGAGTGATTTAGAATACTGCTTATTCTAAACACTTCCAACACAAAAACCAAATCACAAAAAGTCAAACCAACGTTTTATTTGAGAAATGCTAGGTAGACTAACTTTTTATATAGCATCTGCAAATCATGTAACGTGTCATCAATATAAAAAAAATATTAATCAACACTTAAGTAGTAATCAAATCTGCTACTTAGTACTACAGTCTAGTAATATTCATCTTCGCTTATAAGTAGGAGGTCTTAGGTTCGATTCTCTCTAATGGCGAAGTTGAACCACATTATTGTGGCAAGTCCATTGTAAAGTTTAGTCCACTCCTCCACGTCCTTAAGATATTATCGCTTGTTAAAAAAAAAAATTAATTTAATCCAAAATCACGTCAAATAATTTAAGAAATATAATTTAATTACACGTTCTCCCTATCATTACCTTTTTCTTTTTCCTCCCCCTCCCCTCTTTCACCTATTTAACTTCTCCACCCCACAACTGACCCCCTTCCCCTTCTCCTCCTTCCTTCTCTTTTTTCTTTCTGCTTCTCTTTCTTTTTCTGTCTCTCTGCTTTTGCTTAAGCTTTTTACACACCAAACCATTCACTCATTACTCTCCCTCTCTCTTCCACAATCATATATATCCAAACCCCACATTCTTAGCTCCACACCC
Source organism: Malus fusca (assembly GCA_035220775.1). Lineage (NCBI taxonomy): Eukaryota > Viridiplantae > Streptophyta > Magnoliopsida > Rosales > Rosaceae > Malus > Malus fusca. Next base: position 28,907,285 of record CM069063.1, read on the forward strand.
AAATTTTTACTTCCTCTGCTTCCCTTTCCGAAACCACCTCGCCGGCTTTCCGAAAAACCTGAAAAAGAACAATCTTTTGCAGCTGCAACATTATAAAGTTTCAGTCTTTGGATACCGATTGACAAATTGGCGATCATGGAGAATGATTTTTTCCTAAATGCCGGAATCCCACCTCCGCTTCACTTTGAACAAGCATCCTCAATGCCGGCATGGCGGTCTTCTTTCTCGACGGCCATAGACATCCAGTCCTCTACCGCCGACCGGAATTGCTCTTTGGAGCAGTCCCCAGACTGCTTCTACAATCCCAACTGGGTCAACAAGTCAACCAACCAGAACATCCACTTCGAATCAGCCCTGAGTCCAATGGTCTCATCTCCGGCGGCGTCCAATTCCAATATCTCGAACGAGAGCTTCATGATCAGAGAACTGATTGGAAAGCTCGGAAACATCAGAGGCACAGGCGAAATCTCGCCGCATTCCGAGTCGTTGCTGGGAATTCAAAATTCTTACATGGGTAGAAATGGAAATGCAAGTGCCAACACTTCATGCTACAGCACTCCGTTGAACTCGCCGCCCAAACTAAGCCTCCCCGTTGCGGATCACCATTTGAAGAAAGAAAACCTACCTAGTTTGGGAAACTCCATGGCCTTGAAATCCAGCGTGGCCGAGTTCTCAGCCGACCCTGGATTCGCCGAGAGGGCAGCAAAGTTTTCGTGTTTCGGGAGCAGGAGCTTCAATGGTAGAACGCCACAGCTAGGAATGAACAATAACAACAGTACTGAACAACCGCCGTTTCGATCCCATCCCGCCGCGAAAAATGGCGGCAAGCTTCCTCGTGTTTCGAGCAGTCCGTCGCTGAAGGCGCTCGGATCTCAAACGAGTATGCAGGAAAAGATGAGTGCTCTGCTGCAGGATAGGAGTGAGTTCCCCATTTCCCGAGAGGAATCGACGATTTCTGAGCAGAATCCAAATGGGGAGACCAATTCCATGGATTTGAATTCTAGGAAAAGAAAATCAGTTTCCAAGGGAAAAGCAAAGGATCCTCCTCCTCCATTATCCCCATCTCCAACTTCCACAAAGGTCCATACAAACATACATACATCCCCAATTTCTATTAACTTTCACTTGACAAAATGATATTCTAAATTATGAGGTTGAAATTCGAACTCAGAGTAAAAAATTGAGCTGGGAACATCGACGTGATCAAGTGATCTAAACTTATTTTTTGGATCATTTTAATTATGATAAAGTAGTTCACTTTTTGATAATGTTAGATTGATTAAATTTTAAACCAAAGTTTGTAAATTAAATGATGTGATTTTTTATAATTGGATTATTACTTAAGTGTTGATTAACGTATTTATTTTTTATTTGGTGACTTGTGAATTTGGTTTAAAAAAAATTTTCTATTCTAAACCCGAAAAGTGAGATTCGTACTTAGAGTGCAAAGTATGGGCGCACTGACGTGACCAATTGGCTTAAATTCAATTTTCGACTTTGAGTTTGTGCATCAATTTAGTTAAAGCAATTAACTTTTTTTTTTCATTTGCACACAGGGGACTGAAGCTGATGAAAATTCGAATGCAAAGAGAAGCAAGCCAAGTGAAAACAATGGGAATGACCAAAATGGCTCTGTGAAAGCAGAGGAGGATGCAAAGGGAAGCACTAGTTCTGATGAGAAGCAAACCAAGACTGGTCCAAAGCCACCTGAGCCTCCCAAGGATTATATTCATGTAAGAGCAAGAAGGGGTCAAGCAACTGATAGCCATAGCCTTGCTGAAAGGGTAAGAATTATGGGCTAAGTTTTAATTAAATTAATTCCCTCCATTTTAATTTCAAGCTTTGTTGTGACATGGGTTTTGTGGTGCAATTTTGATAGGTAAGAAGAGAAAAAATTAGTGAAAGGATGAAGCTTCTTCAAGATCTTGTGCCGAATTGCAACAAGGTATGCGTTAAATACTGAGTTATAATATTCTAAACCATTTTAATTGACAAAGAAATTTAATTAGGGGGCTGAGCCATAACCTTAATACACGAAAAGCTTTTAACTTTTTAAAATGCATGAATGTGCCACTTTCACTAACGTGACTTCGATTTTTTTTGGCTTTTTTTAGGTGACTGGAAAAGCACTTATGCTTGATGAGATTATTAATTATGTGCAGTCATTACAACGCCAAGTCGAGGTAAAAAATTTGACATTTTACTAATAAGAAAAGTCAACACAGATTTCTAATTGTAAATTTGCATTTCAGAATGTAGCTTCCTTGTTATTTCTCTAACCGGGTATATTTGCATGTTTTTTTTTTATGCAGTTTCTCTCCATGAAGTTGTCTTCTGTGAACACCAGGCTGGATTTCAACATGGAAACCCTAATGTCAAAAGAGGTAGGTTGTAATTTATTCTCTAAGAACATAATTAAATAAATATTTTCCAACTTTTCTAAATTTAATTTTCCTTTTCTGGTTTTAGATATTTCAGCAAAACGGTGGTTTGCCACAGCATCCAATATTCCCATCAGATTCCTCGGCACAAGCCATTTATGGACACCAACGCCAGCAAAATCCAGTACTTTCTAATGGGGCTGTGGACCCCTTGGATAATACCTCACTATGCCAAAGCCTTGGGATGCAATTACCTCCTCTCAGTGGTTTTAGTAGTGAACGCATTCCTCAGGTAATTAATTTTACTGTTTTACTTCAACAATATTTTAAGTTTGTCGAGGGTTAGTCAGTTGGTTGGATCAGTGTGACCATTCTTTTACCTCAAGTTCGAAGTCCCTTTCTTATGAATTAGGGTTCTTTAAGATATATATATATCGTCTGGTAGAAAAAGTTATCTAACTCTTTCTGGTTTACTTTTTCCAGTTTGCAGCATTTGGTGAAGATGATCTACAAACCATTGTTCAGATGGGTTTTGGCCAAAATCCAACCAGGGAATCAGAATTGCATGGTAAGGAGAAAAAAACAAAAAATTCTACCTCAAATTCCAACATATAAAATTGTAATAAATAGAAATTGCCATGGTAATTTTTTTTTTTTTACATGATGCAGGTTCAAATCAAGTATCCCACATGAAAATTGAGCTCTGACCGTCAGTCCTTCATAATGTGGACAGAGGGAATGTTGTTGTAAATACAAGATATAAACAATGTTTGAAGATTTGCATGCACTGTGCTGATACTGAGCCTTTTATCATTTGCTTGGTACCAAACCCTTTACGTCTATTCTATTAAAGGAGAAAATATTTGGTAGGGTTGCATGATTAGAGCAACTCTCACGCTGAATGGAACCGTATGAGATTAGATGAGATTAAAATACAAGAAAATCTCATAGAGGTGCCTTAAAGGATGAAGTGGTCGGGATATCCCTACATAAGATTTTCTCCAATTGAAGAGAGCCATTATTTTTTCTGCCTTCATTTCATCTTCATTTACTCAATGTAATTTTCTTTGTTCTAATTTTTTCTCCCTTTTGGGGAGGGCCTTTTGTATCCACTGTAAAATCCCAGAAGCAATTTCTGTAAGATAACAATGCTAATTAATTAATTAGATGAGAGAGCTTTGTAATCATTTCAAGGAGAATTTTGTAATTTTCCACAAAAGTCATGTCAATTATTGATCACAGTGAAATTTGCATAATCTTTTGGATTTGATTCTGATTAAACTTGGGTTGTAACCAGCTGTATGAGTGGGGTCTCTTGCTCTCCAAGAAAGTCTAATTTGAATGATTAAGACAATTGGTTATAATCTTGAGCTGGGGTCAACCATGATTTCTGCCATCTTTTGAGCTCCGGTAATTTTCACAGATTATCCAAAAACAGAAGCTTCTGTTCTCTTTTTACTGCTCAGAATAAAAAATAAAAAAATAAAAAAATAAAAAAATAAAAAAATAAAAAAAATAAAAATATGAGCAGAGAGGTTAGAGGTTAGAGGTTAGAGGTTAGAAGTTAGAACCACTCCATTAAAAATGTTTAGATTTTTAGATTTTGTTTTTTACAGTATACAACAGTACAAAAAACATCAAAAGAATCTCAGGTTGGCAGCGGTGAGATTCTGACTTAGGCCCAATGAATCAAAGGAGCTTTACAATCTTCACCCACTTTTTAAATTTTATAGTATAATTAAGAAAATTAAGAAAATTAAGAAAAAGGGCAATGTAGTGGAGTTCAGGTTTGGAAAGATGCCCTTTAGAATTATGCTAATCTTTTTTTTCTAAGAGGTGGTTAGTAAAAATCCAAGTTTAGGGTTAAGCAAAAGATTTGTGCATTGCAGCCTTATCATTTATTTTAATTGAGTGGGTCTATTATTGGTCTGCAGATTAGTGTAATTTAAATTATAATTACCAGAAAAAAAGATGCTTTTGGTTTGGTGGTTTGTGTGGTGCATAGCATTGTTAACAGTTGCATAACATATTATATAATTTGCAATGATAGGCGAATAAATAATTACGATTAGAAAATTGTACCCTGACAGTTTTGTCTCCATGAAATTCAAAGCCAATTACATGCAGACGTGTATGCGATTGATATTGTTTTTCTTATCTTTTTGCATTTTTCTTTGTTAGCTTCTTTGATTCTCTTTTGGATTTATTTCCTCGAATGCTTGCTTGCTTGAGGTGGTATTTTCTGATTAATCTTTGGTTCCCCATGTTTTGCTAATGAGTCTGATCGAGATGGACAAACTCAGAAAATGACAAGGAAAAAAAGACTGTAACTTGACATGGACTTTGGCCAGTTTAGACTTCGCTGGCACCCAATTTCAGTGTTGTGACTGTTGTTATAGTTAATAAGTTAGAATTCTAAACCTTGACAATGGCTTGGTTCAATGTTTGTGAAGTGTGATCCTAAGAAAAAGTCGCACTTAGTTTAATTTGTTACATGAGAAATGCTAATAACAGACTCTTATGCATGCACTTGTACATTATTAATTATCGATTTTGAATTTTTGTATCTTATAAAGTTATAATGCACCAATTAGTAATATATTTATACATTACAGACGAATATTGTCATAACATATCTTACATATGCAGACACAATTAGTTGTCAATTATTGATAATAGTGAGTCTCACAATACATTAACAACTAACTGCGTGCGGCTAGTGTCATTAGCATAATTCTTGTTATGCATATGATTTTGCCACGTAAGGAGCCGAGTGTCATTAGCACGATTCTTGCTTATATACATATGCATAATTAGTTGCCATCTGTCGCTTGAAGTGAATCTCACAATGTTTGTACTAAGCTAGTTGTTGGAAAAAAAAATCTCTGGGTGGTACGTCATAATCAAATCCTGAAATCTATGCCCTTAATGGAAGGAAAAAGTTTTAGGTCTCCGCCAGATATATCTAGCATACCCTCTGGATTTTGCAAAAACCAAGGGAAATGAGAGACCCTACCCTAGCTAACTCCTCACCTATAGTCTAGAAAGAATGTTTGGAGAGATTTCAAGTCTCAAGGACAGTGGGTGGCTTAAGGTCAATTATGCAGTAGGGTGACCCATTAGGATTAGGGTAAGTGCCCCACTAACAAAGTTATCGCTATTAAAATCACCCATTTCTCATTAGGGTTTTTTTTACCTTTAGTTGGCCATTGGTGGTTTTTGCTTTTGTTGGGGAGAAAGAAAGAAATTGACAACCATCATTTGCTTCACCAAACATTTGCATTTGCAGTATAATTTCATGCTTTCCAACTGTAAGCGTGTTTGTCTCTCTTTTTCACATGCATTATAAAGAGGTTCTTGCTTCTTGCTACAAATTACACATTAATCAACGAAACCAAAAGCATCTTATGCCATTTCCCTTTCATGAAATCTAGCGAAGAAAGTATTATATAGATTTAAGTGTCACAATCGCACCTCATTTTCTTTCACTTAGAATGATGGACATTTTTTGTCATGGGCAAAGTATTAAGCCCCAAATGTCAAACAACAAACTCATAGAAAACTTCCAACCTCTTTGCTTTAAAAAAAAAAAAAAACACACGACCCCTTTTCTTGTCCGACTTTATAAAACTTTTTTCACTTGCTTTCACTTTGTGTTTTTTAAATTATTTCTTTCCTTGGCACTTTCACAAAGTTTTTGTTGATTAATTAAGCGATATTCTAATATACTCTAATTTATGTAAAAGAGATTTCATTTTGGGAGCAACGAGATAGGTACACTGTTCTAACCAACTAGCGTAACTTGTTAAAGATAAGATAAAAGAACATGAAACGTGAAACTCCAAACAATATGTAGTGATTTAAGAGAAGAGAAAAGTTATAGTTAAACTCTTATTATGGGTGCGTATCTCTGAAATCCTCACTTCTTAACACTTAATTGAAATCCAAAACAAAACCCTATATAATGATCAAGTAAAAAAAAATCACTTCACTCCGAATTGAATAATTCCAACTTTAAAGTGAAGATTGTAAAAGTGGAATTCACATACTATGGGACTTATTACCTTCATCCCAGTTATGATTAGGCATTAACCAAATGAAAGCAGGATTAATTGGATAAATAATCCTCATGATTATAGAGTATTCAGAATAGACTCCATGGTTAAAAATTAGGAATTAAACACTTAGGCTCTTTTGGTGGGCTGGATAAGATAAGTTGTGAGCAATTAAAAAATGGACTTGAGTAGAGTTCATTGTTTTTTACGTCAAAATATGAGACAAACATGATTGGTTATAAATTTGCAATAGAGTAAGTTAACTAACCTATTCTTATACATATGTTACAAATCTTGTCTTACAAGTTCCTGTCAATCTAATCCTATCCAAAAGACACAATCTCATCTAGCCCACCAAACATGCTTTAAAGGTTGAGTCAGTTATGGATTAAGCTCACATTGGAGTCTCCGTTAAGTCTCCGTCAACATACAAGGTTAAATCAGTCAGTTAACCTCTGTTAGCCTATTTAAGATAGTGAGGTAGTAGCTGCATCAGTACCGGCCCGACCTCCTGTCGTCGGGCTTTACCGGAGCACATGTCGCGTTGGAATTGCAGTGGAATTAAACAGAATGAGGCAGTCATTGCGCGAAGATGGACAAATCCGGAGGCGAGTTTCATGTCTGGCAGAAAAGGCCGGCTTTTTGACTGATTTTTTCCAATTCTCATGTGATTTCCGGGTCCGCATGTGGGTGTGCAAGAGCTTGAGTTTTCATCTTTGGGTATGGCGGCTATGGAATCTTTTTTTTTTTTTTTGAAAGCTGCGGCATATATTTCAAAAGGACAAAGTCCATGGGAACCAGTACAAAAGAGCTGGGAGTTAACACCAGCAGTGAGTTCAAAACCAAAACAAAGGGCTGGAAAAAGAAACCAGCACAAAACACCATTAATTACTACTTTCAGACAGTAGGACATCAAGAATAACATCTGGTGGTTCCTCGAACCATGCACGATCACATGAGGATGCGAGAGCGGAACATGCAAGACGGTGAGCAGCCTCGTTTCGTTGGCAACAACCGTGGGCAATAGAAGCTCTAGTGATCTCAGTCAACATAACCTTCGAATCTTCGACGATATGCCCAATAAAAGACATGTAGGGGAAGATCGAATTTAATGCTGATGTGATCTGGAGTGAATCAGACTCAAGGATAAAATTTTGTAATTTGGATGTGATTAATCATCTTCAATTGGGTGATGGACAACAATCATCAACTTCAAACAATAAAATCGGTTGATAACAGTGGAATGACTAAATTAGCTTGTGCCTGACGAAGACTTTGACGAAAATTTTAATCTTGAGCTCAATTGCTAACTCACTCTACCAAAAGGATTTAAATTTTAGCTTTTTTTGTCACGTGGCTATCATTGATGACTCTATCACCACGGAGACTAATTGTCCAATTTGGCCTCCAAATGAATAACTCAAAATAAATCAAAGTTATCATCAACTTTGAATGATAAAATGGGTTGATAACGTTGAAATGACTAACCTAGCTTGTGCTTGAAGGAGACTTTGACAAAAAATTTAATTTTGAGCTCAATTGCTAACAAACTCTACCAAAAGGATTTAAATTCTGGCTTTTTTTTGCCACAGAGCTATCATCCGATCCGATGACGCTATCACCACAAAAAGACTATTTGTTCAATTTATCCCCCAAATGAAAAACTCAAAAACAAATCAGAAGTTTGGGCCCTATCAGAAGTTGGGTTATAAGATTACAACTGGTGTCTAGTTAGGCCGAGAAACCCAATCATGTTTGGGTTGGAGTAGTTCAGATCTGCCATAAAAGGCTTTTGGATTCATTAATCCTAGTCTTCTATAGGCGGGCCTATTCAGCTAGTTCGATTTCGGATTCAGCCCCAATTTGATCAGAGACTTGGGCATTGTAAGATGCAAGAAGAAACAAAGCTTCTGTGGGTCTTGGCCTTTAGCTTAGTTACTTGTGCTTTATTGCCAATGCAGATTTTGTAAACCAAGCCGATATTCAAAACTACTATAATTACGTAGAAATGAGGTCATTGAAACCAAATCTTGATGAAGAATCGAAATAAAGATGGGAGCTCGGACCCAATGAGAGGCTTAACAAATCCACCTCCTCTTCATCGAGATGAGAGATGCATCATACTGTGCATATTCATCTCTATTCGTTTCCCGCCCTATCAAGTGGATCAGTTGCTTTAGGAATTATGCCCTTCATTGCAAAGTATTCGATTCCCAACTAATCAATTCTGAACATAAGCAATCGGTTGAATGAAGCTCGTTTACAAGAGTAGGTATGACAAAATTCAAATTGGGATTGGAGGGGTTGAGCACATTCAATTCCCAACTAATCTATTTCAAGCATAAGCAATCAATCAAATGAAGCTAACTTATATAAGGAGGTCCAATAAAATTCAAATTGAAGTGCAATGAGACGGGTGCACTGTCATAACCAACTAATTTAATTTGATGCTTGCGACTTGCGCACGTTAAAACGGAGCCATTATTGTAAAAGAGAACAATAAAAAAACAAACACCATAGGTAAGACATAAGTTGGTAAATTAGTGAATCGAACCAAAAGGACAATTAGACAAATGACTGAAATTTTATTTTCCAACAACATCGTAAAATTTGAAAGTGAAAAAGCAGAACATGATTTCATAGTAGATAAATCATAATAACAACCACCACCAAATAAACTTGGGGGAAGACATGAACCAAAAAGCTTCACTACAAATGAAACTTACATGAACCAATAAACTTGGGAGAAGACATTTTTGTACCACCTTTCCACTACAAATGAAACTTACATGAACCAATAAGCTTCACTTAATCACTTACATTTGATAGTTGCTACAAACATGGTATAAAAATGTAGTGTCACTAGCACTAAAAAGAATAGATTGTTGCAGTCATATTTAGAATAGGAATGTGATTGTGTAAATCCTAGTAGATATGAGAATGTACCTTATATTCCTATTAGGAGTAGATTACCTATTAAATGTTGTAATACTAAGGGGAAAGGTTTTTACCTATCCTACTACTATAAATAAAGGCACAATGGGGTGAATCAAACACACCTCACAATTAAATGAATCTCTTTTCCCTCTAACCATAGCCGGCCCCCTCTCTCTCTCTCTAAACCCTACATCGTTCAATCAAATAGGCCTACAACATGTTATCAGCACGCTCTTTCCAGAAGCTGAGGAATTAACGCATCGTAGGAGGATGCTATCATCCACCAAATTCAAAGGCTTATTCGTTTTCTACTAATCAGGTATGTTTAAAATAAAAGAAGATATTTGAAACGTCCACGAAGCATGAAAACATTCCCCATGATGCATGAACCCCTCTATGTTTATATTTTCCTTTCAATATATATATTGTATATGTTCATATATTTGTCAATATATATATTTGTTTCATGCATCGCACAATTAAATTGTTATGTGGAATTTGTGAGTCAAATTATATAAAATAAATTAGAAACATATTTAGGGTTTTTCTAAACTCTTAGGGATTTTGAAAAGAAAAAAAAAGGAATTGGACATGGTGCGGCACACCACCACACCATCACTGTGGAAACAGCCACCAGGCCTCGGCCTGGAACTAACCTCGGTAGGGCCTGAAGTCCCATGCCCGATCCCGCTGCCTTGGCTCATAGCCAAAACACCAGCCCTTTGCGGCTAGGCTTCCTGCCACCCGTGCCCAAACCAATGCTAGCCTTTTGCGCTAGGCTTTGTGTGCACCCCCAACTCGCTTCTCGAGCCTAATTTGATGGGTCTGAAGCATGTTGTCGTTCCCTCCCGTCGGCCCAAACTGAAACCCAGCTGCGGCTGGGGTTTCTCCCGCACCCCCTGTGGCCTGCAGTCACTCCCAAGGCCCTTTTGGGCCTTGCCTTTTACTCAAGGCACCCAACCTGAGCCCAATTATTTTTGGGGCAATATTTTTCGACCCAACTGCTATTATTTTAGCATTCTAAATAATTTTAACCCGTATGTTAATATTATTTTGCTTCTACAATCGACCCCAGATGGCCCGATTTATTGAATTAATTAAAAGTGACCGGCAGTCCATCAATCTGATAATGAATCCAAAATTATTGACCTAAAGATCACTTTTGGACATTAATGATTCAATAATTTATTTTTATACTTTGAACCATCACATACTTTCGTAGTAACGAAGCTCTCACACTTGAGTTCCCCGAAAAACCTCAAATCTATTATATTCAAATTAGTATATCGCATTCGGTGTTTCTTGCAGGAACCTCTCATTATGAACTAATTGTTCATAAAACTAAATTGAACATGTAGTTTCAAATTTAGTGCCTTTGAAACTCAAAGTTTTCATTCAAAACATACCACATGAAACCTGTAGTTTTCATGCATAAATTAAACCAATACATGTCTATAGAACCTGTATGTTCTACGATATATGTCTATGGCTTAGCATATAACTACTCACGTCTTTCCCTCCATTTAGGGACATGTCGAACTTAAACAAGCTCGATTTCTCTGCTCTAGAAGTCTCTGGAAGAAACTATCTGAAATGAGTTCAAGATATGAAGCTCCATCTGACTGCAAAGGGTATTAGAGCCACTATTGAGACACCTATCGCCGACAAACCTGTTGACGAAGCTCAGAAGGCTACTGCAATGACCTTCAGAGGAAGACACATCCATGATGCACTGCAGATTGAGTATCTCGCTGAGGATGACCCACGCACCCTCTGCCTTGCTTTGGCCAACCGTTTTAATCACCAGAAAGACATATACTTGCCTGAAGCAAGACACGACTGGCTCCGTGAATGAATACAACTCTGAAGTTTGTAGAATCCGTTCATTGTTAAAATTCTGCAAAGTGGAACTAACCGAATTAGATTTCTTGGAGAGGACCTATTTGACCTTCCATGCCACCAATAGTGTCCTGCAGCAACAATATAGGGCATAGAAAATCACCAAGTTTTCGGATTTGATCTCTATTTTACTTCTCGCTGAAAAGCAGAACCAGCTTTTGATGAAGAATCATTAAGCTCGACCCATTGGCTCGAACGCCGCACTTGAAACGCATGCGACTAATTCTAGCAGCCATAAACGACGAAAGAATCATCGTGACCGTGGCAATGGGAGGCATGCCCAACCACGGGCCCAAGGTTAACATAGTGCAGCACCTAAGGGAAGAAATGTGACCCAGCAGCGTCCACCACTCGCCCCTAAGGTCCCAAACTTCAAGAATAAGGGCAAAGCTCCCGTTCAGCCCGCTTATATTGAACTGGACATGTGCTATTGATGTGGATCAAGGGATCATTAGTCACGCGTATGCCGAGCTTCCCCTGAGGCTATTGCCAAGTATCATTCCCGTCGTGAGTCTAACTTTGCACATATGGATCATACGGAAGATGCAACTACATCAATGGAGATATCGGATTTTCAGAAGGCGTCAAAGCCTATGGATGAATAAATTAGACATTTTTAGGGTGTTTACCCCTAGTGGCCGAACCCACTAGGAGTGGCCGAACCCACTAGGAGTGGCCGACCCTACCCCCCCTATTTCTCTAGGTTTATGGTTTAATTTTGAACAATTTTTCTAAGTATTTGGAATAATTTGTTTGGTTTTGATTTGTTTTGAATTATGGATTGTTATTTGAATGAATATTATTTTCTCGAATTGCTTAATTGAATGAATGGACTTATATTTATGCATGTGACCAATTTAATCAATTTATTTCTAGGTATGTCTAGTGGGGAAGTTAGTTGTTTGGCAGATAGTGCAACCACGCACACCATCTTGCATGAACGACACTATTTTACTAACTTAATACCCAAGAAAGCTCATTTGACAACTCTTTCAGGCTTAGCCAACCTGATTGAAGGATACGGAAATGCACGTATCATGTTGTCCAATGGTACAATCTTGACCATTAAGGAGGCACTTTATTCTCCACGTTCCAGAAGAACGTTGCTGAGTTTTAGAGATATTTGAGATAACCAATATCATATTTAAACCACTGAAGATAATGTATCTGAATTTCTTTGTATTACTTCATACGAATATGGCCAAAAACATATTCACGAGAAGTTGGAACGTCTGCCGAGTGGGTTGTACATCACAACCATTCGCAGCATAGAAGCCCACAATGTGGTCGACCCTATGCCTGAGTTCCAAGACATTTTGTTGCTTTGGCATGACCGTTTGGGACATTCTAGACGTGACATGATGCGCCGTATCCTTAAATCTTCACATGGGCATAAGTTACATCTGTATGTTGGATTCCCGCCCTGCAAAACGTGTTCTTTAGGGAAGTTGAATACTCAACCCTCATATACAAAGATTATTCACGACCCCCCTAAGTTTCTTAAGAGGATTCATGAGACATTTGTGGACCTATCCAACCAACATGCGGACCATTTAGATACTTTATGGTGTTGGTTGATGCATCGACAAGATGGTCACATGTTTGCTTGTTGTCCACATGCAACGCCACGTTTGCTAAACTTCTAGTTCAAATCATTAAGCTAAGGGCTCACCATCCTGATTATCCAATTAAGTCAATTTGACTGGATAACACTGGAGAGTTTATGTCACAGACTTTTGATGATTATTGCATGTCAGTAGGGATTGATGTGGAACATCATGTACCCCATGTTCACACCCAAAGCGGCATGGCAGAAGCTTTCATAAAGCGCATTTAATTGATCGTTCGGACTTTGGTTATGAGAACCAAACTGCCAGTATCTGCCTGGGGCTATGCAATATTGCACACATCTATGTTGGTCTGCATGAGGCCTACCGCTACTCAACCACATGCACCGTTACAGTTGGTCACTGGATACGAGCCTGACGTCTCGCAGTTACGAATGTTTGGGTGCACCATTTATGTGCCAATAACGCCGCCGCTACGTACCAAAATTGGTCCTCAAAGAAAAATAGGAATCTATGTCGGTTATGATTCGCCATCAATTGTTCGCTACTTAGAACCCTTGACATGAGATATTTTTACCGCATGTTTTGCGGATTGTCACTTTGATGAGATAGTCTTCCTGTCGTTAGAGGGAGATAAGCATGCTAATGTTCCCGTAGAACGCCGCGAATTGTTGTAGTATGCTCCCATTACGTCTCATTTAGATTCCCGCACTGCCCAGTCTGAAACTGAGGTGCGATGAATTATAGATCTTCAGAGCATTGCTCAAAGCATGCCAGATGCTTTTAATAACCTAACAAAGGTGACAAGATCACATATACCTGCTGTAAACACATCTGCAAGGATAGATGTACCCTGTGTACGTTAACAACCCGCCTGGGAAGGCCAGACTGTCCCCGAAGGTGGGGAGGCCGCACCCTCCACACGACAAGGTACATTGGCGGCTAACTATTTTTCCTGTGATTAGGAGCATTTTTCCCACTGGGTTTTTGCTACCTAACGAGGTTTTAATGAGGCACCCATCCTGGGATGATCATACTCCGTTGAGTTCACTACTTATGTCCTGTTTGACGTTTGTTTAAAGACATTATGCATACTTTTCACTTTTCTCTTTAGTCTATGGGTTTTCCCCATGCCTTGGGTTTTACCATAGCGAGGTTTGTGAGTTTTACTACAAATGCATACTTCACTTAAATTTAAGACTCGCGATCACCCGTTGTGCCGATGACTTCATCAACTATTTTACCTTATCTGCTAAAGATCTGATGCGATGGTTTGTTGAGTATTTACACACTCAAGGGGGAGTGTTGCAGTCATATTTAGAATAGGAATGTGATTGTGTAAATCCTAGTAGATATGAGAATGTATCTTATATTCCTATTAAGAGTAGATTACCTATTAAATGTTGTAATCCTAAAGGGAAAGGTTTTTACCTATCCTACTACTATAAATAAAGGCACAATGGGGTGAATCAAACACACCTCACAATTAAATCAATCTCTTTTCTCTCTAACCATAGCCGACCCCCTCTCTCTTTTGAAACCCTATATCGTTCAATCAAATAGGCCTACAACATAGATTAATAAATTATTTTATGACACATGTACTCTTCACCAAATTTTCACATTACCCCCCATATTCTATCCTTATCACATGCATTTTTCCTTTGTGTCCTAATTTTTCCCTACACTCTATATTATCACATTTTATCACATGCACTCTTCCTTCAACTAAGAAGAAGAGAAAATTGAATTTCAAGATTCAGGAGTCAATTTTTAAGTTTTTGGATCTCTTTGCAAAGATTGTTTAAAAGACTAAAATTAACGACTATTTAACTTATTTGACGATAAAGGGTAAAGTGAATATTGAAAAAGAGTGTATGTGTGTTTGGACCCAAATTTACACCATCGGCCCGTACAATCAAGGCCGTTGAGTAAGCATAGTTCTCAACCGTCGGATGAATAAAGGAAGATATTTTTGTTAAAGGATAATATTATGGTTTTTATCATAATTATCTTTTAATATGAATTATCTTGGCATATTTTTAAGCAGATAAACATTTGCGAATTATATCCCTAAGCAAGCGGTACAGTTCAAATTGAGTTAGGATTTGTGTGGACGTATGGATTGGATATGCTGCAAGCTAATATTAAAGAAAGGGGATCAGGATGCATGCACCTAGTCTAAAGGTATGGCAGAATGCCAAGATAAAAGTATTGGATAATGGTGACATTTAAGAAGCCTAGGGTGGCTAGGTCTTTTTAGGGTGATGATGATGTTGTCGGACATTATCAAATCAAAGACTAATTGCTAAGAAGAGATTGCATGCAAGAGATAGAATTGAAAAGCAATCCGTGGGATATTAAAGATAATATTCTGAGGAATATTATCTTAGCCTGGATGTCGCAGCAGATATACAGCTACTATAAATACAAGAGGTCGTGCACCATTCGAGCCCCCACAAAATCAATACAAAATTGCCCTGCGCAAATCCTCAACAACTTGAGAACCTTTTCTTTTTCTTTTTCGCTGACACATCTTCCGTTGGCATCAACAGCACTGTGAAAGCAACCGGTGATATCTTAAGTCGGCATAGATAGCTCTATCACCGTAGAATTGGCCGAACTCGCAGTACCTTCCGTTGGCATCAACAGCACTGCGGCGGGCACGGTCAGTTATCTATCCAAGTCTCGGTCGAGAAGGTTTCTAAATCCTTTTTTGGTCGAGGTCATCTCATTAGTCTTCTCGACGAAGTGAGGTGTTACAGTTATTACATTCGGCACATTGAAAGCCGAATTCGATTTGTGAGCTTCGTAATAATAGTAACCTTGTCTTCAGGTTTGAGAATCCAGGAGGCCGAGACGTGTTCCTTTCTCGGCCGCAATCGCAAGACGCAGAAGTCAGTAGCGCGACCCAACGCAACATCAACAAATTTACTCCTCGGCCGAGCTCGGCCGACGAGTTGGCACGCCCGCATTCACCGAAGGACGTAGTTAGCTTTTAAATTACTCGGCCTGCGCGCCACGTAGGCTTTGTAGTTTTTAGGACCAACATTTTGGCACGCCCAGTGGGACCCAGTGCTAAAACTACGAAGTTCACATGATCTATCTCGATCAGGCTTCACGGGATGAGTGTTATCGCCTATTAAAGAAGCAAAAACAACTCCTTGAAAGATTGAGAAGCCTTCCTAAAGAGCAAGAGGCCGGGGGGCAAATTTCCACTCCGGCCACGATCAACATTCGGCCTAAGAAAATTGTCGAGACGGCCGAAGAAGAACAAAGGCCACCTATTTTTTCGGTCGACACTGAAAGTGTGGTAGGCCTAGAAGGAAAAATTCAAGTTTCTAAGCCACAATTTGACTCAGAAAATGATTCGTCAGAGGAGTGCTCCAATGATGAACAAGACCAATACACGACTTCAAACCATAAAATCACATCGATTGATATGGTAATTGAAGACATAGGCCTAGCCGGAAAAATCACGCTAATAGATATGATTATTGGTGATAAAGCCGATATGGAGAAATCCCGTTCGGCTAAGTTGTTCGAGTTAAAAGCCGAAATTGGCGAAATTATTATGCCTGGGGGGCATAATAATTGTTCAACACATTCGGTGGCCGATAAAAAATATTCCTTCAAGTCAAACATATTTGGAGATGATCTTTTCTTCGGCTTTGGAAAATCTCAAAGTGAAAATTTTAATGTAAAAAGATCTCAGCTCGGAATAAAACATCGTTGGCCCCCTCCACTTTATAGTTCGGCCACTTTTGTTTTTTTTGTTAAATAAAAACTTATTTTCTTAACCATTCGGCTGCTCGGGCCGATATTTAAGAAGATAGGGGGCAGACAAGCAGAGATCTGATTGCATTACATTAAAAATATATATTTATATATATGTATAGTGAATAAATTCTTTTCTTAAACGTACGGCTATGCAAGCCGATGTAAAGAAAATGGGGGGCATAAATTACAGGCTTGCTCTCAATAAGCTCATCGGTGGAATTTAAGCGGTGATGGCCTGATACTTTTATCGACTTCGGCCTAATTGTTCGTCTCGGTCTCGCAGTACGCAAGCATGACTTTTGGTGCAATACTAAAATATGCTTGGTGCAGCTACTACATGATAAAGGTGAAATGGTCATATGCTGATGTGATGTGGTGATTATATCTAGGCAAGAGAAAACGTAGGCTTTAGCCTATGGACGTGTGGTTGCAGGTGAGGAGTCATGACCAGTTCCAAGCTATGTCAGAATACCATTGGTGGTATTCATGGAAGACCTTATTTGAAGAAAAAATAATAACTGGCGTGGAGCCCATTGGTGGAAAACTGATGAATTTCCTTAAAGCCGAATGATGGTGGTTTTGATGGTGTGACTTCGGCCCCATGCTTCTCGAACTCGGCGTTTCTTTCTCGTCCCCATATGGTTCAGCCATTTTTGCTAACATATATATATATGCCAAAGGCACGGCAGACAAATCACATCAGTCAGGTCCTATTTAGTCATGATTGTTGACAATAGGTTTATATATATATATATATATATATATATATATATATATATATATATATATATATATATATATATATATATGCATGGCGAAGAAACGAGCTGCCAAGGAAGATTTTTCCCTCGGTCCTTTACCCCAATTCTTCTCGACTTATATCATACATGCCGAACTCTGCGAACTGGTGCTCGGTACAGGTTTTATATATATATGTATATACATGGCCGCTAAATTATTTTAGGTAATCAGGTTACCTACATATCTCGGCCCTCGACGCTATTTGGTTTTCCTCGGTCCAATTTTTTCGCGATGGTCAAAGAGGTTATTTATTAAGTTGCCGAGCCTTGTATAATTGTGGCAGCCGAGGAAGACCACCGCACTTGCAGAACATAGGTGTTATTGTCGAATGCTGTTGCTCGACCATGGGGTCATTCGGCCTGCAGTATATATATTTGAAGATTATTTGTCGAATGCTGCGCGCCACTATTTGTCAGTGTTGTCTATCAAGATGGCACAAATTGCTGATCAAGTGGAAATCAAGTTAAATGTGATGCCATCTATATATATATATTTATATATTCAAAATCGATAGGAGGCTTCAGCTATGGATATGGTGGCGTGAGGGATCATGATTTGCTTCAAGGTATGGTTTGCTTTCATGTTATGTCAGAACACAATTGAAAAGAGAAGTTTTATTTATTTATTTAGGCCGAGCTCGACCAATTCGTCGAATATACTCGGCCGAATCTGGATTTTATTGTTGTTTTGTTCGGCCAATTTTTGCCGAGCTCGGCGGACATGAGTTGGTGCTCGGCAGTAAAATCATGGGTCTCTTCTCTTCCATAGCATGATATCTACAGTAAAAGGCTATCTAAATGGGGGATTTGTTTTAATATTTCGGTGGACCTCATCTCAAATCTTGGTCAGAAGAACGAAATTTTAGAAATTAGTTTGCCAAATGAATTTTTATTCGGCGATGGTTTCTCAGTAGTTCTCAGCTCTATGTTTTCTTGGTCATTCGGCGAAGTTACAAGTTTCGAGGCCATCTAGTCGAAACTGGGGGAAATTTTAATATGCGTATAATTTCCTTGACCATTCGGCTTACGAGCCGAAGCTCAAGGAAACTGGGGGGCAATGTTTGGACCCAAATTTACACCATCGGCCCGTACAATCAAGGCCGTTGAGTAAGCATAGTTCTCAACCGTCGGATGAATAAAGGAAGATATTTTTGTTAAAGGATAATATTATGGTTTTTATCATAATTATCTTTTAATATGAATTATCTTGGCATATTTTTAAGCAGATAAACATTTGCGAATTATATCCCTAAGCAAGCGGTACAGTTCAAATTGAGTTAGGATTTGTGTGGACGTATGGATTGGATATGCTGCAAGCTAATATTAAAGAAAGGGGATCAGGATGCATGCACCCAGTGGCGAAGCCAGGATTTCTCGGGGGGAGGGGCGAACTTCCGGCAATTTGTAAACCCAATCTCAGTGAAGACATCACTTCCGGCATTTCCCTCTTTATCAAAATCACACTTGAATAGATAGCAATAACGGCAAAATGCGGCATTTTTTACTATACTATACTCCAACCACTTAAAATTATCAAACCAACGGGTGACAAAACATCGATTATTGCTAACTTTTCTGGGCATGATGTGATCTTTAGGTTGACAAGGATTGTTTTGGAGATAATGTCGGCGAATTGCTTCACGATAATTAGGTGGATAATCAAGCATTCGACGTCTATGTCCAGGGTCTACATGAAGATTAGCCATTATTTCATCCAACTCAGTGACCTCACTTTGTTGGGAACTACCCTGAATACTCGAAGAAGGAATATTTGGAATATTCGAAGGAGGACTACTCAAAATATTCGAAGAAGGACTAGCCGGAATATTTGAAGGAGGATTTAAGCATTGTTTCTTATAGTATCGTTCCATTGTTTAACTGTATATGAAAAAGAAAAAAAAGAAGTCTTAGACTCTTAATTCTAGAGTAAGCTATACTATAGTCAATATGAGTACTAAATAATTAAACCAACAATTCAATTAATCAATACCAATATTCATATAAATTATTTAATACACAAAAATTCAATTAATAAATTAATATCAATAATCAAGAATTCAATTTTTACTCTAGACAATAATTTCATTCATCAATAATCATTCATATTTATATACAAAAATCAATAATCAATAACTATATTAGTGTATTACTCTATGATTCTATATTAATTAATTAAAATTTTGTATTAATTAATAATTAGGGGTAGGGATAATATAAATTAGAAAGTTAAAAAATTTACCTAAAATTGAGAGAGAAGTGGTAAACCAACCCAACAGGTTGGCTGCTGTGCTGGAGGTTTTCAAAAAGTGGGGTGGTTTTCAAAAATGTATACTTTGAAAAATGGAAGGCACGGGGACAGTGGTCCCCTTTAAAATTTTCTATGTTTTTTAAGCAATTAACGAAACGGCTTCGTTTGTTTAAGGATTTTTTTTTTTTCAATACTAAATGAAACGGCATGCCGTTTCATTTAAAGGATTTAAAAAAAATATTACATAAGTTGCTGCTGTGCAGCAGCAGAAATCCAGAAACCGATCTGCAGATTACAGTGCAGCCATTCATTCCGACAAGACCAGAGGGGCGGAACCACGTTCATAGGCTTAATTTCCGGCAAGGGGAGGGGCGGCCGCCCCTCCCAGTCCCTCTGTAGCTTCGCCACTGCATGCACCTAGTCTAAAGGTATGGCAGAATGCCAAGATAAAAGTATTGGATAATGGTGACATTTAAGAAGCCTAGGGTGGCTAGGTCTTTTTAGGGTGATGATGATGTTGTCGGACATTATCAAATCAAAGACTAATTGCTAAGAAGAGATTGCATGCAAGAGATAGAATTGAAAAGCAATCCGTGGGATATTAAAGATAATATTCTGAGGAATATTATCTTAGCCTGGATGTCGCAGCAGATATACAGCTACTATAAATACAAGAGGTCGTGCACCATTCGAGCCCCCACAAAATCAATACAAAATTGCCCTGCGCAAATCCTCAACAACTTGAGAACCTTTTCTTTTTCTTTTTCGCTGACACATCTTCCGTTGGCATCAACAGCACTATGAAAGCAACCGGTGATATCTTAAGTCGGCATAGATAGCTCTATCACCGTAGAATTGGCCGAACTCGCAGTACCTTCCGTTGGCATCAACAGCACTGCGGCGGGCACGGTCAGTTATCTATCCAAGTCTCGGTCGAGAAGGTTTCTAAATCCTTTTTTGGTCGAGGTCATCTCATTAGTCTTCTCGACGAAGTGAGGTGTTACAGTTATTACATTCGGCACATTGAAAGCCGAATTCGATTTGTGAGCTTCGTAATAATAGTAACCTTGTCTTCAGGTTTGAGAATCCAGGAGGCCGAGACGTGTTCCTTTCTCGGCCGCAATCGCAAGACGCAGAAGTCAGTAGCGCGACCCAACGCAACATCAACAAATTTACTCCTCGGCCGAGCTCGGCCGACGAGTTGGCACGCCCGCATTCACCGAAGGACGTAGTTAGCTTTTAAATTACTCGGCCTGCGCGCCACGTAGGCTTTGTAGTTTTTAGGACCAACAATGTGACATTCATGAATCATTTGATAATAAATTGGTAAGAATAAGCCTTAAATTAATTATACAACGTGACAGTGTTTATGAATTAATCAGTTGATTATAAATTGGTACACATGCCACAGAAGATGCAGATATGAAAATGAAGGTGAAATGTCACTCACAACAAACTATACACTACAAATTTTTAAGAAAAACTAACGAAAAATCATCAAAAACTTTAGTTTTAATGAAAATAACAAAATAAATGTGTAAGTGAATAGTATCAGGAGTAACTTTTCAAGGTAAAAATATTCTTAATGTTAAAAGTGAACAGTACTGAAAATGTTTAATTAAGATTCTCAAATTTTTATGCAATATAAAATACAAAAAAGAAAAAGAAAAAAAGGAAAGTATTAAAAAATGAAGGTGAAAAGTCACATTGGCCCACTTACTAAATTTAGGGAAAAAAAAAGCCCCCGCTCCTCTTTCGGCGCCACGCACAACAGGGTCGCAGTTTTACACAGAAAATTTACAGAGATCTGGGAAGAAGAAGAAGGAGACGACGACGACGACGAAGACGAACTATTTATCTATGCCAATGCTATTATTTAATTAAATTAATTAAATTAATGTCTCGAGCTCAAAACCATGAGTTTCAAGAATGGTGGAACAAGCAGAGAAAGTCCAACCACGACCTCCTTCTCTCCTCCGACGAATCCAGCCATCTCCTCACCGTCGATGTCCATAGCCCCGGACCCGATCGGACGGTCGGAAAAGATCGCTCCCGCAGCGCCCGCCAGCTGTCCTGGGTCTGCCTTCTCAAGTTCCAGCAAATCGCCGCCTCCCTCACCTCCCTCGGCAACTCCTCTCTTGTCCTCCTCCGGACCGCCAATCGCCGCGTTACCTCCCCTGATTCGCCCGCTGACTCGGCCTCCTCGCGCCTCTACCGCGCCATTAAGGTTTTTCTGATCGTCGTGCTGCTGCTGCTCTGCTTCGAGCTCGTGGCTTACTTCAAGGGATGGCATTTCAGTCCACCGTCGGTGAGATCGGGGGAGCTGGCGGAGCTCGTGTACGCCAATTGGCTCCACGTTCGAGTCAATTACTTGGCTCCGCTGCTGCAGAGCTTCACCAATGTCTGCATTGTGCTGTTCCTGATTCAGTCGGTGGATCGCGTTGTTTTGGTGCTCGGATGCTTCTGGATCAAGTTCCGTAGAGTCAAGCCCAAGGCGGTCATGGAGTACAAAACGACGTCGTCGTCTTCCTCAAACAATGTGGAGGAGGGGAATGCTGAGAATGTGAATTTGGAGGATTATCCGATGGTGCTGCTGCAGATTCCTATGTGCAATGAGAGGGAGGTAAGCTGATGCAGGTTTCTCCTCCTAACGACACCGTTTAGATGTTTCAGTTGCTCTTTAGTTATACAAGCTTCAATCTTTCATCTTTTTGGATAAAATGGTAGAATGGTATTACATGAGCTTGAAATTTGAATGGCATTTCATATGTTCTAGATTTTAGTTGCGAAAACAAATGAGATGTGATAAGCTAGAATCCGGCTTCATTCGTTATTCCTTTGGATACACTGATAGAATGATGGGTGAAAAGTGTTCCGCTTGCACTTTCTAGCTACCTCTTGTCACTCATTTGAGTGTTGATATGGGCTCGTATTGGGTGTTGAACAGGTTTACCATCAATCGATTGCCGCAGTTTGTATTCAGGACTGGCCGAAGGAGAGAATGCTTGTACAGGTTTTGGACGATTCTGATGATAGAGAGGTTCAACAACTTATTAAGGCAGAAGTAAACAAGTGGCAAAAACGGGGTGTTCCCATATTGTACAGACATCGGCTGATACGCACAGGGTATAAGGCAGGGAATCTGAAATCTGCTATGAGCTGCGATTATGTTAAAAATTACGAGTTTGTAGCCATATTTGATTCAGATTTTCAGCCGGAACCTGAATTCTTGAAGAAAACTGTTCCATATTTTAAGGTAACTTTTCAATCCCTGCTAGAACACACTATTCTGGCTAGACAGCTGAATGTTTTGGATAAATATATGCTGTATAGAATGGGACCATTCATTACACTCCGCTTGTGTAAGTGATTATGTTCACAATACTTCAATGACTGGAAACACAATACTTCAAGGACTGGATATGTATATTTTCCGCAAACACTAGGTCATGGTTCACAAATCACAATCTTCTCTGATGATGTCTAAAGTGCGACAATTAGGAGCTCACCCTCCCTCTCAATCTCATATTTTCTTTGACATCTTGGTAAAGGTCATCCTATCCAGATTGCCTGAAAATTTCAATCACACTCATTGGCAATTTGGTATATGGATATCATATGTTTTATTATAAACTTAATCCGTATCTCGATTTCATACACTAGAACTGTGAGCTCAAATGTCAGTTTATGTTCAACTTAGCTCTTTTCGTAATAATGTCACCAATGTGGGGCATTGGGAAATACTAACTACCTCTTGACCTGGTGTTACGTAGTTTTTCAATTTCATTGCTTGGGCTTCTTGTTTACTGGACTAAAAGTTGGTTTTATATTTTGTCTTGAAGGGGAATGATGATCTAGGCTTGGTTCAGACAAGGTGGTCTTTTGTAAACAAGGATGAGAACTTGCTTACTAGACTGCAGAACATAAACTTATCGTTCCACTTTGAGGTTGAACAACAAGTCAATGGTGTGTTTATCAACTTCTTTGGTTTTAACGGTACAGCTGGTGTGTGGAGGATTAAGGCTCTTGAGGAATGTGGTGGTTGGTTGGAACGAACTACAGTCGAGGACATGGATGTTGCAGTTCGCGCTCATCTTTGTGGGTGGAAGTTCATATATCTGAATGATGTTAAGGTGTGTGTAGTGTCCATGGTCAGAGTTTCTTTGTACAATTTGAAACTTGTATTGTTTGCTGACTTGCTGCTTTTTGCAGTGCCTTTGTGAACTTCCAGAGTCCTACGGGGCATACAAGAAACAGCAACATCGCTGGCATTCTGGTCCAATGCAGTTATTCCGCATGTGTTTCTTTGACATACTCCGTTCAAAGGTATAGAAGTTATTTTCTGTTCATTAAATTATTAGAACAGTATGACAAAAAGAGACCTCAGAATTATAACAAAAAGAGACTCGCGTGGTCATCTAAGCCTCAAGTCAGGAATTATTTGGCTGTTTAATATAAGGGTTCTTTCCAATTTAAGTAAACATGAATGCAACCTTTATTGTTTTCATATTCCAGGTGAGTGTGACTAAGAAAGCGAATTTGATATTTCTCTTCTTCCTCCTGCGAAAGCTCATACTGCCGTTTTATTCATTCACTCTCTTTTGCATCATTCTTCCACTGACAATGTTCCTGCCAGAAGCTCAGCTACCAGCATGGGTTGTTTGCTATGTTCCTGGAATTATGTCTGTCTTGAATATCCTTCCTGCACCACGTTCATTCCCATTTATCGTCCCCTACCTTCTGTTTGAGAATACCATGTCGGTGACCAAATTTAATGCCATGATATCAGGATTGTTTCAATTTGGGAGTTCTTATGAGTGGATAGTTACAAAGAAATTGGGAAGATCATCAGAGACAGATCTAATTGCTTTTGAAAGGGAGTCTGAGCCTCTAGTGCCAACTACCAGTCTTCATAGGTCGGCCTCAGAATCGGGCCTTGAGGAGCTGACTAAACTCGAGACAACTAAAAAAACTGGAAAAAAGAGAAGAAATCGTTTATACAGGAAGGAACTTGTAATTGCCTTTGTACTGTTGACTGCTTCAGCAAGAAGCTTGCTTTCTGCCCAAGGAATTCACTTCTACTTCCTACTATTTCAAGGGATCACCTTTCTTGTTGTTGGTCTTGATTTGATAGGAGAGCAGGTGAGCTAACCTCTGAGAAATGTTTTCGAGTAGTGTTGAGCTCTTCCCCGGAATGTTCCATGGGGAGCTGGTTATTATGACCGGAGCATTGAAGTCCATATCAGCAAACTGATGACAGAGCTGTAGTTGGCGGCCAATCCCCCTAACCAAAGCAATTCCGTTGTGCTTGGCCTGTATTTTGTATACGATAACTATGCTTCTCAGTGCAAAACTGTATGTATCATTGTTTCCGTTGCCAAGCGACATTTTGTGAAATTGTTTAGACAAGGGAAAAGGGTCCTTAGAAATAGTTTGTAGGAGGATTCATTAGCATATCCGATTTGTTTGTCCAGTATAAAACCAATGTACAACTGGGTGGCATTGTTATATCATCACATTTGTTATTCTTTATCGCTGTCATTAACGAATTGTGTATGATAAAATATACTTTGATTTTATTGTCAGTTTTAAATTTCGTTGTTGTTTGCAGAAAGCTTTTGCAATTCGATAGTTTAAAAGCATCATTGACATTGTCAAATGGATGTCAAATACTAACCGGCTTCGACCGGATGCCATGTATCACGATGAAAATGAGTCCACAGAGGTGAACTCCAGCCTAACGGTTCAGTCCGCATGAGTCATCACTTCCTCCAATGGCGAAGCTACAGAGGCGCAAGGAGGGCCCCCCTCTTGCTGGAAACCTGCAAGAATTCCGTGTTTGCTCTGCTGCTGCGCAGCCTCCGGTGCGCGCAGTACTTTCTTTTTTTTTTAATGAGAAATCCAAACGAAAACGACATCGTTTTAGGCCTTGTAAAAAAAAAAAAAAAAAAAAAATCTAAGCAGCAGGTGGTCGTTCCCTCTGTCTAGTTGTGGAATATTGATCAATGATCTATGCATATTCGTCTCGGGCATCACCCCTTCACGATTCCTTAATGGTAGACATCTCCTCTGTGAATGGGTTTAGATAGTCCTCAAGGCTCTCACCATCCTTGTGCTTGGTACGGAAGAGGACCTAGACGTCCTTATTCTTCTAGTTATGTTGGACTCTAATCCAACGGTTAATAGGTCAATATAGTTAATAAGGATTGATGTTGAATGTAAGTATGATTAGGGTTTACTTATAAGTTATAACTTGGACTCCAAGTAAAGGTATATAACCCAGTTATAATTGGAGAATAAGGGCTCTTGATACTATCCTATTTGGATTGAGATTTGGTAGATTATATCCTTGTGCAATAAGGAATCTTAGCGTATGTTTATGGGAATGTATGCTAGGGTTGTAGTAGAATAAATATCAAGGGAAGGGGGCATGCACCATCAAAATATATACTTAGAGAACTCCCCATAGGTTCGAGTAATACAATGGTGGTCAGTGTGCAGAAGACCATCCTTTGAAGTTCAAAAGGGTTCGAGATTGCTTGCTGCTACTGCAGTGCTTGCTGTGCAAAGGAAAATGTCTTCTCAAGGTTAGTTCAATGAGTGTTTTCTTATACATGAACGTATTAGGTTTAACAGTTGGTATCAGAGCCAACGTTTGTGTGATTAAAATCCATAAAGAACTGACGTACATGAAATCATGCATGCAATATGAATGAACTGATGTTTCTTTAAATTTTCGATTCTGGTTCTTTTCCGCTGCTATGGTTAATACTTGCATGTATAAAGGTTTGAGATACTTTCCTTGCATATCTATAAGAATCTCGACTAAGTATAGGACTGAGTAATATGCATAAGAGAACTGCAAACAAGCGCCATGAGTGTTGTGCTTGCATTCACAGAAACCCTAAAATTGTCTATCATGCATAACTAGTGTAAAGAACCGTTTTTGGCCTATTAAAACTAAGAAATTGTTTGCTTTAGAAGTTCTGATTGTTAAGCACGTCTGATAAATCGAAAGCTTTAAGGTTCATAACATGTTGAAAGTTATATCATGATCAATGTTTTTTGAGATGTAATTGAATGATTGAAGCACAACAAATTCGTTCTAATCATTCAAGAACTGCTAAAAATTCAAGTTTTGAATTGATCAGCTTGTATCAGTAGCCATAACAATGAGGTTATATCCCAAAATAAAGGTGTGACTAATCAACATTGGTTCGGTTACTAATAGCTCAGCGAGAATATATAAGATGCATGAGCTGTGAAAGTTAATTGCCAAACAAAGGTGGATGGCTTTCATGTTGTACCATTACTTGTGCAACTTATATGCTTTGCACCGATACTGATTAAACTTGAAAAACCAAACAAAGGTTAAGTTGTTTCAGCTATATAGAATATAGAGTCTTGAATGCTTGTTTTTCATTTGAAAATCTTTCAGTAATTAGCTCCCTGAATTCAATTCAAACATTCAATGGAACCAACTATAAGAAATGGAAGCAAGATATTGAAATAACTCTAGGGCTCATGGATTTCGTTTTAGCTTTAAGAGATAATGAATCAGCCAAGCCTACTGAAGATACAACTGCATAAAAGAAGAATGAGTATGAAAAGTGGATTAAGGCTAACAGAATGGCGTTACTGGTAATCAAAAGATCAATGTCTGATCTCCTTCGAAGGGCAATCAATAAATCAGATAATGCTAAGGCATACCTTGACTCCATCGAAGCAAAGTTCAAGGAATCCGAGAAAGCAGAAACATGAACACTCATGAACACTCATATAACCACTAAGTACCTTGGTGGTGATGTGAGAGCACATTTTCTCAATGGTTGATGCAGTTGCAAAGCTTAATTCACTTAACATTAAGATAGATGACCTTTTTCTAGTTCATCTCGCCTTGAATTCCTTACCCCCTGAGTACTTTCAGTTGAAGAGTACTTACATAGCTCAGAAAGAAAAATGGAACCTGAACAAGTTGATTGCCATCTGTGTGCATAAGGAGAAAAATATTCGACAAGATAAGGGGAAGAAGCAAGTCAATGCAGTGCAGAATGTCAACCTTGTAAATCCTCCCAATGAGAAGGACAACCCTCCACAGAAAAACAGTAAAAGGGTTGTATGAAGGGTCAATAAGGGCAATAACCATCTATGAATTCATAAGGGTGTTGGAATGAAATGTTTCTTCTACAAGAAGGTGAGACATCCAAAAAAAAAAAGAGTGCACTAGGTACAAACGTTGGAAGGAAAACAAAGAAAGTAAGAAAAACAAAGGTATGGTGCATAAAATTTCAGTTTGCTTTGAATCAAATATGGTTGAGATATCTTATGATACCTGGTGGCTTGATACTGGTGCTACAATTCATGTAACAAACTCATTGCAGGGATACATTAGTAAGAGGGTGCCAAACAAAGATGAGGTGTCAGTGTTCGTGGGCAATAGAACTAGAATTGCAGTAGAGTTCATTTGAGTAGTTTGGCTTGAATTATTTTTTGGTTTTTTGCTAGATTTGGTTGATGTTGCTTATATACCTTCCATGAGAAGGAACTTAGTCTCAGTTAGTAGACTTGTTAAATCAAAGTTTAAGTTTTATATTAATAAGATTGGTTTTTCAATATTTCGAAGTTCCAACCTAATTGTTGATGGAGTGTTGACTGGTGACATGTTCAAGCTTAACTACAATATACCAATGAGTGTAGTTAACACAATAGGGCACAAACGAACATTAACAATGACACCTCATCCAAGTTATGGCACAAGAGGTTAAGGCATATTTCAAAAGAGAGAATGCAAAGATTAACTAGAGAACAAATTCTGCCATCACTGAACTATAGTGATTCCGAAATCTGCACTAACTGCATTAAGGGAAAGTTGACAAACAAGAAGAAGAAAGGTTCAACTAGAAGTAAAAAGCTACTAGAACTAATCCACACAGACATTTGTGGACCTTTCCTAACACAAACACATGATAGCTACAAGTATTTCATCACATTCACATATGACTTTTCTAGGTTTGGGTATGTATACTTGTTGACTGAGAAGTCTAGTGCATTTGCTGCTTTCAAAATTTATAAAGCAAAAGTAGAGAATCAATTAGAGTGAAAAATCAATGTGGTAAGGTCTGATAAGGGTGTAGAGTACTATGGAAAGTTCAATGAGTCTGGTCGACAGCCTGGTCCTTTTGCATTGTTTTTGCAAAGAGCATGGAATTGTTGCTCAATACACCAATCCCGATACCCCTGAGCAAAATGGAGTTAGTGAAAGAAGAAATAGAACCTTGATTGAAATGATGAGAATCATGATGAGTAATTCGAAGCTGCCTACTTTTCTTTGAGGTGAAGCAATCAAAACTGCAAACTACTTGTTAAATAGGGTCCCTAGCAAGTCTGTTCCCAAAACACCATTGAGTTGTGGACTAACAGAAAACCAGTGCTAAATCACTAGAGAATTTGAGGATGCACTGCAGAAGCAAGAGCATACAATCCAATGGAGAAGAAGCTGGACCCTAGAATAATCACATGCTTCTTTGTAGGGTATAAAAAAAGAACTAAGGGTTACATGTTTTATTGCCCCAATCATACTTTGAGATTCATTGAAACTGGGAGAGCCAAGTTCATTGAAGAAGTTAATGATGATCAATGGGAAGAGAATCTTGACTGGAATGAAGAGACCACAACAATGCAAGAAGAAAACCTAGGTGATGCTATGACAGCTGAAGTAGTTGTACCAATTCCAGTGCAAAACGACCAAGTTGCAGAACCAACATAAGCTGTTCAACAAGAAGAGATAATTGCAGTAGAACCTGTGCAGTCAAACAATGCACCACCCCTTCCAAAAGAGAGCATTGAGCCTGTGCGCATGGAAACCAGAAGATCCACTCGCACAAGAAAGTCTGCAATCTCATATGATTTCTTTGTGTATTTGCAAGAGGCTGAGTTCAGTAGCCAAGAAGAAGATCCATTAAACTTCAAAAAGGCAATTGAGAGTCTCAATAATGCATATTGGCAAGAAGCTATGCAATCAGAACTGGATTCCATGAATAAGAACAAAGTGTGGGAGTTGGTTAAACTACCATAAGTGTGATATCGAAATATACAAAGCTAGGCTTGTAGCTAAGGGATATACTCAGCAAGAAATAGTTTATTACAATGAAACATTATGTTCAGGCTCTACAAAAGACTCTTTCAGAGTGATCATGGCACTAGTGGCTCACTTCGATCTACTTCTGCATCAAATGGACGTTAAGACTGTATTCTTGAATGGAGATCTTGAAGAAGAGATCTACATGAAGCAACCAGAGGGTTTCATTAAAAAAGGGAGAGATAATTTGGTCTGTAAACTTAACAAGTCCATTTATGAATTGAAACAGGCATCGACACAGTAGTATTTGAAGTTTGATGAGGTTGTTTCATCACATGGTTTTGAAGAGAGTCCTAGTGATGAGTGTGTTTACAGGAAAAGGAATGGCAACTATTTTATTTTTCTTATTCTTTACATAAATGACATATTACTAGCATGCAATAATGCATCATTGCTGAGTGACACCAAGAAATTTTTGTCCAAACATTTTGAGATGAAGTATATAGGAGAAGCAGTTTTTGTTCTTGGTGTTCAGATCACAAGAGATCGAAGCAGAGGACTGCTTGGTTTATCAGAGAGAGAATATGTTGAAAATGTACTTAAAAGGTTCAATATGGAATACTCGAATGGCTGTGATGTTCCCATGACAAAGGGAGAAAAGCACAGTAAGGATCAATGCCCTAAGACTGAGTTTGAGAAGAAAGAAATGGCTAGCAAGCCTTATGCTTCTCTCGTTGGAAGTCTCATGTATGCACAGGTATGTACAAAACCTGATATTGCATATGCTATTAGCATATTGGGAAGGTTTCAGTCTAACTATGGCAATGCACACTGGATAGTTGCCAAGAAAGTTTTGAGATATTTGCAGAGAACAAAAGAGTATCAGCTAATATACAAGAGGGATTCAAAACTTGAGCTAGTAGGCTGTAGTGACTCAGACTTTGCATGCTACCTTGATTCACTTAAGTCAACTTCAGGTTATATATTCATGTTGGCAAATGGGGCAGTGTCATGGAAGAACGTGAAACAAGACACGGTTACTACTTCGACCATGCAAGCTGAGTTTGTAGCTTGTTATGAAGCTACATCACAAGCTATATGGCTGAGAAACTTCATCAGCAGTCTCGAGATCATGAATTCTATAGCAAAACCTGTTCAAATTTGGTGTGATAACAAAGCTGCTGTCTTTTATTCTAAGAATAATAAAAGGTTTCCAGGAACTAAGAACTTGAACACCAAATATGCATTGACAAGGAAGAAATTAAAGTCTGGAGAGATCAAGGTTGATTACATTGACACTCATGTAATGCTTGCTGATCCACTTACAAAGGTATTACCAAATGCAGTTTTTCATAAGCATGCAGTCAATATGGGAGTGACTGCGACCCTAGATTTGTTGAACTAGTGGGAGTAGCGATAGTATATAGTATACTTATGCATGTTAGTTATTATCGTGACAGTGAGTATTAAGTTTTGGTTTTATGATTAGCTAGTTGCTGCACTTGGTTGAATTGAATATTTAATAAAGGGATGTTGTTTCAGTAATTCATACAATGTTTCAATATAGTTCTAGTTCATATTTTATGTTGGTAATAAAGGTTGCTGAAAGATCAAAAGCAACTGATGTGTATTGCAGTGAGACAATGTAGTAGCAAAAGTTATTGGCTTCAATTAGTTATGCCGAGAGATAGATTGGCATATGAACTGAGTATTTCACAAAAATATATGTGAGCTATTCTCATAGCTTGAAAGCTTCATAGGAAGCATTAAGCAATCATATATAAGGCTGATTAAGTGGACCTAGAAGTGATGGAGTCGATGCTTTCGACTCATGGTTTTGTGACTCACTTCTGTACCAAGTCTGTGATCGATTACTTCATGTAAG
Organism: Malus fusca; assembly: GCA_035220775.1. Taxonomy (NCBI): domain Eukaryota; kingdom Viridiplantae; phylum Streptophyta; class Magnoliopsida; order Rosales; family Rosaceae; genus Malus; species Malus fusca. Next base: position 28,938,916 of record CM069063.1, read on the forward strand.
TAAGGGTCTTTGTTCAGTGATTATAAGAGCTCATGAACACTTATGTAAGTTCATAGTCTCTGATAGTTCTGAATGAGCAATCTTTACTTGACAGAAGTATGCAAGAAGCTTATTAGCTAACTAAATCCATTGGCCAATAAAGAATCATACTTACAGATTCATTAAAGTTCTTTCTTGAATTAACTAATTGACCTAGTGGGAGAATGTTGGATGTTGGACTCTAATCCAACGGCTAATAGGTTAATATAGTTATTAAGGATTGATGTGGAATGTAAGTATGATTAGGATTTAGTTATAAGCTATAACATGGACTCCAAGTAAAGGTATATAACCTGGTTATAATTGGAGAATAAGGGCTCTTGATACTATCCTATTTGGATTGAGATTTGGTAGATTATATCCTTGTGCAATAAGGAACCCTAGCGTATGTTTATGGGAATGTATGCTAGGGTTGTAGTAGTATAAATATCAAGGGAAGGTCCCTGCATACACCATCGAAATATATACTTAGAGAACTCCCCATAGGTTCGAGTAATACAGTGGTGGTGAGTGTGCAGAAGACCATCATTTGAAGTTCAAAAGGGTTTAAGATTGCTTGCTGCTACTGCAGTGCTTGTTGTGCAAAGGAAGATGTCTTCTCAAAGTTAGTTCAATGAGTGTTTTATTATACATGAACGTTTTAGGTTTAACAGTATTGGGATATCACATGAATGCCTTCATATATTTTGGCTTCAACTGCTTGAACCAAAGTTAGTATCACATGTTGAAGGAAGTGATCGATATGTTCAATAGGGTAAATCATACATTCAAATGACTTGAACTTTGGTTGAGGGTACTTTGCAAGTTTATTAGGGCCTATTTGGTATGCAATTTGAATACGTTATGATTTATCTCCCTCATTTATCCTCTGCCTTTCTCTTTCTCTCTTTTCCGATCTTTTCCCTCAACTTTCTCTATCTCACCCTCTTTCCTCTCTCATCTCTCCCTTTCTTTCGATATTCTCTCTTCGATCTCTCCCTTTCTTACTCCTTTAAAGGAAAATTAGTGAAAATGACTTGAAAACTTTGAGTTTTAACCAAAAACTACTTAATAATTTTATTTAATGGTTAGGACAAATCCAACAACAAAACAGCCAAACAAGTTGGCTCAAACAATAAGCTTCTAATTTTACCCCTGATGGAAATCCTTTACCCGTTTAATCTGTATCCTTTTGTCGATCTCTCTGCCGATCTCCCTTTCTAGATCTCTCCACTGCACAAAAACAAATTTCTATTTTTGGTTTTCTCGACTCAATCTCTCTCGATCTCTCTACTCAATCTCTATTTTCGTTTTCAGTCGGTTAGAATTCAACCATTTTCCGAATAAAAAGGTCAGTTTGTACTCCTTTATGCGTCCAAGATTTCAGCTAAAGAGGTCAGTTTCAGATAGATTTGTTGTGGGTTTTCTAAATTTTTTGATCTGGTGTTGAATTTGACATTTATATGATACGGGACTGGTATAATTTAGTCTCGGTTTATCCGGGTTTGATGTTAATTGTGGATTTCATATTGAATTTCTTATCTCTTATTTGATGTGAACTCATTTAGGTATTATGTTGTTTTATGGTTGCAGCTTCTTCCTTCTTCTTCATTGGAAGATCAATGCAGTCTCTTCCTTCTTCTTCATCCATTCCAAGCCTTACGCAGGGGAAGAGAATGACACGACGGGACGTAGCTTTTTAGTTGATTTTCCAAGCGACGTCGTCCAATACTCTTAGCAGTGTAATAGAAACCGCATTCACGTCACTATCAAACTTTGGTATTCCAAATTGGTATTGGGCAGAATAGAAGTCTGCCATCGGATGTGTGGAATAGATTTGTGTGTCCAAGTCAACAACTTGAAAGTAACTCCAAAGCTATTTAGACTTTCTCCAACCCTGGGCTAAATCCCAAATTACCCCATTTATTCCCCCCCCCCACACACCACCCCCCCCCCCACACACCACCCAATCCAAGCTAAAATATTGGGCTAAAAGCCAAATGCTAAAACTGGGCCAAATACCCCTCAAATCCCCCCCCCCCCCAAACGTGTGGACTTGCCAAACTTTGGGCTAGTCTCTGCCCGCCCATTCGCCAAAGCGCCCCACACGACCTTCCTCCATTCAGCTCCCAACAGTGGGGGGCCCACTGTCAGGGCCCCTGTCAGCCACTTCCCCAAGCCCAACGGCTCTTTTCCGCATCGAACGACCAGCATTTAAGGACCGTTGGTTGATCCAACGGTCCAGATTCAAATTTTATTTTAAAAAAACATTGAATCCAACGACTGAATATAATCAAATCTAACGGTAAAAAAAAATCTAACGGCCCAAATTTAAATTCAACTGCTAAAAGTATTTAACTCAAAATTCACCCAAAAACTCTATAAATACCTATGTATTTGTTCAAACATCCACACAAAACTCAAATTTCTCCTACAATTCTTCCAATTTATCTTTCTACCATTTCTTTCCATTTCCAAATTGTTCAACATGGCAAGAGAGCATATTAGAGGTCGTAATTGGACCTGTGAGGAAGATGTTGCTTTATGCTTGGCATGAGTTTCTGTTAGCGAAGATTGTGCAGTTGGCACAAATCAAAATAAAAAGGTTTTGTGGGATAAAATCATTGCAAAGTTTCAAGAAAATTGCAACAACAGCGGGAGGGACGGTGGCGGTGTTTACGATTGGTGGAAAACTATCAACAAAGCATGCACCTTATGGAAGGGAAGCTTGGAGAGAGCCGTGGTTGACATGGCTAGTGGAAAGAGCGCCACATAAGTTGTGATTTTTTTTCTTGATATTTTATTTGTCATGTACATAATATTATTTTGCAACTAATTGTTTCTATGTATTTTTTGCATAGGGTGACAAAGCAATGGAAATTTACAAGACAAGAGTAACACCAAAAAAATCAAGTTTTTAAGTTGCAACATGCTTGGGACATCCTCAAGGATTGTCCGAGGTGGGGAACCGATGCGGACCAACAATGGGGAAGATTATTTGAACGTGAAGCCGCACTGACAAATGCTGGAGATGAAGGTGTCAATGAAGATGTCGATGAAATGACCCCAACTCTTTCTTTTGCAAGGCCCCCGGGAAGAGATAAGCAAAAGGAAGTAAAGAGAAAAAGGAAGTCCCAATGTCATTCGAGTTGACACATTGCTATCAGAATTGCAAAATTAAGCGAAACCTATAGCGCTCACCACGAAGAAGCTGCCCGAATGCGTTTGCAAATGAAGGAAGAAGGGGATAGGGAGCAAGAGAGGTTCGAAATAAATTTGATGATGGAGGACCTCAACAAATACACTCCAGAGAGGAAGAAGTACTTACGTGGTAAGCAAAGGGAAATTTTGCAAAGGGATGCCAGAAGGAGTATATTTCAAGATGATAATTCATCTGAAAGCTATATCCTAAGTCCACCATCACAAAATCAAGATGGTGGATATCATTATTAAGTTTATTTAGTTTATGAATTTTCGATTGTATTAAGTTTATGTGGTTTATGTGGTTTATTAATTGTCGTTTGTATTAAGTTTATGTACTTTATTAATTGTCGTGTGTATTAATTATTGTTTCTATTAATCTAGATACCTTCAATAATCATTGTACTTATTATTCCACACTTTGATGTAGAGTAGATGTCTTCAATAATTCAACCTCCATTCAATAATTTATCCAATGTACTACACAAAAAACTTTGCACAAGAAGACACTTAAATTTATTACTAGAAAATACGAACATAGTACACTTAACATTATTACATAAATGCTCAACCAACATCATCAATGTTCACCTTCTCGGCACCATACATGCTCAACCAAATCCTTGCGGAGTGTGTCATGACCTTGAGGAACTTGAATTCAATTTAAACGTCTCATATACTCACTCAATGTGACCCTATCCTATCGGGTCTCATATGTGGTTTCAGCGAGATATTCAACATCTCTTGCAATAGCTCTCGCATGTGTTGGTTGGTCATCATCCACATCTTTGTTTGAATCTTCTTCAATTTCGATGTACTCATCTTCCACAATCATGCTGTGCAAAATTATGCATGTCATCATGATTGAATGGAGGTCTTCAGTATGCCAAAGTCGTGCAGACCCTCGAACAATGGCCCATCGAGCTTATAGGATCCTTAACACTCTTTCCACATCCTTCTTGTAAGACTCTTGCCTCTGCGAAAAGAATTTCTTTTTTGCACTTTCAGGATGAGAAAAACTTTTGACAAAGGTAGACCAACTAGGATAAATACCATCAGTTAGGTATTAACCTAGCTCATACCTATTACCATTTACTTTGTACCGAAATTATGGTGCCCATCCAATGACAACATCATCAAACAGAGGAGAAGACCAAAGAACGTTGATATTGTTGTTTGATCCAGGAGCGCCGAAGAATGCATGCTAAATCCATGTGTCGTAAGATGCCACAGCCTCGAGCACGATGGTTGACTTGTTATGATGACCCTTGAATTGGCCAGCCTAAGCAGTAGGACAATTCTTCCACTCCCAATCCATACAATCGAGACTTCCTATCATGCTATGGAAGCCTCTTTTGTCTGTCTTGCGTAGAAGCCTCTTCAAGTCTTCACGATTTGGCTTGCGGAGGTATGTGGCTCCATATATGGCTTCAATTGCCTGACAGAAGCGCTTCAGGTTCTCAATAGTAGTACTCTCCGCAAGTCGGCAATACTCGTCAGTTGAGTCTACAAAGCACCCATTAGCTAGCATCCGAAATGCAGAAGTGAGCTTCTGATGAGGTGATAAACTTTGTCGGCCGACGACATCTATCTTCCTTGCAAAGTAGTGGTCATGATTGACAACTGCGTTCAAGATGCTATCAAAAATCTCTATCTTCATCCGAAACTGCCTCCGAAAATCATGAGTAGGAAATCTCCGACGCTCGATGAAATAATCTTTCATCATTCGGTTATGACACTCTTCTCTATCACATTGCACAAATGAACGCCCCGTGACAGAACCACGATGGCTAGATTCGACATGGTGCTCGTACTGCATAAGCGAGTTTGCAAGTTCAGCTTCGGCGTTGATCATTTCAGCATCCTCAATGTCAAGCCTTGCTTGGTATTGTGCCATCTGCATTGCCCTGCTACGCCTTCTTCTATCACCCATTGATGAGATATTGAGGATTTTTAGGAAACAAAAACACTTTCAAAGTTGAAAGATTGATGAATATAGAGGATGATTGTAGGTTGAAAGATTGTGTGATCAATTGATATTGAACCTGTGTTTATATAGAGGATGAAAGTTTAACGGTTGGTGAAAGTTGAAAGTTTGGTGAAAGTTGAACGATTGGTGAAAGTTAAAAGTTTGGTGAAAGTTGAAAGATTAGTGAAAGTTGAAGGCTTGCTTTGTGGAAAGATTTAGTGATTTTTCAATATTTATCGGAATTTAAATATTTTTGGATTAAAATGTTCATAAAATTAATTTACGATAGTCTACATAATTTTTTTTTTAAAAGTTAATTTAAAAAAAAAATAACCTAAGTTCATTCTTTAGTAATATCAGGCTAAAATTTTAGGCCAGAAGGGTTTGAGTAGAAAAGTTGTTTCTGGGTTAAAAGCTACATTTTTCGAGCTAAAAAATTTAGCTTTTAGCCCAAGGGTTGGAGATGGTCTTAGGACTTATTTTTTAAATTGAACCAAAATAACCTACATTATTTCTGAAACTGAACGAAAATAATTTTACATTATTTCTGAAACTACAGCAAAATGATACATTATTTTTGAAATTGAACCAAAATAGCCCGCAATATTTCTGAAATTACAGCAACATAACGCACACTATTTCTAAAACTGAATCAAAATAACCCACACCTATTTCTGAAAGTGAACCAAATAAACATTATTTCTGAAATTACCGCAAAATAACCCACATTATTTCTAAAACAGAACCAAAATAACCACACTATTTCTGGAACTATAACAAAATCACACACATTATTTTTGAAATTGAACCAAAATAATCCACACTATTTCTGGAATTACAGCAAAATAAACCATATTATTTCTGAAACTATAGCAAAATAACCACACTATTTCTAAAAGTGAACAAAATAAACACTATTTCTAAAAATACAACAAAATAAGAACAATGTTGAATGACAAACACCCAAAACAAATCCAAACAACAATTTCTTTTCTTTCCCAAAACTAAAAACAAAAAGAAAATTAATTACCAAATAACTGTTAATGTGCCAAATGTAGAGAGAAACAGAGATTAATTGGGAGAAATTCCATTTCTAGAAAATTGTTGCAAAAATATATATAATTTCAGAATTTAATTAATTAAAAAAGTTGGAAGGAGTTGGAGAGAATTAGAAGCTTCCAGTTGTTGCCACACAAAAAGAAATAAACAGAAAAGAGAAGTATGTACAATAAAAACTCAAATCAAATTCCAAAACCTCCCCCCCCCCCCCCCCACTCCACCTCCATCTCCGTGCCTAAAATTACAAATTTCATGCTACTTTCTATCCTACCTAGTGTCAGTTATTGTAATTCCCCCTCCTCCTCTCTCTAGAGCTAATTGAAATGCTTATGGCTATGAACAAACCCAATGGCACAGTTCAAACCCAATGGCACCTTTACCCAATTGGAAACCGATAAAAAAAGGGTGAGTCGCTAGCAAGGAAGAAAATATCGGTAATATCGGAAATATCGGTAGTCCGAAAACACGGAAATATCGATGGAAATATCGGGATAATATCGATATCGATAAAAATTACATGGAAACCACGGAAATTGTAAGAAAACTTGGAAATTTTTATTGAAACTTTGTAGGATGTTTATTTAGTCAATTATCTATTAGTTTATCACAAAAAATTGGAAAGAAATGCATTGCATGATGGATTTAACATTATCAAGTTGATTATATAGCGAGCTGACAAACATTGTGAGTGTAGAAAATATGTAGTAATTAATGAAAGAAGTCTAAACACACCATAATCATTTATATATAATGAATTAGTACAATATTTTACACTTTATATATTTTACACTTTAGTACAATATTTTACACTTTATACTTTAGTACAATATTTGGATCATTGGATCAGAGAGCTAGAGACAGGTTTTGAATTATTTGGATCATTGGATTTTTTTTTTCTCACACGCCACCACACACACACAGAGATCGAAAAGTTGGGGGTTTTGGGTTCAGCGATGAATTATAGGGCTGGTGAATTGTTTGGTTCGGATAGTGAGTCCCGCGACCTCTACCTCTCCTCCGTCGGCGTCGCCGTCTACTCCATCGGCGTCGGCGTCGACTTTCAAGCAATGTCCCGATAATATCGCTAATATCGCGATATTAGCGATAATATCGATATTATCTCGATTTTTTGACGAAAACCTATTGGATGTGTGTGTAAATATCGGACTCCGAAAAAAACGATAATATCGGCCAAATATCGCCGATATTATCGATTTTTTATACCGTGGTCGCTAGTTAGTTTAGTAATTATGAAAAAAAATGTATTTTATTGCAGGTTGTGAAACGCCCCGCCAATTTATTTCGGAATTTACATTTAGTGGTAGGCCAAAAATGTCCTAGTTACCCTTTATGTTATTAACCGTACTAGCATTTTTTTCTTTGACGATTTTCCACTAATATTTAATCTTGTTTATTTTATGGTTGCATCTAACATCTCGTTAGACTATCTACGTACCCTTTGGAGGGATAAAGCCAATCGTAGTTCCCCATTCATTTTCAATTTGGGTGTACTTGATTCGACTCCAAAACAGCTTCGACTCCTCAACCAATGCATGGGCTTTGTTCCAGGCCTCAAGGGGAGTGGTGGTAATTGAAAGGTTTAGCTTCAGGATTTGGAGGAATTGCCACCATGAACCCTGTCGCACCCATTGTGAAGATTTCACCATTTCAAGGCTAAATTTCACCAAATTTGGGGTGGAATGGGTAGAGGGGAGGTCAATGAAGGGTTTCCAGGTGGTAGCTCGAAGAAATTCGTCGAAAAATACATGGAAGCCCGGCTAAACCGGGTCAGGTCGACGGGTTTGAGAACTAGTCCAAGGGATTCGGTGCCTTCCCCCCCCCCCCCCCCCAAATTTCCTTTCCCTCCATTCCCCTTTTCTGATTGGGCTTCTCCCCCTCTCTCCTAGCCACAGCCACCCACGTGGCACCTCAAAATTTTGGCACTTCAAAATTTTCTGAAGCATTCCAGATTATGGTCATATGACCATTTCACCAGCTCGTTTATATCTTCTTCGTTATAACTCCGTTTCACGAAGGGTTTTCGCCTACACGCTCGTATGACCGAGTTCTATCCAAATTTAACAAGAAATAATTTAATATGTATGAGTATAAAATACATCCTCATATAATTAAGTAAAACCAACTAAGGCCATTTTCATATTTTCACTTATCGATACATTTTACGACGTAAATTATAATAATTTTTGGTAATAAAATGTTAAAATTTCTCAATTAAATTTTCATAACTATAAATCGATTTATTTTCGATTTTCTCCACATATTCATAATTATGAATATCAAATTCATATACTTAAATTTTTCAGGGTATTACAGGTTGGGCTTTAATTTGGCCCGCGTTTTTAATGTTTGTAGGGCTGGTATATGAATAGTTGTGTTCTTATGGTTAAATCTCAAGCCTTTTTGGTTAAATAAAAGTTTAAGGTGGTTTTTTATTTAAAAAAGTTTGCCCCAACCTCTTTTCATTAAAGCTCCATTTCTTTAATTGTTAAGATTTAAAAATAATTCTTAATTTCATACCAAACAAGATTTTGGATCTTATAAAAAACTGTTCTTAAGAAATGGTTCTAAGAAATATTTTGAAAATGATGAAAAACTTTGAGTAGGATGTCAAACAAACCCATAGGATGTCCTCCACGGTGACCTACAAATAGCACTAAGCACATGGTGTAGTGGCACATGGTCCCAAATTTTTGAGGACCCCAAAATTTTTCATCGTCCTATATATTACATATCAGTATAATTTTTTCTAACAAAAAAGTTTTTAACTGAAATGATATATCATCATCATTTTATCTATATCACAATTGATTAAGTGGAGTCTATACTTAATATATTAATTTTTCACTTTTCTCTAACAATAAAAAAAGTTGTGTATTATTTTCTTCCATTTTTCTCTAGCAATAAAAAACTAACTTGTTTATTACTTTATTCCACAAACACAAGCGTATTTTGTATCTCTCATGAACCTTAAATCATTATTTCATGAAAATTGAAAATTATTCAATTAGTAAGAATGAGATTCTGATTTAATTAAATTTGAATATTAATTATTGAATTATGTATGTATATACTATTGAAAAATTATTTTTAAAAAAAATAAAGATGACCTTTTTAATTAAATTCAGGCCTCCGAAACGTTAGGGGGGGCGACCCTGGCACTAACTGCTGGAACATGATGTATTACACATAGGAATGATGCCACATATTGCTGACCAAATACAGCACGCTTCCAAGGTGTTTTATGGAAAGAAACCATGAACGCTTCAAAGATTCGAAGAAAATGGGAGGGTAGTGTAATTGCAAAAATTCTTCGACGCTCAAATCAGAATACATACCGTAGGGTTTAAACTCGACTCTCATAGCATTTCACTTTCAGTTTTCTAAAGATCGATAATGCCCTCCCCATCTTCTCGTATAGTCAAGAGTCCAGTAATACACACGATAGCTACTAGCAAGATTACATAGGAACTAATTGTGTGCAACCTTGAAATGTTTTATTTTTATTTTTATCACAAATTGGCACACGCATGATACGTACAGATGCAATCTACATGGTTTGGCTTAAGGACTTCTGGCACAATCTATGCTCATATTGGAAATCTAAAGTCATATTTATTTATTTTTTTCATAAATTGGCAGACGCAAGATGCAGATGCAATCTAGACGTTTTGGCTTATGGACTTGGCACTATCCATGCTCAATTGGAGCTCGGATCTCAATCGTCTCAAGAGTTCACAGTCGGATTCGTATTTCACTATTACATCGATTTGGTCTCAACTTAAATATTTACACATCCCAACCGGTTCTAAGTTTTATCACAAGATGTTTTGGTACAACTAAAAGTAGAACTATTCAATATAAACCATAATTTATCGATATGAGATTGCTATCTTTAACTACTCATTATATTAAGAATTAGGAAAATGAGTATTGACATTAGACAAAATCTCTTTGAAGCTTCATCTGTTCTGTTGGTGCCTTTTTAATATTAAATAAAATAATTATAATTGTCACTATTTGGTTGTTAGTGAGAATTAAGTCCGTTATGTGTAAATATTTGTTATTAGTAAAATCATTCAATATAAGTTATAATTTCCTAAATTTTTGATATGAGATTCAACCACTCATTATATTAAGAATTAGGAAAATGAGTATTGACATTAGACAGAATCTCTTTGAAGCTTATCTGTTGGTGCATTTTTAATATTAAATAAAATAATTATAATTGTCATTATTTGGTTGTTAGTGGGAATTAAGTTTGTTAATATTTGTTATTAGTGGGGAATTAAGTGCAGTTTATTAACCTTTTACCAATCGTAACTCTTGTATCTCAAGGCTGTCACCATCATTGTGCTTGGTACGAAAGAGGACCTAGACGTCCTTATTCTTTAGAAAACTGAAAGCAAAATGCTATGGGAGTGGAGTTTGACCCTACGGCTACGGTACGTACTCTGATTTGAGCGTCGGAAAATGTTTTGCAATTACAGCACCCTCCCATTTTGTACGAATCCTTGAAGCATTCACATCACAGTTTCCTTCCATAAAATAAAGGGAGTTTTAACAAAATACTTCTGGTACTGTTCACTTATAACGAAAAACCACATTTATACATTTCCCTGGTACTATTCACTATACCTTTAAAAAAGGCTTTTCATTAAAAGAGAAGTTTTTTTGGACTTTTAGTTGGTTTTCCTTAAAATAAAACACCTTGAAAGTAGATCTGGCAATTTCTTACACGACCCGTTAACACGACACGTAAATGACAAGAAAATAACGGGTTTTGGTCAACACGATAACTAATCGGGTCATTATCGGGTCACACGATAATAACCCGTTAATAACGGGTCCTTAACAGGTTTACACGAGAGTGACACGCGAGTAACCTGTTTCGACACGATGAAATTTTTTTTTTTTGATAATTTTAATTTTTATTCTATATAAATTTTAAAATTTAAGTTTTATTTATTTATTTGTTTTTATAGTATATTATAGGCAAAGATTGAGATTAAAAATCATAAAACACATTAAAAATAAAAATATCAAGTAATTTAAAAATACCAAACACATTAAAAAAAATTATAATAATTAATTTACAAGTGCGAAAAATATGCAAACGCTCATAGCCGCATCCTCTACGCTTTGAGGATGGGTATATGATCGTTTGAATTTTTAAAACCATACAAACTCTCATGAATAGTATTTTTAAGGGAGTTCAAAATAAACAAAATTCATAATCATTAATGTATAAGTCTGAAAGATGTGAAAGCATAATAAACATTCATAATTGCATCCTCAACGCTTAGACGATGGTTACATGGTCGTTCATATTTTTAAAACCCTCCAATCTCATGAACAGTGTTTTTTATTTGAGTGCAAAATTAATAATAATTATTGTAGAAGTGTGAATAATGTAATCACTCGTAATGAAAAACTTTACAACTTTCATAAAGAGGTCAACTCTGAAATTTAGTATTATGTTTTACATTTTTTTTTGGGTCAAATTATGTTTTTCATTTTCATTTTTATTGATTTAAAATATATTTTTCGTAACGGGTAACGGATCGGGTCATATTACCTGATAATATTAACGGGTTGATTTTAGGTCGAGTCATATTACCCGTTTACTTTAACGGGTATTACACGACACGACCCGTTAAACTATCGGGTATGACACGAAAAGTGGAATCATTTCTATATGTAATACATCATGTTCCAGCAGTTAGCGGCTTAGGGTTAATATTAAGTCACCGCGGAGGACATCCTAAAAGCTAAGGGTCCATTTGGTATTCTACTAAATTATTTTATCATTTTCAAAAACAATTCTTAAAACCATTTCTTACGAATAGTTTTTTATAAGACTCAAAAACTTGTTTGGTATAAACGAAAGGGAGAGAGAACAGAGAGAGAATTTGGAGTGAGAGAGAGAGAGAGAGAGAGAGAGAGAGTTGAGGGAAAGGATCAGAAAAGAGAGGAGAATCGAAGAGGAGAGAAGAGGGAGAAAAATCATAATAGATTAAAAGAGAAGCTAGAAGGAAATGATCGGATAAGAGAAATGAGAGAAAAGACGAGAAGAGATGAGAGAGAAAAATCATAACAATTAGAAAGAGATGAGAAAGAAAGAAAAAAATAGGTAGCAATAAGATAGAAAGAGAAGAGGAGAGAGAAATTTTTTTAAAATAGTCTTAGAAACAAAAATTATTCACTTGAGACTCAAAAACTGTTTTTGAGTTAAAAAAAATTAATTCAAATTGGATACTAAACAGGCCCTAAGAAACTTGCAAATTCACTCAACCAAAGTTCAAATGAACACACACACAGTAGCTGCTAGCAAGATTACATAGGAACTAATTGTGTCCAACTTTTGAAATGTTTTTATTTTTGTTATTATCATAAATTAGGACACGCACAATACAGATGCAATCTAGACATTTTGGCTTGTGGACTTTTGGCACTATCCATGCTCGTATTGGAAGTTGGATTTCAATCCTGTCAAGAGTTCACAGTCGGACCAGTATTTCACTAGTAATCACATTGATATAGTCTCAACTTAACTATTTACACAATCCGACACATACTAAGTTTTATCACAAAATGTTATAGTACAACTCAAAGTAGAACCATTGAGTATAAATTATAATTTATTAAGTTTTTGATATGAGATTGCTTTCTTCAACCACTGACTATATTAAGAATTAGGAAAATGAGTACCGACTTTAGACATAATTTCTTTGAAGCTTCATCTGTTCCCTTTCTGTGGGTATGATGTGTGTGTATATATATAGAAGTATATAACTAATTAATAATTACGTAAACGTCACCAGTCTGCTCGTTATTTCAATGATTAATAATGGTATATATACATGCATATATATACCTTTGCAGTCAAGGACATTATCCTTTTCCTTGCCACGAAAATTCCAGATTCTTTCACGAATACACAAGTATATTATATATACATATGTGTGTATTCGTATGTGTATATATACCATATCGTTGTGCTTCAATATTCCCATAAAACTTTGTGTTGAGTCTCCCTCCAAAGTTGGAAAGAGCGCAAGCTTTTCCAAGTTAGCTTGTGGTCTCTGATCGTTCATACTTAAAAGGTACGTAAATTTTGTAAAACTCACTTCATATATATATATATATATATGTTAGTTCTTGCTTTAATTAATTTCCCTAACTTCATGGTATACTCTTGCATGGAGATAATTCTACAAGCTATATGGATTGTTTTCAAGCCAGTCCCTAGAATTTTTGCTTCGGGTCAGATTGTTAAAAATAACACTTTTAACGTTAAATTTTAAACTAGAGGAAGGTAGTACAGGATGGATATCCGATCCGATCGATCAATCATGTCAGAAAATGGTTCAACAGACGTTGTAGGGTCGTCTTCAACCCATCGGGAGCAATCTTCACAAGAAATTGAAGGGAGCACTACAATTGTAAGCTTTCAAGGCTACACTTGTCCCACGAGGACACGTCGTTATCCATTACCACCACTCGTCGGAACACCAATTATAGCAATCATACCTAGTCCAGAAATATATCAACCTCCACCCCCTCCAGATAACACACCATGGGGTGATAATGATTCAGGATATACACATATATTCGATCAAGTAAGAAAAGAAAGGCTTGCTGCTAAAGAAACTCAAGGTAAGCGTGAAGCCATCAGTATTTCTTGCATTATTTTTATTTAAATACAGGCACAACTTTTTTTTAAAATTTTAATCGACTTTTTTGTTCCTTTTGCTTTTCTTTAATTTTATCCTTTTGTTTTTTTTTTTTTTTTTTAAGGAGGGAGTAGTTGGCTACCGAGCAAATTTCTTGAATGGGGAAGGAGTCGAATGCATTTCAATGATGATACAGTAACACCAAATGGGCGCGTGCCAACTGAAGTTGCAGCAGCTTCCACTCCACCTGCAGCACCTACACCTAATTCAAATACCATTTCATGTATATGTCTCCTTCCACTGCATCACATATGCCGTATATATGCATATTTTCTCTTCATTCACCACAACACAAACTGACGTTTATAGCATGCCAGAAACGCTATAATATGATAGCGTTTATTATAGTGTTTTAGAGAGTGCTATGTCAACCAACACTAACTTGTTGGAACTAACGTGAGAAGAAATTAAGTATGAAATAAGGATGATGCTATTTGGGTCGTGATTAATGATCACATTGTTGATCACCTCTCTAATATAGATGAGACTCACGTACAAAGGTGGTTCAACTCTATTAGAGAGGTGCAAGATATAGTCATTGAATATAGTAAAAATTATTAAAGAATGGTAACAGAACTCAAATAATGGTTCACTACTGAAGAAAAAAGGAAAAAGAAACTCACATTTCAAATTGTATATCCTAACCCATTGTTTATTAATTAGTTACTGAATTGTTTGCTTAAATAATCTTGCCAGCGTTGCCAATTAACGCCTCCCTAGTTCCCTATGTCCAACTACATCTTGCTGCTCTCAATGGTGACTGGATTGCTGCAAACAATTTCTTGGTATCAAATCCTGAAGCTGTGAGGGCTAAGATCACAAAGGGTTCAGAAACTGCTCTCCATATTGCTGCCGGGGCCAAACATACAACATTTGTTCAGGAGCTAGTTAAATGGATGATGCCGTCTGACCTAGAACTGAAGAATGATGTGGGAAACACTGCCCTCTATTTTGCTGCTGTTTCCGGTGTCAAAAGGATTGCCGAGATAATGGTGGATAAGAATCCGAGGTTACCCCAAATCAGAGGTAGTAAAGATTCAACACCTCTTCATATGGCTACTTTGTTAGGGCACAGGGAGATGGTATGGTATCTTTACGACAAGACTGATACAATTTTGAAGGACTCCGACCGTGTGGGGCTTCTTATTGCCGCAATAGCAGCCGATCTTTATGGTAAGGACGTACGTACCTTTTCAATTTAGATCTTTATCGTATGATAAACTTATGAAAGTCCCTGTAGATAAGTATAATTTGATTAGGTCCCAAAACATGATCATATATGTAGGTCGTATACCTTAAAATAATTTATCTGTGAGAATGCATCTACGTGTATATTTGCATACGAAACATTCTATTATGGTCCCCTATGCCTATGCAACCGAGTTCAAATTCATCTCTCCGCATTCCTGCAGTTTAAATTAGCTTTAAGAAGAATATCGCTCCTAAAACAAATAAGGTATATATTGTAATCAAATTGTCTAGCTAAAATTCGTCGAGATATACATATATTATGATAATCATTAACTTCATGATAATTAACTACAGATCTTGCACTGGATATAATTCAAAAGCACCCTGACATGGCTTTTGCTCGAGATGATGAAAATCGAGAGACTGCACTTCATGTGATGGCTCGAAAACATTCAGCTTATTATAATGGAAGTCAACCGGGAGTTCTGCAACGATTCGTATTTTCAGGTTAGGGTTTATAACATGTTACATGTCATATTTTAACTCAACTCTTTTGCTTAACATGCAAGTTAATTTGCTGTTTTATGCAGTCCCTCGTATCAAGGTTTGCTACAACAAAAAAGTTATGCATACGCAAGCCATTGAGCTTGTGAAGCAGCTGTGGAAGAAAGTACTTACTTTAGAAAATGATTCAAAAATTAGTGATTTAATCAGAGCACCCTCTCGCTTATTGTTCAGTGCTGCTGAGTTGGGGAACATCGACTTCCTAATCATACTTATGAGAACATACCCTAATCTTATTTGGAAAGTTGATGAACAAAATTGAAGCATATTTCACACTGCAGTTGTTCACCGGCAGGAGAAAGTTTTCAATCTCATATATGAATTAGGTGGACTGAAAGATATAATTGCATCTTACAAAGACGAAGACAATAATAATATGCTTCATTTGGCAGCCAAACTTGCACCGGATGATCGATTAAATATTGATACGGGGGCAGCATTGCAATTCAGAAGAGAGTTACAATGGTTTAAGGTAAGATTTTTCCCTCAATAAACATAGATTAACTGTATCTAATCTTCCTAATCTTTGTTGACTAAACTCTTTAGGGTAATTACAAAGGAATGATCTGAAATGAGGAATCTGAATTTGATTTTCTAGTGCAAAGTTTCTCAATTTAATTTGAGAGAGTAGTCATTTCTTGAGTTGTGATCTAGAGCAAATATTTTGCCATTTTCGGGTAAAGGATTCATAAGCTTGAAAAGCTAAAGGTTATAGATGTTTACTAACGAGATCATGATCCAATTTTTCTCTTCTTAATACCTCTGATGGCCAGTTGTGCTGCATGAGCGGAACATCTAAAGTTCAAATCCCCCTCTCAAGTTGATAAGAAAAAGTGTATTTTTGTTTAAACGTGATTTTAATTACTACTAATAATGTTTGTCATTTTACTTTGTTCAATACTTTTAGTTAGACTAATTGAGATCACACGTGCATAAAAATTTAGGAAGTGAAGAAGATCGTCCAACCATTATACAAGGAAATGAGAAACTCAGATGGAAAAACACCTCAAGTCCTATTCACTGAAGAGCACAAGGACTTGTTACGAGAAGGAGAAAAGTGGATGAAGGGCACTGCATCATCGTGCATGCTTGTGGCAACGCTCATTGCCACCGTAATGTTTGCCGTTTTCTCCACAGTACCGGGCGGAAACAACAACGACACAGGCATTCCGATTTTTCTCAACTCGAGGGCCTTCATGGTTTTTGCCATATCAGATGCACTCTCCCTCGTCTCCTCCGCCACATCAATCTTGAGTTTCCTGTCCATTCTTACATCACGCTATGCAGAAGAAGATTTCCTCCACTCGCTACCGAATCGGTTGATTGTAGGACTGGCAACCCTTTTCATCTCTATAGTTACCATGATGATCACGTTCGTAGCGTCGCTATACATCGTTCTAGGCCATGGATATCAAGGGATCAAATTTCCAATAGCTTTGGCCGCGGGCGTTCCTGTTAGTTTCTATGCTCTGTTACAGTTTCCTCTTCTTGGAGATATGATCAGTCATGCTTATATTTCAAGGGTATCCTTTCGTCCCATGGGAGCACTCAACTAATTGTGCAAGGCCAACTGTAAAGCTATGAAGTTTATGCTTTGTAAAATTATTATGTTTTGAAGTGGGTTGGATAAATTTTTGGGTGATTTTGTACAAAATCAATAAAAAGTTAAGGTATTAACAATATATTAACAATAGGTATGTTAATCATATGTAAGTCAATCATGTATTATGAAACATATGCATTTTTTTTTTGAAAAAAGAAACATATGCATTTAAAATAAACAAAATTTACAAAATATACCACACCCACCACAACCAACACCCCCGTTCTCATATTTTTTATATTCTGGTATAAGTCAACACAGATCAAACACTGCAATGCAGTGTTCATTTCTTGGTTTGACTTTTCCACCACTCACACATCCTACGTGTCCATATATACTTTTAAATTCAAACACTGCAATGCAATGTCGATTTTCTGGTTATGTTTTTACTTTTGAATTCAGACGTTGCATTACAGTGTCCACTTTCTTATTTCATTTTTTCACCACTCACATGCCTCCTAAGTGTCCAGCTTTACATGTAGATTCAGATAATGCAATGTTTTATATTTTTTACATTTGGATTCAGACACTGTGTTCCATTTCCTGGTCCTGTTTTTTTCATTATTTACACCCTTCCTACTCTTCACACCTCCCGTAACTCTTGATCTTATACATTTGTATTCAGACAATGCAATGCAGTGTTCATTTTCTGGTCCATTTTTATTTATGTTTTGTTTGCAACTACAACCATAATATTATGCAGAAAACAGGAGTGTTAAAATTACCTTCTTCTATCAACTTGGAACATATAATTATAACAGGTGATGATCGAATAATGAGCTAGCTAGATATCTTTTCCATTATATGTATGTGTGTGTGTGTGTGTATTGTGGCAGATACATATTGACATAATGATACTGATGCTAGTATATCCTCCTTGATATTAATTAACAGATGTGAAACAACGTTTATAACCCTAATTCAAAGAATAAGAAAGATTTTTGTTTTGTTTTTTTTTTTTTTTTTCGAAAAAAAGTTGGTCACTGGAAAACAAATTTGTCTTAAGGATTAAGAAGTCTCCAAACGTGGGTTGGCACTTCAGGCCCTCAAAGCTCAAGCAATCAAGAAAAGCGGCACCAATGATATAATTTGCATGATTAATTTGAAAGAGTTAGACAAACAAACTGTACAGAATTGAAAACAAGGCAGGTTTTGAGAATGTGTTCATAGAGAGAAAGAGAGAAGGGTATAAGAGTAAAGTTCTAACTATTTATAATGAAAAAGTCTCATGTGACATTCATTTATTGATCAAATGATGTGGATATTGATGATTGAATTTTACTTAACTGTTTATTAACGTGCCTATTTTCTATTAATGACACATCATTTGGTTTGCAAATTTGGTTTCCCTAACAGTATCCATAAAAATATATCATTGATTAAGTTCAAACCAAAAATATGTCATTGATAGATGACTAAATAGCAATGTATTAAAAGGGGAAGACGTAGGCAAGGCGTCCCATAGATAGCCCCGCCTAAGCATGAGGAGTGAGGCTACCTAAAATTTTAATATTTTATATATATATATATATATATATATATTTAAAAATATAATACTTTGTAAAACAAATATAATTATAACTAAATAAAAGATAATATCATCTTCTTCATTACTATGTCTAGTTGTGCTTAGAAACTATGTCATAAAGTCTTCAAATGTTGTAACTATTTATTTTATTGTAAGCAATTATAGAGAACTTCAAGATAAATAAGGGTGAGTGGCCACAATTATAGGGAATTTCAAGAAAAATAAAGGCTAAATGTCACAATTATAGGGAAATTCAAAAGAAAATAAAAGTTGAGTGAAGCAATTATAAAGAATTTAAAATGAAATAAAAGTTGAGTGGTGTTGTAGGCATATTTGATTGAACGGTCTAGGGTTTAGAGAGAGAGGGGGTCGGTCACTATTAGAGAGAAGAGAGATTGATTTAATTGTGAGGTGTGTTTGATTCACCCCATTGTGCATTTATTTATAGTAGTAGGAAGGGTAAAACATTTCCCTTTAGGATTACAACATTTAATAGGTAATCTAATCCTAATAGGAATATAAGATACATTCCTAGATTCCTTAGGATTTACACAATCATCTTCTTATTCTAAATATGACTGCAACACTCCCTCTTGAGTGTGTAAATACTCAACAAACCATCGCATCAGATCTTCAACAGATAAGGTAGAATAGTTGATGAAGTCATTGGCACAACGGGTGATCGCGAGTCTCAAATTTACTTTGAACTACGCATTTGCAAAAACTCACAAAAACCTTGCTATGGTAAAACCCAAGATAGGCAAAAACCCATAGACTAAGGAGAAAAGTAAGAAAATATGCATAATGTCTAAAACACTCGTCAAATTGGACGAAGGTAGTGAACTCATCGGAGTATGATCATCCCAGGGTGGGTGCCTCATTAAAACCTCGTTAGGTAGCAAAAACCCAGTGGGAAAAATGCTCCTAATCGTAGGTAAAAGAATACTTTAAGATCATGTGAGTATGCTTCTAGATACTCCCCCTAAGTTAGACATAACTTCTAAATAAGACAACTACAAGCGATTCGACTTAGATAATTTACGCATACCAATTCCTTGGACGAGCTTCTGAAATGTAGACTTGGGCAATGACTTGGTAAAGAGATCGGCCAGGTTGTCCTGGGAACGGATTTGCTTGACTTCAATGTTCCAATGATGCTGCTGCTGGTGTGAGTAAAAGATCTTCGGCGTTATGTGCTTGGTGTTGTCTCCCTTGATGTATCCCTTCTTCAGCTACTCGATACATGCTGCATTGTCTTCAAAGATCGTCGTAGGAAGGTCAACGACTGATGTAAGACCACTAGTGCTTCGAATATGTTCCATAACTTCTCTCAGCCAAAAGCACTCACGCAATGCTTCATGTAGGGTGAGAATCTTAACATGGTTAGACGAAGTCGCAACTAGCGTTTGTTTGGTAGATCTTCAAAATATAGCAGTATCTCCAACGGTAAAGACATAACTCATTTGAGAACGTGCTCTATGTGGGTCAAACAGATATCCAGCATCTGCATAACCAACAAGGCGAGAATCAATCCGAGGGCCATAGAGGACGGCAACACTTAGAGATTCGTGGGTATAGAACAAACCCAAATTCGTAGTACCTTTGAGGTAGTGAAAAATGTCTTTAACACCATTCCAGTGCCTGCATGTGGGCGCATTGCTGTATCTAGCCAATAGATTCATAGTGAAGGAGATGTCGGATCTAGTGCACTGAACCAAGTACAATAAAGCCCCAATTGCACTTAGGTAAGGAACTTTGGGTTCCAAAATCTCTTCCTCATCCTCCTTTGGACTGAAGGGATCTCGTTTAGCATCTAGAGTTTGAACAACCATGGGTGCACTTGATGTACTATGATTCCATCTGAACAATGCTCGATCTCCAGGCCGAGACAGTATCGAGTTTTTCCAAGATCCTTCATCTCAAATTCCGATTTCAAGTGTGTAGCAATTTCCTCAAGCTCTGCGGAAATCCCAATAAGGTTCATGTCATCGACATAAACTGCAACGATTGCAAATCCGGAATGTGACTTCTTTTTTAACACGCATGGGCATAGTTCGTTGTTCACATAACTCTGACTTGTCAAATATTCACTTAGACGGTTATACCACATCCGCCCGGATTGTTTTAATCCGTAAAGTGACCTCCTCAACCTAATTAAGAGAGTGTTCCGTGGTCTAGAACTATTTGAGCCAGTCAATGGAAGTCCTTCTGGAACTTTCATATAAATTTTCGTATCTAGATCCCCATAGAGATACGCGGTTACCACGTCCATAAGCTGCATATTTAGTTTTTTTTCAGAAACTATCAAACTGATTAGGTAGCGGAACGTTATAACGTCCATTACGAGGGAATACGTTTCCTCGTAATCAATCCTTGGGCGCTGAGAGAAGCCTTGCGCTACTAGGCGTGCTTTGTATCGCACTGTTTCATTCTTCTCATTACGCTTCCTCACAAAAACCCACTTGTAGCCAACGGGCTTCACGCGTGGTGGTGTAGGAACGATAGGTCCAAATACCTTACATTTTGCGAGCGAATCGAGTTCGACCTGGATTGCTTGCTTCCAGTTTGACCAATCGGTTCTACGTCGGCATTCATCGACGGAACATGGTTCAATGTCATCGCTAATCATGATGTCAGTAGCTACTGAGTACGAGAATGCATCGTCGATGATCATCTCATTCTTATTCCAAACCGCATCCAATACTGTGTAGTGGACCGAAATCTCATGATTCTCGGGAGGCCACCATGTTTCGTCTAAAGCATCACCGTAATCTAGAATAACCTCATGCGTTAAAACGGATGAGTGAGCGATGGTCGGATTCAAACTTGGGTCACTAGTTGGTGCCATTTTCCTATTCTGGGGTTGTGAATCCTTTGAACCAAAGGGTCTGCCACGTTTCAGGGTCGGAGCAGATGATTGGCTAGCCGCCAATGTACCTTGCTGCATGGAAGGTACGGCCTCCCCATCTTCGGGGACAGTCCGACCTTCCCAGGCGGGTTGTTGACGTACGCGGGGTACATCTATCCACGCAGGGTACATCTATCCTTGCAGGTGTGTTTGCAGCGGGTATATGTGATCTTGTCACCTTTGCTAGATCATTAAAAGTATACAGCATGCTTTGAGCAATGCTCTGAAGATCTATAATTCGACGCACCTCAGTTTCAGACTGGGCAGTGTGGGGATCTAAATGAGACATAGTGGGAGCATACCACGACAATTTGCGACGTTCTACGGGAATGTTAGCATGCTTATCTCCCCCTAACGACGGGAAGACTGTCTCATCAAAATGACAATCCGCAAAACGTGCAATAAAGAGATCTCCTGTTAAGGGTTCTAAGTAGCGAACAATTGATGGCGAATCATAACCGACGTAGATTCCTATTTTTCTCTAAGGACCCATTATGGTACGTAGCGGCGGCGCTATTGGCACATAAATGGCGCACCCAAACACCCGTAAATGCGAGACGTCATGCTCGTATCCAGAGAGCAACTGTAATGGTGAATGTGGTTGGGTAATGGTGGGCCTCAGGCAGACCAATATAGCTGCGTGCAATATTGCATAGCCCCAGGCAGATACCGGCAGTTTGGTTTTCATAACCAAAGTCCAAGCTATCAATTGAAGGCGTTTTATGAAAGCTTCTGCCAGGCAGTTTTGGGTGTGAACATGGGGTACAGGATGCTCCACATTTATCCCTACTGACATGCAATAATCATCAAAAGTCTGTGACGTAAACTCTCCAGCGTTATCCAGTCGAATCGACTTGATCAGATAATCAGGATGGTGAAACCTTAGCGTAATGATTTGAGCTAGGAGTTTAGCAAATGCAACATTGAGTGTGGACAACAAGCAAACATGTGACCATCGAGTTGATGCATCAACCAACACCATAAAGTATCTGAATGGTCCGCAGGTTGGTTGGATAGGTCCACAAATGTCCCCTTAAATCCTCTGAAGAAATTTAAGAGGGTCGTGAATAATCTTTGTATATGAGGGTTGAGTATTCAACTTCCTTAAAGAACACGCTTTGCATGGTGGGAGTCCAACATATGGATGTAACTTATGCCCGTGTGAAGATTTGAGGATACGGCGCATCATGTCACGTCCAGGATGTCCCAAACGATCATGCCAAAGCAACAAAGTGTTCAGGAACTCAGGCATAGGGCCGGCCACACTATGGGCTTTTATGCCGCGAATGGTTATGATGTACAACCCACTCGGCAAGCGTTCCAACTTCTCGTGAATATGCTTCTGGTCATATTCATACGAAGTGATACAAAGAAATTCAGAACCATGATCTTCAGTGGTTTCAAGATGATATTGATTATCTCGAATGTCTCTAAAACTCATCAACATTCTTCCGAAACGTGGAGAATAGAGTGCCTCCTTAATGGTCAGAATTGTACCATTAGACAACATGATATGTGCATTTTCGTATCCTTCAATCAGGTTGGATGAGCCTGAGAGAGTTGTTAAATGAGCTTTCTTGGGTATGAAGTTAGTAAAATAGTGTTGTTCACACAAGATGGTGTGCGTGGTTGCACTATCTGCCAGACAACTAACTTCCCCACTAGACATACCTAGAAATAAATTGATTGAATTGGTCACATGTATAAATATAAGTCCATTCAGTCAATTAAGCAATTCAAGAAAATAATATCCATTCAAATAACAATCCATAATTCAAAACAAACCAAAACCAAACAAATTATTCCAAATACTTAGAAAAATTGTTCCAAATTAAACCATAAACCTAGCAAAATATGGGGGTAGGGCCGGCCACTCTTAGTGGGTTCGGCCACTAAGGGTAAACACCCTAAATACATGTCTATTTTATACATCCATAGGCGTTGACGCCTCCAAGAAATCAGATATCTCCATTGATGTAGTTGCATCTTCCGGATGATCCACATGTACAAAGTTAGACTCACGACGGGAATGATACTTGGCAATAGCATCCGGGGAAGCTCGGGATATGCATGACTAATGATCCCTTGATCCACAGCGATAACACATGTCCAGTTTAGTAGAAGCAGCCTGAACGGGAGCTTTGCCCTTGTTCTTGAAGTTGGGGACCTTAGAGGCGAGTGGTGGACGTTGCTAGGTCACATTTATTCCCTTAGGTGCGGCACTCTGTTGACCTTGGGCCCGTGGTTGGGCTTGCCGCCCATGGCCACGGCCATGACGGTTCTTTCATCATTTATGGCTGCTAGAATAGGTCGCATGCACTTTAGGCGCGGCTTTCGAGCCAGTGGGTCGAGCTTGATGATTCTTCATCAAAAGCTGGTTCTGCTTTTCAACGATAAGTAAAACAGAGATCAAATCTGAAAACTTGGTGAATTTTTATGCCCTATATTGTTGCTGCATGACAATAGTGGTGGCATGGAAGGTCGAATAGGTGTTCTCCAGGAGATCTGATTCGGTTAGTTCCACTTTGCAGAATTTCAACAGAGAACGGATTCTACAAACTTCATAGTTGTATTCATTCATGGACTTGAAGTCCTGGAAGCGAAGATGCTACCAGTCGTGTCTTGCTTCAGCCAAGTATATGTCTTTCTCGTGATCGAAATGGTCGGCCAGAGCAAGCCAGAGGGTGCGTGGGTCCTCATCAGCGAGATACTCAGTATGCAGTGCATCATGAATGTGTCTTCGGATGAAGATCATTGCAGTAGCCTTCTGAGCTTTGTCAACAGGTTTGTCAGCGATAGGTGCCTCGATGGTGGCTCTAATACCCTTTGCAGTGAGATGGAGCTTCAAGTCTTGAACCCACTTCAGATAGTTTCTTCCAGAGACTTCTAGAGCGGAGAAATCGAGCTTGTTCAAGTTCGACATGTCCCTAAAACGGATGGAGAAAATGTGATAGTCATATGGTAAGTCATAGACATATATCGTAGAACATACAGGTTCTATAGACATGTAGTGGTTTAATTTATGGATGAAAACTACAGGTTTCATGTGGTATGTTTTGAATGAAAAATTCGGGTTTCAAAGGCACTAAATTTGAAACTACAGGTTCAATTTAGTTTTATGAACAATTTGTTCATAATGAGAGGTTCCTGCAAGAAACACAGAATGCAATATACTAACTAAGTGTAGTGGATTTGAGGTTCTTCGGGAACTCAAGTATGAGAGCTTCGTTACTATGAAAGTATGTGACGGTTCAAAGTATAAAAATAAATTATTGAATCGTTAATGTCCAAAAGTGATCTTCAGGTCAATAATTTTGGATTCATTATCAGATTAATGGACTGCATGTCACTTTTAATTAATTCAATAAATTGGGCCATACGGGGTCGATTGTAGAAGCTAAATAATATTATTGGATCGAAAAAGATAGCCCCAAAATAATTTGGGCTTAGTGTCGTGGGTAAGGGCACGAGTGTGGGTGCCTTAAGCATAAGGTGAGGCCCAAAAAAAAAACCTTGGGGTGGTCTGCAGGCCATGGTGAAGGGAGAAAACCCTAGCCGCAGGCTGGGTTTCGAAATTGGACCGTGAGGAGGGCATGGAAACAAGCCCAACACAAACTGGCTTGTGGGCGAGCACGCGGGAAAGCCCAGCGAAGGCTGGGACCTAGGTCGTGGGCACGGGAAGCTAAGCCCAGCGCATAGGCTGGCTGCTGATGATGCAGGCCATGACACAGGGGGCCCAACAAGCTAGGCTTGCAAGCTATGAACCAGAAACTAGGGTTGCAGGCCCGTGGTTGTGGAGCAGCAAGCCCTACAGGGGATGCGCAGGTAGTCCAAGGGCATCAGGGTGATGCCATCCCACAGTGAGACCAAAAGCATACCCAATTTTCGAACCTAGGGTTTCAGAAAAACCCGAATTTGCTTCTAATTTAATTTTATAATTTGACTCATAAATTCCACATAACAATGTAATTGTACGATGCATGAAACAAATATATGAACATATACAATATATATATCAAAAGGAAAATATAAACATAAAGGGGTTCATGCATCATGGGGAATGTTTTCATGCTTCATGGACGTTTCAAATATCTTCTTTAATTTTAAGCGTACCTGATTAGCAGAAAACGAATAAGCCTTTGAATTTGGTGGATGATAGCCTCCTCCAACGATGCGTCAATTCCTCAGCTTCTGGCAAGAGCGTGCTGATAACGTGTTGTAGGCCTATTTGATTGAACGGTCTAGGATTTAGAGAGAGAGAGGGGGCCGGCCACTATTAGAGAGAAGAGTGATTGATTTAATTGTGATGTGTGTTTGATTCACACCATTGTGCCTTTATTTATAGTAGTAGGAAGGGTAAAACCTTTTCCTTTAGGATTACAATATTTAATAGGTAATCTAATCCGAATAGGAATATAAGATACATTCCCAAATTCCCTAGGATTTACACAATCACATTCCTATTCTAAATATGACTGCAACAAGTGGAGCATTATAGGGAATTTAAAAGGAAATAAAGGCTTAGGTGCAAATATTATAAGAAAATTAAATGAAAATAAAGGCTGAGTGGAGTAGTTATAGGAAATTTGAAAAGAAATAAAACTTTGCTAATCAAAATGCGGGGGCGGAATTTGAATGGGCAACAATTTAAAAAAAAATATTAAGAAATAGAGATTCCTCAATATCATGCTAAGAATAGCTAGGATTTCTAGAAGAAGATGTCATTCATTTGATGAGAAATAAAAAGGAATATAAAAAAATTCGAGTGGCTGAAGCTGAAGCAGCTACTTTCGAAGTAACAGAAAGAAAAGCAACAACTTGAGTGGGAGAGTCAGAGTCAAAAAGAGGATTCCTCACTTCTTTCTCTCATTCAAAACAGTGCATGAGACTTTCTTCTCGCTCGGCTCCTAAGTGATAAAAGAAAGAAGAACTCATCTTCTTTCTTTTTTTATTACCTTCCTCGCATGTATAAGACCGAATTCATTCAATTTCTAAAAAGGATTACTAATCCTTAACTTTTCGAGGAATCCTTCATCAGTGGTTGTGAATGACTCTCAATCTTTTCGACCTTGGTTCCGTAGGAGCAAGTAAAAAAGATTGAGAAATAGAACAATCTGATTTGATTCATGCTCAATAGCCATGAGATGATCATCTTAGGGTGATCCTTTTGTCGATGAATGCTCCTATTACACTCGTAGTTTCTGAAGGATGAGAACCAACTATGTAACATCTACATTGAGAATTCAAGTACTGCATTACAATGGGATAACAGAATCAATTAAAAGAGATCGTCTAATTTTAATTACGAATTCGTTAGGCCCTTTCAGAACAACCTCTCAAATTGATAATTTTTATTCATTTTACCATTTAATAACTCATAATCAGATTTCGTTAACTAAATATTTGCAACTCACCAATTTAAAAAAGACTTCTCAAGTATTTCAATATTATTTAATGGATGAAAACAAAAGAATTTCTAATTTCAATACGAACATACTTTTAAATTCATTCAATTTGAATTGGCATTTTCTCCATCATAATTATTGTGATGCAACATCCACAATAGTTAGCCTCGAACAATTAGAGTTAAACTTTGTCATGTAAAATTTGGAGAGAGAAACTCTCTTCTTCGTTGAAACTAGAAGAGTCTCCTGCATTAGAAACAGACATGGATTTTGAAGGTAAAAAAATGGCCCAAGTCAATCGCCTAGGCACGCCTTAGTAGCCTTAGTGCGCCCCGACGCCGACCTACGCCCACCTCCACAATACAGAGGCAAAAACCCAACCGCCCAACCTCCAAGGCCACCTAGGCACGCCTTGAGACGAGTTTTTTAAAACACTGCTAAATAGTAAAGTTATTATTAATTTTTAGCTAAATTACCTTTAAATTCTTTTTCCTTTAGTCTATGGTTAAAAACAAACAAATTAAAATTTCATTTCCATAATCCACGTAAAGAGAAAAGCAAATCCATTACACTTCTTTGTGCCAATACCAAGTAGTCCTACAAAATAAAAGAAAAATAGGGAATTTACTCCTTAATGACACAATTGGAAATTTACTCCTTAATGACACAATTGGAAGTCAAGAGCCGATGATGCGATGCCTTCCCCCTATGCCTTGCTGTCTACGCTCATGGGTTCGGCGTCTTTATCCGTTGCTTTCTGCAAAAGCCAAAAAAATGAACCCCCAATCAAAACCAGACGATACAAATCAAGAACGCATGAGAAAACACCAGTCTATGACCAGAAGGACGCTTACATTGTTATCGGGAGAGTCCGACTTGGTTAATTTGGCAAACATGTTGCCATAGAACTTGGCCTCCTTTTTATTGTATTCTTTCATCTTCTCCTTCAGTGTCTTGTGCTCCAGCTTCACATCCCTGTTTTAGCAAAGAAACAAGTGTTAACATTTTCACTTCTCCGCGAAACTGTGCAAGCGGAAACAAGGATCCAGATAAGAAGCACAGACCTGTTGTTAGGGTCTATTTCAAGAGCTTTCTTGATGTCAAGCTCAGCTAAATCCAAATCTGCCAGCTGAATATATGCCTGAGCCCTTCTGTACAGAGCCTTCACATTTCTGCCCTCGAGTTCCAACACCTGTGTACAATTAGATGTTCGGTTATATAAAAGTCGACAATTAAAAGGGACCTATCAAGCATTTCTTAGTTCTAAATTGCAGACCTTGGAACACAATTTTTCAGCCTGTTTATAATCTTTCAGCTTCAGCTTGCAAGCTGCATCGTTAAGATTGCAGGCAACCTTCAACGCCTTGGCTTGTTTTTTCGCTTCTTCACTGAAGCTAGAGTCATAGTCGATGTACTTCACAGCCTGCATTGAAGAAGCTACGCTTCAGTAAGCATAAAAGCAAAGGCCAAACCATCGGGTTTCACGAGTCCATATGTTTGTCATCCTACCTTCTCATATCTCTTGGAAGCTCTTGCATATTTACCCGCCTTAAACAAAGCATTCCCTTCTTCCTTCTTCTTACCAGCAGCTTCAATTTTTTCCTCAGTATTCATGTCCCACGATTCCTTATCCTGAGGGTCGAAACAAATTAAAAAATTGTTTGAAAACAAAACACACAATCTCACTAATTTGATACCAACGGGATACATGATGCAATGTAAACTGAGCGGCATTATTGACGCACCTTCTCAAAAGATGCAAGCTCAACCTCATAGTTGACTGTTGAGTTAGGAGGTACCACAGCCAACTCCTGCTGGGACTCCGAAGAGCCAAATGCATACTCTGGTGCAATAGTCAGGAGTGCTACCTCACCCTTCTTCATTGTCAGCACAGCTCTATCAAGCCCGTCAATCACTTGCTCTGTCCAATACAAGCAATGGCTCAGCACCATTGAAGGCCAAAAACACAAAGAAACGTTAACAAAAATGCTAGTATTATTACCTTCATCTGTTTTAAACTCGAACAGGTCTTCTCCTTCGGCATGACCTTTCTTCAAAAATTCCTTCCCATCTTGCAGCTTCCCAATCAATTTCACTGTCGGTCACAAAATCAAATAATAATTAATAACATCCAAATGTGCTAAAGATTTCAGTCATATTAATGAACAAACACTTACATTTAACAACAGCCCCTTCATTTGGACGCTCATATCCCTCCCCTTCTTTCAGGATCTTCTTAATAACCTTCTTGTCATCTGTCACTTCAGATACAGTTCTCCATGATACCAACTCTAAAGTGATATGCAAAGGTGTATTTGGAGGAACTGCACCCTCGGAACCAGATGCAGGTTTGCCTTTATCCCCAAATCCATCTGCAACCACACACAAGTAGAAATACATATTTAATTATTGTTATTTTCAAATTTCAAATAAAATCAGACTGGTGGCTTAAGGCAACTTACATTGTGGTTTAACCGTTAACAATACCTTCTCCCCCTTCTTCATCGTTTTAACAGCCTTTGAAATTGCAGGACAGAAGTAACCTAATTACATTAATTAGAAGATTACCAGTCCGTTAAAAAGCAAAATTCTCTACAAAATTAATGAATTGATATACGACAAGCAAAAGGTTACCGTCTTTGACAGTGAATTCCACATCTTGAGATTTTGCAACAAGTGTTTTATCTTCAAGCTGCGCCTCAAAATTAACTGCATAACAAACAGGGAGGGAAGGAAGTTAACAGACAAAGGCAACAGATAGTGCACAAGCAAACAATAACACACATCGAAGAGAAACTTTTACCTATAACTTCGTCGAGGTCTTTTGGGTTCTCCCATTTTTCTCCCTCTTTCAAGATCTTCTTGATTACACCACCATCCTTGGATATGTCATTGACACTGGTCCACGATAGCAATTCAACGTCGAATTGCAATGTGGCACTGGGAGGGATAGTTGGTGGTGATCCAGACTCGCCATAAGCCAACACAGGAGGAATGGTGAAAAAGGCATTCTCACCTTTCTTCATTGTTCTAATACCTTCATCCCATCCTTTAATCACTTGCCCTGCACAACCACATCACAAAACTCGCTAAGTGAGAGAGCGCTCGCCCAGAAGAAAAATTTAACTACTAAAATTCCCAGTTCAGTAGCACAACAACTAAGCTTAACAAGGAACATCATATTCGATATCAATGCAACTACACCAAACACAGATCTATCTTTTTTAACACATTAAAAAAGAGACAAACTTAACCTACAACGGGGACGGCACTGTGTCAGTATCTCAAGCCAATCACACAATGTCATGTGCTTAGCTTAGGATCCCGCCACAGTGATACTTACTAAAATTGCATTGATACACACTAACAAAGAAATTTAAATACAAAAGCAGTATATTTGTGCAAAACTAGCCTACCAACTAATCCAAATCAACCAGAAACATAATCAAGTTCATTAATTTCATCAGACTGAAGCTGAATAGGTAACAAAAAGCCCTCACCTTGTCCGAGAGTGAACTTGAACGGAGTCCCCCCGTCGCGGCTCGAATCGAACTGAGTCCCGTCCAGCAATGTCCCAGTATAATGAACTAAACCCACAAACACCCCAATCAAATAATCAATCCTAATCCAGAACCAATCCCAAAAAATCAAAAATTTCCAAACAAAAAAATGAAAATTAAAACAGATTAAAGCGCGAACCTTCAACTTCGTCACCATTATTGGGGGTGTCCCAGCCTTCACCTTCCTTGAGGAGCTTCTTCTTCAAGCCCTGGTGGCCGATCTCCTTCTCCTCGCCGACCTTCAGCACCGGCCCCTCGTCGGGGAGATCGAAGTCCTCGTTCATCTCCTCCGCCCCCGGCATATCGAAGTCCTCGTCCATTTTCTCGAAAGCGCGAGATGAAAAATCAACGATTCGACAGCGTATTACGAGATTCTGAGATTGAAGAAAATTGGGGAAGAGTGAGAGTGAGGAAGACGAGGCTTTTATGGTGTTATTCTTTCGAGTTCTAGAGGCTTCTACAAGGGATTTGGGCTGCAGCGCGAGGTTTGTGACATGATTTGGTGCTTTTGTCGATTTGATGTTAATCGTGCTCCGGGGTTTAACCGACGGCTCAGATTAATGATTCAGCATAATAGACGACATTTCCTTCCATTTATAGAACTTGGTACTTGGTACTTGGTTGGCCCGAATTGTTTCGGTTTGGTTCGGTTCGTTTTAATACGGCTTAGATGTCATTTCACAAGAGGTTTATAAAAATAGATGAGAAAATAAGATTGATTAGAATACTAGTAACATTCTCACTTCTCTTTATGTCACGTGCACTCCATTAGTACTTAAATCTAAAATTAATTATATTAAAATTCCATCATTTTTTTTTCCTTTTTAAAGAGCATAAAAATGTTAGTTTGTAAATAAAAAAAAGTAATTAAATTTTTTATTTTACGTGCTATTACAATATACGTGCCATGAGTAGATTGCTAGCACTATCCAAGATAAAAAAAAGGGAGTAGTAGTAAAATCATTAGTAAAATTTTCAATAAGTCTCATGAGTAGTAAAATTAATTAGTGTTGTATTAATTTGATACATAAAAAACACATAAATTCAAAGTATCTTATAAAATCCCTTGGAGTTAATCATATCCAAACCTTATGCACGTCGTTTTCTTTGCGATGTTTGTGTTTTTGTCTTTTCAGGATGGATCAGGATCCTTTCCTAAGCTTAGGAGGCTGAGCGAATCATACTTGGCTACTCAAAGATAAATAGAAACTCCTACTTAAAATTCTTAGTGTTTTAATCATAGAGCTTTGTGTTTATGATCAGAACCGTTCATACTATGAATCACACTGTAAAGATCATCTCTAGAAAAAAAAAATTAAAACTAATGTTTTTACCAATTCCGTTCATTTGTTTTTAAACAGTTTGATAACTAAATGAGCTTAGTTTTAATCACTTTTTTTTTGCAGAGCGATATTTATAGAGTGATTTATAATATAAACAGTTATAATTATAAACACGAAGTTCTATAAATTGACAATGAACAATTTTGAAATTTAGTAGGAGTTCTTACTCATCTTTGAGTAGTCAAATATTGTTCAGGTTGAGCCTTCTGAGCAAACCCATTGGACCGTTGAAATTTGATCCAACGACTACAATTATTATAACTTTTAGAGGGGCCCCTTGTTTGTAGCCGTTGGATCAAATTTCAACGGTCCAATGAGTTTGCTCAGGAGGCTTAGCCTTCTGAGCTCAGTAGAGGATCCTAATCCTTTCAGGACATGCAAAGGCTCAGTGGCTCAGCAGAAGCAGAAGTAGAAGCAGTATGTTTTTACGTGTAGTACAGCTTCTGCAGTTTTAAGGACCAGTAGCGGTGTTCTAAAAATCGGCCTAGGCGCTAGATGGTGAAGGCCTGTCCCGATTTTAGGCAAATCGTTTCGAAAAATCGGTCTGGAGCTAGGCGGCCGCCTAGGCAGTCCTAAGCGGCGCTTATGGAAATGGTGTACCTAATTTACAAATGATGAATTTAGGGTAAAGTACAAAAAACTACCTCAACTATTGGTGTCACGACACTTTCATACCTCATCTTTTAAAATTGACAATGTCATACCTTATCTTATGAATTTGTGTCAATGTCAGACCTCCGTCAGTTTTTCTGTTAATTTTTCTGTTAAATGCTGACATGGCTTAAGATGGGCTCCACTTATTAGTCCAACTGGATTAAAAATTAATTAAATATATTTTTAATAATTAAATATTAAAAATTTAAAAATAAAATTATTTTTTTATATTAAATTGTGGGATCCACCTCTCTCTCTCTCCTTTCTCTCTTTTCTCTCTATCTGGGCAACCCTTCCCTTCCATCCCCCAGCCTATCCTTTCCCGTCTTCCCTAAACCCAAGACCCCAAACCCAGATCCTTCCCTCCCATCCCCCAACCTTCCCCATCCCCCGCTGCTTCGACCTCCATCGCCACTCTCCCTTCGACCCCCCCCACCACACTTCCTTCAGCTGCCCTGTTCTTCTGGGCTCCAACGACAGAGCAGGGAAGGAGGTTTGCGATCCCTCCCTCATCCACGCCGATTCCGAGTACTTGCGCGGCACCATCGCCGCCGTACACTCTGTTTTCAAGCACGCTTCCTGCCCGGAAAACACATTCTTCCACTTTGTCGCCTCCGACTCCAGCGCCGTCGATTCCCACCACCTCTCTCGCATTCTGAAATCAACTTTTCCGTCGATTAATTTCCAAGTCTATGTGTTCAGAGAGAGCTTGGTGAGTCATCTGATGTCGTCTTCGATTCAACGAGCTCTCGAGAACCCATTGAACTACGCGATGAGCTACTTAGCTGATTTGCTCGACCCCTGCGTCGAGCGCGTGATTTATCTCGACTCCGACGTCGTTGTTGTTGACGATATCCAGAAGTTATGGGAGATTACCTTATCCGGGTCGAGAGTGATCGGAGCTCTGGAGTACTGCCACACGAATTTCACCAAGTATTTCTCCGACGAATTCTAGAAAGATTCCGAGCTCTCCAAGGTGTCCGACCGACAACGCCCTTGGTATTTCAACACCGGCGTGATGGTGATCGATTTGGATTCAGAAGGAGAAGAGGATTTACGAACTGGGTTCTCTTCCTCCGTTTCTGTTGGTGTTCGGCGGCGACGTGGAGGCGATTCACCATATCCTAATATTTTGGGATATGGGTTTTGGATTTCTAATGATTTTGATTGATGGGTATCCAGAAATTTTTTAATTTAATTCGATTTCAGAAATGGGTTTTTGGTGTCGATTGGTTTTGGATGATGGGTGGGAAGGGTTGCCCAGAGGGAGAGAAAAGAGAGAGGCGAGAAAGAGAGATGAGAGAAAGAGATGAGAGAGAGAGGATGGTGGAGGAAGGTTGGAGGGGATGGGTGGGAAGGGTTTCTGGGATTTTGGGGATGGGTCGAAGGGAGTGGTAGGGGAGGTCGAAGGGAGAGTGGCGAGGGAGGGGGAAGGTTGGGGGGATGGGAGGGAAGGATATGGGTTTGGGGTGTTTGGGTTTAAGGAAGATGGGAAAAGGTAGGTTGGGGGGATGGGAGGGAAGGGTTGCCCAGACAGAGAGAAAAAAGAGAGAGGCGAGAGAGAGAGGTGGATCCCACCATTTAATATAAAAAAAAATTATTTTTAAATTTTTAATATTAATTATTAAAAATATATTTAATTAATTTTTAATCCAGTTGGACTAAGAAGTGGAGCCTATCTTAAGCCACGTCAGCATTTAACAGAAAAATTAACAGAAAAACTGACGAAGGTCTGACATTGACACAAATTCGTAAGATAAGGTATGCCATTGTCAATTTTAAAAGATGAGGTATGAAAGTGTCTTGACACCAATAATTGAGGTAATTTTTTGTACTTTACCCATGAATTTAATATAAGTTCATCAAATAGTGAAACGAATTGGAGTACTTTTGAGGGGATACATACAAAGAAAAGAAATAAGCTAGATACAACAACGTTAAATAATTTAGCCTATGTCCAATCCAATGCAAGGATCATGATTCATCTACTTCTAATTTGTGTATTGAACTTTTTTGGATGTATATAATTTGTGTATTGAACTTTTTGGATGTATATAATTTGTGTATTCTTCTACTTCTATTTTTGCATTTTATCGTTCTTTTATTATCCGTACAAGTATAGTTTTTTTAGGTGTAAATAGACACTTATTTACAAGATATATAATAAATTTAGGGTAAAAGACTGTTTACCACCCTCATGTTTCGTGGTTTTCAACATTTAGTACATCAAATTTTTTTCGTCCTAGAGTCATACCTAAAGTCTAAATTTTGGGACAGTCTCATACATCTGTTAGTCAAACTGTTAATTCTCCCGTTAAGTGATGACGTGGCGCCCTGATTGGACGCCACGTGTCATTAAAAAAATAAAAAAGTTATTTAAATAAAAATAATATTAAAAAATATTTAAATAAATATTTATTAAAATAATAATAAAATATATTTTTTTTTCTTCTTCTCTTCTTCTTCTTCTTCTTTTGGGTTCGGTTTCTCTTTTTTTTTTTTTTCTCTTCCTCCTCCTTCTCTTTCTTCTTCCTTCTCCTTCCTCCTTCTTCTTCTTCTGGGTTCGGTTTCTCTCTTTTTTTTTTCTTTTTTTTTTCTTCTTCTTCTTCCTCCTCCTTCTCCTTCTTCTTCCTTCTCCTTCCTCCTCCTTCTTCTTCTCCTTCTTCTTCTTCCTTCTTCTTCCTCCTCATTCTTCTTCTCCTTCTTCTTCCTTCTTCTTCCTCTTCTTTTTGGGTTCGGTTTTTTTTTTTTTTTTTTCTGTTTTTTTCCTTCTCCTCCTTCCTTCTTCTTCCTCTTCAGACACATCGCCAAATCAGTTCCTGCTAACACAGGAGGAAGAAGAAGGAAGGAGGAGAAGGAAAAAAAAAAAAAAAAAAAAAAAAGGGAACCCAGAAAAGAAGAGGAAGAAGAAGGAAGAAGAAGGAGAGGAAGGAGAAGGAAGAAGAAGAAGGAGAAGAAGAAGGAGGAGGAAGGAGAAGGAAGAAGAAGGAGGAAGAAGAAAAAAAAAAAAAAAAGGAGAGAAACCGAACCCAGAAGAAGAAGAAGAAGAAGAAGAAAAAAAAAAAAAGAAGAAGAAGAAGAAGAGATGAAGAAAAAAATATATATTTTATTATTTTATTATTTTAATATTATTTTTATTTAAATAAATTTTTTATTTTTTTAATGACACGTGGCGTCCAATCAGGGTGCCACGTCATCACTTAACGGGAGAACTAACAGTTTGACTAACAGATGTATGAGACTGTCCCAAAATTTACACTTTAGGTATGACTCTGGGACGAAAAAAACTTGATGTACTAAATGTTGAAAACCACGAAACATGAGGGTGGTAAACAGTCTTTTACCCTAAATTTACATAAATCTGCCTAGGCGGCCTAGGTGCCCGCCTAAACGCTAGGCCCCTACCCGTCGCCCGACTAACGCTTAGCGATTTTTAGAACCTTGACCAATAGTACTTAATAGCACTATTTACTATGTTCCGGTTCTGGAAAATCTGTTGATTGTGTTACCATCCGCACACACGTTTGCTTTATTCGGAAGGAAAGCCTCCCCACCAAAATAGGCCAGAGGCCTTTGGTATAAATGCACCCCAAATCTATGGGACAAAGATATTTCGTGTATGTGAAAATTGGGCGTGGCTTCAATGTTATTAATAATTTAACAGTAAGATTTGATTTTTACAATTATTAAGATCTTCTATTTTTAATCGTTCAATCATTCATTTTTTGTATCATTCAATGATACGCAATATTAAAGAAAAATCTGTGACGATGAGAAAAATCTATCGAGAAAATTGATAAGCAAACCAAGAATAATTGCGCTCGTTAGCATGAAATCGTATTGGTCAAACTTGAATGCTTTTCAGTTGTGCAAAGATTTGAGCCGTACTGTTTGAGTTTACAACTCATTCAACATTCATACCTTTAAGACTTCGTTTGCAAGTTGTAAAAATAATATAAACTCTTTCCGCGGTTTGCACTTTCTAAAACACTTTGCAAATGAAGAAAATGGTTGTTTGATAAAATTTGAAGGACAAAATCTCGTCTTAATTAATTCGAACTCTCCATGATGAACTGAATCATATCTCGTCTTAATTAATCCGAACTCTTCATTACATGCAGCATACCCATCACAGATCAAAGTAGATCTTTGGACGACAAATTTAAAACAAAGATGCATTGATGAAAATCTACATAACATTCTTTACAAACCCAGAATTAATTAAACTTTGACAGGAATCGAAGCTATTAAGATCACACAGCGAACGTATTATCTTACTAAAGTACATTCAGTAACGTATAGAATGCCGTCATAGAAAACACATCGTTAGTACACTGTCGGAAGCAGATTAAAGAGTATTTACAAGCTGAAAAACCAGTAAACTCTCATGGCCAGTGGAAACCACTATCAAATGTCATTATCTGCAATTGGTTACTTAGGCATAGGCTTAGGTATATGGGTTTGCCTGTATCCTGCTAAGTATTCCAACTTTAGGAATTCAGGGAACTAAGTTTAGGTCAATAAGTAATTTCTTATTTTCGCGTCAGTCAGTGGTCATTTCATTTTCTAGCATAGGTCAACAAAAATATAGAAAATCATGTATCCCGCACTTTTGTATAAGAGTTACATGTAAACGGCTTTAAATAGTACACAACATACCTTTCATAACTTGACCAGTCCCGAGCTGAAAAGATATTGGATCGCCCCTTTCAAAACTAGAATGAAATACAGTTCCATCAGTAGTTTCACCTGCAAAGGTCGAAGACAAAAATTTTAGTCATTTCCATCTCATAAGGTCTTCAAGAGTGTAACCAGATGCCTATTAGGTTTCACTTCAGGTGGATTATGAGCTCCCTTCTAACCATAACATATAAAAAGACGTAAAAGATCAGGAAGAACAAATACATATATACATGGACAGCATAAGTCACATATATGTAAGAATATATATATTTATTTGTTATTTTTTTTTAACTGGTCAACTAGTGGCAAGTCACGGTTATCCAGTCCTTCTTGGGGCCGGGAAGACACAGAGGCATTTCAGCCTTCCTCTTGCCACAAATATGTAAGAATATATTTAAGAAATGATGAAATAACAATTGATTTATCGGGGTTTCTTGAGCAACGCTTACATTAAAACCGGGTATGACTCTCATTTCCAAAGTTCATGAACTGTATTACAAGATTTTCAGTTCAAGTAATAACAAATAAACAAAGAGGATGCTTTGTTTGGCAATCAAATTTATTTACGATATGCTTATCTGATTTTGCAAGAATATGAGCTTGAGTTCAATTCGTTTTCGTTTAATTTATTCAATTCAACAGCAAATAAAAAAGCCACTTAGAATTTACGTGTTTAATTTTTTACGATATGCTTATCAGATTTTGCAAGAATACCCGCTGCTGGTGTTCCTCTTCGTAAGAGGTCTTACGTTCGTTAAAAGCGAATTTGAACCACATTATTACTAGCTCATTCCCTCCCCTTTAGTGTAGATGATATCGTTTGTTTAAAAAATAAAAAAATAAAAAAAAACTGCAAATAAAAGGAACGTGTGAGAAGCTATGCAAAAACCATCTCCCTAACAATATGGCAGTGAGATATGAAAGAAAAAAACTCGCCGAAGCTTGCACGAACATTAACAATTTTACACCGTATCATGACATGACAAGTGAAGCCACTATTTTTTGGTCAATGTGAAGCCACAGACAATCGACCCTGATTACAAAGTTAAAAAAGTACACTAGAATATAAAGGAAAATAACGTTTTGGCTCCACTGGGTTGTGGATACAAGAAACTTCTTGAAGAAAACTAAGAACGAAATCATTCCCCACCTACAGCTCTTCATCTTCAGCTTTTGAATTTTTTCCCAGAATTTCCACCAGCTCGGTCTCGAATATCAGTGTTGCACCACCTACAACGTTCAAAGAACAACCTCACTCATTTGATATTCTAATAAATTAGTACTTCTACACATATGTTTCACGTTAAATGAGGTCTGGACACGCGGGGAATGGAATAATTTATTACCTGGGATGGTTGGTGGAGAACCTTGCTCCCCATAACCTAGTTTTGCAGGTATCTTCAACTTACGCTTCTCACCTACGCACGTTCCCAACAATCCTTGGTCCCATCCTGCAAAGAAGAAATCCTTTAATATGCTGAAATTCAATTGTGAAGGTAATATACTACTAAGTTTTCAGTAACAATATATATGCCCACCTCTGGAGATCTTAACCAAAATATTAAGAGTGCAGTTAAACTATATGTCTTGTTCTAGTAACAGGCTACCATGCCGTTACATGCAGCATACCCATCACACTTGACGTTTGCCAAAATTGCATGATGTAGATCTTTGGACGACAAACTTAAGATTGGCAACGTGGATAGAAACAAAATGCAATGAGGGCAATCTAGTAAGCATTCTTTACAAATCCAGCATTGGTTAAAAATTGAAAGGAATCCAAGCTCTTAAGACCACAAATATAATACAAAAGTACACTCGGTGAAATTTAGAAAATAGTCATAATTAACCCATCATTATTAGACGAAGCAGGTTAGAATACTGACAAGCTGAAAAAAACCATTAAACTCTTATAGCCAGTAGAAACAACTAATGAATGTAAAGTATCTGAAATTGGTTACTTATGCATAGACTTAGATATGTAGAATGATCAAATGCTTCCTATATGAACATTTGTCAAGCTATGGGTTTGCCTATAACCTGCTATGCATTCCAGCAAAAGGTATTTTTACAAGAGTAAGAAAACTACATTAGAATATGGACACGAATTAAATAGCAAACCCCAAACCTTTTATAACTTGACCAGTCCCAAGCTCAAAAGAGATTGGATCGCCTCTTTCAAAACTAGAATCAAATACAGTTCCATCAGTGAGTTTACCCTGCAAAGGTCAGAGACAAAAAACTATTAGTCTTTTCAGTCTTCATTATAGGATGAGACATTGGCTCAAAAATCAAACTTACGGTAAGACAACTACATGAATGCAGGTAGAGTTTAGATATTGAATGAAAAAGATTGCAAGCAATTTAGAAAAAGCTTCTGATGAGCTGAAACTGAAAGTTGAATGTCAGAGTGTACTATGTGACACAAAGTCTGCCAGAACCTAAACATTCTCAAGAGGTATTGCGGAGGATTCGCTGATATCAGTTGGTTATTAGTTTCTCTCGAATTCCTACATCGTATTGAAGGAACTTTTTGGGCCTAATAAGCTCACCACATATAAAAAGACGTAAAAGACCAGGAGTAGCGAATACATAGGCAGCATAATTTACATAAGAATAGATCAAAGAAATGATGAAATAACAACTGCCTTGTCAGGTTGCTAAAACAACGCTTCAAATTTCATTAAAACAAGATATTACTCTCATTTTCAGCTCAAGTAATAATGTGGCAATCGAAAAGAATATGAATGCAAAGCTTGACCTTTGTTAAGAAAAACAAAACGTATGCTATGTTTGGTAATCACATTTATTAACGAAATGCTAATCTATTTTGAGTACAAGAAAGTATTTACACGCATATACCATCACACTATCACGACATCCATCGTACATATTACTGTCAACTGTTCCATAGATTCTACTTACCCGATAGTGTACCCTGACTGTATCACCTTTACGAGCCTTAAGTTCACAAGTTTCCGGCTTATACTGCAAAATAAAAGCAAGTTCCAAGTATCAATAATCAATAAAGGTGAATGAAGGATGAGCTCTAAGCCTCCAACCAATTCTAGCAAACCCTCTTCGTCCAAAGTTCCATACACGACCAGAGAACAACAAAGAAATAACAACAATTTCTAAAAAAATAAAACCCAAGAGTCAAAAGCACTTCATAGCATAATGATAGCACTTCATAGCCAAATCAAAAGCACTTCATAGCATAATGATAGGAACAACCAACCCTTAAAAGAAAATGGCCAAATCCAAAAAGCAAGCTGATCAACGAAAATAACGGGGCGCAAAAAATAACCTAAGGGTCTTAAACGAAATATACTATTAAAAAAGATCATAACTTGCATATGTGAGTTAGGGATTTGGCCACGGAAATCCCCGTAAATTGGAGTAGTTTAGAATACCGCTTTGTAAAGCAAAGATCATAATTCAATGACTCATAAAGTAAGAAACTTTAACTCAACCCAGCAGTTGCCCCACACACAAATCACTACAAATCAATCAGCTCCAGCAAATCATCCACAATTTCGACATAAACATCGTTTTGGATTAAAAATTGGACTTGGAAAACAGAAAAATGAAACACTAAACGAAAAGGGTAATTTACCTTGACGCCAATCTGCAACTCTTTGACCTCCTTGTCCGCAAAAACTAGATTCAGAACCAAAAAAGCAAACAAGTTAGCAAATGGAAATTGAAATTTTTGTCCAAACGGAATCGGAAATTTATATGATTCGGTGAAAGATTTGAGACCTACCGGAGCTGGAAAGGGAGAGGAAGAAGAAGAGGATGGCGACGGCCCTCATTGCAGCAGCAGCGGTGCTAATTATTTGCGATCTACCTCGCTCAGTCAGAGTGTGTCCGAGTGCTTTTTTGGTGGGTCTCGGGTTTTAATTGGGTCTGAAATCCAGGATTTCTATTGGTTATCAATACGTCGATACAATTCTTTTTTGCTTACGTGGCAGTCGATTTTGCACTTTGCTTTGCAACCCATTTTCTTTTTACAATTATTTTCAAGAGAAACAAGTGTAGCTCCCCTCTTCTTTCAGAGCAGCTCCAGCGGGAGCTCTTGCTCGGGGGACAGGGGGGGGGGTGAACAGAGCGAGAGAGCCCGACGAATTTGGTCTAGCGTGTGGCAGCCCGAGGGACAGGCCCGGCCCGAGCGACAGGCCTGGCGCGAGTTGTCAGCCCGAGAGCTCGAAGGCGACGTGATACAAGGCTGACGTCTGGACGACGTCAGCCACGATTTAAAACATGGGTCACCGGAACCCTTGAGGGAGAACACCGGAATATTTGGCAGGGATTCATCCCGATTTCGATCTCGACTTAAAACTCCATTAAAAATTGTAATTTAAGCACAAAAATGATGCTAAAATGAAAAGGAACAAGATTCTACCACTGTAAGTAACAACCGTGGTCGAGCTTGGCCGGGATTGGTCACGGAGCTCGCCGGATTATGGAAAAACGAAACAGAAAGCACACAAAATATCAAAATTTGCGGTAAACCCAAAAGTCAATTACCTTGCAGTGCTCTTTTCCAGAAATTTGTAGGAAAAAACGAAATCAAATTTGGAGTTGTCAAACATAAATTTGCAGTGCTCTCTCTCTGCAGTGCAAGGAAGAAAATTTCGGGAAGGAAGAAGTGGGAAGGAAGAAGAAAGAAAAATGGTAGAAGTTTCGGGAAGACCAAAAGGAAAAGATAAAATAATAAAATAATATTAATTTATACAAAGTAAATAATATAATATTAATTATAAATAATAATAAAAATAATATTTTATTGTCAATTGCTAGGGATATTCAGTGTAGGGGTGGAGATGCAAAAGGATATTACTGTTCATTAAGGGCAGTTACTGTTCACTGGGTGGATAACATAGTGGATAGCCTGGGAAGAGGGCTCCTACGCTGGAACTGCTCTCATGGGTTTTGCCGCTTTGGAGTTGGGGCTACCACCATTTTTGAAGATTATTCAACCAATTAAGCATCTCTAATTTCCAATGAAATTGACAGCAACTTTAATTGCGATATGTCGGTTAGAGCTTCTTTTTACTTTAAAATTTGAATTGAGTGGCATTCCACTTAAGATTTAATTTTCTTTGGAGATCAAATTAATCCCTTTGGTTGTCATTGACATGCTATTAACAATAACAAAGGTACATGAACTCTTGGAACTCCAATCATTTCAACAGAACTTCATTTGAACTTGTGTTCTTTTAATGTCCCCGAACCTCAAAAGAGATTCCACCATACAACCGATAGTGTAGACAGCGCCGATCTTGAGATTTTGGAGGCCATGTGCGAGACTCAAATGGAGGCCCTTGCATGGTCTAAAATATTGGTTGCTCTTTTTTTCTTTATATTTTTATTGTTTATAAATTGATATAACAAAAAAGAAAATAAATAAAAATGAAGCATGGTGTGATGGCTATATACCAATCTGCATCCCTTATATTTTTTGGTTTGAAACTATTTGTTTTTTAATACAAAAAGCATGATGTGGTGGTTATGTACCTGCCATACACTGTACAAAGATTGAAATTAAAACCATTCTTGCTTGTCCAGAGTTTATATTTTAAATTTCGAAATTCGCATTTTAAATCAAATTAACCTAATGGTGATCAATGGGAGGGGGTACTTTAGGGATGTGTGGAAAGTTGCAATATGGAAGATTAAATGTTTTCAAATAGAATGAAAATTAAATAATCTTTAAATAGTGACCAAAAATTAAATAAATTAAAAATTATATCTTCAAACTTTTAAGAATTTTAATTTATTATGATTTTCCTAATTATAAATTTATCAGCAAAAGTTATCTTTTGTGATGAAAAAAATTATCTACATATATTTAAAACAAGAAAAAATATAAAATAAAAAATGGTGTAGCTAAAATGTGCCAGAAATGCCAAAATAAAAAAGTGCATGAATGATCGAAAAGAAATCATAATTAAAAGGCTAAATAGCCAAAATGGTCATTGAGATTTGCATTGTGAAATCTCGTTCCTGAATTTCACTGTTATAATCTACGTATTTGTATTATTGAGATTTTATATTATTTTTCGAGAATTTATATGAATTTATTTGAATTTAGATTTCAATTAAACTAGTTACGAAGAGTGAAGTTTGGAAAATTATTATTTACTTGTTGACCTTTCGAGGTCACAAGTAACGTTTTCGAATAGATCTCGAAACCACGAACGCATATGCGAAAGCTGTTTGCGAGTCTGGATTATTACGGTATAATTACAGACGTTTGAAATCGTTTT
Source organism: Malus fusca (assembly GCA_035220775.1). Lineage (NCBI taxonomy): Eukaryota > Viridiplantae > Streptophyta > Magnoliopsida > Rosales > Rosaceae > Malus > Malus fusca. The sequence goes on from CM069063.1 coordinate 28,982,628, forward strand.
ACTAAACTATAGGTTATAAATTAATTAAAACTCCCATCATGTGGGAATGGTAACCAATCAAAGTTGAGGACCAATTAGATTAGTTGTTGATGGACCATTAAAAAAAAAAAACAAGTAAGGGACCAATTAGAAAGGAGGGAGGTTTCTTAAAAGACAAAAAAAAAAAAAAAAAAAAAAAGGAAAAAAATTGGCATTGACAAGAGTTTCTCTCCTTTGTGAGAGCCTTTCTCTCTAAGTAAGGGTTCTTCTCAGTGCTTATCTGAAGGTTTCGATTTTGTGTAGCTTTGGGGCCGCCGACCCTAGCTTCGTCTGGGGTTGGTTACCCGCTCTTCCCTTCTCCTTTCAGCAGTGGTTTCCCCATGCTCTCTGTTTCATTTTGCCTTTTTCTTCTTCTCCTGCTAACATCCCTCATCCTTGGTCATCCTTGCTCCGAGATGGTGTGTAGAGCTTCGGTGCTTATACAGGCTCGGGAGTTCCTTACACCACCACCTTCTCTTGGTCTGCCTTTGATGGCGGTGTTGCTCGTAGCTTTGCACGGGCTTCTTTCCTCAGGTAGCCGGAATTCCTTTTCTGGTTGCTTGATTTCTTCGTTAGTGGCTGCGTCCTAGGTGATGCTTGAGGTTGGATGCGATGATCGACGAGTCGGCATGTGGTCGGAGACGTGGATTTGGGTGATTCTTGATCGGATGTTGCGGCGGGGGCTACTGCTGCATTCTCGGGTTTCTTTTTTGTTTTGGGCCCACGCTGTTGGTTAGGCTTTGCTTTGGTTTGTTGGCTGGACCATTTTGCTTGTATATGTACTTTGGTCTGGACCTTTGTTTGTTTAGTATGTAAGTTTGTGTGTTTCTTGTATCTTTGTTGGCCTTGTAGTTTGGCTTTGCCCTAGAATAATATCTAGTTTTCCAAACAAAAAAAAAAAAAAAAGGGGGAAGAATCGGATTCTAACCCGTTTTGGGGGGGGAGAATGGACTCGTTAACCCACCAACTTGACCCACTTATATCTCCTCCGTTCGAGCTCCGTTTTGAGTGATCTTGGTGTCCATGGAAAGCTCTAGACGAGCCCTACATCTCTGTAGTGTTAGATTTCCCATTTTATTTTCCATCTTTGCAATTCGAAGCCACAAAGCCCACGACTTTTCCGATGGTTTTATCATTTTTCCGGTGATTCCGCTAACCATTTCCTTTGACTGAGGTATGAAACTTCATCTACTCTTCATAATCTTCAAGTTGGTATGCTTAGTTTGTGCTTTCGTATTCATTTTAGAGTTGGGTGTTTAGAACCTTAGCAATCCGGTTTTCTCCGGTGAATTTGGACGGTTTCCGGTTAGAATTTATCGTCGGACTAGTTGTGAAAAGTGTTTCCCTTGTTGAGCTCTAGCTACCATGTAAATTTGAGCTCATTTAGTTAATGTTGAAAATTCGGGGTTTCTAAATCCTCCACCTTGGCTACCACCACGTGTGGCGGTGTGTGGGACCGTCCACGAGTGTTGTCTAAGTACCAAACACCTTCTAGTGACCCTATAAACCTATGTCTAGCTTGGTTTCCCGAAATTCAATTGTTTGGTGTGGTGATCAAATTGGACCGCCACTTGTTTGTGTGATTGACGACAATCCGACCGTTGGATCATAATGAAATTTTAGTATGTTATTCTAGAAGCATAATGTGGACTTTGGGAAGTTATGAATCAGAAATCCGATGTGCAGATCTTCAGGATCAAATTACGTAGAGTTGTGGACCCTATCGTTGACTGAGAGTTGACTTGTGGTCAACATGTCTCAAAACGTTCTAAATAATAAAATTAGTACTATGGGACTAATTGAAGTCTAGTGGGCCTATATTGGTTAGATATTGACTTGAATATATGAGATATGATTATTATCTTAATTTCTTATATTGGTATCATTTGTGAATATGAATTGGTCTTATAAATATGATTTCTATTGAAATGTGATTTTTATATATTTAGCCATAGACCTATGCTTATTACATATGATTTGGCTTGTGTACTGATGATGTTTGTGATATATATGTGTTTAATTATCTTTTTAATAATGTGAATGATAATTATGATGAATGTTATGACAATTATAAGATCTAATTATTGTTTGATAATTATTTGGATATGATTGCCAACTGAATACCTATTTGAACTTGGCATTACTACCTAGCATGTGATAGGGATGAAAGTCAGGAGATGAGTTAGGTACTTTATTAGATTTTTAGTAGAAATAGTAATTAGGGGAATTCCTTGTGCTGTGCTCCATATGACTAGATGTTGGTTGATATGTGGAATAGCGTGTATACGTATAATTGGGTACAATGTGTGATGATGAGACCGCACAATGTAGTAGTGGTACATGGATGGTCCTGCTTGGTATATCTGCGATGGGGGACCATACGTATGCTAGGAGTGATCATGCTTGGTATATCCGCGATGGGTGATCACTACCTAGAGCTATATGATACAGTCCTGCTTGGTATATCCGTGATGGGGGACTGTTACGAGTGATCATGCTTGGTATATCCGCGATGGGTGATCACTGCCTACGGTATTAGACTATGCATATAGTTCTACTTGGTATATCCGCGATAGGGAACCGTACGCATGCTAAGAGTGATCATGCTTGGTATATCCGTGATGGGTGATCACTACCTGGAGCTAGGATGTGGTCCTACTTGGTATATCTGCGATGGGGGACCATATGTATTTAAGGGTGATCATGCTTGGTATATCCGCGATGGGTGATTACTGTTTGCACGATGAGATTATGCCTATGGTTCTGCTTGGTATATCCGCGATGGGGGACCATACGCATTCTAGAGGTGATGATGATTAGTTGTACTTGGTACATTTGATAGGCGATCGTATTTAGTTTGGTTCCATTTAGTGGTTCGGAACCCGAGGTTGTTGGACTTCGTAGATTGGTTTGAAATTCCATTATTTGGAGAAGTAGGCTTGGCCTAACTGTGTCACTCTAGCCTTAGTTTTATATATATTTGTGTCAATGGTTTCGAGAATCTTGTTAATTGAGTTAGAAAAGATGTTGGACCTCTGGGTGACTCATTCGGGATTTTCTACGATTCGATTATGATTTTATAAGATGAATTTAGAAGATATGGGAATGATTGTTATTACTTTGATCAAATTAATTAATTAATGTGGCTAGAGAATGGTTTGGTGTTTCGTCGGTTCTTAAATATGATGTATGTTGTGAATTGTGATATCATGATGAGACATAATGATGTATATGTTGGATGGAAGAGAAATCATGATTTCATGAGGGTTTGTTATGTAGCCTGAGCCTAGGAATTTCATGCTATTAGGTTATATTAAATGATTGAGGAATGTTATGCTTTTCTGCTTGAACTCAGTGGGATAAATGTCTGATTTTGTGAATGGTGAACTACAAATGGCTTGATCCCTATTGAGGGTACGTATGTAGTCTAACGAGGATGTTAGATGCAGCCATAAAGTATACGAAAAAAATTACTACGCAAATTCGAGGCATGAGTTGAGATTGGTACATATCCCGGAGACGGGGTATGTTAGATATACGGGTTTCGATGACATCACGTGTCTGTCCTGGACATAGGTCGGGATTGGGGCGTGACATGCATAATGTGGATGCAAATTTCTTCCTCCTTGATCTTGGACAATTTTGCACCTACAAAACAATTAACACCTGAGGTTAAGGCCAAGAGCCTCACGCGCCCACGATGAATGGGGGGGGCTTTGGCCGAAGAACCTCCAATGCCAAAGTTAGAATTTAGAGAGAAATAGCGTTTAGAGAATTTTGGGATTTTTGCCAAAGTGTTGGAATTAGGTTTTTGGTGAGAATGGGAGCCTATTTATAGGGATAGGGTTCTTGATTTTAGGGGTGGACACGGTTTGGTTCGGTGCGGTTTTGAGTGAAACCGAAACCGAAACCGAAATTTTTTGCGGTTTGGTTCGGTGCGGTTTTGAAGCCAAAACCGAATTGAAACCAAACTGTTTGGTTCCGTTCGGTGCGGTTTCAAACGGTTTCGGTTTGGTTTTTAAGAAAAAATATACAATTTGGAATTTAACATATTAATAAGCATTTCCCAATAGCAATAGGAAAAAGACATTTGTTATGTAAACAATTAGCATGTTACATGCAGTTGTGATGTTAAACCATGTTTGTGCAACAAAAGGGTGTCCCTTACAATGTTTATCATAAAACAAGTTGAATAAATTTGAATTCATTAAACGCAGTGTTCTAAAAAACGCCCTAGGCGGCCGCCTAGGCGGCGCCTAGGCGCTGGGCGGGCACCAACCGAGGTGATTTCTGGCAAAACGGATTGAAAAATCGGCCGAGCTCTAGGCGGCCGCCTAGGCGGCGCCTAGGCGGGCTAGGCGGCCTAGGCGGTGCTAGGCGGCTGGGCGGAACTGGACCGTTTTTTTTTTTTTTTTTTTTTCTATTCTAAGTTTCAACTTCTAAATTGAATTCTAATTCTATATTCCCGTGACCTAATTGAACTCCTCTGCACCGCTGCGTCTCTTTTTCGCCGTTCGCCCATTTCGTTTCTTCTTCGTTCTTCCTCATTTGCACTGCAACCTGCACCGCTGTACGACTTCGTCTTTTCCTCGGTTCTTCCTCATCTGCACTGCACTCGCTTGCTGCACCGCTGCACGACTTCGTGTCTTCTTCTTCTTCCTCATCTGCTGCACTGCACTCACCTGCTGACTTCGTGTCTTCTTCTTCTTCCTCATCTGCTGCACTGCACTCTGCAATCTGCACTTTGCAGCTACAGTCAACAACGAAGGCTGCGAAGCCCCCAAAAAGTGAGTTTTTGTTCTACAGATTTCAGATTTGTAAATTTTGAATTTGTTAAGTTATTGGAAAAAAAAATTACAGAGTTTTGGATTTGAAACCAATTGTATTGAGGGGAATCTGACAATCTGTTAACTTATTTGTCTACTGATACAATGATAATTGAAAGAAATTCTGATAGTATTATTTTCGTGCTGGTTGTTTGCTAGATCCAGGTGCACATCTTACTATCTTAGATTCTTAGCCTAATTTTGTATCAATTAATAATTATATATAGATGCATGCGAGGAGTCAATCTGCATATATTTATAAACACAAGAACATGTCTGTCACAATTGTTTGTATAATTGGGCATATACATGAACCTTTTTTGAATATAGCCTTTTGTTGAATGAGCTTTCCAATTGCCTTTAGAGTTAGATTGGTTTAGTTAGCTATTCTCAGAGCTATGACAACAATATGCATCAGTTAAGTGGAATTCTGCATCAGCAATTTGGTTTGGTTAAAAACAAAGGAAAAACCTAAATATATAAAGAAACTGAGAAGAAAGTATCTTTATGAAATATTACAATTTCATTACTTATAGATAAATGTAAAGAGGGTGTCTGTATGTGTGTATAAGTTGATTACGCATGCGTTTGTCTATCACTACTGGGACATTGTACCCTTTTTTAAATTTTCACAGGTGTCTCCCACCTGGATTCATGCATGTATGGTAAGCATGCTCATCTATGACCAAACCTATGTATGAAAAAAATTTATGGGAGGTATAAGATTTGATCTCACCTTGGCAGATTTCCTTTCGGCCAAAAGTTTCATCATACCCATTTCAGCTTCTTGAGGTGGCAGATTCTTGAACTGTTTTTCCATTTCATTTAGTTATACTTCTGAGTTCTGATCATCAATCTGAGTTGGCTAACTTGGCTTATAAGTTAATATACTGTGATAATTTTTTGTGGGAGATTAATACCTAAAAGTTTGTAATGTTTATTTTATATGAATTTTAGGATTGTTTCTTCTCTTGTGTGATGATGACTGGTACTTTATCTTCTGGAGCATCTACTACAATGTCATCCTCCTCCCAATCTGAAAAGTTTGTAATGTTTATTTTATTCGAACAGTTGACTCGTTGTTAATTCTATGAAATGTATGCCCATCATTCGTACTCACTGATGTTAATTCTATTATGTGAAATGTTTGTGCAACATTTGTACATTTGACTTATTAGTGTTGGACTTGAATGTTTCAATAGTTCTATTCTTCCATACTTACAAGTTACAAGCAGTGTCTAATTTTGAGAATGCTCATTCATTGGACATAAGATTGGAAATCACATTTCATTTCAGTGGTTGCAATCACTGCCTTGTTCTCAAGTATACCATATGATTATTACTTCATTTGTTGAAAGAAATATTTCTTTTGTACATTTTCTACATGTTTTGTAAGTGTCAATATACACTTATTCACAGGAAATACAAAAAATTTACCTAAATCCGCCTAGGCCGCCTAGGCACCCGCCTAGGCGCCGCCTAGCCGCCTAGGCGCTAGGCGCTAGCCCACCGCCCGACTAGCGCCTAGCGTTTTTTAGAACCTTGATTAAACGTGAGCGAAACTTTGATACTAGAATATATGATATCATGCTTCAAATGAGTGGACTTCATTAGATCATTGGTCGACTCTTAATAACAAGATTAGTCCACCCTTGTACATATATGTGTGTGTGATGGTATAAAATAACAAAGGTCCTTCAAGTTAATGAACGAAAGAAAGTGATGAATGATGATATTCTAGTGTGGTTGAGTCCCATACTAAGTGTATGGATTCTAACAAACAACCAATTAAAACATGAAATATAATATGGACATTTAATTAAATGTTTATTAATATTTGCGGTGCGGTTCGGTTTCGGTGCGGTTTTCAAAAGTCAAAACCGAAACCAAACCGTTTTCTATGTTGCGGTTTGGTTTCAAAACCGAAACCGTTTCAAAACCGCAAAACCAAACCGTTCGGTACGGTTTGATTTGGTTCGTGTTTCGGTTTCGGTTTTCGGTTCTAAGTGCCCACCCCTACTTGATTTAGGTTGAATTTAGGAGTTATTTGGTGATTCAATTAGCAATTAATATATTAATTAGGTATAAATATATTAATTGGCTAATTATCATAATAAAAGAAATGTTTTGGGAGGTTTTTTGAGGTTATGGAATGAGGATGGATGAGACAAATTTGAACTTGTTACCTATTTTGGGTACTCCTGATTTGGTTGATGGATGATTCTCCACTGCTCGCGTGTAGGAGACTCGGTATGCCTCGAGGGTAAATTTGTCATCTTCACCCAAAAATCCACGTGTCGCTTTGTGAATATTTTTGGCTCCACAAATGCCCCCACACCTGTTGGGCTGCTCGCAGAAAAGGGTAGCAGGTGTAGAGATCTTCTTGCTTCAGGAAACTTAGGACTGCTTCCTATTTTGATGTAGATTCTCTCTTTAATAGGAAATTAGATCCTTCTAGGAAAGGGAAATAAATTTCTCTCAAAGCCTATTTAAGTCCACCTTAAGTGGGTTATTAAATTAACTTAGGAGATCGATTTACTCTACCCTACAAGAGAGAGATAGCTTATAGGATATTTGTTCCCTCTCCTTTAGCAATCTTCTACATCTTGCCCGTGCAAAAGAACCGTCTTTCGTTGCTTTCTTCGTCTTCTTCGTGCCGCACTGAGGTAAGAAAAAATTAATTTTCCTTGTCTTCTTCTTGGATGGTGCTACCGCGGGGCAGCCGTCTGGGTGGTGCGGCACGTCGGCTGGCATGGGCCAGGAGTCGGCTCGGCATGGGCCGATGAGGTATTGTGGCAGGGACTACTGTTTTAAGCTGCTCGACTTGGCTAGAACCAACGGCAGCTTGTGTGGCTAGGGTCGCAGATTGTGGCGCTGGGGCGCAGTACTAGGCGAGTCACATGGCTCATGTCCTTTTAGGCTTTTGGATATGACGCGAGCTAGGCCGGTGATTGAGAGAAATGAAGAGGTTGTGGGCCTCATGAGCTGCTGGAATGTTGGGTTGAACTCCCCTGCTAGGTACCACGAATGGCATTGGCTACTTTAACTCTCATCGTCAGGAGAAACGTGGGCTGCTCCCAAAAGAGGAGGTGAATAGGATCAAGGCGGATGCATTGGCTCGTCCAATCACTGTTGTGGATCCAGCTGCAAGTGACGGTGGGAAAAAGGATCTTCCCTGCCTGCTCAAGAGATGCCGGCTGAGAAAAAACCAAAGATTTTTTTCCCTGCTCGCGCGGGTTCGTCGACTGCCTCCAAGCTTGTGATTGACTTGACTTTTTCCATGGGGACGAAAAATGAAGCTGCTAGATCTGAGCATGTGGCGCCTACCATGTCAAGAATGGCTAGTACGATTGCTGAGAGGATTGTTCGGCATAAAGGTCCTATCATGCCCCTAGTGCCGAATTTTGTACCAAGACGTCTGTTGGGAGCTAAGTCCGGTTCACCTTTGGAGAGGCTTGCTATTATGAAGAGCGATAAGGTGGACTCTGCTGCTAAAGTGGCGCCAAGGCCCATTCCTTATGCTGCTGAGATTGATTCGCCTGCTGGGAATGAGGAGACTGTTCGCGTAGGCAGCTGTGAGAAATCCACTAAGCCTGCTTCTGGGGAGGCTGCTGAGATCTATGTGCTTTTAAAACCAGATCTCTTGAAAACAAGGACGTTTGTGCCAAGTTTGTTAATGGCGTCAGAAAGGTGTTTGCTCAAGATCGTTTGCGAAACATACGACCCAATATAGAAAGACTACTCTCCTTGCTATGATGCAGATATAGCAAGGCTGCTAAGGAGACAGCAAATACTATGGCAGATTATGAGATCGTTGCTTTGAAGGGGTCTAATATTTATGCCCCCACTTCTTTGCAGCTTGAGACCGCTCGCCAAAAGATCGTTGACTTGAAGACTAGGCTTGACGCGATCCAAGTTAAGCATGAAAGTGCAGAGAAGGAGATTGGATGTTACATACCTCAGATTCAAGATCTTGAGTTTGCAGTTTCTGAGCTTCGTTTCGCAGCTTATGCAAAGGATGAAAAGTTGATTGCTGCTTATAATCAAGTGATCCACTTCAAGAGAATCGTCGATAGGCTTGAACCCCAAGTGTTGGAACTTCAAGATGTACTGACGATCAATGAAAGTCTGCAGAAGGAAGTGGATGAGCTGCAGAGCATCCATGTTGGTCTACTTGAGGAGGATGAGCAGCTGAAAGGTGAAAATGCTGGGCTCGGGGTTTCGAGACCTTCTCTATTTCTCCGGAAGACTTGCTTGATTTTACTTTTGAGGCTTCCATTGGTGAAGTAGTTGGAGAAGTTAGTGCCCAGGCTGGGGCAGCCGGGGGTGAAGCGCCGAATGATACCGCTGCTAAGAGCGTCATGGCTGCTGAAGGTGTGGCGACCGAGTAGTCGTTGGATGTCCAAGATGATACAGTCTTCTAGGTAGCCTTTAGGATTTTATTTTTTTCTTGTAGCTCTTGTTTTGCTTGAACTCATTCGACCTTTGCTAGTTGTTTATAAACATGTTTTCCTTCACTTTTCTTCATCTTCGCTTCTTTTGTTCATGCCCTAACCTTTAGACTTGATAGACCAGTGGCATGCATGCTACTTTTTTATAAGCAGACAAGCCCGCGTAGCCTATGTAGCCGTAGATGTTGGTGTAGAACTTTGCAAAGTTGTTAGCCATAGGGTTGGCAGCCGGATGCCTTACTTATAGAAGCAGACAAGTCCGCGTAACCACTAGGCTGTTAACTTGACTTTCTCCAATTCCGTAGGTTGCGTAACAAGTATCACAACACTTTAGGACTTGGTGTAGGTTGTTCCGCGCTTGACAGATGTGAAGCTTATCGACTACGTAGCATGTCGGCAGTGGATAAAACTTCATATATGCGTGCTAGCTTGTTTAACCTTTCACAAGAATGTGCGGTTGTATAAGTCTAGCGCGGTTTTACTGCTCGAAGGGCAAGCCGTAGGCAGTCTTCCAGAATCCGTAGGCTACCTTAGTGCACTCGGTAGCAGCTTTAGGGTTCCAGGGCAGCCGTCTGTAGGGCGTACTGCATAATGTGCCCCCTCCGTCTCTGGGGTCCGGTTCCCCAAGGATTAGGCCAAGAGACCTAAAATCCTTCAGTTAGCTAAGCCTTGAAAAAGACCATTGTGGCCACTTCTAGGAATCCCGGCGTAAGCCATCGTGCATCTAGTTATACTAGGGCAGCCAGGCTCATCCACGTCTGGATATTCGGAGTGTAAAGTTTATCCTCCCGTCTTGGAGAGCTGACCCATATGGGTGTCGGGGAATTGGTTTACCCTCTCGCACTGGAGAGCAATTAGTTTACCCTCTCGCACTGAAGAGCATGGTTGGTCCCTCGGGGGGGGGGCGCAATTCCTGCAATGAGTCCCTAAGTAAGGCACAATCTTTTTTTGAAGTGCAGGAGTGATCAGTTGTTGTAAGCATGCAGCTGAGCCAAGTTGTGATTACTTATGAATTCCTTATTAAAAAAACGAGTGAAACGAACGAGAACTTAGTTGTAAGGTAGGAACTGCATAACAACTGGATAGTCCTCGGCTTGTGAGGTGGTGCCCGTCGAGCTTCTTGAGTCTTCAGGTTTTGCTGTAGCGGGAGGTCACACATGGTACTTCTTCAGATTGTAGGCCATCCACTGCTTTTCAATATTTTTGCCGTTTCATGGTGGCGAGGGTGTAATTACTCTTGCCACCTACTCTGCTGATCTTGTACGGACTTTCCCAGATGGGATCCATCTTTTTGAAGCATTCTCTGTGGGCAGTGATGATTTTCTGATAACATCAATGAGAGCTTTTAAACTGTGGAATACAACTGATAGCATCGATGAGAGCTTTTAAACTGTGGAATACAGGTAGTCGGGCCCCCATCTCTTCTCGTATGATGGTAGAGCTTATTTCTGCTTCAGATGCGACTACTTGTCCAGTCAGACTTTGAATCTCCTTCAGAGTAGTGGGGAACTTCATATTCAAGATCGCTTGGATTTGCCTTAAGTGGGCATCGGCGAACTTCGTCCCAAAGTGCATGCTTCTCTGCCAGAGTTAGATCTTCTTTCATTATCAGTTTCCGAACAGTGGGTGGTCTGCTGGAAGTCCTTTTTGGAAGGCTGCTCTAGCTATCAAGTCGTTGCATCCGACTATTTTTGCATTCTCTACTTTGAACCGCCTCACATAGTCGCGAAGCGACTCCTTTAGGTTCTTCTTGACGTCGAACAAATGGTCAGACTTCTTTTTGATCGAGCGATATGATGAATATTCTTTGGTGAAAACCAAAGAAAGCTCGTAGAAATTTCGGATGGATTGTGGCGGCAGGGTATAGAACCAATCTTGCGCATCGCCTTGTAGAGTTGTGGCGAATATCTTGCACATGAGATCATCGTTGTTTCAATAAAGGATCATTGCGTTTCGGTAGCGCTTTAAGTGTCTCTCCGGGTCTTCATCCCCTTTGAAAGATGTGAAATGTGGCATGCTGAACTCGCATGGAGGCTCTGCCTGCTCGATCTCGTCCGTGATGGTCATGTTCCGTCGTAGTGCCTCGTCGGTGATCTCGTTGCGTTGGAAATCATGCAATCGTTTGGTCAAGAGTGTCTCTATTTCATCTTGAATTTGCCTTTGGGGTAGCGGAGCTCTCGGCTGCCCCCAGCCATGACTTACTGGTCTAGGCTGCTCTTCCATGTATTTGGCTCGTCTATGCTGCGGATGCAGTGCATGTGGTGCGTTGCTAGCAGGCGAGCGAGTTCTTCGCAGGCTGCTGGTTGAACTTGAGATGGATTGAGTGACTGCTTCTCTCCGTCCGTTGTGCTGCCTACTCTGATATGAGGTGGAGGATGCTCCTTGCGGACTTAGCCATGAATGAACAATTTTCCCGGAAGGTTGCTCATGTTGACTATCGGAGTGTGACCCCAACCGTGAATGTATGCTCATCCGTGGGCCTAGTCGAGAATGCACGCTCCTCTGCGCACTAAGACGGGAGTATACGCTATCTTGGGGGCCCAATCGGGAATGTACACTGCCCGAACGTTCGGCTCGTGGCTGGTCGAGTGGCTGCTTGCCAGGACGCTGTTGGAAAGGTTCGTCTGCCCTTGTCCTACTTTGGGATACCTCGTCCGGGGCACGTTGGATCCCGATGCGTTGCAAAAGTTGATTCACTAAGGTTGTCTGTTGTGCAAGGGCGCTCGTCAACTCTATGACTTGTCGAGACAAGTGTTGTTCACCATTTGGATTGGAAGAGCTTGGAATGAATGCGACTCCTTGGGCAGTGGAAGGGTGGTAGACTCCGGGCGCGAGATTTGAGTTTGGAAATGTCAAATCCGCGAAAAAAATGTGGTGAGAATGCCCCAGGCTCGATGGGAGGTCCGGATGGTTGAGATAGTCTTGGGCGGACTTGGACTGCTTGGAAAGCCACGGGAGCAGGCTGGGCCGTGAGAGTAGGCTGCTCGACTGGAGCAGGCTGGGTCACGGGAGTGGGTTGCTCGTCGAGAGCAGGCTAGGTCACGAGAGTGGGCTGCTCGTCGGGAGCATGCTGGGTCACGAGAGCAGGCTGGGCCACGGGAGTGGGCTGCTCGTCGGGAGTAAGCTGGGTCACGAGAGTGGGCTGCTCGTCGGGAGCAGGCTGGGCCACGGGAGTGGCCTGCTCGACGGAAGCAGGCTGGGCCACGGGAGTGGGCTGCTTGTCGGGAGCAGGCTGGGTCACGAGAGCAGGTTGCTCGGCAAGAGCAGGCTGGGTCACGAGAGCAGGCTGCTCGGTAGGAGCAGGCTGGGCCATGGAAGTGGGTTGCTCGGCAGGAGCAGGTTGGGTCACGAGAGCAGGCTGCTCGGCAGGAGCAGGCTGGGCCACAGGAGTGGGCTGCTCGACGGAAGTAGGCTGGGCCACAGGAGTGGGCTGCTCGACGGAAGCAGGCTGGGCCACTGGAGTGGGCTACTCGTCGGGAGCAGGCTGCTTAGTATGTGATGCATGCGAATGCGAGGCTTGGGCTCGGGCCTGTGCAAACTTGGATGGCACGGCTTGGGCCGTGGCCTTGGTGCCGTGAGCCTTGGATGGCACGGCTCGGGCCGTGGTGAAGGCACCATGGACCTCGCCACGAGTGGCTACCGAGGTAGCCACCGCGGTGGTTCCCGTGGTGGAAACTCGTGGTGGTGGTGCTGCTCCACTTACTGTCGCATTTAGCCTCACGGATCTCCGCAATCCCATTTCTTGAACATTAGAATTTTCACTTGTGGAATTTTCTAAATTTCTAGCCATTATATTTTGCTTATACGTTTTATCAAAGAACCTTTGCAAGTAAAAAATTCTAATAATAAGAACGTATGAAAAATATTCAAATGGACTAGAATATAAAGAAAAAACCTTTTTGTGCGAGAGTCTTCTACGAGTATGGATTTCAACTCTCAATGAAAGCACCAATTTGTGGATGCAAATTTCTTCCTCCTTGATCTTGGACAATTTTGCACCTACAAAACAATTAACACCTTAGGTTAAGGCCAAGAGCCTCACGCGCCCACGATAAATGGGGGGGGCTTTGGCCGAAGAACCTCTGATGCCAAAGTTAGAATTTAGAGAGAAATAGCGTTTAGAGAATTTTGGGATTTTTGCCAAAGTGTTGGAATTAGGTTTTTGGTGAGAATGGGAGCCTATTTATAGGGATAGGGTTCTTGATTTAGGTTGAATTTAGGAGTTATTTGGTGATTCAATTAGCAATTAATATATTAATTAGGTACAAATATATTAATTGGCTAATTATCATAATAAAAGAAATGTTTTGGGAGGTTTTTTGAGGTTATGGAATGAGGATGGATGAGACAAATTTGAACTTGTTACCTATTTTGGGTACTCCTGATTTGGTTGATAGATGATTCTCCACTGCTCGCGTGTAGGAGACCCGGTATGCCTCGAGGGTAAATTTGTCATCTTCATCCAAAAATCCACGTGTCGCTTTGTGAATATTTTTTGCTCCACACATAACACATTACTTTGGTCCCTGAGATTGAAAATCAATAGAAATGGTCCCTGAGATTGTCCACCATCCATAATTTTGATCCTTCCGTTAAAAACTCTTTGGGCAATTTTAAAAACTTCGTAACTCAATTGTTTCTTAACCAAATTCAACTCATAATATATCAAAATGAAGATAGGAAATTGTAGAACAAGATTATGGAAGCCTAATGGTTGCCAGAGATGGTCGGAAAACAGCCTGTCGTAGAGTATCGATCAGATGTTGAAAGTCGTCCAACAATTAAAACATGTCACCGATGAGGCACAATCCCGACACGAATACTTGTATTTCAACTAGAATGTGACAGGTGAAACAGAGAAAGATTTGCACAACTACGCCAAATGGCACCAAATCCGGAAGTCGTGACATGCAAATGATATCAAAACCGACACACTACTAGAGTAAGAGAAGATCCTAAGTATGCTCTGAACAAACCTGGCTCTGATACCAATCTAACATGCCCCGATCCTGATATTCCACGAACACCAGGATAGGCACATGCTAGCCGACACCCGAGGGTGACGACAACCATTTATTGAATGCAAATGCTGAGAATAAGGAATAAATAAAACTTATAAATATAAATGAATAATGAATATACATTTAAGGAACGTTTTCAGAGCATACGACTAACGAGAACACTGAAAGAAATAATATAAAATTGAATGAAACAAAGGATGGATCCTACACCGAGAGGACTCGAAGATACCGATATGGAAGTGCCTGGATGCCGGGATTGTATGCCTTAATTCTAAGTCCTGAAGGGGGCGCAAAACAAACATGAGTGGACCAAGTTGATATATATATAATAAAACAGTTATCAACATACTAACCCCCAGGTTTTATGAAAACACATATATAATGATAAACATAGGTTTTCTGAAACCTAGCATGTCGTGCAATGTCTCAAATCATAACTTGTATATAATAATCACTAGTGAATTGTCCGATAACCCCCAGGCCCCATGCCGGCTCCCCATCTCTGAGCAGACAGTCAGAGGAAAATACACTTCAGGCCCCATGCCAGCTCCCCGTCCCTGTCCTAAATAGCCAGAGGAAACACACTCCAGGCCTTATGCCAACACCAAACCGTCGCCCGGGACAGACCGGAATCTATCCCTACGTCCCGTAGCGGAAGGGACCACTAGGTAAGTACAAAACTATTGAACATATATATATTGAAAAGCAACTTCATAGTATAAAGTCATCCATCATCTATACTATAAAGAGGTATTCGAAACATGTTCTAAATATCATATCGTTATCAATAAGATATTCTATAAGAACACGGGTTATAGGAAAAATAGTAATAATTCAAAATAGCCTCAGTAAGCATGTTATCCCACAAAACGTTTCATAGAACATAATCATTAAATCATGCTTTTCATTTATGCATTTCTATATTCAAAACACGCATTTTTAGAAGGGGTCCACTCACAAATACTTAGCCGCCGAAGAGCCACGCAAACTAGCAACCACGGAAACATCACAAATATTGCCCCTAAGCACATAAATGGTCAAATTAATAAAACTCTATTATAACAATTGAATTTGGGAAAACGGATGTCGGATACGGATTCAGGACGTCGAATTACCCTAAGAAGGGTCCCGGTTAAATTTCGTAAACGTCAATAGAATATTCCTAGAATATTCCCTGACGGAATATTCCCTAATGAAATATTCCTTAGTGGAATATTCCCCATAAAGGGTTTGGACAAGTTAGGGTTAAGGGTAATGCGGTTTAAAGGGTTGGCTTAGGATGCACGGGCCAAAGGCTCTAAAGGAAAATGGCCTAAAGGCCTTTTGAGTTTTTAAAAAGAAATGGGTTTAAGGGAAAATGGGTTAGGCTTTAAAATAAATGGGTTGGGGTTTTAAGGAGGACGGGCCGAAGACCCTGATTTAAAATGGCCCAAGGGCCTTTTACATTAAAACAATAAATAAAATAAATAATAAAAACTGAAATGGGTTTTGGGTTGGGCTCGGCAGGAAAGGCCCAAAGGCCTTGGGATTTCTGGGTTGCCGGATTCAAAGGAAGGAGAAGGCCTGATTTCGGCAGGAAAGCTACACCAAATTTAAACGGCCATAACTTTGTCAATACTCAACGAAATCGAGTGATTCAAAAAGGAAAGTTGTAGTACTTAGCGAGACGAAGAGATTGATACCTTGCACTCCGGCCAACTCGCCATGGTTTGGCCGGAAATTGCCTCGAAATCAGCTGTCCGAGCTCGTGTACGGGGCTTCATAGTTCGACTTCAAAGATGCCAAGACTATGGTTGAGTTTGTAGTGACGAGATAAAGACGATGGTGTTGTCGAAATTGTGATTTGATGATGATTTTAGGATATGGGTTATAGGTGTGGCACGGTGACGGAGAAGAAGAGAGAGGGAAAGTGAGGGAGAGAAAGATGAAGCTTAGAGGATGAAGATGATGGTGAAGTCCTCGTGATGGTTGTGTGTGTATATGTATGGGTGTGTATGTGTGCTCTTGTCGGAGAGAAAAGCACCGAGAGGGAGAGAGATAGAAATGAAACAGAGAGGGAACTCGAGGAGAATGAGAGCAGAGAGAGAGAGTGGGAGAAGACTGCCACGTGGCAGCTAAGGAGAGGGGACCGGGGACAAAATTTCAAGGGTGGGCCCCTTGGGCACACCATTTAAGACCAAAACAATTTTAAAAGTAAGATAATCTCAAACTTAGTGAAAATACAATTTAAATTAGGGGTGGGTGTAACATACGATGGCATCTGATGCCAACGTAACAAAGACATGTGTAAGTTGTTTTTATCCAAATGTCTTTGTTTTACTGGTTGAGGGCGTTACGTGATTGTGATATATAAGCTGTTGTCCAATGGAGTGTGTGGCAAATGTGAAGAAAATCAAGAAAATAGTTAGATTTAAACATATTTTTATTTTATCAAATCAAATGTTACATTTAGATTTAAACCCTTTCATCATGTACCATAAAAAAAAAAAGAAAATCATCTTATTTAAGATGTCAATTTTTGTATATAAACGAAAAGATTACAATTTATTTCTGAAAGAAAGAATAAAAAGTTTTAAGGGCATGACGATTTCTTATTTCCAATGAATTCATGAAATCTGATGAAGATGGTTGTGGAATCAACTTCCAAAGGATATAACTTTCAAGACTTCAAGTCACCAAAAAATTGGAGCTTCTGCAGGGAGTGGTCTTGGTACGTTCGGTCCACCTGTATTAAAATACTGTCTAAATAACAAATACTAAAATAACGAGTGTTATATAATACTAGCATATATGTGTTGAGATGCTAGCATATATGTGATGAGATATGTAATGAGATGCTAGCATATATGATGAGATATATTACGAGCTAGCATATACAATGAGATGCTGGCATATATTTATGATGAGATATGTGATGAGATGCTAGCATATATGTGATGATATATGTAATGAGATGCTAGCATATATGATGAGATATGTTACGAGCTAGCATATACAATGAGATGCTAGCATATATTTATGATGAGATATGTGATGAGATGCTAGCATATATGGGATGAGATATTGATTCAACCGTACATGATAGGTGGATCCGGCTAACATGCCATTTCCTATTGGTTTATTTCACCTGGGTTACTCATTCCTGTTAAGATATTTGACGTAGCATAACCGTAAGACTATTATTTTGGTTATGGTTTTGATTTATCGCCATGCTTGTTATTTTCTGGGAAATTAAACAGGTATTACTGCGAGGGGCTACTATCTTTGGTAGTTGGTATTGGTTTGAAAATTTTTATTTCACTCACTCACATTTTCTGTTTTTGTACCCCTCCATGTTCTAGCAGCAGAGTTCCGTATCGACGAAGATTCGTGGCACTTTTCAGCACAGATGTCTTTTATGAGGGTATAATCATTATCTCACCTTACTGTACTATACCTATGCTCTGTATCGCACGCGAAATTGGTCCATATCCGCTCACCGTGCACTCGTGTACTTATGCACTTTTAGATTTTAATTTATTCACATTTTATATATATTATCACACTTTATGGCTTCATCACCTTCCAGGTGTCGGCCAGTATAGCTCGATTCGGAGTCCTAGTGCACATTCCGGGTCGGGGTGTGTCACAGGTAGGTGACAACCTCTAATATATTTCTCCTATCATTTCCCTCTATACCTGATTTGTTAAAGTCCACTTTTAATTTTTTGGTATTCCTACATAAACCAATAAAAAAGAACACAATAATTTATCTGATAAAAGAAACGGTAACATGAGGAAAAAAATATATGGAATAACAACAACTTGTATTTACATCGTGTAAAGTCATTCATGTATAATCACATGCATAAACTCTCCCCTAACGTACACATTTCTGCTGATTCAAAAGTAGGTAAAAGGGACTTCTGGCTGGGGAGTCCACAAAAAAATGCCGGTTCCTAAAGAAGCATTATTCAATAAAATTTAATACGTCACATGTAAAAATGTCGTAAAAATGTAATGAAAACAAAATCATACGGTATCTGCTCATGCCGATCAGATAAGACTCGATTTGAGTGAGTTACCTAGCTCCTACCCTAAAAAACAGACAAAATCGAAGAACAAATGAATCCAACTCTACAAAGTCCATGCAATGAATCAAATGCAATGTAGCATATGATAAGATCAAATCCACAACCTGGTTTTGAAATTTCTCATAGATGACCAAGTCAGTTTTGTCTTCACATATTCTTATTTGCTGTCACGTGGGAATTACCACTCCCATTATTCAAAGCTCCATCAGTGGATTGCCCGTTTTGCTGCGGCTCCGGCGTTTTCTTTCTACCAAACTTGGCATCATAAAACAATTTAAAATCCTTTAAAATATAAATAATTTTGGATGAGATAAATCCATGAGTTCTTTATACAATCCTATCCAGTGTACATTTGAAAAAATGAAAGGAGAAAAAAGTGCAGAGCAAATACCTATCAGGAGTGATATCAGAGATTTCGATGGGAGCCCAAGACAGTAACATATTTCCAACACAAAGCAAGCTTCCTTCATAGTCCACACCATTCTCTGTACCTTCACCAGCAAAAATGGAAGAATTGTAATAATTATTGCTTAAAGTGAAATTAATAAAAAATAATAATTAAGGAGTAGGCAGGTACCGCTGAAAGCGAAGCTAGTGGTCAGGGATGTTGTCGATGAGATTGATCTGATCATAATGAGAGAAGGTGCGCCTGAGAGATGGGAGTGACTGTTGGATTGCATGCTTCAGGTGGTCTTCTTTCCGGAAGGTCCAAATGAGGTTTGTTAATGCCCCGGCTGCCCTCGCTCCCCATTTTTTATTTCGTCTCTGTCTCTATCTCTTTCTCCTTCTCTACATGTTTCTGTCATTGTTGATATGCTGCAAAATAACTTTAAAGTTCAAAAAATAAAAAATCCAAAACATAATTAATTAAAAAAGATAACAATTAATTTGGTTTAATTTTAAAAGCCCTTGAATTTCTTATAGTTTTTTGGGCAACCAAACGAAGAAGTGGAAGTTTCGATTTAGGAAACAAACCCATTGACTGTTCTCGATGTTAAATTCGTAGAAGGTGACGTGGGCGGCCGTAATCAGAACCTCTTCGATAAAGGGATCGTTTCTCTGCAGAGATTGACCATTTTGGTGTTATGTTTTTACCTAGAGATAAAGGCAATGATTCCGTTTTTGTATGGAAAAGTAAGACCCATACATAGAAACTGGAGGAGTGCTGGGGAACGGGAGTGGTTGGAGCGCAAGGGATCGTGAAATTGGAATGGGGACTACTACGGCAACTGCTTCAAATACAGTTTCTTTCTTTAGTGTTGAACCTCCCAACTCAGATCGTGGAAATCTATGGGCGAGAAAACTGCCCACTACCGCTTTGCAGTTTGATAGGCTTAAGCACGTCTACTTGTTTTGCTTCTTTTTTTCAATTTTCCATTTTCTTTTCCAATACTTTTTGGATTTTTGTTTTATTTAGTTATTTTATATCTTCTTTCTACTGTAACCTTCTTTTATACTTCTTCTATACATATATGGTAAAGATAATATATATATATATATATATATATATATATATTATTTGTGTTTTTAAACTGTGCACTACTGCTTAGCAGTTTGTGAGGGTTAACTGTTAAGCACGTCGGTTTATAGATTTTTTTTTAATTTGGTTTATGTTCTGTAATGGTTTTTTTACGAATTTGTCCTCATTTTCAAACCTTTTGTGGTTTTTTATTGTGAAGGAAACAAAGGGTAATATTGGGTTTATCGAATGCTTCACCAAACTGGGGCTCTCACTTTATATATATAGATGAACCAAGTGCATCAAAGCTCCTACGTCAAAATGCATGCCAATGTTTTCGACATATAGGCTCCTTTACTAAAATTTCGTTATGTTTGCATAGCTAGCACTAGATAACATAATTAACCTTTCTTATGACCATGGCGACACCGAAGTATTCTTGAGCAAACCGCGGGTATAGGGCCTAGCGGGTTTAGGAAGAGTAGGCTTGCCCGTATGAATAGAACAACCAGGATGCCATCCTCCTGGTCTTCTACAGGGGTCGAGGATTCCGATGCCGATGAATTGTTTCCTAGCTTCCACTCCGACATTGTTCATCACCACCATGCTGACCAGGAGCAAGCAGAAGATTATTGAGTTCATGCTTGAAATGCCCTTAGTTGTGTTTTATTCTGTATTGGCATATAAGAGACTGGCCATTTATATGGATTATGGAATTTGTCTAGGGTTTTATTTGCTTCAACAGTTTTATTTGCTCTTTACCCTTAAGTTTTATTTGCTCTGTACCTTGAGAGGCAATGTAGCAGTTACATGTGAAAAGAAGTGGAAACATGAGGGTTAATTTTCAAGTTTTAATTCAATGGCTGAGTATTTATCGTCACAGTAACAGTAAAAAGAGTTTCTGGTGCAGTTAGGATCTCTATATATGCACTGCATTATATATCACGTTTATTGTATATGTATAAATTATTGGAAAATGTAAAGATTTTTACAAATTATCCCTTTCGTCACCATTTTGTGGAAAATCGTTAAGTATGAACATGTTAGATACCTGTAACTCGATTGGTGAAAAATGTCTCTCAAAAAAAGCATAGTTTTTACAAAAGGTTACTAAAATTTAAGGTCCCCAAAAAAAATGAGGACAATGTGTGGTCGCAGACTTCACACATCCTTAGGACCAGCCCTTAGAGAGATAAAAAGAGGGGGATATGTTGGGTTTTACGGCTCAAAATTAGGATGATGCAAAGAATTAGGTTTGTATTACCTATTTGGTTTTGGTGTCCTATTTGGGTTTGGATTTTGACTTCTTAATTGGTTTCCTTGGTGGAGAGATTTCGTTAATTACCTATTTGATTAGGATTTAGATTTACTTCCTATTAGGAATCTTATTGTAACCTAGGTCCTATGCACTATAAATAGGACCTTAGGGTTAGTGTATTTTGATGTGGCTCATTCGTGTGGCAATTTAGTGAGAGGCAATTTGTGAGTTTGTGAGTTAGAGAGCAATTGGGGAAAATCTTCTCCATTAGTTCTGGGTTCTCTACTCGTTTGTTTTGGGGTTTGTAATTTGTGGGATTTGGGTTGTGTGAGTTTAAATACTCTTTTGTAATCTCCGTTTGTTTAGTGAAATTCCTCGCCGCGCTTCGCTCGTGGACGTAGGCTTTACGCCGAACCACGTAAATCTCTTGTGTTAGTTTGAGATTGTTTGTTTTAGCTTTCACCTACAACGTTGATATTGGTACTTTGTTATAATTCGCTTCCGTTTGCGCATAAAAGTACAACAGGATATAGTTCACCCGGTTACACCCAAGAATCTGCCAAGGTAAGGGCATCTCTTGCCAAGGCCAAGTCTCAATAAAGATTAGGCAAAAGCTTCGAGTGTTATGTATTTTATTCATAAAGGATTAAAAATTGTGATAAGTTGATAACAGTACACGTGTTTGGCACTATATCATTGTTAACTCATCCAGTCATACAGGAAAACAGAAATAAACTTACAAGCATCCTCTTCCGGGGTAAATTTATGACCAACAAATTCTTCAAGTCATGCAATATAACCCGCATATCACGGTAGCGTCAATCTGAAAGCATGGCAAGATGGAAATACTAACAGACGACTGCAAGATCACTTCCTCCAAAAATGAATTCACTCAGTTCCAACTTCTTGAAATTTGACATGTTTACCATGCACCTCCAGCATACATGTAAACTCTGCTTTCCTCCAAATTACACTTTGACACCAATGTATCCTTGAAAGGCATAAATTAACGTTCTGAGCGATCCCAACTCATCCTCATTTGACACCAATGTATCTTTCCTCCTTTACCATTTTTTATACTTTTTGTTTGTGCTCGTTTGCGCATGGTTCTAGTGTTAGAGTAAACATAAACCAAGAACGAGTTATATGAACTACTGTTATCAAAACACAAGTCATTGTTCATTAAACTAATGTATGGAGAAAACCGTACTTGCAGATGAACCCGGAGAAGCAGCCATATTCGAATTCAGCAATAAGACCGTAGTGTGCCTTCTCCTCTCTTCAGTAATCAAAGCTCTTAACTAATAATAGGTCTTAGTCCTGATAATAAAGCGTACAAACTGCGAGAGTAGAGGCCACTATATATACAACATAATCCTAGCCAAATTCTATATATGCAACTTGACTTAAATATTATGCAATTCTGTGTACACTAATATTCCAAATTCAACGAAGCACCACTATATGCAAAAATTAAAACACATAACGTGTATTATCAATATTACAACGTGAAAAACTTAAAACACATTCAAAATGCTTTGTTGATTTGAGACAGACAGTGTTGCGTTCTCGGTCTTTATATATGTTTCTTCCCAACATGATAGCACATCATGAATGCTAACCGAAAGTGTGTTTCTGCTGCTGCATTGAGTGGACTTCAATTATGTTATTTGCCATTTCAAATCCATTGGATTATCACATTGGAATTCATTCAGAGATGACGTAACATTATGATTACCACATGATCATCGCTTAATACATTTTGATTAGCATTAACCTTTAGATAATTAAATTTAAAAAAGGTAAACAATCTAGGGGTGGAAACTTGTTTTCCTTTTTGGAGCCTACGTTGAATGCCTTCCCTACAAGGGCTAAATCCTTTTTCCTTGTCTTGCTTGGCCTTTTTAGTACACAAAATAGTTTTACAGACTCCAGCTTTCATAAACAAATTTGATAGAATAAGTCGCAACAAGACTACAAGAAAGATTCTGCCCTAATATCAAAATCGGATAATATTATCCCGACAACATCCGTGATTATGTTTGTATAAAAAATTTAAACCCTGTTAGCAAAAAATCGAATCGATGGCTAGAATGTCACGTTAAATACGAATTCGTAAGATAAACCTATATGAAATGTTATGCTTTAGTCATAGATGTCCGTGCTTATTACATTACAGGAAGTAGGATGCTTTTTCTTTCAGTTTTCAATAAGGTTTGTTATACAATACACATATTACAGCCCAAAGGTTTTCTGAAAGACCCTTATTCTCGTTATAGAATATAAACAAAGTACGTGAGAGTTGCTACATAAAAATGCAAATGTTTTCCCACAATCTTCATCCATCTAAATCACTTATTACCATCGCGACACCGAAGAATTCTCGAGCAACCGCGGTTATAAGGGTTCGCGGGTTTGCGTGGACCTTCGGCGGTAGCATTACAACCTCGAGTTGGCCCGCCTGGTCTTCTGCATGGGTCGAGGACTCCGGGGTCACCTTTGACTTCGGAGTTTAGCACCACCATGCTAACGAGGAGCAAGCAGAGGAGGAATGATTTCATGTTTGAAATGCCCATGAGTATTATTCGTAAATGTATCTCTAATAATTTGTATTTGTGTTCACTATTGGCAGAAGACTGTCAATTTATATCAATTTTCGCCATGGTTGAGTTAGAAACAATGGGTTTTAACAGATATTTGTGTTTGTTTTTATGGTTTTATTTGTTGTTGATCATGAGAGGTATATGGAGCAGTTACATAACACACTGCTATATAAAGGTCCTTGGTTACACGGCAATGGTTGAGCATTTATCTCTGTGTCAACGATATGATGGAAGCATACAATACACGCCAATTACACGTAAAATCTCAATTCCGAAAAAAAAAATCTCAATTAAAGGACGATTATAATATTGAGAAATATTTTTTATAACTACTAATGAATTGTTAGGAAGTGCTTTTAAAATGACAAAGTGCTTTTAGAGAAAATGTTTTTGGTTTGTTACAGGAAGCACTTCGAGTGTTTTTCAAGGATTCACTTGCATTTTTACAAAGAATTGGTTCCAAAAACATATTCACCAAAAACACTTTCAGCCACTTTAAAAGCACTTCCAAACAAACCCTAAATTTATAGTAGGATTTTTCGAACCAAACAAAGTCAAGTGTGATGTCGTTCTAGAATACTGTAACTGAAATCAAAAAAGTATAAAAGGAAAGGAAATTATTGTTAGCACTCCAAAAATCTCATTTTACACTTTTCATAAGTGTATTTTTCTTTCTAAATAGAAAGTTTGGAGATCAAAACTAAATTTTTTGAGTGCCAATAACAAGTATCGAAAAGGAATTGTGGTAGAAATTACAATAGGCTATAATTATTAAATAAATAATAATAAAAAACACAATCATGATTAAACAAAGGTGTGTAGGATTAAAAAAATGCATTTTATTATTTCTCTATTGAAAATTGGGTCAATTCTTGATATCGTCATAATACGTGTCTCCTTCTTCATGTTCAACAAACGAAGGGACTACTACGGTGTTACACCCACCCCTAATTTAAATTGTATTTTCACTAAGTTTGAGATTATCTTGCTTTTATAAATTTTTTGGTCTTCAAGGGTGGGCCTAATCTGCCATGCCCCGATCCTGATATTCCACGAACACCAGGATAGGCACGTGATGGCCGACATCCGAGAGTGACAACATCCATTTATTGAATGCAAATGCTGAGAATAAGGAATAAATAAGACTTATAAATATAAATGAATAATGAATATGCATTTAAGGAACGTTTTCAGAGCATACGGCTAATGAGAACACTGAAAGAAATAATATAAAATTGAATGAAACAAAGGATGGATCCTACACCGAGAGGACTCGAAGATACCGATACGGAAGTGCCTGGATGCCGGGATTGTATGCCTTAATTCTAAGTCCTGAAGGGGGCGCAAAACAAACATGAGTGGACCAAGTTGATATATATATATAATAAAACAGTTATCAACATACTAACCCCCAGGTTTTATGAAAACACATATATAATGATAAACATAGGTTTTCTGAAACCTAGCATGTCGTGCAATGTCTCAAATCATAACTTGTATATAATAATCACTAGTGAATTGTCCGATAACCCCCAGGCCCCATGCCGGCTCCCCATCTCTGAGCAGACAGTCAGAGGAAAATACACTTCAGGCCCCATGCCAGCTCCCCGTCCCTGTGCTAAATAGCCAGAGGAAACACACTCCAGGCCCTATGCCAACACCAAACCGTCGCCCGGGACGGACCAGAATCTATCCCTACGTCCCGTAGCGGAAGAGACCACTAGGTAAGTACAAAACTATTGAACATATATATATTGAAAAGCAACTTCATAGTATAAAATCATCCATCATCTATACTATAAAGAGGTGTTCGAAACATGTTCTAAATATCATATCGTTATCCATCAGATATTCTATAAGAACACGGGTTATAGGAAAAATAGTAATAATTCAAAATAGCCTCAGTAAGCATGTTATCCCACAAAACGTTTCATAGAACATAATCATTAAATCATGCTTTTCATTTATGCATTTCTATATTCAAAACATGCATTTTTAGAAGGGGTCCACTCACAAATACTTAGCCGCCGAAGAGCCACGCAAACTAGCAACCACGGAAACATCACAAATATTGCCCCTAAGCACATAAATGGTCCAATTAATAAAACTCTATTATAACAATTGAATTTGGGAAAATGGATGTCGGATACGGATTCAGGACGTCGAATTACCCTAAGAAGGGTCCTGGTTAAATTTCGTAAACGTCAATAGATTATTCCTAGAATATTCCCTGACGGAATATTCCCTAATCAAATATTCCTTAGTGGAATATTCCCCATAAAGGGTTTGGACAAGTTAGGGTTAAGGGTAATGCGGTTTAAAGGGTTGGCTTAGGATGCACGGGCCAAAGGCTCTAAAGGAAAATGGCCTAAAGGCCTTTGGGGTTTTTAAAAAGAAATGGGTTTAAGGGAAAATGGGTTAGGCTTTAAAATAAATGGGTTGGGGTTTTAAGGAGGACGACCTGATTGAAAATGGCCCAAGGGCCTTTTACATTAAAACAATAAATAAAATAAATAATAAAAACTGAAATGGGTTTTGGGTTGGGCTCCGCAGGAAAGGCCCAAAGGCCTTGGGATTTCTGGGTTGCCGGATTCAAAGGAGGGAGAAGGCCTGATTTCGGCCGGAAAGCTACACCAAATTTAAACGGCCATAAATTTGTCAATACTCAATGAAATCGAGTGATTCAAAAAGGAAAGTTGTAGTACTTAGCGAGACGAAGAGATTGATACCTTGCACGCCGGCCAACTCGCCGTGGTTTTGCCGGAAATTGCGTTTTGAAGTTTTGAAAATTGCCCAAAGTGTTTATAACGAAATGACCAAAATGATGGATGGTGGACAATCTCAGGGACCATTTCTATTGATTTTCAATCTCAGGGACCAAAGTGATGTGTTAGGCACATCTCAGGGACTATTTTGGTTATTTAGCCTAATTAAAAATAAGAGCAATTAAGGACTCGAACCCGCTCACACGTAAATGGAAGAACTAGTACTTGCCGACTACGCTACGACTATGTAGAAATTATTGGCAAATGTAAAGTTTTTTCCAAATTATCCCTTTCGTCGCCATTTTGTGGAAAATCATTAAGTATGAACATGTTAGATACCTGTAACTCGATTGGTGAAATAATGTCTCTCCAAAAAAGCATATTTTTTTTTTTTACAAAAGGTTATTAAAATTTAAGGGCCCCAGAAAAAATGAGGACGCTGTGCGTTCGCAGACTTCGCACATCTTCAGGGCCGGCCCTTAAGAGGGATAAAGAGAGGGATATAGTTCACCCGGTTACACCCAGGAATCTGCCCAAGGTAAGGGCATCTCTTGCCAAGGCCAAGTCTCAATAAAGATTAGGCAAAAGCTTCGAGTCTTATGTATTTTATTCATAAAGCATTAAAAATTGTGATAAGTTGATAACAGGACACGTGTTTAAAACTATATCATTGTTAACTCATCCAGTCATACAGGAAAACAAAAATAAACTTACAAGCATCCTCTTCCGGGGTAAATTTATGACCAACAAATTCTTCAAGTCATGCAATATAACCCGCATATCACGGTAGCATCAATCTGAAAGCATGGCAAGATGGAAATACTAACAGACGACTGCAAGATCACTTCCTCCAAAAATGAATTCACTCAGTTCCAACTTCTTGAAATTTGACATGTTTACCATGCACCTCCAGCATACATGTAAACTCTGCTTTCCTCCAAATTACACTTTGACACCAATGTATCCTTGAAAGGCATAAATTAACGTTCTGAGCGATCCCAACTCATCCTCATTTGACACCAATGTATCTTTCCTCCTTTACCATTTTTTATACTTTTTGTTTGTGCTCTTTTACGCTCGTTTGAGCATTGTTCTAGTGTTAGAGTAAACATAAACCAAGAACGAGTTATATGAACTACTATTATCAAAACACAAGTCATTGTTCATTAAACTAATGTATGGAGAAAACCGTACTTGCAGATGAACCCGGAGAAGCAGCCATATTCGAATTCAGCAATAAGACCGTAGTGTGCCTTCTCCTCTCTTCAGTAATCAAAGCTCTTAACTAATAATAGGTCTTAGTCCTGATAATAAAGCGTACAAACTGCGAGAGTAGAGGCCACTATATATACAACATAATCCTAGCCAAATTCTATAAGGATTTCCCTATTAAAATCCATATAGAAAACTGATTCCAATCCAACAGTGGTTTAGTATCTCTGTTCCTTAAGCATTCCAGAACAATATGGATTACAAATCAATTCCCAATGAGACTTCCTATTAAATCTTGAATTCAAAAACTAAATACGGACTCATACCAATGCTCATATTCTTACATCTACTTCTTGTCATGCAATGTTCTGAGCGAGCGAGAACCCATGGTAAAGAGAGAATATATAACTTGGTTATATCTCGTTTGTGTCTACAAGAATACAATATCGCCTTATTCACATGATTAGTGTTTTTTTGTTTTTTTGTTTCTGGACTTAAAAAAAAAACAGAAAATGAGTACAACTTGACTTAAATATTATGCAATTCTGTGTACACTAATATTCCAAATTCAACGAAGCACCACTATATGCAAAAATTAAAACACATAACGTGTATTATCAATATTACAACGTGAAAAACTTAAAACACATTCAAAATGCTTTGTTGATTTGAGACAGACAGTGTTGCGTTCTCGGTCTTTATATATGTTTCTTCCCAACATGATAGAACATCATGAATGCTAACCGAAAGTGTGTTTCTGCTGCTGCATTGAGTGGACTTCAATTATGTTATTTGCCATTTCAAATCCATTGGATTATCACATTGGAATTCATTCAGAGATGACGTAACATTATGATTACCACATGATCATCGCTTAATACATTTTGATTAGCATTAACCTTTAGATAATTAAATTTAAAAAAGGTAAACAATCTAGGGGTGGAAACTTGTTTTCCTTTTTGGAGCCTACGTTGAATGCCTTCCCTACATGGGCTAAATCCTTTTTCCTTGTCTTGCTTGGCCTTTTTAGTACACAAATAGTTTTACAGATCCAGCTTTCATAAACAAATTTGGTAGAATAAGTCGCAACAAGACTACAAGAAAGATTCTGCCCTAATATCAAAATCGGATAATATTATCCCGACAACATTCGTGATTATGTTTGTATAAAAAATTTAAACCCTGTTAGCAAAAAATCGAATCGATGGCTAGAATGTCACGTTAAATACGAATTCGTAAGATAAACCTATATGAAATGTTATGCTTTAGTCATAGATGTCCGTGCTTACTACAGGAAGTAGGATGCTTTTTCTTTCAGTTTTCAATAAGGTTTGTTATACAATACACATATTACAGCCCAAAGGTTTTCTGAAAGACCCTTATTCTCGTTATAGAATATAAACAAAGTACGTGAGAGTTGCTACATAAAAATGCAAATGTTTTCCCACAATCTTCATCCATCTAAATCACTTATTACCATCGCGACACCGATGAATTCTCGAGCAACCGCGGTTATAAGGGTTCGCGGGTATGCGTGGACCTTCGGCGGTAGCGTTACAACCTCGAGTTGGCCCGCCTGGTCTTCTGCATGGGTCGAGGACTTCGGGGTCACCTTTGACTTCGGAGTTTAGCACCACCATGCTAACGAGGAGCAAGCAGAGGAGGAATGATTTCATGTTTGAAATGCCCATGAGTATTATTCGTAAATGTATCTCTAATAGTTTGTATTTGTGTTCACTATTGGCAGAAGACTATCAATTTATATCAATTTTCGCCTTGGTTGAGTTAGAAACAATGGGTTTTAACAGATATTTGTGTTTGTTTTTATGGTTTTATTTGTTGTTGATCTTGAGAGGTATATGGAGCAGTTACATAACACACTGCTATATAAAGGTCATTGGTTACACGTCAATGGTTGAGCATTTATCTCTGTGTCAACAATATTGTGGAAGCATACAATACACGCCAATTACACGTAAAATCTCAATTCCGAACAAAAAAATCTCAATTAAAGGACGATTACAATATTGAGAAATATTTTTTATAACTACTAATGAATTGTTAGGAAGTGCTTTTAAAATGACAAAGTGCTTTTAGAGAAAATGTTTTTGGTTTGTTACAGGAAGCACTTCGAGTGTTTTTCAAGGATTCACTTGCATTTTTACAAAGAATTGGTTCCAAAAACATATTCACCAAAAACATATTCACCAAAAACACTTTCAGCCATTTTAAAAGCATTTCCAAACAAACCCTAAATTTATAGTAGGATTTTTCGAACCAAACAAAGTCAAGTGTGATGTCGTTCTAGAATACTATAACTGAAATAAAAAAGTATAAAAGGAAAGGAAATTATTGTTAGCACTCCAAAAATCTCATTTTACACTTTTCATAAGTGTATTTTTCTTTCTAAATAGAAAGTTTGGAGATCAAAACTAGATTTTTTAAGTGCCAATAACAAGTATCGAAAAGGAATTGTGGTAGAAATTACAATAGGCTATAATTATTAAATAAATAATAATAAAAAACACAATCATGATTAAACAAAGGTGTGTAGGATTAAAAAAATGCATTTTATTATTTCTCTATTGAAAATTGGGTCAATTCTTGATATCGTCATAATACGTGTCTCCTTCTTCATGTTCAACAAACGAAGGGACTACTACGGTGTTACACCCACCCCTAATTTAAATTCTATTTTCACTAAGTTTGAGATTATCTTGCTTTTAAAATTTTTTTGGTCTTCAAGGGTGGGCCTAATCTGACACGCCACGATCCTGATATTCCACGAACACCAGGATAGGCACGTGCTGGCAGCCACCCGAGGGTGACGACAGCCATTTATTGAATGCAAATGCTGAGAATAAGGAATAAATAAGACTTATAAATATAAATGAATAATGAATATGCATTTAAGGAACGTGTTCAGAGCATACGACTAACGAGAATACTGAAAGAAATAATATAAAATTGAATGAAACAAATGATGGATCCTACACCGAGAGGACTCGACGATACCGATACGGAAATGCCTGGATGCCGGGATTGTATGCCTTAATTCTAAGTCCTGAAGGGGGCGCAAAACAAACATGAGTGGACCAAGTTGATATATATATAATAAAAAAGTTATCAACATACTAACCCCCAGGTTTTATGAAAACACATATATAATGATAAACATAGGTTTTCTGAAACCTAGCATGCCGTGCAATGTCTTAAATCATAACTTGTATATAATAATCACTAGTGAATTGTCTGATAACCCCCAGGCCTCGTGCAGGCTCCCCGACTCTGAGCAGACAGTTAGAGGAAAATACACTTCAGGCCCCATGCCAGCTCCCCTTCCCTGTGCTACAGAGGAAACACACTCCAGGCCATATGACAACACCAAACCGTCACCCGGGACGGACCGGAATCTATCCCTACGTTCCGTAGCGGAAGGGACCACTAGGTAAATACAAAACCATTGAACATATATATATATTGAAAAGCAACTTCATAGTATAAATTCATCCATCATCTACACTATAAAGAGGTGTTCGAAACATGTTCTAAATATCATATCGTCATATCCATCAGATATTCTATAAGAACACGGGTTATAGGAAAAATAGTAATAATTCAAAATAGCCTCAGTAAGCATGTTATCTCACAAAACGTTTCATAGAACATAATCATTAAATCATGTTTTTCATGTATGCATTTATATTCAAAACATACATTTTTAGAAGAGGTCCACTCACAGATACTTAGCCGCCCAAGAGCCACGCAAACTAGCAACACGGAAACGTCACAAATATTGCCCCTAAGCACATAAATTGTCCAATTAATAAAACTCTATTATAACAATTGAATTTGGGAAAACGGATGTCGGATACGGGTTCAGGACGTCGGATTACCCTAAGAAGGGTCCCGGTTAAATTTCGTAAACGTCAATAGAATATTCCTAGAATATTCCCTGACGGAATATTCCCTAATGAAATATTTCCTAGTGGAATATTCCCCCATAAAGGGTTTGGACAGGTTAGGGTTAAAGGTAATGGGGTTTAAAGGATTGGCTTAGGAAGCACGGGCCTAAGGCTCTAGAGGAAAATGGCCTAAAGGTCTTTTGGGTTTTTAAAAAGAAATGGTTTTAAGAGAAAATGGGTTAGGCTTTAAAATAAATGGGTTGGGGTTTTGTGGAGGACGGGCCGAAGGCCCTGATTTAAAATGGCCCAAGGTCCTTTTACATTAAAACAATAAATAAAATAAATAATAAAAACTGAAATGGGTTTTGGGTTGGGCTCGGCAGGAAAGGCCCAAAGGCCTTGGGATTTCTGGGTTGCCGGATTCAAAGGAAGGAGAAGGCCTGATTTCGGCCGGAAAGCTACACCAAATTTAAACGGCCATAACTTTGTCAATACTCAACAAAATCGAGTGATTCAAAAAGGAAAGTTGTAGTACTTAGCGAGACGAAGAGATTGATACCTTGCACGCCGGCCAACTCGCCGTGGTTTGGCCCGAAATTGCCTCGAAATCAGCTGTCCGAGCTCGTGTACGGGGCTTCATGGTTCGACTTCAAAGATGCCAAGACTATGGTTGAGTTTGTAGTGACGAGATAAAGACGATGGTGATGTCGAAATTGTGATTTGATGATGATTTTAGGATATGGGTTATAGGTGTGGCACGGTGACGGAGAAGAAGAGAGATAGAAAGTGAGGGAGAGAAAGATGAAGCTTAGAGGATGAAGATGATGGTGAAGTCATCGTGATGGTGGTGTGTATATATGTATGGGTGTGTGTGTGTGCTCTTGTCGGAGAGAAAAGCACCGAGAGGGAGAGAGATAGAAATGAAACAGAGAGGGAACTCGAGGAGAATGAGAGCAGAGAGAGAGTGTGAGAAGACTGCCACGTGGCAGCTAAGGAGAGGGGACCGGGGACAAAATTTCAAGGGTGGACTCCTTGGGCACACCATTTAAGACCAAAACAACTTTAAAAGTAAGTTAATCTCAAACTTAGTGAAAATACAATTTAAATTAGGGGTGGGTGTAACATACGATGACATCTGATGCCAACGTAACAAAGACATGTGTAAGTTGTTTTTATCCAAATGTCTTTGTTTTACTGGCTGAGGGCGTTACGTGATTGTGATATATAAGCTGTTGTCCAATGGAGTGTGTGGCAAATGTGAAGAAAATCAAGAAAATAGTTAGATTTAATCATATTTTTATTTTATCAAATCAAATGTTACATTTAGATTTAAACCCTTTCATCATGTACCATAAAAAAAAAAAATAAAATAAAAAAATAAAAAACCATCTTATTTAAGATGTCAATTTTTGTATATAAACGAAAAGATTACAATTTATTTCTGAAAGAAAGAATAAAAAGTTTTAAGGGCATGACGATTTCTTATTTCCAATGAATTCATGAAATCTGATGAAGATGGTTGTGGAATCAACTTCCAAAGGATATAACTTTCAAGACTTCAAGTCACCAAAAAATTGGAGCTTCTGCAGGGAGTGGTCTTGGTACGTTCGGTCCACCTGTATTAAAATACTGTCTAAATAACAAATACTAAAATAACGAGTGTTATATAATACTAGCATATATGTGATGAGATGCTAGCATATATGTGATGAGATATGTAATGAGATGCTAGCATATATGATGAGATATGTTACGAGCTAGCATATACAATGAGATGCTGGCATATATTTATGATGAGATATGTGATGAGATGCTAGCATATATGTGATGAGATATGTAATGAGATGCTAGCATATATGATGAGATATGTTACGAGCTAGCATATACAATGAGATGCTAGCATATATTTATGATGAGATATGTGATGAGATGCTAGCATATATGGGATGAGATATTGATTCAACCGTACATGATAGGTGGATCCGGCTAACATGCCATTTCCTATTGGTTTATTTCACCTGGGTTACTCATTCCTGTTAAGATATTTGACGTAGCATAACCGTAAGACTATTATTTTGGTTATGGTTTTGATTTATAGTCATGCCTGTTATTTTCTGGGAAATTAAACAGGTATTACTGCGAGGGGCTACTATCTTTGGTAGTTGGAATTGGTTTGAAAAGTTTTATTTCACTCACTCACATTTTCTGTTTTTGTACCCCTCCATGTTCTAGCAGCAGAGTTCCGTATCGACGAAGATTCGTGGCACTTTTCAGCACATATGTCTTTTATGAGGGTATAATCATTATCTCACCTTACTGTACTATACCTATGCTCTGTATCGCACGCGAAATGGGTCCATATCCGCTCACCGTGCACTCGTGTACTTAGGCACTTTTAGATTTTAATTCATTAACATTTTATATATATTATCACACTTTATGGTTTCGTCACCTTCCAGGTGTCGGCCAACATATCTCGATTCGGAGTCCTTGTGCACATTCCGGGTCGGGGTGTGTCACAGGTAGGTGACAACCTGTAATATATTTCTCCTATCATTTCCCTCTATACCTGATTTGTTAAAGTCCACTTTTAATTTTTTGGTATTCCTACATAAACCAATAAAAAAGAACACAATAATTTATCTGATAAAAGAAACGGTAACATGAGGAAAAAAATATATGGAATAACAATAACTTGTATTTACATCGTGTAAAGTCATTCATGTATAATCACATGCATAAACTCTCCCCTAACGTACACATTTCTGCTGATTCAAGAGTAGGTAAAAGGGACTTCTGGCTGGGGAGTCCACAAAAAAATGTTGGTTCCTAAAGAAGCATTATTCAATAAAATTTAATACGTCACATGTAACAATGTCGTAAAAATGTAATGAAAACAAAATCATACGGTATCTCCTCATGCCGATCAGATAAGACTCGATTTGAGTGAGTTACCTAACTCTTACCCTAAAAAACAGACAAAATCGAAGAACAAATGAATCCAACTCTACAAAGTCCATGCAATGTATCAAATGCAATGTAGCATATGATAAGATCAAATCCACAACCTGGTTTTGAAATTTCTCATAGATGACCAAGTCAGTTTTGTCTTCACATATTCTTATTTGCTGTCACGTGGGAATTACCACTTCCATTATTCAAAGCTCCATCAGTGGATTGCCCGTTTTGCTGCGGCTCCGGCATTTTCTTTCTACCAAACTTGGCATCATAAAACAATTTAAAATCCTTTAAAATATAAATAATTTTGGATGAGATAAATCCATGAGTTCTTTATACAATCCTATCCAGTGTACATTTGAAAAAATGAAAGGAGAAAAAAGTGCAGAGCAAATACCTATCAGGAGTGATATCAGAGATTTCGATGGGAGCCCAAGATAGTAACATATTTCCAACACAAAGCAAGCTTCCTTCATAGTCCACACCATTCTCTGTACCTTCACCATCAAAAATGGAAGAATTGGAATAATTATTGTTTAAAGTGAAATTAATAAAAAAAAATAATTAAGGAGTAGGCAGGTACCGCTGAAAGCGAAGCTAGTGGTCAGGGATGTTGTCGATGAGATTGATCTGATCATAATGAGAGAAGGTGCGCCTGAGAGATGGGAGTGACTGTTGGATTGCATGCTTCAGGTGGTCTTCTTTCCGGAAGGTCCAAATGAGGTTTGTTAATGCCCCGGCTGCCCTCGTTCCCCATTTTTTATTTCGTCTCTGTCTCTATCTCTTTCTCCTTCTCTACATGTTTCTGTCATTGTTGATATGCTGCAAAATAACTTTAAAGTTCAAAAAATAAAAAATCCAAAACATAATTAATTAAAAAAGATAACAATTAATTTGGTTTAATTTTAAAAGCCCTTGAATTTCTTATAGTTTTTTGGGCAACCAAACGAAGAAGTGGAAGTTTCGATTTAGGAAACGAACCCATTGACTGTTCTCGATGTTAAATTCGTAGAAGGTGACGTGGGCGGCCGTAATCAGAACCTCTTCGATAAAGGGATCGTTTCTCTGCAGAGATTGACAATTTTGGTGTTATGTTTTTACCTAGAGATAAAGGCAATGATTCCGTTTTTGTATGGAAAAGTAAGACCCATACATAGAAACTGGAGGAGTGCTGGGGAACGGGAGTGGTTGGAGCGCAAGGGATCGTGAAATTGGAATGGAGACTACTACGACAACTGCTTCAAATACAGGTTCTTTCTTTAGTGTTGAACCTCCCAACTCAGATCGTGGAAATCTATGGGCGAGAAAACTGCCCACTACCGCTTTGCAGTTTGATAGGCTTAAGCACGTCTACTTGTTTTGCTTCTTTTTTTCAATTTTCCATTTTCTTTTCCAATACTTTTTGGATTTTTGTTTTATTTATTTATTTTATATCTTCTTTCTACTGTAACCTTCTTTTATACTTCTTCTATACATATATGGTAAAGATAATATATATATATATATATATATTATTTGTGTTTTTAAACTGTCCAGTACTGCTTAGCAGTTTGTGAGGGTTAACTGTTAAGCACGTCGGTTTATAGATTTTTTTTTATTTGTTTTATGTTCTGTAATGGTTTTTTTACGAATTTGTCCTCATTTTCGAAACTTTTGTGGTTTTTTATTGTGAAGGAAACAAAGGGTAATATTGGGTTTATCGAATGCTTCACCAAACTGGGGCTCTCACTTTATATATATAGATGAACCAAGTGCATCAAAGCTCCTACGTCAAAATGCATGCCAATGTTTTCGACATATAGGCTCCTTTACTAAAATTTCGTTATGTTTGCATAGCTAGCACTAGATAACATAATTAACCTTTCTTATGACCATGGCGACACCGAAGTATTCTTGAGCAAACCGCGGGTATAGGGCCTAGCGGGTTTAGGAAGAGTAGGCTTGCCCGTATGAATAGGACAACCAGGATGCCATCCTCCTGGTCTTCTACAGGGGTCGAGGATTCCGATGCCGATGAATTGTTTCCTAGCTTCCACTCCGACATTGTTCATCACCACCATGCTGACAAGGAGCAAGCAGAAGATTATTGAGTTCATGCTTGAAATGCCCTTAGTTGTGTTTTATTCTGTATTGGCATATAAGAGACTGGCCATTTATATGGATTATGGAATTTGTCTAGGGTTTTATTTGCTTCAACAGTTTTATTTGCTCTTTACCCTTAAGTTTTATTTGCTCTGTACCTTGAGAGGCAATGTAGCAGTTACATGTGAAAAGAAGTGGAAACATGAGGGTTAATTTTCAAGTTTTAATTCAATGGCTGAGTATTTATCGTCACAGTAACAGTAAAAAGAGTTTCTGGTGCAGTTAGGATCTCTATATATGCACTGCATTATATATCACGTTAATTGTATATGTAGAAATTATTGGAAAATGTAAAGATTTTTACAAATTATCCCTTTCGTCACCATTTTGTGGAAAATCGTTAAGTATGAACATGTTAGATACCTGTAACTCGATTGGTGAAAAATGTCTCTCCAAAAAAGCATAGTTTTTACAAAAGGTTACTAAAATTTAAGGTCCCCAAAAAAAATGAGGACAATGTGTGGTCACAGACTTCACACATCCTTAGGACCAGCCCTTAGAGAGATAAAAAGAGGGGGATATGTTGGGTTTTACGGCTCAAAATTAGGATGATGCAAAGAATTAGGTTTGTATTACCTATTTGGTTTTGGTGTCCTATTTGGGTTTGGATTTTGACTTCTTAACGTTCTTAGAAAGGCATAAATTAACGTTCTGAGCGATCCCAACTCATCCTCATTTGACACCAATGTATCTTTCCTCCTTTACCATTTTTTATAATTTTTGTTTGTGCTCGTTTGCGCATGGTTCTAGTGTTAGAGTAAACATAAACCAAGAACGAGTTATATGAACTACTGTTATCAAAACACAAGTCATTGTTCATTAAACTAATGTATGGAGAAAACCGTACTTGCAGATGAACCCGGAGAAGCAGCCATATTCGAATTCAGCAATAAGACCGCAGTGTGCCTTCTCCTCTCTTCAGTAATCAAAGCTCTTAACTAATAATAGGTCTTAGTCCTGATAATAAAGCGTACAAACTGCGAGAGTAGAGGCCACTATATATACAACATAATCCTAGCCAAATTCTATAAGGATTTCCCTATTAAAATCCATATAGAAAACTAATTCCAATCAAACAGTGGTTTCGTATCTCTGTTCCTTAAGCATTCCAGAACAATATGGATTACAAATCAATTCCCAATGAGACTTCCTATTAAATCTTGAATTCAAAAACTAAATACGGACTCATACCAATGCTCATATTCTTACATCTAGTTCTTGTCATGCAATGTTCTGAGCGAGCGATAACCCATTGTAAAGAGAGAATATGCGTTATAACTTGGTTATATCTCGTTTGTGTCTACAAGATGACAATATCGCCTTATTCACATGATTAGTGTTTTTTTGTTTTTTTGTTTTTGGACTTTAAAAAACAAGTAACACGTGCCAGCTTTTGATTCGGCCAAATCAGAAAATGAGTACAACTTGACTTAAATATTATGCAATTCTGTGTACACTAATATTCCAAATTCAACGAAGCACCACTATATGCAAAAATTAAAACACATAACGTGTATTATCAATATTACAACGTGAAAAACTTAAAACACATTCAAAATGCTTTGTTGATTTGAGACAGACAGTGTTGCGTTCTCGGTCTTTATATATGTTTCTTCCCAACATGATAGCACATCATGAATGCTAACCGAAAGTGTGTTTCTGCTGCTGCATTGAGTGGACTTCAATTATGTTATTTGCCATTTCAAATCCATTGGATTATCACATTGGAATTCATTCAGAGATGACGTAACATTATGATTACCACATGATCATCGCTTAATACATTTTGATTAGCATTAACCTTTAGATAATTAAATTTAAAAAAGGTAAACAATCTAGGGGTGGAAACTTGTTTTCCTTTTTGGAGCCTACGTTGAATGCCATCCCTACATGGGCTAAATCCTTTTTCCTTGTCTTGCTTGGCCTTTTTAGTACACAAAATAGTTTTACAGACTCCAGCTTTCATAAACAAATTTGGTAGAATAAGTCGCAACAAGACTACAAGAAAGATTCTGCCCTAATATCAAAATCGGATAATATTATCCCGACAACATCCGTGATTATGTTTGTATAAAAAATTTAAACCC
This sequence comes from Malus fusca, assembly GCA_035220775.1. Classification (NCBI taxonomy): domain Eukaryota; kingdom Viridiplantae; phylum Streptophyta; class Magnoliopsida; order Rosales; family Rosaceae; genus Malus; species Malus fusca. Next base: position 29,021,406 of record CM069063.1, read on the forward strand.
TGTTAGCAAAAAATCGAATCGATGGCTAGAATGTCACGTTAAATACGAATTCGTAAGATAAACCTATATGAAATGTTATGCTTTAGTCATAGATGTCCGTGTTTACTACATTACAGGAAGTAGGATGCTTTTTCTTTCAGTTTTCAATAAGGTTTGTTATACAATACACATATTACAGCCCAAAGGTTTTCTGAAAGACCCTTATTCTCGTTATAGAATATAAACAAAGTACGTGAGAGTTGCTACATAGAAATGCAAATGTTTTCCCACAATCTTCATCCATCTAAATCACTTATTACCATCGCGACACCGAAGAATTCTCGAGCAACCGCGGTTATAAGGGTTCGCGGGTTTGCGTGGACCTTCGGCGGTAGCATTACAACCTCGAGTTGGCCCGCCTGGTCTTCTGCATGGGTCGAGGACTCCGGGGTCACCTTTGACTTCAGAGTTTAGCACCACCATGCTAACGAGGAGCAAGCAAAGGAGGAATGATTTCATGTTTGAAATGCCCATGAGTATTATTCGTAAATGTATCTCTAATAGTTTGTATTTGTGTTCACTATTGGCAGAAGACTGTCAATTTATATCAATTTTCGCCATGGTTGAGTTAGAAACAATGTGTTTTAACAGATATTTGTATTTGTTTTTATGGTTTTATTTGTTGTTGATCTTGAGAGGTATATGGAGCAGTTACATAACACACTGCTATATAAAGGTCATTGGTCACACGTCAATGGTTGAGCATTTATCTCTGTGTCAACGATATGGTGGAAGCATACAATACACGCCAATTACACGTAAAATCTCAATTCCGAACAAAAAAATCTCAATTAAAGGACGATTACAATATTGAGAAATATTTTTTATAACTACTAATGAATTGTTAGGAAGTTCTTTTAAAATGACAAAGTGCTTTTAGAGAAAATGTTTTTGGTTTGTTACAGGAAGCACTTCGAGTGTTTTTCAAGGATTCACTTGCATTTTTACAAAGAATTGGTTCCAAAAACACTTTCAGCCATTTTAAAAGCACTTCCAAACAAACCCTAAATTTATAGTAGGATTTTTCGAACCAAACAAAGTCAAGTGTGATGTCGTTCTAGAATACTGTAACTGAAATAAAAAAAGTATAAAAGGAAAGGAAATTATTGTTAGCACTCCAAAAATCTCATTTTACACTTTTCATAAGTGTATTTTTCTTTCTAAATAGAAAGTTTGGAGATCAAAACTAAATTTTTTGAGTGCCAATAACAAGTATCGAAAAGGAATTGTGGTAGAAATTACAATAGGGTATAATTATTAAATAAATAATAATAAAAAACACAATCATGATTAAATAAAGGTGTGTAGGATTAAAAAAAATGCATTTTATTATTTCTCTATTGAAAATTGGGTCAATTCTTGATATCGTCATAATACGTGTCTCCTTCTTCATGTTCAACAAACGAATGGACTATTATGGTGTTACACCCACCCCTAATTTAAATTGTATTTTCACTAAGTTTGAGATTATCTTGCTTTTATAAAATTTTTGGTCTTCAAGGGTGCGCCTAATCTGACACGCCCCGATCCTGATATTCCACGAACACCAGGATAGGCACGTGCTGGCCGACATCCGAGGGTGACGACAGCCATTTATTGAATGCAAATGCTGAGAATAAGGAATAAATAAGACTTATAAATATAAATGAATAATGAATATGCATTTAAGGAACTTGTTCAGAGCATATGACTAACGAGAACACTGAAAGAAATAATATAAAATTGAATGAAACAAATGATGGATCCTACACTGAAAGAAATAATATAAAATTGTCTGATAACCCCTTGGCCCCGTGCAGGCTCCCCGACTCTGAGCAGACAGTCAGAGGAAAATACACTTCAGAACCCATGCCAGCTCCCCGTCCCTGTGTTAAATAGTCAGAGGAAACACACTCCAGGCCCTATGCCAACATCAAACTGTCACCCAGGACGGACCGGAATCTATCCCTACTTCCCGTAGCGGAAGGGACCACTAGGTAAATACAAAACCATTGAACATATATATATTGAAAAGAAACTTCATAGTATAAAGTCATTCATCATCTATACTATAAAGAGGTGTTCGAAACATGTTCTAAATATCATATCGTCATATCCATCAGTTATTCTATAAGAACACGGGTTATAGGAAAAATAGTAATAATTCAAAATAGCCTCAGTAAGCATGTTATCTCACAAAACGTTTCATAGAACATAATCATTCAATCATGTTTTTCATGTACGCATTTCTATATTCAAAACATGCATTTTTAGAAGAGGTCCACTCACAAATACTTAGCCGCCGAAGAGCCATGCAAACTAGCAACACGGAAACGTCACAAATATTGCCCCTAAGCACATAAATGGTCCAATTAATAAAACTCTATTATAACAATTGAATTTGGGAAAACGGACATCGGAAACAGGTTCAGGACGTCGAATTACCCTAAGAAGGGTCCCGGTTAAATTTCGTAAATGTCAATAGACTATTCCTAGAATGTTCCCTGACGGAATATTCCCTAATGAAATATTTCCTAGTGGAATATTCCCCCATAAAGGGTTTGGACAGGTTAGGGTTAAAGGTAATGGTGTTTAAAGGATTGGCTTAGGATGCACGGGCCTAAGGCTCTAAAGGAAAATGGCCTAAAGGCCTTTTGGGTTTTTAAAAAGAAATGGGTTTAACAGAAAATGGGTTAGGCTTTAAAATAAATGGGTTGGGGTTTTATGGAGGACGGGCCGAAGGCCCTGATTTAAAATGGCCCAAGGGCCTTTTACATTAAAACAATAAATAAAATAAATAATAAAAACTGAAATGGGTTTTGGGTTGGGCTCGGCAGGAAAGGCCCAAAGGCCTTGGGATTTCTGGGTTGCCGGATTCAAAGGAAGGAGAAGGCCTGATTTCGGCCAGAAAGCTACACCAACTTTAAACGGCCATAACTTTGTCAATACTCAACAAAATCGAGTGATACAAAAACGAAAATCATAGTTCTCGAAGAGATGAAGAGAATAGTATCTCACACCACGTCTAACTCGCCGTTCTTTGACCGGAAAATGCCTTGAAAGCCTCGGAGGTCGCCGGAAACTGGGTAAGATTCAAATGAGTATAACTTCTTCAATTCTCAACGAAATTGGGTGAAACAAAAAGGAAAGTTGTAGTACTTAGCGAGATGAAGAGATTGATACCTTGCACGCTGGTCAACGCGTCGTGGTTTTGCCGGAAATTTCCTCGAAAGCAGCGGTCTGCGTCGGAGCTCGTGTACAGGGCTTCATGGTTCGACTTCCAAGATGCCAAGACTATGGTTGAGTTCGTAGTGACAAGATAAAGACAATGGTGATGTCGAAATTGTTATTTGATGATGATTTTAGGATATGGGTTATGAGTGTGGCACGGTGAAGGAGAAGAAGAGAGAGAGAAAGATGAACCTTAGAGGATGAAGATGATGGTGAAGTCCTCGTGATGGCTGTGTGTATATATGTATGGGTGTGTGTGTGCACTCTTGTTGGAGAGAAGAACACCGAGAGGGAGAGAGATAGAAATGAAATAGAGAGGGAACTCGGGGAGAATGAGAGCAGAGAGAGAATGTGTGAGAAGACTGCCACGTGGCAGCTAAGGAGAAGGGACCGGGGACAAAATTTCAAGGGTGGGCCCCTTGGGCACACCATTTAAGGCCAAAACAATTTTAAAAGCAAGATAATCTCAAACTTAGTGAAAATACAATTTAAATTAGGGGTGGGTGTAACAATCTACCCCCTTAAAAAAATTTCGTCCTCGAAATTTAAAATCACTTACTAAACTGAAATACTCAAAAATAGGAAGATGAATATATATAAATATGTATGTAACGAAGAAATCACGTCAGAGCGGTTGCACAAAAGGGAAAATGCCATCCCGTCATGATCTGGTTGCAATGATTCTATCTTTCGTGCCTCCAGGCTCGTACTTTCTTTCCCAGTCAATGTACAAGTAGGAAACATACTTTATAAAAATATAAAGTCGAAAACACATATTGACGTAAGGTCAAAAATAGGTACATAAAATACGATAGTGTTAAAATAGGTATATACTAACATATAGGTCGAAAATTTTTGCTGAATTAAAACTGAAAACAGAAATACTTTCCCCAAAACATTTTTAGCGTCAGAACAAAATATTGTATAGAAAAGTAAGTTAAAATACTCATACTAAAACCAAAACTGAAAATGAGAGTGGGTCTCGCCTAAGCATACGAAACGTCACGCACTTCGAGAACATGAGTCTTTGGTTAAAGTCCCAAGAATAACAATATCGTGACAGCTACCGTAAACAAATCTTCTTGCCCACTTGCTTAACGAACCCAACAAATATGTTTTCGATACCACAGTCGGGCGCCCGCGATATCGATCACACATTTGTTGTCTCGGTAAACAAGCAGTAATTTCTTAAGGGTGCACAATTTCACACGTCATAAATTTGATCCTCCAAATACAAGCTCGCACAATTCTTCTATCAACCAGTGTTGCTGTAGAAAACTCTCATACCATGTCACAAAAAGTGCCATACTCAAACTGAACAAAACAGAAACTATCGTCGTAAAACTCTATCCAGCACCAAGCATACAATCCTCCTCAGTTCTTCCAAATGTGACCAACTACTCCAAAGTTTTGCCAACAAAGAACCCATTTGAAAATTGTACCTTGGGATTCAAGAGAATTGGCTACCATGTTAATAGCAAACCCAAAAGCTGGAGCCAAGCAAGCAGAAAACCAGAAGTCATCTTCCTCAACTAGCAATATCTCTTGGGAACTGTTGTAGTGCTCAAACCACCTCTCCATTTTGCTTTGTTGCAGATTTCTAGTCAAACAAGGCCAAAGTTGGTGGAAAGAAGAACGACTTTCAAATGGTCAACCTAAAAACAAAAGTGAGTACACACATTTCGAGAGAACTGTAAAGATTATCCAATTCTCGCCTCGACTGTGTTGTAGTGCCATCCCAGAATGCACCAAACATATCTACTAGAAGTGTTTCGACAACCACGTACTCACAAACAAAAGAGTCTGGCAGTGAAGTAGTGAAAATATATGTTGAGACGAACACATAACGTTGGAAAAGAACCGATGTGATGCCTATGAATTATAGTAAGATGGTGATACAATCCGCTGACCTTCTGTACTAAAACTTTCAACCAACTCTTACTAAAAGACCGCTTAAATCTCATGCCCACGTGCTCTCGAACCGAAGGATCCTGGTGAAAGGTAGTGGAAAGTTGCGTTGAGGCGAACACATCACATCATCGAAAAGGTCTACCAGAGTAAGATATGATGGTTATGAATTGTAGCAAGATAATGAGTGGTGACAATTCAATTCAGCGTGAAGATAGTGATGCAATCAGCTAATCACTTACACTACAATCTTCACCAATCTCTTACCAAAAGACAGCTTAACTTCACACCCACATGGAATTCTTTCTGGTAAGCTTGTGAAAAGGTTATGCTCCTAATGTTCCTGTCTGAATCGATGAGTATTGGGCTCACACTTCCGCCGAATCGATCGATTGTGAATTCCTCACTGATTAAGCGAGAAACCATGTCGAGGATGCTAGAAGAACACTAGAGAATTTGAGGGTCAAAATAAGTCCATTAAATCTAGAGTACAAGATATCTAGTTGAGTAAGAAATCATGCCGAGAACAAACCTTTTTTTTTTTTTTTGGTGAGGCGTTCCGGCATGATCCAGTTTTACATTGAGAATCGAACAAGCAAAGGAAGGTGAAAATGCAGAAATAGAAATCACTGTTTATGATTATTTGGCTAATCATCACAATAAGGTTGACGGGTTTCTTAGCCAAAAGGGAAACAGATCTAAGCTCAAAGAAACTGCTTATAAGATTTGACGAGGCCAAAGACATTTCGAAATTCACAATACTTTGTGAGAGCTGTTTCAAAGTTCAAAAATTAAACATAGAACCTCTTAAACAACAGAATGATAAAGAAGAAAGATACAAAACAGCATGCGTATGCATGCAGTGACACGATTGGCTACCTTAAAGTGATGCCCTTAAGGAAACCAAAGTTCAATGAGTCCAGAGAAGTTCAGAGTAAAGCTCGATCTTCGTACAATGATGAATATGGTAGTACCTCAAGCCATTACACTGAAAATTACAAGGTTGAACAGTTAACGAACAAGAGCACTAATCAGTTGGGCTACAAGCAAGAGGCTAAGTTCACCTCTAGCGAAAAGTTCGTGGATAAGGTGCTAGGGTTTTACCACCGAGTACCAGACCTAGGTGAAGTTCAAGGAGTCTGTTTATCCAAACAAGACTGGATCTTCATCATCCAAGTCCAACTACCACAACAACAAGAATCGCAACTCCATTTTGGGAAATTAATGACAATATAGTCTGCTACCGAGGAGTTTCCCAAGAAAAGTATATAAACTAAATGAAGTCAACGCTCGAAGAATTTGGTGTGAAGCTGACGGTCAAATGTCAGTGAACTTGACTTCGTCGTTGGAATAAGCAAGAAGGTTAACGATAGAACAATCGCCGAGAATCTTCCTAAAGATCCACACGAATATCCTCAGTGGAAACGAGTCCGAAAATATTGATTTGCTCCCACCAACTACCACCTACTAACCGTCGTCACCACTAGCACTTCCTCACTTCTTTAGCACGCACTTCGAATGCTTCGAGTAGTTACTACTAAGATATGACTCTGCCTGCCATTCATGGGGAACATATGTTACAGAGTGATATCACCGTTTTAGAACTCCAATTGGTCTTAGCCAATTCGTACCGCCAAGATTTTGATGTAGAGACGACTCCGTCCGCAAATCCTAGGGAACACATGTTGCAGAGTGGCATTGCCATTTCGGAACTACAACTGATCTTGACCAAACTTCCGCAAACTGAGATTTCTAAAACACGTCGCTTCCAAGTAACACCGACTATGCCCGTCATTCCCAGGGAATGCACGTCGTAGAGTATCGATCAGATGTTGAAAGTCGTCCAACAATTAAAACATGTCACCGATGAGGCACAATCCCGGCACGAATACTTGTATTTCAACCAGAATGTGACAGGTCAAACAGAGAAAGATTTGCACAACTGCGCCAAATGCCACCAAATCCGGAAGTCGTGACATGCAAATGATGTCAAAACCGACACACTACTAGAGTAAGAGAAGATCCTAAGTATGCTCTGAACAAACCTGGCTCTGATACCAATCTGACATGCCTCGATCCTGATATTCCATGAACACCAGGATAGGCACATGCTGGCCGACACCCGAGGGTGACGACAACCATTTATTGAATGCAAATGCTGAGAATAAGGAATAAATAAAACTTATAAATATAAATGAATAATGAATATGCATTTAAGGAACGTTTTCAGAGCATCCGACTAACGAGAACACTCAAAGAAATAATATAAAATTGAATGAAACAAAGGATGGATCCTGCACCGAGAGGACTTGAAGATACCGATACGGAAGTGCCTGGATGCCGGGATTGTATGCCTTAATTCTAAGTCCTGAAGGGGGCGCAAAACAAACATGAGTGGACCAAGTTGATATATATATAATAAAACAGTTATCAACATACTAACCCCCAGGTTTTATGAAAACACATATATAATGATAAACATAGGTTTTCTGAAACCTAGCATGTCGTGCAATGTCTCAAATCATAACTTGTATATAATAATCACTAGTGAATTGTCCGATAACCCCCGGGCCCCATGCTGGCTCCCCATCTCTGAGCAGACAGTCAGAGGAAAATACACTTCAGGCCCCATGCCAGCTCCCCGTCCCTGTGCTAAATAGCCAAAGGAAACACACTCCAAGCCCTATGCCAACACCAAACCGTCGCCCGGGACGGACCGGAATCTATCCCTACGTCCCGTAGCGGAAGGGACCACTAGGTAAGTACAAAACTATTGAACATATATATATTGAAAAGCAACTTCATAGTATAAAGTCATCCATCATCAATACTATAAAGAGGTGTTCGAAACATGTTCTAAATATCATATCAATATCCATCAGATATTCTATAAGAACACGGGTTATTGGGAAAATAGTAATAATTCAAAATAGCCTCAGTAAGCATGTTATCTCACAAAACGTTTCATAGAACATAATCATTAAATCATGCTTTCCATTTATGCATTTCTATATTCAAAACATGCATTTTTAGAAAGGGTCCACTCACAAATACTTAGCCGCCGAAGAGCCACGCAAACTAGCAACCACGGAAACATCACAAATATTGCCCCTAAGCACATAAATGGTCCAATTAATAAAACTCTATCATAACAATTGAATTTGGGAAAACGGATGTAGGATACGGATTCAGGACGTCGAATTACCCTAAGAAGGGTCCCGGTTAAATTTCGTAAACGTCAATAGAATATTCCTGGAATATTCCCTGACGGAATATTCCCTAATGAAATATTCCTTAGTGGAATATTCCTCATAAAGGGTTTGGACAAGTTAGGGTTAAGGGTAATGCGGTTTAAAGGGTTGGCTTAGGATGCACGGGCCTAAGGCTCTAAAGGAAAATGGCCTAAAGGCCTTTTGGGTTTTTAAAAAGAAATGGGTTTAAGGGAAAATGGGTTAGGCTTTAAAATAAATGGGTTGGGGTTTTAAGGAGGACGGCCTGATTGAAAATGGCCCAAGGGCCTTTTACATTAAAACAATAAATAAAATAAATAATAAAAACTGAAATGGGTTTTGGGTTGGGCTCGGCAGGAAAGGCCCAAAGGCCTTGGGATTTCTGGGTTGCCGGATTCAAAGGAAGGAGAAGGCCTGATTTCGGCCGGAAAGCTACATCAAATTTAAACGGCCATAAATTTGTCAATACTCAACGAAATCGAGTGATTCAAAAAGGAAAGTTGTAGTACTTAGCGAGACGAATAGATTGATACCTTGCACGCCGGCCAACTCGCCGTGGTTTTGCCGGAAATTGCGTTTTGAAGTTTTGAAAATTGCCCAAAGTGTTTATAACGAAATGACCAAAATGATGGATGGTGGACAATCTCAGGGACCATTTCTATTGATTTTCAATCTCTGGGACCAAAGTGATGTGTTATGCACATCTCAGGGACTATTTTGGTTATTTAGCCTAATTAAAAATAAGAGCAATTAAGGACTCGAACCCGCTCACACGTAAATGGAAGAACTAGTACTTGCCGACTACGCTACGACTATGTAGAAGTTATTGGCAACTTCATAGTATAAAGTCAATAGAATATTCCTGGAATATTCCCTGACGGAATATTCCCTAATGAAATATTCCTTAGTGGAATATTCCCCATAAATGGTTTGGACAAGTTAGGGTTAAGGGTAATGCGGTTTAAAGGGTTGGCTTAGGATGCACAGGCCTAAGGCTCTAAAGGAAAATGGCCTAAAGGCCTTTTGGGTTTTTAAAAAGAAATGGGTTTAAGGGAAAATGGGTTAGGCTTTAAAATAAATGGGTTGGGGTTTTAAGGAGGACGGGCCAAATGCCCTGATTTAAAACGGCCCAAGGGCCTTTTACATTAAAACAATAAATAAAATAAATAATAAAAACTGAAATGGGTTTTAGGTTGGGCTCGGCAGGAAAGGCCCAAAGGCCTTGGGATTTCTGGGTTGCCGGATTCAAAGGAAGGAGAAGGCCTGATTTCGGCCGGAAAGCTACACCAAATTTAAACGGCCATAACTTTGTCAATACTCAACGAAATCGAGTGTTTCAAAAAGGAAAGTTGTAGTACTTAGCGAGACAAAGAGATTGATACCTTGCACGCCGGCCAACTCCCCGTGGTTTGGCCGGAAATTGCGTTACGAAGTTTTGAAAATTGCCCAAAGTGTTTATAACGAAATGACTAAAATGATGGATGGTGGACAATCTCAGGGACCATTTCTATTGATTTTCAATCTCAGGGACCAAAGTGATGTGTTATGCACATCTCAGGGACTATTTGGTTATTTAGCCTAATTAAAAATAAGAGCAATTAAGGACTCGAACCCGCTCACACGTAAATGGAAGAACTAGTACTTGCCGACTACGCTACGACTATGTAGAAGTTATTGGCAAATGTAAAGTTTTTTCCAAATTATCCCTTTCGTCTCCATTTTGTGGAAAATCATTAAGTATGAACATGTTAGATACCTGTAACTCGATTGGTGAAATAATGTCTCTCCAAAAAAGCATATTTTTTTTTACAAAAGGTTATTAAAATTTAAGGGCCCCAGAAAAAAATGAGGACGATGTGCGGTCCCAGACTTCTCACATCTTCAGGGCCGGCCCTTAAGAGGGATAAAGAGAGGGATATAGTTCGCCCGGTTACACCCAAGAATCTGCCCAAGGTAAGGGCATCTCTTGCCAAGGCCAAGTCTCAATAAAGATTAGGCAAAAGCTTCGAGTCTTATGAGTCTTATGTATTTTATTCATAAAGGATTAAAAATTGTGATAAGTTGATAACAGTACACGTGTTTGACACTATATCATTGTTAACTCATCCAGTCATACAGGAAAACAGAAATAAACTTACAAGCATCCTCTTCCGGGGTAAATTTATGACCAACAAATTCTTCAAGTCATGCAATATAACCCGCATATCACGGTAGCATGAAAGCATGGCAAGATGGAAATACTAACAGACGACTGCAAGATCACTTCCTCCAAAAAATGAATTCACTTAGTTCCAACTTCTTGAAATTTGACATGTTTACCATGCACCTCCAGCATACATGTAAACTCTGCTTTCCTCCAAATTACACTTTGACACCAATGTATCCTTGAAAGGCATAAATTAACGTTCTGAGCGATCCCAACTCATCCTCATTTGACACCAATGTATCTTTCCTCCTTTACCATTTTTTATACTTTTTGTTTGTGCTCGTTTGCGCATTGTTCTAGTGTTAGAGTAAACATAAACCAAGAACGAGTTATATGAACTAATGTTATCAAAACACAAGTCATTGTTCATTAAACTAATGTATGGAGAAAACCGTACTTGCAGATGAACCCGAAGAAGCAGCCATATTCGAATTCAGCAATAAGACCGCAGTGTGCCTTCTCCTCTCTTCAGTAATCAAAGCTCTTAACTAATAATAAGTCTTAGTCCTGATAGTAAAGCGTACAAACTGCGAGAGTAGAGGCCACTATATATACAACATAATCCTAGCCAAATTCTATAAGGATTTCCCTATTAAAATCCATATAGAAAACTAATTCCAATCCAACAGTGGTTTAGTATCTCTGTTCCTTAAGCATTCCAGAACAATATGGATTACAAATCAATTCCCAATGAGACTTCCTATTAAATCTTGAATTCAAAAACTAAATACGGACTCATACCAATGCTCATATTCTTACATCTAGTTCTTGTCATGCAATGTTCTGAGCGAGCGATAACCCATTGTAAAGAGAGAATATGCGTTATAACTTGGTTATATCTCGTTTGTGTCTACAAGAATACAATATCGCCTTATTCACATGATTAGTGTTTTTTTGTTTTTTTGTTTTTGGACTTCAAAAAAACAGAAAATGAGTACAACTTGACTTAAATATTATGCAATTCTGTGTACACTAATATTCCAAATTCAACGAAGCACCACTATATGCAAAAATTAAAACACATAACGTGTATTATCAATATTACAACGTGAAAAACTTAAAACACATTCAAAATGCTTTGTTGATTTGAGACAGACAGTTTTGCGTTCTCGGTCTTTATATATGTTTCTTCCCAACATGATAGCACATCATGAATGCTAACCGAAAGTGTGTTTCTGCTGCTGCATTGAGTGGACTTCAATTATGTTATTTGCCATTTCAAATCCATTGGATTATCACATTGGAATTCATTCAGAGATGACGTAACATTATGATTACCACATGATCATCGCTTAATACATTTTGATTAGCATTAACCTTTAGATAATTAAATTTAAAAAAGGTAAACAATCTAGGGGTGGAAACTTGTTTTCCTTTTTGGAGCCTACGTTGAATGCCATCCCTACATGGGCTAAATCCTTTTTCCTTGTCTTGCTTGGCCTTTTTAGTACACAAAATAGTTTTACAGACTCCAGCTTTCATAAACAAATTTGGTAGAATAAGTCGCAACAAGACTACAAGAAAGATTCTGCCCTAATATCAAAATCGGATAATATTATCCCGACAACATCCGTGATTATGTTTGTATAAAAAATTTAAACCCTGTTAGCAAAAAATCGAATCGATGGCTAGAATGTCACGTTAAATACGAATTCGTAAGATAAACCTATATGAAATGTTATGCTTTAGTCATAGATGTCCGTGCTTACTACATTACAGGAAGTAGGATGATTTTTCTTTCAGTTTTCAATAAGGTTTGTTATACAATACACATATTACAGCCCAAAGGTTTTCTGAAAGACCCTTATTCTCGTTATAGAATATAAACAAAGTACGTGAGAGTTGCTACATAAAAAAGCAAATGTTTTCCCACAATCTTCATCCATCTAAATCACTTATTACCATCGCGACACCGAAGAATTCTCGAGCAACCGCGGTTATAAGGGTTCGCGGGTTTGCGTGGACCTTCGGCGGTAGCATTACAACCTCGAGTTGGCCCGCCTGGTCTTCTGCATGGGTCGAGGACTCCGGGGTCACCTTTGACTTCGGAGTTTAGCACCACCATGCTAACGAGGAGCAAGCAGAGGAGGAATGATTTCATGTTTGAAATGCCCATGAGTATTATTCGTAAATGTATCTCTAATAGTTTGTATTTGTGTTCACTATTGGCAGAATACTGTCAATTTATATCAATTTTCGCCATGGTTGAGTTAGAAACAATGTGTTTTAACAGATATTTGTGTTTGTTTTTATGGTTTTATTTGTTGTTGATCTTGAGCGGTATATGCAGCAGTTACATAACACACTGCTATATAAAGGCCATTGGTTACACGTCAATGGTTGAGCATTTATCTATGTGTCAACGATATGGTGGAAGCATACAATACACGCCAATTACACGTAAAATCTCAATTCCGAACAAAAAAAATCTCAATTAAAGGACGATTACAATATTGAGAAATATTTTTTATAACTACTAATGAATTGTTAGGAAGTGCTTTTAAAATGACAAAGTGCTTTTAGAGAAAATGTTTTTGGTTTGTTACAGGAGGCACTTCGAGTGTTTTTCAAGGATTCACTTGCATTTTTACAAAGAATTGGTTCCAAAAACATATTCACCAAAAACACTTTCAGCCATTTTAAAAGCACTTCCAAACAAACCCTAAATTTATAGTAGGATTTTTCGAACCAAACAAAGTCAAGTGTGATGTCGTTCTAGAATATTGTAACTGAAATAAAAAAAAAGTATAAAAGGAAAGGAAATTATTGTTAGCACTCCAAAAATCTCATTTTACACTTTTCATAAATGTATTTTTCTTTCTAAATAGAAAGTTTGGAGATCAAAACTAAATTTTTTGAGTGCCAATAACAAGTATCGAAAAGGAATTGTGGTAGAAATTACAATAGGCTATAATTATTAAATAAATAATAATAAAAAACACAATCATGATTAAATAAAGGTGTGTAGGATTAAAAAAAATGCATTTTATTATTTCTCTATTGAAAATTGGGTCAATTCTTGATATCGTCATAATACGTGTCTCCTTCTTCATGTTCAACAAACGAAGGGACTACTATGGTGTTACACCCACCCCTAATTTAAATTCTATTTTCACTAAGTTTGAGATTATCTTGCTTTCAAAATTTTTTTGGTCTTCAAGGGTGGGCCTAATCTGACACGCCACGATCCTGATATTCCACGAACACCAGGATAGGCACGTGCTGGCAGCCACCCGAGGGTGACGACAGCCATTTATTGAATGCAAATGCTGAGAATAAGGAATAAATAAGACTTATAAATATAAATGAATAATGAATATGCATTTAAGGAGCGTGTTCAGAGCATACGACAAACAAGAATACTGAAGGAAATAATATAAAATTGAATGAAACAAAGGATGGATCCTACACCGAGATGACTCGAAGATACCGATACGGAAATGCCTGGATGCCGGGATTGTATGCCTTAATTCTAAGTTCTGAATGGGGCGCAAAACAAACATGAGTGGACCAAGTTGATATATATAATAAAACAGTTATCAACATACTAACCCCCAGGTTTTATGAAAACACATATATAATGATAAACATAGGTTTTCTGAAACCTAGCATGCCGTGCAATGTCTTAAATCATAACTTGTATATAATAATCACTAGTGAATTGTCTGATAACCCCCAGGCCCCGTGCAGGCTCCCCGACTCTGAGCAGACAGTCAGAGGAAAATACACTTCAGACCCCATGCCAGCTCCCCTTCCCTGTGCTAAATAGCCAAAGGAAACACACTCCAGGCCCTATGCCAACACCAAACCGTCACACGGGACGGACCGGAATCTATCCCTACGTTCCGTAGCGGAAGGGACCACTAGGGAAATACAAAACCATTGAACATATATATATTGAACAGCAACTTCATAGTATAAAGTCATCCATCATCTATACTATAAAGAGGTGTTCGAAACATGTTCTAAATATCATATCGTCATATCCATCAGATATTCTATAAGAACACGGGTTATAGGAAAAATAGTAATAATTCAAAATACCCTCAGTAAGCATGTTATCTCACAAAACGTTTCATAGAACATAATCATTAAATCATGTTTTTCATGTATGCATTTCTATATTCAAAACATGCGTTTTTAGAAGAGGTCCACTCACATATACTTAGCCGCCAAAGAGCCACGCAAACTAGCAACACGGAAACGTCACAAATATTGCCCCTAAACACATAAATGGTCCAATTAATAAAACTCTATTATAACAATTGAATTTGGGAAAACGGACGTCGGATACGGGTTCAGGACGTCGAATTACCCTAAGAATGGTCCCGGTTAAATTTCGTAAACGTCAATAGAATATTCCTAGAATATTCCCTGACGGAATATTCCCTAATAAAATATTTCCTAGTGGAATATTCCCCCATAAAGGGTTTGGACAGGTTAGGGTTAAAGGTAATGGGGTTTAAAGGATTGGCTTAGGAAGCACGGGCCTAAGGCTCTAGAGGAAAATGGCCTAAAGGCCTTTTGGGTTTTTAAAAAGCAATGGTTTTAAGAGAAAATGGGTTAGGCTTTAAAATAAATGGGTTGGGGTTTTGTGGAGGACGGGCCGAAGGCCCTGATTTAAAATGGCCCAAGGGCCTTTTACATTAAAACAATCAATAAAATAAATAATAAAAACTGAAATGGGTTTTGGGTTGGGCTCCGCAGGAAAGGCCCAAAGGCCTTGGGATTTCTGGGTTGCCGGATTCAAAGGAAGGAGAAAGCCTGATTTCGGCCGGAAAGCTACACCAAATTTAAACGGCCATAACTTTGTCAATACTCAACGAAATTGAGTGATTCAAAAAGGAAACTTGTAGTACTTAGCGAGACGAAGAGATTGATACCTTGCACGCCGACCAACTCGCCGTGGTTTGGCCGGAAATTGCCTCGAAATCAGCTGTCCGAGCTCGTGTACGGGGCTTCATGGTTCGACTTCAAAGATGCCAAGACTATGGTTGAGTTTGTAGTGACGAGATAAAGACGATGGTGATGTCGAAATTGTGATTTGATGATGATTTTAGGATATGGGTTATAGGTGTGGCACGGTGACGGAGAAGAAGAGAGAGAGAAAGTGAGGGAGAGAAAGATGAAGCTTAGAGGATGAAGATGATGGTGAAGTCCTCGTGATGGTTGTGTGTATATATGTATGGGTGTGTGTGTGTGCTCTTGTCGGAGAGAAAAGCACCGAGAGGGAGAGAGATAGAAATGAAACAGAGAGGGAACTCGAGGAGAATGAGAGCAGAGAGAGAGAGTGTGAGAAGACTGCCACGTGGCAGCTAAGGAGAGGGGACCGGGGACAAAATTTCAAGGGTGGGCCCCTTGGGTACACCATTTAAGACCAAAACAATTTTAAAAGTAAGATAATCTCAAACTTAGTGAAAATACAATTTAAATTAGGGGTGGGTGTAACATACGATGGCATCTGATGCCAACGTAACAAAGACATGTGTAAGTTGTTTTTATCCAAATGTCTTTGTTTTACTGGATGAGGGCGTTACGTGATTGTGATATATAAGCTGTTGTCCAATGGAGTGTGTGGCAAATGTGAAGAAAATCAAGAAAATAGTTAGATTTAATCATATTTTTATTTTATCAAATCAAATGTTACATTTAGATTTAAACCCTTTCATCGTGTACCAAAAAAAAATAAAAAATAAAAAAACCATCTTATTTAAGATGTCAATTTTTGTATATAAACGAAAAGATTACAATTTATTTCTGAAAGAAAGAATAAAAAGTTTTAAGGGCATGACGATTTCTTATTTCCAATGAATTCATGAAATCTGATGAAGATGGTTGTGGAATCAATTTCCAAAGGATATAACTTTCAAGACTTCAAGTCACCAAAAAATTGGAGCTTCTGCAGGGAGTGGTCTTGGTACGTTCGGTCCACCTGTATTAAAATAGTGTCTAAATAACAAATACTAAAATAACGAGTGTTATATAATACTAGCATATATGTGATGAGATATGTGATGAGATGCTAGCATATATGTGATGAGATATGTAATGAGATGCTAGCATATATGATGAGATATGTTACGAGCTAGCATATACAATGAGATGCTGGCATATATTTATGATGAGATATGTGATGAGATGCTAGCATATATGTGATGAGATATGTAATGAGATGCTAGCATATATGTGATGAGATATGTAATGAGATGCTAGCATATATGATGAGATATGTTACGAGCTAGCATATACAATGAGATGCTAGCATATATTTATGATGAGATATGTGATGAGATGCTAGCATATATGGGATGAGATATTGATTCAACCGTACATGATAGGTGGATCCGGCTAACATGCCATTTCCTATTGGTTTATCTCACCTGGGTTACTCATTCCTGTTAAGATATTTGACGTAGCATAACCGTAAGACTATTATTTTGGTTATGGTTTTGATTTATAGTCATGCCTGTTATTTTCTGGGAAATTAAACAGGTATTACTGCGAGGGGCTACTATCTTTGGTAGTTGGAATTGGTTTGAAAAGTTTTATTTCACTCACTCACATTTTCTGTTTTTGTACCCCTCCATGTTCTAGCAGCAGAGTTCCGTATCGACGAAGATTCGTGGCACTTTTCAGCACAGATGTCTTTTATGAAGGTATAATCATTATCTCACCTTACTGTACTATACCTATGCTCTGTATCGCACGCGAAATGGGTCCATATCCGCTCACCGTGCACTCGTGTACTTAGGCACTTTTAGATTTTAATTTATTCACATTTTATATATATTATCACTTTATGGCTTCGTCACCTTCCAGGTGTCGGCCAGCATATCTCGATTCGGAGTTCTAGTGCACATTCTGGGTCGGGGTGTGTCACAGGTAGGTGACAACCTCTAATATATTTCTCCTATCATTTCCCTCTATACCTGATTTGTTAAAGTCCACTTTTAATTTTTTGGTATTCCTACATAAACTAATAAAAAAGAACACAATAATTTATCTGATAAAAGAAACGGTAACATGAGGAAAAAAGTATATGGAATAACAGTAACTTGTATTTACATCGTGTAAAGTCATTCATGTATAATCACATTTATAAACTCTCCCCTAACGTACACATTTCTGCTGATTCAAAAGTAGGTAAAAGGGACTTCTGGCTGGGGAGTCCACAAAAAAATGTCGGTTCCTAAAGAAGCATTATTCAATAAAATTTAATACGTCACATGTAAAAATGTCGTAAAAATGTAATGAAAACAAAATCATACGGTATCTCCTCATGCCGATCAGATAAGACTCGATTTGAGTGAGTTACCTAGCTCCTACCCTTAAAAACAGACAAAATCGAAGAACAAATGAATCCAACTCTACAAAGTCCATGCAATGAATCAAATGCAATGTAGCATATGATAAGATCAAATCCACAACCTGGTTTTGAAATTTCTCATAGATGACCAAGTCAGTTTTGTCTTCACATATTCTTATTTGCTGTCACGTGGGAATTACCACTCCCATTATTCAAAGCTCCATCAGTGGATTGCCCGTTTTGCTGCGGCTCCGGCATTTTCTTTCTACCAAACTTGGCATCATAAAACAATTTAAAATCCTTTAAAATATAAATAATTTTGGATGAGATAAATCCATGAGTTCTTTATACAATCCTATCCAGTGTACATTTGAAAAAATGAAAGGAGAAAAAAGTGCAGAGCAAATACCTATCAGGAGTGATATAAGAGATTTCGATGGGTGCCCAAGACAGTAACATATTTCCAACACAAAGCAAGCTTCCTTCATAGTCCACACCATTCTCTGTACCTTCACCAGCAAAAATGGAAGAATTGTATTAATTATTGCTTAAAGTGAAATTAATAAAAAATAATAATTAAGGAGTAGGCAGGTACCGCTGAAAGCGAAGCTAGTGGTCAGGGACGTTGTCGATGAGATTGATCTGATCATAATGAGAGAAGGTGCGCCTGAGAGATGGGAGTGACTGTTGGATTGCATGCTTCAGGTGGTCTTCTTTCCGGAAGGTCCAAATGAGGTTTGTTAATGCCCCGGCTGCCCTCGCTCCCCATTTTTTATTTCGTCTCTGTCTCTATCTCTTTCTACTTCTCTACATGTTTCTGTCATTGTTGATATGCTGCAAAATAACTTTAAAGTTCAAAAAATAAAAAATCCAAAACATAATTAATTAAAAAAGATAACAATTAATTTGGTTTAATTTTAAAAGCCCTTGAATTTCTTATAGTTTTTTGGGCAACCAAACGAAGAAGTGGAAGTTTCGATTTAGGAAACGAACCCATTGACTGTTCTCGATGTTAAATTCGTAGAAGGTGACGTGGGCGGCCGTAATCAGAACCTCTTCGATAAAGGGATCGTTTCTCTGCAGAGATTGACCATTTTGGTGTTATGTTTTTACCTAGAGATAAAGGCAATGATTCCGTTTTTGTATGGAAAAGTAAGACCCATACATAGAAACTGGAGGAGTGCTGGGGAACGGGAGTGGTTGGAGCGCAAGGGATCGTGAAATTGGAATGGAGACTACTACGGCAACTGCTTCAAATACAGTTTCTTTCTTTAGTGTTGAACCTCCCAACTCAGATCGTGGAAATCTATGGGCGAGAAAACTGCCCACTACCGCTTTGCAGTTTGATAGGCTTAAGCACGTCTACTTGTTTTGCTTCTTTTTTTCAATTTTCCATTTTCTTTTCCAATACTTTTTGGATTTTTGTTTTATTTATTTATTTTATATCTTCTTTCTACTGTAACCTTCTTTTATACTTCTTCTATACATATATGGTAAAGATAATATATATATATATATATATATATATTATTTGCGTTTTTAAACTGTCCACTACTGCTTAGCAGTTTGTGAGGGTTAACTGTTAAGCACGTCGGTTTATAGATTTTTTTTAATTTGTTTTATGTTCTGTAATGGTTTTTTTAAGAATTTGTCCTCATTTTCGAAACTTTTGTGGTTTTTTATTGTGAAGGAAACAAAGGGTAATATTGGGTTTATCGAATGCTTCACCAAACTGGGGCTCTCACTTTATATATATAGATGAACCGAGTGCATCAAAGCTCCTACGTCAAAATGCATGCCAATGTTTTCGACATATAGGCTCCTTTACTAAAATTTCGTTATGTTTGCATAGCTAGCACTAGATAACATAATTAACCTTTCTTATGACCATGGCGACACCGAAGTATTCTTGAGCAAACCGCGGGTATAGGGCCTAGCGGGTTTAGGAAGAGTAGGCTTGCCCGTATGAATAGGACAACCAGGATGCCATCCTCCTGGTCTTCTACAGGGGTCGAGGATTCCGATGCCGATGAATTGTTTCCTAGCTTCCACTCCGACATTGTTCATCACCACCATGCTGACAAGGAGCAAGCAGAAGATTATTGAGTTCATGCTTGAAATGCCCTTAGTTGTGTTTTATTCTGTATTGGCATATAAGAGACTGGCCATTTATATGGATTATGGAATTTGTCTAGGGTTTTATTTGCTTCAACAGTTTTATTTGCTCTTTACCCTTAAGTTTTATTTGCTCTGTACCTTGAGAGGCAATGTAGCAGTTACATGTGAAAAGAAGTGGAAACATGAGGGTTAATTTTCAAGTTTTAATTCAATGGCTGAGTATTTATCGTCACAGTAACAGTAAAAAGAGTTTCTGGTGCAGTTAGGATCTCTATATATGCACTGCATTATATATCACGTTTATTGTATATGTAGAAATTATTGGAAAATGTAAAGATTTTTACAAATTATCCCTTTCGTCACCATTTTGTGGAAAATCGTTAAGTATGAACATGTTAGATACCTGTAACTCGATTGGTGAAAAATGTCTCTCCAAAAAAGCATAATTTTTACAAAAGGTTACTAAAATTTAAGGGCCCCAAAAAAAATGAGGACGATGTGTGGTCGCAGACTTCACACATCCTTAGGACCAGCCCTTAGAGAGATAAAAAGAGGGGGATATGTTGGGTTTTACGGCTCAAAATTAGGATGATGCAAAGAATTAGGTTTGTATTACCTATTCGGTTTTGGTGTCCTATTTGGGTTTGGATTTTGACTTCTTAATTGGTTTCCTTGGTGGAGAGATTTCGTTAATTACCTATTTGATTAGGATTTAGATTTACTTCCTATTAGGAATCTTATTGTAACCTAGGTCCTATGCACTATAAATAGGACCTTAGGGTTAGTGTATTTTGATGTGGCTCATTCGTGTGGCAATTTAGTGAGAGGCAATTTGTGAGTTTGTGAGTTAGAGAGCAATTGGGGAAAATCTTCTCCATTAGTTCTGGGTTCTCTACTCGTTTGTTTTGGGGTTTGTAATTTGTGGGATTTGGGTTGTGTGAGTTTAAATACTCTTTTGTAATCTCCGTTTGTTTAGTGAAATTCCTCGCCGCGCTTCGCTCGTGGACGTAGGCTTTACGCCGAACCACGTAAATCTCTTGTGTTAGTTTGAGATTGTTTGTTTTAGCTTTCACCTACAACGTTGATATTGGTACTTTGTTATAATTCGCTTCCGTTTGCGCATAAAAGTACAACAGGATATAGTTCACCCGGTTACACCCAAGAATCTGGCAAGGTAAGGGCATCTCTTGCCAAGGCCAAGTCTCAATAAAGATTAGGCAAAAGCTTCGAGTGTTATGTATTTTATTCATAAAGGATTAAAAATTGTGATAAGTTGATAACAGTACACGTGTTTGACACTATATCATTGTTAACTCATCCAGTCATACAGGAAAACAGAAATAAACTTACAAGCATCCTCTTCCGGGGTAAATTTATGACCAACAAATTCTTCAAGTCATGCAATATAACCCGCATATCACGGTAGCATCAATCTGAAAGCATGGCAAGATGGAAATACTAACAGACGACTGCAAGATCACTTCCTCCAAAAATGAATTCACTCAGTTCCAACTTCTTGAAATTTGACATGTTTACCATGCACCTCCAGCATACATGTAAACTCTGCTTTCCTCCAAATTACACTTTGACACCAATGTATCCTTGAAAGGCATAAATTAACGTTCTGAGCGATCCCAACTCATCCTCATTTGACACCAATGTATCTTTCCTCCTTTACCATTTTTTATACTTTTTGTTTGTGTTCGTTTGCGCATGGTTCTAGTGTTAGAGTAAACATAAACCAAGAACGAGTTATATGAACTACTGTTATCAAAACACAAGTCATTGTTCATTAAACTAATGTATGGAGAAAACCGTACTTGCAGATGAACCCGGAGAAGCAGCCATATTCGAATTCAGCAATAAGACCGCAGTGTGCCTTCTCCTCTCTTCAGTAATCAAAGCTCTTAACTAATAATAGGTCTTAGTCCTGATAATAAAGCGTACAAACTGCGAGAGTAGATGCCACTATATATACAACATAATCCTAGCCAAATTCTATATATACAACTTGACTTAAATATTATGCAATTATGTGTACACTAATATTCCAAATTCAACGAAGCACCACTATATGCAAAAATTAAAACACATAACGTGTATTATCAATATTACAACGTGAAAAACTTAAAACACATTCAAAATGCTTTGTTGATTTGATACAGACAGTGTTGCGTTCTCGGTCTTTATATATGTTTCTTCCCAACATGATAGCACATCATGAATGCTAACCGAAAGTGTGTTTCTGCTGCTGCATTGAGTGGACTTCAATTATGTTATTTGCCATTTCAAATCCATTGGATTATCACATTGGAATTCATTCAGAGATGACGTAACATTATGATTACCACATGATCATCGCTTAATACATTTTGATTAGCATTAACCTTTAGATAATTAAATTTAAAAAAGGTAAACAATCTAGGGGTGGAAACTTGTTTTCCTTTTTGGAGCCTACGTTGAATGCCTTCCCTACATGGGCTAAATCCTTTTTCCTTGTCTTGCTTGGCCTTTTTAGTACACAAAATAGTTTTACAGACTCCAGCTTTCATAAACAAATTTGGTAGAATAAGTCGCAACAAGACTACAAGAAAGATTCTGCCCTAATATCAAAACCGGATAATATTATCCCGACAACATCCGTGATTATGTTTGTATAAAAAATTTAAAACCTGTTAGCAAAAAATCGAATCGAAGGCTAGAATGTCACGTTAAATACGAATTCGTAAGATAAACCTATATGAAATGTTATGCTTTAGTCATAGATGTCCGTGCTTACTACATTACAGGAAGTAGGATGCTTTTTCTTTCAGTTTTCAATAAGGTTTGTTATACAATACACATATTACAGCCCAAAGGTTTTCTGAAAGACCCTTATTCTCGTTATAGAATATAAACAAAGTACGTGAGAGTTGCTACATAAAAATGCAAATGTTTTCCCACAATCTTCATCCATCTAAATCACTTATTACCATCGCGACACCGAAGAATTCTCGAGCAACCGCGGTTATAAGGGTTCGCGGGTTTGCGTGGACCTTCGGCGGTAGCATTACAACCTCGAGTTGGCCCGCCTGGTCTTCTGCATGGGTCGAGGACTCCGGGGTCACCTTTGACTTCGGAGTTTAGCACCACCATGCTAACGAGGAGCAAGCAGAGGAGGAATGATTTCATGTTTGAAATGCCCATGAGTATTATTCGTAAATGTATCTCTAATAGTTTGTATTTGTGTTCACTATTGGTAGAATACTGTCAATTTATATCAATTTTCGCCATGGTTGAGTTAGAAACAATGGGTTTTAACAGATATTTGTGTTTGTTTTTATGGTTTTATTTGTTGTTGATCTTGAGCGGTATATGCAGCAGTTACATAACACACTGCTATATAAAGGCCATTGGTTACACGTCAATGGTTGAGCATTTATCTATGTGTCAACGATATGGTGGAAGCATACAATACACGCCAATTACACGTAAAATCTCAATTCCGAACAAAAAAAATCTCAATTAAAGGACGATTACAATATTGAGAAATATTTTTTATAACTACTAATGAATTGTTAGGAAGTGCTTTTAAAATGACAAAGTGCTTTTAGAGAAAATGTTTTTGGTTTGTTACAGGAAGCACTTCGAGTGTTTTTCAAGGATTCACTTGCATTTTTACAAAGAATTGGTTCCAAAAACATATTCACCAAAAACACTTTCAGCCATTTTAAAAGCACTTCCAAACAAACCCTAAATTTATAGTAGGATTTGTCGAACCAAACAAAGTCAAGTGTGATGTCGTTCTAGAATACTGTAACTGAAATCAAAAAAGCATAAAAGGAAAGGAAATTATTGTTAGCACTCCAAAAATCTCATTTTACACTTTTCATAAGTGTATTTTTCTTTCTAAATAGAAAGTTTGGAGATCAAAACTAGATTTTTTGAGTGCCAATAACAAGTATCGAAAAGGAATTGTGGTAGAAATTACAATAGACTATAATTATTAAATAAATAATAAAAAAAACAATCATTATTAAATAAAGGTGTGTAGGATTAAAAAAATGTATTTTATTATTTCTCTATTGAAAATTGGGTCAATTCTTGATATCGTCATAATACGTGTCTCCTTCTTCATGTTCAACCAACGAAGGGACTACTATGGTGGCATCTGATGCCAACAAAACAAAGACATGTGTAAGTTGTTTTTATCCAAATGTCTTTGTTTTACTAGCTGAGAACGTTACGTGATTGTGATATTGTTGACCTTAAAAACTACCAAGCCTACGTGGCGCGCAGGCCGAGTAATCTATAAGCCAACTACGTCATTCGGTGAATGCGGGGCGTGCCAACTCGTCGGCCGAGCTCGGCCGAGGAGTAAATTTGTTGATGTTGTGTTGGGTGCGCGACTCACTTTTGCGTCTTGCGATTGCGGCCGAGGAAGGAACACGTCTCGGCCTCTTGGGTTCTCGAACCTGAAAACAAGGCTGCTATTCTTACGAAGTCCACGAATCGCCGTCGTCAGATTCGGTCACAGTGATGTTATTCGTCATAGTAAACTCACGCCGAATCGACACCAAAGTGTAAGGGCACAAATACTCAAAGCAAATATAAGTCTTAATAGTGAACGTGGTTCGGCCGTCTGAATGCCGAACTCTAAATCCCACTTGAGAGTATCCAATCATAAAATAACTCGACGTGCAATGCGCCGAGCTCAGTAAACTGTAACACCTCACTTCGCCGAGAAGGCTAATGAGATGACCTCAATCAATAAAGATTCAGAAATCCTTCTCGACCGAGACTTGGATAGGTAACCAACCGTCCTCGCCGCAGTGCTGTTGATGCCAACGGAAGATGCTGCGAGATCGGCTGATTCTACGGCGCCAGAGCTATCTTTGCCGACTTAAGATGTCACCGGTTACTTTCACAGTGATGTTGATGCCAACGGAAGATGTGTCAGCGAAAAGAGAAAATAAAAAATCTCAAGAGTTGTTGAGAGAGTTTGCGCAGGGCAGTTGTGTGTTGAATTGGAGGTGCTTTTCCGTTGTTCGTGACTCTGTATTTATAGTGGCTGATGTACTTGTTTGGCACGGCTAGATAGAGTTTGACTGCAACTCTCACTCACTGAATAAAATTTGATCCGTAGCTTTTAAATTTATGCGACCTCCAAAATAAAGCCCATCCAGGCTTTATCGCATCTAATGTACCTAGGCTTCTGATCTTATTAAAAAACCTCCAGCGGAAACCTTCACTTCAATCACACAAAAAGCCTAGTCTAGCTAGGTTTGTTGTGTCATCATCTCAACCTAGGCTTATCACATCACCACCAAAATCCAATCCAATCCTATCCTATTTAGGCTTCTTCATAATCTATGCAACTTGATCCCCACCATACTTTAAATAAACAATAATCAGTTTGCACCACACACCACACATTCGCGCGCCAGAACACCCAAGTCAGATTGACTTGTGCTGCCATGTTTCCAGTTGGAAATATATATCTTATCTTTCATAATAAATTACTATTAAAAGATAATTATGATAAAACACCATAACATTATCCTTTAATAATAATAAAATGAATTATCTCTACTTTTCATCTGACGGTGTGGAACTATGCTCATTCAACGGCCTTGATTACACGGGTCGATGGTGTAAATTTGGGTCCAAACATTGCCCCCCCCAGTTTCCTTGAGCTTCGGCTCGTAAGCCGAATGGTTAAGGAAATTAACTGGTTCATAGCCAACAACATCTCGTCGTATTGCCGAAACAAATTTTGTTCCTCGGCATTAAAGTCACCTTTGTTCTAGCAATATCATAAAGCAGGGCCGAGGCTGAGAGTAATTGGGGCCGAGGTCAATAAAAATCTCCAGGCCTGCCTATATATACATGTAAACCAGATTGCCTAATGTAACCTACCAACCATGCAGCTGGCATATACATATATAAACGGTATCCTGGCCGAGCACACATTTATAAAATGTACCTCTGCCGAGCATCAGTCATCGAGCTCAGCATGTGTGATATAGGTAGAAAAGTACTGGGATCGAGCTTGGCATATATGTATCTATGCCATTTTTTTTTCTTCTCAGTAGTGGCACCATATAAGACCAACACTTAAGACTTATAGCCTTTAAACTTCGGTAAGAACATCCTGACATATATATAAAATACCCCACCTGCCACCACACATTTTTCCTTTCTTCTTGATAGTGACATCTTGATGTAAGCTATATATATATATATATAGCCATAAACCCAAATTCTGACATGATGCCGTCTGCCATGCTGCCATCACGTCTTTCATTCCATTTTCTATACTCGGCGAACTCATATATATATATATATATATATATATATATATATATTTGAATTGCCTTCCTCGGCCAACCTTTTTTAAACTCCTCGGCCAACTTTTTTTTTTTTTTTTTTTTTTACATATATATATATATATGTTTTGACCGAGGCTTTGTTTCGTAATGGGCCGAGGCCGAGGCTTTTGTAAGCAAAGTTCACAAATAAATGCATTCGGCCAAAATAGTCAAACAAGTGTATTCGACCAAATTTTTTATTCGGCCAGAATGTTGTTGCCCTCTTATTTTCTTATGCATCGGCTTGCATAGCCGTATGTTTAAGAAAATAACATATATATATTTAACAAACGAAAAGAAAAGTGGCCGAACCATAGTTAGGAGGAGGCCAACGATGCTTTATTCCAAGTCGAGATCTTGTAATAACAAAATCTTCACATTGATTTCGCTCTAGGCCGAATAAAGATTTTCCTCCAAATATTTTTGACTTGGCGAAATATTTTTTATCATCGGCTGCCGAATGTATTGAACAATTATTGTGCCCCCCGGGCATAATAATTTCGGCTTTTAATTCAAACATCTTAGCCGAACGAGATTTCTCCATATCGGCTTTATCGCCAATAATCATATCAATTATCGTGGTCTCTTGGGCTAAGCCAATGTTGCGGCCTTGTTCGTCATTGGAGCATTCCTCTGACGAATCATTTTCTGAGTTAATTTGTGGCTCAGAAACTTGAACATTTTCTTCTAGGCCTAACACACTTCCAGTCTCAACCGAAAAAATAGGTGGCCTTTGTTTTTCGGCCAAATTAACAATTTTCTTAGGCCGAATATTGGTTGTGGCCGGAGTGGAAATTTGCCCCCCGGCCTCTTGCCTTTCAGAAATTCTTCCCAATCTCTCGAGAAGTTGTTTTTGCTTCTTTAATAGGCGATGACACTCATCCCTTGAAGCCTGATCGAGATAGATCATGTGAACTCCGTAGTTTTAGCACTGGGTCCCACTGGGCGTGCCAAAATGTTGACCCTCAAAACTACAAAGCCTACGTGGCGCGCAGGCCGAGTAATCTATAAGCTAACTACGTCCTTCGGTGAATGCGGGGCGTGCCAACTCGTAGGGCGAGCTCGGCTGAGGAGTAAATTTGTTGATGTTGCGTTGGGTGCGCGGCTGATTTCTGCGTCTTGCGATTGCGGCCGAAGAAGGAACACGTCTCGGCCTCTTGGGTTCTCGAACCTGAAGACAAGGCTGTTATTCTTACGAAGTTCACGAATCGCCGTCGTCGGATTCAGTCACAGTGATGTTATTCGTCAGAGTAAACTCACGCTGAATCGACACCAAAGTGTAAGGGCACAAATACTCAAAGCGAATATAAGTCTTAATAGTGAGCGTGGTTCGGCCGTCTGAATGCCGAACTCCAATCATAAAATAACTCGGCGTGCAATGCGCCTAGCTCAGTAAACTGTAACACCTCACTTCGCCGAGAAGGCTAATGAGATGACCTCAATCAATAAGGATTCAGAAATCCTTCTCGACCGAGACTTGGATAGGTAACCAACCGTCCTCGTCACAGTCTTGTTGATGCCAACGGAAGATGCTGCGAGATCGGCTGATTCTACGGCGACAGAGTTATCTTTGCCGACTTAAGATGTCACCGGTTGCTTTCACAGTGATGTTGATGCCAACGGAAGATGTCTCAGCGAAAAGAGAAAATAAAAAATCTCAATAGTTGTTGAGAGAGTTTGCGCAGGGCAGTTGTGTGTTGAATTGGAGGTGCTTTTCCGTTGTTCGTGACTCTGTATTTATAGTGGCTGATGTACTTGCTTGGCACGGCTAGATAGAGTTTGATTGCAACTCTCACTCACTGAATAAAATTTGATCCGTAGCTTTTAAATTTCTGCGACCTCCAAAATAAAGCTCATCCAGGCTTTATCACATCTAATCTACCTAGGCTTCTGATCTTATTAAAAAACCTCCAGCGGAAACCTTCACTTCAATCACACAAAAAGCCTAGTCTAGCTAGGTTTGTTGTGTCATCATCTCAACCTAGGCTTATCACATCACCACCAAAATCCAATCCAATCCTATCCTATTTAGGCTTCTTCATAATCTATGCAACATGATCCCCACCATACTTTAAATAAACAATAATCAGTTTGCACCACACACCACACATTCGCGCGCCAGAACACCCAAGTCAGATTGACTTGTGCTGCCATGTTTCCAGTTGGAAATATATATCTTATCTTTCATAATAAATTACTATTAAAAGATAATTATGATAAAACACCATAACATTATCCTTTAATAATAATAAAATGAATTATCTCTACTTTTCATCTGACGGTGTGGAACTATGATCATTCAACGACCTTGATTACACGGGCCGATGGTGTAAATTTGGGTCCAAACAGATATATAAGCTGTTGTCCAATGAAGTGTGTGGCAAATGTGAAGAAAATCAAGAAAATAGTTAGATTTTATCATAGGATAATTTTTATTTTATCAAATCAAATGTTACATTTAGATTTAAACCCTTTCATCATGTACCAAAAAAAAAAAAAAAAAAACCCATCTTATTTAAGATGTCAATTTTTGTATATAAACGAAAAGATTACAATTTATTTCTGAAAGAAAGAATAAAAAGTTTTAAGGGCATGACGATTTCTTATTTCCAATGAATCAACTTCAAAGTATATAACTTTCAAGACTTCAAGTCACCAAAAAATTGGAGCTTCTGCAGGGAGTGGTCTTGGTACGTTCGGTCCACCTGTATTAAAATAGTGTCTAAATAACAAATACTAAAATAACGAGTGTTATATAATATGAACCAAGTGCATCAAAGCTCCTACGTCAAAATGCATGCCAATGTTTTCCACATATAGGCTCCTTTACTAAAATTTCGTTATGTTTGCATATAGCTAGCACTAGATAACATAATTAACCTTTCTTATGACCATGGCGACACCGAAGTATTCTTGAGCAAACCGCGGGTATAGGGCCTAGCGGGTTTAGGAAGAGTAGGCTTGCCCGTATGAATAGAACAACCAGGATGCCATCCTCCTGGTCTTCTACAGGGGTCGAGGATTCCGATGCCGATGAATTGTTTCCTAGCTTCCACTCCGACATTGTTCATCACCACCATGCTGACAAGGAGCAAGCAGAAGATTATTGAGTTCATGCTTGAAATGCCCTTAGTTGTGTTTTATTCTGTATTGGCATATAAGAGACTGGCCATTTATATGGACTATGGAATTTGTCTAGGGTTTTATTTGTTTCAACAGTTTTATTTGCTCTTTACCCTTAAGTTTTATTTGCTCTTTACCCCAAGTCTCAATAAAGATTAGGCAAAAGCTTCGAGTGTTATGTATTTTATTCATAAAGGATTAAAAATTGTGATAAGTTGATAACAGTACACGTGTTTGACACTATATCATTGTTAACTCATCCAGTCATACAGGAAAGCAGAAATAAACTTACAAGCATCCTCTTCCGGGGTAAAGTTATGACCAACAAATTCTTCAAGTCATGCAATATAACCCGCATATCACGGTAGCATCAATCTGAAAGCATGGCAAGATGGAAATACTAACAGACGACTGCAAGATCACTTCCTCCAAAAATGAATTCACTCAGTTCCAACTTCTTGAAATTTGACATGTTCACCATGCACCTCCAGCGTACATGTAAACTCTGCTATCCTCCAAATGACACTTGGACACCAATGTATCCTTGAAAGGCATAAATTAACGTTCTGAGCGATCCCAACTCATCCTCATTAGTAATGATGGAGAGCCACCCAAATGCGTAGCGGAACATACATGCTATACATCTTCAGGCCGACAATTGCGGTCACATTACTACATCCAATCAGCATCGACCATATGAGATATTGTATATCATATATGAATCCAACAAAGGAAAAGGCATATACGTCTTGAGCTGAACTCAGAGCACAAGAATTGAACTACTCCCCATTTACAAAATGCAAAGCATTTAACAAAGTCTTGTAAGTCCTTTCATTCATCATACCATCCTTCCTCCGCAAATCCTCTAGTAGATCAAATGCCTCCACACCTTTCCCATCCCGGCACAATCCTTCCAATAACGTCTTGTAAGTTAACAAATCAGGAGACATAGCATTACTCAACATATCGAGCACGACCTCAATTGCATCATCATACTTCCGTCCCATAGCGAGACTGCAAATCACAATCATATACGTACTACTGCTAGGCACCAACCCTTTTCCTCTCATTTCCTTGTAAAACCCTAAACCCTGACCTACCCTCCCCTTCTCACACAACCCTTTAGCAATGTAACCATAAGTATAGGCGTTCGGCTCACATCCGTACAACCCCATTTCGCGAAATACCTGCATTGCATCATCAACCTGCAAACACTTCGAATACGCCTTTATGATCATATTCAACACAAACGTATCCGGTATCACACCGCACGCCTTCATCTGCTTCGACAAAGACCGCACGGCGCGCAAGTACACATAGCAAACATGCATATTATTAAACCTCCTAAGCAAAGAGTTGAGCAGCAATGCATAAGTTTCCAGATTCGGTTTGCAATTCTCGGAATTCAACATTTTCTTATAAACATCAAAAGCACGATTGAAAAGCAGCTTCCTCCCGCAGCAAAATCGAATCATGGAATTGTAAAGGGGCACGCTAATTTCACAGGCGCCGGCGATTACCTCTTCCACCAGGGTTTCGGCGTGGCGGTAGCGTCTGCCGTCGAGCAAGATTCTGATCATGGTGAGGTAGGTGGCGTGGTTATGCTTGTAGTTCCGCTGCTGGGAGGTCCACCGGAAAATGTCGAGGGCGAGATCCGGGTCCGATTGAGCTTTCAGTGCTTCGTTCACTTCGGGTGGCCCGAACCCGGGTTTGAGCTTCTGAACCCATGTCTCGAATTGTTTTTCTAGCGGGGTTCGGGTTCGGAGCGGGTTTGTTGGGATAAGGTTTTCGGTGGGTGAGGAGGAAAAGAGGCGGTGGTTGAGATAGAGTGACGGGAGGGAGGACGGAAAAGACGGGTGGCGGTGAACGTGGCGATAGGGGATAGGTGGGAGTGGAGGAGAGTGAGCATTGGGGTTTCTGATAGTGGCGGTGACGCCGGTGAGAAGGCGGCGTAAAGTCACCGTCATTGTCATATAGCGAGGGAGGGGGAGTGTAATGGCGGGGAGTATTCAGTGAGGTGGGAAACAGGGACCAGCTACTGGGTTGGAAAGAGTGATGTTGGTCTGGGCCAATATAATTGGAGGAGTATTGGGCTGGGTTCAATTGGACTTAGGGTCAAATTATTGACTTGGAGTTGAACCGGGCCGGTTGGTTGTAACCCGAGGTCCGAAGGGCTTGGCCCTATAGGGTTGAGGCGGCTTAGAACTGGTTTGGTACTGATGTGCTTTTATAAAAAGTGGGTATCAAAAAAGTCTGAGCTCAAAAATTTATTTGGTAAACACTTAAAAACAGCTTATTTTCACAGTTTTGGGTGAAAAAAAGCTGAAAACGTGAAGCAGCAAAAATGAGCTTATTCTCACAGCACAGCAGAATCAGTTTTTTTTTTCAAAGCACATCAATACCAAACCAGCCCTTAATCAATTAACTTGGAGTTAGAATCAGTTTTTTTGTATTATTAGCCCGTTTAATAATTCTTGAGTTTAATTTTTTTTTTTTTTGCATATATTACTACCAGTCTTAATTATTGTAGTAATTCTCTTAAAGAAATACATTATGAGCTTAGAGATGAGGACAAAACCGAAAGGGTTGTTCAATAAAAAAGTAGTCTTCATGCCATATTGGAGACCACATAATCGATTGGATTGTGACGTGTTTAACGAGAAGATAGATTTCAGGGTGGTGATGGGATTTGCACATGATGGTGTCCAGATTATGAGGGGATACAATCTCAGTAGCATGGTGGACTTCTACAGCTCGGCAAACTTGGACATCAAGGAATTTATTCCTATAAATACAAGAGGATAGACAACATAGAGAAGGCCTGCAACTTAATGCACAAATCAACGTTCTATGCGAAAACTCTCAAACTTTTGAGAAAAACATAAACGGCTCACTGACCCCTAACCCAAATTCAATCTGGTTAGATAGGTTTGGGTTAGAATCCAACGGATGGCGGCTGTCTAGTTATACGAGTTTTCCAGAAATAACTAGCAAATGCAACTGTCTGGTTATATCACGTTAGAGTTGTAGAATTAGTTTGGCTTAGGAGTTTTGGTTGTTTTGTTAGACAGGAAGTCTCTCAAGTTAGATTGATTATTTATTTCAAGTCTCTGTTGACGAAAGAGTCAAACGAGGTCACTTCATCAACTTTCTTGGTGAAGTGAGGTGTTACCCAGGTTACATCAGTGTTCAGCACACAGGCAAACAAATCATTATTGAATTCACAGTAATAATCATAACCTTGTCTTCAGATTATAGAACCCAAAGCCGAGAGTGTTCCTTCATTGCCTGAAGTTTCTCGATTCAAGAGTCAATAACGTGTATTACCAAACCACCACACTTAGAGATATTCGCTAGACTGAGCTCGATAGCGAATTGGCACGCCCACGTCAGCAAACAAGTCATCGAAGGACGTAGTTAACTTCTAATTGCTTCGATCTGAGTGCTACATAGGCTATAAAAAATTTAGGACCAACAAGCTCAGATTGTTTTGTCTTATTAATCAAATAAATTTGGACTAGGAGTGTTTAGAGGCAGAATTTAGGTGTTCTTAAAGTTACCTTACTAGACCAGTTAGGTTGGACAATGGTCTATGATATACCCTAAAAATATGCCTCTAGTATGGTAATATTTTTTCTTATTACAACCTTATATTAAGTGTGTTGGGAATTTGAGCTGGATCAGGATACTCTCCTGAGCAAATGGAGAGGGTCCTCCTGACCGGGTCCATCGGACCGTTCAAAATTTATCCAACGGCTACAAACAGAAGGTTCCACTAAAAATTATAATAATTATAGCCGTTGGATAAATTTTGAACTATCCGATGGACCCGATCAGGAGGATCCTCTCCATTTGCTCAGAAGAGGATCCTGATCCATTTGCTCAGAAGTAGAAATCTTTCACTTACAACTTGGATAAAAAGAATGTCATTAAATGGGAGTACCTAAACTTATAACAAAAAATTAGATATTTGACTGCTATAGTACATTCCGTTACAAATCCAATGCCCAATATCGCCGTACGGGTAACATGTTCCGCATTCCCAACGTTTTGTCCCACTTTTCTCACCAACGCTATCGGCCTTTTCTAAAACAATATCTTTGATTATTTTATGTGTGTTTACTAGTCCATTGGTACCCTAAAAATTAAGTAGTAATTGGACATTGGTGACCTAAACGTTGATTCAGGGGCATTCTTCTTCTGGGTAATAGGGAAAATATAAATAGAAAAATAACAAGAGTTAAAAAATGTTTAATGATATTTTTTTTCATTTGTAAGTGAGAAGTTTTAGGTTCGATCATCGTCAAATGCAAGTTTGAATTGCATTATTGCTAACTTTGTAGAAATGGATGAGACTGAAATATAACAGCACTATGTAGATGGGGAACAACTTTCGTAGGCAGGGCCACTCCTCTTGCCCCGTGCTCTCTCACTCTCACAAACACACAATCTTGATTAATTGCCTCACCCATGACTATTCTCTCAACATTTCACCCTTATAAACGACAAAGTACCTACATGAAACATGTTTACCGTCATTTGAGATTCAATCTATTTTATATTTTACTTTGTTTTTACTTTAGATTTATCACTTAAAGCTCGATCTTATAATACATTGTCACGTATAAATTTCTTTCCACAAAATAAGGTATTGCTAAACTCATTTGTTGTATAAATTTTTCTTCATAGGCAGATGCTGGAAATTTACCTATGTGCAACAAGAAGGCCTCTGTGCTGGAAGTTTATGAAGATGCCGACACTCAAATGTACTTTTCGTCGGTATCTCATTAGACCCTTGCCTCCACCTTCGTGGAAACCAAGCAAACAAGCAAAGCCTCATTAGCTTGATATTAAACCCCTGAAACAGTAACACAGACAGGCCCCACTGTTTCCTTCTCTCTGCTCTAAATATCTCAACTTTTCTTGCCCAATATGGTAACTCCAACCATCTGATCTGATCTGATATTCCGTCTCCCTACTCTCTCTCTCTCTCTCTCTCTCTTCTCTCCACCTTTTCCCTTTTTCCTTTTCTCTTTTTTCAATAAAGTTATATTCCCAATGCTCTCTCAATCCTCGAAAAACCTGCAACATCTCATTCCCCTTTAAATACAGTGGTCCAATAGCAGCGGCAGCAGCAGCTCAGTGCTCCAGTTCCTTCATTTTATATTTTTATATCTGATTTTTCCTCAAATATCCAATCTTTGAGCTCCAAAACTCACACATTCAGAAAGTTTCTCTCTTTTTACTCTGGCAGCTCAAAACCTACAAAAATGGACCTGGGTCTTCTTCCCGTGCTCATCCTCTGCCTCTCCGCTTCCATTTCCAGTAAGTTTCTTCCCCTAAATCTCAAAAATGGTGACATGGGTTTTGTTCATTGGTGTTTTTCTCTAACCCCGTTTGATTTTTTCAGGTGCGGAGCTCGCCGCCAAGGTGGGTGTGAACTACGGCCAGCTGGGCAACAACCTCCCCCCTCCGTCGCAGTCGGTGAAGCTCATCCAATCCCTCAATGCGAAGCGCGTCAAGCTCTACGACGCCAACCCCAAAATCCTCGCCGCCCTTCGCAACACTGACCTCCAGGTCTCCATCATGGTCCCCAACGAGCTCATCAGCAACATCTCCTCCAATCAAACTCTCGCCGATCAATGGGTCCGCACCAACGTCGTACCCTTCTACCCGGAGACCCTGATTCGGTACCTCCTCGTGGGAAACGAAATCCTCAGCCAACCCGATAAGCAAATCTGGTTCAATCTCGTACCCGCAATGCGGAAAATCAAAGCTGCTCTGAAGACCCACCGGATTACAAAGGTGAAAGTCGGAACCCCATTGGCCATGGACGTCCTCGAATCGTCTTTTCCGCCTTCGAACGGCACGTTTCGGTCCGATATTTCGGGTTCGGTCATCAAACCCATGTTGAAATTCATCAACAAAACCAAGTCTTTCTTCTTCGTCGACGTGTACACGTATTTCCCCTGGTCCTCCGACCCGACCCACATCGATTTGGGCTACGCTCTCTTAGAATCCAAGAACATTACGGTCACCGACCCGGCTTCCGGCTTAACCTACCACAATCTCTTCGACCAAATGGTGGACGCTTTGATTTTCGCAATGAAAAGTCTCGGGTACCCGGATACCCGCATTTGGATAGCCGAAACTGGTTGGCCCAGCGGCGGCGACTATGACCAGATTGGCGCTAACATCCGCAACGCCGCCACTTACAACCGAAACGTAGTAAAAAAATTCAACGCCAAACCACCGGTGGGGACGCCGGCCCGACCTGGTGCAGTGCTCCCGAGCTTCGTCTTTGCTCTATTCAACGAGAACACCAAACCGGGTCCCAGCACGGAGCGGAGTTTCGGGTTTCTATACCCAAACGGGTCGAATGTGTACCCGATTGACTTAAGCGGGAAGACGCCCGAGTCGGAGTACGCGCCGTTGCCGGTGGCGACGAATAACGAGCCGTATAAGGGGCCGATTTGGTGCATGGTGGCGAAGGGAGCCAATCAGAGCGCGGTGGCGTCGG
Organism: Malus fusca; assembly: GCA_035220775.1. Taxonomy (NCBI): domain Eukaryota; kingdom Viridiplantae; phylum Streptophyta; class Magnoliopsida; order Rosales; family Rosaceae; genus Malus; species Malus fusca. Next base: position 29,057,416 of record CM069063.1, read on the forward strand.
CCCTATCGTACGCCTGCTCGCAGGGGAATAAAACTTGTGACCCGATTCAACCCGGAGGAAAGTGCTTTAAACCGGATTCGTTGGCTTGGCACGCGAGCTATGCGTTTAGCGCGTATTGGTCTCAGTTTAGGAAGGCTGGTGGGAGTTGTTACTTTGGCGGGCTCGCTACTCAAACCATCAAGGATCCAAGTAAGTATAATTTAAATTACGGGAAGGTAGTTCGAACTTGTGTGCATAGAGGAGCATACCTTCTGCGGGATTGTTGTAGGATGTGAGTGGTCAATTGACTGCATTGTACCAATCAACCGGCCACTCACATATCGGAAAATGCAAATTTTAGGGCATATTGTTCAAGTAAGTCCTTTCAAGTGCAATTGTGTTATGCTTCTTCTTATGCGCATTCTCCTTCTCTGTTTCAGGTTACGGATCCTGCAAGTTCCCCGGTGCCAAACTATGAGCGACGAAGGATACAATGGCACCAAGACGGTCTCTTTTCCGTGAATAAGCTGAATTTTTTTTCTTGGGACAGTTGTTTTAGGTCCCCCCTTCATTCTTGTGATCTAATCTACTCAAGATTTAGATGATTCATAGAGCGTACCATTTAGTTCTTCTCAAAGCAGTGACCTTTCAGTTAAGTAGAAGTTTTAGATCAAAAAATGGTCACCCAAGTGTGCCACATTTGGATTCTTTTCCTTCCAACGGCTATATTTCTGTTCCTACTGTGACCGTTCTTCTTTTTCCTTGTACATTCCCTTGGCATTCTTAGTATTATCGCAATTTCCTACTTTACCATTTTTTACACTTTTTGTTTGTGCTCGTTTGCGCATGGTTCTAGTGCTTGTCATGCAATGTTCTAAGCGAGCGAGAACCTATTGTAAAGAGAGAATCTGCGCTATAACTCGGATATATTTCGTTTGTGTTTACAAGGCTACAATATCGCCTTATTCGCAGGGAACTTTATCGCAGGGAACTTTAATGAAAAGGGTTTCTCAAAACTTTTAATTAACCAAAAATCATCTACTAACTTTATTTAATAAAAATGGCTTAAAACTTTAATAAAAATGATTCAAATTTTAATGAAAATGACAAAAGTTTTACATAACAACAAAACATAAAGAAAAAAAAAACATATACTGACGTGCGGTCCCACACGTCACATCACACACACACTTCCTCACTTAGCCGTTCAACCTCTTTCTCTCTCTTCCTCTTTCATATATTCTCATCCATTTTTTTCTTTCATTTCACCTCACCCATCCACATCAACTTTTTTTTTTCACCCCTCCCCACTCTTCTCTCTCCTTTCACCTCACTACATAAACATTTTATTTTTATTTTTTTATTTGTTTATTTGACTATTCTTTCAATTGTTTTAGAACAAATTAAGTAATAATATTACAAAATCAAAATAAAGAAAAATTTCATTATTCAGTTTTATGAACATTAATAATGTGACTATTTCTTAAACAAAACATTGATTACTTCTTAAACTGAACATTATTTCTTAAATTGAACATTGACTACTTCTTAAACCGAACATTATTTTTTAAACTGAACATTGACTACTTCTTAAACTGAACAATATTTCTTAAACTAAACACTAATTATATCTTAAACGGAATACTAATACTATCATTACTTTTTGAACTAAACACTGACTATTTCGTAAACTGAACACTGACTATTTCTTAAATTGAACGCTAGTACTATTACTATTTCGTAAACTAAACACTGACCATTTCTTAAACCGAACACAATAGACTATATATTAAACCAAGTAATAGTACTATCACTATTTCGTAAACTAAGCACTGATTATTTTTTCAAACCAAACACTAGTATTATCACTGTTTCGTAAACTAGTACTGTCATTATTTCGTAAACTAAGCACTGACTATTTCGTAAACAAAAAACTAACTATTTCGTAAACTAAACACTAACTATTTCTTAAAATCGAACACTAGCTGTTACATCCCGGCCCGGGGCAGATCACTTCCCGGGCTCGACTCCGCCGTAACACGATATTGTCCGCTTTGGGCCCCAACCACACCCTCACGGTTTTGTTTCTGGGAACTCACACGAGAACTTCCCAGTGGGTCACCCATCATGGGATTGCTCTCGTGCGAACTAGCTTAACTTCAGAGTTCTGATGGAACCCGAAGCTAATGAGCTCCTAAAAGGCCTCGTGCTAGGTAGGGATGTGAATATACATTTAAGGATCACTCTCCTGGGCGGTGTGGGATGTTACAATCCACCCCCCTTAGGGGCCTGACGTCCTCGTCGGCACACTTCCGGCCAGGGATTGGCTCTGATACCATTTGTCATATCCTAGCCCGGGTCCACCACATCTCGGGCCCGCTCTACCACCGTAGCACGATATTGTCCGCTTTGGGCTTATCATTCTCTCACGGTTTTGTTTTTGGGAACTCACGAGCAACTTCCCAATGGGTCACCCATCCTGGGAGTGCTCTGGCCTCATTCTCGCTTAACTTCGGAGTTCTTACGGAACCCGAAGCCAGTGAGCTCCCAAAAGGCCTCATGCTAGGTAGAGATGAGAATATACATTTAAGGATCACTCCCCTGGACGATGTGGGATGTTACACTAGCACTATCACTATTTTTTAAACTATTTCCTTACAAATTACTGTCATGTATTGATGTCAGCAATATATTTTTTTTTATCTCAAATTTCTCTCTTTTTAAATTTTTTTGGAGTTTGTTGATGTCAGTTTGAAAGGATTTGGTTGGCTCTACCCTCACAATCTCTTCCTTACACACACTCACTCTCTCTTTCTCTCTCTTTCTCTCTCTCTGAACCTTTTCCTTCCCGATGAAATATTTAAAAAGTAATTTGGGTGCTGCTTTTGCACTGTTGATTTTCTGTTGAAAATTAGTACTTTTCTTTTCTTTCTTTCTATACGTAAACAGATTTCTCTCTCTCCCTCTCTAAAAGAAAAAAAGTCATTGAAGCTTCACTCTCACGTTTTCCTTCCCAATGAAATGTTTTAAAAATAATTTATTTCATCCATCCATTTCATCTCATCATTTTAAAAATAATTTATTTCACCCATCAATTTCATCTCATCATTCATTGTACTACACCCACTACTTATTTTGCACTGCACGTTAGTCTTCTTATCAGTTCTATCTGCTCACAGTCACAGCAGAGGCTTGATTTGATAATTGAATTGGTTGGCGCGTGCTTACACGCGGTTGGGTTGGATTGTTTTTTATTTTTTTTTATTTTTTATTTCTTGTCCTTATCATTAAATAAAGTTTGTATATGATTTTTGATTAAAATTCAAATTTTTGAAGCCCTTTTGGTTAGTTTTCCTCTCATCATAATTTTGTGGGATAATACTCTTATTCTGTACAGTCATAATCCAATTATATTTTAACACATGTTTTACTGTTTAACAAACAATAACGAATATGTTTTTTTTTGTTTTTGGACTTTAAAAAGTGAGTACTACTTGACCTAAATATTACGCAATTCTACACTAATATTCCAAATTCAATAAGCACTGCTATATGCAAAAATTAAAACACATAACGTGTATTATCTGTATTACAACGGGAAAAATTTAAAACACATGTCAAAATGCGTTGTTGATTCGAGACAGACGCTATCAGTGTTGCGTGCTCGGTCTTTATATATGTTTATTCCCAACATGATAGCACATCATGAATGCTCACCGAAAGTGTGTTTCTGCTGCTGCATTGAGTGGACTTCAATTATGTTATTTGCCATTTCAAATCCAATGTTCCTTTGACTGCTATTTGGATTATCACATTGGAATTCATTCGGAGATGACGTAACATTATGATTACCACATGATCATCGCTTAATACATTTTGATTAGCATTAACCTTTAGATAATTAAATTAAAAAAAGGTAAACCATCTAGGGGTGGAAACTTGTTTTTCTTTTTGGAGCCTATGTTGAATGCCTTCCCTACATGGGCTAAATCCTTTTTTCTTGTCTTGCTGGCCTTTAAGTACACAAAATAGTTTTACAGACTCGCAACTTTCATAAACAAATTCCGTAGAATAAGTCGCAACAAGACTACAGGAGAGATTCTGCCCTAATATTAAAATTGGAAAATATTATCCCGACCACATCTGTGATTATGTTTGTTTAAAAAAATTTAAAACCCTGTTAGCAAAAAATCGAATCAATGGCTAGAATGTCACTTTAAATACAAATTCGTGAGACAAACCTATATGAAATGTTATGCTTTAGTCATAGATGTCCGTGCTTACTACATTACAGGAAGTAGATACTTTTTCTTTCAGTTTTCAATAAGGTTCGTTATACAATACACATATTACACCTCAAAGGTTTTCTGAAAGGCCCTTATTCTCGTTATAGAATATAAACAAAGTACGTGAGAGTTGCTACATAAATATGCAAATGTTTTCCCACAATCTTCATCCATCTAAATCACTTCCTTTATCGTCATTAACCCTTGTGATTATGACACTAATCATGACCACCGCGACACCGAAGAATTCTTGAGCAACCTCGGTTATAGGGGTTTGCGGGTTTGCGTGGACCTTTGGATTCATGGTAACAACTAGGGGTGTAACTTAGTTTGGGCCAATCCGAACCCGCCCATGTCCAACCCGACTTTAAACCCGAACAAGCGGGTTTTTTTTTAGTTAAAACCCGCCCGACCCAGCCCAATTTCAACCCGTTCATTAATTGGGTTGAGTTGGGTTGATCATTTGCCCGTCCATTCCCAACCCAACCCAACCCATGAACCAAACCTGAATGTGGCCCATATCAATTAATACTCATATTGCACCCAAGTGGGCCAAGTCCAAAAACCCACATCGTTTCTAATTTTTTTTTTAATAAATTACCCCTCTAAACCCTAAAGCTATATATTAAATTGTTAGTCTCCAAACCCTAAATTCTTTGTGTCTAGAAGCCAAGCAATTGCTCAGGTCTACCGTCTACCTCCTTAATTCTGCGGCTCTGCCTAAACAAAATAGTAAGCCTTTTCTCCTTGATCAATGGACCTAGTGGTTTAATCATATATATAATATACATATATATATATATATATATATATATATATTACATAATATAATATAATACACTGCAAGTTTGATTAGGGAGCTCTTTCGAATCATATCGCATGAAAGTGAAGAAAGAATTATAAAATAAAATAAAAGTATTCTAGGTAATCATGCATGCATATCTGATAAAATCTCAATTACTTAGTTCCTCATGTATGATTATACAAACTTAATTAAAATTTTGACATCTTTATGTCTTATATGTTTATGTTACTTCCTATCCGCTATTTTTGTTGTCATATGTTAATATTTCTATTTTGTTTCATGTGTTAATTGTTCAGGTCCATTTGATTGTCATATATGGCAGAACATAATCAGACAACTACTCCAAGAGAGCCTTTGCCAGCTGCTCCTGTAGAGCCTCAAAATGCTACAATTAAACCTCAGGTACCATCTAAACGCAAAAGAGTAAATGAACCCAAGTCTAAAGTTTGGGCACATTATGAAGGATTTCTAAATGCGGATGGAAGTAGGACTGGTGAGGCACAATGCACCTATTGTAAGAAAATATTTGCATGTTCTAGCACCAATGGAACCACTACACTTAAAAGGCATACAGAGAAGTGTAAGAAGTACCCTTATAAAGGGGACAAGAAACAACAGCTCTTGTCTTTTACAGCAGCAGAGTCTCTTTCTAATTGGAAATTTGACCAAGAGCATTGCCGAAAACTCTTTGCTAGAATGATTATTGTTGATGAATTACCATTTAGCTTTGTGGAGAAGGAAGGCTTCAAAACATTTATGAATGCTGCACAACCAAGATTTAAATTGTTGTCACGTACAACAACTACAAAAGATTGTGTTCAATTGTATGCAGAGGAAAGAAAAAAACTGAAGGAGATGTTTGAATCTTCAAATTCGCGAGTGAGTCTCACAACCGACTTGTGGACTTCTGTTCAGAATCTTGGATATATGTGTCTTACTGCACATTTCATTGACAAAGATTGGGTGTTACAAAAAAGAATCATAAATTTTCGGGTGGTTCCCACTCCACATCGTGGTGAGGTCATTGCACAAGCTGTAGAAACATGTTTATTGGATTGGGGTATAAAAAAGTTATGCACACTCACAGTTGATAATGCAAGTTCAAATGATACAGCAGCAACAAGTTTGGTTAAAAGGTTCAGTAGGAGAAATAGTTTGTTGTTGGATGGTGATTTTTTTCACGTCAGGTGTTTTGCACATGTCTTGAATCTTATAGTTAAAGATGGACTTAATAATGTAAGTACCTCATTAGCTCGTCTTCGTGCATATGTAAAGTTTGTACGAAGTTCTCCTTCAAGATTGGAAGCATTTAAGAAGTGTGCAAGAGAAGAAAGAATTGCCTCTAAGAAGCATTTGTGCTTGGATGTGCAAACACGTTGGAATTCAACTTACATGATGCTAAATGCTGCTCTTGATTTTCAAAGTACATTTGAGCGCTTGCATGACCAAGATGCAAATTTCAGCATTGAGTTCAAGAGGGAAGATGAGATGACTAATGATGATTGGAGTTCAATGAAAAATTTGTCAAAGTTTTTGGAGCATTTTTATATTGTTACAAAGCGTGTATCAGGGTCTCACTATACCACTTCCAACTCTTATTTTCTTGAAGTGAATATGATTCAAACTCTTCTTTCTAAATGGACAAAGAGTGATGATGCTTACTTTCGTGACATGGCCTTGAAAATGCAGTCCAAGTTTGATAAGTATTGCAACATTGATAAAGTGAATACTTTATTAATCATTGCGGTGGTTCTAGATCCTCGTTACAAGTTGAAGTATGTTAAGTGGTGTTATGCTAAATTTTATGAAAGTAAAAAAGTCATTGATATAATTGCTAAGGTTCAAGATTTGTCGGTGAAGCTTTATCAATTTTATTTATTAGAGAACACAGAAACATTGGATGCTGGTTATTCTCAAAGTTCTAATGTCTCAAGTTTGAATGAAGTGGAAGAACTCATTGAGGAAGAAAGCTCGGGCTGGGACAACTTTTTGAGAGAAGAGGAAATCACAGTAAAGTCTGAGTTGGAGCGTTACTTAGAAGAATCAGTTGAAAGTAATCGATCTGATTTTGACATTTTAGGTTGGTGGAAAGAAAAATCAACTTCATATCGTATTCTTTCTTGTATGGCACGTGACATTTTAGCAATTCCTATTTCTACGGTTGCTTCCGAATCTGCATTTAGTACGGGAGGTCGAGTACTCGACCAATTTCGTAGCTCTTTGACACCAAAAATAGTGGAATCTTTGATTTGTGCGCAAGATTGGTTAAGGAACTCACCAGCCCCAGTTGAGATTGAAGAGAAGTTAGAGATCCTTGAGGAGCTTGAAGCAGGTATTTATTTTAAACTAATTTTTTTTTTTTCAGAATTTTTGTAATGAAATAAAACTTGGTACAATTTCATTTATAGGTGTAGCTGATATTGTTGAAGCTTTTGGCAGTGGGGTCTCATGCACTACAGAGACGTGATTCTATTCGGTAATTATTATGTTCTTCTGTATTTCTTTTAGGAGATTATAATGCTTGTTGTGATTATATATCATATATGAGTATAACTAACTATTTTGTTTTGTTCTATATTTAATAGGAATGCCTATTATCTTGACTTTCGGAGGACAAGACTTGAGTTGGGTACTAACTTTGGACAATGAAGTGTTCATCTTCTTTTTTATTTTTTTCTCTCTCTTTTGGTGCTAGCTTTGGTATTTCTTGTATTTTAATTCAAACTTTGCAATATGAGTATAACTAATTATTTTGTTTCGTTCTATATTTGAAACTGTAACATAAGACATCAAACCTGAAGCTAGAGCTTGGCCATGATACTGGGCACCTTCTTCTAAGCTTGCTAGGTTTGCACACGCGGTCAGTACGCTACCAAAGTTTGGTGCTAGCTTTGGTATTTCTTGTATTTTAATTCAAACTTTGCCTGAACCCGATTAAAACTTGAAAAAAGTTGGGCAACCCGAACCCAACCCAAGTAAACCCGAACCCGATTAAACCCAAGCCCGAATGAACCCGATTAAAACCCAACCCGAACCCGAACCCGAATTGTAAAAGTTGGGTTAGGATTGGGTTGACCTTCTAACCCACCCAACCCGCCCGAGTTGCACCCCTAGTAACAACCTGGATGTGGCCCGCCTGGTCTTCTGCATCGGTCGAGGACTCCGGGGTCAATGCGGTTCCTTTCACCATGCTAACGAGTATTATTCGTAAATGTATCTCTAATAGTTTGTATTTGTACGTTCACTATTGGCAGAAGACTGTCAATTTATATGAGTTTTCGACATGGTTGAATTAGAAACAATGGGTTTTAACAGATATTTGTGTTTGTTTTTATGGTTTTAGTTGTTGTTGATCTTGAGAGCTATATGCAGCAGTTACATAACACACTGCTATATAAAGGCCATTGGTTACATGTCAATGGTGGAGCACTTATCTCTGTGTCAACGATATGGTGGAAGCATACAATGCACACCAATTACATGTAAAATCTCAATTCCAAACAAAAAAAAATCTCAATTCAAGGACGATTACAATATCGAGAAATATTTTTTATAACTACTAATGGCTTGTTTGAAAGTACTTTTAAAATAACTGAAAGTGCTTTTAGAAAAAAAAATGTTTTTGGCTTGTTACATGAAGCACTTTAAGTGTTTTTCAAGGATTCACTTGCATTTTTACTAAGAATTGGTTCCAAAAACATTTTCACCAAAAGTACTTTTAGCCATTTTAAATGCACTTCCAAACAAACCCTAAATTTATAGTTGGATTTTTTGAACCAAACAAAGTCAAGTGTGATGCCGTTCTAGAATATTGTAACTGAAATTGAAAAAATATAAAAGGAAAGGAAATTGTTGTTAGCACTCTAAAAATCTCATTATACACTCTTCATAAGTGTATTTTTCTTTCTAAATAGAAAGTTTGGAGACCAAAACGAGATTTTTTTAGTGCTAATAACAAGTCTCAAAAGGGAATTGTGGTAGAAATTACAATAGGCTTTTATTATTGAATAAATAATAATTAAAACAAAATCATGATTAAATAAAGGCGTGTAGGAGTAAAAAAAAAAATGTATTTGTTATATTTCTCTATTGAAAATTGTGTCAATTCTTGATATTGTCATAATACATCTCTCCTTCTTCATAATACGTGTCTCCAATTAGCCAAATTCCATATAATAAGTCACAATAAGAGAGATTCTGCCTTAATATTAAAATCGGCCAATATTATCTCGACAACTTCCGTGATTATGTTTCTACTAAGAAATTTTGGTATCTAATATGTACACATTGGAAGGTGATTCACAAATCTAAACCCTATTAGCCAAAAATCGAATCAATGGCTAGAAAGTTCACGTTGTTATAAATATGTAAAAGTTAGAGAATTAACCTTTACTAGTGACAGGAGCGAGACATGTGTAAAATATCACACAGAAACTATAGCACAAGAGGATGACAAATAAAAAATGGAGGGATATATAATGATGTTATTTATCTTTCCTTTTTCTCTGTATCTTTTGATAGCAGTCGGAGCGCTCTATTTATAGAGCAACTCCATACGAACAGATTCTTACATTTTGAAATTTACAACACATAACTTTGAAAATACGATCCTTTTGTTTCCAAAGTCTACATCACATTTGTGGGCATTGAAAAATCTGTGTGTGGGCATTCATAACAATGCCAATGTTTTCAACACTCCCCCTTGGATTTCCATATATCAACATCAGTTGCCTCGTTAAAACCTTGCTTGGAAAATCCCAGTGGGAAAAAACCATAGCGAAGGAAAAAAGAGTACAACCTTATCTGGATTGTTGATATAGTGTTAAGTATGCTTATGTAGCCTCGTTAAAACCTTGATAGGAAAAACCCAGTGGGAAAAATCCTAATTGAAGGAAAAAGAGTACAACATGCATGTATCATGGATGCTCCCCCTGATATGTATCTCCTCATGATTCCGCATTTTCCAAATTTAACTGATTGGTAAGTCGATGTAATCCGATACTTTGCACTAACGTTTGAAACGTGCACTTTGGTAGAGACTTGGTGAACAAGTCTGCCATATTTTCATTGGAACAAATTTGTCTGACTTCAATAACTTTAGCCTTCTGAAGCTTATGTGCACTGAAAAACTTTGGAGATATGTGTTTAGTCTTATCGCCCTTGATGAATCCTTCCTTCATTTGGGCAACACATGCTGCATTATCTTCATGGATGACAGTTGGATTGTCTGTCTTCGAAGTTAGACCACATGAATTCCAGATATGATGGATCATTGATCTTAACCAAGAACATTCACAACTTGCTTCATGTAAAACAAGTATTTTTGAGTGATTTGAAGATGTAGCGACTGATGTTTGCTTTGTTGAGCGCCATGAGATTGCTGTATCTCCATTCTTGAACACATATCCAGTTTGTGAGCGAGCTTTATACGGATCAGAGAGAAAACCAGCATCTGCATATCCAACAAGGACCTAGTCATTTGTGGATTTCTTTGAGTAGAAGAGACCCATGTCTGTTGTCCCACGAAGGTATCGCAATACATCTTTGACTCCCTTCCAATGACGAATTGTTGGAGCAGAGTTATACCTTGCTAACAAGTTGACTGAAAAAGCTATATATGGTCCTAGTACACACTAAATACAATAAAGCACTAGGGGTGCAACTCGGGCGGGTTGGGTGGGTTAGAAGGTCAACCCAATCCTAACCCAACTTTTACAATTCGGGTTCGGGTTCGGGTTGGGTTTTAATCGGGTTCATTCGGGCTTGGGTTTAATCGGGTTCGGGTTTACTTGGGTTGGGTTCGGGTTGCCCAACTTTTTTCAAGTTTTAATCGGGTTCAGGCAAAGTTTGAATTAAAATACAAGAAATACCAAAGCTAGCACCAAACTTTGGTAGCGTACTGACCGCGTGTGCAAACCTAGCAAGCTTAGAAGAAGGTGCCCAGTATCATGGCCAAGCTCTAGCTTCAGGTTTGATGTCTTATGTTACAGTTTCAAATATAGAACGAAACAAAATAATTAGTTATACTCATATTGCAAAGTTTGAATTAAAATACAAGAAATACCAAAGCTAGCACCAAAAGAGAGAGAAAAAAATAAAAAAGAAGATGAACACTTCATTGTCCAAAGTTAGTACCCAACTCAAGTCTTGTCCTCCGAAAGTCAAGATAATAGGCATTCCTATTAAATATAGAACAAAACAAAATAGTTAGTTATACTCATATATGATATATAATCACAACAAGCATTATAATCTCCTAAAAGAAATACAGAAGAACATAATAATTACCGAATAGAATCACGTCTCTGTAGTGCATGAGACCCCACTGCCAAAAGCTTCAACAATATCAGCTACACCTATAAATGAAATTGTACCAAGTTTTATTTCATTACAAAAATTCTGAAAAAAAAAAAATTAGTTTAAAATAAATACCTGCTTCAAGCTCCTCAAGGATCTCTAACTTCTCTTCAATCTCAACTGGGGCTGGTGAGTTCCTTAACCAATCTTGCGCACAAATCAAAGATTCCACTATTTTTGGTGTCAAAGAGCTACGAAATTGGTCGAGTACTCGACCTCCCGTACTAAATGCAGATTCGGAAGCAACCGTAGAAATAGGAATTGCTAAAATGTCACGTGCCATACAAGAAAGAATACGATATGAAGTTGATTTTTCTTTCCACCAACCTAAAATGTCAAAATCAGATCGATTACTTTCAACTGATTCTTCTAAGTAACGCTCCAACTCAGACTTTACTGTGATTTCCTCTTCTCTCAAAAAGTTGTCCCAGCCCGAGCTTTCTTCCTCAATGAGTTCTTCCACTTCATTCAAACTTGAGACATTAGAACTTTGAGAATAACCAGCATCCAATGTTTCTGTGTTCTCTAATAAATAAAATTGATAAAGCTTCACCGACAAATCTTGAACCTTAGCAATTATATCAATGACTTTTTTACTTTCATAAAATTTAGCATAACACCACTTAACATACTTCAACTTGTAACGAGGATCTAGAACCACCGCAATGATTAATAAAGTATTCACTTTATCAATGTTGCAATACTTATCAAACTTGGACTGCATTTTCAAGGCCATGTCACGAAAGTAAGCATCATCACTCTTTGTCCATTTAGAAAGAAGAGTTTGAATCATATTCACTTCAAGAAAATAAGAGTTGGAAGTGGTATAGTGAGACCCTGATACACGCTTTGTAACAATATAAAAATGCTCCAAAAACTTTGACAAATTTTTCATTGAACTCCAATCATCATTAGTCATCTCATCTTCCCTCTTGAACTCAATGCTGAAATTTGCATCTTGGTCATGCAAGCGCTCAAATGTACTTTGAAAATCAAGAGCAGCATTTAGCATCATGTAAGTTGAATTCCAACGTGTTTGCACATCCAAGCACAAATGCTTCTTAGAGGCAATTCTTTCTTCTCTTGCACACTTCTTAAATGCTTCCAATCTTGAAGGAGAACTTCGTACAAACTTTACATATGCACGAAGACGAGCTAATGAGGTACTTACATTATTAAGTCCATCTTTAACTATAAGATTCAAGACATGTGCAAAACACCTGACGTGAAAAAAATCACCATCCAACAACAAACTATTTCTCCTACTGAACCTTTTAACCAAACTTGTTGCTGCTGTATCATTTGAACTTGCATTATCAACTGTGAGTGTGCATAACTTTTTTATACCCCAATCCAATAAACATGTTTCTACAGCTTGTGCAATGACCTCACCACGATGTGGAGTGGGAACCACCCGAAAATTTATGATTCTTTTTTGTAACACCCAATCTTTGTCAATGAAATGTGCAGTAAGACACATATATCCAAGATTCTGAACAGAAGTCCACAAGTCGGTTGTGAGACTCACTCGCGAATTTGAAGATTCAAACATCTCCTTCAGTTTTTTTCTTTCCTCTGCATACAATTGAACACAATCTTTTGTAGTTGTTGTACGTGACAACAATTTAAATCTTGGTTGTGCAGCATTCATAAATGTTTTGAAGCCTTCCTTCTCCACAAAGCTAAATGGTAATTCATCAACAATAATCATTCTAGCAAAGAGTTTTCGGCAATGCTCTTGGTCAAATTTCCAATTAGAAAGAGACTCTGCTGCTGTAAAAGACAAGAGCTGTTGTTTCTTGTCCCCTTTATAAGGGTACTTCTTACACTTCTCTGTATGCCTTTTAAGTGTAGTGGTTCCATTGGTGCTAGAACATGCAAATATTTTCTTACAATAGGTGCATTGTGCCTCACCAGTCCTACTTCCATCCGCATTTAGAAATCCTTCATAATGTGCCCAAACTTTAGACTTGGGTTCATTTACTCTTTTGCGTTTAGATGGTACCTGAGGTTTAATTGTAGCATTTTGAGGCTCTACAGGAGCAGCTGGCAAAGGCTCTCTTGGAGTAGTTGTCTGATTATGTTCTGCCATATATGACAATCAAATGGACCTGAACAATTAACACATGAAACAAAATAGAAATATTAACATATGACAACAAAAATAGCGGATAGGAAGTAACATAAACATATAAGACATAAAGATGTCAAAATTTTAATTAAGTTTGTATAATCATACATGAGGAACTAAGTAATTGAGATTTTATCAGATATGCATGCATGATTACCTAGAATACTTTTATTTTATTTTATAATTCTTTCTTCACTTTCATGCGATATGATTCGAAAGAGCTCCCTAATCAAACTTGCAGTGTATTATATTATATTATGTAATATATATATATATATATATATATATGTATATTATATATATGATTAAACCACTAGGTCCATTGATCAAGGAGAAAAGGCTTACTATTTTGTTTAGGCAGAGCCGCAGAATTAAGGAGGTAGACGGTAGACCTGAGCAATTGCTTGGCTTCTAGACACAAAGAATTTAGGGTTTGGAGACTAACAATTTAATATATAGCTTTAGGGTTTAGAGGGGTAATTTATTAAAAAAAAAATTAGAAACGATGTGGGTTTTTGGACTTGGCCCACTTGGGTGCAATATGAGTATTAATTGATATGGGCCACATTCAGGTTTGGTTCATGGGTTGGGTTGGGTTGGGAATGGACGGGCAAATGATCAACCCAACTCAACCCAATTAATGAACGGGTTGAAATTGGGCTGGGTCGGGCGGGTTTTAACTAAAAAAAAACCCGCTTGTTCGGGTTTAAAGTCGGGTTGGACATGGGCGGGTTCGGATTGGCCCAAACTAAGTTACACCCCTATAAAGCACCTATTGCACTCATATATGGTACTTCTGGACCAAAGACTAGTTCATCATCTTCTTTTGGACGGAATGGATCTTTCTTAATGTCCAGAGAACGAACGACCATTGGCGTGCTGAGTGGATAAGCCTTGTCCATGCCAAATCGGTTCAGGATTTTTTCAATGTAAGCTGATTGGTGGACTAAAATTCCACTAGCACAATGCTCGATCTGCAGGTTGGGACCATATTTTGTTTTTTCAAGGTCTTTCATTTCAAATTCGCTTTTCAGATATTCAGCAGTTTTATTAAGCTCTTCAGGGGTTCCAACTAGGTTCACATCATCGACATATACTGCCACTATAGCAAATCCAGAGTTAGATTTCTTAATGAACACATAAGGGCAAATGATATTGTTGATATATCCTTCTTTGATCAAATACTCACTGAGACGATTCTATTACATTCGTCCAGATTGTTTCAGCCCATACAATGATCGCCTTAATTTGATTGAGAGCATACCTCGTGGTTTGTTAGTTGTTTCAGGCGACTGAAGTCCTTTTGGGACTTTCATATATATATGACAGTATCTAATTCTCCATATAGATACGCGGTGATGACATCTATAAGTCGCATGTCAAGTTTTTCTGAAACCACTAAACTTATTAAGCAACGGAACGTAATTGCATCCATTACAGGAGAGTATGTCTCCTCATAATCAATTCCAGGTCTTTGAGAAAAGCCTTGTGCAACGAGTCGTGCTTTATATCTTGCAATCTCGTTTTTCTTATTGCGTTTCCTTGTGAATATCCATTTGTAACCCAAGGGGTTTACACCATGCAGGGTTTGGACTACTGGTCCAACAACATTTCGTCTTTCCAAGGAATTTAATTCTGCCTGGATTGCATCTTTCCACTTAGGCCAATCATGCCTCTGTTTGCATTCATCAATAGAGCGGGGCTCAATATCATCACTTAATATGATTTCAGTGGCTACTGCGAATGCGAACATTTCGTCAATGATTATTTCATTAGTACAAGCATAATTTATGGAGATTTCTTTGCTTTCATGTACCTCTGTTTCTTCAGGTACATGTGTCTCATCAAGGACATTTCTTTTTTCTGAAAGTACAGAATCATGAATTGTGGATTTGTCATTCATTTTTTCTTCTTGAATTATTTCATTTGGATTTAATTGTGCCCTCATCTTTCTCTTTCGAGGGGCTGAATCTTTTGAACCTGGGGGTTTACCACGCTACAGGCGTGCACCAGATGAATCATTCGCTGCCACTTTATTTTGTCCAACAGGGACATCAATTCTTACAGGTGCATTTGCAGTTGGTATATATGATTTTGTCAATTTCATAGCATCATTAAATGCATCTGGCATTTGATTGGCAATACTTTGAAGATGAACGATCCTTTTCACTTAATTTTCACATTGAGTGCTACGTGGATCAAAATGAGATAAGGTGGGAACAATCCATGTCAGCTCTTGCCGTTCTTCTGGAATGGTCTTTTCTCCCCCTAACGACGGGAAGACTGTCTCATCAAAGTGACAATCAGCAAAACGAGCTGTAAACATATCACATGTTAAGGGTTCCAAATATCTAATGATAGATGGTGAATCAAAACCCACATAAATTCCCAGTTTGCGCTGAGGTCCCATTTTAGTGCGTTGTGGTGATGCAATAGGTACATAAACATCACAACCAAAAACTCGTAAAGGTGAAATGTTTGGCTGATGCCCAAACACGAGTTATACTGAGGAGTATTGGTGGTTGGCTATTGGTCTCAATCAAACCAATGATGCAGCATGTAAGATGGCATGTCCCCATGTAGAGACTGGTAATTTCGTTTTCATGAGCAAAATGCGAGCTATTAACTGAAGCCGCTTGATCAATGCTTCTGCTAGACCATTTTGAGTATGGACATGAGGAACAAGGTGTTCAACATCAATGCCCAATGTCATGCAGTAATCATCAAAGGTTTGAGACGTAAATTCACCAGCGTTATCAAGTCGGATTGACTTAATGGGGTAATCTGGGAACTGTGCTCGCAACTTAATTATCTGAGCAAGAAGTCTGGCAAAAGCTACATTCCGAGTAGACAAGAGACAAACATATGACCATCGGGTAGATGCATCAACCAAAACCATAAAATATCGGAATGGTCCATAAGATGGTTGAATAGGCCCACAAATGTGCCCTTGGATTCTTTGCAGAAATGATGGGGATTCAGCATCAACCTTTAGTTGTGATGGTCTAATTACCAACTTCCTTTGAGAACAAGCATTGCAAGGGTTATCATTTGAGATAGCAATATGTCTGCTCAATAATGGATGTCCATTAGAGTTGGTAATGATCCTACACATCATGGTAGATTCTGGGTGACCCAGACGGTCATGCCAAAGCATGTAAACTTTTGAATCAATGAACTTCTGGTTCATGACAGTATGTGATTCAACTGTCTTTATGTATGTATAATACAATCCACTCGACAAACCATGCAACTTCTCCAATATACGCTTCTGGGTATCATTGGAGGTAATGCATAGATACTCCACATTTTCTACACTTTTCGTTTCAATGTGGTATCCATTTAAATGTATGCCTTTGAAACTCAACAAATTTCGAGTAGATTGAGTAGTGTACAACGCATTATGTATGGACAATATTGTTCCATTTGGTAACATAATCTGGGCTTTCCCTAAGCCTTCAATTACATCTGATTGGCTTGATATTGTTGTTACCTTTACCTTTGTAAGCATCAAGCTTGAGAAATACTTTCGATCTTGAAGTATTGTATGCGTTATTGCGCAGTCTGCAAGACAGATATCTCCGCAATTTCTCATGTTTTAAGAATGACCATAGCTTTTATCCTTGCTTTCTAAGTAAGGGAATCACAGTTAAAAGCAAGTTATAACAGGAAATTTAAATGCCACTTTTATTGAATTTGAAATGCTAGTTTTAAACTACAAGTTCAGTACATCAAACATAAACGATTCAGTCGGACCGGTATACTTCATTCCCCATTTCCATAATAAAGTACGAGACATCTAGGTGAGTTGTGTTCAACTGCCCTGATAAGTCACACAATGGATCAGGTATATCCATTGGTTTAGCCTGGTCGAGAAAATTGGCCTCGACACCCTTCTCCTTGATGGAGGCTTGATATAAGTCCACCAGATGTTTTGGGGTACGACAAATACACGCCCAGTGCCCATTGCCACCACATCTATGACAGGCTCCTTCAGAGTTTCTGGGAGCATTGTTCATATGAGTTTTTCCTTTGTGATGATTCATATTTTTGAAGCTCGAGCCTGAATTATGCCTTAGAACCTGGTTGTGAAACTGGACCCTATGAATCTTGCCTTTCCCATTCCACCGTCCTCGCATATGGCTACATCCTCGTTTATGATTATTGCCACCAGAGGATGTGGCATTCACTTCGAGGGAAGCAGCATTCACTTCTGGGAATGGTGCAGATCCAGTAGGTCGGGACTGATGATTTTTCAACAGGAGCTCATTGTTTTGTTCAGCAACCAGGATCACAGATATCAGCTGGTTGTATTCAATGAAACCTCGCTTTCTATACTGCTGTTGCAGGAGCACATTTGAGGCATGAAAAGTGCTAAAAGTCTTTTCCAGCATATCTTCTTCAGTGATAGTTTTCCCACAGAGTTTCATCTGGGAGCTAATTCTGAACATCACCGAATTGTACTCAGCCACTAACTTGAAGTCATGGATCCTTAAGTGAGTCCACTCCTAGCTAGCTCTTGGAAGAATCACATTTTTTTGGTGATTGTATCTGTTTCTTAATGCCTTCCAGAGAGCTAACGGATCTTCAACTGTTAGGTACTCGCTTTTTAATCCTTCATCAAGGTGGCGACGGATAATGATCATAGCTTTCGCCCGATCTTGAGAAGATGCACTGCTCTCCTCCTTGATTGTTTCTCCAAGATTCGCTGCCTCCAAATGGATCTTGGCATCCACTACCCAGGTAAGGTAGTTCTTCCCAGTAATGTCCAGGGCAACAAAATCAAGCTTTGCCAGGTTCGCCTTCCGGCTCGAGATTTTCAAGGTCAATGAGGAGGGCGATTGTACCGCACCATTCTCATTGAAATAATATAACATAGAATGGGCGATTATTCCGCACCACTAAATTAACAGAAAAATTTTAATATGCAGAGTAGGGTGGGCAATTATACCGCACCACCTAAAATTGCAATGAAATTAAACAGCAGGCAAATTTAAATATGCAGGGTAGGGTGGGCGATTATACCGCTCCACCTAAAATTTACAATAAAATTAGATCTGCAGTCCAAGATAGGTGATGATACCGCACCATCTTGGATTGCAGTAAGATTAAATTTGCAGTTCAAGATGGGCGATTTTACCTCACCATTTTGGATTGCAGTAAAATTAACATAAATAAACATTGGGTTAGTAATCAAGAGCTACACCAAACAAGAAATCACAGATATATGTAACTGTTAGGTTGAGAACTAAAGGCAGGCATGGAGCAAACAGTTCGTCGCAAGGGTATGTCGCGCAGTTGAGGCAGAGGAAGAAGATGAACAGTAAAATCCTTAGAGGAAACATTTTTTTCTTTCGTTTGGCGAAGAGAAATGAGAAATGGTTAGATTTTAGAGACTCGTGTTGATAACGTGTTATAAATATGTAAAAGTTAGAGAGATAACATTTATTAGTGACAGGAGCGAGACAGGTGTAAAATATCACACTGAAACTATAGTATAAGAGGATGACAAATAAAAAATGGAGGGATAGATAATGATGTTATTTATCTTTCCTTTTTCTCTGTATCTTTTGATAGCAGTCGGAGCGCTCTATTTATAGAGCAACTCCATACGAACAGATTCTTACATTTTGAAATTTACAACACATAACTTTGAAAATATGATCCTTTTGTTTCCAAAGTCTACATCACATTTGTGGGCATTGAAAAATCTGTGTGTGGGCATTCATAACAATGCCAATGTTTTCAACACACGTTAAATACAAATTCGTAAGATAAACTAGACCCGGCAGTTTCTGACATGACACGATGACACGACACGAAAACGACACGAAAATAACGGGTTTCGGGTCAACACGATAACTTATCAGGTCGTTATCGGGTGACCTGTTAAGAACCCGTTAATAACGTGTATACACGCGGGTAACACGTGGGTAACCTGTTTCGACCCGTTAAGAAAAAAATTATTTTGATAATTTTAAAGTTTAATTACTAAAAGATTTATTATAAAATACAATAGCCATATTAATATATATACAATATATTTTATATTAAATATATAGTTTTGTATTATTATTCTATATAAGTTAAAAAAAAAAGTTTTTATCATTATTTATTTTTATTATGAGAGTTCTTTATTATTATTACCAGGATATGAGAGCTCTCCTTCCTTGAAGGAGGAAATTCCATAGGTTGTCAAGCAAAGGGTTAGGACTCTTTCTCTCTCTCTCTCTGACATGCTGCTTCTCTGTTCTCACAGTTGAACATAAAACCATGTGCATGCTGCATGCATATGGATATGGCGATCTCTACCATTTTTGCTACGATTCAAAACCTATTTTCTAATGTCTTCCAAAAAAAAAAAAATTAAAAAAAAAAAAACCTATTTTCTAATTTGCCACTCAGTATTAGTAGTACAATCTAATAGTTTTCTTTATTTATAAGTGATAGGTGTTTGATTCTCTCTAAAGGCAATGTTGAACCATATTATTATAGTTAGCTCAGTATGACTGTATGAGGCTTAGCCCACCTCTCTATCCTTTACTATTGTTTGTTAAAAATAAAAATAAAAACCTATTTTCTAATTTAATTAAGTGCCAAAGAATAAAATAAAAAAAAAAGAAATAAGTATGTTGGAGTCCTGGGTCAAAGGATCTTTCTTTTGTTCATGTAATAACTTGTTGTGCTTTTAAAAGGATGACCACAACAAGACCAGCAACAGCCAAGGAGCCAGCTCCCCCAGCAGCATAGGGCCAGTCTTGACAAACGGGCCTACGAGAAGGAAACCGTGGGCCATGTGATAGGAGCATATTTATGCAACTTAGTTAGCTTGTTTCTTGGCATTTACTTAGTTTAATTCTAGTTATTTTAGTACTTTAAGCTATTTTCGTGTGTTTGCAGGTTCAAATAACAAAGTTGGCAAGAAAGTGCTATTTGGAGCATTTTTGGGCCAAGATTGGATAGTGCAAGCATGGAGACATGAGGATGGACGTTTTTGAAGATTAGAAGGCTAGAAATCAGCATGTGTGTGTGCAAGTGTGTTGACCTACAACTACAAACATCATAGCTGCAATGTGATGGCAGAAAATGTGTTGATTGCTAGCTGAAATGATGAAGAGCATGTGTGTGCAAGTGTGACAGCTGATACATGTGGAAATAAAGATAGAAAACATCAAGGAACACACGGCATGGGCAGCAGAAAATAAAGAATGAAGGCACATGGGCAGCAGGAAATCAGAAAATAAAGAATGAATGAGTGGAAATGATGATTAAATGGACAGAACACACACATGCAAAGAGGAGCTGGCACCATCATTCACACTTGTGCAGCAGCAACCCTTCATTATTACTTCACATTCTACAATTTTAGGAGGGGGATATACAACATATATACACAGACAGTTTGGGGGAGAGACACATTCTGCCGCAAGGAGGGTCTTTTCTCCTTAACCATTCACCACCCTTTTCACCACCACATAAGCCTAAATTCAGAATATATACTTGTTCATATTTTGATCCATTATTCACCACCATAAAAACACTACGCTACATCACAAACACATTTAGCCATTCTTCCATACAAATCACCACCCAAACCTTACACCAAACCTTGTGCCGTGAGTGAAGAAAGAAGGAAGAACTCTTGGATGTTCAAGCTTGATTGTTAAAGCATTCGAGGTGTAATTCGTTCTATACTTACAATGTTTAAATTCATTTTCTTTCATTTTGTTGTGAACATGAGTGGCTAAACCCCTCTTGGCTAGGGGTGATTTCAAAGCCATGATTATGTGTGCAATATGATTTGATAAATTCCAGTTATGAGTTCTTGAATCATGAATGCAATTGGCTTAACTATTTGATTGATAACTTATTTGTATTTGTTGATTAAGGGTCGACACTTAATTGGCATGCATAAATCCGTTGCTAGAATATAAGAAAGTTTCACATAATCGTTACAAACTTATATTTACAAGTAGTGGAGGTCGCTTGTTGATGCACAAAATCAGCAAGGACTTTGGTACAACAGAAAGTGTCAGGTTTTGTGACCTTCGCTTGGTTGCTTCGGTCACTAGCGAGGATAGGTATATAAATGAATAGAGACAGAGAAGCAAACACAAGATATACGTGGTTCACCCAGATTGGCTACGTCCACGGAGTAGAGGAGTTCTCATTAATTGCGAAGGGTTTACACAAATACATTGGTTCAAGCTCTCCTTTTGTGAATTCTAGTGAATAGTTTAGTACAAAATGACATTAGAGATTATTGTGGGAGAATGATCCCTATTTATAGAAGAGAGTTTCTAGTTTTGTTCTGACATTGACACGTGTCATGTTGTGATTGGCTTCTGATGTTGACACGTGTCGCGCTGTGATTGGCTTCTGATGTCGACACGTGTCGCATTGTGATTGGCCTCCTGGTTGAAGGGAAGCTCTTTTGGATCCTTGACGGTATAACGTTGACCGGTGCTAAGTAGTTTCGGGATTGGTCAAGTATGGTACAAACAGTGCTCCCCTAAGTTCCCGAGTGAGGGAAGCTCCTCGGTTGGGGACTTGCAAGATCCAAGCCGCTGAGTAATCACGAAACTTCTAAGTACCGAGGTGTGGTATCGTCTTCATTTGCCTTATCTTTCTCATAGGTAGATGTGGCATCTTCTCTGGAAGTACGCTTCCTCCATTCAGGGGTGGTGTCTTCAACCGGTGGAGATGCACAAGGTAATGTATCAATTTCACTTGAAGCTTACTTGTAGTTTCGGGCTTGGCCAAATGCGATACAAACCCTATAGTAGGAGTCCCCCAAGTCGCCGAGCTAGGAGATCTGTCGAAGGAGGTGACCGACAAGGTAAGCAGTCAGGCTTCCAAGCAAGCAACCCAGGATCGGAGGTTCGACTTCGGCTTCCGGTTGATTGTTCTCCTTCTCCTTGTCTCTCATTCAGCTGCCAGGATAAGGAGAAGCAGATGGAGAAGAGATGATATGAGATACTTTTGCTTTTGAAGAAGTAACTTTCCACAGGCTTATTCTTGAACTGTGTCGGATGGTTTTCTAGTCTCCTCCAAAGGACTTTCCACAGACTAAATCTTGAACTGGATTCGATTCAAGGTGGCGGACACTTGATCTTGAATCGGGCTTGTGATATCTTAAAGGGTCGTTGGTGACATGATCTTTAAGGATTTGATTCAAGGGTGATGAATCAACACGTGCAGTTCACGACGCCTTAGTGAGTCGGCTCAAGAATTTGAGGGTCAAAACAAGTCCATCAAATCTAGAGTATGATCGACCCTGATGATATGGGATACTCTTGCTGTTGACAAAGTAATGAATGTGGTATGGCGAGGTTTTGCTCTTCGGCGGCGGTGCTAGTGAAAGGTTGTTGAAGCTTCTTGTGTTGTAGCGATCTGTTTTAGCTCATCGTTGAACCTTCTGCTTCAATCTTTTGCCTGGCAGAAGTGGTGTGTACCCTTTGCATTTAAATGGTCCTTCAGAACATTCCTTCCTAGTGACTCATCCACGCTTGGCAGCTTCAGTGTAAAGAGCCAATATCTGATCAACTGTCATGAGGTATTTACCGGTGGAATTCGTGACCTTGACAGCAGTTGAGGATGAGTACTCGAGAGCAATGTTAAGTAAGTAACCGGGCAAAGGTCTCAGGCAGTCAGTTCCCGATTGGAGGTTTGATTTCAGGTTCCGACTGACTGCTCTCTTTCTCCTTGTCCTGCAGGTGTGGACAAGGACAAGGACAATGACAGGGAGAAAGCATGATATGGGATACTCTTGCTTTCGACCCTGATGATATGAGATACTCTTGTTCTTGGTGTGGCTTATTTGCTGAGGTATTATCGGGGGGAAATAAAGCTGAGTATTTCGAGAAGTTATGTTGAGGGTGCCTTCTCGAATGCGAGAAAGAGTTGAGCATTTTTGCAGGTTTGCTTGTCCTTAGAGGAGGGAGGTCGACGTATATAGGGATTTCCCAATAGCAAGTAGTAATGCTATTCCTTTACCCTTCTTGGTCACAGCAATGTAGTGGGAGCTGCCAGCTTCACGTGCTTTAACTTTGTCAGAGCACTTTGAAAAAGTGGTATGTTGTATCTGGAAAGCTGATGTTGCGTGTGAAGATTACAGACAAGCTTTATCTAAGGAGATCTGGTTCTCGAAGTTCTGAGAGCTGTGCCTATTCGGTTTTCAAGAAAGTAATCCCGTTGGGAGTCTGGCCCTCGAGATTCGGAGAGTGGCGCCGTTTCGGTTTTTGAGAAAGTAATTATGTTGGGAGTCTTTTCTCGAAAGTGAGTAAAGGTTGGACGTTCTTGCCAACCTGTCTTGCCGCAAAACACGGAGGTCGACACACATAGGGACTTTCCAGTTGTCAAGCAGTGATGTTGTTCCTTTACCCCTGTGGGTAATAGTAGGGTAGCTGGAACTTCGAAGTTCTCGTGCCTAAACTTTGTCAGAGATTTTTGACAAAGTTATATGTGGTACCCGAGGAGTTGATGGTGCATGTGGAGAGTGGTGATTGAACAGTAAGATTCACGTGCTTTCTACTTCACCATAAATCTTCGACAGATTGCCCGTAATTTCCGCAAAGCTGAGTGTGCATGTGACAGGTGCTGATGAGGCTGAAAAAGCAGGTGCTTCTTCGATTTCTGAGATCGGCCCTCGTGGTCTCTGAGCAGCCCAGCTTTTGAGAAATGAAGTGCCTCTTCGATTTTTGAGATCAGCCCTCGTGGTCTCTGAGCAGCCCAGCTTTTGAGAAAGCAAACGCCTCTTCGATTTCTGAAGCTCCGTCGAACGCAGATTTTTATAGAGGCTGGCATTAAGTTCCACATCATACTTGAATCTCCACCAGTAGAAGCTCCATACTTGCACTTCTAAGAACTTGATTTGTCCGACCTCTTCTTTTTCTCCACACCTTCGAATATGTCTTGCCCTTCTGACCGTCGCCTTAACTTGAATGTCGGGGAAGATAGTGACCTATCTTCTCTAACCAACATTTGGCAGCCGTCATTCGTATCCCCAAATGGTCCTCTTACAGTTGGGGATTCCATGATGATGAATGATACAACCGCTTCGGTGGTGGCCAGAAATCTTCTCACTCCTAGAGACACTAGAATACTTTCCAGGCGGTCCGACGAACTCGCTGTTCAGGACTCTCTGGCCTACAGCGTCCGATGTGCAGGCTCAGTATCAAACATGGGCCAGCGCCTTCTTGCTCGATCTCGTCAGGTTGAGTCGTTGATGGCTGAAGTGGCTAGTCTTCGGCAAGAGGTCAGAGTGCTTAGGCATGAGAATAAGGAGTTGCACATGCTCGCAACTAATTACTCAACAAGCATGAAGAGGAAGCTTGATCAGCTGCAGGAGTCCGAAGTGCGGATTCAGAGTGATCATCAGAGGTTTGTGGCGTTACTCCAGAGGCAACTTCTGCCTTCGTCCTCTGGAGCTTCACCAAGTGTTGAGGCTCCGGATAATCAATCTCTGGTGCTTCGTCTTTCTGGGGCTCTCCCGATTGCTGAGACTTCCCCTGAGCAACCTTTGTGAAGGCTCCCTCTTGTTTGTTTATTTTGACTCATGTGTATGTACATATTTGTAGCTTATCGGAAATATTAATAAATAAGCTTGCTTCATTTCAACGTATTGTGTTAAATACACCAAAGCCTTTTTCAGAAAGTTCTCTGAATTTTTTCTTTTGTTGAAACTTGTATTGTTGAAGCTTTGTGAGTGAAGCATGTAGTTTGAGGTAGTGTTCCCTTAATTTCCCGAGTGAGGAAAACTTATCGGTTGGAGACTTGAAAAATTCAAGTCACTGAGTGGTTGTGAGACTTCCGAGTATCAAGGTGCAGTAGCATATGGTGGGAGTCCCCCAAGTCTTCAGGCGAGGAGAGTTGCCGAATGAGGTGTCTTGCTTGCTACTAATTTATCAAAGTAACGAAGCCTTGTTTTGATGTCACACCTTCATATATGCCTTATCTAAAAATATTTCCAACTTTTGTGTGTTTGATGCTGCATGCTATTGACTAGACAATATCAAGTGCAATTAGTAGCTTTTCTCTCTTTTTCATCTTTTCTTTGGTGGAATTGCTTTTCGTTTCCACTAATCAGCCTGAGTGGATGCAAGATAACACCATTCTCTATAGCTCAGATTGCAAAGTCGTCTTCATGAAAGTTGTTCCTTATCTTGTGAACTACAACATATCCAAATTTGAGATCCATCGGAGTAGTACAACTTCAGAAATTCAAGTATGATGAGTAACTGTTCATCAATTTTCTGTTAACCCGTCAGACTTGTTGTGAGCTTCGAAACTCCATTTTCTCTTGTTCAGATCAACATACTTTCTTCATCGAAGTTGTTCCTCATCATCTCTTCCATAACATATCAAAAATTCAGAACAAACTAACGGTTGAATATTTCCAGATCTTCGAAATACCGCAGCAGCTTTGAAGCTTGGAAAAATCTGACCGTCATGTTTGGAGCTTCAACACTCTAACTTTCGTCGCTCAAATAGAAAAATTTCCTTCGTGAAAGTTGTTCATCTGCTCAAGAACTATAAGATGTCCAAAATTCAGCTCCACTGGAATTAGCTTCGCACTATCTTGATGAAGAGTGTGTGAAGCTTTTATATGTTTTGGTGTTGAAATTTTGTATTGTAGGTGAAGTTTTGGGGTTGAAGCTTTATAGTTGAAACTTTGGGGTTGAAGCTTTATAGGTGAAGCTTTGGTGGCACCATAAATTGATTTTGCCTCACACTATCTTGATGAAGATAGTGCGAAGCTTTTGAGATTGATATTTGTCCTCCATTGATGAAGCTTTTGGTGGCACCATAAATTGATTTTGTTTCACACGATCTTGATGAAGATAGTGCGAAGCTTTTGAGATTGATATTTGTCCTCCATTGATGAAGCTTTTGGTGACACCATAAATTAATTTTGCTTCACACTATCTTGATGAAGATAGTGCAAAGCTTTTGAGATTGATATTTGTCATCCATTGATGAAGCTTTTGGTGGCACCATAAATTGATTTTGCTTCACACTATCTTGATGAAGATAGTGCAAAGCTTTTGAGATTGATATTTGTCCTCCATTGATGAAGCTTTTGGTGGCACCATAAATTGATTTTGCTTCACACGATCTTGATGAAGATAGTGCGAAGCTTTTGAGATTGATATTTGTCATCCATTGATGAAGCTTTTGGTGACACCATAAATTGATTTTGCTTCACACTATCTTGATGAAGATAGTGCAAAGCTTTTGAGATTGATATTTGTCCTCCATTGATGAAGCTTTTGGTGGCACCATAAATTGATTTTGCTTCACACTATCTTGATGAAGATAGTGCAAAGCTTTTGAGATTGATATTTGTCCTCCATTGATGAAGCTTTTGGTGGCACCATAAATTGATTTTGCTTCACACTATCTTGATGAAGATAGTGCGAAGCTTTTGAGATTGTAGTTGTGTTCCATTGATGAAGCTTTGTTGAATTTCCCAATTTCTCCATTGATGAAGCTTTGTTGAATTTCCCAATTTCCAATTTTCCTTTTTTTTTTTTTTTTTTTTTTTTTTTTTTTGGAAAACTAGAAATTTGAAAATGTGGGAGAGACAACGTATACAAATTTTGCTTCCACACTGTTGAGCAAGAGATTGTGATGCAAGCCACATCTTGTAGTAGTCGAAGGTTTGGATGAACCATATAAATTGAATTTGCTTCGAACAGTCTTGATCAAGAGCGTGTGAAGCTTTCTATGAGTTGTAGTGTTTGCATTGTTACAAAGGAGAAATGTCTGAAGCAGATGCAAGAGGGCTGAAGAGCTTGATCTTCGTATACCATGCACTGAAGCCATTGTTGGCTTGCAATAAGACTTTGTTGGTGACTATAGCTCTTGTTAGGCATAAGTGCTCCCCTAGTTGAGTTGTAAAGCTTGAGGGTTTTTGATTATTTGTGAATGCTAGGAGTTCACATGTACAAGTTGTACCACTCGTCTTCTGGAGCATTGTTTGTACATTTCATCACCTGGTTGGTGGCATGAAGGAGAGTACGCGTTGTACATTTCATCACCTGGTTGGTGGCATGAAGATGAGTTCCTTTTTCACCTGATTGGTGATAAGGGCGGTAAGTTTCCAAATAATATTAGAGTACGGGTTGTACATTTCATCACTTAGTTGGTGACACGAAGGTGAGTTCCTTCATCACCTAGTTGGTGAGAATAAGGGCAAGGTGTCGAGGTACATTGTGGTAAATGTCGAATGACACAAAGTGTGTTGAACCCTTTCGAAGCACAGTTGGCTTATGTATGGATGTGTTGGAATGTATGATGTTTATGTATGAATGTATTGGAATGTATGATGTTTGTGTATGAATGTGTTGGAATGTATGATGTTTATGTATGAATGTGTTGAAATGTATGATGTTTATGTATGAATGTGTTAGAATATATGATGTTTATGTATGAATGTGTTGGAATGTATGATGTAGATCCTTTGTATAGTCTTGTTGACACATACTTAGATTTTGTTTTGTATTGGAAACATTTGCGTTGAAGCTTCAACACTTGAGTGTTTCATTGCTCAGAATGTAAAAGAGTTTAGGGCCGAGTTGGCTAAATCACCTCTTTATTGAACTCATACCAAATGGTCTTTGTTACATAGGATGCCGAACGGCTGTAGCTTAACACTTGTACAATGTGAGTCTATTTGTAATAGTACTTCAAGTGGTCAGCATTCCATGGATGGCCAAGGGTCTTGCCGTCGGAGCTTCTGAGCTTGTAGGAGCCAGGGCGGCTGATGCCGACGATCTCGAACGGTCCATCCCAGTTAGGACTAAGTGTTCCTTCACTCGGGACTCTATCACAGAGTAATCTCTTCTTCAGTACCCAGTCTCCCACTTTGAAAGAGCGAGGTTTGACCCTTGAGTCGTAGTAGTTGGAGATGCGCTGCTTGTAAGCAACATTCCTCAGGTGAGCCTGATTTCTGTGTTCTTCCACTAGATCCATGTTGAGGGTGAGTTGTTTGTCGTTCTCACTCTGCATGTAGTTCTGGGTTCGGTATGTTGCTTGCTCAAGCTCAACCGGGACAACTGCTTCTGTACCAAAAGCAAGTGAGAATGGGGTTTCCCCTGTGGAAGTCCGATATGAAGTGCGGTATGACCAAAGAACTTGGGGTATGAATTCTAGCCAACAACCTTTGGCTTTGTCCAAGCTAGTTTTCAGAGTGCGCTTGATTATTTTGTTAACGGCCTCGACTTGTCCATTAGATTGAGGATGGGCTGGAGAGGCAAAACATAAGTTAATGTTGAACTTAGAGCAAAACATCCTGAACTTCTTGTTGTCGAACTGCCGCCCATTGTCCGTGACTATCGCATTGGGAATGCCGAATCTGCAGAGGATGTTCTTCCATACGAAGTCTTCTATTTTTGCCTCAGTAATGGTTGCCAGGGGTTCTACTTCAGCCCATTTTGTGAAGTAGTCAACTGCAACGATTGCATAGCGGACTTTGCCCTTCCCTGCAGGCATCGGGCCGATCAAATCAAGTCCCCATTGGGCGAAGGGCCAAGGGCTGATCATAGGAGTGAGCGGCTCGGGAGGGGAGTGAGGGATAGTTGCGTAGCGTTGACACTTATCACATGAGCGAGATAATCTGATGGCATCTTGGTGGAGTGTTGGCCAATAGTATCCTTGGCGAAAAGTCTTGTGTGCTAGGGATCGGGACCCAGCATGATCTCCACAGACTCCTTCATGTATTTCCCGTAGGACAATTTCCGCCTCCACAGGTGTAAGGCATCTTAGGTATGGCAGGGTAAAACCGCGCTTGTAGAGTTGGTCATTAATGATCAGGTAGCGGGCAGATTTGTATCGAATCTGCTTAGCTTGGACTTTGTCATTTGGGAGGGTGCCATGAGCAAGGAATTTATAAATTGGGGTGATCCAACTATCTCCTTGTTGTAAATTGCACACTTCCGCGACCATGGTGCTCGGTGCCGCCAACAATTCGACATGAATTTTTCTCCCAATCTTGTCTTCCACTGCCGAGGCGAGGCGAGCCAAAGCGTCTGCATGACTATTTGCCGCTCGAGGAACTTGGGTGATCTGGTAGTGGAAGTGTTTGAGCAAAAGTCGTGTTTGCGCGAGATATGCCGCCATGGAGCTATCCTTAGCATCAAAGTTGTTCGTGACCTGGTTGACCACTAATTGGGAGTCACTGAAGATATCAATTTGTTTAACCCCAAGGTGCTTGGCCAAACGTAAGCCTGCTAGAAGGGCTTCGTATTCGGCCTCGTTATTCGATGCCTTGAATTTGAAACGAAGAGCGTATTCCATCGCCACTTTGTCAGGGGTAGTGAGGACTAATCCTGCTCCGCAGCCCTGTTGGTTGGATGAGCCATCAACATACAGACTCCATGCTGGGGTTGTTGATTCTATCTTCTGAGCTTCCGATGGTAGTGAAGTTACTGCTTCAGGTGTAGAAGTAATGTCAACAGGATATGTGAAGTCGGCGATGAAATCTGCTACTGCTTGACCCTTTTCGGCTGGTTTTGGTTGGTAGGAGATGTCAAACTCACCCAATGCTATCGCCCATTTGATCATTCGCCCAGACGTGTCAGGACTCTGGAGTATCTGTCGAAGAGGGTGATTGGTAAGCACGATGATGGCGTGTGCTTGGAAATAAGGGCGAAGTTTTCGAGCAGACATGACCAATGCTAGAGCTAATTTCTCAATGTTGGAGTATCGTGTCTCTGCATCTTGTAGGGCCTTGCTAGCGTAGTAGACGGGCCGTTCGACACCACTGTCCTTTCGAATAAGAACAGAACTGACTGCTGAAGCCGAAACCGATAGATAGATAATGAGAGTGTCACCAACTTCTGGTTTGGAGAGCAGAGGGGCCTTACTCATGTACTCTTTGAGGTTCCTGAATGCCTCGGCACATTCCTCCGTCCATGTAATGTACTTCTTATTTCCCTTGAGTGCTTTGAAGAAAGGAGCACATCTGTCTGTGGCCTTAGAGATGAATCTGGTTAAGGCTGCCACCTTGCCAGTAAGGCTTTGGATGTCTTTTGAAGTTACTGGCTCTTTCATGTTGATGATTGCTTTGATCTTTTCAGGGTTAGCTTCAATGCCTCGTTGGCTAATCATGAAGCCTAAGAATTTGCCAGAGCCCACGCCGAAGGCACATTTGTTGGGGTTCAGCCTCATTCGATACCTCTTTAGAATGGTGAAAGTTTCAGATAGGTTGGTGATGTGTTGGTCAACATGTTTGCTCTTGACTAACATATCATCAACGTAAACTTCCATGCTCTTCCCAATCTGTTCGGCGAACATTGAATTGACCAGTCTCTGATAAGTTGCTCCTGCATTCTTTAGGCCGAAAGGCATGATTTTGTAGCAATATAGTCCCCTGTCAGTAGTGAAGGCTGTGTGTTCTTGGTCTGAGGGGTTCATGAGGATTTGGTTGTATCCTGAATAAGCGTCCATGAAGCTCAAGAGCTCACACCCTGCCGTAGAGTCTATAAGTCTATCAATGAGAGGAAGGGGGAAACTATCCTTCGGGCATCCTTTGTTTAGGTCGGTGTAGTCAACACACATTCTCCACAAGACCTTTTGAAGCAGGAGACTTTCCTTGGTCGGATTTTTCTTAACAAGGACAACATTTGCTACCCATGTTGGGTAATTGACTTCACGGACGAAACCTATATCCTTGAGTTTTTCAACTTCTGCTTTCATCGCCTCGTATCGTTCAACATCATAAGATATTCGCTTCTGTTTTACTGGTTTGGTCTTGGGATCAATACTCAAGTGGTGACAGATGATATCGGGAGCGATGCCCGGCATATCTTTATATGACCAAGCGAAGACCTCGGCGTTTTCTTGCAAAAATGAGATCAACGACAGCCGCAGGGGTGGTGACAAAGTGGTGCCAATCTTCACCATGCGATCTGGATGGTCTTTGGAGATAGAGACATTCTCTAACTCTTCAGCGGGTTGTGTTTGCTGGGTGAAGGAGTCATCTCGAGGGTCATCAGGTTGACTGTTGCCATCATGAAGATCCGAGTTAGCTTCATCTGGACTGGTCTTTACTACTTGGTTATGTATAGAGAGGGTCTCCTTAGGGACAGGCAGGTGTTGTTGCTTAACTGAAGTGTTGTAACATGATCGAGCACTAAGTTGATCTCCCCTGATGTATCCATTGCCGAAAGGGGTTGGAAACTTCATCAACAACATATGTGTGGATACCATGGCCTTGAGATCATTGATGCCTGTGCGCCCGAAGATGACATTGTATGCTGTCGGGCAATTGACCACTAGGAAGTTAGTGGTAATAGTAGCTGTGTAGGGGCCCGTACCAATGGTGAGGGGTAAGTGTATACTCCCTAAAGGTTGTACGATATCGCCAGAGAAGCTTATCAGAGGAGAAATCGAGCGATCGAGCAAATGTTCAGCTACATTAAGTGCCTTGAAAGCTTCAGCAAACATGATATTGACTGAAGCACCTGTGTCTATCAGGATTCGTTTCACATCAAAATTTGCTATGTGAGCCTCCACGATCAGCGGGTCGTTGTGAGGGTAGATGATACCTCTTTCTTCCTCAGGGTAGAAACATATTGGATCCCAGTTAGGTTTTTGATACTTGCCTCCCCTGATGTCTTCCACGTGAAACACTTGATGGCCATGTCTCAAAGTTCGTTCACTGTTTTTCATGGCCCTATTGGAAGATTCAGACATGGGTGTGCCGCCGCTTATGGAGTATATCACATTCACCTGACGTTGGTTACGGTTATCCATTGGAGGGTGAAGGATGAACTGATCAATTTTTCCTTCACGTGCCAAAGCCTCGATATGATCACGGAGGATGATGCACTTCTCGCCGTCATGGCCATTATATTCGTGGTAGCAGCAAAACACGCCCGTGTTCTTCGTGGACTTGTAATCCGGCTGTCTTGGCTTTGGCTTTGGTATCAGGTGAGCTATACTGGGGTAGATGGCCGCGCATGTAGCGTTCAAAGGTGTGTATGTCTCATACCTCGGGGTAGGGTCTGTCTTGACACGCGATTGACCCACTGCGTTGACTGCCTGGGGATGAGTGTTATTGTGACGATATCCTGAGTTATCGCGATAGTGCCCCTTATTCTTTTTATTAAAATGAGATTGGTGAGGATGAAAATCTTTCCTTTTGCCCTGGGATTGATATGTTTGCTGACTTGGCGAAGCATTAAATGAGGCAGGGGGTGTGCTGCTACTTCTTGGAAGGTTGAGGTCTTCTCATTCGGTTGGATCTGGCCTCCACTCCCTACTTGCTGATAAGGGGTGACTGTAGGGGGTTTCCCTTGATATGTCCTTGCCTCGGCGGAGGCATGGTTGTAAGCTTGTGTCATCACCTCAGAGTAAGTCTTCCAAGTGTTGGCATTGATCATGTACTTGAAGAAACAGTCACGTAAGCCTGCCGTGAAGGCCTTGAGGGCGGTTTTGTCATCTGCCTCAGCGCAGCGGGAATACTCATGGCTGAAGCGGCCAGCATACTTTCGTAATGACTCGTCCGGCTTCTGGCGAATAGTGTACAAGTCATCTACGGAATGCAAGCGATCGGTCTGGAAGATGTGTTGAGAGACAAACAACTTCCTCAACTCTTCAAATGAGTCTACCGTCTCGGGTGGAAGACGGCAATACCAGTTTAAAGCTCCGCCAGATAGGGTGGAGGGGAAGAGAAGGCACCGTTCTTCGTCGGTGTGTCTCCGGTATACCATGGTGGACTCAAAGAGGTTAAGGTGTTCAATCGGGTCTTCCCTTCCAGTATAGAGTTGTAAGTCAAGCTTCTGCTTTGTTTTCGCTTGGAGGGGGTGTTGAGGATCCTTTTTGTGAGGGGGCCAGGCCTGGGTTGGTTCCAGTCAGGTATCTCGGCTTGACGTTCAGCCTTCAACTTGTTTACTTCATCCAGGAGCTGTAGGACAAGGGGGTCCTGAGTGGAGTTGTGCACCACTGAAGTTTTCTTCCGTAAGTCCCCATCGCCTCTTGGGGGTAGGAAAGTTTGATCAAGATAGCGTGATTTTTCCTTGGACTCGCCATACTGACTCCTAGAGTGAGTATGTCGGAATATTTCCGAGTCCCCTGTACCTTCATGTTCTTCTGGGGCCTGTTGCCCATTCCCTAGATTGGCTGCTGACCTGGGTCGTGGAAGAGGACCGAGTCTTTCAGAAACTCTTGGGTCATTAATCTTCGAGCTTATGTGGATGAGATTCTCTCGACGTTGCTTTAGGAAGTCTCGACAATCGCGATAGACGGCTTTTGATCCTTCCACTCCCTCTGTGAAGAGGTGTTTTCCTCTACTTCTTCTGCTTCGGGTTGAAGCGGCAGGGTTGAGAGAAGTCTCATGTTGATCGTCACATTGATGGGTAGCTCGATCCCTGTCAGGGATGTCCGTGTTGGATATCGGTGACCCTCCGTGTTGGGGGGCATTCAGATGATTGTTGACCTCGACAGGGGCGACGAACTTGTATGTTTGAGCATGCCTAGCCTCGTGAAGCCTCTCGAAAAGCTTTTCATATTGCTCTTGGAGGACCTCGTTCCTCATCACTATCTTGTTGTTCTGAGCTTCTAGCTCATCGACTTTAGCTTGAAGAGTAACTCTATTTCCTTCTTGCTTTTGTTGCTTCATACTAGGTCCAATGGGGGTGTCATTCTGTGTGCTATGGCTTCTTTCGCTCCCCATGTTGGAGAGAGATGCTTGGCCAAAAGAAAGTGTACGAGCGGTGGAAACCAGCTTGACAAAGCTGAAGAGAGTGGGAGTAAGTGTCTTTCCCACAGACGGCGCCAAATGTTGATGCACAAAATCAGCAAGGACTTTGGTACAACAGAAAGTGTCAGGTTTTGTGACCTTCGCTTGGTTGCTTCGGTCACTAGCGAGGATAGGTATATAAATGAATAGAGACAGAGAAGCAAACACAAGATATACGTGGTTCACCCAGATTGGCTACGTCCACGGAGTAGAGGAGTTCTCATTAATTGCGAAGGGTTTACACAAATACATTGGTTCAAGCTCTCCTTTTGTGAATTCTAGTGAATAGTTTAGTACAAAATGACATTAGAGATTATTGTGGGAGAATGATCCCTATTTATAGAAGAGAGTTTCTAGTTTTGTTCTGACATTGACACGTGTCATGTTGTGATTGGCTTCTGATGTTGACACGTGTCGCGCTGTGATTGGCTTCTGATGTCGACACGTGTCGCATTGTGATTGGCCTCCTGGTTGAAGGGAAGCTCTTTTGGATCCTTGACGGTATAACGTTGACCGGTGCTAAGTAGTTTCGGGATTGGTCAAGTATGGTACAAACATCGCTTATAAACGATCGCGTTAAGTTTAATTCCTAGCATGAGTGACATGATGTCATAGTTGCAAGTGCTTTGTCAATGCTTATGATTTTCATTAAACGTAATGATCTTTGATTGTATCTCTATTATGATGTCATGTAGGGAACTTTTGAAGAATGTTTTGGGTTGTCGAATGATGTCATCCAATCCAATAAAACAAGGAGAATCTGAGGGTTAACTAGTGATGTCACGGTTAATTTGGGGCATTGTCGTTCATAATTCAATGAAGTAGTAACTGGAAATCGAGTTGTTTGCATACATGTCATGTGTGGAGAAAAAGCCTCTAGCTATCCCATCATCCATCTAATTTCCTAAATTTGTTTTCAAACCTGTTTTTAAGTTACAATTTGTTTTGTTATTCTAAGTTCATCCAAAATACAACCCCCCCCCCCCCCCCCCCGCCGTTACTTTCTTGTTTTAATTTGTTTTAAACTTGTTTTGTTTGTGTCAGTAACTGCCTAGTTGGTGTTTTTAGGCAGTTTTGAGTATTTTTAGCTTATTTTGAGTCTTGTGAACTAGTTTTGCGTCTTTTGCATCTATCCTAACGTTTTTAAGTTTGTTTTTGTGTCTTTGAGTCAGTTTAGAATCAATTAGCAATCCCTCCTAATCCCCGGCCTAGAACGATCCCTACTTATACATATACTACAATTGTCAAAAGAGGGTTTAATTTGTGTGTTAAGTTAATTTTCGCATCAAGTTTTTGGCGCCGTTGCCGGTGATTAGCAAGTTTGCTAATCCCTTGTTATTTCTTTTTGTTTATTTTTCATATGTTTTTGTTCCTAGTTGATGACTTTACTTGTTTTCTTGTTTTAGGTGGTTTATGACTCGAAGTTCTCAACCTGTTCATAAGCACATCCTTGACTTTGACGACGATTTTGAACGAACTTTGAAACGAACAAGGAATCAACAAGAACCCCAACCACCTCAACCTGCACCAGATCTTGAAGAAGCACAAGACATGGCAGCGAACAAAACCTATTTTCTAATTTGCCACTTAGTATTAGTAGTACAATCTAATAGTATTTTTATTTATTTATAAGTGATAGGTGTTTGATTCTCGCTAAAGGCGATGTTGAACCATATTATTATAGTTAGCTCAGTATGACTGTATGAGGCTTAGCCCACCTCTCTATCCTTTACTATTGTTTGTTAAAAATAAAAATAAAAACCTATTTTCTAATTTAATTAAGTGCCAAAGAATAAAAAAAAAAGAAAGAAATAAGTATGTTGGAGTCCTGGGTCAAATGATCTTTCTTTTGTTCATGTAATAACTTGATGTGCTTTTAAAAGGATGACCACAACAAGACCAGCAACAGCCAATGAGCCAGCTCCCCCAGCAGCATAGGGCCAGTCTTGACAAACGGGCCTACCAGAAGGAAACCGTGGGCCAGGCCCACCTCAATACCCCTGAGAAGCCTAGGATAATAAATTTTACTTAACATATTGTTGTCCAAAATTAAAATAAACTAAGAAGACATACATACAAGTATGAAAAATGTGAAAGAATATATAAACACTTGTGATTCATCATTATTCATCTACGAGTAGATAATGGTTACACTTACATTATCGTTTAGATTTTTAAAATCTCCAAATCCTCATGAATAATGTTTTTTATTTGAGAGAAAAATTAATAAAATTAATAATAATTATTGTAGAAGTATAAAAAATGTAAAAATAATATACAATCACTCATAATGACAAGCTTTACAACTTTCATGAAGGGGTCAGCTTCGAAATCCAACACTATAATCCATAATCCTTAAATTTATATTTAACTGTCGATTGTCATTTACGCCTTATTCTTGTTACTGAATTTCATTTTTTAAATTTTCTTTTTTGAAAACATGATGATCTGGCGGATGTAAGAAGATGAACGGTTCAGATCTTTGATATCACGTTTCGATATTTACGGTTAACTGAAATATGAGTCGATGTCAAATAGTTTGTAGAAACTTTATAAACATCAAGCAATATTTTCACTAACCGTAAAACTTTGAACATAATATCAACGATCCAAACCGTTCATCTTCTAGCATCCTCTAATAGATCATGTTTTCAAAAAAGAAAATATGAAAAAACAAAATTTGATGAGAAAAATGAAGCGTAAATGTAAACAACAATCAACGGTTAAATTTTGATCTATGATTTATATGATTATAGTGGTGAATTTCGAAGTTAAGCTCTTCACGGAAGTTGTAAAGCTTGTTATTACGAGCGTTTATATATTTTTTTCTATATTTTTTATACTTCTACATTAATTTAAAAATTATTAAAGACTTTACTTAAATAACAACCGTAAGATAAATGAGAGTAAATCTGTACCGTTGGATTTTATTTTACTTATATTATTAGAACTTTTTTGGACAAAAAACCCCTTATATTTTCCATTATTTCCATCTGACTCTGACTAGTCAGTGACTCAGTGGTCACTGACTCGCTGATCTGATCAAATCAAAACAAAAGCCACTAGTAGTCTTCAAAAAAAAAAAACAAATGCCACTAGCAACACTAAGCCAGCCCACTGAGCCCAGGGCCCAGGCTACCCAGCCCTAAATAGTAAATTCTAATCCTTTTCCCTCTCCCCTCCTGTAACCCTCTCAGCTCTCTGTCTCTCCCGAGTCCTGACCCGCCAACGCCGTCTGTTCTTCCTAGCCCCTCTCTCCCGCCGTCTGTTCTTCCAAAAAGCTCTAATTCGACAGCCACGATCTTCTCGTCCTCCATTCGTACGGCCACTTCCTCTTTATTTCTCTACGTAAGTATTTCTCCCTCTTTATTCCTCCATTCATGGAAATGAAAAAATGTAACTGGACTGAAAGCAGTGGCTGCTTTGGAGAGTACTATTTTAGATCATTGTTGTGACCCTAACGAAAATGAGGGATAAAAATTAAATCTTGGAAAATTGTTTTAAGTGTCCGGGTTAATTATGAATTAATTATAATTTATTAGGAAGAGGAATTCTGGCAAAACTTCAAGCCCCAGTTTTATACTTTTATTGCTTTTTAATTTGTATGCCTACTAAATGCTTAGCCAATTGTACATATTCCAATTTCTTTCGGATTAATCTCCCTCATCGTAATATATTTTTATTTTATTTTTATACATTTTGTTTGAATTTTTTTGTCTCTCATTGCTTCTTTTTAATTTGGATTCAAGAAATAAGGTATGTCCTATGTGTATGACCATTTTGACTCAGAGAAAAGAATAAGCTCAATTTATCGATTTAATAACTTTCGAACATGTGCAAGATGTTCTAATGTTCCAATGTCCTTAATTTTGCAAATCTTTTGAACATTTGATATTTTGTAATGTTTTAATTTTTTTTATTATGCTCTTATTTTGGATATGTAAATATATACTTAAAAAAAATGCGTTTTTATGTTTTGGTTGGATGTGACAATATGGTATGTATTATTATCTATCATTATAGACCATCAGTCTATCACAATTTGACATGTTGGTAGAAGATCAATTTTGAGGAATGGTTTAGGGTTATTAGTAATAAGTCGGTTTAGGTTTAGGGTTATTAGTTTGGGCGTGCAACCTTTTTTTCACTCAAAAAAAGTATTATGTTATTTATTTAATTATTTATTGGTTTAAAATATATTTTCCTTAACAGGTAACGGGTCGGGTCATATTACCCGTTAATATTATCGGGTCGATTTCGGGTCGGGTCAATTTACCCTTTTATTTTAACGGGTGTTACACGACACGACCCGTTAAGATATCGGGTATGACACGAAAACAACACGAACACGGGAAACACGACACGAATGCCAGGTCTAAGATAAACCCATACGGAATCTTATCCTTTAGTCATAGATGTCCGTGCTTATACCACATTACAGGAAGTAGAATACTTTTTCTTTCAATTTTCAATAAGATTTGTTTTACAATACACATAATACACCCCCAAAGGATTTCTCACCAAGAAAGACCCCTATTATCGTTATAAAATAGAAACAAAGTACGTGAGAGTTGCTACATAATTATGCAAATGTTTTCCTACAATCTTCATCCATCTAAATCACTTCCTTTATCGTCATTAACCCTTGTGATTATGACTTCGGAGTTTAGCACCACCATGCTAACGAGGAGCAAGCAGAGGATGAATGATTTCATGTTTGAAACACTACTAGAATTTTGGCTAAAGGACACCATTTTCATTGGTGTCTATTATAAATAGTGGACACTTACATTGGTGGCAAACCTCAATTGCCACCCAACAGCCACTAAATAGGAGTACATATCCTATGTAAAAGTCTCTATTTTAACAATAGAGACCCTTAGTACATTGGTGTCATTTGAAAATAGTGCCACCCTATATCATTGGTGTCGAACTTGCAAATTGTGTTTTAAAAAAAAGGATGCCTCATGGGGCACCCATATTGGAATACCATTTTTCTTTTTCCATTTCTAATTTTTAGTGAAAACAAATTTTAATATCATTGAACAAATCTGCAACAATCAGCCTCATATACAATCAAATTCCATGAAACAAATTTCAATCAAATCCCAAAAAATTAAATTTCAATCAAATCCCATCAAATGCAATTCCATTTACCTAAAACGCTGATACACTTGACATACAAGAACAAGTAATTACCATGTATATCTTGTGAGATAGTAAACCCGAACAGTCAGATCTCTGCATTTGGATGAGAAACCGGACCTATTTCAGGTACATCCCCAACCGTGCTCTGTTTGGGCAATCTAATATTGTGAATCTCTAACTGTGGACAAATTACAAAAGATTATGATGAGTACATAAATTTAGTAACGGTGCATAAGCAGGAAAACTGACCAAATATTTCACACGGACCTCAGCTCTTGTAGCATGAAGAAAAACAACTTTCAAACTTTTTAGGGCTTGCACTTCTGGCAAGGGGGGATGTCTAGGGCTTCATAGTACAGCATATCACATTACCTGTATAGAGATCGACAATCTTAATGAGCATCAATTATACATGATACTTATACAAGTGACAGTTAAATAACATTGACGTGAGTCTGATTTGGGTGGGATCTTCTAAACCAATTTTGCTAGCCACCTTCTTCACCACATCATCTAAGTGTCTAGCTTTGACCTAGAAAACAAGGAAAAAAACAGTATACCACTAAGTAACACAACAAGGATGGACACTCAACTATGAGGGACAATGGTTCCTGACACAGTCACTTACAACTCCAGAGCCAAACAGAAAATTAAAAAGGCATTTGCTCTATCACTCAGTAGTAAAAAAACATAGTAAAACCCAAATGAAATGGAGACAAAAAAGCGTACCCACTGAGGAACGCCGAGAGGGGAGGGGAGTATTAACAATATATGGTGGGGTATTTGAGTCATTTCCTATGTATTCGTACACATCAACTAAATGTAGTTATATTTGTTAGATTACTTAGTCATTAAGTTTGGACAGCTGCTATAAATAGAGCTGGATAATGTTGTAATTGGTTGGTGATTTTGTTCAGCTTCTTTTGCAAGTTTCATCTCTCTCTCTCTCTTCTTCTTCTCTACGATTTCCATATCTTCATACTTTCAAGCTTTTCTTTGTGTTCCAATGGCTGAATTTGCCATTGTTATGAGGGAGGTGGTGATGTAAGAGAGAATCGATCCCAAAACTTAAAATTTTTATTTTAGAAAAGTGCCTAAACTGGAGGACATCCCACAAGGAGAGGATCATTAGGATCATTTTACCTCTTGGGTCAAGGTCAATTCCGGCAGGCTTGGCCAGAAATTGGCCGGAAAACCTCCCGTCACCGTTTCTTAGATCCGAAATTGCGGAAATTCGGTTACGAATTTGTAGAAATTAACTTGGGTGTTCGAAAGAGGACGGGAAGAGGGTTCTGGAGGTATAATTTGACGGTCATCGGTGACCGGCGGACGGCGGCGCTGTTGCGTGAAAGAGAAGAGGGAGAGAGGATACGACAGGGAGGAGGGAGAGAATGACAAAGGAGTTCAATGTTTTTGAAGGGTAAAGAGAGGTTAATAGGATTTTTTTTTTTTCCCTACTTTAAATTTTATATTTTTTAAACTGTGTTTTACCAAAGGGGTTTCACTAGCACCATCGTCGGTGGGTCTGAGTTTAAAAGACACAAATCTCAGATTTAAAGACACCAAAAATGAAAGGACACCAATCTTAAATTTAAAACCACCAATAGAGTGGCATCAAATTAAATGAACACCAAAAAAAGCCAAGAGTGCTATCTTTCTACCTATAGACTCCAATTGCAAATGATGTGCAAACATTGGTGTCCTATAGCATGTTTTCTTGTAGTGAAATGCCCATGAGTATTATTCGTAAATGTATCTCTAATAGTTTGTATTTGTGTTCACTATTGGCAGAAGACTGTCAATTTATATGAGTTTTCGCCATGGTTGAGTTAGAAACAATGGGTTTTAACAGATATTTGTGTTTGTTTCTATGGCTTTAGTTGTTGTTGATCTTGAGAGGTATATGCAACAATTACATAACACACTGCTATATAAAGGCCATTGGTTACATGTCAATGGTTGAGCACTTATATATGTGTCAACGATATGGTGGAAGAATACAATGCACGCCAATTATGTGACAACCCGTCCCTAGTTCTACGATTTTATAAATTTTAAAAATGTGAATTTACGAAAATGCCCTAGAGGCGAGGGTATTAACTTTCGTTGACCAATGTATAGTGAGACGTACGAAATATTCTTTTAGCGTATTTTTGAAGTACTCAACGATACGAATGCATATGTGCAAGCGAAATCGAAATCGGAGCTACGGTTAAAATTTTACGGAACCACTAATCCGAAAAGTACTTTTGTAAGGATTACTATTTATTATTTTATATATTTCTCATAATTATTATATTATTATTTTAATATTAGTTGATAGAAAAATGAGGGAAAGAAGAAGAATGGACGGAGGAAAGAAGAGAGAAATGAGAGGAATGAGGGGGTTGCTGCCCAATCAGAGGAGAGAGAGAAGGATGTGAGCCGAATCAGGAGAGGAGAGAGAGAAGGCTCGCGAATCAGAAACAGAAGAAAGGAGGGGAAATGAGGGAGAGAGAGGGCACGGGATAAGCGGGTCATTTTTCCGACGAACGATGTCACTTCACCACCTGCAACCTCTTCCACAACCTCCCCTATACCATTTCCATCCAAAATCAGAAGAAAATTTAGTTGAAGTTTGGTGGAAAACCCATCATAGGTGTTGCAGGAAACCTTGCCCGAGATCCTCCAATTGTGAAATGATTTCCTTCAATCACCACCACCAAAACACTTCTCTTGAGGCCTTGAACAAAGCCAAACAACTATAGGGGCGGCAGAGCACGGGAGGTGACGGATCAAAGCAACTCATTTCTAGGGTTTCCGGCAGGTTCGAGGGAAATTGTAGCTTTTCCTGGCCAAATTGGACTTGGCTATAGGTACAAAACTTGCTCTACTCGTTGAGATCTTCATTCCTGTAAAATTTGATAATTTTTATAAAGAGTTGAATCTTCCGGCGAGCTGGGGTGACGCATGGGTCGAGACATGACCTGCCCATCCTAGGCTAATTTGGATGCCCTGATTCCATATTTGACACCTAATTGATGGAATTCCATTGTTTGGGTATAATTTCGTTAAGGTCCGCCACTTGAATATTATAGCAATTAACAATCTGACCGTTGGATCGTCACTAAACTTTAATACATTATAGTACATAATATTTAAGGAGATTAGGAACTGACGGATTGAAAATCTGTCATACGGATCTTCCCGGATAGGTTTTCTAAGTTTGTAAATCCAAACGTTGACCGCCACTTAATTTTAGCGATTGACGGAGATCCAACCGTTGGATCATTCCGAAACTTTAGGATGTTGTTCTAGAAGCTTATTGAAACCCTTGGCAAGTTACGGATCAGAAATCCAAGGTACGGATCTTCCAGATCGAGTTACGTAGGGTTGTGGACTCTACCGTCGATCTTCGATGACGGTTGACTTTTGGTCAATGGGTTTCAAATCATTATAGAACGTCCTTGGAGATTTGTTTTACATAAGTTATGTGTTCTATCGATAA
Organism: Malus fusca; assembly: GCA_035220775.1. Taxonomy (NCBI): domain Eukaryota; kingdom Viridiplantae; phylum Streptophyta; class Magnoliopsida; order Rosales; family Rosaceae; genus Malus; species Malus fusca. Next base: position 29,100,355 of record CM069063.1, read on the forward strand.
GAATTCTAAGAAGTGATTTAATATTTGTTCTAGGCGACGATCGTTCGTGACGCCTTGATAGTTTCCATTTATGCATTTGAAAAAGAATTTCTTACGTATGCCTGGATTAGACCAAAGTTTATAAGAATTAGCGAAATGACGGAATTTATGAAATATGCTACATCCTATGGGATGCACAAGTATTCTTATAATCGTTGATGCCATAATTATACCTACAACTACGAATGTTAGTATGTTGATTAGAACTATCAAATCACTGTGGCATGCTTATATTTATGTAGTCTGCTCATCATAGCTGCACCCGGTGTTAGTGCTCGCCCATGGCCAGGGCCAATCTTTCACGTGTATGTTCACATCCACACCGCACGCTCGTCTTGGATCCAAGTAGGTGTCAGTCATGTCGTACAGGTTGCGATAGGCAACTTCAACATCTTGTCGTACATGTTGCATTAGGCGACTCCTACTTGTGTGCTAGCATAGATCGATGAGCACCTGATTTTACTTATTTTACTGTTGAGATATTGTGATGTGGCATACTTATGGATTTACTGTTGATTTGCATTTGATTTCATACATATACGTAGTATGATTTTTTGGAAACTATACATGTTTTACGGCAAGGGGTTATAACATTTTCAAAATGTTTTTATCAAAACTTTATTTTCAGGCCCACTCACCCTTGTTTTTCTCTCCTCTAGGTTCTAGTAGCAGAGTTTTCCTACCGACGAGGATTATTGGCAAATCTGGGTGTAGACGATTAGCTTTGATGGTATAATCCTCACCTTATTCTACTGTACCATACTTATGCTCTGACATCACATGTGAAATGGGTTCATTCTCGCTCACATGCGCACTCTTGTATTTAGGCACTTTAGGTTTAAATTTATTCACATATTCCACCACACTACACTTTATGGCTTCGTCACCTTCCAGGTGTCGGCCAACACAACTCGATTCGGAGTCCTAGTGGACATTCCGGGTAGAGGTGTGTCAGTTTGGTATCAGAGCATAAGTTTGGGCAGTATTACGTTCATCACACGTGTGATGTAAGCATTCTAGGTTCTTGAGCCTAATTTTCGAATCTTGCCACCTCTTCGAGTACGAAAAACATGTTAGGTATTCCTAAGTTTTGAGTGACTTAGACGACTTATTGACATTCTAGAACATCATTTTGGCGAACGCCTCTAGATATGAATGAAGAACCTCCCTACCAAGGAAAAATCCCGAATGGAGACAAGTTGATGGCCCCTGAAGCAGGGCTAATGAATCAATAAATTGTGTGCCACCAGAGATCTACCGATCAATCCCACTACCATCTAGTCATTTATATCAACCCTTCCAAGTTAGGAACCAAGAATAGTATTGATTCCTTGGCAGCATCCATAAGTATACCATTGATATCTGCATAAGGACTAGGATCCTCTTAGTGGGGATCCAAAGATCAATCAATCGTGTCCGTTCATCGTATATCGTGCAGTCAATTTTTGTTAGGTACAATTTATATTCAATTTTAAATTAAAATAATTTTAAAATAATTTTTAACCACATGATTTATGATGAATGAACACGATTGATTGATTCTCTGGATCCCCACAAAGATGATCTGGGGAGGATCCTATTCCTTTGCATAAGACGTGTCTCCTTCTTCATGTTTAATCACCGAAGGGATTGTCACAGTGGCATCTGGTGCTAATGAAATAAAGGAATGTGTAAGTTATTTTTGTCTAAATGTCTTTGTTTTATAGGCTCATGACGTCATGTGACGGTCAACCCATGATATGTAAGATGTTGTCCAATGACATATGTGACAAATGTGAAGAAAACCGAGAAAATGGTTATATTTAATCTTAGGATAATTTTTATTTTATCAAATCAAATGTGACATTTTATATTTAAATCTTTCCATCACGTGCAAAAGAAACCATCTTATTTAAGATGACAATTTTTGTATATAAACGAAAAGATGACAATATAATTTCGGAAAGAAAGAATAAAAAGTTTTAAGGGCATGACGATTTCTTATTTCCAACGAATTCATGAAATCTGATGATGGTGGTTTGTGGAATCAACTTCAAAGTATATAACTTTCAAGACTTCATGTCACCAAAAAATTGGAGCTTTTGGAGAGAGTGGTCTTCCTACGTTCGGTCCACCTGTATCAAAGATCCTACGTCAAAATGCATGGCAATGTTTTCAACATATAGGCTCCCTTAGTAAAATTTCATTATGTTTGCATAGCCAGCACAAAGATAGAACATAATTAACCTCTCTTATGGCCATGTCGACACCGAAGTATTGTTGAGCAACCACGGGTATAGGGCCTAGAGGGTTTAGGAAGAGTAGGACAACCAGGATGCCACCCTCCTGGTCTTCTACAGGGGTCGTCAGCTCCGATGTCGATGAATTTTTTCCTAGCTTCCACTCCTTTGTTCATCACCACCATGCTGACAAGGAGCAAGCAGAAGATTATTGACTTCATGTTTGAAATGCCCTTAGTTGTGTTTCTGTATTGGCATAAGACACTGGCCATATATATGAACTTTGTCTAGGGTTTTATTTGCTCTTTACCTTGAGAGATAAGGTAGCAATTACATAATAGGAGTTACATGTGGAAAGAAGTGAAAACATGAGGGTTAAGTTTCAAATTTTAACTTTAATAGTTGAGTAATTATCTCCACAGAAACAGTAAGAAGAAAACATGAGGGTTAAGTTTCAAGTTTTAATTAGGATCTCTATGCATGCACTGCATTATGCTCTTCACCTTGAGATGTAACGTAGTAGTTACAAAATAGTAAATACATGTGGAAAGAAGTGAAAGTGTAACAGGTGTTTTGTGTAGGCAGTGTATTCGAGTTATAAAAATTGCTCTATATCTTACAACTATAATGCCTTATAGGTCATTTTTGTAGTTATTATTAGAGATCAACATTCTACGAAACATACTACATACTTAAAAAAAAAAAATACTACATATTACAAATATAACGAAGTGTTTTTTTTTTTTTTTTTTTTTTTGAAAAGAAAAAAGTACGGATAAACAGCATCGCAGTAGCCAACTTAGATGAACACACAAAATAAGGATAAACATTTCTTGATTAGGTGCAATTGACAAAAAACAACAATTTAAAATATGGTTAATTGGTTTGGCCAATGTCAAGGGTACGATGGTGTTATAAAATCGAGTAACAAAAATTCACGTTAAATATAAATTCATACATGAAATTATCGTCGATCTCTATGGAATGTTAGGCTTCAGTGATGGATGTCCATGTTTATACTACATTATAGGAAGTAGAATAGTTTTTTTTTTTTTCAATTTTCAATGACGTTTGTTATACAATACACGTAATAGTATTACACCCCAAGGGTTTTCTCACCAAGTAAGACCTTGATTCTCGTTATATAATAGAAACAAAGTACGTAATAGTTGCTAAACTCACCATTCTCTCATTTAGTGTAGATAAAAATGTTTCCTTAAAAAAAACCTAATAATTGCTACATAAATTTGTAAAATAATGTTTCCCCACAATCTTCATCCACCTAACCCAGCTTCTTTATCGTCAATTAACCCTTGTGATTATGACCCAATCATGACCACCGCGACACCAAAAAAACTTTGAGCAACCGCGGTTATAGGGGTTCGCGGGTTGGGGAGGACTTTTGGCGTTACCATTACAACCAGGATGTAGCCCTCCCGGTCCTTTGCATGGGCCGAGGACTCCGGGGTCAATGCGGTTCCTTTCAGCTTTGACTCTAGAGTTTAGCACTACCATGCTAACGATGAGCAAACAGATGATGAATGACTTCGTGTTTGAAATGCCCATGAGTATACTTCTTGAGGTATCTCCTACACTACTTATAATTAAAAATTGCATTCCTATAATATATACTACAATCAAAGAGAGGATTCCGGATTTAATTATTGAAGAATTATGACTCCTTGTGCTACTTTTATAAAGAGATACAAAAAGAAAAGTCAGATAGAGGAAAGAGAATCTTATTCCCTTAATGTTTGGTAGATTAAATTTATAAACTGTAAACTAAATGATGTGTCACCAATAAAAAATAAGCACGTTAATCAATATTAAGTAATAATCGCAATCATCAACTTTCCTTAATTTAGTTTACAAAATTTAGTTTACACATTTAGTCTCCATAACATTACTGGTAGTTTATCTTATAATGGTGTGACGAATCACCTAGCCAAGCTAAGTTTATGTGAAATCTCGTTCCTGGATTTCACTGTTATAATCTACGTATTCGTATTATTGAGATTTTATATTATTTTTTGAGAATTTATTTTAATTTGTTTGAATCTAGATTTTTTATTAAATTACGAAAAAGTGAAGTTTGAAAATTATTTATTTAAAACTCGTAGGCATTTCAAGGTCACAATTTATATCTTTGGATAGAGCTCGATCTCACAAACACGTAGGCGCAAACCGTTCGTGAAACGGAGCTATAACAAAAAAATTAGAGACGTTTTGGTATTCAAAAAAAAAAGGAGGGACTGGATGCTGCCAGGTGGCAGCGGGAGAGAGAAGAAGATGAGGTTGCAGGAGAGAAAAGGAGGGGAAGAGTGACCAATGGAAAGGGGGGAAAGGAAGGGAGAGGAGAGACCCGAAATGGGTCACTTTTGACCCGCGAACCCCTATTTTTGACCCAGCCATATCTCCTTCATCTGACTTCTGTTTTGGGTGATCTTGGTGTCCATGGAAAGTTCTTGACGAGTCCTACATCTATGTAGTGTTAGATTTCCATTTGTCAAGGTTGAAGCCACAAAGTGCCGAGGGTTTTCCAGCAAATTTTCTCATTTTACGGTGATTTCGACAATGATTACTGTCTATCACCACCACCAATAGACTCCTCTCAACTCCCGGAGCAAGGCCCAATCATTGGATGCGATGTCGGAGTTCGTTTTGGTGATGAATCGAGGAACACCCATTTCTAAGGTTTCTTGCGGGTTTGGATGAAATTGAGACACTTCCCGGCCGAATTGGACTTGGCCACAAGTATGAAAATTGCTCCCCTCACTAAGATATACTTGCCTGTAAAATTTGGTAAGTTTTGGAAATTATTGAATTTTCCGGCGAGTCAGGGCGGCGGACCGCCACCGGTGGCAGCGCTTTGGCCAGTGGGCTGACGATGCCTTTCTAAGTTCAATTAGATGTCCTGAATTTGTATTTGATATTCGTATGACGTGGTTTGATTGTTTGAACTTAATTTCATTATGATACATTAGTTGATCAAAATATGAATCGACGATCTGACCGTCGGATCGCGATGAAATTTTAGTATGTTTTTCTAGAGGCATAATGTGGATTTTAGAAGATTAAGGATCCAAAATCCGATTTGCGGATCTTCCGGATCAAATTACGTAGGGATGTGGACCTCACCGTTGATCGGAAGTTGACTTTTGGTCAATAGGTATTTACCCATTTAAATTACTAAAATTAGTATTACTAGAGACTCAATGAGGTTTTGCGGACTTGTCTTGGTGAGTGACTTTAATATATGTGATATAGTTATTACCCTGTTTTCTTATATTATTATCATTTGTGGATATGACTTGGTTTTATAAATGTGTTTTTTGTTAAAATGTGATTTTATAATTGGCCATCGATCTATTTCTATTAAATGTGATTTGATTCGTGGATTGGAAATATTTTTGAAAAGGTGATTTGAAGTGCATATTGAAATGTTTATGAATTGTGTTATAAATATACATTTGAAATGTTGAGAAATGTGAGGGCTAGTAGGAGACTGTTACCCTAGTGTCACGGGGTTAGGTGACACTGAGTCTGCACCATGTAGCAGTGGTACATGGATGGTCCTGCTTGGTTAATCAGCGATGGGGGACCATATTATTTATGGATCGCGCTTGGTTAATCCGCGATCGATCCTTATGGCCATGTATACTTAGGAGTGATCATGCTTGGTTAATCCGCGATGGATGATCACTGCCTAACAGTTATGCAGGTGTGACTTTGCTTGGTTAATCCGTGATGGGGTGTCACTAGTGGTCCTACTTAGTTAATCCACGATGGGCGATCCTTATAGCCATACATACTTAGGGGTGATCATGCTTGGTTAATCAACGATGGGTGATCACTGCCTAACAGATTCGTGGGAGTGACTCTGCTTGGTTAATCCGCGATGGGGGGTCACTACCTACATGGTTACTCAGGGGTGGCTCTGCTTGGTTAATCCGCTATGGGGGGCCACTTCCTGTTTGGTTACTTATGTAGGCTTCGGCCGAACTGTGTCCGTTTAGCCCTAGTTTTTAATGTACATATGAACGATGCTTTTTGGAAATCTTCTGGTTTGAATTAGAAAAGTCGTTGGATGTCTGGGTGATTCCTTCGGAGTTTTCAGCGACATGATTATGATTTCATAAAGCATGATTATATATTTGATGTTTATAGATTGTGATCGATGGCATGTTTTTACTAGATATCACATACTTGTATTATTATCACTTACCCGAGTTTCACAGCTTATCCGAGTGTCTGATTTTCCCAGTGTGCCATCTCCTTGATGTAGGCATGATTGTACATATTACAGGTCTGGGGTGATTACAAGAAGAAGCTTGGTATTTTAGTTACGTTGAGTGGTCCAGAACCAAAGATTGTTAGATTCCGTTGAGTGGTCCGAAACCCTTGCTCTTGCTCATTTCCATAAGGTTAGTCTAGAACCCTAGATTTGAGTGAATGAGAATTATCCCTAATAGACGTTGTGAATATAAATTAGAATTACCATGTTTATTACTCATAATCCAAGGAGGGAATTATATAGAGTTCCTTAGTTAAATTCGTGAAATGATAAGTTATCGCATTGATTGATTAATGTAAATAAATGCTAAGATCATGCATTTTTTATTCATGAATTGATTAATTGACGGAATTGCGGAATGACTTTGGATATGGATGTATTATTATGATTATTTTAGTTGATCAATGTGGCTTGAGAAGAATATTGTGCTTCATCATTGGTTCTTTGACATATCGCATGGTATGCATTGTGATATATTGTTGAGACATAAGAATTTATGTGATGGATGTTTGAGTGTAGTAAAATGACGAACTACGAATGACTTGATCCCTATTGAGGGTATGTAAGCAGTCTAACAGGAGGTTAGATGCAGCCATGAAGCATACAAAAAAATTGCGTAGTAATTTTTTGTACTACGTAATTCGAGGCATGGGATGTACTTGGTACATATCCTGAAGGAGGGTATGTTAGATATATGGTTATTTGATGACATCACGTGTCGATCCTGGACGTATGTCGGGATCGGGGCGTGACAACTTTTGCCAATGAACCTATAAATGTTTGAAGTATTATCAAACAAGGTGTTTCGAGTAACTATGTAAAGTATTTATCTTATTGTATAAGAAGCCATAAATAAGCGCATATATGTGATCCGTTGGTTGAGATCGTTAATTGAACCCATTATTTTGTTGGATTATCAGTTATTGAAATTCTTATTCATTTTGATTTAGTACACTCAATTTATTTATGTCTTGTCTGAGTCAGTATATGTGTTAGTGAGTAGTTTGTCAACAACCCCTACATAGATTATCAAAATGATCGTCCAATTCAAATGCTTTATTGAACTTAGGATTTATACATAGACGAAAGTATTGATAATGTGTGGTTACTATGTATGATGCATGATGGGTGATGATTGATCACTTTTGTTCTCTAGCATAGAATATTCCAACTGCTAGTATATATCTATAATTAAATATCTACGTCTGTTTAGCTCATTGGCTTTCGGTAGGAATTACGCTTAGATTTTGTTCGAATCACTCGTCCTATTGGTCTCCTGATTATCGATTCTTATAAACACCCAATCTTGTGATTTTTTCTGGATTAGTGTCCACTCATGTCAATCTTCATGGGTAAGTTTTCAATCCTCTTCTGTTGCCAAATATTTAGATTTCATTATAAATAAATCAGTCTTCGTGGAATTATAGTATGATGTGTGGCAAGCCAACTAATATTCTTTCTTGTAATGATATACTTGACTGCTGTTGTTGTTTGAAACCCATTTGATATTATAACTTCTCATATATATTAGAAAGGATAAATATTCATATATGCTTTTGACGTATTGACATGTGTGCATATATCTGTATTCATATGCTTTAATTTGTACTATTTACTTGGATGAAAAATATATGTAAGACTTTGGTTGTTTCCTGGATTTTAGTTATGTGTACATGTACAAGGTTTTGAACATCACAAGGCTAAAGGAATAATTGAAATTCTCGTTACTTTCAATTTTTTTGGGTGTGTTGATCAAATATCATGTCCTTGGGTTTGTGGTTCAAAGGTCAATTCTTGCTAATAGTTGAGTATAATATAGATAGAGGTTAGAACCATGATTTCTGGATTGTTTGGAAGTGTTCTGAAGTTGTAATTTGAATAAAATGAGTTTGGGTTCTAAAATTGCAGAAAACTTATTTTTTTCTGCTGGAAAAACTATTACAAGTAGCTTACTATAGCTCTTGATTTCTTTTTGGTCCAATATTATGTATTTAGAGGCTAGGCATGCCCATGATTAAATCCATCTGATTTCACTTATTTCCCTTGAGTTTTGATTGATAAAAATCATGTCCAAGGTTGAGTCACAGAGCTGCCAGATAGCAGCAAGTTCTGCATTTCCAGTTTACCTGGCATAAGTTTCAATCTAGAGCTCTGTTTCCTACAAATCTTCAATGGTTTTAAAGTACACAAAATGAGCTTCAAAACTCTCTTAATTTTGTACCCTTTGGTTCATTTTTGAGCATTCAAAAGTGAGCTTTAACTTGGTTGATGAAATCAGTTGTTTCTGCAGCTTTTGGGGAGAGATGAGTGTTGATAGTGCATTGATTAAGTGGTTCAGTTAATTTTTATTTGATCTTAGAAAATGTGGTATGAAATTCACGTGTGTCATTATTACTTCAAATAGTAGTTAGAATGCTTTTCATTTCAATCATGGATATAGATGATTGTGAAAGGGTTGTGTTCGTATGATTGAATTATTATTGGAAGTTACATTCCGCTTGTACAAAGATTAGTGATGTTGTCGAGCTGGGATGATGATATTGTGCTTGTAAGCATATTAGTAATGTGCCGCCTTGATTACGGCTATTGTACTTGGGAAATAGTACTCGAAATTGTTGAACTTGTTGGTGACTAATTGTGTGAATGGTTGAAAGGATTGGCATTGGAAATTTCGAGGAAATTTTTTTTTTTAAGGGGGGAAGAATGTGAAATCCCATTCCTGGTTTTCATTGTTATAACCTACGTATTCGTATTATTGAGATTTTATATTATTTTTCGAGAATTTATTTTAATTTGTTTGAATTTAGAATTTTTATTAAACTAGTTACGAAAAGTGAAGTTTGGAAATCATTTATTTAAAACTCGTAGGCATTTCAAGGTCACAATTTATATCTTTGGATAGAGCTCGATCTCACAAACGCGTAGGCGCAAACTGTTCATGAAACGTAGCTATAACAAAGAAATTAGAGACATTTTGGTATTCAAAAAAAAAAGAAAAAAAAAGGATGGACTAGATGCTGCCAGGTGGCAGCGAGAGAGAGAAGAAGATGAGGTTGCAAGAGAGAAAATGAGGGGAGGAGTGACCAATGGAAAGGGGGGAAATGAGAGGAGAGGAGAAACCCGAAATGGGTCATTTTTGACCTGTGAACCCCCATTTTTGACCCGGCCATATCTCCTTCATCCGACTTCCGTTTTGGGTGATCTTGGTGTCCATGGAAAGCTGAGTCCTACATCTATGTAATGTTAGATTTCCATTTTTCTTTTCCATTTTTCAAGGTTGAAGCCACAAAGTGCCGAGGGTTTTCCGGCGAGTTTTCTCATTTTACGGTGATTTCGATAATGATTACCATCTATCACCACCACCAATAGACTCCCCTCAACCCCTGGAGCAAGGCCCAAGCATTGGATGTGGCGTCGGAGTTCGTTTTGGCGATGAATCGAGGAACACCCATTTCTAAGGTTTCCAGCAGGTTTGGATGAAATTGAGACACTTCCCGGCAGAATTGGACTTGGCCACAGGTATGAAAATTTCTCCCATCACTGAGATATACTTGCCTGTAAAATTTGGTAATTTTTGGAAATTGTTGAATTTTCCGACGAGTCGGGGTGGCCGACCACCACCGGCGGCGGCGCTTTGGCCAGTGGGCCCACGATGCCTTTCTAAGTTCAATTAGATGTCCTAAATTTGTATTTGATATTCTTATGACGTGGTTTGATCGTTTGAACCTAATTTCATTATGATACATTACTTGATCAAAATATGAATCGACGGTCCGACGGTCGGATCGCGATGAAATTGTAGTATGTTGTTCTAGAGGCATAATGTGGATTTTAGAAGATTACGGATCCAAAATCCGATGTGCGGATCTTCTGGATCAAATTACGTAGGGATGTGGACCCCACCGTTGATCGGAAGTTGACTTTTGGTCAATAGGTATTGACCCATTTAAATTACTAAAATTAGTATTACTAGAGACTCAATGAGGTTTTGCGGACTTGTCTTGGTGAGTGACTTTAATATATGTGATATGGTTATTACCCTGTTTTCTTATATTAGTATGCTTTGTGGATATGACTTGGTTTTATAAATGTGTTTTCTGTTAAAATGTGATTTTATAATTGGCCATCGATCTATTTCTATTAAATATGATTTGATTCATGGATTGGAAATATTTTTGAAAAGGTGATTTGAAGTGCATATTGAAATGTATATGAATTGTATTATAAATATACATTTGAAATGTTGAGAAATGCGAGGGCTAGTAGGGGACTGTTACCCTAGTGTCACGGGGTTAGGTGACACTTAGTCTGCACCATGTAGTAGTGGTACATGGATGGTCCTGCTTGGTTAATCCGCGATGGGGGACCGTATTATTTATGGACCGCGCTTGGTTAATCCGCGATGGGCGATCCTTATGGCCATGTATACTTAGGAGTGATCACGCTTGGTTAATCCGCGATGGGTGATCACTGCCTAATAGTTCTGTAGGTGTGACTCTGCTTGGTTAATCCACGATGGGGGGTCACTACCTACTTGGTTATCTTGACCCTGCTTGGTTAATCAACGATGACGGGTCACTAGTGGTTCTGCTTGGTTAATCCGCGATGGGGGACCATATAATTTATGGATCGTGCTTGGTTAATTTGCGATAGGCGATCCTTATGGCCATACATACTTAGGGTAATCATGCTTGGTTAATCCGCGATGGGTGATCACTGCCTAATAGATTCATGGGAGTGACTCTACTTGGTTAATCCGGGATGAGAGGTCGCTACCTACAAGGTTACTCAAGGGTAGCTCTGCTTGGTTAATCCGCTATGGGGGGCCACTTCCTGTTTGGTTACTTATATAGGCTTCGGCCGAACTGCGTCCCTTTAGCCCTAGTTTTTAATGTACACATGAACGATGGTTTTTGGAAATCTTGTGGTTTGAATTAGAAAAGTCGTTGGATGTTTGGGTGACTCCTTCGGAGTTTTCAGCGACATGATTATGATTTCATAAAGCATGATTCTATATTTGATGTTTATAGATTATGATCGATGACCTGTTTTTACTGGATATCACATACTTGTATTATTGTCACTCATTCGAGCTTCGCAGCTTATCCGAGTGTCTGATTTGCCCAGTGTACCATTTCCTTGATGTAGGCATGATTGTACATATGACAGGTCTGGGGTGATTACGAGAATCAGCTTGGTATTTTAGTTACATTGAGTGGTCCGGAACCCAAGATTGTTGGATTCCGTTGAGTGGTCCGGAATCCTTGCTCTTGCTTATTTCCATAAGGTTAGTCTAGAACCCGAGATTCAAGTGAATGAGAATTATCCCTAATAGACTCGAATATTATTTCACTAGATAGGGATCAAGCCTGGAATCCTAGATTCAAGTAAATGGGAATTAACCCTAGATTCAAGTCCGGAATCCTAAATAGGGATCAAGCCATTCGTAGTTCATTATTTCACTACACTCGAATATTTATCACATAAATCGTTATATCCCAACAATATACCACAATGCATATCATGCAATATTTCAAAGAACAAACGACTAAGCACAATCATATTCTCTACCCATATTTATCAACAAGTCTAATCATAACAATAACAATGATATCCAACATAACAATCCCACATGACGATTAACATTTCCACTTCATCCATCACATAAATCATCATGTTTCCCACATAAAATCACAATTCATAGCGTATAACATATTAAAGAATTAACAATGCACAATATTATTCTCTAGAAACATTTATCAACTAAAATAATCATAATAACAACACTCATATCCAGTGTCATTCCACAATCCCGTCAATTAATTAATTCATGAATCAAAGATGCACGATCTTAGCATTTAATTATATTAATCAAACAATGCGATAACATATCATTTCACAAATTTAACTAAGGAACTCTATATAATTCCCTACTTCGATTATGAGTAATAAACATGGTAATTCTAATTTATATTCACAAGGTCTATTAGGGGTAATCCTATCCACTCGAATCTAGGGTTTTAGACTAACCTTATGGATATGAGCAATAGCAAGGATTCCAGACCACTCAACGGAATCCAACAATCTCGAGTTCCGAACCGCTCAACGAAACTAAAATACCAAGCTGCTTCTCGTAATCTACCCAGACCTGTCGCATGTAAAATCAATGCCTATATTATGGGAATGGTACACTGGGCAAATCAGGCACTCAGATAAGCTGCGAGGCTCGGGTGAGTGACAATAATACAAGTATGTGATATTCAATAAAAACAGACCATCAATCACAATCTATAAACATCAAGTATAAAATCATGCTTTATGAAATCATAATCAAGTTTCTGAAAACTCCGAATGAGTCACCCAGACATCCAACATTTTTTTTCTAATTCAAACCACAAGATTCCCAAAAACCATCGTTCATATGTGCATTAAAAACTAGGGCTAAAGGGACGCAGTTCGGTCGAAGCCTACATATGTAACCAAACAGGAAGTGGCCCCCTATCATGGATTAACCAAGCAGAACCACCCATGTAATAACCAAGTAGGCAGTGACCCCCTATCGTGGATTAACCAAGTAGAGTCACTCCTACGCAACTGTTAGGTAGTGATCACCTATCGTGGATTAACCAAGCATGATCACCCCTAAGTGTGTGTGTGTATGGCCATACCAAAGATATAAGGATCGCCTATCGCGGATTAACCAAGCACAATCCATAGAAAATATGGTCCCCTATCGCGGATTAACCAAGCACAATCCATAGAAAATATGGTCCCCTATCGCGGATTAACCAAGCAAGACTATGGTCCCCTATCGCAGATTAACCAAGCAGGACCAAGATAACTAAGTAGGTAGTGACCCCCTATCGCGGATTAACCAAGCAGAGTCACACCTACGAAACTGTTAGGCAGTGATCACCTATCGCGGATTAACCAAGCATTATCACTCCTAAGTATGTATGGCCATAAGGATCGCTTATCGCGGATTAACCATAAATAATATGGTCCCCTATCGCGGATTAACCAAGCAGGACCACTCGTGACCCCCTATCGTGAATTAACTAAGCAGGTCATGGTCTCCTACTAGCCCTCAATTTAACAAACATTTCAATATGCAATTCAAATCACTTTTTCACAAATATTATCAATCCATGAATCAATTCACATTTAATAAAAATAGATCGATGACCAATTATAAAAGAATCACATTTTAATATAAAACACATTTATAAAACTAAGTCACATTTTAACAGAAAACACATTTATAAAACCAAGTCATATCCACAAAGGATATTAATATTAAGAATCGGGTAATCATCATATCATATATATTAAAGTCACTCACCGAGATAAGGCACAAAGCCTCACTAAGCCTTTATTAATACTAATTTTAACTTTATAAACGATTCGAGCCATGTTGATCAAAAGTCAACTCTCGATCAATCCGGAAGATCCGCACATCGGATTTCAGGTCCATAACCTTCTAAAATACACATTATGATTCTAGAACAACATAATAAAATTTCATCACGATCCGACGGTCATATCTCCGCCAATTGCTAGAATTAGGTGGCGGTTAGCAATTAATTTTACTAACTTAGAAATCTAATTTAGGAAGATCCGTACTTCGGATTGCCGATCCGTCAGTTCCAGTTATCCTCAAATATTATGTTCTATAACGCATTAAGGTTTGGTGACGATCCAACGGTCAAATTGTCGATTCATATTTTGATTACGTAATGTATCGTAATGAAACTAACTTCAAACAATCAAATTATGTCATATGTGTTGGAAATGTGCCCTAAAGCCATTCATATGATGATACTTTACGGATATTTCACATGTTAAACTAATCTAGTTTACATATAAAGGGCAAACATTATTGTTTGAGACGTCTCATATAAATGTTATATGCTTAAACGATAAAGTCCAAGGAATATGTGATTGGGAGAATGCAATCTAATGAAGTTAGATTAATGAGACCATTCTTTCGTAGACACATCCTAAACGTTCCTGATCATAGGATTGCCAATTGGGCATTGACAGTCCGATAAGATCAGTACGTACTATGCCTTCTCTCAGGGAGAGTGACTAGTCTCGAGTCATTGGTGTGTGTGACATCAAGACAAGTACGTAGGTGCTCAATAGAGAATGAGTCCACTGAACACGATCAACGAGGAGTTCTCATACTCATGTCACATGAGAACTCATGTTTGGGATAATGCAAATTAGTCCTTTGACCTGAGGCATCACAGTTGTTGTCTTGTGGTTAAGTCCTTGATCTTTGATTATGTCAAAGTCACCCCATCGGGGTGTCCACGACATCATTGGGGTTAAGCCACTTAGTCATGGAGACAAGTGAATGCGCAACAAGGGATCTCTAACCTTCAATTGGCTTGAGGGAGAATACTCTATGATATGATTAAAATCTCTGGCCAGAGTATGAATGAGATTGGGGAATGCGTTCCAAATCACATTCAAGGTAATCATAAAATGCAAATGAATCACATTGGATAGTAGACATGAATAAATAAACTATCAAACCAAACAATGTGGTCAAGAGTATTAGATTAGAGAAAGACCGTATTGCATTTGTAATCCTAAACTCAATAGGTTCTCTACCTCTTCTGATTAGCTTGGGTAGCCATGATATGCTGCTAGGGGTCACTCATGGTTTGTGGAAGCCCTAAACGTGTGTAATCACTAAAGGGAGAATTGAAAGTAAGTTTCAATTCACAATCGATGTAAAATGGTTTTAATCGCCCACTGCCTCGCTAAAAGGAACCTAATGTATCGTACACCAAATAAGGTGGAGATTGAAGAAACAAAGGAGATGAATTAAATGGTTTAATTATTTATGGCAAGGATTAATTAATATGTTAATTAATCAAACGAATAAGTTCGTTAAAGACCTCGGGATAGTTTTGGACCTTAAGGCCCAATGGGCTTCGAACGTCAAAGCCCATTGACTTAAGTTGTATGACAACTTAATGAATAAAGATTCACAAAGGCCCAAAAGCCCATATCCATTTAGTGTTGAATTAGGGTTTTTGGTTCTTTAGGTCATTTAAAGAAGTGACTATATAAAGAACTTTATAACCTAAAATTCATAAGTTGTTGATTTTAGAGAAAATTGGTGAGAACACAAAGCTTCCATTTCTCTCTAAGAGGCCAACCACCTTGGGGGATATTGTCTAGCAATTCTATTTCCTCAAGGTCACTCATTTCCTCTCCAATCCAACCTTGGTGTAGAATCTTTAGAGGTTCTCAATTTTGGGAACTTGGAGAACCTATTCTTCTAACCAAATCCATGGAGCTAAGAAGCAAGGAATGAAGGCCCTATTTCTTGGGTGATTATCCTTTGCATATGCAAAGAGGAATCTACAAAGGTAAATATTTCTCAACTAATAAATGTTGATTTAAAAGTTGAGTCAAGGTTCACCAATCTACTAGGCTTTGAATTTCATGGTTGATGTTTTGTTTTTGAGTGCATGCAAGCATGATTCCGCCTTTAATTTGTTAATTCCGCCTTTAATATGTTACAAACTTTATTCTTGTTTCTTTGAATGTAAATTTTGTTAGAAAATTTGCCGTCTCAAATGTTGTAGATGTAGTTCATATGAGCATGAATTTTGGAGCTAAAATTTGGTGCCATGTTTTTTGGGAAATTCGGCCAAATCCAAGGGGTGATTTTTTGGGTTCATGTTTGTCTTGTTAAAATGGTTTTAAAGTGACTTTTGGAACCCCTAAGTACCCTAGGATGTTAACCCTCTTTTGAGTGATGAAAATTTGAGTTTTGGTGAGTGAAAACATTCATGGAGCTATTATGAGTTTTCATGAGTGTTCTTCAATGTTCTTGAAGTTCTTGCCAAGAACAAAAAGTTTTGAAGTTTTGATTCAAAATGTTTTATGTTTTTACATAAAGTTTTGGTTTAATTTTAGTGGGTGATTTTAGTGGGTGATGATTATTTGTAAAGAATTATTAATGGTTTTAATGGTAGACAAACTTTTTAAAAAGTTTGACATAAATTCAATTAATGGTTATAATGGTAGACAAACTTTTTTAAAAGTTTAACATAAATTCAAAATTTTTCATCTTTACCTCACCTAATAAAACCCACTTACAAAAACTTTGTAAAAATCATATTTTTTTCTATCATGGCCGGCCACCCTAATTAAATAGGGTATTTTTGGGTCTTTTATTCAATTACATAAAGTTTTGATACTTTTGTGTATTTGCACTTTGGCCCAAAAGTTTACGTTTTTACGTTAAGGCCCAAAAACGTTAAAGGACAAATTGTTTTGCTCCTTTAATGAAGTTTTTTTGTATTTGTTGAAATTTTTGGGTTCTAGTTGTAATTACATGAAGTAGTGGACTTTTGTGTTTTTACAAAGTGACCCCAAAAGTTTGTGTTTCGCAATATAGCCCAAAAAGTTGTGGTTATTGCATGATGGCCCAAATTAAGTAGGGAACAAAAATTGTTTTGTCTCTTTAAATGAGAATTGGATTTTCATTTCATTTAGCTCCATTTAAATCAATTTTATGGATACAAAAAACCAAATGAAAATGTTGCATTCAATTTAATTAATTAAAGTGTTGATTAATTAAAGGGTGATTATGAACCTAAGCCTACGATAATTGAGCTATGTGAAAGGCCGTTTCAAATTTGTTTGAACCATGGGAATGTGTAGATTAATTTTGGTTGTAATTTGATTTGATCAAATGTTGTAAAAGAGCATAAGCTCTTCTTTACTTTAAAGTAATTTGAATTATGCAAATGTTGTAAAGAGCATAAGCTCTCTTTTACTTTGAAGTACTTCTTTCTTGCTTTATTTGATATGCATGAAAATGAAGTAGTTGGGTCCAACGCCCCTAGGAACAACACGCCTTAATGTGATTAAACGCGTAACTAAAATCAATCTCCATCCCTAGTCCGAGATTCAACACTAGGCTCGTGTTGAATCTAAACAAAGGTTCATAGTCATCCTAAGGCCCTAAGGCAACTATATAGTCCATCAAATGAATGCAAACCTTACGTTAGTAGTATCATATACTCTTGCTTTAAAAAACCGTTTTATAAATATAGTGGGAGTATTATATACAACTAAATTGAATCAAATGGACCAATAGTTGTAATAGGACCAAAATTGTTTTAATAAAGATTAAAATGAATATGTTTATGTGATGAGACCTAAAACCCTCAACCAAACCATTATTAAGTTGAAAAGCGTGAGAGTGCTTAGAACACTCTTTCGTGGCCTTCCACCGTGGTAGGCTCCAATCGTTTATGACTTGTACACCGGCTTCACCCTATCATGGGGGAGTACAAAGTGCATGCTTATACTCAGGAGGAGTCTATATACATACTTGATGAGGTTAGTGTAGGCAACGAGGATGGCCGACATCGTATCATCGTGAGGCTATTCTTGAACCCCTTCACGAACTAAGCATGGTGGGAATGACTTAACTAAGTGCAATGGCGCCAACATCGTATCATCGTGAGGCAACATTCTCTAGAGGCCAAATTGATGGGTACTTGCATTAGTTGCAAATGAGTAAGCGTACTCTCTCATTATTATTAATGCTAGCCAACATCATATCATTGTGAGGTGGGCTTGGTAATAGTGAGTCTCCCATAACCTACTAAGAGTTTCCTCCAAAACTCTCGAATTCCAATGAGGGATATGGAATTTGCCAAAAATAGTGGGTGGTGCTATTTGATTTAAAGACCCAAATCATGTATTTGTTTACCAATATATTTGCAAACGCTATCCAAAACTTGACAAAGAAAAGCAGAATGTTTTAGTTTCCGGACTTGGTAACACAATCCCAAAGATTGTCTTAAATGGATTGTGCATGTACCTAAGAAGTCTCATCCTCACAATCTTCCTATTGATAATGTATCATTGGAAGAACATGTTAGAAATGTCTATCATGAAGAGGACAACACAAACAACCAATGCTTATTCCTTCGTTATATGAACAAAGGAACTTATGAAGAAATGAGAGTTGCCTTGAACAACTCTTGAAAGTTTGTAATTATGTTTAGAACATAATAGTTGGTTGACAAAAACAGTCCATCAATATGGACTTATGATGATTTTGAATCATTGAGTGTTGAAGTGATAAACCACTTAACGAGACGGAAACTAAGCTAGGACTTCACCTTTATGTCCCTATCCTAATGGTTCACTAAGTTTATTGTAAACTATGTAGTGAACAATAACCACACACTCTCCAAAATGTTTGATGTGTATAACACAATTGAAAAAGGTTTCAAGAGAGATAGTGGGAGTTTAGGGACCATGACTATTGTAGTCAAAGAAGAAGTCAAATGAAGAAGATAAAATTAACTCCAGGGGAACAAACTTTCTTTATGAAAGGATGGACATTGGAAGGGGTATTTGCAAGAAATGTCTTGCAAATGTCAAGAACACACCTTTCGAAGGTGTTGTAAATTGTTCTTGAATAGTTCAAAACAGTTGGTTCTTCTACTTGAATGCTTGATTCCGTATTAGTAACTATGTTTTACAATCGTTGTAGAAGTGTGGCTAATAAGAAGTAGAAGATTAATGAGAGAAGAGAAAGTACTTCACATTCGGAACGTGAATAAAATATAGATCTCTGCGAAAGCAGATGGTACTAACTTCCTCATATGAACTACCAAAGAAATTGGAAAAACTAAAGATTGTCTTTACATTCCAATTTTAAGGAACTTAATTTCGTCACTATAGTAGAGATGGATGAATGTTTTGTTTGACAAAACATTGTTCTTTATTAATCACTGATTGGATTATAGTAATCTAATTGATTGTCTCTATAGTAGAGATGATATGGTAGCGTTAACTGTTTAGAATATAATGATGCTTAAAACCCAAAAGGTTGCAAGGTAGTGACTAATCCCAACTGAGTTGTGATACCTCTAAAACATAAATTACGAGTTGGTTATAGATGGATGCTTTGGATCGTTAGATCCGGATCCAATACCTTCTTGTCAAAATTGTATAGAGGCGAAATGTTCGAATCTTTATTCTTTTGGAAAGAAGAAAGAATCACAAAGTTATTGAGGTTAATTCACTTAGATGTTAGTGGCACTTGTCCACAACATAATACTACTCATGTTGTTTGACATTCACCGAAGATCACTCTCGGTTGGACTATAGTTTATTATGAATAAACACAAGTCCGAATACTTTGCAAAAGGTTTCAAAGAATTCAAGAAATGTAAGTTGATGAGTAAGACGTCTAAAGTACTTACCTCCTTAGATTTGATCTAAGGAAAGGTAACACTTTAGATGAGTTTCCTTGAAAGATATCAAGGAAATTAGCATCATAAGATAATGATTTTCTCCATTAGGAGAAGAACGAACTTGAATAAGATTTAGTTCGTTGGATATTATCAATTACCCATATATAGGATATATATGCTTCTAAGACAATATGATTGTCAATTAGAAGATCTTCCAAAATTTTCATAACTCCATAGGATGTAGTTGGAAAGAAAGACAAATCTTAATTGTGTTAAGATTTGGGGTTGTGTGCTAATGAGCAATATTTGTTTAAAAATTATCTTGTGGATATCCTTAAATTAACCTTTGGATATCACTTCTATAAACCAACCAACAAATGTTGTTTGTTGCGTAGTTCATTGTAATCCTACAATGTGATTTGCCTTAGAGCAAATGAACTAGGAATAGAACTCAAAAGAATGGGTTCTTTGAGAGACAAAATGATAATCAACAAATATAACAACCTAGTTCCTATACCACAAGCTCCAAGGTAGTCAAGAAGGAACCATTTTTGACGTAGTCTTAGTTTCAATTAATTCGAAGATAGCTAGCTACAACTAAATGTTGATTCAATGTTTGGACATAATATAGGTTTCCGAAACCATTATTAAGATAGTCCTAATAATATATGTCTAAAAACTATGAATCACAAAACATGTAAGTTGTAGAGATCCAACCATCATGGATCTTAGCAAGCTAGTGGGAGCCATAATCGTTTTATGAGAGAAAAGGTCAAATCGTTTGATTTCTCATAAAGATGTAAATGAATCTTTTGTTTACTAGGTTTACAAAAGATTAGTGGGAGTTAATCATGTTCCTAAAATTTAAATATATATATGATATATTAATTTTGGAAATGAAAAGAATACTTCATTGTTAAAGTTATGACTTTAAACATTCTATAAAGATAGAATGTATATGGGAGACATAGTCTATATACATGGGATGGAAATCTATAATGATAGATTTTAGGATATAATTGGATTATATCATGCCCTAATAATAGACAAAAGGATGCTAGGAAGTTTCTCATATGATGATAAACTTCAATAAGAAGAACAACTCTAGTGAGACTAGGAGGTAGCTCTTCTCAAAGGGAACGTACCCTTTGACTCCCAAAGAAATAATGCGTAAATCGAATCCTTTATGCATACGCAGAAAGGTGATTTATGTATTTCATATTGTATGAAAAACATTGATATGAGTTGTACCTAGAAAGGTACAAGGCGATATCAATGCAAGCCCAGGATCAGAACCATGGCAACTGTCAAGTGAATCCTTAAGTATTTAAGAAATACTAAAGGATAGGTTCCTCGAAGAATGAGGAAGAATTAGAGTAACGTAATGGAAGCGTAAATGTATTAGATTGTGAATCTAATCCATCATTGGATGTTTCTTCATTATGAATGAAGAGATAAACAGATATCTCTTTATTATGACTAAAGAGATATTTGGATGGAAACATTAAAGTAATGACTTTAGTGTGTTCCATTATGAATGCAAAATATATTGCCATATAGAAGTTTACAACAATGTTGTTTGGATGGGAAAGTTCATTTATGAACTCTCTATTCGGTTCCAACCAGAAAGTGTATCTAGTGTACTGACACTACGACACTAATGGGGCGATAGCTCAAGCCTGGGAATCAAGGTCTCATCAAGATCCGAACTCATATGAGAGACTGAACCACATGATTGGAAATCATGTATAATGGTGTCGTCGATATTCTCAAGGTTGCTTCTATGGATAACATATAGATATCCATTTCCTAGGCCTACTATTCAGCCATTTAGGAAATGACTACAGAAGAGGAATCATAACAGATGACCAAGCTGATTGGCTCTAGTGCAAGTGGGAGATTGTTGGAAATGTGCCCTAAAGCCATTCATATGATGATACTTTACGGATATTTCACATGTTAAACTAATCTAGTTTACATATAAAGGGCAAACATTATTGTTTGAGACGTCTCATATAAATGTTATATGCTTAAACGATAAAGTCCAAGGAATATGTGATTGGGAGAATGCAATCTAATGAAGTTAGATTAATGAGACCATTCTTTCGTAGACACATCCTAAACGTTCCTGATCATAGGATTGCCAATTGGGCATTGACAGTCCGATAAGATCAGTACGTACTATGCCTTCTCTCAGGGAGAGTGACTAGTCTCGAGTCATTGGTGTGTGTGACATCAAGACAAGTACGTAGGTGCTCAATAGAGAATGAGTCCACTGAACACGATCAACGAGGAGTTCTCATACTCATGTCACATGAGAACTCACGTTTGGGATAATGCAAATTAGTCCTTTGACCTGAGGCATCACAGTTGTTGTCTTGTGGTTAAGTCCTTGATCTTTGATTATGTCAAAGTCACCCCATCGGGGTGTCCACGACATCATTGGGGTTAAGCCACTTAGTCATGGAGACAAGTGAATGCGCAACAAGGGATCTCTAACCTTCAATTGGCTTGAGGGAGAATACTCTATGATATGATTAAAATCTCTGGCCAGAGTATGAATGAGATTGGGGAATGCGTTCCAAATCACATTCAAGGTAATCATAAAATGCAAATGAATCACATTGGATAGTAGACATGAATAAATAAACTATCAAACCAAACAGTGTGGTCAAGAGTATTAGATTAGAGAAAGACCGTATTGCATTTGTAATCCTAAACTCAATAGGTTCTCTACCTCTTCTGATTAGCTTGGGTAGCCATGATATGCTGCTAGGGGTCACTCATGGTTTGTGGAAGCCCTAAACGTGTGTAATCACTAAAGGGAGAATTGAAAGTAAGTTTCAATTCACAATCGATGTAAAATGGTTTTAATCGCCCACTGCCTCGCTAAAAGGAACCTAATGTATCGTACACCAAATAAGGTGGAGATTGAAGAAACAAAAGAGATGAATTAAATGGTTTAATTATTTATGGTAAGGATTAATTAATATGTTAATTAATCAAACGAATAAGTTCGTTAAAGACCTCGGGATAGTTTTGGACCTTAAGGCCCAATGGGCTTCGAACGTCAAAGCCCATTGACTTAAGTTGTATGACAACTTAATGAATAAAGATTCACAAAGGCCCAAAAGCCCATATCCATTTAGTGTTGAATTAGGGTTTTTGGTTCTTTAGGTCATTTAAAGAAGTGACTATATAAAGAACTTTATAACCTAAAATTCATAAGTTGTTGATTTTAGAGAAAATTGGTGAGAACACAAAGCTTCCATTTCTCTCTAAGAGGCCAACCACCTTGGGGGATATTGTCTAGCAATTCTATTTCCTCAAGGTCACTCATTTCCTCTCCAATCCAACCTTGGTGTAGAATCTTTAGAGGTTCTCAATTTTGGGAACTTGGAGAACCTATTCTTCTAACCAAATCCATAGAGCTAAGAAGTAAGGAATGAATGCCCTATCTCTTGGGTGATTATCCTTTGCATATGCAAAGAGGAATCTACAAAGGTAAATATTTCTCAACTAATAAATGTTGATTTAAAAGTTGAGTCAAGGTTCACCAATCTACTAGGCTTTGAATTTCATGGTTGATGTTTTGTTTTTGAGTGCATGCAAGCATGATTCCGCCTTTAATTTGTTAATTGCATGCTATTGATGTTGCTCAAATAAACATGTTTTTTCACAAAATTTCCTTCAATATGGACATCAATTATGGAATTAGGGCATCTAATTGAACTTTGGAAGACATCATCAGCCCACTGGCCACGCGCTGCCATGGGTGGCGATCGGCCGCCCCGACTCGCAGGAAAATTCAACTATTTTAAAAAATTACCAAATTTTACAGGCAAGTATATCTCAATGAGGGGAGCAATTTTCATACATGTGGTCAAGTCCAATTCAGCCGGGAAGTGTCCCGATTTCATCCAAACCCGTCGGAAACCCTAGAAATGGGTGTTCCTTTATTCGACTTCCTCAGTGTTCCAACGCCCCTACAATTGATTGGGTCCTGTTCCTGGGTCCAAGGGAAGTTGATTAAGGGTGGTGGTGAGTGGTGAAACTCGCTGGAACGGCGGAATCGCCGTGAAAAACCTCCGGGCACCCGCACCGTTTATACGATTTTTGGGCTTAAAATTCCTTCGAAATTGGGTGGAGATGGTAGATGAGAAGTAATGGAAGATAAACCTGGCATTCGTGTCATGTTTTCCGTGTTCATGTCGTTGTCGTGTCATACCCGATATCTTAACGGGTCATGTCATGTAATACCCGTTAAAATAAACCGGTAAAATGACCCGACCCGAAATCGACCCGATAATATTAACAGGTAATACGACCCGACCCATTACCCGTTAAGGAAACTATATTTTAAACCAATAAATAATCAAATGAAAACAATAATACTAAATAAGTATATACATATCATATTGTCACATCCAAAACATAAAAACGCAATTTTCTTTTAAGTATATTTCACTTACCTAAAGTCTTTAATAGTTTTTTAATTACTGTAGAAGTGTAAAAAAATATATATAAAATATATATAAACGCTCGTAATGACAAACTTTACAACTTTCATGAAGAGCTTAACTTCGAAATTCGCCACTATAATCATATAAATCATAGATCAAAATTTAACCGTTGATTGTTGTTTACATTTACGCTTCATTGTTCTCATCAAATTTTGTTTTTTTAGATTTTGTTTTTTGAAAACTTGATCTATTAGAGGATGCAGGAAGATGAACGGTTTGGATCGTTGATATTATATTCAGAGTTTTACGGTTAGTGAAAATATTGCTTGATGTTTATAAAGTTTCTACAAACTATATGACATCGACTCGTATTTCAGTTAACCGTAAATATCAAAACGTGATATCAAATATCTGAACCGTTCATCTTCTTACATCCGCCGAATGATCATGTTTTAAAAAAAAAAAATTAAAAAAATGAAATTCAGTAAGAAGAATAAAACGTAAATGGCAATCGACGGTTAAATATAAATTTAAGGTTTATGAATTGTAGTGTTGGATTTTGAAGCTGACCCCTTCATGAAAGTTGTAAAGTTTGTCACTATGAGTGATTGTATATTTTTTTTTACATTTTTTTTACACTTCTACAATAATTATTATTAATTTTATTAATTTTGCCCTCAAATAAAAAACATTATTCGTGAAGGTTTGGAGGATTTTAAAAATCTAAATGATAATGTAAGTGTAACCATTATCTACTTGTGGAGGAATAATGATGAATCACGAGTGTTTATATATTCTTTCACATTTTTCATACTTGTATGTATGTCTTCTTAGTTCTTGCCTATACAAATACTATATTAGTTTATTTTAATTTTGGACAACAACATGTTAAGTAAAATTTATCCTAGTAAATGATAATAAGGAACTCTCATAATAAAAATAAATAATGACTAAATTTTTTTTTAAAAACTTATATAGAATAATAATACAAAACTATATATTTAATATAGAATATATTGTATATATTAATATGGCTATTGTATTTTATAATAAATCTTTTAGTAATTAAACTTTAAAATTATCAAAATAAATATTTTCTTAACGGGTCGAAATGGGTTACCCACGTGTATACCCGTTATTAACGGGTCACCCGATAATGACCCGATAAGTTATCATGTTAACCCGAAGAGGTGGCAGGTGTGGGATGGTTGAAGATCACCTGAAAATATAGTGGAAATGGTCGGAATTAGAACCGGGTCAAAGGTGTTGTCGTGGGTGTACGGTCAACAGAAATGGAAGTGGAAAAATCCCTCTTTTCTTTTCTTCCCTTTTTTGATTGGCTGCTGCCTAACCTTTTTTCTAAAATCTGATTGGTCCCTTCCCTCTTCTAACTGATTGGTCCCTTAATCCAAATATTGGTCTGGGCCTCTTACCCACAAATTGGGAGATAAATAATTCCTAAAATTTATAGTATCACAACTTCAAACGTCCGTAACTATATCGTTATAGTCTGGACTCGCAAACGGCTTTCACCTATCCGTTCATGGTTTCGAAATCTATTTGAAAACACTAGTTATAACTTCGAAAGGTCAACGAATGCTAAAGATTGATTATGAAACTTCAAACTCGATAGCCAATCAATTAATATTCCTAAAATAAACGGAATTAAAATTAACTATTAAAGCTAACGTAATCGCGAAATACAAATTTAAACTACGAGATACGTAAAGAATATTGAAATTCGGGGAATGAGATTTCACAATATGGAAGTTATTATTATGATTATTTTAGTTGATCAATGTGGCTTGAGAAGAATATTGTGCTTCGTCATTGGTTCTTTGACATATCGCATGATATGCATTGTGATATATTATTGAGACATAGCGATTTATGTGATGGATGTTTGAGTGTAGTAAAATGACGAACTACGAATGACATGATCTTTATTGAGGGTACGTAGGCAGTCTAACAGGATGTTAGATGCAGCCATAAAGCATACAAAAAAATTGCGTAGTAATTTTTTGTACTACGCAATTCGAGGCATGAGATGTACTTGGTATATATCCCGGAGGCGGGTATGTTAGATATATGGTTATTTGATGACGTCACGTGTCGATCCTGGACGTATGTTGGGATCGGGGCGTGACAGTTTATCTCGTAGTAGCTCAATTATTTAGTTTGAGAAACCCCGAGATTCTATTTGGGATGTGCTTCAACCAAGACTTATGTTCTCTTTGATCTTTCAATAAAGAGAGTTTTAATGAAACACTCCTGGTACTGTTTACTTTTAACGTTAATGACATTTTTAGCTTAAAAAGTTACTCATGGTACTATTCATTTACATCTTTATTTTATCATTTTGATTAAAATCTAAAATTTTCAAACTATTTTAGTTAGTTTTCTTTCAATTAAAACTACCGATTCTTCTTAGAAAAAAAAAAGCATTACCGGTAGTTGAGTACAACTCCAAAATTACAAAAATGATAAAGAATTGGGTTAGGTGTAACGATTTATCATCCATTGATTATTATACTATTACTTCCCATCTCACTACAACTTTACTACTTAATAAAGCGACTTATCCTGATCGTTATCAAAAATTAATAATTGAGGTTAAATGAGCGGTCATTGGTCAACGTGGTGCAATCGAAATATACGAACACATAGGGTCCACAGCAAACCAATGTGCTTGTGGGCCATACATTACCCTAGATTTGTTTATTCCTTAAACATCAATGAATACCAACCATCTTGTGATATTTGTTCCATTGACCAGTGGAGGTACTAGGGGATATCTCAAATTCGGAAAGGCTTTGCGTTAGCTCTAATATTGTCATGCGGTGTTATAATAACGTGAATGATAAATTTGATACGTGTTTATTCGAGTATATTAATTAAAAAATTACATATGTTTTTAATTGGAATGAAACGAATGATGATATCAAATTATAGTGTTTTGTGCAGTTTAGAATAGTACTTATCAAGTTCGGCTAATATATAATGAGGATAATATACATACGTTAAGAAATTGATACTTAGTTATGTATAAATTTTTATGTTTGATAGTCGAACCATTTAGGTTATTTAATTGACTCATATGAACGAAACTTTTGAATTGAGGTTTGTACCAATAAAATAATGAGTTGTACAGTTTACTTGCCATGATTGACGGGCGCAAGAATTTCTCTTCTTACAATTATACCGTATAAAAGTCTTATAAACGCGCTTATCCTCTCTCTACAAAAATTTATTCGAGTTCAAATAACACTATGAAACGAAATTTTGAGTTGTTAAATATTACTGATTTTACAATATGAAGTATGAAAAAATAACAACTTAAACCCTCAATCTTTTCTTACGTCAGTATAACACACAGACGGTTAGGATCGTGCCACGTGTCCCAACGCAACACTACTACCAATCGCAGCCGCCCAATCCCTCTCCCTCTCTGACTCAACCACTCTGACAACCCTATCCAAAGTTTTCCCATATATTCCTCTCCCCCTTAAAAAAAATACAGCTCTCCACTTTCACTCACACTCTCAAAATCCAAATTCCAGCCATCGTTGATGGACCATAGTCTCTCCCCGCTCTCAACCCTCAAGCTCTGCATAACCCCCGCCTTCGCCCCGCCACGCTCCGCCGTCCAATCGCTGACCGCAAATCGGTTCTTCAGGCCGTTGACGGTCGTCGCCGGAGCCGGGGCGAGCCACTGCGAGTTCAGCAGCCTCAACTCGCCGCTCGACCCGCGGACCCGACCCGGAAAGGACCTCTGCACCGTCTTGCAGAACCATCCGCGGCTGTTCCACCTTTCCGTGGCTCAGGAGCTGAAGAAGTTGGCCGATGATCGGGAACTCGCTCTCTCTCGTGCGTCTCTCAGCGCCGCCTCTCATGAAGCCTGCCTTCATAGGTATTTGCCAAAATCTCATCGCTTTATTTATTTATTCATTAATTTTTTGTGGGTAGATATTGAAATATCACTTCTCTGTTTTCATATGAACGTGTTAATGTGCTCTTTTTACAGTTATTTTTCCTGATTAATGTGTGTTTTTCCTTCTGATTTTTCTCGTACAGATTGAAACTTTTAAGTTGATACTTGTTGATTTGATGTTTAAGAAATTTAACTGAAAAAATTACTAGAATCTAAATTCTAATCCCTCTAACTGTTCATCTCCTAATGAGTAAAAAATGGTAACTTTATAGTTGTTACTATGGTATTAGAACTTGTTCTTTTTCATTATTTCGTAAGCATTTGTAATGAACATGATGGGTTTTCGGGTACTGTAATTTAATGCTCTACCAAGATGGCTGCTCTGCTCTTTAGTATGCTGTGTGATATGAGCTGCGGTAGTGATTTTTGTAATCCCCGTTTCTCCCCATGCACTCCTCCCTGTTTGTCTAGCCTTTGGATTGAATAATTCAAGGGGAGAATTAGGGACGGAAAGAAAGACAGGAGGAGTGCAGAAGGTTAATACCGGAGTATGAAACACTACCCTAAGGGCTATTCTACTAAGTTTTGTTTTTTGCTTCTTCCTTTTCTTTTTGCTCTGTTCAAAATTCTGCTTGGACGATAGATCGATAGACTCATAATTGACTATGATTTACGGTGTTGGAGGATGGAGAGGTTCCCTTGTTGTATCTTAGTTAGGAAATCACTATGTTCATATGGAGGGCTCGATTGCCCTGTGTTTTATAATGATATGTGAAAGCTAGTTCATCAATAAGGAAATTGTTGCTTTCTATGTTGTTACCTTTTAAATTTGTCGGTGTAGGAACGACAATGATGATCTTTGGGTAGGGCATTCGTGAATGCACTTGCTATGCCTAACATGCACTTTTTACCTGTGCACATAGGCAGGCGGTGACTGCAGTAATGTTGCTGGGTGTTCTTGCCTAGCGACCCTTACCCTATTAGCGTAAGTAAATTGGTGAACGAATCCTTGTAAGTTCTTGGTGGGTTGAAGCTCTCGTATGTGGAATTTCCAATTAGATTTCCTTAGAATCATATCTATTTCTTTGACCTAATATATTACTGAAATGCCAGGAGGATTGCACAACTGAAGGAGCAGGAGTGCGAGACTGTTGTGGAAGATTTCATGTACCTCTTAGTCTTTTACAAGTTTTCCGAGATCAAAGTTCATTTGGTTCCTAAGCTCTCTAGATGCATTTACAATGGGAGACTGGAGATATGGCCTTCAAAGGATTGGGAGCTAGAGTCCCTTTACAGCATGGACGTTTTGGAGATGATAAGGGAACATGTAAGCACAGTCATTGGCTTGAGAGCAAAGTCTAGCGTCACAGACAATTGGGCAATGACAAAGATCACGCGTCAAACACTTGGTCAAGCATATGTGGCTTCCATCTTATATGGTTACTTTCTGAAATCTGCCTCATTGAGACATAGCCTGGATCGCATTCTAACTCTGGAGAGCCAAGACCTTCCTCTGAATCACAGAACCTCTCTTCAATTTCTGGAAATGTGTCCTAATGGAAACAAAAATCTTCTCTTTGGCCGCATTGGCAACATTCAAATGAAGTTTCAAGGGTCAAGTAGGCAGGAGAAGACTCATGGAAAGTTGACGTGTTACGTGTTGGGGTTTGATCCTGATACACTTCAGAGATGCGCAAAACTGAGATCCGAGGTCGCTGTGAATTTAATTAAGAATCACTGTTGTGCACTCTTTGGCGATGATGAGAGCATGGGTTCGCCTGAGACCGATGAAGTTATCTTAACTTCGTATTCAAGCCTGAAGAGGCTGGTTCTAGAGGCTGTCGCCTTTGGTTCATTCCTCTGGGACACCGAAGAATGCATTGGGACAGTATATAAGCTTAAGGAGAACTGATTAGTAGATATGGTTAGTTGTTTTTTTTCCCGAATATGGTTTGGGTTAATTATCTTTGTAAATAGCAAGGATTTCGTACTCCGCTTTTTGGCTCTGCCATGGAAGCACCCGGTGACTTTCTATTGTATAGTGTATATCATGGTTATAAATAAAACATAGTTTTGATTCCCAGTCAATTTTCACCCTTTCTATGGGATGGTGGTTTGCTAATTTATGTATGAGATTACTTGGTGGAGTAGTTAACTTAGGACCCAAGGCAATGAATTTGATAGGGATTCGCTACGGGTGACAATTTCGGACACATGCTACACACCTCGAACGCACATGATCATAGGATTGATCATAGGATTTGATGTGTACACGAGTAAACTCTGTTCAACTAATATTATATCAATAAAATGATACGACCATTTGCTCCCCCAAACCGTTCGCTCTCTAAATTGTGAACCTTTCGAAGTTTGACACTCCAGGCAACAATTAAAACTTAAAACCATATATAATATCTTGAATTCTTCTGGTCAGCTAATGTATTAGTAAAGAGTGATCAGTTTTGACACTCAATTAAGGATTCTCGACTAAACCTTGACAAGTTCTAGAGGTTCTCTGCTGTTGCCCACCAAATTTTGACAAAAGCTTTCTGTTCTCTATATAAATTTCGAAAACCACAATCCAGAGTCCTCAGCCCATCTTATTTTTGGCAGCGATGGCTGCTACGCTTATGGATGCGGTTCAGTACGAAAGCTATGGTGAAGGGCCTTCTGGTTTAAAGGTTTGTTTTGTGTCCATCTTGTGGAGCTAAATTTCTTATATTCAGTTATTTTTCATGTTTATTGCAGCATGTTAAGGTTGCAATCCCCAGTCCTGAGAAAGGTGAGGTTTTGCTGAAACTAGAAGCTGCTCGTCTGAATGCATCAAATTGGAAAATTCAGGAAGGCGTTTTCTGGCCTCTTTAGCCTCGCAGATTCCCTTTCACACCTGGTAATTACTTTTCGCCTTTGATCTGTATATATACACCAATCATTAGTTGATGCATATGACTTATCTGTGTATACTTAACCTTCCTCTTGATTGTTGATTCAATGTGTTTTGTGATCTATGAACTCAATGTCTTTGAGTCATGGGCTAATTGGTTGGCTTGTGAACTTTGGCTGATGAAATTATCCGGAACAGCTTGTGATGTTGCCGGAGAGGTTGTAGCAGTGGGAGGAGGAGTCAAAAAGTTCAAGGCTGGTGACAAAGTTGTTGCAATGCTCAATTTTATAGTAAGTTTCCAAAAAACAATTTGTGAGGAGCTAATATTGCGCAATCCCTGATCTTTTGTGGTTACTGATATAAAGGGAGCTTCAATTGAGCGAGTTTATTATCTATGGTGCCTCACTTCGTGTGATCTGTTGTCATATTGCCATATATGTTTGTAGAATGGAGGTGGACTGGCTGATGAGTTTGCTGCATCTAGTGAGAAATTGACAGCCGCTAGGCCCCAAGAAGTTTCAGCAGCTGAAGGTGCAGGCTTACCTAGTTCCGGCCTCACAGCTCACCAAGCTCTCACCCAAGCAGCCGGGATCAAGCTTGACGGAACTGGCCAGCTCAAGAACATACTGATCACTGGTGCCTCTGGTGGCGTCGGTCACTATGTAGTCCAACTAGCCAAGCTTGGAAACACTCATGTTACCGCCACTTGTGGAGCTCGTAACATTGACATTGTCAGGAGCTTAGGGGCAGATGAGGTTCTTGACTACAAGACCCCAGATGGGACGGCTCTCAAGAGCTCATCTGATTGGAAATATGATTTTGTGATTCACTGTGCATCAGCAGGCATTCCATGGTCAACTTTTGAGCCGAATTTGAGTGCGAATGGGAAGGTTATAAACCTTACTTACTTGTGCTCTACAAAGACCCACCTTTTCAAAGAAGCAGCTGGTGCCGATGATCATAAATCTGAAACGTGAGAACCTGGAGTATCTTGTTGAGTTGATGAAGGAAGGAAAGCTCAAGACGGTGATCGACTCTAAGCATCATCTGAGCAAGGCTGAATATGCTTGGGCTTGGAGAACTGATGGCTATGCTAATGGGAAGATCA
Source organism: Malus fusca (assembly GCA_035220775.1). Classification (NCBI taxonomy): domain Eukaryota; kingdom Viridiplantae; phylum Streptophyta; class Magnoliopsida; order Rosales; family Rosaceae; genus Malus; species Malus fusca. The sequence goes on from CM069063.1 coordinate 29,132,540, forward strand.
TTGTGGAGATTTAATCACACAAAATATCTTGGGATTTTATAAAATTTATGTGCAACAGAATAATGTTTGGTGATTTATGTATGTGTGGGTAATTTTTTTTTTTTGTGACACAAAATCATTATGGAGATTTAATGGAAAGATCGTTCGGGAAATTTTGATAACTAGCCAGATTTTTGTAAGTTCTTATCGTTGTACCACGAAATGATTTTTAGCCTATCTTTTGCAATTCTCACAAATTTAACCAGAAATCCATGCAAGAAGTAGTGTTTGATTACCTGCGAAATCTCTTTTACGGTGTATGTGTGTATGCCAATCTTGGAACAATTTAGTCAGCAGCTATAGTTTCATAAACTTCCATCTCGAAAGGAATGCTGCGAAAAGTTCTTGTGATTATCTGCTTATCCGCAATGCTGAGCTAAATTGCTTGTCACTCTTTGATGCTGAAACATTTGCCAAGTGTTTGGATTTAGAGCCTCCTAAGGACAAGCCTGATTTTACCATTCATGGTTCTTGCAATGAATTACTTTGTATCTCTGGTGTTACAAAACCTAAAAGCGAGAAGGCTCCTCTGCTCCTGTATACCCTTGGAATCCCTCGATTAGAAAACTCAAGAGACTTACCGAGGGCCTCATTCAGCCCAAAAGCAGTTTGGTTGCTCTCTGGTTTGGGTTTCACGGTGGGGCGAACGACTATAAGGTGGTGAGCATTCAGAGGTTGTGCAAGAAACTTGGCGTTGAGGTTTACAGCCTAATTGAACTCTTGGAGAAAAATTACTGCAGCTCCTAATGTTTCACAAGATGTCAGTTTGTTGCAAAACAGGGGTGCATTCTTGAGTGGAGTTGTATATTGGATTGCAAAGCGGAGTTCTGAAAATCGGTCATTCGTCCTATCTTTTGATCTGTGTAGTGAGGTTTTTTTCAAAAGATTCTGTGTCCTGATAAATTGCATGGAGTGCTCGGTTTAATCACTTTTCAAGTGTTTGGGAAATCACTCTCTTTTTTCCATCACAGACTAGACCTAGATGACGGAAAGTACGGGTATTGTGACATGGGTAATTTTACTTAAACTGAATTCTATGTTCTCGGTTCCCAGTTCTGAATTCTGTTTTTGGTTATCTATGCATGCCTTTGGTATAATGTACTAGTAATATGTGTGATAGTAAAGTTCTCATGCTTGAGTTGGATTTTGGATCCTAATCCGCAGATTAGTACTAATGCGTTTAATGTATCCTAAGGAAACTTCATTGTTCATGTTGTATGTGAGACTTCAACTCATTTAATTAATTGATAACCCCGACTTGATTTGATTATGTTTTGAGTAAGCAATTACATCAAATCGAAACCATTTGATTCAGTTAATTACTATTAGATTTAGTTAGAATCAGTCATATGAAAGCTCCATTTATATTTCTTAGTGACTTCGCAATTTCCCGGAAGATAACGATTCAACAACTGCTCCTTAAAAAATTACAGCCAACAAATTAAAATTAAGGGTTTTCCACTGCAACGGTAAATAACTAGCATTGCGTATAGGCCAGCGTAGCCTTGTGACCTCAACTCTGATCACACGTATATAATAAACCAAGTTGCTTCCTACACTAAAAGCTACCCCGAAGACTCGAAACAATCAGCAAAGATGGTTGTGTTCCTTCTCAAACTCATCTTCTTCGCATTGAGCTTCGTATCGAACTTGGTTACGCGCTTGATCTTCTCTGCGACGGCTCATCTTCTCGTGTTATTGATCCAGGGATTCAGAACACCAGGCCAAGCCATCCATGGCACATTGCAACTAGTCACCGAGGTTATCAAGTCATGTTCTGAGTACTTTGCGGGACTTGTAATGGAAGCAATAAGTGCTACAATCTCTACTTTCTTTGATTTTCTGAAAGGAAGTGTCACAGGATTTGCTGGCATTACCACTTCTGCGATTGTAGGTCTCGTGGAGAAAACAAAGACTTCTCTTGAATCGGTCGATGGGTTGCTCACTGATTATCCAGAGGTTTCGAAGGGGTTTTCTGAGATGGTTTATCGTATTGTGAATAATACGTGGAATGATTTTAAGGATGCGTTTGAATATGTAAGAGAGAATGCTTGATTGTTTGTAAAGACATCTTCAATTTATTGTAATATTTGTGCATCCTAAAGCATAAGAACGAAATTTGTATCGATTTTGAGATAGAAAAGAAGAAAATGTTAGTATATTTCCTATTTCTTCCTCTTTTCATGGACACTACTGCAAGACTCAAGCACGTAGAAATATGCTGGCAGATTTTGACGTTGCCGTGTTGCACTGAAGGAGTGCTGCAGCTGGTCGCTCGTGCACTCAAGTGATTTCTAACCATAGATGCATGTGAGTTACAAAATAGGGCCGCCTAACGGGATTCTAACATCTAGAAATTAGTAACCCGAGAGCAGTTTTCGTAGCACTTATGTTGTCCCCAACCTTCACAACTTGATGTGTGAGGATTTATGTCAGACAAAATTACAAACTTAGGATATTCAATTGCTTGCTTTATTCCTCTATATTCAATATATACTAATGTGAAATTACCCTTGAATCAAAACAAAATGCTCAGACCTCATCGTTGACTTCTCCGACGAGCCAAAGTTGTCCAACAATTGATAAAATCATTTGATGGGGCTGCAAAAATTTCTGTCTCGCCACTCTCATTCTCTCTGTTTCTAGTTATGGCAGCTGTGCTGGCGGCACCCAAACTTATGCACGCAGTTCAGTACAACTGTTATGGTGGAGGAGCTTCTGGTTTGAAGGTTTCTTAACTTTTCTGCTTCTTTAATTTGTCTGCCTTTTTTTTTTCTTCCTGTTTTGATTTTTGCTTGTGGACATTTTTTAATCTGCTAAATTGTAGTTTTGAGAAGAAATCATTTCACAATCTCAACTACCAGAATCTTAAAGTTGATTTATGTTTGTTGCTGCATGTTAACATTCCAATTCCCGCTCCGAAAAGAGACGAGGTGTGTCTGAAACTGGAAGCAGCTAGTCTGAATCCATCTGATTGGAAAGTTCAGAAAGGAATTCAATGGCCTGTTTTTCCCGGAAAACTCCCTCACATACCTGGTAATTTCGTTACACCTTTTTACCCATAATCCGGTTTTGAATCGTTAGGTTGCTTTGTTATGTTTGGCTAATGAGATTATCTAGAACAGTTAATGATGTGGCCGGAGAGATCATAGAGGTCGGACAAGGCTTCAAAAAATTCAAAGCCATCGACAAAGTTGTGGCGTTGCTCAATCTTTTTGTAAGTCTCATTTTATCTTAGGTATAAGTTTCACATGAATTTTAATTTGTTTGTTATTGATATCATCTCTGCTGTCATATTAAATATTGAAAAAGAATGGAGGTGGACTGGCCGAGTTTTCGGTAGCCAGTGAGAGACTGACAGTTGCTAGGCCCCCAGAAGTTTCAGCAGCAGAAAGCGCTGGCTTACCTATTGCCGGTCTAACAGCTCTCCAGGCTCTCACCCAAGCTGCAAGCATCAAGCTTGATGGATCTGGCCAGCAGAAGAACATACTGATCACTGCTGCCTCTGGCGGTGTAGGCCACTATGCAGTTCAGCTAGCAAAGCTCGGAAACACTCATGTCACAGACACGTGTGGAGCACGTAACGTTGAATTGGTCAAGAGCTTGGGGGCAGAACAAGACCCCTGATGGGGCATCTCTCAAGAGCCCAGCTGGTAGGAAATAGGCATTCCTTGGTCAACATTTGAGCCTAATTTGAGTGCAGAAGGGAAGGTTATAGACATTAGCGTCACTCCTAGCGCCTTGCTTACTTTGGTACTAAACACAATCACCTTCTCGAAGAAGCAGCTGGTGCCGGCTGCTCATGAATGCTGAGGCTGAGAACCTGGAGTATCTTGTTAAGTGGGTGAAGGAAGGAAAGCTCAAGACTGTGATTGACTCGAAGTATGCTCTAAGCAAGGCTGAAGATGCTTGGGCTAAGAGTATAGATGGGCATGCTACTGGAAAGATCATTGTGGAACCTTAATCAGAGAAATTATCTTTGGATTTCTAAATTTTAAGTACTAACTTTCGGCTTAATGTTCATTTTAATGTGTCTTAGATTACTCGAAACGTTTAGGAATAATGAATCAGTAATTAAGAAAACAATACAGTTATTCAACAATATATAGTCTGGTTAGATTTTGCTTGATGACCAAGACAGAGTTATAGATATATGCAGAACAAGTTCAGAATACAATTTTCTTAATTTATGTGATTGGAAGACAATTTTCATAGAATAATGAAAAGATAAATCATGTTCAATTTTGTCAAATGATCTTCATTAATAAAAAAAAAAAAAATGTTCCAATACAACTATTATCAGGGGTTGACTTCGAACGCACAGAAAATTTTCGAACAATTTATAAACCGAGCACGTCACAGTATATATATATGCAGTTCACATGATGATGCATTGGTCTATATAATATGGGGTTCACTTGATGAAGCATACAAAAATTTCTTTCCTCAGAGTCTCACCATCTCAATCTCAGAGTTTGGCAGCCATGGCAGCGAAGCTTATGCATGCGGTTCAGTACAAAAGCTTTGGTGGAGGACCTTCTGGCTTGAAGGTTCTTTGTTATCTGCTCCTTTTCTTTATGTTTTCTATCATACTTTTCTTTGTAGAATTCTTGGAACTTTCTTTTTTCCTCTATTTTATTTTTTATTTTTTATTTTTTATAATCTTTACCCTGATATAACCTATTTAGATTTCGCCTCAGTTTCGCATTTATGTTTCTAGCATAGGCAAATATACCAAGAGGATTTTTCGGTTAAGAGTGCATCAAACATATGTTTTGCAGCTGGCTCCTTTACGCCATCTGTGTTGTGTCTCTTTAATTATTTTCGTTGCAGCATGTTGAGATTCCAATCCCTACCCTCAAGAAAGATGAGGTTCTATTGAAACTAGAAGCAGCTAGTCTGAATCCAGGTGATTTTAAAATTCAGAAGGGCCTCGCACGCCCATTTTTACCGCGCAAATTGCCTCACACACCTGGTAATTTGGTTCTCTTTTGCGTCAGCGCAAATTACAAAGATAATGAGACCTGTTTTGTGATTTATGAATTTGATGTCGTCAAGTCTTGGGCCAGTAGGTTGATTTTTGTTAACTTTTGCTGATGACATTATGTGTCAGTTATAGTTACTGACGTAGCTGGAGAGATAGTAGAGGTTGGACAAGGAGTCAAGAAGTTCTAAGTGGGTGACAAAGTTGTGGCATTACTTAGCTATAGCGTAAGTTCTCGTTTTATTCCTTTCTTGAAGTGCCTTTCTTGAAGTGTAAGTTTCACATGTGCAAGGGACTTGTAACTCAACTGGTAAAGAATATTTACTCGTGCACCTAAGAACCTGAGTCAGGTTTCCCCCCTCCCCCACTACCGATCGTATAAAAAAATAGAAGTTTCAATAAAAATTAAGTTCATGTTTTTGTTATTCATCATATCAATAGAATGGTGGTGGACTAGCTGAGTTTGCCGCAGCCAAAGAGAAATCAGTAGTTGCCAGGCCTCCTGAAGTTTCGGCAGCTGAAGGTTCCAGCTTACCTGTTGCTGGTCTCTCAGCACACCATGCTCTCACCAAGGATGCAGGGATCAAGCTTGATAGAACCCGTGAGCTGAAGAACATACTTATCACTGGGGCTGCTGGCGGCGCTGGTCTCTATGCAGTTCAACTACCAAAGCTGGGAAACACTCATCTAACAGCTACTTGTGGAGCAAGAAACATTGAATTGGTCAAGAGCTTAGGGGCAGATGAGGTTCTTGACTACAAGACCCCCGAGGAGATAGCCCTAAAGAGCCCGTCTGGTCGGAAATATGATTACGTGATCCACAGTGCCTGACAAGCAATTCCTTGGTCAGTTTTTGAGGCCAACCTGAGTGCAAGAGGGAAGGTAATAGACCTTATTATTGGTGCAAGCAATCTGTTTACTTTTGTTCTGAAGAAAATCACCTTCTCCAAGAAGAAGCTGGCGCTACTGATTATAAATCCCAAGGCTGAGAACCTAGATTGTCTTGTGAAGTTGGTGAAGGAAGGAAAACTCAAGACGGTGATCGACTCGACGCATCCTCTGAGCAAGGCTGAAGAGGCTTGGGCTTAGAGAATCAATAGCCAGTGCACTGGGAATCATTGTGGAGCCTAACTAGGCAGGCAAAATTTCTTCATTTCATGATTTTTATTCTCTTTTTTCTTTTAGTATTGTAAGGCTTGTAAACTTCATATGCAACAGAATAAAGCATATGTATAAATTATGCATTTTATTTTATTTTTGGGTTTTTTTCATGATTTGATATTATAAATAACAAGGTTAGGATTAATGTTCGTTTTCAACTGTTAATTAGTTTGTTCAAATGATGATGATAATAATAATTATTTAGTAGAATAATCCACTAGAAAACTCTCAAGAATTTCCCAGATGATGATGACACAAGAAAACAACTAGTCCTTATAAGACAACATGTAAACGCATCAAATTCATGGGTTTCCAATTGTTTTATCATAGAAACTAATCCCAAAAGCAGTTAATTGTTTTATATTCTCTTTGGACCTTGAGTGCAAGGGTGAATGCTAAGTCTTATCTAACCGAGTTGCACACCTTACCCTTAGTCGTTAAATTTAAATTTGGGCTGAAGTTGCGGGATCCAAAGAAGCAGGGCCGGGAGGCTTCGTGGTTAGATTTTGCTTCGTGATCAAGGCAAAGCTTCAACAAGTTCTGAACTCAATTGCTTTATTATATTCTATGCGTTTTCTTCAACAAAGTCAGGCTGAAAGAACCGTTCACATAACATATTTGTCTCCTGAACAGGTCTTTCTTCCTTAATTTTTCAATATTGACAAAAAAAAAAAAAAAAAAAAGCTACGAGATAATCATACTAACTGAACAAGTTGCTCCAATACAACAGTTATCAGTGTTGACTCGTCACGCACACAAAGCTTTCGAACAACTATAACCAAAAAGGCCCACATTTCTCAAAGTGTCTCGGAAGTTTGGTAACCATGGCGGAGAGCTTATGCACGCAGTTCAAGTACAACCTGCCATGGAAGTGTTTAAAGATTGAGATGAAGTGGTGATTCGTTAAGTAAATTTTATGTTTGTTGCAGGCATTGTTCTAAAAACTCCCACCTAAGTGCTAGTCGGCTGGTCACCGCCCCAATTAATCCTTAAACGTTTGAAAATAAAAAAATGGCACCTAGACCTACCTAAGCGCCTACCTAGACCGCCTAAGCATCCTAACCCTCCCAAACCCGCCTAAGTCATGTCTCACATAAAAAATAAATAACTTTCGTTTTGCTTTTTATTTTTTTCAATAAATTGTAAGAGACTAGTTGAAGATGAACACACATTATATGCTTGTTCTCCATGTTTTTATTATGATTCAATACTTTATAATATACATGTCATTCTATTTTACAGTTTATCGTGAAAGTATATATTTTTTAAGTATAAGCATAAACACTTATTTATACGATATATAATAAATTTATTTAAATCCGTTTAGTCTGCCTAGGCCCTTGCCTAGCCGTCTAGGATCTGACCCCAGGCCACCACCTGGCCTAGCGTCTTTTAGAACTTTAGTTGCAACACATTGAGGTTCCGATTCCCGCCCTGAAGAAGAATGAGGTTTTACTGAAATTGGAAGCAGATAGTCTCAACCAGTTGATTGGAAAATCAGAAAGGCGAGCTGCGGCCTCTTTTCCCCGGCAAATTCCCTCAAATACCTGGTAATTCTGTTTCTCATGTGATTTGTGATGTTTTTATAATTTTTCTCTTCAACATTTGTAAATAAAACTTATGCCAGAACACTAAATATAATCTCTCATTTGTGCTCGATAAGTACGTGGAACACGTCCAGCGTTGTGGGTTGATGGATTAGTAGGATTCTGTAACAAAATTATGTTGAAGGATGAGTTGTTTTGGGAATTTAAGCATTCAATGTCTTTGAGCTCTAGGCTGCTATCTGTAGTGCAAAATCTTTAGTGTAGGCGGTTTTTAGTTCTCCTCTCTCTCTCACATGACATGATCAGCAACTGATGTGGCCGGAGACGTTGTAGAAGTTGGACAAGGTGCCAAAAAGTTCAAATTCGGTGACAAAGTTGTTGTCCTGCTCAGCCATTTCGTAAGTGCTCGATCGACTTATTCCCCTTTTCTTTAAGGGCTACTTGTTTATGCTTAGGATTTTCACATGTAAAATTCATGTGTTTGATAGAGTGGAGGAGGACTGGCTGAGTTTGCTGCAACTAATGAGAGATTAATGGTTGCTAGGCCACCTGAAGTTTCAGCTGCCGAAGGCGCATGCTTACCGGTTGCCGGCCTCACAGCTCCCCAGGCTCTCACCCAATGTGCAGGGGTCAAGGTTGACGGAACTGGTCAAAATAAAGAACATATTGATCACTGCTGCCTCTGGTGGCGTGGGGCACTATGCAGTCCAACTAGCAAAGCTTGGGATACTAACGTTACAGCCACATGTGGGGTGTGTAACATCGAATTGGTCAAGAGCTAAGGGGCAGATGAGGTTCTTGAATACAGGACTGCGGATGGGGCAGCTCTAAAGAGCCCATCTGGACGAAAATATGATTTTGTACAACTTTTGAGTCTAATTTGAATGCAAAAGGGAAGGTTGTAGACATTTCTCCGATGTGAGTTCTTTAGCTACTTTTGTAATGAAGAAACTCACCTTCTCGAAGAAGCAGCAGGTGCCACTGCTCATGATTCCCAAGGATGTGAACCTAGAGTATCTTGTTAAGTTGGTGAAGGAAGGGAAGCTGAAGCCAGTGATTGACTCGATGCATCCTCTGAGCAAGGCTGAAGATGCTTGGCTTAAGAGTATCGATGGCCATGCTACTGGGAATATCATTTTGGAGCTTTAAGTAGACAAAATATATTCGGACACTGCACTTTTTTTGGGACTAAAGTAAAGTTCATGTACTTCTATACAACAATGTATTAGTACCCCATGAGTTGAGACCAAGCTTTAAGCTTTCGCTGAAGCATTTAGTTGAACACAAGCATTAATGCCCGCGTTTTGCTGCGGGTTTTAAGAATACCTTTTAAGACAATACTATTAATATATAAATTTTATAAATCAATATTTACATGTCTGGTGTTTGAGAAGGTAAATGAGCAACACATTACAGTGATCAAAAGATAAAATGCCCATTATTCGAAATATTTAGATAGACTATGAACATGTTGCAGAATCTAGATTTTCCTACTTCACTGTTTCCGGCTCATCTTCACCTTCATTATGTTGAGGTTTACGGTTTCAGCTAGTTCCTGCAAATTTTGACAAAAAAAAAAACAGTTGTTAGTGCTGACATATAAGAAAACAAAAAGGGGACATATAAGTAAAACTGAGATAGAGTTCATTTGTGATCCTGAAGTTGCAAATGAAGTTTTTGTTTCCCTCTATTTTCATCTGTTCTATCAGATGCAATAAGACTAAAATGAGTGCATTCAAACCAACCCATTTTTTGAACTTCAGTCATATATCAAAAAAATCTCAGTGATACTAATTAGACAGAGTCGGGAAGTTCAAATAAATCACTTATAGCAACAAAAATAGTAAAAAACAAATGTGTACGTAGAAATTAAAATAGTAAAGAAGGTATATAATCGTTACGACGATGATATAATAATCTGCTGTGATTAATTTGAAGAAGAAACAGTAGAAAATATAAGTAAACAAATGGGGGACACACAACCAAAGGTTAGATGGAGTTTTTTTTTTATAATAATGAAGGAGCATATATAATTCGTTTTTCATCTGCTCTATCAAATACAATGTGCGACAAAATGAGTGCATTTAAATTAGAAAGAGTTGGGTTAGGCATAATTGGATAAAGAAAAGGTCTTTATAGCAACAAAAACGAAGAACTGCTTTATAATTGGACAAAGAAAGAGGAAGATAAGAAGAAACAAAGAAAATGCCTGAAAAATTTGGCAAAGACATTTTCAGCAAGTGAAAGAAAAACAGAGGCATTTCCAAACAGAAAGTCAATATCAATATGTAGTGAAAAGTAAATATAGCCTGAGCAAGAGAAAAAAACAAAAAAGAAAAAATCATAAACCTGAGTAGCCACATAGAATTCATACGAATGTAATATTTTCCTTTCAAATGAAAACCTGTAGGAAAATAAAAAACTAAATGAAAGGGCATGGCAGAAAAATTGAGGGGGAAAATAGATTTAAAAAAGTAATTAAAAAAACAAAGAGGACGAATGATGTTGTCCAATGTACTTAATTTCTCTCAAGTATAAAGACAGTTGTATATACTTCTTGACCATATGAGAGAACATCAAATGCGAATGAACTAATAGAGGCATTAATCATGACTTGGGCATTCATAGTTATCGTTCTAAACTTGATGGCATACTGTAAAGTAACAGTTTATTTCCATTGGATAATTTGATTTCCCAAATTAAAAAAAAAAATTACAGAATACTAAACATTATTACACATCATCACAACATCCCGTCAGTCAAGAATCAAATCCAAAAGTAGAATTGGGTAAACAAATGAGAGATTAGAAAAATACCTCAAAAATGGTGGCCTCGATAGCTGAAGAGGCGACAATAATCCACAAATAAAAACCCAAAAGAAAATAGTCAGCCCAACTAAGAGGAAAATTATCGAACAAAAAAAAAGAGAATCCAAAAGAAATTGCAGAAAAAAATTCTTAGGATAAAGAAACCCACTTGGCCATTCAGTAGAAAAATATGAAGCATTGATTCAAAGATGCACCCGTTAGGGTCTACGGTGTCTTAGAAGATGGTGAAGTGAAGAACCAAATTGTCTTAGAGCATGCTTTTCAATTGTTTTAAAAATGGATTGGATTCCTATATTTTAGCAATTGACACTTTAAGATAAGACAGTTGTATTTAAAAATAAATGATCAGATACACACATTACTGTGTGAAGAGGCCTGGGACTTTTGCTAAACATGCATATTGGTAAAAAATACAACAAAATACTTGTACATAATATTTCTTCGTTGCTTCATTGTAGGTGAGAATATTGTGAGATCAGTAGATAACATAATTAAAGGAACCCAATTCAACACTTAAACCTAGCTTATCACTGCATTGAAATGACAAAGAAAATGCATATTATATCCATGCTTTCAGTCATTCATTAGATAGATGTGCTTGAATGCCATTGATGCCAATGATAGAGTTCATTACTCTGCACATACAAATTGTTCATAAAAAAAATTAAAGCATCTAATTAAATGAAGATATATCTATATCTAAAGAGGAAGGCTTATCATGGGCTTCATGAATCTGTAAAAGAAAGGTAAGTATACGAATTCTCAAAATAAAATTGAAATTGAAATTCTTATTTCTAAAAGAAATTGAAGACAAATTAAGATTAGATTATGAATTGAAAATATATTAAGAGGAAATTCGTGCAGCAGATTTTTGGTTTTGATCATCTCGTTCCTTTTTTTAGCTCGCCTATTGTCATGGTGTTGACCCTAAAAACTACCAAGCCTACGTGGCGCGCAGGCCGAGTAATCTATAAGCTAACTACGTCCTTCGGTGAATGCGGGGCGTGCCAACTCGTCGGCCGAGCTTGGCCAAGGAGTAAATTTGTTGATGTTGTGTTGGGTGCGCGGCTGACTTTTGCGTCTTGAGATTGCGACCGAGGAAGGAACACGTCTCGGTCTCTTGGGTTCTCGAACCTGAAGACAAGGCTATTATTCTTATGAAGTTCACAAATCGTCCTTGTCAGATTCGGCCACAGTGATGGTATTCGTCAGAGCAAACTCTCGCCGAATCGACACCAAACTGTAAGGGCATAAATACTCAAAGCAGATATGAGTCTTAATAATGAACGTGGTTCGGCCGTCTGAATGCCGAACTCTAAATCCCACTTGAGAGTATCCAATCATAAAATAAATCGGCGTGCAATGCGCCAAGCCTAATAAACTGTAACACCTCACCTCGCCGAGAAGGCAAATGAGATGACCTCGACCAACAAGGATTCGGAAATCCTTCTCGACCGAGACTTGGATAGGTAACCAACCGTTCTCGCCGCAGTGTTGTTGATGCCAACGGAAGATGCTGCGAGATCGACTGATTCTACGGCGACAGAGCTATCTATGCCGACTGAAGATATCACTGGTTGCTTTCACAGTGCTGTTGATGTCAACGGAAGATGTGTCAGCGAAAAGAGAAAATAAAAAATCTCAAGTTGTTGAGAGAGTTTGCGCAGGGCAGTTGTGTGTTGAATTGAAGGGGGCTTGAATGATGCACAGCCTCATCTATTTATAGCACTGGATACCTTTAAAGTTGAGTTAAAACCCTACTCGGATTAGGTCTTCTTCTCCCGATCAAACACCAACTCGACCAGTCCTATTTTCATTATAATTGTGAACCTAGTCCTTTATTGAGACGAATTCACTTCCGGGTTATTAAGCTTGCCGAGACTCCTTATTGCACCAGGACTCGACTCGTCTTGCAGCATGACCTAACCGGCCTAGGTTTGGAAGCCCATGAACTAAACGATCCATGGTACCCTTGTCGCAAGGCCTTCCGGGCCGAGAATGATTCTATACTCAGCCCAAACTAATATTTTGGGCCCAAACATTTGCCCCCTCGCTTCTGAGGTCCTCATCTTAAATTTTTTGGGTTTAGTTCCGACCTTGAAGAAGCGAAACTAATACTCATAATCCAAATACTCTATTTCGAAGGCGTATTTATTGAGCACGATTGCACGATCTTGATCCTGCTAACCAATACACCACGTGGCATCCTTTGACACGGCTAACCCCTAATAATGACGTCTAAGGCGTGCGGCTTCCTGAACCGTCATGCCATCATGACCTTGTTGTTGAGCATAACCATGCCACCTTGATCTGCGAACTATTCGTCATCGTGCAGACGCCAAAACGTCTTTCACCGTAAATCTCGCCGCCACACACAATCTTGCGCCCAAAAAACACAAAACCCTCGGTCTTCTCAACTGGATTCTATGAATGTCCATAATGATTAGCGAATTCTTCGGTCGATTTTACCCTTCATTTTGAATTTCGAACGATTGCCCTTCCTTCCACAAGTCTATAAATACCGAACCTAGAAAAACTCGTTTCGTGTGCACTTTTTAACCCCCTTATAATGGCCTCCTTCATCTCCAAGCTTTCCAAGGAATGTGACCAATGTCAGAAAATTATTGATCGAAGTTCGATCAAAACCATACGGTTTGAAAGTGACATGAGCACCCCTCATCAAATCTTGGGTCATCTATTTAAAGCGGCAGTACCATCAACCATCACTGGACTTCTCCAGGAGCACTGCCTATCACCCTTGCTACAAGGGTTTGAATGGTCGAAGTGGGATGTGGCAAGGCCTCAAGGCTCTTGGCCTTCGACCACTACAACTTGGGCGGCCTGGGTTGTACGAATGGAAAAGCTCTTCGGCGAGCAATGAAAAGCCCTAGGCATCTACGACGCCATTCACCTCTCGTCCATGGATGTCATCCTGGACAAGGAGCTCCTCCTAGCGGCCTTATGTTTCTGGTGTTCGGCCACCAACACCATGGTCCTCCCTCTCGGCCCCATTGGCCCCACTATCCTTGACCTTACTGCCATCTTGGGGACTTCCCCGACTGGAATCCCAATCGACGATGCCCTCTCTCGGTACCCGTCGAACCTTAATTTGAAGGCACTCTTTGACAAACGAGCCCTTGAGATGCTAAGCGGTGAAGGCCAAACACCCTCGAAAGAAGAGGTTTACAAGCTTCACAAGAACTTCTTCAATTATAACACCCTCTATCTCCATTTTGCCGGCCGATGAGAAGAGGCTCTGCGAGAAGGAGAACACGAGGCTTTCATCTTCTATTGGTACAACAAATTTATCTGTTGTACCAAATCTAATAAGTGTCTAGTCGAGAATATGCCAGTGGCCGAAGCCCTAGCTAGCGGTCACACTCTGGCACTCAGCCCCGCCATTCTCGCCCATCTCCTACGGTGCTTGGCCGAAACGACCCTAGATAAGGTCGATCCGCAGCAGAATGGTCCCCTCTAGGTCTTCCAACTCTGGCTGCATGTCTACTTTGCTCCTCTTCGGCCAACGATTGCTGATTTCTCACCTAAGGAAGCGCTCGACCCTGAGCTGGCTTTTCAACCAATCCCCCCTTACCAAGCCAAAGAAGTGTTCAGAAACTTTTTCGCTCTTGACGACCTTTCTAATGACGAGTTCTTGATATGTCGTCATCGAGAATACCCTTTGTCGATCAGACTTCCTACATTTGCGTGGGGCGCGGACGAAGATGCTGACCTTCGTCAATCCTGGGGGTCTTTCGTGCTTGCCTGCGACCTGCCTCTCGGCTGTGAGACTCGCCGAACGAGTTGGGAAGTGTATCATCCCAACTTCCTCGCTCGGTAGCTTGGCTACCTCCAAGGTTGCCCAGTTCCTCTTCTCTCCTCACGGTCCGTCCTAAGCCGCGGACGCGAACCTAGCTCTTTAGAGAATGAATGCGCCGACACCAAAAAAGAATTCCAGGAGCGGTGCCAAAAATTTCATCTTCAACCGGTCACTCCAGAACCTCTTTGCACTGACGCTTTTGGTGATTGGTGGGAAGAGTATACCCAACAGTTTTTTGGTGTTCCGGTCGAAACCGTTCTGAACAAAATCTTCGGTGGTCGACCTAAGAAGGCTCATGCACCCCAACCCCAAGGTAACGGTTTATTTCTACCTTTTTCCTTCAATTTTGAACTACTGATCTACTTTGCTGATTTGCTTTTACTTTCCCAGGCAGTCGGTCATTGAAAAAGGTGGAAGTGGTCGCTGCGGCTGCGGCCGAGAAAAAATCGGTCGTTTCTAAGAGGGCTAAGACCGTGGTGCAGGCCGTGTTGAGCAAACGGCCTCGTCAAGAGGCCGAACCGGCCATCGAATCTCCTCGGCCCGCCAAACCGGTCAAAAAGCTGGCGAAGAAAGGAGAACGGGAGATTCACGTTATCTCCAGTCAAACTACGGGGGCGACGACTCCAGTGTTTCCCCTTCTCCCCCCATCACCCAAGCCTTGGTTGAGAAACGGCCAATTCCGGCCCAAGAAACAGTCCAAGTTGTTGTTCCACCGGTCGAGGCTGCATCTGTCCTGGAAGAGGCAGTCTGTGTGATCGATAGAACTTATCCTGAAAATCCAAAACCCTCGGCCTTCATTCTGGAAGAGAGCGACGGGAGCGGCGAGGTTCCACTAGCGAGTCGCCTTCATCCCCGCCGTCAACCTCCTCCTGTGTCCGAGGCGGCTGTCCAAGTCAGCCATTTTACTGCCGACCGTGGCAAACGACATGCCGAAGAGCCAGAAGCGGCGGCGGAAACCCCCGTTCATCCGCAGGACCAAGACCTCAATCCTGTGTCCAAGGCGGCTGTCCAAGTTGGCCCTTCTACGGCCGAGCGTGGCAAACGACCTGTCGAAGAGCCAGAAGCGACGGCAGAAACGCCCGTTTATCCGCAAGACCAAGACCTCAATATTCATCTACAGGAAGCCACTTCGGCCTTCGTAAGTACCTCCTACCCCATTTCCTTGGCTATTTCTCTTCCATAGAACTCTAAACCAGGAAAATACTAAATGTTAGGTGCCTGTACACTCTTTTCATCGAAAATTCTATGCGTCGAAGGGTGTTATCTATATTTCTTGGCCGCATCAGTGGCCATCGAACGTAGATAACCTCCATCGGCCGCGTGAGCTGAGAATCAATCTAAGATACTGGGCTCGGCCATTAAGTTCTTTAGGTTCGAGCAACGATCTTGAAGACATGGCTGAAGTTTCCTCTCGGCAGGTTTAAAAACAAAACCTTATTGCTACATTTTTCGTGATTTCCTTGAGCTTAAACTGATTTTTGTGTGTAAGCTTCATGGGAAGTCGAGTTCAAAGCCATCTTGTCCAACACTACTGGAGTGGCTGGTCCTTCAGCCACCACAACTGAAGCCGCTGATTCAACTGCTCTAGCTCGGTTGCAAGAGGTTTTGTCGCTCTCGGCGTCGCAAGTCCTTAAGCGCAAAGGTCTTGATTTACTGGGTGCATGTCTAAATGACCTCGGAGCCGACGGTCAACTGAGCGCTTAGGCCATCGTTCAGGCATCATCCGCCTTGGAGCGAGTTCGAGAAACCTTTAGTGTCTTTGAGAATGCTCTGAGGGCCGAACAAGATCTGCAAGCTGCCACGGCCGTCCAAGACACTCTCCGTCCGAAGATTGATGATTTAAAGGCAAAAGGGGAGGCATTGGCCGACCTCGACCGTCAAATGGCCGAATTGGCAAAACGAAGGTCGGCTATTGCTTCCGAGCTTGCGAAGGACTTCGAGTCGGGCAGCAAAGCTTGTTTAACCGAATATGCGGCGAGCACAAAACGGGTCGAGCAGTTGAAAATGGACAAGAAGAACCGGCAGGCCGAGGTCATAATGGGCGAGGTGCGGTGGTTGAAGCTGAAGGCCCTTCTCGGCACTCTTCTTCCTTCTTCGCCCTGAATTTATTTAAATGTAAACTGATCGACCTACTCAATTTGTATATTCTCTTATCGATCTTAATGAACTGATTTTCTATTCCCGCATTTCCCATGTGACCGGATAGTACTTCTTCAAAAACTTCCCATTGATTGGTAATTTGTGAACTAAATCGGTCCGGTCTCTAAGATGATATGCCCATTTGCCGTATACTTTATGTACAACAAACGACCCTTCCCAATTTGGCGACCATTTGCCGAACCTGAAGGAAAAATTTTGTCCTAGCTAAGAACATGTAAGAACATTTGAATACATATGCTAACTATTAACTCTTTAAAGTAGGCATGCATCCAAAAACAATTCATAAAACCCATGACTTTCAAAGCCTAGTATATGGTGAACCAAAAGACTCTTTAACAACATTAAAGAGATTTAAGAATTTAGAGATTCTTTACCCTTGAAGCTCATCCTTGATTACACAAGGGATTCACCCAAGTGGAGGGCCTTCAAGTCACCTCCTTGCTCCTTGGATCTTCCTTGTGATTTTTCTTCCTTTTAGTGCTCGTTTGCTTCTTTGAGGATTTGAGGATTAGTTCTCCAAAACACCAAAAGTTTGATGTCTCTAAGTCTCTTCACCAAGGATGTATTTTGTGAGGATGAAAAATGGATCACTTAGGGAAGTAAATTTGCTAGATAACTATCCCTAAGTAGCCCAGAAAACCCTAATTGAAAACAAAGCTATAAAGATGATATTATACTTCATTTCATGTGAGTGGCAAACTTGTAATTAATCCAAATTTGCATACCCTCACCCTTATGGCCGGCCATTACATTGTTATTGGGCTTGTTGCCCATTTTGTTTTAGTTGTCATACAACCTAAAACATAATGGGCCTTGTGGACCAAAACACTTTTGGGCCCCGAAGCCCTAAAACCAACTTAAAAGCCCAATACGAACATTTCGTATAATTAATTAACTAATTAATTAATCTTGACCATTCTTCAATTAAACCATTTAATTGCTTATCCATTTCATTTAATTTCTTCACATATGTCCTTATTTGGTGTGCGATCCATTAGGTTCCAATTAGCAAGGCAGTGGGCGATGTTACTCTTAACTATCGATTGTGAATTGAAACCACATTTCAATTCTCCCTTTTTGATGATTAGTGTTTGCTAATCATTAGGGCTTCCACAAACCATGAGTGACACCTAGCAGTATGTCATGGTTACCCAAGCTAAGTAGAATTGGTTGGAGAACCTATCCAGTTACAATTACAATGCAATACGGTCCTTCTCTAATACAATACTCTTAATCACATTGTTTAAGTGATAGTTTGTTTCATGTCTACTATCCAATGTGATACTTTCTTATATGATTCCCTTGAATATGATTTGGAACATCTTCCTTAGTCATATTCATTTGCTTTGGCCAAAGACTTTAGAATCATATTTTAGAGTATTCTCCTCCCACCATGGAAGGTTAGAGATCCCTTGTTGTGCATTCATATGCCTACATGACTAGATCGCATGACCCCAACAATGCCGTGGACAATCCGAAGGAATGCCTTTGTCATGATCAAAGATCAAGGACCTAACCATTAGACATCTATGATGCCTCAGGTCAAAGGACTACTTTGCATATTGTAACCTTAGAGTTTATACATGACATGTTTGTTCTAACTCTCTTTTGATCACAGTTCAGTGTACTCGATCACTCTTTCGAGCACCTATGTGTTTGTCTTAGTGTCCAACACCAAATGACTTGAGACTAGTTCATACTCACGTTTGAGTCAACATAACACATACTAACCTTAGCGGATTGTCAATGCCCAATTGGCAATCCTATGGCTAGGAACGTTTTAGGAATGAACATAAGAGAAAGGTCTCCTTAATCTAACTCATTAGATCACTTATCTCTTATGTCAAATACATCCCTTGGATTCTCTTATTGGTTAAACACATGATACAATAAATAGTGATTAACAATAAGTATTGCCCTTCCATTAAACATATAAAAGTTTAACATATTAAGTATTCCAAAAAGCTATTACATCAAATGAGTGACTTTGTGGGCATACTTCCAACAGAACCTAAGGTCTTTTAGTCCTACGGGCAACACCGTTTGCCAAACCAATTCTCCCTCGCCAAATGTTTTATGTCGTACCTTTTGATTATAGGCTCGCTCGGCAATCCGTTTTTGTGCCACCAGCAAGTTATAAGCATCAAGTCGCGCTTCTTCTAAATCTTCTAACTCATGTCGCATGGACTGATTATATTCGGCGCTAAACAGACTACTTTGTTCAATTAGTCGCAACGAATTTATGCTTAACTCGACTGGTAACATTGCATCGTGTCCGTAGGTTAGTGCATACGGGGTTGTCCCAGTCGCCGATCGGGGCGATGTCCGATATGCCCATAAAGCCTCATTCAACTTTAAATGCCACATGCCAGGCCTTTCCTTTATTATTTTCTCGAGAATGCCGATCAACACTTTATTACTTGCCTCGGCCTGCCCATTTCCTTGGGAATGTTATGCCCAGGCCGAAGTTTGATGATCCTTGCTGACAACAATTGATCAAAAAATTACGTCGGCCTTTGTAATATCAAAAGTATAAACTTTTGACGTTTTCGTTATTTCTTCAGTGGCCGAGCGGGTTTTGACATCCTTAGAGTCAATTTGAGTCAGCTCCTTGTAAACGTATGGCTTATCTATCACAATCTCAGCTGCGTCCACGCTGACACATTGAGACTCCTCACCTTCGGTCGATGCATAACTAACAGTGGGATTTTTGTAGATCGTCCCCCGGGATGGAGCTTTCGAGATCTTCTCCTCGCGGAGTAAATAATCATATTGCTCGACATGCTGGGCTAGTTCATACATATCCCGAAAGTTTGCCCCCAAGAATTTCTTTCTGTATTCTACGTCAAGACCGTTCAGAGCAAGTCTAACAAATTCGACTTCGGGGAGAGGTACTCGGCACCAATTCTTGGCCGATTTAAATCTAGTAAGATAATCCATTTGTGACTCATCAGATGCTTGAGCCATCCTTGCTAATGAGGACACCGACATTTCCATCCCTGGCCGATAAAACTGCTCGTGAAATTTCTCGACTGACTCCTCCCAGCTCTAGACGGAATTCGGTGGGAGGTTGATATACCACGCAAATGCTGAGCCGGTCAACGAAAAGTTGAAAATTCGCAGCTTGTGAAAGTCACTATTGACATCTCCGCATTGCACGGTGAAACGAGCCACATGTTCTAATGAGGATAAGGATGATTCCCCGGCAAACAGGCTAAAATCTGGAATTTTGAAACCCTTAGGATATTCGAATTTTTCCACATAAGCTGGATACGGATGGATAAATTTAGGGAACTTCGGCCCTTTTTCATGGCCGAATCGATCATCCGCTGCACCTCGGTCATATCAACGGGTGTTGCTTCTACTCTATGGCGTCAAAAAGGATTTTTCCTGCATACCGTCAACATCCATATATGGATAATGCTGCTTGGTTAAAATTTTTATTTATTTTTTGTCTAATTTGAATTTGTGGGTTTTATCTCCCAAACTGAAAAGCTTATAGTTTTAGATATGTCAGTAATAATCCACACACAAAAATATATCACTCGTATGATAATCATTTTCTAATCCCCACAAATCAACAACTCAATTTCTTCTTCCAATCCCATTTCTTCTATCATACAATTGCCATTAATAATTCCATATGTGAAATCGTAATCTATGTGAGTTGGAAAAAGCATAAATTCATAAAGCTAAAAGCTTTCGATATTCCACGACTTTCTTCTTCTTCTTCTTCCTTCTTCCGAGTATCTTCTAAGTTAGGGATGGCAGTGCTGCAGCACTCATCGATCATGCTTATTTCAGTAACCCCAAGTGGGCATAATGAAAACTGAACCAAAAGTCTGAATTGCTTACCTAAGTGAAGAGGTGTTTGGATTAATATTTAAACCTTGGGCTTTCAGGAAGGAAAGCCCAAGAGAATTCAATAAAGAAGGTTTTGCCCGAAGCCCAGAATAAAGCCCAGTTCATCCATTTCAAGATATTATGGCAACTCCTCATCAATGCAAAGGCCAGTTGCTTACAAGAAGTGACAACCAATGGAAGATCACCAACTCTCGACCCAAAAGTACTTTTTGGATGACAAACACGTAAAAATGCTGGTGACTCATTACCCTTTAGTTGTTTTCGGGCAAGAACAGAAACGACACAGCTGGGCTAATTCGTCTATAAAAGAAGGAAGAGAGCCTAGAGACAAGGACACTCAACCAATCAAACAAACAAACATACAACTTGTCTCTCAGCCAAGCAAATACCCAGAATGTCGTGCTTTGTCCAGACTCTGCACCTTTTTAGCCTTAGACTTCCTTAGAAAGACATCTTTTGTCTATGTAAAAGCTCTGCTACCGTTTCCCTAAATGTTGTAGTATCGATCTTTCATGTGTAAACTCTTTTCCAGTCATCCCCTTTAGTACTCAATCCTTTTTGTAAACTGCCAAGGGAAGAGACCGCAAAACGTTTTAACCTTGCCCGACTCTCTTTGTTTTTGCCTTTCCATTAATAGATATGGTATTATAATGTATCCCTCAGTAGATATGCAAGTCATTTTCAGTCTCTTAATGATCCGAAGTTCCATTAACTCTCAGATCTGGTTCACTTAGTACTTTTACTATCATGAAAGTAAATGAACTTAATGCATAAAAAAGTCCTTGATCTCAAGGCATAAAAAAGAACTTAATGTGGACTTAACCCATCCACGACAATCCTTTGATAATGAGAAGTTAGAGTAACTTGAGGCGCAAGTAATCGGCTTAAATAGACTCATTCTACATCTGCCATATAGAGATGGCAGTGGCACGCCTCAGCACTTAGTTTTCATTGCGAGCCTCACGGCCTACACCTGAGGCCCGACAAAGGCACCTTTCAGAACTAACCTTGTCCTCTTCTTGTAGCCCGACAGGCAAGCGAGAGCCCGACAGCCAACCAAAGTGCCAACTCCTCGGGGAGCTGTGTGCTCGAGCCAGGGACCCTTCCCAGTGAAATTCCTACCCCGAACATAGTTTTGGCACGCCTGGTGGGATTCAAAGATATTGTATGCCAAGAAGACGAAGGAAAGAACAAACTTTCAAGTGGAAAAAAGAACAAAAAAACCACTAGGATCTAGTATGGCAAATATCCCCGAAGACTTGCAAGGATCCATCTTGACGGAAAGCCCGACCCCTTCTGAGAAATCAGGAGAAAAGGTCACAAATGAAGATTTACAGGCTAGTATGATGGTTGTGATAAGGAGCATGGAGAGGAACTCTCTACAAACAAGAAAGGAAGTAAGCAGACTTTGTTCCTTAACAGGATATCTGCAAAAGAGGCTGGATCTAGAGTACCCGACCCCGGAAAATGATTGTGCTAAAGAAACCATGAGGGAAGTCAGCCTGATGGAGGGACCAGTTATTCCTTTGTTTCCTTTACTTGAGGAAAAAAGGGATAAAGGAAAGAATAAGGAAGAATCAGGAGCCAGTCAACCAATATTGGAAGAAATACTGGAAGCAGAGTTGTTTGACCCCCTATCCTCACTAAATAATAGGGGGCAAAGTGAGCAAGAGAGAACGAAGTATGGAATGCCCTAGTGGATCGGGGAATCTAGTGGGAAATGAGAGCTTACCAAAGCAGACAAGCCTCCACCTTATAGGCCACCACCAATGTGTTGGAAATGTGCCCTAAAGCCATTCATATGATGATACTTTACGGATATTTCACATGTTAAACTAATCTAGTTTACATATAAAGGGCAAACATTATTGTTTGAGACGTCTCATATAAATGTTATATGCTTAAACGATAAAGTCCAAGGAATATGTGATTGGAAGAATGCAATCTAATGAAGTTAGATTAATGAGACCATTCTTTCGTAGACACATCCTAAACGTTCCTGATCATAGGATTGCCAATTGGGCATTGACAGTCCGATAAGATCAGTACGTGCTATGTCTTCTCTCAGGGAGAGTGACTAGTCTCGAGTCATTGGTGTGTGTGACATCAAGACAAGTACGTAGGTGCTCAATAGAGAATGAGTTCACTGAACACGATCAACGAGGAGTTCTCATACTCATGTCACATGAGAACTCATGTTTGGGATAATGCAAATTAGTCCTTTGACCTGAGGCATCACAGTTGTTGTCTTGTGGTTAAGTCCTTGATCTTTGATTATGTCAAAGTCACCCCATCGGGGTGTCCACGACATCATTGGGGTTAAGCCACTTAGTCATGGAGACAAGTGAATGCGCAACAAGGGATCTCTAACCTTCAATTGGCTTGAGGGAGAATACTCTATGATATGATTAAAATCTCTGGCCAGAGTATGAATGAGATTTGGGAATGCGTTCCAATTCACATTCAAAGTAATCATATAAGCACAAGAATCACATTGGATAGTAGACATGAATAAATAAACTATCAAACCAAACAATGTGGTCAAGAGTATTAGATTAGAGAAAGACCGTATTGCATTTGTAATCCTAAACTGAATAGGTTCTCTACCTCTTCTGATTAGCTTGGGTAGCCATGATATGCTGCTAGGGGTCACTCATGGTTTGTGGAAGCCCTAAACGTGTGTAATCACTAAAGGGAGAATTGAAAGTAAGTTTCAATTCACAATCGATGTAAAATGGTTTTAATCGCCCACTGCCTCGCTAAAAGGAACCTAATGTATCGTACACCAAATAAGGTGGAGATTGAAGAAACAAAGGAGATGAATTAAATGGTTTAATTATTTATGGCAAGGATTAATTAATATGTTAATTAATCAAACGAATAAGTTCGTTAAAGACCTCGGGATAGTTTTTGGACCTTAAGGCCCAATGGGCTTCGAACGTCAAAGCCCATTGACTTAAGTTGTATGACAACTTAATGAATAAAGATTCACAAAGGCCCAAAAGCCCATATCCATTTAGTGTTGAATTAGGGTTTTTGGTTCTTTAGGTCATTTAAAGAAGTGACTATATAAAGAACTTTATAACCTAAAATTCAAAAGTTGTTGATTTTAGAGAAAATTGGTGAGAACACAAAGCTTCCATTTCTCTCTAAGAGGCCAACCACCTTGGGGGATATTGTCTAGCAATTCTATTTCCTCAAGGTCACTCATTTCCTCTCCAATCCAACCTTGGTGTAGAATCTTTAGAGGTTCTCAATTTTGGGAACTTGGAGAACCTATTCTTCTAGCCAAATCCATGGAGCTAAGAAGCAAGGAATGAAGGCCCTATCTCTTGGGTGATTATCCTTTGCATATGCAAAGAGGAATCTACAAAGGTAAATATTTCTCAACTTACAAATTGTTGTTTTTAAGTTGAGTCAAGGTTCACCAATCTACTAGGCTTTGAATTTCATGGTAGATGTTTTGTTTTTGAATGCATGAAAGCATGATTCCGCCTTTAATTGTTAATTGCATGCTATATGATGTTATTCAAATGAACATGTTTTTCACAAAATTTCCTTCAAGTGGTATCAAGAGCCTAGGTCTAGTAGTTGGTGAATCATTTTGGGTTTTGTAGTTCATAGTTTTTGATTTAAAAGTTGTAATATGTTACAAGCTTTATTCTTGTTTCTTTGAATGTAAATTTTGTTAGAAAATTTGCCATCTCAAATGTTGTAGATGTAGTTCATATGAGCATGAATTTTGGAGCTAAAATTTGGTGCCATGTTTTTTGGGAAATTCGGCCAAATCCAAAGGGTGATTTTTTGGGTTCATGTTTGTCTTGTTAAAATTGTTTTAAAGTGACTTTTGGAACCCCTAAGTACCCTAGGATGTTAACCCTCTTTTGAGTGATGAAAATTTGAGTTTTGGTGAGTGAAAACATTCATGGAGCTATTATGAGTTTTCATGAGTGTTCTTCAATGTTCTTGAAGTTCTTGCCAAGAACAAAAAGTTTTGAAGTTTTGATTCAAAATGTTTTATGTTTTTACATAAAGTTTTGGTTTAATTTTAGTGGGTGATTTTAGTGGGTGATGATTATTTGTAAAGTATTATTAATGGTTTTAATGGTAGACAAACTTTTTTAAAAGTTTGACATAAATTCAATTAATGGTTATAATGGTAGACAAACTTTTTTAAAAGTTTAACATAAATTCAAAATATTTCATCTTTACCTCACCTAATAAAACCCACTTACAAAAACTTTGTAAAAATCATATTTTTTCTATCATGGCCGGCCACCCTAATTAAATAAGGTATTTTTGGGTCTTTTATTCAATTACATAAAGTTTTGATACTTTTGTGTATTTGCACTTTGGCCCAAAAGTTTACGTTTTTACGTTAAGGCCCAAAAACGTTAAAGGACAAATTGTTTTGCTCCTTTAATGAAGTTTTTTGTATTTGTTGAAATTTTTGGGTTCTAGTTGTAATTACATGAAGTAGTGGACTTTTGTGTTTTTACAAAGTGACCCCAAAAGTTTGTGTTTCGCAATATAGCCCAAAAAGTTGTGGTTATTGCATGATGGCCCAAATTAAGTAGGGAACAAAAATTGTTTTGTCTCTTTAAATGAGAATTGGATTTTCATTTCATTTAGCTCCATTTAAATCAATTTTATGGATACAAAAACCAAATGAAAATGTTGCATTCAATTTAATTAGTTAAAATGTTAATTAATTAAAGGGTGATTATGAACCTAAGCCTACGATAATTGAGCTATGTGAAAGGCCGTTTCAAATTTGTTTGAACCATGGGAATGTGTAGATTAATTTTGGTTGTAATTTGATTTGATCAAATGTTGTAAAAGAGCATAAGCTCTTCTTTACTTTAAAGTAATTTGAATTATGCAAATGTTGTAAAGAGCATAAGCTCTCTTTTACTTTGAAGTACTTCTTTCTTGCTTTATTTGATATGCATGAAAATGAAGTAGTTGGGTCCAACGCCCCTAGGAACAACACGCCTTAATGTGATTAAACGCGTAACTAAAATCAATCTCCATCCCTAGTCCGAGATTCAACACTAGGCTCGTGTTGAATCTAAACAAAGGTTCATAGTCATCCTAAGGCCCTAAGGCAACTATATAGTCCATCAAATGAATGCAAACCTTATGTTAGTAGTATCATATACTCTTGCTTTAAAAACCGTTTTATAAGTATAGTGGGAGTATTATATACAATTAAATTGAATCAAATGGACCAATAGTTGTAATAGGACCAAAATTGTTTTAATAAAGATTAAAATGAATATGTTATATGTGATGAGACCTAAAACCCTCAACCAAACCATTATTAAGGTTATAAGCGTGAGAGTGCTTAGAACACTCTTTCGTGGCCTTCCACCGTGGTGGGATCCAATCGTTTATGACTTGTACACCGACTTCACCCTATCATGGGGGAGTACAAAGTGCATGCTTATACCCAGGAGGAATCCATAAACATATGATGAGGTTAGTGTAGGCAACGAGGATGGCCGACATCGTATCATCGTGAGGCTATTCTTGAACCCCTTCACGAACTAAGCATGGTGGGAATAACTTAACTAAGTGCAATGGCGCCAACATCGTATCATCGTGAGGCAACATTCTCTAGAGGCCAAATTGATGGGTACTTGCATTAGTTGCAAATGAGTAAGCGTACTCTCTCATTATTATTAATGCTAGCCAACATCATATCATTGTGAGGTGGGCTTGGTAATAGTGAGTCTCCCATAACCTACTAAGAGTTTCCTCCAAAACTCTCGAATTCCAATGAGGGATATGAAATTTGCCAAAAATAGTGGGTGGTGCTATTTGATTTAAAGACCCAAATCAAATGGCTTAAAATCAATCAATTTATATTCGTTATGTATTTGTTTACCAATATATTTGCAAACGCTATCCAAAACTTGACAAAGAAAAGCAGAATGTTTTAGTTTCCGGACTTGGTAACACAATCCCAAAGATTGTCTTAAATGGATTGTGCATGTACCTAAGAAGTCTCATCCTCACAATCTTCCTATTGATAATGTATCATTGGAAGAACATGTTAGAAATGTCTATCATGAAGAGGACAACACAAACAACCAATGCTTATTCCTTCGTTATATGAACAAAGGAACTTATGAAGAAATGAGAGTTGCCTTGAATAACTCTTGAAAGTTTGTAATTATGTTTAGAACATAATGGTTGGTTGACAAAAATAGTCCATCAACATGGACTTATGATGATTTTGAATCATTGAGTGTTGAAGTGATAAACCACTTAACGAGACGGAAACTAAGCTAGGACTTCACCTTTATGTCCCTATCCTAATGGTTCACTAAGTTTATTGTAAACTATGTAGTGAACAATAACCACACACTCTCCAAAATGTTTGATGTGTATAACACAATTGAAAAAGGTTTCAAGAGAGATAGTGGGAGTTTAGGGACCATGACTATTGTAGTCAAAGGAGAAGTCAAATGAAGAAGATAAAATTAACTCCAAGGGAACAAACTTTCTTTATGAAAGGATGGACATTGGAATGGGTATTTGCAAGAAATGTCTTGCAAGTGTCAAGAACACACCTTTCGAAGGTGTTGTAAATTGTTCTTGAATAGTTCAAAACAGTTGGTTCTTCTACTTGAATGCTTGATTCCGTATTAGTAACTATGTTTTACAATCGTTGTAGAAGTGTGGCTAATAAGAAGTAGAAGATTAATGAGAGAAGAGAAAGTACTTCACATTCGGAACGTGAATAAAATATAGATCTCTGCGAAAGCAGATGGTACTAACTTCCTCATGAACTACCAAAGAAATTGGAAAAACCAAAGATTGTCTTTACATTCCAATTTTAAGGAACTTAATTCCGTCACTATAGTAGAGATGGATGAATGTTTTGTTTGACAAAACATTGTTCTTTATTAATCACTGATTGGATTATAGTAATCTAATTGATTGTCTCTATAGTAGAGATGATATGGTAGCGTTAACTGTTTAGAATATAATGATGCTTAAAACCCAAAAGGTTTCAAAGAATTCAAGAAATGTAAGTTGATGAGTAAGACGTCTAAAATACTTACCTCCTTAGATTTGATCCAAGGAAAGGTAACACTTTAGATGAGTTTCCTTGAAAGATATCAAGGAAATTAGCATCATAAGATAATGATTTTCTCCATTAGGAGATGAACGAACTCGAATAAGATTTAGTTCGTTAGATGTTATCAATTACCCATATATATAGGATATATGCTTCTAAGACAATATGATTGTCAATTAGAAGATCTTCCAAAATTTTCATAACTCCATAGGATGTAGTTGGAAAGAAAGACAAATCTTAATCATGTTAAGATTTGGGGTTGTGTGCTAATAAGCAATATTTGTTTAAAAATTATCTTGTGGATATCCTTAAATTAACCTTTGGATATCACTTCTATAAACCAACCAACAAATGTTGTTTGTTGAGTAGTTCATTGTAATCCTACAATGTGATTTGCCTTAGAGCAAATGAACTAGGAATAGAACTCAAAAGAATGGGTTCTTTGAGAGACAAGATGATAATCAACAAATATAACAACCTAGTTCCTATACCACAAGCTCCAAGGTAGTCAAGAAGGATTTATAAACCGTCTCAGTTGAATGGTTTGAACTTTATGACTACATTGAGTGTATATACGATATATACTCAAGGAAATGGTAAAGTACCATTTGACCCGAAATAATGAAACCTTCATAGCTAATTGGTAGCTTAAGGTGACTACAATCAAAGAGAATGGTTGACTTTGAAGGAACCATCTTTGACGTAGTCTTAGTTTCAATTAATTCGAAGATTGCTAGCTACAACTAAATGGTGATTCAATGTTTGGACATGATATAGGTTTCCGAAACCATTATTAAGATAGTCTTGATAATTTATGTCTAAAACTATGAATCACAAAACATGTAAGTTGTAGAGATCCAACCATCATGGATCTTAGCAAGCTAGTGGGAGCCATAAGCGTTTTATGAGAGAAAAGGTCAAATCGTTTGATTTCTCATAAAGATGTAAATGAATCTTTTGTTTACTAGGTTTACAAAAGATTAGTGGGAGTTAATCATGTTCCTAAAATTTAAATATATATATGATATATTAATTTTGGAAATGAAAAGAATACTTCATTGTTAAAGTTATGACTTTAAACATTCTATAAAGATAGAATGTATATGGGAGACATAGTCTATATACATGGGATGGAAATCTATAATGATAGATTTTAGGATATAATTGGATTATATCATGCCCTAATAATAGACAAAAGGATGCTAGGAAGTTTCTCATATGATGATAAACTTCAATAAGAAGAACAACTCTAGTGAGACTAGGAGGTAGCTCTTCTCAAAGGGAACGTACCCTTTGACTCCCAAAGAAATAATGCGTAAATCGAATCCTTTATGCATACGCAGAAAGGTGATTTATGTATTTCATATTGTATGAAAAACATTGATATGAGTTGTACCTAGAAAGGTACAAGGCGATATCAATGCAAGCCCAGGATCAGAACCATGGCAACTGTCAAGTGAATCCTTAAGTATTTAAGAAATACTAAAGGATAGGTTCCTCGAAGAATGAGGAAGAATTAGAGTAACGTAATGGAAGCGTAAATGTATTAGATTGTGAATCTAATCCATCATAGGATGTTTCTTCATTATGAATGAAGAGATAAACAGATATCTCTTTATTATGACTAAAGAGATATTTGGATGGAAACATTAAAGTAATGACTTTAGTGTGTTCCATTATGAATGCAAAATATATTGCCATATAGAAGTTTACAACAATGTTGTTTGGATGGGAAAGTTCATTTATGAACTCTCTATTCGGTTCCAACCAGAAAGTGTATCTAGTGTACTGACACTACGACACTAATGGGGCGATAGCTCAAGCCTGGGAATCAAGGTCTCATCAAGATCCGAACTCATATGAGAGACTGAACCACATGATTGGGAATCATGTATAATGGTGACGTCGATATTATCAAGGTTGCTTCTATGGGTAACATATAGATATCCATTTCCTAGGCCTACTACTCAGCCATTTAGGAAATGACTACAGAAGAGGAATCATAACAGATGACCAAGCTGATTGGCTCTAGTGCAAGTGGGAGATTGTTGGAAATGTGCCCTAAAGCCATTCATATGATGATACTTTACGGATATTTCACATGTTAAACTAATCTAGTTTACATATAAAGGGCAAACATTATTGTTTGAGACGTCTCATATAAATGTTATATGCTTAAACGATAAAGTCCAAGGAATATGTGATTGGAAGAATGCAATCTAATGAAGTTAGATTAATGAGACCATTCTTTCGTAGACACATCCTAAACGTTCCTGATCATAGGATTGCCAATTGGGCATTGACAGTCCGATAAGATCAGTACGTGCTATGTCTTCTCTCAGGGAGAGTGACTAGTCTCGAGTCATTGGTGTGTGTGACATCAAGACAAGTACGTAGGTGCTCAATAGAGAATGAGTTCACTGAACACGATCAACGAGGAGTTCTCATACTCATGTCACATGAGAACTCATGTTTGGGATAATGCAAATTAGTCCTTTGACCTGAGGCATCACAGTTGTTGTCTTGTGGTTAAGTCCTTGATCTTTGATTATGTCAAAGTCACCCCATCGGGGTGTCCACGACATCATTGGGGTTAAGCCACTTAGTCATGGAGACAAGTGAATGCGCAACAAGGGATCTCTAACCTTCAATTGGCTTGAGGGAGAATACTCTATGATATGATTAAAATCTCTGGCCAGATTATGAATGAGATTTGGGAATGCGTTCCAATTCACATTCAAAGTAATCATATAAGCACAAGAATCACATTGGATAGTAGACATGAATAAATAAACTATCAAACCAAACAATATGGTCAAGAGTATTAGATTAGAGAAAGACCGTATTGCATTTGTAATCCTAAACTGAATAGGTTCTCTACCTCTTCTGATTAGCTTGGGTAGCCATGATATGCTGCTAGGGGTCACTCATGGTTTGTGGAAGCCCTAAACGTGTGTAATCACTAAAGGGAGAATTGAAAGTAAGTTTCAATTCACAATCGATGTAAAATGGTTTTAATCGCCCACTGCCTCGCTAAAAGGAACCTAATGTATCGTACACCAAATAAGGTGGAGATTGAAGAAACAAAGGAGATGAATTAAATGGTTTAATTATTTATGGCAATGATTAATTAATATGTTAATTAATCAAACGAATAAGTTCATTAAAGACCTCGGGATAGTTTTTGGACCTTAAGGCCCAATGGGCTTCGAACGTCAAAGCCCATTGACTTAAGTTGTATGACAACTTAATGAATAAAGATTCACAAAGGCCCAAAAGCCCATATCCATTTAGTGTTGAATTAGGGTTTTTGGTTCTTTAGGTCATTTAAAGAAGTGACTATATAAAGAACTTTATAACCTAAAATTCAAAAGTTGTTGATTTTAGAGAAAATTGGTGAGAACACAAAGCTTCCATTTCTCTCTAAGAGGCCAACCACCTTGGGGGATATTGTCTAGCAATTCTATTTCCTCAAGGTCACTCATTTCCTCTCCAATCCAACCTTGGTGTAGAATCTTTAGAGGTTCTCAATTTTGGGAACTTGGAGAACCTATTCTTCTAACCAAATCCATGGAGCTAAGAAGCAAGGAATGAAGGCCCTATCTCTTGGGTGATTATCCTTTGCATATGCAAAGAGGAATCTACAAAGGTAAATATTTCTCAACTTACAAATTGTTGTTTTTAAGTTGAGTCAAGGTTCACCAATCTACTAGGCTTTGAATTTCATGGTAGATGTTTTGTTTTTGAATGCATGAAAGCATGATTCCGCCTTTAATTGTTAATTGCATGCTATATGATGTTATTCAAATGAACATGTTTTTCACAAAATTTCCTTCACAATGGCCAATAAAGGAGAAGAGTTCAAGGGGAGGAAGCCCGAGCCAAGAAAGGAGATTAACTCGGGCAATGATTGTAGACCGAAATAGAAACCACGTCGTTATACTCCGCCTAATAATACGATCAACCAACAACTCAGAGATGAGTTGGCTGAGTTAAGAAGAATGCCCAGCCACAAGCTCGCCCGCTGTTTAGAATCACTTATCAGAAGCCCTACCCAGAGTTTATCAATGAACAGAATCCATTTCCTCTTAACTTCAAGATGCCTACATTTCCAACATTCAGCGGAGAAGATAACAATGTGTCGTCCAGGGATCACATCTTCAAGTTCTCCAACCACTGTGTAGCATTTGAAGACAATCTCAACTATAAGTTGAGGTTGTTCGAAAACTCCTTGGTGGACTTAGCATCTCAATGGTATTCTTTGTTGCCCCTAAATTCTATCACTGACTGAGGGCATATGGAAATGGCGTTCCACGAGCATTTTTATAGGATGGAACCAGAGATGACCATCAACGATCTAGTTGAGGTAAAACAATATGAGCATGAATCCACTGAAGACTTCATTATGAGGTTTAGAATGACAAGGATGAGATGCCAGTTTCCTATCAACCATGTCTAGCTGATAACTATCGCTCAGAAGGCCTTAAAACTACCCTTAAGGAAGAAGTTTTATGATGTGCAGTTTAATAAGCTACAAGAGTTGGTGATTGTAGCCACTAAGTATGAGAAATTGTTGATTGAAGAGCAGCAACTAAAGTACTCCTCTACAACACCACATTTCTACAAAAGTAAAGCCGTCATTCACCAAGTGGAGTTTGAGGGAGAGTCGGCAGAAGATGATGGTCGAGGGAGAGAATCAATGAACATGTGTGCAGTATAGATGACCACTCCCTTTAAACCCTTGATAGTTAAATGATTGGTTCAACCGGTCAAGGACCAGAAGGTAGTAATGAATGATGGTGGTTTCGTCCTCATGAAACCCCTAAAACACCAGAGATATTCTTTCGACTTGACCAAAGCCGCATAAATCTATGAAGAATTGGTGCAGGCAATAATGATTGTGCCCGACAACACTAAAAATTTGTCTAAGCCCGAGGAACTAAGAGGGAAAAGTATTGCAAGCTACACTACACCTTCAATCATTCCATTACTAACTGTGTCCAATTTAGAGATTGGATACATGATTTCATCATTAAAGGGAAGTTGCTATTGGAGAAACCTCAAGCCAAAATGACGATTGACATGGATCCCTTCCCAGAAGCTCCTATAAACATGATCAACCTAATATGGACCAAGAAAGAAATAAGAAAAGCCACTTGGGAAGCGGAAGTAGAATGAAGGATCCACAGAGGAAACTCTCAAAGTACCCGAAAAATCCAAAGTAGCCATAAAAGAAAGACTTTTACTATTAAAAAGTTCTGAAAGTGGAATTCAAATAAAGAAAGGTTTCATTCCATTCCATAAAAGGGTTACAGGGATCTTAGTCTAATAACTTTACATCTTCAGTAAGAGCAACTACTCTAGAGAAGTAAGTTTGCATGATGGTAAAAATCTGCTTTGGTTCTGTAAATACATGTTGCTGTTCACAAGTTGGACGTTGGAATCCTCAACCTTCTGGGAAATCTTTTCCATCTCTTCTACGTTTTGGAGAAGGTGGTTAGTAAGGGTTACTTTCTCAGCTTTAAGAGAAGCCAACTGCTCCTCCAAATGCTGGATTTTGGAGTCAACCACTGCAATTCTTCCTTCCATCATTGACCCTTCCTCCACTAACTGACGAATCATGGTTGTGCTTTTTACATGCTTTTCTTGAAAACACTTCACTCGATTTGCTGCCCGCTCCACCTTTTAATGTTGATCCCTTAATGCCCGCAAATTCTCAAAGAAAAATAGAAAAGATTTGTACTGAACCTGGGACAATAACTGACTTGGAATAGCTCAATGAGGGTATTCTCTGAGTCATGGATGGTTTTAAGACTAAAGGAAGCTGTAAAATCTTTTTTCGTCCAATCCTTAAAGATCTGACGAGCAGACTGAAAGGAAGGAAACTCTGAAGATGGTGAAGGGGACTGCAATTTGGTTTTGATTTGCCCGAATTTCTTTACCAAGTCAGGCAAGGATGATGCTGGTGATGCGGAAGGTTCACCTCTCGCACCTTCAACCATAGCAGAAGAGGCATCATCAATTAAAGAAAGATGAGGGATCGTAGAAGCAGAAGCAAGAGCAGGAGCAGGTGTATGAATGGGAGTAGTCGCTGTTGTGGTATTGGCTCGTTTTTCAAGCCTAGGAATGGAGGCTCATGTACCCCCAAAGGCTAAAAAAGAACGTGGAAGGTCTCTTTTATGTATCAGGCGCGGTGGAGAGTTGCCCGAACCTTCTCCAGAACCCTGTTGCAACCAAGACAAATATGTTAAAAAGAAGAACTCACAAGACGAAAGGAGATAAGGCAAATTTACCTAAGTTGAGTCTGAAGCCTTGGAAGGAGGGGGTTACTTCAGTTGATTGTTGAAGGAGATTGTCATGGGCGACTAAGGAAGGAGAAGCGGTGCTCAACCTTTCAACAAAAACCTACAAATGACAGGAGCAAGAGTAAAGTTAGTGATAAGTTTTGAAGAAAACAAAAAGTTTGAATAATAATATACCTAAGGGAGAACCTGAGGTTCGGATGCAGGCGCTTCAGAGACATCAGCAGAAGTTGCCCGCGAGACTTGTGGTTTAGCCACCTCTGAAACCATGGGAATTTCAGCAACTATGGGCTCCCTGAAAGTAGAGGCTAGTGATTGATGGAATTCTTATGCTCGAGAAGGCTGGAAAGGATAAAAGTTATTAAGTACTAAGAAGAAGGTTGCTTGGTATAAAGGTATTAGAATG
Organism: Malus fusca; assembly: GCA_035220775.1. Taxonomy (NCBI): domain Eukaryota; kingdom Viridiplantae; phylum Streptophyta; class Magnoliopsida; order Rosales; family Rosaceae; genus Malus; species Malus fusca. The sequence goes on from CM069063.1 coordinate 29,166,738, forward strand.
AGGTACTTACCGAATTGATGTCGTCCTCCACATAATGTGTCACTTTCCCAATGGAATGATCAAAATGAGAAATTGGAGTCACCTCCAAGGGAATAGATTTTGCTCGAGAATAAGGAGTTTGCTTCGACTGGGGTAAGAAAGAAGAAGTTTCGGCCGGTGATATCTTTTCTGCCCGAATCTCTTATTACAAGCGGTCGGGCACAGAGAGTTATTAAGGACAAGTACTTAGAAAGAAAAAAAAAGAACACTTAAAGAGCGGCAGATCGTACCTCCAGCTCTTTAAAAGATAATTCTCGAAATGCATCAGTCTGTTGATACATCTTAGCCCTTAACGGATCCCCCTTTGAAACAATAGTAGGTTTCTTGGATGCGTAAAGTCCTAAGAGGCAAGAATAATTGAATTGGTAAACCCTCAAAAGTAAGATACAGGTGAAAGAATGAGGCAAGAAGCACTTACTGAAGGCTTTCTGTTTCTGCTTGTCTGCCACAAGAACCGCGACAGTATAAGGGTTTGAGGCAGAGACAGCTTTTAAAGACTTAGAAGTTTGAGCTCTTGTACTCTTCCTGGTTGAGGTTGCCAGCTTGGGTTTAGGCTACTTTTCAAGCTCAGAATCAGAGGTTTCCACCACAATTGTTTGTGCCCGGTTAGGTGCTCGGATAGTGACTTCAGGCTCTCCTTCAGCCTCCAATTCTCCCAATAACTCGGAGATATCCCCACCTTCTCCAGCCTCTTGCCTTTTAGCCTCAGCTACAGCCCCCTGAAGGATCAGTGCATCGGCTCTGACCCAATGTCCGCCGCTTCAGTAGTCCCTTAGGCTGCTAATGTTAAAAAGAAGGAAATAATAAGCAGACTCACAAAATTTTCTTAGAATGCTGATTGAAAAAACAGAAAAATACCTATCAGAAGAAGCTGGTTCTTTTGATAGACCATTTCCTTCTAATTCTCAAGCTTGCCCAAGCTAGGGTAAGATTTGAGAGAAAGTTGGTTAAAAAGATGGTCGTAAGCCTCCCGTAAGTCCACTCCATACTTTTTGATCCATTTAGCCTCCCACCAAATAGAGAAAGTGGAGGTACATTCAAAATTAAGGGCCAAAGGCTTACGGGCAACTTTGCTCATAACTTCGAGGCTACGTTGGGCAGCTCGGAAGATATCTTCATGAGGGGAGTAAAGGCGATAAGAAGTACCATAATGGATAAAATCAAAAAATGGTATTGAAATGGTCTGCCTGAAGCCTAGCTGTCTGCTACAGAAGTTTGGATGATAAACTTCCAACCCGCGTTCATGGCGATCACTACGGACTCCTTAGGCTATGTCCCTTAATTGAATACAACTGATAAATCTCTCATTGCAAGAAGGGTTGGTATCTTCCCTCAATGCATTTTGAAAGGCTTGATCAGAGAACCATGGATACTTCCTAAAGACGGATGCCCCTCACTCCAAGTATGCTCGGGTCCTACAGACCCTAAAGAAATAGAAGCAGGCAAATGTGGAATGATCAGTAGGATGAGCTTCGGCTAGGATTCGGGCAGGGGCCACTCCTTCTGGGAACTGCAAGTTAGCTGCCCAAAATTCTGGGAAGTACCATTGTAGCCATAATTGAACAATCCAGATTGGTCCATTAAGGTTGGTCTCGAATGGTTCATCTCGAGTCATCTCAAAAACGAGATGGTAAATATGGGACATGACGAATGGGCCCGTGGCAACATCATCAAAATTATGAAGAGCTTATACTAAAGGGATCCATTTAACCTTCACTCCCTTGGATTTATTGAGGAGGCATGCTTGTTAAACCAGTATAGAATGAAGTACATGTGCTCTTGAGCTAAGTTTGCATGACGAGAACCAGCGCCAAAGTTCTTCTTCACAAAAGAGATGAAACCTTTGAAAGAAGTCACATAGCTTTTGAAAGTTGCAGAGTTATATTCCAATTGGATTGGGGAGGCTGAAGAACCAGAACTCTCAGTAGTCGGACGTGAAGGAGGAGCCCAGTCATGAGTAACATCCACGATTCTGCCCGAAGGCTTAGCCCGAAGACTTGTGTCATATCTAGAATCGTTGGGGACATAGGGCCCATCCTAAAATCGAAGGTATTTGTGCCCGAAACAGTGGTGAGTAACTCGGGTTTGGCGACTATGGTAGTCTTCGAAAGCATTATCAACTCATAGATGTCATTGTTCATCCGCTTCCGTTTAAAAATTGGCTCGAGATCATGATAAGCTCATATTTATACATATTTTACATCAAATTCTCTCGTCTTTTCTTAGTTAGTTTCTTGTATTTTTGAGCTATTTACTTTATTTTCGTGTTTTATGTGATTTGGCTAGCAAAGAAAATAATAATAGCTTAAGTGTATATTTTTAGTAATAAAATCGTCAAAACTGCATTGCCCACTATTTTTGGTTAATGAAAATAAGATAGAATTATATATATATATATATATATATATGATGATGATGATGAATGATGGGAGTTGTTGCTGCCTTGTTGGCAGCATAAAATTAGTTGGCAGTGAGTAAAGTTTGGAAAGGAGCTTGCGGGGTTTTGGCAGAAAGAAAAAGAATTGAAAAGAAACAAAGTGGGAATAAGGGAGTGGGGGCTTTGTGCGCAGGAAAGGTTGGCAGCATGAATAAATAATTGGAGGGAGAATAATTAGAAAGGGGGGAATAAAACATATAGAAATGAAAAGGAAAGCTGGTGGAGAAAGCACCAGTGGGTGCAGAAATTAGGTGAGGCCTTGGGGGGAGCTCTCGGGGAAAGGAATAAAAGAAAAACAGGGCAGCAAGTCAGAGGAGGACGAAGGAGCACGGAAGAGGAGACAAGAGCAAGCTGCCTTTGGCAGCGTGTCAGCGCGCGGAAATGAGGAAAGAGAGGACCGAGACTGGGCAGCTGGAGACAGGGCTCTCGGGGAGCACGGAAAGGCACTGCCATTTGGCAGCAGTGAGGACAGAGGCGCAGAGAAAGAGGAGTAAGGCAGCAAGGCTGCACGTGGACAGTAGCAAACAGAAGCAGCAAAGTTTCACTGCAATTTCTCTCGGTTTAATTTTCCAAACTCAAGTTTTATTTTCTGTTTTAATTTAAATAATGTATAACTAATTTTATTTTGGCTAGAGTTTAATTCAAAACCATGAATATATTTGTAATTTGAATTGATTACCTTCAGTTGTGATTTCTGAGTTGTGATTTAATTTGCTTAACTGCTTGATTGATAACTTATTTTTGTATGTCGATTAAGGATGCATACTTAATTTACATGCATGAATTTGATGCTAGAATATAAGTGAATTTCACCTAATCGTTATGAACTTATATTCACAAGTAGTGAAGGTCGCTTATAAACGATCGCGTTAGGTAAATTCTTGGCATAAGTTTCATGCAATTCATAGTAACAAGTGCCTCGTCAATGCTTATGATTTTCATAAAACTTAATGATTCTTGCTTGTATCTCTATTATGCAATTCATGTAGGGAACTTGTGGGGAATGTTTTGGGTTGTCGTATGCAATCATCCAATCCATTAACTTAAGGAAAATCTGAGAATTAATTTAAGCGGACCTAATTAATTTGGGGCGTTGAGAATTTACAATTTATTGAAAGAACAACTGAAAATCAATTTAGGTTGCATATGTGTCATGTGTGGAGAAGAATCCTCTAGCCAGTCCGTCATTTATCATTTTACTTTAATTTTATGTTTTTGTCAATTTTGTAATTTATTTAAGTTTAATTTACTTTTCATCAAAAATCAATCCCCCGTTTATTTTAAGGTGTTAGATTTATTAGAAATCAATTTAGTTTGTATTTTCTTGAGTCTTGAATTATTTTGTGTCTTTTTAGTTTATATGTTAGTTTTATTTTGAGTGATTCTAGTTAAATGTTTTGAGTCTAGTTTAGTGTTTTAAATTTTGTTTTTACGTTTTTAATTTAATTTTACTTTGGGTTAGCATCCCTAGTTAATCTCCGGCCTAGAACGATCCCTACTTATCCATATACTACAACTGTCACAAATAGGGTTTAAATTTGTGCGTTAATTTATTTTCGCACCAAATTTTTGGCGCCGTTGCCGGGGATTAGCAAATTTGCTAATCCTTTGTTTATGTTTTTGTTTGTGTTTTATTTTATTTTATTTTATTTTTGTTTTGTTATGTCTTTTACTTTTGATATTTGATTTAGTTTTCTTTCTTTGATTTTAGTTACAAATGGAGCAAGACTTGGATTCTACTAGCATTCAAGATCTATTGGCACAGCTCACTGCTCAATTAACTCATAATGCCGAACGGACCACAACGCCAAGTGGCCCTACATTTGATATGCCCTATGAGCAAGGATTTCAAACTCATCAATATCCCCAATTTTCTGCAAATGAAGATGTTTGGGGATATCAAGGCTATAACCAATCAAGGGGCAACATGTTTTCCAACGCTTATAATTCGGATTGGAGAAGTAATTCAGAGTATATGTGGGATGAACCTCAACAATTTCAACAAGGTGGATATTGGCAGCAAGACGAGTTCTATTCAAGACCTATGCAGCCACCACAGCATCCCCCACAACAATTCCAATCGAATCAAAGTATGCCCGTGGATTATAATCAAATGCTTGAAGAATTAATTTCTTCGGTACAGGGTTCACAAAAAGAAGAACAATTGCCGCCATCGGAAGAGTTCTATCAGTGGCCATATGAACCGTCACATCCACCACAACAATCAACCCAATTCAATTCAGGTACATCCTTGGATAATGATACACTTAATAATTTACTCACCTCTTTGAATCAGGGAGTAGAAAATCAAAACCAGGAGATGCAAGACCGAGTCAGAAGAGTGGACGAATTGGAGAAGCAAGTTGGGCAGATTTTGGAGATCATGGCACAGATTCGAGATCAAGGTAACATGGAGGATGAAGTTGTTCCTGAACCATCCAAACAGAGCCCGAACATGGATGAATTGCCAATTCAAGAAGAAGATGAGGATGACGACTTGGGCAGTTTAGAAGAATTCTTATCGCAAACCCCCCAAGTCCTTATGTCATCCAACTCAGGTGAGGAGGTTCAAAATTCAATTCATTCTAACATCGTTCCACCAAATGTCCTTTTTCCTTGTAGGTTTTTAAATCTCAAGGAAGAAGTGAATGAAAAAGACGTTGTGGAAGATATTCCAGAAAATGAGGTGGTCGAAGAATTTGTTGAACTTATCAAAGAGGATGTAGTTGAGACAACCAATGCCAAAGAAATTGAGTTTGATAACAAGGGCCATGTCACAATCATCACATGCAACCTGGCTAAGTTCAAAGTCCCGGAAATGTTCAAAGACGTGGTGTTTATAATCGAGTTTGAACGTGATAGTAAGCCATCTTCTCCATTTTTAATTTTTTGTTATACTAACAATCTAATTTTGATGATTCAGGCACCGTCATTAGAACTTAGACCGTTGTCGGATCATTTCAAGTACCACCGTCCGTTTAATGATAAGCCCATGCATTTGAATAATGAAGGGAGGCCTAGGAATCACCCACAATCAGATTTGCATTCCTAATCCCTTCTCTTTACTGAATTTATTTTATTTTGTTTAGTTCTTTCATTGTTTGTTTGCTCTTGTGTGAATTTATTTTACGTTGATTTTTTTTTTACGTTGATTTCATTATGTTTTGTTATTTAGTTGTGATTTTTGTTTTGTTTATTTAGTTGTGATTTTTGTTTAGGAGATTAAACTTAGTCTTTTTTTACTTTGATTTACTTATTTTACATTTATATAAAATAAAAAATGAAAAAAAAAAACAAACAAAACAAAACAGAAATACTTATATTTATATTTATAATTAAATAAATTTTAAAGCTTAAATATTTTACAATAAATTAAACTAATAGTTTTCATTGGTCATTGGTTGGTGGTGCCTCGGAGGTCGACGGAGCCCCTGAAAGACGAAGCGCCAGAGCTGGATCATTCAGAGCCTCAATACTTGGTGCTGCTCCCGAGGACGAAGGCAACACAAACCTCGGGAGTAACGCCATAAACCGTTGATGATCACTCTGAATCCGCACTTCGGACTCCTGCATCTGATCCAGCTTCCTCTTCATGCTTGTGGAGTAATTGGTTGCAAGCATGTGCAAATCCCTGTTCTCATGCCTAAGCACTCTGACCTCCTGCCGAAGACTAGCCACTTCAGCCATCAACGATTCCACCTGACGAGTTCGTGCAAGAAGGCGCTGGCCCATGTTTGATACGAAGCCTGCGCATCGGACGCTGTAGGCCATAGAGTCCTGGACAGCCAGTTCGTCGGACCGCCTGGAAAGTATCCTAGTGTCTCTAGGAGTGAGCAGATTTCTGGCCACCACCGATGCGGTTGTTTCGTTCATCATCATGGAATCCCCAACTGTAAGAGGACCATTTGGGGATATGAAGGATGGCTGCCAAATGTTGGTTGGAGAAGATATATCACTATCTTTCCCAACATTCAAGTTAAGGCGACGGTCAGAAGGGCAAGACATATTTGAAGGTGTTGAGAATGAAGAGTTGGACTGATCAAGATTAAAAGAAGTGCAAGAGGGAGTGTTTGCAGGAGTGAGTGTTTACAGGGGGAGCTTAAGTGTGTTGTGGAACAAAAAAATGAGCGTTCTTATAAGAAGAAGAAATCGTTGAGGCATCACTCAGCAGTCGAAGAGGCGCCCTCTCGCAAATCGAAGAGCCGGGCTCCTTTCTCAAAAGCCGGATTCTTTTCTCAAAAGCGGCGTCGCCGTTCTCAAAAGTCGGACTCCGTCTCAAAAGTCGGTTCCTTTCTCAAAAGTCAGACGCCGCTCTCTCAAAAGTCGGGCGTCTTTATCAAAAGTCGGAGCGGTCAGGAATCACGAGGCGAGCTGTTTTTCCAATTTTGTCGTCACTCGTCACGCGCGCTGTCAGCTTTGCGCAAATTACGGGTTGCTTTTTCAGAAAGCGCGTGACCTGTACTGTTCATCCATCCACCGGCTGCCGACAGGGGTAAAGGAATAGTTTCGGTTGTGAAGAATCATCTATAAACGTCTACCTTCGCCATCCAGCAAAGGCACAACCCCTCTACACTTCTTCATCTCCGAAATTTTTCATCTCCGAAAATGCCTTTCCAACAAACCCTCTCGAGTTTCTCTGTGTTTCTCATTCCCTGGGATACCTTTACAAATAAGACATCTAGAGCTAGAGTATTTCATATCATGAAGGTTGAAAGCAAGAGTATCTCATATCACGCTTTCTCCCTGTCCTTGTCCTTGTCTTTGTGGCAAGGAGAAAGCGGGCAATCAGCCAGCACTCGGTGTCAATCTTCCAATCTAAGAACCGACTGCCTGGAAATCCTTCCTGATTGCTTACCTAGCATTGCTCTCGAGTGCTCTTCATCAACCACTGATGTACTTCCGAAGAAGTCGCCACATCTGCCTGGAGAACAGAGAAGGCAAGTGAAAATGATACTTGAAGCATGTGGAGACAAGGTGCTGTTTCATCTTCAAGATCAAGTCTCATTTTCCTTGCTAAGAAGTTCCCCAGCCCAGTTCAAGCATACACCTGTGGAACGATACTTCTTCAAAAGCAAAAGTATCCCATATCATCAGAGTTAGAGGCAAAGATTTCTCATGGCATGCTTTTCCTTTACCCTTGCTCTTGGCTACGGGGCAAGGTGAAAGAAAGGCAATCGGTCGGCACTTGGACAGATTGAACAAAGAAGCAGACCACCACCTCTTCCTCGTGCCTACCTGCCATGCAGAAGAACAAAAAGAGAAGAATGTAGCCTGCAGACTCAATCAACCCGGCAGAAGGAGTCCGAGTTGAAACCAAGAGCTCGAGAAGCTTCAACAACACCACCAATCAAGTCTCATTTTCCTTGCTAAGAAGTTCCGAGGCCAGTTCAAGTTCAAAGCTGTGGAAAGTCACCAAACAGGACCAATGATCACTTTTTAGTTTTTTTCATTGTCTTTTATTTTCATTTTTAATTTTTCGTTTGCATTTTTTATATTTTCTTGCGTGCTTAACTGATTTAGTTCTTTTCTTTGCAGGAACTTTTGGTTATTTCCACCCTTGAAGTTGATTGCAGAATTTTAGCTTGGGGGTCATCGCTTGATTTTTTCTGCAAATTAGGGAAGTTTTCAGTCCTATTGCTTTATTTTATTTCGTTATATTTATCTACTTTATTTTTATTTGCATATTATTATATTTTCTGACATTGGGGACAATGTCTAGTTTAAGTGTGGGGGTAAAAAGTATGAAAAATGACCAAATTGAAAATTTTTGTACCTTCGACTTTGAACTGGTTTCATTTGTTTCCATGTTATTGCTTCATTTTCTTAATTAGTTTTGTTTTAAAAAAAAAAAAAAAAAAAAAAAAAAAAATCCAAAAATATTTCCTTGTTTTCCTTATTGTTTTGAATTAGATTTTTGTTAGTTTCCCTACCTAATGATATAATTGGATCAAATTTGAATCATGATTATCAAGAACTTAGTTAACATGTGTTTTGTGAAATTCCTAATTCTCGTGTTAGTTTGTACATATTTGATCATCTTTGAAAAACCAAATGCACATAGCCTTGTTAATGTGAAACTAAAGCATGATTTAAAGCTCCATATGTGAATTTAGTAACCATATACATCCTATGTGAGTTTTTGAGCCTATTGAAAGTGTGTGCATTTTTCATACACTCCTATTTTTTTTATGTGTGATGAACTTATGTGAGATACTTCTCTAGAACTTGCATAACGATCTTTCGAAATTTTTGTCATTGATTGCATGAACTTGAAAATGATAGAGGCATTAGGTTTACCACCATGGCCCAAATAACCTTGTTTCCCAAAGAAAAATAATATCATTAGATTGCCATTTTGAGCCGTATTTGTGAGCCTTTTATTTCTTATCACCAGATATGTCTACCCTTATGCCTGAAATAATTTTCCTTACCCTTTCCAAGCGAGCAATGCAAGATTGTCTTATGTGAAATGTTTGTGAAGTACTTTGAAGGTGTTTGGCAAAAGAATAAGTGTGGGGGTTTTTCATATTTGTTTCTGTTTGAAAAAAAAAAAAAAAAAAAAAAAAAAAAAAAAAAAAAAGAAAAGAAAAGAAAAGAAAAGGAAAAGAAAAAGAAAAAGAAAGATTGTATACAAAGAAAATAAAAAGTTTTTAAAGTTTCAGTTTATGGGTGTGGTTGGAGGTGACTTGTAGAATAGCGGGAAATGTTGAGTTCTTATAAATCAAAAGAATTGCTTGTAATGTAGCTTGGAACTTTTGTTTTTCCTATTCTTTCGTTTCAATAACCCTATCCCTAAGCCTCATTACATCCAATAAAAGTCCTCTTGATTTAAGTTTTGCAATTATGACTGTGGAGAAGTGATCTTTATGCAAGCTTATGGTAGAACTTTCACATTTGTTTCTTTGAGCGAAACACATTAAAACTAAACACATGTGTGATTGAGTGCATATCCCGAGAGAAGGTCGCTAGTTTGCATATGGTGATTTTAAAAATAAAAATTTGAAATTGCATTAGCATGGCTATCTCACACACTACACTTCAAGGATGTTTCAAAGATTGCTGCTAATATTTGAATAAGGAAAATGAACTTGAATTGCTTGTTGGTGTTAGCTATGGTTCTTGTTGATTTGTGTTCTCAAATGAAGTTCTATGAGGATAACATAGGGGGAAGCTAATATTTTCATGTTATTACTTTTTCTGTTTTCGTTGTTTTGCTCGAGGACTAGCAAAAGTTAAGTGTGGGGGTATTTGATAAGCTCATATTTATACATATTTTACATCAAATTCTCTCGTCTTTTCTTAGTTAGTTTCTTGTATTTTTGAGCTATTTACTTTATTTTCGTGTTTTATGTGATTTGGCTAGCAAAGAAAATAATAATAGCTTAAGTGTATATTTTTAGTAATAAAATCGTCAAAACTGCATTGCCCACTATTTTTGGTTAATGAAAATAAGATAGAATTATATATATATATATATATATATATATATATGATGATGATGATGAATGATGGGAGTTGTTGCTGCCTTGTTGGCAGCATAAAATTAGTTGGCAGTGAGTAAAGTTTGGAAAGGAGCTTGCGGGGTTTTGGCAGAAAGAAAAAGAATTGAAAAGAAACAAAGTGGGAATAAGGGAGTGGGGGCTTTGTGCGCAGGAAAGGTTGGCAGCATGAATAAATAATTGGAGGGAGAATAATTAGAAAGGGGGGAATAAAACATATAGAAATGAAAAGGAAAGCTGGTGGAGAAAGCACCAGTGGGTGCAGAAATTAGGTGAGGCCTTGGGGGGAGCTCTCGGGGAAAGGAATAAAAGAAAAACAGGGCAGCAAGTCAGAGGAGGACGAAGGAGCACGGAAGAGGAGACAAGAGCAAGCTGCCTTTGGCAGCGTGTCAGCGCGCGGAAAGGAGGAAAGAGAGGACCGAGACTGGGCAGCTGGAGACAGGGCTCTCGGGGAGCACGGAAAGGCACTGCCATTTGGCAGCAGTGAGGACAGAGGCGCAGAGAAAGAGGAGTAAGGCAGCAAGGCTGCACGTGGACAGTAGCAAACAGAAGCAGCAAAGTTTCACTGCAATTTCTCTCGGTTTAATTTTCCAAACTCAAGTTTTATTTTCTGTTTTAATTTAAATAATGTATAACTAATTTTATTTTGGCTAGAGTTTAATTCAAAACCATGAATATATTTGTAATTTGAATTGATTACCTTCAGTTGTGATTTCTGAGTTGTGATTTAATTTGCTTAACTGCTTGATTGATAACTTATTTTTGTATGTCGATTAAGGATGCATACTTAATTTACATGCATGAATTTGATGCTAGAATATAAGTGAATTTCACCTAATCGTTATGAACTTATATTCACAAGTAGTGAAGGTCGCTTATAAACGATCGCGTTAGGTAAATTCTTGGCATAAGTTTCATGCAATTCATAGTAACAAGTGCCTCGTCAATGCTTATGATTTTCATAAAACTTAATGATTCTTGCTTGTATCTCTATTATGCAATTCATGTAGGGAACTTGTGGGGAATGTTTTGGGTTGTCGTATGCAATCATCCAATCCATTAACTTAAGGAAAATCTGAGAATTAATTTAAGCGGCCCTAATTAATTTGGGGCGTTGAGAATTTACAATTTATTTAAAGAACAACTGAAAATCAATTTAGGTTGCATATGTGTCATGTGTGGAGAAGAATCCTCTAGCCAGTCCGTCATTTATCATTTTACTTTAATTTTATGTTTTTGTCAATTTTGTAATTTATTTAAGTTTAATTTACTTTTCATCAAAAATCAATCCCCCGTTTATTTTAAGGTGTTAGATTTATTAGAAATCAATTTAGTTTGTATTTTCTTGAGTCTTGAATTATTTTGTGTCTTTTTAGTTTATATGTTAGTTTTATTTTGAGTGATTCTAGTTAAATGTTTTGAGTCTAGTTTAGTGTTTTAAATTTTGTTTTTACGTTTTTAATTTAATTTTACTTTGGGTTAGCATCCCTAGTTAATCTCCGGCCTAGAACGATCCCTACTTATCCATATACTACAACTGTCACAAATAGGGTTTAAATTTGTGCGTTAATTTATTTTCGCACCAGATCATTTATCCACTGAACCTATGCCGGGTCGTTCATCAGAGGAAAGCCACGACGATATTGCAACCACTTAAATAAAGAAATGCCAGACTTAGCCGTGAATGGGTTAGGGGCGAACCAATTGTCTCTAGGTATGTTAGTCTCTACTACATTTGGAACCTGAGAGGTCCATGCAGGACCCAAGGAATGCACCCTATTTTCTTCAAAAAGAAGTTCAGTACTCAGGCCTGCCCGAGAACGATGGAGGTCGTTAAGTAAGCGACGCATAACGACGATACCTTCGCCAGATTCATAGGAAGGTTGAATTTGAATGGTCTCTGAGGCCATTAGACAGATTTAGAAGGTGAATATGGAAAAGATGATGAAATAGGAAAATCTGGGAAAATTGAAGGGCCTGAGTATCTAGAAAATACGAAGACTTGGAAAGATTGAGATATTTAACCAAAAGGTTTGAAAGAAGAGATTTATATGAGGCTGCGGTTAATTAATGATTAAAATTCATGGGTTAGTGCAAAAGATCCAGTGTATAAACGGCTGCGTTAAAGAAGGCACAGGTTCCGAGTAAAGACGTGTAAAGGTGGTTACTGAAGAAGCGGTTGTTCAATCATTATTTACGCCTCGATCTGCAGGCTTAAAAACGATTGAAGAGGGCACTGTTTGGGTTAATATTTAAACCTTGGGCTTTCAGGAAGGAAAGCCCAAGAGAATTCAATAAAGAAGGTTTTGCCCGAAGCCCAGAATAAAGCCCAGTTCATCCATTTCAAGATATTATGGTAACTCCCCATCAATGCAAATGCCAGTTGCTTACAAGAAGTGACAACCGATGGAAGATCACCAATTCTCGGCCCAAAAGTACTTTTTGGATGGCAAACACGTAAAAAGGTTGGTGACTCACTACCCTTTAGTTGCTTTCGGGCAAGAACAGAAACGACACAGTTGGGCTAATTCGTCTATAAAATGAGGAAGAGGGCCCAGAGACAAGGACACTCAACCAATCAAACAAACAAACAAAAAATTGTCTCTCAACTAAGTAAATACCCAGAAAGTCGTGCTTTGTCCAGACTCTGCACCCTTTTAGCCTTAAACTTCCTTAGAAAGACATTTTTGTCTATGTAAAAGCTCTGCTACCTTTTCCCTAAATGTTGTAGTATCTATCTTTCATGTGTAAACTCATTTCCAGTCATCCCCTTTAGTACTCAATCCTTTTTGTAAACTACCAAGGGAAGAGACCGCAAGACATTTTAACCTTGGCCGACAAGGTGAAATCTTGCCCGACTCACTTTGTTTTTGCCTTTCCATTTATAGATATGGTATTATAATGTATCCCTCAGTAGATATGCAAGTCATTTTCGGTCTCTTAATGATCCGAAGTTCCATTAGCTCTCAGATCTGGTTCACTTAGTACTTTTACTATCGTGAAAGTAAATGAAACTGATGTTTTGATTAGATTTGGACCTACACCCTTTGAAGCATACAAGATAAACAAAAGCCCTTGATCTCCAGGCATGAAAAGAACTTAATGTGGACTTAACTCATCCACGACAATCCTTTGATAATGAGAAGTTAAAGTAACTTGGGGCGCAAGTAATCGGCTTAAATACACTCATTCTACATCTTCCATATAGAGATGGCAGTGGCACACCTCAGCACTTAGTTAATTTGATTGTGAGCCTCACGACCTACACCTAAGGCCCTACAAAGGCACATTTCAGAACTAATTATGTCCTCTTCTTGTAGCTCGACAAGCAAGCGAGAGCCCGATAGCAAACCAAAGTGCCAACTCCTCGGGGAGCTGTGTGCTCGAGCCAGGGACCCTTCCTAGTGAAATTTCTGCCCGAACAAGAGGATTTTGGAAAATGGCGCGAGGCCGCTGTGGCTTTTGGACCTGGCCTGAAATTAGTTAATTACCCAGATGAAAAAAGAAATATAAAGTGAATTAGAAGATTTATCACAGAGCTTACCTCCCCACCTTTTGGTTGCTTAAGGCGTAATAAAACCCAAAAATTAAATAATAAAAAGAAAGCTTCTTTGGGTCAATTGAAAAGGAAATATCAGTACTTTTTTTGGTTTCGATGGTGATACCGAATGATGGGCCGAGAGAAGTAGCGATGGCACGGTAGGTTGCTTGTAAGTGGGCTTGTCGAGCTCGGGTTCGGGTTCCGGATGTGGAGGCAAGGGACAACGGGGTTTCAACCCAGAGTAGGGGGCGTGGCGGGAGAAGTAGGGTTTGTCTCTCTTCCGACTCATGGTGTTAGATGAGGTGAAGAAGGATGAAGGTTTGCCAGATAAGGTGAGGAGGGAGGGGGAAGAAGGAAGGAAGAGGTCGAGGATCTCACGCGTCACAAAATCGTTACTCATTTGACAGCAAAGCAAAAAGGGTAAAGTTGAAATAAAAGAAAATTGGGCAAGGACAAAATTGGAAATCCACTGTAGAAGTAACAGTAATCTGAGTCTAAAAGGATACAACGGAATTAAGTTGAACGTTACTCTTTTAGTATATACTAGAAAATAAGCTCGCGCGTTGCGGCGGGAACCACTGTTTCAGGCATAACTGTATGAATAAGACACATTTAACATGAATAAATTCAACACAATCATGAAAGAACAGAGGGACACATGAGTGAATGAGGTCGATAAGATAAGCAGCTTCACTTTTATATACATTCAACTAAGCTAACATGTAAAGACATTGCATAATTAGTAGGAAGAAACTAAACGCTCTTGATCACAAAGACATGGTTGCCAAAAAAGTTATGTTTCCATAAGAAACAGCAACTAACTATATGTATAGGACCCGGAATATGTATCACATCATTCTCTAGTGCTTATCAAGAGTATTTTCTATTAGCATGTTTATAAATTCTCTAGTATGTCAAAAAGTAAATAAATTCTCTATTATATATGTTTTCAGTAATCGTACTTGGTGGTGAAACAAACAATGTTTACTGACGCATTCAGACTAAGGACATATAATAATCCGCTAATGGAATTAGATCTATGCAATCAATTGAACATGTCAAGTAAAATCATATTCAGCTGAATCCAAACTATAGCATGCTGAATAAAGACGGAAAATGATACAACAGTAGAAACTTCTGAGAATAGTCATAAAAGAATTTATGTTTGAAAACTTCTAATAGGAAGAGAAAAGTTTAATGTACTCACAACATCCTTCATTGTGGTACGGCATCCTTGCATGGACTATAAACCATATTTGACACAGCCATTATCACAATCTTTGGAGAACTTTTCAGTTTTAGGAGTGCTCAGATTGTACCCATTCCAATCTGGAATTAAATAAGAACTCAATCAAAAACTTTAATCCTACAATTCAATGCTGAAAAATTAAAGTAGCCGGAAACGAAAAGATCTAAGTGACAACTTGTACGGACATTACAAAAATGCAGGACGCGAAATGCATTAAAACTTCTAGAAACTCGAAGGATATAATTCTACTCTCCTTATATTCTTCCCCTTTCTCTAACCAAATAAAAATTCCCAAAAATATGCGCAAAAAATTCTAAAAAAAAAAACAATACAAAATTAATGCAAGCAAAGGAGAAGAAATTGTTGCAAAGGGGAAATTAGAAAATTATACCACCATCAAACATTGCACGGAAGGCATCCAAATAATCAAGCAGGAAAGTTATGTGAGCATAGAACCGTTTACCTGCAATTGGTCAGTACACAATAAAAAATTTAAAGAGATCCCTTATGTTAACAATACAATCACCTATGCTAATTGAATATTCTACAATGTCAGCTAATATATCATACTTAGGAAAAGGTTAAATAAAGATAAATGACTTAAACCTTCGATTAAGAAAATGACATTGGACAGCATAGGATACATACTGCTCCCCCAGATAGACCTGCATGAAGATTTATCCACCATCACAGGCAATTCATACCAAATAAATACTTTATTGCTTAAGATGAGAGTAATTTTAAATGCAAGAAAGCAACCATAGAATAAGCATATAGAATTCGATTTCTTTCCCCAAAAACTGTACTGAATCAAGCAGATGAAATAGACTTCAGTTTTGTTCAAGCAGAATTCAAAAGCTAAAACCAGATATTAGAAAAGCTTATTAACATCTCAACCAACAACCTTTAGCTCCTATTCAAACATCATGGAATCAGTTTCTACAATGAAACCATTACAGGAGAGAAAAATTTGACTCAAATAGGCGACATTACATCTAACTGAAGAACCTAAAACAAAAGTATAGCAAATTATATACCTTAAAATGTCAAGCAACCAAGTTGTTCCTCCAACGACCCAAAATTCTGAAATAAAAAAATAGAGGGTAAATCTATTAACAATTCAGAACCTTTAAAATTATAAAAAAAAAATGGGATAACAGTAAAGAAATTGACAAAAAATCGAACCTACCAATCATTGGTGACCTTCATATGATAAGCAACCTCTCATACCGCAGCCTCATAGGCTTATCCAAAATATATGAACCTATAATATTCATTCCCCTAGGCACCAAAACCACCATAGTTGTCTCATCCCCCAAGCCGCATAACTATTCTTGAAAACCCACCATACCATTTTCCTATCTACCCCCAACTCCACTCTTCAATTCATCATATCTGTCACCCAGCTCTAAATCTATATTCTATAGTTCAATCAAAGGAATGATCTTATTGTAGTGCCTAACTACGTTAATAATTCATAATCAAACAAAATTAAAGATGAAAAGTCTTGGTACTTGTAGGCAAAGGCTCAACCCACCAATCTCTTCCTGATCAAAGTATAATAGCTGCAAAAAGAGGTGGTTCATGGTAAACCCCTGAATGAGAAAGAAAATGTTTAATCAAAGAGACTTCAAACTCATAACCACATAAATAACAATCTTATTATTATCATGGATGGACGTAATATCCTTTATTAT
Source organism: Malus fusca (assembly GCA_035220775.1). Lineage (NCBI taxonomy): Eukaryota > Viridiplantae > Streptophyta > Magnoliopsida > Rosales > Rosaceae > Malus > Malus fusca. The sequence continues at coordinate 29,183,200 of CM069063.1, forward strand.
GTTTTTAGACACAAATCATAAGACTATATATTTCTAGTTTCATTTCACCTGTAATTTATAACATGCCCCCTTCTAGTTTAAACTTTAAAGGATGATTTTCTTTAATCCTAGTTCTTGACAATCAATGAAGAGTAATAACACATACAGACATTAAAGTTGAAACCTTTTCCAAGCAGATGCTACACATACAAAAAGATATTAAGCATAAAGACCTTAATCATTAAAAGCTGAGAATATGCTTTATAAAGGCACACCTCAACAGTCTCAAGAATTTTGTTCCAAGTATAGTCTATCTTTTATTTTCAAAATGAAACATCTTCATGTACCAAGTAAATGATAACATAAAGTATGATTTTCAATCGACAAAATTTTGTAATCGAACCCATATATATATGCACATAGAAAAATCAACTATTTCCCTAGTACTAACAAAATTAATAGTGTATATATGTAATATATATAAAACTACACTTTTGGATTTGGAGGAGGAAGCAACCATACCCTGAATATATCCAAGGCTAATCAAAGACTTGACTTGTTTGTCAGTCAGTTCTTTGCTCAAATTTCTCTCATTATATGTACTTGAACCTGGACCCATGCACTTGTACTCTTCGCAGGCCACGTTGCTGCAATTTCAAATTATATTATTAACTCTCAAAACTAATTACATGAAAATGTTTAATCATGTTTTAATTGACATAATCTGCTTACTTGTTACATTCAGGGTGGTTATCATCGCTCCAGCGGCATACACCATCTGGGGTCTACCTCTCCAAGTCCTGCCTAAATATATGCCACTGCCTGCCCCATTAATTATATGTTACATTGTTAGTCACCAAGCATCAAAAGTTCAAAACCATGACTTGTAGACAAACAAAAAGATTAACTACACATATCTTAGTTAATCCACACAAACTATGTTTTGAGAGGGGGAAGGGGAACAATCATGCGGAATTTACAGTTTATACGGTGAGACTCGCATAATCGACTCGATCATTGTCATTACTATACATTCTTCATAAATTATATGAAAATTATGGGGAAAACAAATAAGATGCATACATTTAGATTAAATATAAACATTTAGAAAATGTTGGGATTTCTTGAAAATGACACTAAAATAGGAATCTCAACCCAAATATCATCACAGAAACAAAACCTCCCCCGTTTGAACTGTGAAACAAAGATCACAAAAGAACATGGAAAAGACCTGAGCTTGTCTTTCCATGGGCATCACCACGACCCTCTAATGAACTCGAATAAGTCACGTCATGCAACATGTATCTACTCCATAGCCCATACAACAAAATTCCACACAGAATTAGTTCCCAAGTGGGCATACACAAATCTACCAATATTTTTTTTATTTTTTATCAAAATCAATGTTTATGCTGGTGTGAGTGGGAAACTGCTGATATAGGGTGAACCTGGTGTAGGTTCAAAACAAAAAACAATCGTGTTTGAAAAATGGGTGTAAACTATTAACTTCTGACCTATTATCTTTTTCCATTACTATGTGCAGTTAAACATCTGCAAGAATGTTTTTCGTTGGTGGAAGCTGTTTTAGAAGAGAATGGAAGTTCTTCGAAAGTCGGATTCTAGTTTTTAGTCTTGTAATGATTTCCATCACTGGGAAAAACTGATTTTTCAAATACGTGATGGACTTGTTATTTCTCTCCTGAGTTAAGAACAACAATTGCAGGATCAATAAGGACTCTGTGAACTGCAAGGATTAAGAGTGCAGGAAAAACATTAATCCAGATAAACAAAAGAAAATACGTATCAAAGAGCACCAAAAAGGCAAAAACTTTAAAGTCTGTCAAATAAATTTCAATTCAAGGGTTTAAACCCATCAATCTAAGTGGAAACATACAAAGTACAGAAAATAGAAAAATAAGCAGAGAGGGAGTTTAGAACATTGCAATTGAGGCTCCTCTCATTAATTTTTTTTTTTTTTTAAATAAGAACACATACACAGCCCCGTAAGAAACAATCCATGAAGCTATTCAACGTCATATGAAACAACCTATGGTATAACGACATGTTAAGACTGAGCTATAGCATGCTATACCCTTGTCATTACCAACTCTTATTCTCTTTGAGAGGGAAAAATAACAGAGAAAAACATATTATCAGTCATCTTTTACGGGCAAGAAGACAGAAAATAATTACTACTGATAACTCAGTACATCACCACTGTTAACTCAATACAGAGAGAGAAGAACCTGCAATTAGGTTTTCCCAAAAGAAAATCGCAGAAAGTAACGAAGAGACACAAAAAATAGAAACTGAATATGTAATTTATAAACAAAGAAATCGAGCAGTGAGTGTACACAGACGCACAGATATACACATAAACACACACACAGGCACAAATACAAAAAAGTTAAAACAGAGCTCAATTAAAAAATGACTTTTTTTTTTCTTCAGAAAATCACAGATTGTAAATCAATCTATTCTTTTTACTGATTTTGTTCCAATTCAAATCACAGAAAAGAACTGAAAAGTTTAAAACAGGAATGTCAAATACCTTGACCTAAATACAATGCTTTAGCAAGCTGACCACCAGTAATCTGCACACAACACCAATCCGAGAAATACGAACTTCGGGATTGAGTGAAAAATCACCTGGTCAATAAATTTAATAAGTTTAGGGATTAGTATTCTGAAAGAGGATTGAAATATTAAAAAACTAATAAAAGAGGTAAAATTCTATACATCGAATGACAGTCAACCCTTAACCGTGGTTTTGAAGATCAATATATTCGATGTTTTCATCATGAAAAACGCATTGAAAGCCAAAGTTGTTGATCATGTTTAGGATGACAAACACTTTACAGCAATTTTAAAAGCATGCTTGTTCAAAGACATAAGCTATAATCAAACCAAACAGAAAAATTAAATCTATTTCTAACAACATGAACCATAATTTCCTACAAAAAAATAACATATCTCAACAGATTTGTTAGCAAACGATTCACAGTGCAGCATATGTGAATGAACAAAAACCAGATGCATAATGTATTTTAGAGGGATATAAAAATTGAGCATTTGATTCACAGGGTCAGCACAACAACAAATAATAGAGTAATGAACAAAAAGGGTCAATATGCATACAATTTGATTTATGAAGAGAAGCTATAACACTGAAAGACCAACACAATAAGAAGAAAAAGAGAAATGAAGAGGAAGTAGTATTATGAGACAGTGAAGAAAGCAACACAAAATATCTGTTTTTCTGTCCCAATTAATAATTTAAAAAGAAATCTTGCACTCCCAACTACAAGTTGAAGAACCGAACCAGAACCAAACAGAAAACAAAGCAGGAAAAAAAGCATGTTTCTAAGCAGGTTCAAACCAGAAACAGTGAAATAAGGGAAAATTTGGTTTAAAAGGGACACTTAGCTTTGAAAGGAATTCAAGCTGCCAGCTGGGAGAAATCCTCATCAATGCTTGGAGAGATAGCTTCCAACTGGAACCAAATATCTGAAACCAACCCTAGGTTTAGGCGTCCCTTCCTACCTCACCGTTTCTCTAAAGCAGAGCTCACCGAGAAAAAACAAAACCCAAATTTCGGGCAGCCCTACCTATTGCTTTGCTCATCCTACCCCCCCCCCCCTCTCTCCTCCAATTTTTCCTTCCAGGAGTCCTCATCTTTCTTCTCTCTGGCATCGCACAACCCCTCTCTCTTCTCTTTGCCATCGGACGACTCCTTCTCTCTCTCTTCTCTCTCACATCACATGACACCTCCCCTCTCTTCTCACTGGCATCGTTGCAAGCTAGGCCTACCCGTGTCGGCCATCCATCTGAAAAACCCAACCACAAACAAAACCCACCAACCCAGTGACAGCCCAAACTCACAAAAACCCATACAACTAAACCTGAAAAAAAAAAAAAAAAAAAAAAAACCAGGCAAAATCCTTAGAGCAATGGCATGTCCGTAAATAGAGTGAAATTCAGATCCAAAAACTATTCATTTGTACAGTGCAATTGAAAAGCCTTCTTTAGACTAAAGTAATATAATTTCCAAACAAAGATCATGCCTTTCAATACCTACAAGAAGTATACAACTAATCGCAGTTTGTCTGTCATCTCAACGCAAACAGAGCAGACAGAAAGTAACTGGAACCCAAATGAAAAACCTTGAAACATTTCGGTCACCCAAGTTAAAATCTTATTCGGCCACAATATAAAGTCTCGTTTCACTTGCAAGAAGCAAGATCAAAGCCTTTTCCTTTGATTATTTCAATCTTACAAACAACTCTGCAAGTCAAATTTTTTAATTTCCTGCCCCCATCCTAATCTTGTTCAAATCTTCGAACGTAAGAAACCAACTTAAAAGCCTAATTCCCTCCATCAATTCCAATCCTAAACATGAAAATACAAACTTAAAAATTATCCATATACCCTAAAGAGAACCAAATTTTAGAAAGTAATCGTATCAATTTATAGTATTTGATTAAAGCACAACAATCAACTCCACTCATCTATCTAACCCTGGTTCCACTGTAGCGAGTACATTTTCGATCACCGCCCTTGAGAACTCCCGTTGATTTCTTTTCTCATGTATGTATTTTCCTGCTGTTTATGATTCATTGTTATTACTCTGCGCAAAATTGTTAATTTTTTCAAAGTACTCAAAGTATTATCATTAACTTACCAAAATTTGGAAGTAACTGTTGTGGCCTATTTAACTGAAGGGGAATAGGGGGTGAATAGGGGGTGAGGCAAGAGAGAGTACGGAGAGAGTGTAATGATTTATTATGTGAATGTTATTCCCTCTACGCAATGTCTTTATTTATAGTAGAGAATAAAGAGAGGATTAACTTGTCCTCCAAGTAAATACAATCATTTAGGAAGAGAATAACTAGTAACCAAATCTATCTAGGATTTCTCAATCCAAGAATATCTATAACAGTTACGATATTATTTGTAAAACACTGCAATTCAAAACATGGCATGGCCAAAACTAAGGCTCCACAATTATCTTTCCGGTAGCATGGCCATCGCTGATCCTATCCCAAGCGTCCTCCGCCTTGGCCAGGGGATACTTTGAGTCAATTATAGTCTTCAGCTTCCCTTCTTTCACCAACTTAATAAGATACTCAAGGTTATCAGCCTTGGGAAATAAGAACAGTGGCACCAGTTGCTTCTTAGAAAAGGTAAGTTTCTTCACTGCAACGCTAAACAGAGAGCTGGGGGTGGGAGTAACATCTATTACCTTACCGTTCGCACTCAAATTAGGCTCAAAAGTTGACCAAGGAATGCATGTTGCACAGTGGATCACAACATCATATTTTCGACCAGATGGACTCCTAAGAGCTGCACCTTCTGGGGTCTTGTAGTCAATAACCTCATCAGCCCCTAGGCTTTTGACCAGTTCAATGTTGCGGGCACCACAAGTGGCTGTAATATGAGTATTTCCGAGCTTTGCCAACTGAACCGCGTAGAGACCTACACCACCTGAAGCAGCTGTGATCAGGATGTTTGCTTGCTGACCACTTCCATCAAGCTTGATCCCAGCAGTTTGTGTAAGAGCCTGGTGAGCTGTGAGACCAGCAACGGGTAATCCTACAGCGGTGGCTGCTGAAACTTCCGGTGGCCTTGCAACAGTTAAACTCTCCATTGTCACGGCAAATTCAGCTAGTCCACCTCCAGTCTTTGATTCATTGTCGAAGAACAGAATGAGACAAAAAGGGACATGGTATGTATCAATGAATGATGCATCAGATATCTAGGTGACACATTCTGTCACTGGGTTTGCATATTAAGCACACCAAAAGTGGTTTTTACATGCAATAGTTCAGTCTCATGCCGACTGGAATGACACTAGGGAAAGAGGCACACAAAGTCGATGAAGGGTTAACGAGGGTTTACAAATACAACAATTCAGATTGGAACAAATGGATTCAACTTTTCAAATTAGTAGATACTTTAACAGATAGCATTGATGAAAATAATAGTTCTAAATTAAGTTATATCCATCTATATGCATGTTTCCTAGATGTATGTGGAGCCTAAAAGATGCTATTTCCAAAACATGATATGGAAGCTTAATTCCCTTTTTCTGAATTATGTTATCCCCTCAGTTAAATTTTACTTCGCCGAAAACGAAGACTAAATTTGAAGAATTTCAAGTGAAACAGAGAAAATGAGCTAGTATATAAGGGAACTTACAAGAGTGTTAACCTTTCCAACAACTTTGTCACCAGGTTTCAATTTTTTTACTCCAGGTCCTACCTTTACAACCTCTCCTGCCACATCAATACCTGTTCCGAGTTCCACCAATGAATATCTTCAGTTAACAAAACGACTTCTCACAAAATGTGGTCCTGTGAAAACTTCTACATAAAACATGTTAAGAAATGCATCCCACCCTTTCCCCTTGAAGAACTCGAAAAACTATGCTATAATATCAGTGTTTACGTAAGAATCTCTCCCCGGAAAACACACAAATTCCACTCCAGAAGTTTATTAGATGAAATGAACAAGAAACAGCACATTCAAATGCAAAGTATTAGCGTGTTTAAGCATTTATCTAACATTCGTACTACTTTTCAAGAAGAAGATCAAATAATGCATGGAATGAAGCATAATTACGTAAAGAGTTATAAACACAAAATGGATCCCCTAAGTAGCAGCGTCTCAAGACAGCCAAACCAAATTACCAGGTATGTGCGGAAACCTGCGAGGCAACAAAGGCCAGAGCATGCCTTTCTGAGCTTTCCAATCAATTGCGTTTAGACTAGTTGCCTCCAATTTCAGCAACACCTCATCTTTTTTCGGATTTGGAATCGGAACTTCAACATGCTGCAATAAGGCCAATGTCATGACAAGAATGTGTTCTGCAAAGTTCTTCAAAGCAAAAGCGGCAAAATGCAATGTATCCACATAATACACCAACAACTTTGTTTAACAAAACCTAGTAATGGAGTAGATCCCTGTTACTATTTCTTTCATCATGTGATTCAGATAAAAACAATAAAAGTTAAAGTTAAAACCTCTTCCCTTATCCTTTCCTTCCCAACATCGCAATGACTCAATCAAGTACTCGTATTCCAAGTGGGATTGCAGTTATTAAACTGAAAATATGACTTCACCCCTGGAACATAGATTTTTCATCTAAAACCCGACATAATTGTTTTACTTGATTAAAGCCCAGTGATTAGGATCCCCATAAGCATATTCCTTAATTAAGCTTGAATTCAAATATTTTACATGTTTCCAATGGCTATATTATCCCTAATAACAATTGGATTTAGACATTTCTTTTCCTATTCTATATTATCCCTAAATGGGTACATTAATGATATATAAATAGACAAAACATTATGAAACTCATTCAAGGCGCAAAACAAGGAGTAAATCTTTGATATTGACATGATTGGAGAATACTTGCAATTTTGTAAAATGATTGCAGTAATGGGTCAACTATTTCTCTATTTAGAGGTTAAGAAGTGCACGGGTATATTGAACTCCCGAAAAAGAAAAATTAACAAACAGGTGAGTTTGCATTTATGAAATAAGAGTTACAAGTCTATAAACAACCTTTAAACCAGAAGTTCCGCCGCCGTAGTTGTCGTACTGAACCGCGTGCATGGTCTCATTGGCCATAGTCTCTCAGTTGTAAGTCCAACCTACGTTCAGAAGAGCCGCAGAAACTTGAAGCTCCTCCCTCCCGGATTCTATCAAATACAGAGCTTATGCTAGTACAGCAATAGACTCATTAGCCCATGTCTATAGTAGAACAAATAATACGCGTGATTGATATGATGTTGACTGATTGACCCTTGTCTATTGTGGAACAAATACACGTGATTCATGGGCTATAGTGGAACCAATCATGGGCTATAGTGGAACAAATAATGCGTGATTCATAATGATGTTGACTGATCGACCCTTGTCTATCGTGGAACAAATACACGTGATTCACAATGATTAGACGGTACAATCAGTATATGGTCCCCATGTTAAATGTACAGTACGTATGTGGTCCACATGTTAAATAGACGATCAATAAGTACATGGTCCCTATGTTAAATAGACACCACGTATGTGGTCCATATGTTAAATATACAATAAGTGTATGCAGTGGCGAAACCAGGATTTACCGAGAAGAGAGGTGAAATTCAAAAGAGTGCAAAATTCAATCGAAGCGGTTGCTTTTATATTGGGAGAGTGTAAAGTTTTGAGTCAATATTCATAACAGAAAATAATCTCTCCACCAAAACCTTTGTAAGCGGTAATATCAAAGCCAATATAATAAGCTTAAATTGGCTAGGTTTATATTCTAAAAAAAGACGCTAGTCAAACAGCGGACTGGAACCTAGTAGCTAGGCGCCTAGGAGAAATCTAGGCAGGAGCCTAGTGGGATTTAAATGAATTTCTTTTATCGTTGTAGGGCTATTTGATTGAACAATCTAGGGTTTAGAGAAAGAGGGGGCCGGCTATGGTTAGAGAGAAGAGAGAGTGATTTAATTATGAGGTGTGTTTGATTTAACCCATTGTTCCTTTATTTATAGTAGTATGATAGGTAAAAACATTTCCCTTTATGATTACAACATTTAATAGGTAATCAACTCTTAATAGGAATATAATATACATTCTCAGATTCCCTAAGATTTACACAATCACATTCATATTCTAAATATGACTGCAACACTCTCCCTTGAGTGTGTAAATACTCAACAAATCATCGCATCAGATTTTCAGCAGATAACGTAGAATAGTTGATGAAGTCAACGACACAACGGGTGATTGTAAGTCTCAAATTTAAGTGAAATATGCATTTGTAGTAAAACTCACAAAAATCTCGCTATGGTAAAACCCAAGGCATGGGGAAAACCCATAGACTAAGGAGAAAAGTGAGAAGTATGCATAATGTCTTTAAACAAATGAAAAACTGGACGAAGGTAGTGAACTCAATGGAGTATGATCATCCCAGGATGGGTGCATCATTAAAACCTCGTTAGGTAGCAAAAACCCAGTGGGAAAAATGCTCCTAATCGTAAGAAAAAGAGTACATTAAGATCTTGTGAGTATGTTTCTAGATACTCCCCCTGAGTTAGACATAACTTCTAAATAAGAGAACTATAAGCGATTCAACTCAGATAATTTAAGCATTTTGATTCCTTGGACGAGATTCTGAAAAGTAGACATGGGCAATGACTTGGTGAAGAAATCGGCCAGGTTGTCCTGGGAACGGATTTGCTTGACTTTAATGTTCTGATGCTACTGATGCTGGTATGAGTAAAAGAACTTCGGCGCTATATGCTTGGTGTTGTCTCCCTTGATGTATCCCTTTTTCAACTGCTCGATACATGCCGCATTGTCTTCAAAGATCGTCGTAGAAAGGTTAACGACTGATGTAAGACCACCAGTGCTTCAAATATGTCTCATAACTTCTCTCAGCCAAAAGCACTCACACGATGCTTCATGCAGGGCGAGAATCTCAGCATGGTTCGACGAAGTTGAAAATAATGTTTGCTTGGTAGACCTCGAAGATATAGCGGTGTCTCCAACGGTAAAGACATAGTCCGTTTGAGAACGTGCCTTACGTGAGTCAAACAGATATCCAGCATCTGCGTAACCAACAAGGCGAGAATCAATTCGAGAACCATAAGGGGCGGCAACACTCGAAGATTCGTGGGTATAGAACAAGCCCAAATCCGTTATACCTTTGAAGTAGAGGAAAATGTCTTTAACATCATTCCAGTGCCTGCGTGTGGGCGCATTGCTGTATCTCGCCAAAAGATTCACAATGGATGAGATGTCGGGTCTAGTGCACTGAGCCAAGTACAATAAAGCCCCAATTGCACTTAGGTAAGGAACTTTGGGTTCTAAAATCTCTTCCTCATCCTCCTTTGGATGGAAGGAATCTCATTTAGCATCTAAAGTTCGAACGACCATGAGTGTACTCGAAGGCTTCGCTTTATCCTCATTAAAATGACGCAACACCTTTTGGGTGTAGTTCGATTAATGTACTAGGATTTCATCCGAACAATGCTCGATTGCCAGGCCAAAACAGTATCGAGTTTTACCAAGATCCTTCATCTCAAATTCCGATTTCAAGTGCGCATCAATTTCCTCAAGCTCTGCGGGAGTCCCAATGAGGTTCATGTCATCGATATAAACTGCAACGATTGCAAATCTGGAATGTGACTTCTTTATGAACACGTATGGGCATAATTCGTTGTTCACATAACCCTGATTTGTCAAATATTCACTCAGACGGTTATACCACATCCTCCCAGATTGTTTCAATTCGTAGAGTGACCTCCTCAACCTAATTAAGAGAGTGTTCCGTGGTTTATAACTATTTGAACCAGTCAATCGAAATCCTTCTGGAACTTTCATGTAAATTTCTGTATTTAGATCCCCATAAAGATTTGCTGTTACCAAGTCCATAAGTTGCATATTCAGTTTTTCGGAAACTACCAAACTGATTAAGTAGCAGAACATGATAACGTTCATTACAGGGGAATACGTTTCCTCGTAATCAATCCCAGGGCACTGAGAGAAGCCTTGCACTACGAGGCGTGCTTTGTATCGCACTATTTCATTCTTCTCATTACGCTTCCTCACGAAAATCCACTTGTAGCCAACGAGCTTCACTACTAGTGGTATAGGAACGATAGGTCCAAATACCTTACGTTTCGCAAGCGAATCGAGTTCAACCTGGATTGCTTATTTCTAGTTTGACCAATCGGTTCTACGTCGGCATTCATCCATCGACGGAACGTGGTTCAATGTCATCACTAAGCATGATGTTAGTAGCTACTGAATACGCGAATGCATCGTCGACGATCATTTTATTCATATTCCAAACCTCATCCAATACTGCGTAATGGACCGAAATCTGGTGATTCTCAAGCACCTGACATGTTTTGTCTGAAGCATCGCCGTAATCTAGAATAACCTCATGAGTTGGAACAACTGAGTGAGCGATGGTCAGATTCAAACTAGGGTCACTAGTTGGTGCCATTTACCTCTTCCAAGGTTGTGAATCCTTTGAACCAAGGGGTCTGCCACGCTTCAGGGTCGGAGCAGATGATTGGCTAGCCGCCAATGTACCTTACCGCGTGGAAGGTGCGGCCTCCCCACCTTCGGGGACGGTCCGGCCTGTTGGAAATATGCCCTGAAAGCCAATTTTTGGAAGAAACCTTTCAGGACAAATGAATAGATGTATAGATGATTCTTATACGTCAAATGGCAAAAACACGAATTAGGACTATCTCAATAAACGATATATGTCTTAAATAGTGTATCCATGGACAATGGATGGATTGAAGAAGTAATCTAATGATGTTAGACTACAGAGACCTTCTTCAGATAACCAAATGTCCAAAAGGTTCCTGGTCATTGGATTGTCGGAGGGAAACTGACAATGCGTAGATCGGTACATACTGTGTCTGCTTCAAATGGAAGGATGGAAAGTCTCATCCCATTCGTGTTGTGACACTAAGACAAGTATGTAGGTGCTCATTAGGGGAATGAGTTCACTGAACACAATCGAACGAGAGTACTTGCATGGAGGTCTACTCACATGTCAAGCAAGTACCTCTAATGGTTGGAATAATGTAAGTAGTCCTTAGACCTGAGGCATCGTCGTTGTCTTGTGGTTAAGTACTTGATCTTTGATTATGTCAAACGTCAATCTTTCAGAATGTCAACGGCATAGTCGGGGTTAAGCCACTTAGTCATGAAGGCAAGTGTATGCGCAACAAGGAATCTCTAATCCTCGGTAAGAGAGGAAGAATACTCTAAGATATAATTCGGAAATCTTCGGCCGAAGTATCGAGCGTATTGAAAGGAATGCGTTCCTATACGACTCAAAAGAATCATATAAGAAGGAATAATCACATTAGGGGTTTGACATAATATATCCATACCCTAGTAATATGATTGAGAGTATTGTATTAGAGAATGATCGAATTACATTGTAATTCCAACTGAATAGGTTCTCCGAATAAACTTCTACATTAGCTTGGGTAGCTATGACATATGGTTAGATGTCACTCATAGTTTGTGAGTTCTTCTAAGATAAATAAACATAGTCATCAAAGAAGAATGGTGAATTAAAATGAAGTTTTGATTCACTAGTGATTGAAATTAAATTGAATTAATGCCGATCACCTCACTGCCTTGCTAATTAGAACCTAAAAGATTGTTCACCAAAACACTATTGTAGTGGGTAATTAATGGATGATGGAAATAATTAATTGGATTAATTAAGTGTTTTGATTAATTTAGAAAGTCTAAAGAAATCATAAAAGCGATAAAAGATCGTTTTGGGCTTAAAGAAACGTTCGGGATTAATTGGGCCCATTGGGCCTAAACCCATTGGGCTTTTATTCAAGCATTGGATGACTTGAAATAAATGAAAGCCCAAAGCCCAAATGAACACAAGTAGGCCGGCCATACTAAGGGTTTGGGAGAGTTGTTTGGTCAATTTGTTGACTAGGTTTTTGATAATATATAAGGAACTTTATAGAGATTGATTCCTTTAATGGTTTTGTGAGTTTTAGAAACACAAAATCAAAACCACCATCTCTCTCTCTCTCTCAATAGGGCCGGCCAACCTAGAGGGTGAATTGGCTAACAACTTTTCATCCTTTTGGTCATTCCTTCATCCTTCTCATTATACTAGTGGGTGAGGATCTTTAGAGGTCTTCTACTTTGGAGACTTGAAGAGAACCTAGGAGCACTCATTCTATCAAAGTGGAGGAGGCAAGGAGGGAAGCTAGGCTCAAGGAATTCAAGGAACAAAGAGCTTGGAGGTGGTCCATCCTTGGTCTAAAATCAAGAACAAGAGGTATAGATCTATTCCTTGACTTTGTTCTTAAGCAAAATTGTTTTGATGCATTATATTTAAACCTATGAACCTTGAAGGGGATTTGCATGACTATAACTTTGATAACTTGTTATAAATGCTTCCGTTGCGTATGTATATAAATCTAGAATTGTATATGCATGCTAGTCATTTTGAAATCCCAAATCTAGAAAACTCATAATTTTCCCTTCAAGTGGTATCAGAGCCAAAGGTTTATGTATAATGTGTCCTTTTGGATTTTATGCATATGGGTATTAATGTTATGCATGACATAATTATTGTTTCATTCAAAATATGTTTATCTTTTGTTTTTCAATAGTTGAAGAATGTTAGTCAATAGTTGAAAAATATATGTATGCAAAAGTTGTTTTGTATGCATGAATGAAATTTGAGTTTTGAACTAATTTTTGACATATTACTTCTTCATTTAAAGTATGTTTATCTTTTGTTTTTCAATGGTTGAAAAATATAAATCAAGAGTTGAAAAGATGTGCATGTAAAAGTTGTTTTGTATGCATGAATGAAGAACAAGTCATGAACAAAATTTTGGGTTTCTTGTTCTTTATGGTTGGCACGATTTTGGGGAGATTTTGAGCATGTGTTTATGTTTTATTGTAAGACACTCACACATCATTTAAAACTAGAAACTAGAAACCTTGTCACTTAAGTTTTTAAGTTTGAAAAATCACCAAGAATACACAAATCTTGAAATATGTGTTCATGGTTTTGTTCTTGGTGTTCATAGTTTGTTTTTGGATGAAAATGGTTTTCATGCATAGTTTTGTGGTTTTGGATGATGTTCTTACCATCCATAACCATATTAAAATTATTTGAACCCTACTTGATTAGGTGAAATTCCATTATTTTTCTAAAGAATTAAAAGCAAAGACAAGTGACAAACAAAATGATGTTTCTTTTTATTTTGTATTGAGTTAATGCAAGATGAGTGGATTTTCATCCCCCCCCATTATACAAGGCCGGCCTACCTTAGTGGATTTACCACTTATGGGGGCCATTTTATATTTTGAGAAAGTTGGTTTTACTTTTGAGTATTTATGGTTTGACCCCTAACTTTTTCATATTTGCATAAAGGCCCCTACTAACTAGAAAGTTAAAATATTTGATTTTAATTTGTTAGTTGTTTAAACTCATAATACTATTATGCCCATATGCACTAAATCTAAATGTTTATGTTGCATTCCATATGATTATTTAATTTGATTAGATAGTTGGAAAAATGGGTGACTATGGACTTATGCCTTAAACGATAATTGAGCTATGAGATAAGGCGCTAAAATCAAATTGTTTGAACCTTGGGAATGTGTTTTAATTACTGTTTAATTGGACCTTGTCACGTTTGAAATTAATCTATCTCTCCCCTTTTAGAATATGTAATTTATAGGAATTTGTACAAATCGGTTTGTAATTCTTATTACTTCTTAATCTCTATTCATTAGTTGATTCCCTCTAGTGCTAGACTAGAGTTTCTTTAACTATTGGTAAGGAGACATAACTAAAAGAGGGTTTTGACATGAGATTAAAGATTAAATGGGTCCAACGCCCTAATTAGCAATGAATGATTGTCTTTCATTTCTAATGGCTAAATGAAAATGTTTTAATTGGATTGAAAAGCACGTAATTAAATTGACACAACCTCCCCGAGTTTATATTCAACAATGATGGCTCGTTGTTGCAATAACCTAATAAGTCCATGGTCATCCAAGAGCCTAAGATAACTATAAAGTCCAATTTCAAAGGAATGCAAAAACCATAGTAGTAGTAGTTACTTCCAATATTTGAAAAATTCGTTTTTGATATTGATTTGTTTTTCTTAAAACAAATAGTGGGAGTATCATACGCTACTAAAATATAATGAATATAATTAGTAGTAATATATATCTCCAATATTTTGAAAAATGTTTTGATATTGATTTGTTTTGTGAAAACGAATAGTGGGGATATCATATGCTACTAATTTCATTAACTTTGGACTAGTAGTTATAATAGGACTATTTATTTGAATATGATTAAATAAATAATATTGATGAGACCTTAAAATCCCTCAACCAACAAACAATATTAAGTTGAAAGCGTGAGAGTGCTTAGAACATTCTTTCGTGGCCTTCCACCATGGTAGGCTCCAAGCGTTTATGACTTGTACACCGCCTTCACCCTATCATGGGGAAGTTCAAAGTGCATGCTTATATTCAGGAGGAGTTTATTCAAAACATTGGATGAGGTTAAGGTAGGCAACGAGTGTGGTCAACATCGTATCATCGTGAGGTCATACTTGAACCCCTATCTAAACCAAGCATGGTGGGAAAGAACTTAACTAAGAAAAATGGTGCCAACATCGTATCATCGTGAGGCATTGTTTTCTAGAGGCCAAATAGATGGGTAATCACAAAAACTTGTTGTGAATGGGTAATTATACCCTCTCATTATTATTTTTGCTAGCCAACATCGTATCATCGTGAGGTGGGCTTGGTAATAGTGAGCCTCCCATAACCCACTAGGAGCTTTCTTTGAAATCTCCCGGATTCCATCTTGAGGGATATGGAATTTGCCAAAAAATGGTGGGTGATGTCATTCGGTTTAAAGACCCGAATCGTTTGACTTAATCAACAATCAATCTAATTCTTTTAGTGTTTATGTATTTAGATATGGTTGGAAGCGCACTCGCGAAAATACTCGACAAACATTGCCTTGAGGGGCACAATTTCCCATCATGGTATCGTAATGTCAAGATTCTCCTAACATTGGAGAAGATTGTTTACGTGCTAGACAAGGCTCCACCTCACATACCTCTTGGCCCTGAGGCTACAGAGGATGAGCGTGCTAAGTTTGACAAGCACGTTGAGGATGACACACAAGCCAAGTGCTATCTGTTGGCTTCCATGAATGAGGAGCTACAGAGACAGCACGAGGACATGGACAGTGCATTTTCCATAATACTCCATCTTACGGAGTTATATGGCGAAGGGACGCGCAACCGTCGCTTTAGCACTGTTTGTGAACTTGTGAAGACCAAGATGGTCAAAGGGGCTCCAGTACATCAACATGTACTGAAGATGATAGGATTCATTGAACGATTGGAGAACCTTGGTACTCCACTTGACGGGGAATTGGCCCAGGACTTCATATTGGCTTCTCTTTCTGATTCATTTGCGCAGTTCGTAATGAACTACAATATGAATAAAATGGATAGTACTCTCTCTGAGTTGCTAAATATGTTAGTAACTGCCGAGAAGACTATGAAGAAAGAGAACATTATAGGGACTGCTGCAGTAGCCTATAACAAGCCATCCTCTTCCAAAGCCAAGCTGAAAGGCAAAGGCAAAGGAAAGGAGATGAAGTCACCCACTCATAAGCCGAAAGGAAGAGTGTGGAAAAAGAAGGCAATAGAGCCCAAAGGGACTTGCCACCACTGTGGAAATGAGGGACATTGGAGGAGGAATTGCAAGTTTTACCTTGCAAGTCTTAAGGACAAACCACAAGGTATGGTTTATGTTCTTGTTTTCAATTCTAAATGTTAGATCTTCTAAATATTTATATTTGATATAAAGGGCTAATCATTTGTATAATTGTATATAGGTGGAGAAGCCAAGTAGAAGAGGAACAAGCAAGGAAAGGTGTGGAGAAGAGTTCGTCCACCATATTTTTTTGCTTACTACTTAAGAAGTTTGTTGCATTTAAAGACAGTCTTTAAACTTTCTTATTTTGTTAAGAACTTAATATGGCTTCATATGATGGAAGGCCACTAAATAAATGCTTATATGTATAAAGGTATTTAAATTAGTCTCTAAATGTTTAGAGCTAATGCTTTTTATATTAAACATTATGAATGTTTGAATTATCATATTAATGTAATGTGATGAATGCCTTCTAATACATTTTCTTAATAGTAGTGTTATGAATTGAATATTGTCTTGTTGTATCCTAGATGAGATACAAGATTTATATCATATGAAACACAATGTCTTATACCAATATACACCAATTCTATACATTTTGAATGTATGAAATGATTTCTCATTAAAGTCATGAGAAATAGTGGGAGGTGTGAAAAATGGATATAAACTTGAATGTGATTAGTTTATAGTTGTCAAAAAGAATAATAGTACTTGACTATTATTAAGAGTTTGTAATTTTAAATTGTTAAAAGACACAAGCTCTTCAAAAGTTAAAATTCTATGTTGTGTGACATTTAAAGATAGTCTTTGAATGTTGGTTTCGTCAACCTAGCATAAAATGGTTATATGTTGGGAGTTGTCCATCATTCTCTTTTATGAGAACAAGCTAAATAAACAAAGCATATGGACAAGTTGATGAAACAAAAGGGAATAACTTCAAAATGAGTCACAACATTTGGTTTAACAACAAGACAATCCAAATTCAACATCTAATGTAACAATATTGCTCTATGTAGTTTTGATAAAGAATTATATCAACCACCTAGAAGGAATGGTTGAGTTTCTATATCATTAGTAGAAGCTATGCTTCCACTAAAGACTTGGATAATTCATATATAACTACATTAAAGGTCTTAGTATGACTAAAACTTGAAACATGGTGTATGACACCATATGAATTAAATGGAATTGCTTGAGAAGGAATTCTTTTGTGTATGATTCGATTGAATAACTTGTGTTAGCTAGTGTTGTTAATGATCTCAAAATAGTTGAGATATCATCAATAAGCTAATGGATCTTAATGATTGTCAATAGATCCAATACAAGTTAGTGGGAGCAATATGCATTCAAATCAAGACGATATAATTGTTAATTTTGAATGAATGCTAAGTTACATCAAGGCCAGTGGGAGTGATGTCATAATTTGAGCAAACAAGATATGAATGAAGTCTAATTGATAGACTTGATAAATCATAGATGTTACTCGAAAAAATGACAAAACATGACACAGTCAATTTTGAAGTATAGACTTGAAATTGGACTTATTGATATAGCAAGACTATCTCAAGGATATTAAATGAGGAATTAAATCTCAAATGTTGTAGATTTAAGAAAGCATTTTTCCTATGTGATAGGAAATCAATTTCAGAACCCTTATAATGAATGTGTCATAAAATCACAAAAGGGACACATGTATTGACTTGTGAAAATAGATATCCAAAAGTGAAGAACCACAGGGGTTGTCACTTTAAGATATTACTATATCCCAGGATCAGAACCAAAGCAACTGATAGAGTATTATTGCCATTCAAAAGGAAACATCAGAGTAGGACTCTGGAAGCGTGCATTCACTTAGGATGTTAACCAAAGTGAAAATAAGCCATTTTAACAAATGGAACTTCATAATGGATGAAGAACTAACCATATGAATGAATTGGTAATATGGTACTACAATGGTCTCAAGGATGGAGCAAAGTTTGTATAAAGTATACAAACAAAATATATGACGATATATTGTTTTAGAAACTGCTTCAAAAAGGTGTTTTGAATGAAGGGGTTCTATTAGAACCAATGATTGAATCCAAACCATAAGGTCGATGGTAATGTACTACGACGTAATGGGGCGATAGCTCAAGCCATGGAATCAAGGTCTCATCAAAATATTCGAACACAATAAAGAGACATCATCAAATGTATTGGAAACATTTGATGAGTAAATTCCCTTTTAAAATAAAAGGAATTAATACATAACCAAGTTAACCAGCGAGCATGAACTCTCTCGACAAGATGTATGAGATACACTAGTGATTGACTTTAGTGCAAGTGGGAGATTGTTGGAAATATGCCCTGAAAGCCAATCTTTGGAAGAAACCTTTCAGGACAAATGAATAGATGTATAGATGATTCTTATACGTCAAATGGCAAAAACACGAATTAGGACTATCTCAATAAACGATATATGTCTTAAATAGTGTATCCATGGACAATGGATGGATTGAAGAAGTAATCTAATGATGTTAGACTACAGAGACCTTCTTCAGATAACCAAATGTCCAAAAGGTTCCTGGTCATTGGATTGTCGGAGGGAAACTGACAATGCGTAGATCGGTACATACTGTGTCTGCTTCAAATGGAAGGATGGAAAGTCTCATCCCATTCGTGTTGTGACACTAAGACAAGTATGTAGGTGCTCATTAGGGGAATGAGTTCACTGAACACAATCGAACGAGAGTACTTGCATGGAGGTCTACTCACATGTCAAGCAAGTAACTCTAATGGTTGGAATAATGTAAGTAGTCCTTAGACCTGAGGCATCGTCGTTGTCTTGTGGTTAAGTACTTGATCTTTGATTATGTCAAACGTCAATCTTTCAGAATGTCAACGGCATAGTCGGGGTTAAGCCACTTAGTCATGAAGGCAAGTGTATGCGCAACAAGGAATCTCTAATCCTCGGTAAGAGAGGAAGAATACTCTAAGATATGATTCGGAAATCTTTGGCCGAAGTATCGAGCGTATTGAAAGGAATGCGTTCCTATACGACTCAAAAGAATCATATAAGAAGGAATAATCACATTAGGGGTTTGACATAATATATCCATACCCTAGTAATATGATTGAGAGTATTGTATTAGAGAATGATCGAATTACATTGTAATTCCAACTGAATAGGTTCTCCGAATAAACTTCTACATTAGCTTGGGTAGCTATGACATATGGTTAGATGTCACTCATAGTTTGTGAGTTCTTCTAAGATAAATAAACATAGTCATCAAAGAAGAATGGTGAATTAAAATGAAGTTTTGATTCACTAGTGATTGAAATTAAATTGAATTAATGTCGATCACCTCACTGCCTTGCTAATTAGAACCTAAAAGATTGTTCACCAAAACACTATTGTAGTGGGTAATTAATGGATGATGGAAATAATTAATTGGATTAATTAAGTGTTTTGATTAATTTAGAAAGTCTAAAGAAATCATAAAAGCGATAAAAGATCGTTTTGGGCTTAAAGAAACGTTCGGGATTAATTGGGCCCATTGGGCCTAAACCCATTGGGCTTTTATTCAAGCATTGGATGACTTGAAATAAATGAAAGCCCAAATGAACACAAGTAGGCCGGCCATACTAAGGGTTTGGGAGAGTTGTTTGGTCAATTTGTTGACTAGGTTTTTGATAATATATAAGGAACTTTATAGAGATTGATTCCTTTAATGGTTTTGTGAGTTTTAGAAACACAAAATCAAAACCACCATCTCTCTCTCTCTCTCAATAGGGCCGGCCAACCTAGAGGGTGAATTGGCTAACAACTTTTCATCCTTTTGGTCATTCCTTCATCCTTTTGGTCATTCCTTCATCCTTCTCATTATACTAGTGGGTGAGGATCTTTAGAGGTCTTCTACTTTGGGGACTTGAAGAGAACCTAGGAGCACTCATTCTATCAAAGTGGAGGAGGCAAGGAGGGAAGCTAGGCTCAAGGAATTCAAGGAACAAAGAGCTTGGAGGTGGTCCATCCTTGGTCTAAAATCAAGAACAAGAGGTATAGATCTATTCCTTGACTTTGTTCTTAAGCAAAATTGTTTTGATGCATTATATTTAAACCTATGAACCTTGAAGGGGATTTGCATGACTATAACTTTGATAACTTGTTATAAATGCTTCCGTTGCGTATGTATATAAATCTAGAATTGTATATGCATGCTAGTCATTTTGAAATCCCAAATCTAGAAAACTCATAATTTTCCCTTCACGGCCTTCCCAGGCGGGTTGTTGACGTACACAGGGTACATCTATCCTTGCAGGTGTGTTTGCAGCGAGTATATGTGATCTTGTCACCTTTGTTCGATCATTAAAAGCATGCAGTATACTTTGAGCAATGCTCTGAAGATCTATAATTCGTCGCACCTCAGTTTCAGACTGGGCAGTGCGGGGATCTAAATGAGACATAGTGGGAGCATACCACGACAATTCGTGGCATTCTACGGGAACGTTAGCATGTTTATCTCCCCTTAATGACGGGAAGACTGTCTTATCAACGTGACAATTCACAAAACGTGCGGTAAAAAGATCTCCTGTCAAGGGTTCTAAGTAACGAAAATTTGATGGTGAATCATAACCGACATAGATCCCCATTTTTCTCTTAGGACCTATTTTGATACGTATTGGTGGTGCTGTTAGCACATAAATGGCGCACCCAAACACCCGTCAATGGGAGACGTCAGGCTCGTATCCAGTGACCAACTTTAACGGTGAATGTGGTTAAGTAGCGGTGCGCCTTAGGCGGACCAACATAGCTACGTATAATATTGCATAGCCCCAGGCAGATACTGGCAGTTTGGTTCTCATAACCAAAGTCTGAGCTATCAATTGAAAACGTTTTATGAAAGCTTATGCCAGGCCGTTTTGGATGTGAACATGTGGTACAAGATGTTCCACATCAATCCCTACTGACATGCAATAATCGTCAAACGTTTGTGACGTAAACTCTTCAGCGTTACCCAGTCGAATCGACTTAATCGGATAATCAGGGTGGTGAGCCCTTAGCTCAATGATTTAAGCTAGGAGTTTAGCAAACACGGCGTTGCGGGTGGACAACAAGCAAACATGTGACCATCTTGTCGATGCATCAACCAACACCATAAATTATCTAAATGGTCCGCATGTTGGTTGGATAGGTCCATAAATGTCCCCTTGAATCCTCTAAAGAAACTTAGGGAAGTCGTGAATAATCTTTGTATATAAGGGTTAAGTATTCAACTTCCTTAAAGAACACGCTTTGCATGGCGGGAGTCCAGCATAGGGATGTAACTTATGCCCCGTGTGAAGATTTGAGGATACGGCACATCATGTCACGTCCAGGATGTCCCAAACGGTCATGCCAAAGCAACAAAGTGTCCTAGAACTCAGGCATAGGGCCGGCCACACCGTGGGCTTATATGCCGCAAATGGTTGTGATGTATAATCCACTCGGCAGAGGTTCCAACTTCTCGTGAATATGATTCTGGCCATATTCGTATGAAGTGATACAAAGAAATTCAGAACCATTATCTTCTGTGGTTTCAAGATGATATTGATTATCTCGAATATTTCTAAAACTCAGCAACGTTCTTCCGGAACGTAGAGAATAGAGTGCCTTGTTAATGTTCAAGATTGTACCATTAGACAACATGATATGTGTCTTTCCGTATCCTGCAATCAGGTTCGATGAGCTTGAGAGAGTTGTCAAATGAGCTTTCTTGGGTATTAAGTTAATAAAATAGTGTCGTTCACACAAGATGGTGTGCGTGGTTGCACTATCTTCCAGACAACTAACTTCCCCACTAGACATACATAGAAATAAATTGATTGAATTGGTCACATGCATAAATATAAGTCCATTCATTTAATTAACCAATTCGAGAAAATAATATCCATTCCAATAACAATCCCTAATTCAAAACAAACCAAAACCAAACAAATTATTCCAAATACTTAGAAAAATTGTTCAAAATTAAACCACAAACCTAGAAAAATAGGAGGGTAGGGCCGACCACTCTTATTGGGTTTGGCCTCTAGGGGTAAACACCCTAAAAACATGTCTAATTTATTCATCCATAAGCGTTGACGCCTCCTGAAAATCCGATATCTCCATTGATGTAGTTGCATCTTCTGGATGATCCACATGTTCAAAGTTAGACTCATGACAGAAATGATACTTGGCAATAGCCTCGGAGGAAGCTTGACATAAGAGTGACCAATGATCCATTGATCCACAGCGATAGCACATGTCCAGTTCAGTAGAATCAGGATGAACTGGAACTTTGCCCTTATTCTTGAAGTTTGGGGCCTTATGGGAGAGTGGTTGACGCTGCTGGGTCACATTTATTCCCTTAGGTGCGGCACTTTGTTGACCTTGGGCCCGTGGTTGGGGTTGCCGCCCATTGCCACAGCTACGACGATTCTTTAGGCCATCTCCAACCGATGGCTGGCCAGAGGGCTCGTTTTAACCCTCTGGCCCTCCAAGATTCTCCAAGATATTAATATTTTAATTAACAGTACATGGCCATATTTGCCTTCGTCTCCAACCGAGGGCCAGATGGCTCGTTTTAGCCCTGTCACAAAAAATTGTCTCCAACCAAGGGCCATAGGGCCAAACATAATTTATTATTTAAAAACTACAACTTAAATTCAAATCCAACGGCTAAATGACGTCAGCTAGCCGTTGGATTTGAATTTTTTTTTGCTATAAATAGGGTGGATATTGGGATATAATTCACACAACTTTGAATTCAATCTATTTCAATTCAATCTCTTTCAATTCAAGTTTGCAATGAATTCCAACTTTGGATCCTCTTCAAATTCCAACTGGGGGTCCTCATCCAATTCCAAAAGAGAAGCAAAATGGGCGCAAATGAGATGAGAAGATATGGAGTCTGATGAAGAAGTTCAAGTAAGGCGCAACAAACAAAACATAGCAGCAGCCATGGCTGCGGCCATGGTTTGTCAGCCAACTGAGGAATAACCTCAATGAGGTGGCTCTATTGCTGGTCGCTCTTACAAACCACGAAACAGAGCGATGACGCATGCCAATCTGATGAACAACTACTTCGACCCCAACTCGGTGTACACAGAAGAGGATTTCAGACGTCGCTTCCGGATGAGGCGTCAAGTATTCGAGCGTTTACTTTGTGATGTCCAACAAGTCAATCCGTACTTTCGACAGAAGCGGGACAGAGCAGGCCGCCCTAGTTTCTAACCTTATCAGAAGGTTACTATTGCACTCTGAATGATGACCTATGGCTCCCCAGCTGATTCGATGGATGAAACCCATGAAGGAAAAATTTTGTGCTAGCTAAGAACATGTAAGAACATTTGAATACATATGCTAACAATTAACTCTTTAAAGTAGGCATGCATCCAAAAACAATTCATAAAACCCATGACTTTCAAAGCCTAGTATATGGTGAATCAAAAGACTCTTTAACAACATTAAAGAATATGAAGAATTTAGAGATTCTTTACCCTTGAAGCTCATCCTTGATTACACAAGGGATTCACCCAAGTGGAGGGCCTTCAAGTCACCTCCTTGCTCCTTGGATCTTCCTTGTGATTTCCTTCCTTTTAGTGCTCCTTTGCTTCTTTGAGGATTTGAGGATTAGTTCTCCAAAACACCAAAAGTTTGATGTCTCTATGTCTCTTCACCAAGGATGTATTTTGTGAGAATGAAAAATGGATCACTTAGGGAAGTAAATTTGCTAGATAACTATCCCCAAGTAGCTTAGAAAATCCTAATTAATAACAAAGCTATAAAGATGAATTTTTACTTCATTTCTTAGGTGAGTGGCAAACTTGCAATTAAGCAAGTTTTGACTACCCTCACCCTTATGGCCGGCCTAGGTATTGTTATTGGGCTTATTGCCCATTTTGTTTTAGTTGTCATACAACTTAAACATAATGGGCCTTGTGGACCAAAACACTTTTGGGCCCCGAAGCCCCAAAACCAACTTAAAAGCCCAATACGAACATTTCGTATAATTAATTAACTAATTAATTAATTTTGACCATTCTTCAATTAAACCATTTAATTGCTTATCCATTTCATTTAATTTCTTCACATATATCCTTATTTGGTGTGCGATCCATTAGGTTCCAATTAGCGAGGCAGTGGGCGATGTTACTCTTAACTATCGATTGTGAATTGAAACCTCATTTCAATTCTCCATTTTTGATGATTAGTGTTTGCTAATCAATAGGGCTTCCACAAACCATGAGTGACACCTAGCAGTATGTCATGGTTACCCAAGCTAAGTAGAATTGGTTGGAGAACCTATCCAGTTACAATTACAATGCAATACGGTCCTTCTCTAATACAATACTCTTAATCACATTGTTTAAGTGATAGTTTGTTTCATGTCTACTATCCAATGTGATACTTTCTTATATGATTCCCTTGAATATGATTTGGAACATCTTCCTTAGTCATATTCATTTGCTTTGGCCAAAGACTTTAGAATCATATTTTAGAGTATTCTCCTTCCACCATGGAAGGTTAGAGATCCCTTGTTGTGCATTCATATGCCTACATGACTAGATCACATGACCCCAACAATGCCGTGGACAATCCGAGGGAATGCCTTTGTCATGATCAAAGATCAAGGACCTAACCATTAGACATCTATGATGCCTCAGGTCTAAGGACTAATTTGCATATTGTAACCTTAGAGTTCGTACATGACATGTATGTTTGAACTCTCATTAATCGCAGTTCAGTGTACTCGATCACTCTTTCGAGCACCTATGTGTTTGTCTTAGTGTCCAACACCAAATGACTTGAGACTAGTTCATACTCACGTTTGAGTCAACATAACACATACTAACCTTAGCGGATTGTCAATGCCCAATTGGCAATCCTATGGCTAGGAACGTTTTAGGAATGAACATAAGAGAAAGGTCTCCTTAATCTAACTCATTAGATCACTTATCTCTTATGTCAAATACATCCCTTGGATTCTCTTATTGGTTAAACACATGATACAATAAATAGTGAATAACAATAAGTATTGCCCTTCCGTTAAACATATAAAAGTTTAACATATTAAGTATTCCAAAAAGCTATTACATCAAATGAGTGGCTTTGTGGGCATACTTCCAACAACCCATGGTATGTCTGAGTCTACATGCCTTGATAATCTTGAAGAATTTTGTGACACAATTGTTCAACTTTACAAAGACGAGTACCTCCGCGAGCCAAATCAAGAAGATCTGAATCGGCTCCTTCACAAAGCTAAAGACGTTGGGTTTTCGAGCATGATAGGGTCATTAGACTGCATGCATTGGGATTGGAAGAACTGTCCCACCGGATGGCAATGAGGCTTTAGCGGAAGGTCGAGAAAGCCAACTGTTGTGTTAGAGGCGGTTGCCTCATATGACACATGGATTTGGCAAGCTTTCTTTGGAGTCCCTGGATCCCAAAATGACATTACAGTTCTTGGGCGTTCACCCATCTTCAATAACTTGACGGAAGGTAAAACACCTCAACTTGACTACTACATCAACGACCGTCAATACAATATGGGGTATTACTTGGCAGATGGCATCTACCCAAAGTGGGCGACACTTGTCCAAGCCATTCCAAACCCTAGGAACGACGCGGAAAATTGTTTACCTTACACCAAGAGGCAAATATCAAAGATGTTGAGAGAGCTTTTGGTATTCTACAAGCACGGTGGAAGATCATCAGCGAACCGACAAGAGGGTGGAGTCGAGAAAATTTGGACTCCATCATGATGTCTTGCATCATATTACACAATATGATAGTGGAGGATGAGCGAGATGCGTATATTGATGGAGAGTCCGATGACGACCAAGAAGATCCAAATAGGTCAAGAATGGCTCGTGCAAAAATATATGATGAGCCTAATTTTCCTTTCAATCCAAGAACTGGTAGTATCTTTATAGATGAGTACATGATGCGCTATAGAATGATACAATCTCGTGTCATAAACAAGTACCTACAACAAGATCTTGTTGCACATCTTTGGGCCCAAAGAAGCATGGAGTAGGCATTTACGTTTTATGTTTTTAAATGTTTTTTAAAATGTTGTTTAAGTTTCATGTTGTATAATTTTTATGTTGGTTAATGTTATTTAATGTTGTTTCATATTGTTTAATGTTGTTTCATGTTACTTAATTTAATTTAATGTTGTATAATGGCTTAGGAAGTTATAGGAAAAAAAATAGAATTTAAAAAAAATATGAAACAAATTTTGTGAAATAGAAGTTATAGGAAAAAAATGGAATTTAAAAAAAAATATGAAACAAATTTTGTGAAATAGAAGTTATAGGAAAAAAATGGAATTTAAAAAAAATATGAAATAAATTTTATGAAATAGAAGTTATAGGAAAAAAATGGAATATGAAACAAATTTTGTGAAATAGAAGTTATAGGAAAAAAATGGATGAAACAAATTTTGTGAAATAGAAGTTATAGGAAAAAAATGGAATTTAAAAAAAATATGAACCAAATTTTGTAAAATATAAGTTATAGAAAAAAAGTTATAGGAAGTTATAGAAAAAAAAAAGGTTTAAATTCATAAAAACAAAAAAAAATTTGAATACAACGGCTAGTGACTGGCTAGCCGTTGGAATTCAAATTAGTGTCGGTTTTAACCGACACTGTTCAAACTGATATTACACTAACATTGCTATTAGTGTCGGTTATAACCGACACTAATAATATAGTATATATTATTTCTGTCGGCTATAACCGACAGAAATAACAAAGCATTAAAAAAAATAGCCAGCCATCTCTCCAGCCCTCTAGCCCTCTCCGATCCCGTGGAGCCCTCCTAGATTCCAGAGCCCTCTGGCCTAGCCCTCGGTTGGAGACGGTTTTCGGGCTATTTTCGACCCTCTAGCCCTCTGGACCCTTCGGTTGGAGATGGCCTTAGTCGTTTATGGCTACTAGAATAGGTCACATATGCTTCAACCTAAGCGTTCGAGCTAGTGGGTCGAGCTTGATGATTCTTCATCAAAAGTTTGTTCTGCTTTTCAGCGATAAGTAAAACAGAGATCAAATCCGAAAACTTGGTGAATTTATGTGCCCTATATTTTTGCTGCAGGACACTATTGGTGGCATGGAAGGTGGAATAAGTATTCTCCAGGATATCTGATTCGGTTAGTTCCACTTTGCAGAATTTCAACAGTGAACAAATTCTACAAACTTCAGAGTTGTATTCATTCACGGACTTAAAGTCCTGGAAGCGAAGATGCTGCTAGTCGTGTCTTGCTTCAGGCAAGTATATGTCTTTCTAGCGATCAAAACGGTCGGCCAGAGCAAGCAAGAGGGTGCGTGGGTCTTCCTCAACGATATACTAATTTGAATATAGTGGATTTAAGGTTCTTCGGGAACTCAAGTGTGAGAGTTTTGTTACTACAAAATTATGTGATGGTTCAAAGTATAAAAATAAATTATTGAATCGTTAATGTCCAAAAGTGATCTTCAGGTAATAATTTTGGATTCATTATCATATTAATGGACTGCATGACTCAATCAAGTACTCGTAATCCAAGTGGGATTGCAGTTATTAAATTGAAAATATGACTTCACCCCTGGAACATAGATTTTTCATCTAAAACCTGACATAATTGTTTTACTTGATTAAAACTCAGTGATTAGGATTCCCATAAGCATATTCCTTAATTAAGCTTGAATTCAAATATTTTACATGTTTCCAATGGCTAAATTATCCCTAATAACAATTGGATTTAGACATTTCTTTTCCTATTCTATATCAAGTTTTTTTTTTTTAAGAAACAATATTTTCTATACTAAAGGAGGGGGTGAACTTAGCCTCATAATGAACTAGCAATAATGAGGTCCAAATTTGCCTTTGGCGAAAATTGAAGCTAAGACCTCTCTCTTTCACAATTGTTCTTGCTTCTTATTTTTTGTTTGAAATTGATTTATTATATGCAACTAGGTAAATTTGTGCTTGTAAATATAGATAAATTAGTGTAAATATAGGTAAATTAGTGTATTTCTTATGTGATGTCATAAAATAATGTATCTATTATTTTCTCACCCTTTAGTTGTAATACTTCGTTGTATGAAAATAATGTGCTTATATTGTGTTGGTAGGTAATTATTGCACATGAAAATAATGTGCTTATATTGTGTTCCGAAGAGCCGCAATAGACCCATTAGCCCATGTCTATTGGGGAACATACTGATATGCGTGATTCATAATGATGTTGACTGATTGACCCTTGTCTATTGTGGAACAAATACACGTGATTCATAATGATGTAGCCACTACACTAAGTATATGGTCCCCATCTTACATGTACAGTACGTATGTGGTCCATATGTTAAATAGACGATACAATAAGTCCCCATGTTAAATGTACAGTACGTATGTGGTCTATTAGACCTGACTTTCGTGTCGTGTTTTTCATGTTCGTGTCGGTTTCGTGTCATACCCGATATTTTAACGGGTCATGTCGTGTAACACCCGTTAAAATAAAAGGGTAAAATGATCCGACCCGAAATCGACCCGATAATATTAACATGTATATGACCCGACCTGTTACCCATTAAGGAAAATATATTTTAAACCAATAAATAATTAAATAAAAAACATAATACTTAATAAGTATATATATACCATATTGTCACATCCAAAACATAAAAACGTATTTTTCTTTTAAGTATATTTTCATTTACCTAAAGTCTTTAATAGTTTTTTAATTAGTATAGAAGTGTAAAAAAATATAGAAAAAAATAATATAAACGCTCATAATGACAAGCTTTACAACTTTAATGAAGAGCTTAACTTCGAAATTCGCCACTATAATCATATAAATCATAGATCAAAATTTAATCGTTGATTGTTGTTTACATTTACGCTTCATTGTTCTTATCAAATTTTGTTTTTTCAAATTTTGTTTTTTGAAAACTTGATCTATTAGAGGATGCAGGAAGATGAACGGTTTGGATCGTTAATATTATATTTAGAGTTTTACGGTTAGTGAAAATATTACTTGATATTTATAAAGTTTCTACAAACTATATGACATCGACTCATATTTCAGTTAACCGTAAATATCGAAACGTGATATCAAAGATCTGAACCATTCATCTTCTTACATCCACCAGATGATCATGTTTTCAAAAAAGAAAATTTTTAACATAAAATTCAGTAAGAAGAATAAAGCGTAAATGGCAATCGACGGTTAAATATAAATTTAAGGTTTATAAATTATAATGTTGGATTTCGAAGCTGACCCCTTCATGAAAGTTGTAAAGTTTGTCACTATGAGTGATTGTATTTTATTTTTTTTTACATTTTTTACATTTCTACAATAATTATTATTAATTTTATTAATTTTTCCCTCAAATAAAAAATATTATTCATGAAGGTTTGGAGGATTTTAAAAATCTAAATGATAATGTAAGTGTAACCATTATCTACTCGTGGAGGAATAATGATGAATTACGAGTGTTTATATATTCTTTCACATTTTTCAGACTTGTATGTATGTTTTCTTAGTTCTTGCCTGTCACAGCCCGTCCCGGAAGTACTTTTGACGGGAATGTGAAATGCCGGTTATGCCCTTGACGTTACTAAGGTACGTCTGTGTGAGATTTTATTGGTTCAAATATTATGCTAGGGTAAAAGAAAAATATTATGTGAGTTGGTTTATTAATTTGATTTTTGTTAAGTTGATTAGGGAATTAGAAATGAGTGGTGTGGATTGGTTTGGACCACACAAGATCTCTCTCTCCTTCTCCTTCCCCGTGTCTTCTCTGTCTCTCTCCCTCGCGATCTCACACAAACACACACACCCAACGTACGGCACACACCCAAAACCCTCCAAAACTCGACGGATCGAGACAACCAAGGTATGCATCTTCATTCCTGAGTCCTTGTGAGTCGATTGGTACTAGTTTTAGACCGTGAAACCTTCGATTTCACGTGAACCCGAGACTCCCATTTTTTATCACTGTTCATGCACACGTAAAATGTCGTGTTTCAGGGAATTCTAAGCTTATGGTGAGCTTAGTGGGGTCCTAAGGAAGCTCGGAGTGCTTCGTTTGAAGGAATTGGACGTCGGGATCACGTGGTTCGAGTTTGGCCGATTTCTTGGATTTTTGGAAGGTACGATCCCGTGATATTTAGAGCTTTAAACTAGTCCAACGTGATAGTACTCACTTAGGGCTTCAATTTGGTGTAAAGTACGAGAAAAATGGACGAAAAACGAGTGAGAATAGTGAATTAGAAATTTTTCCCAGTTTTCCGGTGATCGGAGTCCGGCGAGGGTAGGTCGGAGAAGACAGTGGCATATTCCGTTAAAGTTAACGGAATATGCTAACGCTGTTAGTTAACTCTGACGGTAACCGTTAGCTTTTGACGGAATATTCCGAGGAATATTCCTGACGCCGTCCGCGACTTCCGTTAGGGCACCTGCGCGTGGGCCGCGCGTAGGGCAGTGGCCTAGCCGGCGCGTGAGGGCGCGTGGAGGGTCCAAAAATTATTCTAAAAATTATGCGACGTCCGTGACGTCGAGTAGGTCGATGTGGTATACCCAAATTGAGCATCGTATGAGAAATTATTACGAAATGTTGGTGATGTGCTTAAAAATAATGTTATTTTAGTTGTTTCTCATATAGGTGACGAGTATCCCGAGGACGAGCGTATCCAGGGACGTCGCGGGGGTTACGACCCATCGACATACCAGTGAGTGGGCAGTTTTGATTTCGTATTTACCTATATACATTTATTTTCTCAGAAAATACGCGTTCTATGAAGGTTATGAATTTAAATTGCCATGCATGAAAACATTGAAATATTTGATTTGATAACTGATATATATGTGCGTGAATTGACGCGGTGGACGCTCAGGTGAGTTTATTTATTTCCAGCTGAGTTAATTATATTGAAATTTCATTGAAAGCTCATAACCTGCCCTTAGGTGTTAATGCTTATATTAGTATTCACCACACCGCACGTTCGCCTTGGATCCAAGTAGGTGGATGTCGTACAGACCATGTGAGGGTTCCGACATGCCAGTCGTACAGACCATTAGAGGGGTTCCGACTGGTGGGTGACTTTAGATTATGTGCACAGCTGATGGATGTGAGAAGCACTAGAGCGTAATTATACACCTGTCATTGCACAGACTACCTTATGTAGTTCCGAGTGGCGTGCAGAGTTAGACCGTACAGGTCACCGATGTGACTCCAGTTAGTGTGGATGTTGAGCTTTAGAATCAACCGTACAGGACCATTTTAGGGTCTCCGGTTGACTTATTATTCACCTGATTGACGTTTACGCATTCATATTATATTTTGGGCATGGCATATCATATTTGAGATATTATGTTGATAGATGATGAGTTGAGTTTTGATGATATAGATATGTATATATGTTTATATACTATTTTCTGGGAAAGTATACAGGTTTTACAGTGAGGAGATAGAAATGATTTTAATGAAATGTTTTTGGTAAAATCTTGATTTTACTGACCCACTCATTTTGTTTTGCGCCCCTCCAGGTTCTAATTAGCGGTTTCTGGTGACTCTCGAGGTCTATTTTCGGCATTCTGACAGACACTTGACATGTAGGACTCGCCCGAGGGTGATGTACTATTATTTTAGTCCTACTAGAATGCACTAAAACCTATGCTCTGAATTTGTGTGTTTATCTTAACTCTCCCGTTACTCTAGTAGGTTGTTCATCTAGAGATTTGTTTAAATTCCTTCGTATTTTCTATATTCATGCTTCCGTGTCGCATTATTGGTTTCGTCACGCTCACGTGACGGCCAGCACGCCTTGATCCTCTGGATCGGGGTGTGTCAGTTTGGTATCAGAGCCAGGTTGCAGTCCTGTATAATTGTTAATGCCTTAACGATCTTTTGATGTTTTCTGTCAGAATTATGCCGCCTCGTAGAGAGCGTAGGGAGTCCCGCCGCACTTCTGAACCTAATTTCCCGGATATCACTCAGATAGGGGAAGCAATGGCTCAGGCTTTTCAGAATGCAATTCGTCCTCATCCTCCACCTCAGAGGACACCCCTGGAGACCATGTACAATTTGAAACTGGATCGTTTTATGGGTAATGAAGGTCACGAGGGGGCAGAGAAATGGTTGGACCATATTGAAAAGACGTTTCAGGTGATGCAAAGTCAGGGAAATCTTCCTGATAATAGATGGGTTGAGACCATTACTTGGTTTTTGGGCCGAGAGCCGGCAGCTTGGTGGGTAAACCAGACTAAGTTTATGGCACCTGAGAGTGCAGCTGATTGGGCAGTGTTTAAAGAGAATTTTATGAAGAGGTTTGTCCCTCCAGAGTATATTGATCGCAAGAAGCAAGAATTCACCAGGTTGAAGCAAAAAGATATGTCAGCTCATGAGTACTACAGAAAGTTTACTGATTTGTCTCGCTATGACCCTGATACAGCTGATAATCAGGTAGAGATGCTTCAACGTTTCAAGTTGGGATCTAAGAAGAAGTGGCGTACCTTTGCCAGTGCACTTCCCTGTGTCGATTACCATGAGTTTTTCGAGATTTTGATTAGGATTGAGGACTCTGATAACCTTCCTGACAGTGAGGATGACGAGGATAAGAATGATGGTCAGAAGAAGAATGATAAAGGTAAGGGTATCTCCATTCCGGGACCTCGACAGACGCACAATTTTAAGAAGAGTTGAGCGAGTTCGAGTTCTTCTAGCGGGGGATATAGTTTTACTGGCCCGAGGAGAGGTGGTTGAAGATTTTCTGGTGGACCCAGATTTCAGGGACAAAGGGATTCTGGTGGTGCTGGTGGTTCTGGCGCCCCGTGGTGCCGCCGTTGTAATTTTCGTCATCATGGTGAGTGCAGGAGAGGTAGTGGTGGTGCTTGTTATACTTGTGGACGAATGGGACACCGGGCTTCTCAATGTCCCCAGGGTCAGCAGAGACCTCAGCAGACCACTATGCCACCTCAAGCGCCGGTTCAGCAGAGTTTTGGATCAGGCAGTTATGGCCAGTCGGGTCGTGGTGGTGCCTACCATTACCAGGGGATGTTGCTCCTTATGCCTTTGGACCTTATCAGTATCCCTAGGAGCCTTATTCTCAGGACTTTGGAGGTTATTCTTCTTATTCATCCATGCCAACTGGTGGATCTCAGTGGCATCAGGGAGGCCAGCCCCGTCAGGGGGAAGTTGCTACTGGTGGTGTAGGATCATCCAGGCAGCCTAGTCAGTCAGGCCAGGGACGTAATCCTCAGGGACGAGGTAATCAGGGCAGTAGAGGCCGAGGTGGACGACAGCAAGCTCAGGAGCGAGTTAATCATATTTCACTACATGAGGCTCAAAACCATCCAGACTTGATCATGGGTACGTTAAATGTTCTTGGTCATTTTGCTAAGGTTTTGATTGATTGTGGTGCTACGCACTCTGTGATTTCTCATACGTTTGCTCAAGTGACCCAACCTCACCCTTCACCTCTAGGATTTGATTTAGAGTTTGCCATGCCTAGAGGAGATAAATGTTATGTTGATAGTGTGTATCTTGGATGTCCAGTGATGGTAGAGGGCGTAGTTATGCTAGCTGATCTTATTCCGTTAGATATTGTGGATTTTGATGAGATCATAGGGGCTGATTGGTTGCATTATAATCGTGCCCATATTGATTGTTATGGGAAATCAGTTACTTTTTATCGCCCTGGACTACCCGAGGTTACTTTTGTGGGCGAAAGAAGTGGGGTGATACATGGTGTTATTTCTGCCATGAGAGCAAAGAAATTATTATCGAAGGGTTGCCAAGGATATTTAGCACACGTGGTGTTAAGTGATACTGCTCCTACTAGTATAGAAGAAGTTGGTGTGGTCAGACATTATTCTGATGTATTTCCTAATGATCTGCCGGGGTTGCCGCCAGACAGAGAGGTGGAATTCTCTATTGATTTGGTTCCAGGTACTGACCCTATATCTCTAACTCCTTATAGAATGGCTCCTGCTGAGTTAAGAGAATTGAAAATTCAGTTGCAAGAATTGCTTGATAAAGGTTTCATTCAACCTAGTTCGTCACCTTGGGGTGCCCCAGTATTATTTGTGAGGAAGAAAGATGGAACTATGCGGTTATGTATTGACTATAGGCAATTGAACCGGGTAACGATTAAAAACCGTTATCCATTGCCTCGTATTGATGATTTGTTTGATCAGCTAAAAGGTGCGTGTGTATTTTCTAAGATTGATTTGAGATCCGGTTATTATCAGTTGAAGATCAAAGATGATGATGTACCTAAGACGGCATTCAGAACCCGTTACGGACATTATGAATTTTTGGTTATGCCATTTGGGTTAACCAATGCACCTGCAGCTTTCATGAGGTTGATGAACGAGGTATTCCAGCAATATCTTGATAAATTCGTTATTGTTTTTATTGATGATATTCTGGTATACTCTAAATCTCAAGCAGATCATATCCGGCATCTTAACTTAGTGTTAAGGAAATTGAGGGAGCATCAACTGTACGCTAAGTTCAGTAAATGTCAGTTCTGGTTGACTGAAGTAGCATTTTTGGGGCATGTTGTATCAGCTCAAGGAATTCAAGTTGATCCTCAAAAGATAGCAGCGGTGGAGAATTGGGAACAACCTCGAACCGTCACTGAGGTACGAAGTTTTCTTGGTTTGGCAGGTTACTATCGACGGTTTGTTCAAGATTTCTCTATGATTGCCTTGCCGTTAACGAAGTTGACCAGGAAGGATGTTAAATTCCAATGGGATGAAAGCTGTGAGCAGAGTTTCCAGCAATTGAAACATTGTCTCACTCATGCTCCAGTATTGGTGCTTCCGGATGATAGCGGTAATTATGAGATTTATAGTGATGCTTCCTTAAATGGTTTGGGATGTGTTTTGATGCAGCATAATAAGGTGATTGCCTATGCTTCTCGGCAGTTGAAAAATCATGAAAGGAATTATCCTACTCACGATCTTGAATTGGCAGCAATTGTTTTTGCTTTGAAGATTTGGAGGCATTATTTGTATGGTGAGAAGTGTAAGATCTTCACTGATCACAAGAGTCTTCAGTATCTGTTTACCCAGCATGATCTTAATCTTCGTCAGCGGAGGTGGATGAAATTGCTAAGTGATTATGACTGTTCTATTGAGTATCATCCGGGTCGTGCTAATGTGGTAGCGGATGCATTAAGTAGGAAGCCTCAAGGTAGACTCAATGCTTTATATGCTAGTCGTGTTCCTCTTCTTGCTGAACTGAGGGCAACAGGAGTAAGGTTGGAGTTGGGAAATCAAAATGGAGCTTTTCTTGCTAGTTTTCAAGTCAGGCCAGTTTTGGTGGATCGTATACTCGAAGCTCAAACGGTGAATGAGGAAATTCAGGAGTTGGTTCAATTAAGAAATGAAGGGAAAAAGAAAGACCTCGGAGTTCGGGAATCAGATGGTATGCTCATGCAAGAAAACAGAATGTATGTTCCGAATAATGAAGAATTAAAGAAGGAAATTTTGGATGAAGCGCATTGTTCAGCTTATGCGACGCACCCGGGAGGAACTAAGATGTATCATACCATTCGACCATTTTATTATTGGCCGGGTATGAAACGGGAGATTGCTGAGTACGTGAGCAGGTGTATTATTTGCCAGCAAGTTAAAGCAGAAAGAAAGAAGCCTTTTGGGCGAATGCAGCCAATTCCCGTTCCCCAGTGGAAATGGGAAAATATAACCATGGATTTCGTGTATAAACTTCCTCGTACACGAAATGGATTCGACGGTATTTAGGTGATTGTGGATCGACTTACCAAGTTAGCGCATTTCATTCCAGTGAGGGAGAAGTATCCTCTGAATAAATTGGCTAAGTTGTTCATTTCGAAGATTGTAAAGTATCATGGAGTTCCAGTGAATATTATTTCTGATAGAGACCCAAGATTTACTTCTAAGTTTTGGGTGGCTTTTCAGGAAGCTCTTGGTACGCAATTGCTTTATAGCACTGCTTATCATCCTCAAACTGATGGGCAATCAGAATGGACGATTCAGACGTTGGAGGATATGTTGAGATCTTCGGTGTTACAATTTGGTGATTCCTGGCATGATCGTATAGACTTGATGGAATTTGCCTACAACAATAGTTTTCACTCGAGCATTAGTATGTCACCATTTGAGGCACTTTATGGTAGGGCGTGTCGTACGCCATTGTGTTGGTCTGAGGTTGGTGAAAGAGTGTTAGAAGGCCCTGAGATTGTAGATGAAACAACTCAAAATATTCAGGTGATTAAGTCTAACCTAAAAGCAGCCCAGGATCGACAGAAGAGTTTAGCGGATCGGCATACTACTGATCGAGTGTATGATGTGGGTGATTGGGTGTTTTTGAAATTGTCACCTTGGAGAGGTGTGGTACGATTTGGAAAAAGACGAAAGCTAAGTCCAAGATACATTGGACCTTATGTGATCACCGAGAGAGTTGGTGAAGTTGCCTACCGGTTGGAGTTGCCTCCGGAGCTATCTAAGGTCCATAACGTATTCCACGTCTCTATGCTTCGACATTATATTTCTGATCCTTCTCATGTGATCCCTCCTCAACCGTTAGAGATTAATCCGGATTTGTCATATGATGAGGAACCAGTCACGATCTTGGATTGGAAAGATAAGGTTCTAAGGAACAAGACGGTGAGTTTGGTGAAGGTGTTGTGGAAGAACCATTCTGTGGAGGAAGCTACCTGGGAGACGGAAGATCGGATGAGAGAGATGTACCCAAGATTATTTTATGAATATTAAGTGGTTTATTTGGTTATGGGAATTTCGGGGACGAAATTCTATAAGGAGGGAAGATTGTCACAGCCCGTCCCGGAAGTACTTTTGACGAGAATGTGAAATGGCGGTTATGCCCTTGACGTTACTAAGGTACGTGTGTGTGAGATTTTATTGGTTCAAATATTATGCTAGGGTAAAAGAAAAATATTATGTGAGTTGGTTTATTAATTTTATTTTTGTTAAGTTGATTAGGGAATTAGAAATGAGTGGTGTGGATTGGTTTGGACCACACAAGATCTCTCTCTCCTTCTCCTTCCCCGTGTCTTCTCTGTCTCTCTCTCCCTCGCGATCTCACACAAACACACACACCCAACGTACGGCACACACCCAAAACCCTCCAAAACTCGACGGATCGAGACAACCAAGGTATGCATCTTCATCCCTGAGTCCTTGTGAGTCGATTGGTACTAGTTTTAGACCGTGAAACCTTCGATTTCACGTGAACCCGAGACTCCCATTTTTTATCACTGTTCATGCACACGTAAAATGTCGTGTTTCAGGGAGTTCTAAGCTTATGGTGAGCTTAGTGGGGTCCTAAGGAAGCTCGGAGTGCTTCGTTTGAAGGAATTGGACGTCGGGATCACGTGGTTCGAGTTTGGCCGATTTCTTGGATTTTTGGAAGGTACGATCCCGTGATTTTTAGAGCTTTAAACTAGTCCAACGTGATAGTATTCACTTAGGGCTTCAATTTGGTGTAAAGTACGAGAAAAATGGACGAAAAACGAGTGAGAATAGTGAATTAGAAATTTTTCCCAGTTTTCCGGTGATCGGAGTCCGGCGAGGGTAGGTCGGAGAAGACAGTGGCATATTCCGTTAAAGTTAACGGAATATGCTAACGCTGTTAGTTAACTCTGACGGTAACCGTTAGCTTTTGATGGAATATTCCAAGGAATATTCCTGACGCCGTCTGCGACTTCCGTTAGGGCACCTGCGCGTGGGCCGCGCGTAGGGCCGTGGCCTAGCCGGCGCGTGAGGGCGCGTGGAGGGTCCAAAAATTATTCTAAAAATTATGCGACGTCCGTGACGTCGAGTAGGTCGATGTGGTATACCCAAATTGAGCATCGTATGAGAAATTATTACGAAATGTTGGTGATGTGCTTAAAAATAATGTTATTTTAGTTGTTTCTCATATAGGTGACGAGTATCCCGAGGACGAGCGTATCCAGGGACGTCGCGGGGGTTACGACCCATCGACATACCAGTGAGTGGGCAGTTTTGATTTCGTATTTACCTATATACATTTATTTTCCCAGAAAATACGCGTTCTATGAAGGTTATGAATTTAAATTGCCATGCATGAAAACATTGAAATATTTGATTTGATAACTGATATATATGTGCGTGAATTGACGCGGTGGACGCTCAGGTGAGTTTATTTATTTCCAGCTGAGTTAATTATATTGAAATTTCATTGAAAGCTCATAACCTGCCCTTAGGTGTTAGTGCTTATATTAGTATTCACCACACCGCACGCTCACCTTGGATCCAAGTAGGTGGATGTCGTACAGACCATGTGAGGGTTCCGACATGCCAGTCGTACAGACCATTAGAGGGGTTCCTACTGGTGGGTGACTTTAGATTATGTGCACAGCTGATGGATGTGAGAAGCACTAGAGCGTAATTATACACCTGTCATTGCACAGACTACCTTATGTAGTTCCGAGTGGCGTGCAGAGTTAGACCGTACAGGTCACCGATGTGACTCCGGTTAGTGTGGATGTTGAGCTTTAGAATCAACCGTACAGGACCATTTTAGGGTCTCCGGTTGACTTATTATTCACCTGATTGACGTTTATGCATTCATATTATATTTTGGGCATGGCATATCATATTTGAGATATTATGTTGATAGATGATGAGTTGAGTTTTGATGATATAGATATGTATATATGTTTATATACTATTTTCTGGGAAAGTATACAGGTTTTACAGTGAGGGGATAGAAATGATTTTAATGAAATGTTTTTGGTAAAATCTTGATTTTACTGACCCACTCATTTTGTTTTGCGCCCCTCCAGGTTCTAATTAGCGGTTTCTGGTGACTCTCGAGGTCTATTTCCGGCATTCTGACAGACACTTGACATGTAGGACTCGCCTGAGGGTGATGTACTATTATTTTAGTCCTACTAGACTGCACTAAAACCTATGCTCTGAATTTGTGTATTTATCTTAACTCTCCTGTTACTCTAGTAGGTTGTTCATCTAGAGATTTGTTTAAATTCCTTCGTATTTTCTATATTCATGCTTCCGTGTCGCACTATTGGTTTCGTCACGCTCACGTGACGGCCAGCACGCCTTGATCCTCTGGATCGGGGTGTGTCATTGCCTATACAAATACTATATTAGTTTATTTTAATTTTGGACAACAGCATGTTAAGTAAAATTTATCCTAGTAATGATAATAAGGAACTCTCATAATAAAAATAAATAATGACTAAAACTTTTTTTTTAAACTTATATAGAATAATAATACAAAACTATATATTTAATATAGAATATATTGTATATATTAATCTGGCTATTGTATTTTATAATAAATCTTTTAGTAATTAAACTTTAAAATTATCAAAATAAATTTTTTCTTAACGGGTCGAAACGGGTTACCCATGTGTTACCCGCGTGTATACCCGTTAAGAATCTGTTCTTAACGGGTCATCCGATAAGTTATCGTGTTGACCCAAAACCCGTTATTTTTGTGTCATGTCACCGTTTCGTGTCAGAAATTGCCAGGTCTAGTCCATATGTTAAATAGACAATACAATAAGTCCCTATGTTAAATAGACTACACGTATGTGGTCCATATGTTAAATATACCATAAGTGTATGCAGTGGCGAAGCCAGGATTTGCCAAGGAGAGAGGTGAAATTTAAAAGAGTGCAAGATTCAATTGAAGCGGTTACTTTTATATTGGAGAGTGCAAAGTTTTGAGTCCATATTCATAGCAGAAAATAGTCTCTCCACCAAAACGGTTGTAAGCGGTAATATCAAAGCCAATGTAATAAGCTTAAATTGGCTAGGTTTATATTCTAAAAAAAAAGACGCTAGTCAAGCAGCGGACTGGAACCTAGTAGCTAGGCGCCTAGGAGAGATCTAGGTAGGAGCCTAGTGTGATTTAAATGAATTTCTTTTATCGTAAAATAAGCATTATGTTGTAAGCCTATTTGATTGAACGATCTAGGGTTTAGAAAAAGAGAAGGGGCCGTCTATGGTTAGAGAGAAGAGAGAGTGATTTAATTGTGATGTGTATTTGATTCACCCCATTGTGCCTTTATTTATAGTAGTAGGATAGGTAAAAACATTTCCCTTTAGGATTACAACATTTAATAGGTAATCAACTCCTAATAGAAATATAAGATACATTCCCAGATTCCCTAGGATTTACATAATCACATTCATATTCTAAATATGACTGCAACACTCCCCATTGAGTGTGTAAATACTCAACAAACCATCGCATCAGATATTCAGCAGATAAGGTAGAATAGTTGATGAAGTCATCGGCACAACGGGTGATCGCGAGTCTCAAATTTAAGTGAAGTATGCATTTGTAGTAAAACTCACAAAAATCACGCTATGGTAAAACCCAAGGCATGGGAAAAACTCATAGACTAAGGAGAAAAGTGAGAAGTATGCATAATGTCTTATACAAACGTCAAATTGGACGAAGGTAGTGAACTCAATGGAGTATGATCATCCCAGAATGGGTGCCTCATTAAAACCTCGTTAGGTAGCAAAAACCCAGTGGGAAAAATGCTCCTAATCGTAGGAAAAATAGTACATTAAGATCATGTGAGTATGTTTCTAGATACTCCCCCTGAGTTAGACATAACTTCTAAATAAGAGAACTACAAGCGATTCAACTAAGATAATTTAAGCATTCTGATTCCTTGGACGAGCTTCTGAAAAGTAGACTTGGGCAATGACTTGGTGAAGAGATCGGCCAGGTTGTCCTGGGAACGGATTTGCTTGACTTCAATGTTCTGATGCTGTTGTTGCTGGTGTGAGTAAAAGAACTTCAGCGCTATATGCTTGACGTTGTCTCCCTTGATGTATTCCTTCTTCAACTGCTCGATACATGCCACATTGTCTTCAAATATCGTCATAGGAAGGTCAACGACTGATGTAAGACCACTAGTGCTTCAAATATGTCCCATAACTTCTCTCAGCCAAAAGCATTCGCGCGATGTTTCTTGCAGGGCGAGAATCTCAGCATGGTTCGACGAATTCGCAACTAGTGTTTGCTTGGTAGACCTCCAACATATAGCGGTGTCTCTAAAGGTAA
Source organism: Malus fusca (assembly GCA_035220775.1). Taxonomy (NCBI): domain Eukaryota; kingdom Viridiplantae; phylum Streptophyta; class Magnoliopsida; order Rosales; family Rosaceae; genus Malus; species Malus fusca. The sequence continues at coordinate 29,224,508 of CM069063.1, forward strand.
AGACATAGCCCGTTTGAGAACGTGACATGTGTAGGTCAGACAGATATCCAGCATCTGCTAACCAACAAGGCAAGAATCAATCCAAGAACCATAAGGGGCGGCAACACTCGAAGATTCGTGGGTATAGAACAGGCCCAAATCCGTTGTACCTTTGAGGTATAGGAAAATGTCTTTAACATCATTCCAGTAACTGCGTGTGAGCGCATTGTTGTATCTTGCCAAAATATTCACAGCAAAGGAGATGTCGGGTCTAGTGCACTGAGCCAAGTACAATAAAGCCCCAATTTCACTTAGGTAAGGAACTTTGGGTTCCAAAATCTCTTCCTCATCCCCCTTTAGACGGAAGGAATCTCGTTTAACATCTAGAGTCTGAACGACCATGAGTGTACTCGAAGGCTTCGCTTTATCCTCATTAAAAGAACGCAACACCTTTTAAGTGTAGTTCGATTAATGTAATAGGATTCCATGCGAACAATGCTCGAACTCTAGGCCAAGACAGTATCGAGTTTTACCAAGATCCTTCATCTCAAATTCTGATTTCAAGTGTGCAGCAATTTCCTCATGTTCTGCGGGAGTCCCAATGAGGTTCATGTCATCAACATAAACTGCAACGATTGCAAATCTGGAATGTGACTTCTTTATGAACACGCATGGGCATAATTCGTTGTTCACATAACCTTGATTTGTCAAATATTCAATCAGACAATTATACCACATCCGCCCGGATTGTTTCAATTCGTAGAGTGACCTCCTCAACCTAATTGAGAGAGCGTTTCGTGGTCTAGAACTATTTGAACCAGTCAATGGAAGTCCTTCTGGAACTTTCATGTAAACTTATGCATCTAGATCCACATAGAGATAAGCGGTTACCACGTCCATAAGCTGCATATTCAGTTTTTCAGAAACTACCAAATTGATTAGGTAGCATAACGTTATAACGTCCATTACGGGGGAATACGTCTCCTCGTAATCAATCCCAGGGCGCTGAGAAAAGCATTGTGCTATGAGGCGTGCTTTGTATCACACTATTTCATTATTCTCATTACGCTTCCTCACGAAAACCCACTTGTAGCCAACGGGCTTCACACTTAGTGCTGTAAGAACGATAAGTCCAAATACCTTACATTTCGTGAACGAATCGAGTTCAACCTAGATTGCTTGTTTCCAGTTTGACCAATCGGTTCTACGTCGACATTCATCCATCAACGAAACACGGTTTAATGTCATCGGTAAGCATGATGTCAGTAGCTACTGAATACGCGAATGCATCGTCAACCATCATCTCATTCTTATTCCAAACCTCATCCAATACTGCGTAATGGACCGAAATCTCGTGATTCTCGAAAGGTCGACATGTTTCATCTGAAGCATCACCGTAATCTAGAATAACCTCATGCGTTGGAACAGATGAATGATCGATGGTCGGATTCAAACTAGGGTCACTAGTTGGTGCCATTTTCCTCTTCCGAGGTTGTGAATCCTTTGAACCAAGGGGCCTGCCACGCTTCAGGGTCGGAGTAGATGATTGGCTAGCCGCCAATATACCTTGTCACGTGGAATGTGCGGCCTCCCCACCTTCAGGGACAGTCCGGCCTTCCCAGGCGGGTTGTTGATGTACACAGGGTACATCTATCCTTGCAGGTGTGTTTGCAATGGGTATATGTGATCTTGTCACTTTGCTAGATCATTAAAGCATCCAGCATGCTTTGAGCAATACGCTGAAGATCTATCATTTGTCGCACCTCAGTTTCAGACTGGGCAGTGCGAGGATCTAAATGAGACATAGTGGGAGCATACCACGACAATTCGTGGCGTTCTACGAGAATGTTAGCATGCTTATCTCCCCTTAATGACGGGAAGACTGTCTTTTCAAGGTGACAATTCACAAAACGTGTGGTAAAAAGATCTCATGTCAAGGGTTCTAAGTAACGAACAATTGATGACGAATCATAACTAACATAGATTCCCATTTTTCTCTGATGACCTATTTTGGTACGTAGAGGCGGTGCTGTTGGCACATAAATGGCGCACCCAAACACCCGTAAATGTGGGACGTCAGGCTCGTATCCAGTGACCAACTGTAACGGTGAATGTGGTTAAGTAGCGGTGCGCCTTAGGTGGACCAACATAGCTACGTGCAATATTGCATAGCCCCAGGCAGATACTGGCAGTTTGGTTCTCATAACCAAAGTTTGAGCTATCAATTGAAAGCGCTTTATGAAAGCTTATGCCAAACCGTTTTGGATGTGAAAATGCGGTACAAGATGTTCCACATCAATCCCTACTGACATGCAATAATCGTCAAACATTTGTGACGTAAACTCTCCAGCGTTATCCAGTCGAATCGACTTAATCAGATAATCAGGGTGGTGAGCCCTTAGCTTAATGATTTAAGCTAGGAGTTTAGCAAATGTGGCGTTGCGTGTGGACAACAAGCTAACATTTGACCATCTTGTCGAGGCATCAACCAACACCATAAATTATCTAAATGGTCCGCATGTTGGTTGGATAGGTAAACAAATGTCCCCTTGAATCCTCTAAAGAAACTTAGGGAGGTCGTGAATAATCTTTGTATATGAGGGTTGAGTATTCAACTTCCCTAAAGAACACGCTTTGCATGGCGGGAGTTTAGCATAGGGATGTAACTTATGCCCCGTGTGAAGATTTGAGGATATGGCGCATCATGTCACGTCCAGGATGTCCCAAATGGTCATGCCAAAGCAACAAAGTGTCCTGGAACTCAGGCATAGGGCCGGCCACACTGTGGGCTTCTATGCTGCGAATGGTTGTGATGTACAATCCACTCGGCAGACGTTTCAACTTCTCGTGAATATGCTTCTGGCCATATTCGTAAGAAGTGATACAAAGAAATTCAGAACCATTATCTTCAATGGTTTCAAGATGATATTGATTATCTCGAATATCTCTAAACTCAGCAACGTTCTTCCGGAACGTGGAGAATAGAGTGCCTTGTTAATGTTCAAGATTGTACCATTAGGCAACATGATACGTGCCTTTCTGTATCCTTCAATCAGGTTGGATGAGCCTGAGAGAGTTGTCAAATGAGCTTTCTTAGGTATTAAGTTAGTAAAATAGTGTCGTTCACGCAAGATGGTGTGCGTGGTTACACTATCTGCCAAACAACTAACTTCCCCACTAGACATACCTAGAAATAAATTGATTGAATTGATCACATGCATAAATATAAGTCCATTCATTCAATTAACCAATTCGAGAAAATAATATCCATTCTAATAACAATCCATAATTCAAAACAAACCAAAACCAAACAAATTATTCCAAATACTTAGAAAAAATTGTTCAAAATTAAACCATAAACCTAGAAAAATAGGGGGGTAGGGCTGGCCACTCCTATTGGGTTCAACCTCTAGGGGTAAACACCCTAAAAACATGTCTAATTTATTCATCCATAAGCGTTGACACCTCCTGAAAATCCGATATCTCCATTGATGTAGTTGCATCTTCCAGATGATCCACATGTGCAAAGTTAGACTCATGACGGGAATGATACTTGGCAATAGCCTCAGGGGAAGCTCGACATAAGCATGACCAATGATCCCTTGATCCACAACAATAACACATGTCCAGTTCAGTAGAAGCAGACTGAACGGGAGCTTTGCCCTTATTCTTGAAGTTTAGGACTTTAGGGGAGAGTGGTGGACGATGTTGGGTCACATTTCTCCCCTTAGGTGCGGCACTATGTTGACCTTGGGCCAGTGGTTGGGCTTGCTGCCCGTTGCCACGGCTATGACAATTCTTTCGTCATTTATGGCTCCTAAAATAGGTCGCATGTGCTTCAACCTAGGCGTTCGAACCAGTGGGTCAAGCTTGATGATTCTTCATCAAAAGTTGGTTCTGCTTTTCAGCGAGAAGTAAAATAGAGATCAAATCGAAAACTTGGTGAATTTATATGCCTTATATTGTTGCTGCAGAACAATATTGTTGGCATGGAAGGTGGAATAAGTTTTCTCCATGAGATCTGATTCGGTTAGTTCCACTTTGCAGAATTTCAACAGTGAACGGATTCTACAAACTTCAGAGTTGTATTCATTCACGGACTTAAAGCCCTAGAAGCGAAGATGCTGCTAGTCGTGTCTTGCTTCAGGCAAGTATATGTCTTTCTGGTGATCGAAACGGTCGGCCAAAGCAAGCCAAAGGGTGCGTGGGTCCTCCTCAGCAAGATACTCAGTATGCAGTGCATCATGGATGTGTCTTCGAATGAAGATCATTGCAGTAGCCTTCTGAGCTTCATCAACAGGTTTGTCGGCGATAGGTGCCTCGATGGTGGCTCTGATGCCCCTTGCAGTCAGATGGAACTTCACGTCTTGAACCCACTTCAGATAGTTTCTTCCAGAGACTTCTAGAGCGGAGAAATCGAGCCTGTTTAAGTTCGACATGTCTATAAAACAAAAGGAAAAACGTGAGTAGTCATATGGTAAGCCATAAACGTATATCATAGAACATACAGGTTCTGTAAACATGTATTGGTTTAATTGATGCATGAAAACTACATGTTTCATGTGGTATGTTTTGAATGAAAACTTCGGGTTTCAAAGGCACTAAATTTGAAACAACAAGTTCAATTTAGTTTTATGAACAATTAGTTCATAATGAGAGGTTCCTGCAAGAAACACAGAATGCAATATACTAATTTGAATATAGTGGATTTGAGGTTCTTCGGGAACTCAAGTGTGAGAGCTTCGTTACTACGGAATTATGTGATGGTTCAAAGTATAAAAATAAATTATTGAATCGTTAATGCCCAAAAGTGATCTTCAGGTTAATAATTTTGGATTCATTATCAGATTAATGGATTGTATAACTCAATCAAGTACTCGTAATCCAAGTGGGATTGCAGTTATTAAATTGAAAATATGACTTCACCCCTGGAACATAGATTTTTCATCTAAAACCCGACATAATTGTTTTACTTGATTAAAACCCAGTGATTAGGATCCCCATAAGCATATTCCTTAATTAAGCTTGAATTCAAATATTTTACATGTTTTCAATGGCTAAATTATCCCTAATAACATTTGGATTTAGACATTTCTTTTCCTATTCTATATGAAGTTTTTTTTTAACAAACAATATTTTCTACACTAAAGGAGAGGGTGAACTTAGTCTTATAATTAGTCTCATAATGAGCTAGTAATAATGAGGTCCAAATTTGCCTTTGGCGAAAATTGAAGCTAAGACCTCTCTCTTTCACAATTGTTCTTGCTTCTTATTTTTTGTTTGAAATTGATTTATTATATGCAACTAGGTAAATTTGTGCTTGTAAATATAGATGAATTAGTGTAAATATAGGTAAATTAGTGTATTTATTATGTGATGTCATAAAATAATTTATCTATTATTTTCTCACCCTTTAGTTGTAATATTTCGTTGTATTGAAAAGAATGTGCTTATATTGTGTTGGTAGGTAAATTATTACACATGAAAATGCATGTAAATAACTTATATACACCATATAAGTAAATTAGTGAATCAACGAATTCTAAATGGTACATTAATGATATATAAATAGACAAAACATTATGAAACTCATTGAAGGCGCAAAACAAGGAGTAAATCATCCTTATTGACATGATTGGAGAATACCTGTAATTTTGTAAAATGATTGCAGTAATGGGTCAACTATTTCTCTACCTTGCAACTCATATTAAATTTTGGGTTTTATTTAGAGGTTAAGAAGTGTGCGGGTATAGAACTCCCGAAAAAAAAAAATTAACAAACAGGTGAGTTTGCATTTATGAAATAAGAGTTACAAGTCTATAAACAACCTTTAAACCAGAAGTTCCCCCGCCATAGTTGTCGTACTGAACCGCGTGCATGGTCTCATTGGCCATAGTCTCTCAGTTGTAAGTCCAACCAACGTTCCGAAGAGCCGCAGAAACTTGAAGCTCCTCCCTCCCGGATTCTATCAAATACAGAGCTTATGCTACTACAGCAATAGACCCATTAGCTCATGTCTAACGGGGAACAAACTGATCCGCGTGATTCATAATGATGTTGACTGATTGACCCTTGTCTATTTGTGGAACAAATACACGTGATTCATAATGATGTAGCCACTACACTGAGTATATGGTCCCCATGCTACATGTACAGTACGTATGTGGTCCATATGTTAAATAGACGATACAATAAGTCCCCATGTTAAATGTACAGTACGTGTGTGGACCACACAGTGTGGTCCATATGTTAAATATACAATAAGTGTATGCAGTAACGAAGCTAGGATTTGCCGAGAAGAGAGATGAAATTCAAAAGAGTGCAAAATTCAATCAAAGCGGTTGTTTTTATATTGGAGAGTGCAAAGTTTTGAGTCAATATTCATAACAGAAAATAGTCTCTCCACCAAAGCGATTGTAAGCGGTAATATCAAAGCCAATGTAATAAACTTAAATTGGCTAGGTTTATATTCTAAAAAAAAGACGCTAGTCAAGTAGCGGACTGGAACCTAGTAGCTAGGCGTCTAAGAGATATCTAGGCAGGAGCCTAGTGGGATTTAAATGAATTTCTTTTATAGTAAAATAAGCATTAAACAATATTTACATTACTTTTTAAAAAGTAATACAATATTTATAGATAATGGGAGAGTTTAAGATAAATACAGTAGGGGTCTTAAAAGAAATGGAAAAAAAAACAATACTTGAGTACTCACAATTTAGTACCAATTTTACTCACTAGACTTTGTGGCCCAATAAAATTACGACAACTATCATTCTTAACTCTCTAACCAAATAACAACAGATCTACTATTCTAGCAACCAAACACTTTAGGGGCGCGTTTACTAATCCATAATCAGATTGAAGGGAATTGAATTGAGGAGAAATCAAATTGATGAGGAATTGGATTGAGGATGAAACAAAATTAGATTCCGTACTAAACTAACTGTAATCGGAATACAAATGATATTAGTTCCATATATATTGTTTACTAGTTCACTAGAATCGGAATTAAAACTAACTTGATTACTAAATTGTCCTTGTTTAAATAAATTATTTTTATGCTATAATTATTGAAAATTAAGTTTATCTAATTAAATATAGGCTTATTATGTTAACACCTCACATATTTTTGAATAAACTCCACATACTTAATGCACCTCACATTTGCTTTTTTAATTAAAACTTATCTTAATAAACCCCACATACTTCCCATAACACCCTCACACCCCACATTCTCAACATACACCTTACATTTTCTACATACACCTCCACATTCTGCAAATCTTATAATTCTCATTCTTGCTTCTGTGGTTTTCATTATTTTCCATGGAAATCTTGATCTTTCGTTTCCTTCTTTTAGTGTTTGTCCAACAAACATTTCTGCTACTTCGGCTTTCTCTTTGCTTCCATTTAACATGTTGAACTACCTCCTTTCGATGACTCCTGTTAACGTAGGGGATTGTGCTGGCATCTTGGTTAGGAGTGATGGTATTCACTCGCAAAGTGGAAAAAAATGAAATAAAACAGGCTTCGGGGGTTTGGACGCCTCAACGAAGGTTAATGGCTTTACCTGTTCAAATACTGGCTAATCAACATTGAGAGTATTACAGTAAGAGGACATAAAAAAACATGGATGGGGATAATTAGGAAATATATAACAACATGTGATTTAAAATAAAAATATGTCCCAACGTTGTAAATGGATCGAGAAGCATGATTAGTTGGGACAAGGTCCTATTATCATTGAGGTTTATATCAGACTTGCCATGGGGAAAATGAATCAATGTTACCTTTCATTTCCAGAACTGTGATGCTTTTGACAACATATGCAAGCATACCAAAACATGTTTATCATTCACTGGTCACCTTTTATTTTAAACTACTACTGGAAGAATCCTTGATAGATTAGAGACTAATATATATACTTGTATTGAGAACAAAATAATAGTAAATTAAAAAATAAAAGTAAAAGAATACATAAATTACAAGTATTCAACAAGTTTAGAGTTTAAAAACACATTAATATAGGGTTGTGATTTTCACACACCCTTGACTACTTTTCCCACACCCCTCCCTATTTTTTAGTACTTAATTGGTATCCTACTATTTAATCTTCCATATATACCCCTCCCTATTTAATCTTTCATTAATTACCATAAAAAAGTAGGAAGGGTATATATTGAAGATTAAATAGTAGGATACCAATTAACTATTAAAAAATAGAAAGGGGTGTGGGAAAAGTAGTTAAGGGTGTGTGAAAATCACAACCCATTAATATAAACATATATTATTTTGGGCCCAAAAAAATGGCATATTATAATCATAAAAGGCCTAGCCCCACCAAAATATTTACTTTTGTATTCATTTCACCTCTTACCTTCGTCAGCCGTTTCTGCAAAATCCAAAGAACCATAAATGGTCAGATGCATCAAGAACCCAAAGAAAGCCAAAAGCAAGGCCAAGGTTGACTCCAAATTCCACTACCTTCTCCGTTGATTGTTTAATTGTTTAATTATTTTAATAAAGTTAGGGTTTTGTCTTAAATTTTTGTTTAGGGCTCAAAGAAAAGAGGTGGATCTCCTTCCTCTTCGGGACCATCGATGCTGACGAAGGTATGGCAACCGCCTAGCGAGCCGCCTAGACCGCCTAGCAGCTGCCTAGGCGCCCGCCTAAGCCATCACCGATTTTCTCTAACGTTTCGCTCCAAATCGCCTCGAAAGCCCAACGCATAGTGCGTAGGCGGCCGCTTAGGCCGCGTTTTTTAACACTAGTTAGAATGTAACTTAATTAAAATAGATCAAAGTATGGCTTTGGTAGGTGAGAAGCCACCAACATCCATATTTAATATAGGGACCATACTTATTGTAGGGCCTACATCATATAACCATCCCAGGGTGGCTCAGTGGTTGGGTACGAATTCCAGGCTCGTATTCCGCACGGTACGTCTTGAGTTCGATTCCTAGCGCTGGTGAATCATACGATGGTGGTAAAAGGGAGACTAAAATTCCTCTGTGAGTTTTCCTGGCTCCCAAAAAGGTGGACTACCGTGACGAAGCCAACTAGTCCATTTTTTGAAAAAAAAAATACACATGATTCATGTTAATATAATAAAATCAATATTTTGTCGATCTTGTATTTCCACAAACTAATTCATGTTATCTGTATTTTTTTGATCTTGTATTTCCACAAACTAATACACTACTACGAAACCATTTACTAGTGTCAATATGATAACCGACAAGAAACGTATATTACTGTCAGATATTAAGCAAAATCCGACAAAAAATGGATGCATGATAAGCTCATATTTATATATATTTTACATCAAATTATCTTGTCTTTTCTTAGTTATTTCCTCATATTTTTATGCTATTTACTTTGTTTTTGTGTTTTATCGAATTTATCTAGCTAAGAAAATAAAAATAGCACAAGTGTGATTTTAAGTAATAAATTCGTTGCATCATATTTTATGCTTAAAGATGTGCAGTTAATATACTTAATATTTCTAATGCCATAAATTTCAGGCTGTGTATTTAAACTGGAGAAAGTGTCAGAAAACAAAGGAATAAAGAAATAAAAAAAGCAAAGAATGACATGCTGATAGGAACCAGCGAAAAAGGAAAGCAAAAGGAATAAAATGATATATATAAAATAAAGAAGCAGGAAAAGAAGACTTGGTGCTGGCAAGAAAAAGTGAAGCAAAAGAAAGGAAATAAATAAAAAAAGGATTAACAGCAAGAAAGAGGCCTGGCGGGGGACTTGCACGCTGCCTTTGCAGCTTGGCAGCAAGAAAACCAGGTCAGAAGCACGGGCTGACTGTGCAGGGCGTGCGGAAATGTAAGCAGGAAAACGTGGAGGACAGTGAGGACGCACGAGAGGAAAGCTGCCTTGTGCAGCTGGTCGAGACATGCGAAGAATAAAAACCTTGGCAGCTGGAAAGAAGAAGAGACTGGGAGGAAAAAGAGGAGCTGCCTTAGGCAGCGATATAGAAGAGAAGGCAGGGGAACGCGGAAAGCGGAGAGGGGGACTGACGTCCTGGACTGAAGTCAAGGGAAGGAAGAAGGCTGCCCTTGGCAGCGTAGACAGCAAGGCAGGTCAACTACGGGGAAGAACTGGCTGAAGCAGCAGAGCACAGAGAGGAAGAAATTCATCATTCGGTGTTATTCTTCCTCAAACTTATGTTTTATTTTATGTTTTAATTTGAGAATTATGTGTAACTAATTTTTAGTAGTTAGGGGCTGTTTTGAAGTCCCGAATATGATTGTAAGTTTGTTGTGATATTTTGTTTGAATGACTTTTATGGAAGGATGAAAATTGTTTCACTACTTATCTCATTGATAAATTCTTTATGTGTTTCTATGGATGCATACATAGTGAGCATATCTAGGATTTTAATGCTATGAACATATGTCTGCCTGCCCTTGTTGAATGAGGACCTACATATATTCTACAGTAGCACTTGTTAATTGTGGTTAACATGTGAATCGATTTCTAGGATAAGTAAGACAACACCAGTACTTACGATGCCTTGTGATGACTCAAACTCTTTTTATTCTTAATGATTTCTACTTGTTAAATCTATGAACACACCATTCTAGATTGCATGATAGGAACTAAGTTAAGTTGAAAACACCATTCTCTTAACATACTACGTAAGAAAGAGTAATAGGTTGTGTTCTAACATTGAGCCAACTTGAGCATCTTCATCCGGAAATAAAAGGGATTTGAATGAAACGTAACATACTTGCATGATTATTTGGTGGTGGATAGCATGTCCCCTAACTCATTTTCTTAACTTGTGAATTAAAATCTATTGGTATTATTTAAAATCAGTTTCTGTACTGTTTTTGTACGATTTAATTTAAATAGCAAATCAACTCCAAAAATCCCAAAAATTTGTGTGAACATAGCTCAGTGTGTCTAGTTTATTTGTATAAAATTTCGTTGCATTTGGATAAGTTTAAGTTAGTCTAATAATTATTGTTTGGGGGCTGGTCAGTGGAGACAGCCATCCTGTGTTTGTGACATTTTAAGTATTTGGATAAAACAATCTTCTGCGGGAAAGACCTTTATTTTCATATGCTACAATCGACAAATTTTAGTGTTAATAAGGAAAATCAATAGGATTATTGTGTGCTACTTTGTGGTGCGTTATAATTGCTACCAATGCAGTGACGGTTATAATAAGTGAAAGAATTGCTAGCGTTAGGAAATGAATTTTCCAACAGAAAATACTCTAAAACAGACAGAAATTGTGTCGGATATAACCGACAGAGAATACATTAATACTGAATAAATAAGAGCATTCTCTGTCTGATAAAACCGACAGAAAATATATTAATAAAAAAAATATAAACCACTTTCTGAATCATTTCTTTCCCTTTCAAGTTGGCCTTCCCTGCATTCACTGCATTTTCTAGCTTTGAGATGTGCAACGTTCCTCTAAGGTACACCATATTCTTCAATTCTTCAAGTTTGTTTCCTATTTCGCAGCTAACCTGAATATATATATATAGACAGAAGTTTGACCCCCAACAACAAGAAAATGATTGGAAAGATAGATAAATATATTTGAAAAAGAAAAGAAAGGACAAACCGGAAATTTGGGCAAGTTATGCAGCCGCCTACACTACTCCCAGGGGTTACAGTTCAAGCGGTGCTCCTGTTCTCTGACACTCTCCTTTCTTCACCACCTTTATCATCACAAACCTTGTCTCGTTGATCAGCTCATTATCTTTTCTCGTCACGTTTCTCTCGATCTTGACATCTCAGTTTGAGTACAAAAACTTCCATCAATCTCTTCGCTCAGGCTGCATTTAGGATTTGCCTTTCTTTTCTTCTCGCTAGTGACGACCATGCTCTCGTTCACTGCTACAGTTGTGCTCTTGATTCATCTCGATGAGGAATTGACAACGTCTCTCCTTTATGTTGTTGCCTTTTTTCCTGTGTTTGTATTTGGGCTCATACGACAACTTCCTTTGTATGCGGGATTTTCTCATGCTTTGATATTTCTATTTAAGAAAGTTAAGAAGTTTATAATTTCCATTTAAAACACAAACTGGATGTAATACAAATAATTTAAAACGTACTGGTTTCGAAATGTTGCTTCTCGAATTGTTCATCCATGGTGATTGAAGCAAGAAGGAGAATGGGAGAAGAGAAGGAGAATGAAATAAGAAGAGGAGAAAAGGGAGAAGGAAGAGGGAAGGGAGAAGGCACCAGTGCAAGAAAGAGATGAAGGGGTTTTATTTTGGAAAATTTTCATTACTGTCGGTTATAACCGATAGAAAAAAATGGCGGCAAAAATCCCCCCAAAATTCCCTCCCAAAATTTTAAATTTCCCCCTCCCCCCAAAATTTTGTTACGATTTTAAAAAATAAAATAAATTGAAAGGAGATATGCATTCTACGAAACTAGTTTCCATGATCTAACCGTCAAACTTGTTTGTAGATACTACAAGATCGCATACATAAAAAATCGTAAAAAAAAAAATTCTGAGATTAGGTAACGGAACAAAAGTTTTTGACGGTTATAAACGAAAAATCACAATTTAACGGTTATTTTAGCTTCGGTTTTGATGATTTTTTTACAGCTACACTCCTCGGTTCAATTTAAAATATTTACACTAGTGGATACCACAAAATCTTATTTTATACTTAATGGAAGTATAATATTAACTCTAAGTGTTTGTTTAATCTACCGTTTTGATGCGATATGCATTCTACGAAACTTTTTTCAATGATCCAACCGTCAAACTTATTTGTACACACTCCGAGATAGCATACGTAAAAAATCATAAAAAATAAACTTTCAAAGATTACGTAACGGAACAAAAGTTTTCGACGGTTATAAACAAAAAATCACAATTTAACGGTTATTTTAGTTCTGATTTTAATGATTTTTTTACAGCTACACTCCTCGACCCTATAAGAATGTAATGAATAAATTTGATCTTCAATTTAAAATATTTATACTAGTGGATACCACAAAATCTTATTTTATACTTAATGGAAGTATAACATTAACTATTTAAGTGTTTATTTAATCTACCGTTTTGACGCGATACACATTCTACAAAACTTTTTTCAATGATCTAACCATCAAACTTGTTTGTACACACTCCAAGATCGCATACGTAAAAAATCACAAAAAACAAACATTCAGAGATTAGGTAATAGAACAAAAGTTTTCGACGGTTATAAACAAAAAATCACAATTTAACGGTTATTTTAGCTCCGATTTTGATGATTTTTTACAGATGCTCTCCTCGACCCTATAAGAATGTATTGAACGAATTTGATCTTCAATTTAAAATATTTACACTAGTGGATACCACAAATCTTATTTTAAACTTGATGGGGAAGTATAACATTAACTCTAAGTGTTTGTTTAATCTACCGTTTTGATGCGATACGCATTCTACGAAACGTTTTTCAATGATCCAACCATCAAAATTGTTTGTACACACTCCGAGATCGCATATGTAAAAAATCGCAAAAAACAAACATTCAGAGATTAAGTAATGGAACAAAAGTTTTCGATGGTTATAAACGAAAAATCACAATTTAACGGTTATTTTAGCTCCGATTTTGATGATTTTTTACTGCTACACTCCTCGACCCCTATAAGAATGCAATGAATGAATTCGATCTTCAATTTAAAATATTTACTCTAGTGGATAAATCTTATTTTATACCTAATGGAAGTATAACATTAACTCTTAAGTGTTTGTTAAATCTATCAATTTGATAGGACATGCATTCTACGAAACTAGTTTCAACGATCCAACCGTCAAATATGTTTGTATATACTTTGAGATAGCATGTGTAAAAAATCGCAAAAAAAAAAACACAAAAACATTCAGAGATTAGGTAATGGGACCCTGAGTGAAAAAAAAAATTCAGAGATTATTCTGGCAGTCGCCCAAAATTTTGCTTTGTTCGTGTCGGTTATATCCGACAGGGCCATGAGTGAAAAAAAAAATTTAACCATGTGTTTATTTATTTATTTATTTTTAATCAATATAACATTTTAAAATAATAAAATAGTCAATTTATGTAGGTTATAACCGCCAGAATACTAAAATAATAACCGCTAGAAACTAAAATAATAAAATAATCAATTTTTTGTTGGTTATAACCACCACCATTAACTTAAAAACCGTCGGAATATGTTAAAAATATTTATAAAAAAAAAGAATTCAAAAATACTGGCGGTTATAATAATTTTATGGCTATTGCATCCGACACTAAATATCCATCATGAATTTATGTCGAATATAACCGACAGGATTTCATTGTTATCCGACACTAACTGAATGATGTGTCGGATATCTTTTATCCGACATAATGACTTATTAAACCACCACCATCATCCGACACCTAAAGCTAATATTGTAGTAGTGATACACACGTTATATGTTGTCAGTATTTTGTTGATCTTGTATTCTTGTTGAAATTTCATCTTCTAGAAAATTATGTTGGCCTGTCATATTTTTGTGACACTTAACCTAACTTTTCGATAAAGTTGCACATTTCGAGAAACGAAAACTATAATGAACAACTAGCATTTGCCTACACACTTTGTGTGTATGAACACATTTTTTTAGAAAATGAGAAGGAGAGAGAGAGAGAACGTGGGGGGGAGTGGGAGGTTTTTTCTTGTTTTTTTTATTTTAAATATTGGAGGTATTTTAACATTACCTATAGGTGAGGCTTCAATAAAAAAAAAAGTAAAATTTGGACCTGTGAAATTACATTATTGCTCATCATTTTTTTTGTGTGATAGAAGACTAAGTAGTCTTTTCACCCTCTTTTGGTTAACAAAGAGGGGTACATTAATTAATAGAGATAAGAATGAAAAAAATAACAGAAAAAATAAAAAAATTTAAGGAAAAATTAATATATGATTCCTAGTTTTTAATCTTCATATATTAACTGAGACCTTATTAGTTTTTAGATTTTGATCAAGGTCCCTAGCATTAATGTATTAATAAATTACATGTCAGTTACATAATTTTTTAAAATAAAAATTAGTAATTGATTTAGGGTTTTAATACTGACATCCTTATTAAACTCCTAATTAATTTTCAATTCAAAAATTTCCAAAAATATAAAAAATAAAATTAGAATAAGTTTGTACCCATTAATGTTTTATAAAAAAAAATTCAATTTTTTAATCTTATATGTAAGACCATCTCCAACCCTTGGGCTAAAAGCCAAATTTTTTAGCCCGGAAAATTTGGCTTTTAGCCCAGAAACATCTTTTCTGCTCCAACCCTTCTGCCCTAAAATTTTAGCCCGGAATTATTAAAGAATGAACTTATGCTAATTTTTTTCTTAAATCAATTTTTTTAAAAATAAATAAATATGTAGATTATTGTAAATTAATTTTATGAACATTTTAATCTAAAAAAATTTAAATTCCGATAAACATTTGGCATTTAGCCCGGGGGGAAAGCTGGGGGGTATTTGGCCCAGAAATAACATTTGGCATTTAGCCTAAAATTTTAACATGGGTTGGAGAGTGTTTGGGGGTAATTTGGCTTTTAGCCCAGGTTTGGAGATGGTTTAACCATTTATATAATTCTTCTATTTCTCTAATCTTAAATGTACTTATTCTTAGATATACCAATTTGTTATCTATAAAATGTACCTTTTTTTATATATAAAATTCATTCAATATTTTTTCTAATTCATTTTTTTAATTTATATGGGTACATTCTATTTCGTTTATTTGAGAATGAATTCATGTCAAGTTTAATAGAAGAAATTTAATATGTACCCATGTTTTGGTGCAATAATTTTTTTGTTAGTTTTGATGAACGTACCCATGTATGTGCATACACACACAGACACACACACACACACACAATATATATTGGAGAGTATAATTTATCTTTAATATTTTTTTATCCCATAAATTATAGGTTTTATTTAAAATCTCATTAATATAAATAACTACAAATTTCATTTTTAATTTAAAAATAAAATAACCTATATAGAAATACATTATTACATTAATGTCAGAGACTTCGATAAAAAACTGAAAATCACAAAAGTTTCAGTAAAAAAACATTGATAATTAGAGACCACATCCAAAGTCTCCCAAAATTTAATGACTGAGGCAATATCGGATTCAAAATTTAAACTTTGGCTCTTTTAATTTAAAAACCTAAATTTTTAAAATTGAAATTTTAGCACGCGAGCAAATTTCAGTTGATTCATGGAGATATTTCATCGAACACTTAATGAGTTTGTTGTCGTCAGATGAACTATATTACGAATATGTTAACGGATATTAACATTTGCTAAAGCTATATAATGAGTGCTATTGATAGCATTCGTGGTTAGATTTTGCTTCGTGATCATGGCAAAGCTTCAACAAGTTCTGAACTCAATTGCATTATTATATTCTATGCGTTTTGGTCAACAAAGTTAGGCTGAAAGAATAGTTCACATAACATATTTGTCTCCTGAACAAGTCTTTCTTCCTTAATTTTTCAATATTGACAAAAACAAAAAAAAACAAAAAACAAAAAAAAAAGCTACGAGATAATCATACTAACTGAACAAGTTGCTCCCATACAACAGTTATCAGTGTTGACTCGTCACGCGCACAAAGCTTTCGAACAACTATAACCAAAAGGGGTGTGCTATCCACACATCCCAAATTACTTCTCACACACCCTTATTAATTTTTGTGCGTTGATCTTCTTCAATTCATCCGATTCGACAGCCGAAAATTAGAAGGGTGTGTGAGAAGTAAAATGGGGTGTGTGGATATCACACCCCTAACCAAAAAGGCCCACATTTCTCAAACTGTCTCGGAAGTTTTACTACCATGGCGGAGAGCTTATGCATGCGGTTCAAGTACAACCTACTATGGAAGTGTTTAGAGATTGAGATGAAGTGGTGATTCGTTAAGTAAATTTTATGTTTGTTGCGGACACTGTTTTAAAAACTCCCACCTAAGTGCTAGTCAGCTGACGACCGCCCCGATTAATCCCTAAACGTTTCAAAATAAAAAATGGCACCTAGACCTACCTAAGTGCCTATCTAGACCGCCTAAGCGCCCTAGCCCGTCCAAACCCGCCTAGGTCGTGACTCACTTAGAAAATAGATAACTTTCGGTTTGCTTTTTATTTTTTTCAATAAATTGTAAGAGATTAGTCGAATACTTAGATGAACACACATTATATGCTTGTTCTCCATGTTTTTATTATGATTCAATACTTTATAATATGTATGTCATTCTATTTTGTAGTTTATCGTGAAAGTATATATTTTTTAAGTATAAGCATAGACACTTAATTATACGATATATAATAAATTTACTTAAATTCGTTTATTCTGTTTAGACCCTTGCCTAGCCATCTAGGATCTGACCCCAGGCCACCGCCTGGCCTAGCGTCTTTTAGAACTTTAGTTGCAACACATTGAGGTTCCGATTCCCGCCCTAAGGAAGAATGAGGTTTTGCTGAAATTGGAAGCAGATGGTCTCAACCAGTTGATTGGAAAATCAGAAAGGCGAGCTGCGGCCTCTTTTCCCCGGCAATTTCTCACAAATACCTGGTAATTCTGTTTCTCATGTGATTTGTGATGTTTTTATAATTTTTTCTCTTCAACATTCGTAAATAAAACTTATGCCAGAACACTAAATATAATCTCTCATCTGTGCTCGATTCGTACGTGGAACACGTCCAGCGTTGTGGGTTGATGGATTAGTAGGATTCTGTAACAAAATTATGTTGAAGGATGAGTTGTTTTGGGAATTTTAGCATTCAATGTCTTTGAGCTCTAGGCTGCTATCTGTAGTGCAAAATCTTTAGTGTAGACGGTTTTTAATTCTCCTCTCTCTCTCACATGACATGACCAGCAACTGATGTGGCCGGAGAGGTTGTAGAAGTTGGACAAGGTGTCAAAAAGTTCAAATTCGGTGACAAAGTTGTTGTACTGCTCAGCCATTTCGTAAGTGCTCGATCGACTTATTCCCCTTTTCTTTAAGAGCTACTTGTTTATGCTTAGGATTTTCACATGTAAAATTCATGTGTTTGATAGAGTGGAGGAGGACTGGCTGAGTTTGCTGCAACTAATGAGAGATTAATGGCTGCTAGGCCACCTGAAGTTTCAGCTGCCGATGGCGCATGCCTACCGGTTGCCGGCCTCACAGCTCCCCAGGCTCTCACCCAATGTGCAGGGGTCAAGCTTGACGGAACTGGTCAAAATAAAGAACATATTGATCACTGCTGCCTCTGGTGGCGTGGGGCACTATGCAGTCCAACTAGCAAAGCTTGGGATACTAACGTTACAGCCACATGTGGGGCGTGTAACATCGAATTGGTCAAGAGCTAAGGGGCAGATGAGGTTCTTGAATACAGGACTGCGGATGGGGCAGCTCTAAAGAGCCCATCTGGACGAAAATATGATTTTGTACAACTTTTGAGTCTAATTTGAATGCAAAAGGGAAGGTTGTAGACATTTCTCCGATGTGAGTTCTTTAGCTACTTTTGTAATGAAGAAACTCACCTTCTCGAAGAAGCAGCAGGTGCCACTGCTCATGATTCCCAAGGATGTGAACCTGGAGTATCTTGTTAAGTTGGTGAAGGAAGGGAAGCTGAAGCCAGTGATTGACTCGATGCATCCTCTGAGCAAGGCTGAAGATGCTTGGCTTAAGAGTATCGATGGCCATGCTACTGGGAATATCATTTTGGAGCTTTAAGTAGACAAAATATATTCGGACACTGCACTTTTTTTGGGACTAAAGTAAAGTTCATGTACTTCTATACAACAATGTATTAGTACCCCATGAGTTGAGACCAAGCTTTAAGCTTAGCCGAAGCATTTAGTTGAACATTTCCACACAAAGATCATGCCTTTCAATACCTACAAGTATACAACTAATCGCAGTTTGTCTGTCATCTCAACGCAAACAGAGCAGACAGAAAGTAACTGGAACCCAAATGAACAACCTTGAAACATTTTGATCTCCCAAGTTAAAATCTTATTCGGCCACAATATAAAGTCTCCTTTTCCATTTATTATTTCAATCTTACAAACAACTCTGCAAGTCAAAATTTTTAATTCCCTGCCCCCATCCTAATATTGTTCAAATCTTCGAACGTAAGAAACCACCTTAAAAGCCTAATTCCCTCCATCAATTCCAATCCTAAACATGAAAATACAAACTTAAAAACTATCCATATACCAAATTTTAGAATGTAATCGTATCAGTTTATAGTATTTGATTAAAGCACAACAATCAACTCCACTCATCTATCTAACCCTGGTTCCACTGTAGCGAGTGCATTTTCGATCACCGCCCTTGAGAACTCCCGTTGATTTCTTTTCTTATGTATGTACTTTCCTGTTGTTTATGATTCATTGTTATTACTCTGCGCAAAATTGTTAATTTTTTCAAAGTACTCAAAGTATTATCATTAACTTACCAAAATTTGGAAGTAACTGTTGTGGCCTATTTAACTGAAGGGGAATAGGGGGTGAATAGGGGGTGAGGCAAGAGAGAGTATGGAGAGAGTGTAATGATTTATTATGTGAATGTTATTCCCACTACGCAATGTCTTTATTTATAGTAGAGAATAAAGAGAGGATTAACTTGTCCTCCAAGTAAATACAATCCTATAGGAAAAGTACAACTAGCAACCAAATCTATCTAGGATTTCTCAATCCAAGAATATCTATAACAGTTACATATTATTTGTAAAACACTGCAATTCAAAACATGGCATGGCCAAAACTAAGGCTCCACAATTATCTTTCCGGTAGCATGGCCATCGCTGATCCTATCCCAAGCGTCCTCCGCCTTGGCCAGGGGATACTTTGAGTCAATTATAGTCTTCAGCTTCCCTTCTTTCACCAACTTAATAAGATACTCAAGGTTATCAGCCTTGGGAAATAAGAACAGTGGCACCAGTTGCTTCTTAGAAAAGGTAAGTTTCTTCACTGCAACGCTAAACAGAGAGCTGGGGGTGGGAGTAACATCTATTACCTTACCGTTCGCACTCAAATTAGGCTCAAAAGTTGACCAAGGAATGCATGTTGCACAGTGGATCACAACATCATATTTTCGACCAGATGGACTCCTAAGAGCTGCACCTTCTGGGGTCTTGTAGTCAATAACCTCATCAGCCCCTAGGCTTTTGACCAGTTCAATGTTGCGGGCACCACAAGTGGCTGTAATATGAGTATTTCCGAGCTTTGCCAACTGAACCGCGTAGAGACCTACACCACCTGAAGCAGCTGTGATCAGGATGTTTGCTTGCTGACCACTTCCATCAAGCTTGATCCCAGCAGTTTGTGTAAGAGCCTGGTGAGCTGTGAGACCAGCAACGGGTAATCCTACAGCGGTGGCTGCTGAAACTTCCGGTGGCCTTGCAACAGTTAAACTCTCCATTGTCACGGCAAATTCAGCTAGTCCACCTCCAGTCTTTGATTCATTGTCGAAGAACAGAATGAGACAAAAAGGGACATGGTATGTATCAATGAATGATGCATCAGATATCTAGGTGACACATTCTGTCACTGGGTTTGCATATTAAGCACACCAAAAGTGGTTTTTACATGCAATAGTTCAGTCTCATGCCGACTGGAATGACACTAGGGAAAGAGGCACACAAAGTCGATGAAGGGTTAACGAGGGTTTACAAATACAACAATTCAGATTGGAACAAATGGATTCAACTTTTCAAATTAGTAGATACTTTAACAGATAGCATTGATGAAAATAATAGTTCTAAATTAAGTTATATCCATCTATATGCATGTTTCCTAGATGTATGTGGAGCCTAAAAGATGCTATTTCCAAAACATGATATGGAAGCTTAATTCCCTTTTTCTGAATTATGTTATCCCCTCAGTTAAATTTTACTTCGCCGAAAACGAAGACTAAATTTGAAGAATTTAAAGTGAAACAGAGAAAATGAGCTAGTATATAAGGGAACTTACAAGAGTGTTAACCTTTCCAACAACTTTGTCACCAGGTTTCAATTTTTTTACTCCAGGTCCTACCTTTGCAACCTCTCCTGCCACATCAATACCTGTTCCGAGTTCCACCAATGAATATCTTCAGTTAACAAAACGACTTCTCACAAAATGTGGTCCTGTGAAAACTTCTACATAAAACATGTTAAGAAATGCATCCCACCCTTTCCCCTTGAAGAACTCGAAAAACTATGCTATAATATCAGTGTTTACGTAAGAATCTCTCCCTGGGAAACACACAAATTCCACTCCAGAAGTTTATTAGATGAAATGAACAAGAAACAGCACATTCAAATGCAAAGTATTAGCGTGTTTAAGCATTTATCTAACATTCGTACTACTTTTCAAGAAGAAGATCAAATAATGCATGGAATGAAGCATAATTACGTAAAGAGTTATAAACACAAAATGGATCCCCTAAGTAGCAGCGTCTCAAGACAGCCAAACCAAATTACCAGGTATGTGCGGAAACCTGCGAGGCAACAAAGGCCAGAGCATGCCTTTCTGAGCTTTCCAATCAATTGCGTTTAGACTAGTTGCCTCCAATTTCAGCAACACCTCATCTTTTTTCGGATTTGGAATCGGAACTTCAACATGCTGCAATAAGGCCAATGTCATGACAAGAATGTGTTCTGCAAAGTTCTTCAAAGCAAAAGCGGCAAAATGCAATGTATCCACATAATACACCAACAACTTTGTTTAACATTTCATAAGCATATGCAAATGGTAATTTTCTTGATAACAAAACCCAGTAACGGAGTAAACCCCTGTTACTATTTCTTTCATCATGTGATTCAGATAAAAACAATAAAAGTAAAAGATAAAACCTCTTCCTTTATCCTTTCCTTCCCAACATTGCAATGACTCGATCAAGTACTCATATTCCAAGTGGGATTGCAGTTATTAAACTGAAAATATGACTTCACCCCTGGAACATAGATTTTTCATCTAAAACCCGACATAATTGTTTTACTTGATTAAAGCCCAGTGATTAGGATCCCCATAAGCATATTCCTTAATTAAGCTTGAATTCAAATATTTTACATGTTTCCAATGGCTATATTATCCCTAATAACAATTGGATTTAGACATTTCTTTTCCTATTCTATATCAAGTTTTTTTTTTTTAACAAACAATATTTTCTACATTAAAGGAGGGGGTGAATTTAGCCTCATAATGAGTTAGCAATAATGAGGTCCAAGTTTGTCTTTGGCGAAAATCGAAGCTAAGACCTTTCTCTTTCACAATTGTTATTGCTTCTTATTTTTTGTTTGAAATTGATTTATTATATGCAACTAGGTAAATTTGTTCTTGTAACTATAGATAAATTAGTGTAAATATAGTTAAATTAGTGTATTTGTTATGTGATGTCATAAAATAATGTATCTATTATTTTCTCACCCTTTAGTTGTAATATTTCGTTGTATGAAAAGAATGTACTTTTATTGTGTTGGTAGGTAAATTATTGCACATGAAAATGCAGGTAAATAACTTATATATACCATATAAGTAAATTAGTGAATCAACAAATTCTAAATGGGTACATTAATGATATATAAATAGACAACATTATGAAACTCATTGAAGGCGCAAAACAAGGAGTAAATCATCCATATTGACATGATCGGAGAATACTTGCAATTTTGTAAAATGATTGCAGTAATGGGTCAACTATTTCTCTATTTAGAGGTTAAGAAGTGCACGGGTATATTGAACTCCCGAATAAAAAATAAAAAAATAAAAACAGGCTCGTTTACGTTTATGAAATAAGAGTTACAAGTCTATAAACAACCTTTAAACCAGAAGTTCCGCCGCCATAGTTGTCGTACTGAACCGCGTGCATGGTCCCATTGGCCATAGTCTCTCAGTTGTAAGTCCAACCAACGCTTCGAAGAGCCGCAGAAACGTGAAGCTCCTCCCTCCCGGATTCTATGAAGCACAGAGCTTATGCTAGTACAACAATGGACTGATGAGTCCATGTCTATTGTGGAATAAACTAATACACGTGATTCATAAGAATGTTGACTCATTGGCCATGTCTATTGTGGAACAAACTAATACACGTGATGTTGACTCGTTGGCCCAACTAATTCACGTGATCATAATGATGTGGGCAGTACAATAGGTACATGGTATGGTCCCCATGTTAAATAGACAATACGTATGTGGTCCATATGTTAAATAGACAATACTACAAGTAGATGGTCCCTATGTTAAATAGACAATACGTATGTGGTCCATATGTTAAATATACAATAAGTGTATGCAGTGGTGATGCCAAGATTTGCCGAGGAGAGGGGTGAAATTCAAGAGAGTGCAAGATTCAATCGAAGCGGTTGCTTTTATATTAGAGAGTGCAAAGTTTTGAGTCAATATTCATAACAGAAAATATTATCACCACCAAAGCAGTTGTAAGCGGTAATATCAAAGTCAATGTAATAAGCTTAAATTGGCTAGGATTATATTCTAAAAAAAGTCGCTAGTCAGGCAGCGGACTGGAACCTAGTAGCTAGGCACCTAGGCGAGATCTAGGCAGGAGCCCATTAGGATTTAAATGAATTTCTTTTATCGTAAAATAAGCATTAAACAATATTTACATTACTTTTTAAAAAGTATTACAATATTTATAGATAATGTGGGAGTTTAAGATAAATACAGTAGATGTCTTAAAAGAAAGAAAAAAAGACAATACTTGAGTACTCACAATTTAGTACCAATTTTATTCACTAGACTTTATGGCCCAATAAAATTACGACGACTGTCATTCTTAACTCTCTAACCAAACAGCAACATATCTACTATTCTAGCAACCAAACACTTTAGGGGCGCGTTTACTAATCCGTAATCAAATTTAAGGGAATTGAATTGAGGAGAAATTGGATTGAGGATGAAACAAAATTATATTCCGGTTAAAGTTGTTTACAAAATTAGATTCCGAAAATTAAGTTTATCAAATTAAATATAGACTTATTATATTAACACCCCACATATTGTTGAATAAACTCCACATATTTAATGCACCTCACATTTGCTTTTTTAATTAAAACTTATCTTAATAAACCCCACATACTTCCCATCACACCCTTAGACCCCACATTCTCAACATATACATTACATTTTTTACATACGCCTCTACATTCTTCAAATCTTATAATTCTCATTCTTGCTTCTGTGGTTTTCATTAGGGTTGGGTTCAAAAAACCAAAAACCGAAAAAAATCGAGAACAGAAAAAAACTGAACAAAAAAAAAATCGAACCGAAACTGTCAAAAACAAACCGAACCGAATTAATTAAATTTTTTTTTTAATTTTTTATTATTTAAATATCTGTTTTGGATATAATATATATATGTGTTGAAATGTGTAATGGGGTAATTATTATATTATTAAAATAAATAAAGTGTGGCTGACAAAAGTTGATGGGTGCTTGCTTTCTAAAGACAGAAAGCTGTCTCTTTTCTTATTCTCTGGAATCTCTCTTTCTCTACAACCAAGAAGGCAGAAACCGTGTGCTGACAAAGGTTGTATCAATCACATGAGTGCTTGCTTTACAGAACTTTGTCTCTCTCTCTTATTCTCACTATTTCTCACTCTCTCGTAGTATCTCACTATTTCTCTCTCTCTCCGCTTCTTATTTCTTAAATCTTGATTCTATTCTTTTAAGTCCGATTCTTCGAACTTTTGATCCTATTATTTTCAAGTCCGATTCTTCGAGCTTTTAATTCTACAATCTCCATCTTCGAGTTCTTTTTCATTCTCAAACCCACCGTCGAATTCGAGTTTGTGATTCTATGATACAACTACAGTTTTCATTCTCAAAACCAAAACAAACCGAACCGAAAAAAAATAGACCGAACCGAAATTTCGGTTCAGTTTCGATTTTGGCAAAAAACCAAACCCAGCCCTAGTTTTCATTATTCTCCATGGAAATCCTGATCTTTCGTTTCCTTCTTTTGGTGTTTGTCCGACAGACAGTTCTGCTACTTCGGCTTTCTCTTTGCTTCCATTTAACGTAGGGAACTTTAATGAAAAACTCTCGGTACTGTTCACTTTAACGAAAAACCACATTTTTACACTAAAAAGTCAATCATGGTACTATTCATTTTACCTTTTATTTTGTCCTTATCGTTAAAACTCAAAGTTTTCAAGTCATTTTCATTAGTTTTCTTTTTAACATATTGAACTACCTCCTTTCGGTGACTCCTATCAACGTGGGGCACTGTGCTGGGATCTTGGTTGGGAGTGATGGTATTCACTCACAAAGTGGAAAAAAAATAAAAATAAAACAGGCTTCGGGGGTTTGGACGCTTCAACGAAGGGTAATGGCTTTACCTGTTCAAATATTGAATAATCAGCATTGAGAGTATGATAAGAGGACAGAAAATAACATGGATGGGGATAATTAGGAAATATTGACTTAATGACCACAAGTACATAATACAATGGGTTTCCTTAGTAATGAATTTCACTTTCAAAATATGTGTGGTTATAATCTTTTGTCGTATAAGGTTCACACCAAGTTTCAAATGCATAAACGGCTGATAATCACTTAATAGCTCAAATTTTTCATTAAAACTGAGGCAGAAAACATACAAGTGCTAACATAATCGAAATCATTTGGTTTAATCACAATTAGTTTTTACTTCTAAAAAAACAAACGAAGTTTTGATTTTATAACCGACAGTTGTAAATTAAAAATGACAAGAATTGTAAGAGACAAAGGAGAAATAATGCATGCTAGCTAGTAATCGAGAAAGGCATCACGTGTAAGCATGCAATATCACTAATACAAACAAAGCCAAAACTAAAATATGAGTCATCTTCTTCACCAATAATTAACCACTGATTGAATGATTTCTTAGACCAATTTTCCAAACTTCCGAAGGGACATCTTTGGAATAATAAGAAAAGGTTGGCATATCATCACCTCATAACGGGACCAACCATACTATGGTGGCATTGAGGACGTAAAGGTGTTCTTGAAAAGGTAATGGGTGAAGGACAAAGCTCGTGAAACGACAACACCTCCCATCTTCTTCATCGGCCCCCAAGAAAATAAAAAGTTTGTGTATTTGCATGTGAACGAAAACCTAACCGATCCTCACAAATCAAATCCCAAATAGTACTACTTGTAATTCTACCACGACTCCACCTCCACCCCAAAAAAGTTAACCTAGTTTTTTGGGTTATTAACCAAAAGAAGTTGCGGTTCATGTGGGGAAAACCTAACATGCATAACTCGTTGTATTGTAGGGGTTGAATTTTGTGATCACAATTAATTGAGTTTTCATTTTTCATTATTCCCTTCCATTCTAATGTCATTAACTTATTAAGGTGTTCTCAATTCTTAGAGCTAGAAAATGCATTATCACGACAAGGTATGATCACAACAAGGTACGATCACACAATCACGCCATCTCTAATTGTTTGGCCGTAATAGTGCATGATCTTTTTCATCTTCAATGGTGCGGGGCTATATTTTGTTCCTTTCACTATTTTATTATTTTAGCATATTGAGAAATGTTGGAACCAAATTCGCGCACTGCAGTATGTGGTGGAAGATGCACAAATTTGTAGCCAAAGACGGAGGGCAGTCAAAGATTCTCCGACGATTAAGTTAGTAAGCAATACCATGATACTTAAGCAATAGGCAAGATAATAAGTGAATTGCATTACCAAATATGAAAAATTAAAACCAAAAATTGAAAACCTTGAGTTTTCAAAATTTAGTGTTCAGGTTTTGTTTTTATATATGTGATTCAAAATAAAAATAAGCCCCAGCGTTGTAAATGGATCGAGAAGCATGACTAGTTGGGACAAGGTCTTATTATCATTGAGGTTTATATCAGACTTGCCATGGGGAAAATGAATCAATGTTTCCTTTCATTTCCAGAACTGTGATGCTTTTGACAACATATGCAAGCATACCAAAACATGTCTATCAATCACTGGTTACCTTTTATTTTAAACTAATACTGGAAGAATCCTTGATAGATTAGAGACTAATATATATACTTGTATTGAGAACAAAATAATAGTAAATTGAAAAATAAAAGTAGAAGAATACATAAATTACAAGTATTCAACAAATTTAGAGTTTAAAAACATATTAATATAATCATATATTATTTTGAGCCCAAGAAAATAGCATATTATAATCATAAAAGGCCTAGCCCCACCAAAATCCTATTTACTTTTGCATCCTCTTACCTTTGTCAGCTGTTTCTGCAAAATCCGAAGAACCATAAATGGTCAAATGCATCAAGAACCCAAAGAAAGCCAAAAGAAGGGCTAAGGTTAGCTCCAAATTCCACTACCTTCTCCGTTGATTGTTTAATTATTTTAATAAAGTTAGGGTTTTGTCTTAAATTTTTGTTTAGGGCTCAAAGAAAAAAGGTGGATCGCCTTCCTCTTCGGGACTATCGATGCTAGCGAAGGTATGGCAACCGCCTAGACCGCCTAGCAGCTGCCTAGGTACCCGCCTAAGCCATCATTGATTTTCTCTAACGTTTCGCTCCAAATCACCTCAGAAGCCTAACGCCCAGCACCTAGGCGGCCGCTTAGACCACGTTTTTGAACACTGGTTAGAATGCAACTTAATTAAAATAGATCAAAGCATGGCTTTGGTAGGTGAGAAGCCACCAACATCCATATTTAATATAGGGACCATAATTATTGTAGTGCCTACATTATTTAACCAGTTATCAATTTCATTTCTCTTTCAAAAATCAATGAATAATGGGCGAAACTTTATAGTTTTGACCAGATCCACAGAATGTGAAACTGTAATTTTAATTTGCTACTATTTCATTGCCTTGGATTTTTGTCGCTGGTAGTGGCAACCAAAAAAAGCAATGAACAGATGGACATGGGAAGTACAGAAATTTCTGGATGAATGTTAAGAGTGTACGATCACCTTCATACGCTCAACCCAATCTGATAGGATTGAATTTCTTTTCAATTTTTTTTCTATCATTTTTTTTCTAAATTTGGTTTTGAATTTGCAGGTACTTGCCTCCAGCAGCCCTCTGCCTGCACATCCGCACTCTGCAACCTCTAATTTGGGTAAATTTTGGTTTTGATTTTTCTAGATCAATATGTATTTGTGCCTGGCTGTTTAATTCTATGATTGAGGATTTTTAACTAGATTTATTATTATATATGAAGGATTTTTAATCAATTTTTCTATTTGCTTTTTACTTTTCCGTATTTTTCTTTTTACTGTGAATTGTAGGATGAAATTATTTTTTTGGAATGCTTCTATTTTTCTTGCAGGATGAAATTATTTTCTAGAATGCTTTTGTTTTTCATGCAGGATGAAAACATACATAATTGTTTAAGTTACCACTTTATACTCTGCAGTCAACTATGTCTACTAGTATATATACGGCAAGATACTTAACAAAAAGTGACTCAAAGCGTCTTGATGACAGTAGATAGCCAAAAACAACTAGCCAAAATGGCTCGATCAGAGTAGATAGATAAAAAAACAGCTAGCCAAAGTGGTACTCAAGCTTCATATCTTGGTCTGCAAAAAAATGTTGTTAGCTTCATCACTCTCTATTACCGAGAGAAATTTTTTATTGTGATTGGAATACAAGTGTTACATCACGTGTTTTTATATAAGTGATAGAAAATTTTAATAATACATATATCTCATCATTTGTATAGTTACATGTGGTGTATCATCCTATGTTCCAGTCACACTGAAAAGTTTCTCCATTACCGACAAGTTTCCTTGTAAAAGGATATTATATTTGGAGGGACCACATAAAGATAATGGGGCTGAATTGGTGGTTGCTTTTCTTTCATTTATAATATATGTGTTCTTACTTTGTCCACTCATTTTTGTCGTAAATTTTATTTTGTGTCACAAATGAGACTGACTTGTCCTAACTTAATTCAACTCTCTATTCGATACCTAATCTCAAATCTAAATTACTAATTCCTATTGGATTAGGTGTTGAGTTTCTACTTATGTGTCTTGGTTCAAAACTCTCAATTTCTCTCAATTAACGTAATAGTTTCGAACTCTTGCCTCACTTCTTAATAATATGTGAGGTAAGTTTTTTTGAAGTCGTGATTTAGAAAGGGAAAAATGATGTGTGGTGCTATCTAATTGGAAAGTTAAATCTTGTATTATGACAAAAGTTTGGTCTATTTTCAATTGGTTTTGTAGTGCAACTTCAACTTTCTTCATGTAAGAGAAAGAAAAAAGAAACAAATAGGCAATAATGAGTGATGGATTGCCCAGACATTCTTAGTCAACCAACTGCGTCTCAAGTTCAAACCCTTCTCTCTTCACTAGTGTAGATTAGTAGAGTTTTGTAATATACTTGAATATTTTTCTTTCTTGTGTTTTTTGGGAATCTACATTTGGATCATTTCGAATGTTTGGTTAACTCTTTTTTTTTTTAATATTAATTTTCAATTACAGGTTGGTACTTGGTTGCTTGATTTCTAACCCTTTTGTTAGCTCATATGAGTAGTTGTGTGCGTGCTGTATTCTCTTTTGTTGTGATGGATTTTTGTTTGAGATTTTAGTTGGGATTTTTGTTTCTCACTAAGTCTACTTGCTTTGCTTTATATATAAATTAGTTGTCATTTGGGATTTGAATATTTAGGTCTCACTATTTTCAGGAATGGTCTCTTTGTGTAGGTCCACTAATATGGAAAAAAAAGGTCCAACTAGCTTGGCCAGCAAATAACTTGTGTGAATCCATTTCTGTCTTTTGCAGGTCAATCATGATATTAGTTATATCACCACCTATATTTCCAGGTGCTGTTACAAATATATACCGGTAAAGTCGTTTAATAACTTAAATAGGTGTTAATATGTATACCTTTTGGTCAAGTGTACTGTAGAAGGGATATATCTTGTGCATATTTTAATAACTTAAAGTCGTTTAATACCTTTTTGGAAAAGTAACCATATTTTAGACTCCATATAGAATTATAGCCACCATTTTAGTTTTATGATAATTCTAACCAAAACTTGATGTAAAAGTACTAATATACCCTTAATGACAAAAAAATCCCCATTACTCTTAACCATGAAAAAACAACAATTAATTGAGATCTTGAAGCATAAAAGAATAGATATATACATTTCCTACGTAGCCTCTTGAATACTATGCAGTGCCCCTTACTCTCGAACCCCTCCATTTCCTACACTCTTTTTTAATCTATATATATATATATATATATATGTATGTATGTATATGTATATGTATGTATGTATATAGATATAGAGTAGATATAGATATTCACATATTGCTGCTAAATTAAGGGTATATTATGAAAAATTGGCAAAGGGTGCTCTTCCGGTTTAAGGTGAGAAACCAGAAGGTTGCGAGAGAGTTTAAATGAGTTTTTGTTGTGAGAAACCCTAATATTAAGGGTATATTAGTACTTTTACATCAAATTTTGGTTAGAATTATCATAAAACTAAAATAGTGGCTATAATTATATATAGGGTCTAAAATATGGTTACTTTTCCAAATTTCCCCTTTTTTTCTTGCTATAATGTTTTCTGTAAGTTATGCGTTTGAACAGCAGTTGGGTTACCTAACCGTTTTGTTTGAGTGAAACAGTTCTTGATATGTCTACTGGAATGGATTACAAAATGAAAAGTGGTGATGCAGCTGGAGCTTTAAAGATTGAACCTATTCAAAGGGCCAGTTTCTTCTACGTTGCCTATTATTGATGCTATAGATTTGTAGCAGACAACTCCCATTCAATATTTTTAGTTATGATATTATCTTTTTCAAGCTACAATTGGGATGTATTGTAGGTTACTGTGGACATGTTAATGTAAAAACTACCCATATTTGAATTATAAGAATTTTTTTTCATTGAGTTTCATAGTATGTACTTGCCATTTACATAATTACATTAAGCTGAAATGCTAGTTTAATTACTAAAATGATAAAATGTAAAAGAATAAATGGATTAAAATATAATATAAACAATTTAAAGGAGCATGTGACGATATACCTATTCATCACACAATTCTAGGATTTGTGACGCTTATAACGTCATAAATTGAGTCAAGATTGGCATTTGGGCTTGAAAATATGTGAGGAATTGGGCGCCACGTATACTAAGAACAAGTGACGAATCACAAATTTGTCACATATACTATCGATGACGCCACATAGGTGACGAGCCTTGTGACGACCGAAATTCGTCACATATACTATTATGTGACAAATTTGTAGTATTTAGTGACGCTTTGCCATCGTCACTGAAGCCTTGTTTTCTTGTAGTGAATATATATACTTGTATTGAGAACAAAATAATAGTAAATTGAAAAATAAAAGTAGAAGAATATATAAATTACAAGTATTCAACAAGTTTAGAGTTTAAAAACACATTAATATAATCATATATTATTTTGGGCCAAAAAAAAAAAAGCATATTATAATCATAAAAGGCTTAGCCCCACCAAAACCCTATTTACTTTTGCATTCATTTCTCCTCTGGAGCCCAAAATGCTCCCTAGCCCCACCAAAACCCTATTTACTTTTGCATTCATTTCACCTCTTACCTTCGTCAGCCGTTTCTACAAAATCTGAAGAACCATAAATGGTCAGATGCATCAAGAACCTAAAGAAAGCCGGCCAAGGTTAGCTCCAAATTCCACTACCTTCTCCGTTGATTGTTTAATTATTTTAATAAAGTTAGGGTTTTTTCTTAAATTTTTGTTTAGGGCTCAAAGAAAGGAGGTGGATCTCCTTCCTCTTTGGGACCATCGATGCTGGCGAAGGTATGACAACTGCCTAGCGGGCCGCCTAGCACCGCCTAGCGGATGCCTAGGCACCCGCCTAGGCCATCACCGATTTTCTCTAACGTTTCGCTCCAAATCGCCTCGGAAGCCCAACTCCCAGCGCCTAGGTGGCCGCTTAGGCCGTGTTTTCGAACATTGGTTAGAATGTAACTTAATTAAAATAGATCAAACCATGGATTTGGTAGGTGAAAGCCACCAACATCCATATTTAATATAGGGACCATACTTATTGTAGTGCCTACATCATATAGCCACCATAGGGTGGCTCAGTGGTTGGGTACGAATTCCAGGCTTGTATTCCGCACTGTACGTCTTGAGTTCGATTCCTGACGCTTGTGAATAGGGGTGGGTTCAAAAAGCCGAAAACCGAAAAAAACAAAAAACCGAACCGAATCGAACCAAATTCTTTTGGTTCGATTTTGGTTTCAGTGATCTAGAAACCAAACCGAACCGAATTAATTAAATTAATATATTTTTTAAAAATTTAATTATCTGTTTTGGGTATTATTTTCTAAACCCAATTTGTAAGCCCAAATATGATAAAAGCCCAATGTGTTGCCAAACTTTAAACCCAAAATATTAAAAATAAAGCCTTTAGAAACTCTAAACCCAAACTTTAAGCCCAAAATATTGTTTCTTTACCCATATCCAGATTTAAAAAAAAAAAAAAAAAAAAAAAAAAACAAGATGAAACATGAAAACAAGAGTAAACTGTACTATATGCATGCTACATTTCAAATATTATTTTGCATTGGATATGTATTTCTCTATGTATAGCAAACCTGCAACAAATAACAATCATTAGGATGATAATAGGCATATATTCCTTCCCATCTCATTGATCTCCTATGCAATATATAACCCACCCACCCACGGATAGTGCAAGGAAAACCATAAGCTTCTCAGAGAGAATTTATAAATCACAGGTTGATGAGTATTCTCCGCTTGGATGGACGTCATGCCATGATGATGGTTTTTCTTACATACACGGAATAAGAGCCTATTGTTCCAGGTAGTCATGAAAACAGCTTGATTTGATATTCATTTGTTCTAGTAGCTAGGTTTCAGTAATATAGTTTATCACCCTATTTATCAAGTTTAATGCCTAAACGTTATTATGTTTTTTGGAATGATTTTAGGGCAGCTAAATAACATGCCAATAACTAGATTAAAAAAAAAAATTAGAAAAAACCGAACCAAACCGAAACAGAAACAGAAAAAAACCGAAAAAAAGATCGAACCGGACCGATTTGAACCGAACCCAACCCTACTTGTGAATCATACAATGGTGGTTAAAGGGAGACTGAAATTCCTCTGTGAGTTTTCCTGGCTCCCAAAAAGGTGGACTAACGTGACGAAGCCAATTAGTCCCTTTTTTGTAAAAAAAAATACACATGATTCATGTTAATATAATAAAATCAATATTTTGTCGATCTTGTTTTTCCACAAACTAATACACACGTTATATGTTATCAGTAATTTGTTGATCTTGTATTCTTGTTGAAATTTCATCTTCTAGAAAATTACTAGAAATATTGCCCGCGCGTTGCTGCGGGATTAGAATCGTATGAAAAAATGTTTCAAAGCTATAATATATTGTTACAAAATTTTAATGTTATCTATACCGAAAGATGTTTGAACTTATTGAAAGAATTTTTACATGAAGAGCATAAATTGGATGAATGAAGCTCTTGAAATTCTTTGAACCACTCTGGATAGCATTACCTGTGAATGATTGTAAAAAAGTATAATAGATGAAACTTTCATATGTATAATTCAAACTTCTACACATTTATCCGTACTTTACAAATTGTTAGAAACTGCTAAGATAACAATTGGTATCACATACTTGGTATACTATTAAACATAATGAATTCCATGAAGCAAAAAAATGATATGCAATTTTAACTTACGATGCTAAAGAAGCTCTATAAGAGTAGCTGGGTCCTCTGTGTTTTATCCATCAAAGGCATTGCAACTGTAGATCCTGGAAACTATAAAAATTCATCCAGTCAAGAGACAAAATTCAATAGTTATGGGTAAAGTGAATATGGAACCACGAATGTAAGATATACTTGACAAATTTGCAAATTCATTACAATTTCAATTGAATTTCCACTTTGATTTTCTCGCTTAAAAATCTTAATCTACAAAACCAAATTAGTTTTATCAAACAACATTCAAAAATAAAATCCAGTAAAGGAAAAGATCAATTGAATAACCTGAATAAGGGGAAGCATTCATACCTCAATTTAATTTCCAGCTTAATTTTGTTGCTTAAAAATTATGGTCTGCAAAACCAAATCAGTTTTATCATCAATAAAGTATCAATTTATGAAAGCAAAGACAACACATAATAAGAACATTAAAACTGGAAACCAAGTCGTGATACTTCACCATTTGACATAGAAATTTTATCTTGCCAAACATAATTTTGTCACAATTTGTCATTCGTATTTTTTTTATACAAATTATTATACCATTATAAACTCATAAAAATACATACACTGAAATCATTTTTTGTATCTATACACTGATAATTTGACATTCAATACGGAAAACAAATCTATAATTCGGGTTTTAAAATACATTATAAACTCAATTAATATAAACAAAGAAAGAGCATCACACCAAACAATTTCATCAACCCCAGAAATCTGATTGCCTCATCACTTCACAAAACAATATTCTTGAAAACAGATTGAAAGCAAGCACCACTAAACTCTGAAGGCTGCACACAGAACCCTAAAAAACCGCTATTTCCTCAAAATGAAAAGAGAACCAAGTTATCTAGTGACACCTAGGGCTGGAAAAAAATCCCAAAAATCCCAAACCAAACCGAAAAAATCCCGATCCCAAACCAAAATTCCCGAAATTTTCGGTATGTTATCCCGAACCAAACCGATATTTTCGGTACGGGAATCGGTTTTGCATCTTCATTTTTTCGGTATTCCCATACCAAACCGAAAATAAATATTATATATATATATATTTTTTAATTATAAAAGAATTATTTGAACCGTTGATTGTTTTGGATTTAATCTATGCCGTTGGTTTGTTTTTAGGTCAGTATGCTGCATACGGCATACCATTTCACTTTCACAGTCCACTTCACTTCAGTTCACTTCCCTTCCATTTCTATCGAATAGCCGAGCGGCCGAGCCCTCCTCATCTCATCTCTGATCTCTCCATTACCGAGCCGGCGAGCCCTCAGCTCATTTCTCTCTCTCTCTCTCTCTCTGTGACGAATTCCGGCTAGCCACCGGCCACCGCCACATCTGACTCTCCAGCCTTCCTTCACCACACAGCCACCTGTACGCCACCTTTCTCTGTCGCGACGATCTCTCTCTGGGGAACTCTCCATCTAGCACTGAGTTCGAATCTCTGTCATCCCAAATTAGGTAATTAATTTAATTTAGTGTTTTGAAATCTAATTTCTGTCTTCCTTTTGAAATTTAACTTAGGGTTTGGAATTAATTTTGTGTATTATTCCCCCATTTTTTTTCTTCAGTTTTTCTGTATTATTCAGCAGAAGATTCAATTTCCAACTGGGTTCTCGAATTCGTGAGCTTTTTATCAAAAGGTACGTTTTTGTTCGATAAAGTTCATTATTTGAGTACGTGAGTTCGAATTTACGGCATTTGGGAGTTCGAATCATTGTGTATTGCCATTTGGGTATCTGTATGTGGGTGTGAATCTGTATATGTGAGTTCGAATTTGAGTTCGAATCTGTATGTGGTGTGGCCCTGTGGGTGTGAATCTGAACGGATTGATTTCAGTGCATAAATTTTCAATTTTGTTATCACATTTCTGAACTATCAAAGGTTAACTCAATGGTTGTAAGCACCAAAGGGAAAAATGGTTAAGTGAACATTGTTCGCTCAGTCTTTCCGTCAAACACCTCGGGTTCAATTTCATTTTCTGGTTTGAATTCAATTTTGTTGTTATGAGATTCTTTTTTGTTTGTTTGCACCATCAATTTTACTACTTTTTTTGTTTATATCTATGAACCCAATTGGAGGTTTAATTTTTGTTGCATCTGAAATGCAGAATAACAGACTTGAAGTTTAGATTGAATTGCTCTGATTAGTTAAGAAAAGCACAAATATGCCGAATCATCTGCATTTTTTTCTTTTTTTAATTGTTATTGCAACCTTTACTAGTTCACATCTAACTGGGTTCTTTTCATTCTTACACGCCTAATTTTTATTTTTAGTTTTTTAAACAATATCTGGGAACTTCTCTTACTTTTAAGTTTAACTGATTGCAGT
This sequence comes from Malus fusca, assembly GCA_035220775.1. Classification (NCBI taxonomy): domain Eukaryota; kingdom Viridiplantae; phylum Streptophyta; class Magnoliopsida; order Rosales; family Rosaceae; genus Malus; species Malus fusca. The sequence continues at coordinate 29,260,545 of CM069063.1, forward strand.
GCTATGTGGGTATTAGAAAACGAAGACTAGGTTTCTCTGTGATCCTCTGTGTAGCGTGTTGTATGTTTATTTCTAGTCTACACTGGTTCTTGGGAAATTCTGTAGAGAACTATTTGTTTCGTGAGCAATCATCCCTGTAATAACTAGTTTTTAGCAAAATGCGTGCTTACATTTGCTAAATTTTGGACATGATGCACCGATGTTTTGTTTTTTAGCCTTATTCAAACATTGTTTTGTTGCAGGCAGAGATAGCCAGACAAGAAGCAAGGGGCCGAAGAGGCCAACAATCTTCATAAACTTTAAGCTTTGTTTTTTTTTGCTTTTGGTTTGTAACTTAATTTTTTTGAAACTTTGTCTCATAACTAATTTTTTTGCTTTTGGGTTTGTTACTTTATTTATTTTAAAACCTTGGCTTGTAACTAATTTTTTTTGCTTTTGGATTTGTCACTTAATTTATTTTTATTGCATGCATGTGTAGTAGAAATTGAATAGGCAGATTAAGGATGCTATTGTGCACAGATTTCAGCCATTTGTGCACAGATTTCAGATTGGCAGATTTGTGTAGATTCAAATTTTAGTGTAACATCAAATTGGGCAGATTGGCAGCCTGCCCAAAAGCCCAAATTTTCAATATAAAAGGTTGAATTTTAGCCCAAAACTATTTCGGGATTCCCGATTTGTCCCGAAATCCCGAAAATATTTTGGGATTCCTGAAAAATTGGTTTGGGATCGGTATTGAAATTGGGATTCCCGAAAATTTTGGTTTGGGAATTGGGACAAGTGTTTTGGTTCGGTATCCCATACCGAACCACCCCTAGTTACACCTAGGATCCAAACACACAAACAAAACCCTCTAAATTAAAAATGATCTCCTTTTTCGTGTATTTATACTTCATCGGATTTGGGTGAGTTGGCGGTGGACTGAGTGAGTTGGTGGAAAAGAACTTGATAAGAACTGTGAAATTGAATAATAATGAGAATGAATTGTAGATAATAGATTGAGAAGGCCTTCTACAGAATTTAGACATGTATCCCATTAATACATCTACTCTACAATATAAACAAAAATTTGGAGGGATGAGCACCGTTAATTCGATCCAAGATCTTAGAGTCCATCTAGTAATAAGTACTAACATAACTACGAATGAAAAAATACAAAAATTTCAATCCCAAATTGTTTGCTGATCTTAAAAACAAAATCCATGCAACTGAACCTAACTAATACACAGCTCGGCTGAGCCAAAGATTTCAATTTACTGGACACAAAAGCAAAAAGTCACAGAATTTTAAGAGGGTAAGTAAGAGATGTGCCTAATGCCACCGACCCTACACCAGAAAGTGCATGTACTGCAAATGTCTCGTTCTTTAACAACTCCTCCATCTATAAATTCAGCAAATATCAATGAAAAAGTAATATTTATAATCAGCAGTTGAGATATATCTTTATATCCCATTCAATTTTTACTTAACAAAGATTTCTTCTTTGTAACGCTGTTCCACACATGTAGTCGACAATTTTCAGATGCAAATGCTTGACAGTCGGTAACGCATGCTGAAAAACTTAATTTGGAATTTGGAGAGGTCCTAATTCATGGGATTATGACACCATTTTATCAAAAAAGCAAACAATAAGCAGGCATTGTGCAAAAATATTGCAGAATCAAAACCAACACTCAGACCACAGACCGACCCGAATGCTCAGAAAAATTATTTTGTCTTTCTAACAGTAACCCAGTAAGCAGCAACGAAGACCCACTACAATTTACACAAACATTGGTCCCTTTGCGGAATTTAAACAAACACCTCGTCTGCAATATCATACAAAGATGAAAACCCGATAAATACGAAATTTTCCCACGAAACCGAAAGCTAGAAACTTTGAACGAAATTAAAGTTCAATTAAACCAATTTACAATCGGATGAGATGGAAAATTAGCTAATTAATGCGATTCGATCCTTTTCTGGTCCGATTTCCCAAATATTTCACGGGAAAAAAAAACAGATTAATTAACGATTTAATCAAGCAATTGGAAACTTTAGCAGAAAAATACGAAAATGCAATAGGGAACACAAAATAGGGAGAGAAATAGAGACCTGGATTCGAAGAGAAATGGTGAAGCCCTAAATCGAGATGCTTGGTGCAGAGAAAAGTGAGGCGAGGAGGGAGACGGGGAGAGCAGGAGTCAAGCAGAGAAAAAATGGGTCAAGCGTCTGAAAGGTTGGGGGAAGCATCTAGAGAAAAGGTGGAGAAAAGGTGGGTCGAGATTAGGGATGAGCAACGTTTATGGCGGGCGGGTAACTGCAGTTATTTACCCATAACCGTTTATGCTCATACCCGCATAACCGTTGGGTAATTGCCTAAACGGTTATACCCATACCCATAATCGTTTATAAACGGTTAACTATACTCATAACCGCATACTCATTTAACCGTAACCGTTTAATATCCGTTTACCCATTTACCCCTTTTAACTCGTTTATCTTCCTTTTTTACCATTACCCTTTTTTCACCCGTTTACATATTTTTTAACAACTTGAAAATTAAAAAAAAATTGTCATAATTTTTTTTTACAATTAAACACCGTTATAGGTACATTCATCATACATTTCCGTATTTTAATTTTTTAAGTCCTTATATCATTCCAATAATTGAAATAATAGTTTACGGACGATATTTTTAACTGTTACCAATGAAGGTAAATATAATATTTGCTAAGTATTATTGGGTTACAAAAATTGTTTAGAAGACATTTCTGTCAATTTCACGGTTACCCGTAAGGAATTTAAATTAATTTGGCGAATTCCTTGATGATGAGAATCATCATTCCTATAGCAGTGTTATTGAGAGAAAGACCGATGAATTCCTTGCTAATTTATTGGGTGCTAAGTATTATTGGATCGAGAAAATGGTTTGTGTTAGTTTTACATATATAAAATAAATGGGTAAACGGTTACCTGTTTATAACCGCGGTTAATACTCATAACCGTCCATTTAAATTTCGCGGGTAAACGGTTATACCCATAACCGTTTATTTATCTAAACGGTTACTCATAACCGTAACCGTTTAATTTAAATGGGCGGGTAACCGCGATTACCCATAACCAATGGGTATTTGCCAATCCCTAGTCGAGATACTAAAACCGTGTGGGAAGAAAGGGCAAAGTTGATATAACAAAAAAGAAGCAGGGTGAAAATGGAAGAACACTGTTAATGAACAGTATTTTTTGTGTTGGGTTTTAGTATATTTATAATGTTGGCATGTCATATTTTGTGACACTTAACCTAACTTTTCGATAAAGTTGCACATTTCAAGAAACGAAAACTATAATGAACAACTAGCATTTGCCTACACACTTTGTGTGTACGAACACATTTTTTTAGAAAATAAAAAGAAGAGAGGGAGGGAGAGAGAGAGAGAACGTGGGGGAAGTGAGAGTTTTTTATTTATTTATTTTTAATATTGGAGGTATTTTAACATCACCTGTAAGTGAGGCTTCAATAAAAAACAGTAAAATTTGGACTTGTGAAATTACATTATTGCCCATTATTTTTGTGTGTGATAGAAGACTAAGTAGTCTTTTCACCGTCTTTTGGTTGACAAAGAGGGTTTGATAAGAATGAAAAAATAACAGAAAAAAAAAAATTTAAGGAAAAATTAGTATTCGGTTCCTAGTTTTTAATGTTCATATATTAATTGAGACCTTATTAGTTTTTATATTTTGATCAAAGTCCCTAGCATTAATGTATTAATAAATTACATGCCAGTTACATAATTTTTTAAAATAAAAATTAGTAATTGATTTAGGGTTTTAATACTCACATCCTTATTAAACTCCTAATTAATTTTCAATTCAAAAAATTTCCAAAATATAAAAAATAAAATTAGAATAAGTTTTTACCCATTAATGTTTTATAAAAAAAAGTTCAAATTTTTAATTTTATATGTACCCATTTATATAATTCGTCTATTTTTCTAATCTTAAATGAACTTATTCTTAGATATACCAATTTGTTATCTATAAAATGTACCTTTTTTAATATAAAATGTACCTTTTTTTTTTATATAAAATTCATTCAATCTTTTTTCTATTTCATTTTTTTAATTTATATGGGTACATTCTATTTCGTTGATTTGAGAATGAATTCATATCAAGTTTAATAGAAGAAATTTATTATGTACCCATGTTTTGGTGCAATAATTTTTTTGTTAGTTTTGATGAACGTACCCATGTATGTATGTATGTATGTATGTATACACACACACACACACGCACACGCGCACGCACACACAATATATTGGAGAGTATAATTTATCTTTAATATTTTTTTATCCCATAAATTATAGGTTTTATTTAAAATCTCATTAATATAAATAACTACAAATTTCATTTTTAATTTAAAAATAAAATAACCTACATAGAAATACATTATTACATTAATGTCAGGGACTTCGATCAAAAACTGAAAATCACAAAAGTTTCAGTAAAAAAACATTGATAATTAGGGACCGCATCCAAAGTTTCCCAAAATTTAATGACTAAGGCAATAATGGATTCAAAACTTAAACTTTGGCTCTTTTAATTTAAAAACCTAAATTTAAAAAAAAACAAAAATTAGCGCGCGAGCAAATTTCAGCTAATTCACGAAGACATTTCATCGAACACTTAGTAAGCTTGTTGTCGTCAGATGAACTATATTACGAATATGTTAACAGATATCGACATTTGCTGAAACTATATGACGAGTGCTATTGATAGCATTTGTCGAATATTATCGACGCAACTTGCCGAGTGCTATCAAGATATGCTTAGAAGGAATTACATCAAATACTGGTCCCAATGTGCATCTGCCCTTGGACTAACATGGTCATTTTATTTTGGATGGAAAATTAAATAGAAATTGGATGTCAAAGATCTTCGGCCAACTTTCTATAACTTGTATCAAAAGCACTGTCAAATATACTTTACAAGAAAATGAACATAAATCAAATAATCCATATCATTAACAATGCAAGACCCACACATTAAACTATTAGAAATATCATATAGCACACAACTAAAGCAACTGTATCAGACAACTCTCTTTTAGGTTACAGGACTATTTCGTCTACTTAAGCCTCAACGATGACTTTCCCGGTTGCATGTCCATCGATACTCTTAGCCCATGCATCTTCGGCCTTGCTCAGAGGATGCGTCGAGTCGATTACCGTCTTGAGCTTTCCTTCCTTCACCAACTTAACAAGATACTCAAGGTTCTCAGCCTTGACATCAGCAAACAGCGGCACCAGCTGCTTCTTCGAGAAGGAGAGTTTCTTCAGAGCAAAAGTAAGAAAGGCACTTGGACCGGGAGTGATTGCTATGACCTTCCCGTTGGAACTCAAATTAGGCTCAAGAGTTGACCAGGGAACACCGGTACTGGTTGTGCAGTGGACCACGGCATCATATTTCCGACCAGATGGGCTCTTCAGAGCTGCTCCTTCTGGGGTCTTGTAGTCAAGAACCTCATCTGCCCCTAAGCTCTTGACAAATTCAACGTTACGAGCTCCACAAGTGGCCGTAACATGAGCATTACCGAGCTTGGCTAATTGGACTGCATACTGACCCACACCGCCAGAGGCAGCAGTAATCAATATGTTCTTTTTCTGGCCACTTCCGTCAAGCTTGACCCGAGCAGCTTGCGTGAGACATTGGTGAGCTGTGACGCCAGCAATAGGTAAGCCTGCAGCTTCAGCTGCTGAAACTTCTGGTGGCCTGGCCACTGTCATGTTCTCATTAGCTGTGGCGTACTCAGCCAGTCCGCCTCCAATCTATCCATATGTAAGATGACAACAGAAAATTGAGGCATAGATATAACAAACGAGATCTAAATGCTAAACTTCTTATATGCACAAAAAGGGGAAAAGTAACCAAAGGATTAAGATAAACACTCACAGCAGCGGTCAGATATGCCACAACTTTGTCGCCCGGTTTGAACTTTTGGACGCCCTCTCCAACTTTTACAACCTCTCCAGCAACATCAGTAACTATTTTCAATGATATCATTACACGATGTCAACAAACCAACCTACCAGCCTAAGACTCTCAGACATGAATGCATAAACCACAAAACAACTCGTCTCGCAATATAGGAGCAATATCTCTCCATTTTAAAGTCAAAGCATAAATTTGTTTCATAATCCAGCTAATTTATCTACCTCACAAGTCACAACTATCCAAATACTTCAATGTATGATGAGTGTTTTATTAACAACATGAACTAATCTGTAACCATTATGCCCAATTCTTTAAAGAGGGCAATCTCTTTGGGACACCGAGTAGAGCATGATTTTGTTTCAAACGCCGTAGTAATTAATCAACATTAGGTAGCTTTATTCATCAGTTCAATGTTGTCGTAATTAATCAAATTTAGGTAACTTTACTTTATCATCAGTACATTGCCTGGCCTGCGGCAGTTTATATGACACGAATTGATTTATGAAGGATCCTCAAACGTTAATTGACTGGAACAGGGTGATTATTGAAGAATTTAACAAACCTAAGTAACTAAACTTCACCAAATTCTACAGGCAGTGATAGAAAATTTGCAAAACAAGCACTGCATATATATAGTCATATGAGGAAAACTTTTGAAAAGGAGGCAGGTAAAAATCTCGAGTCTTTAGTTATTGTCGAGAGATTTTTCAAGGTGTCCAAAATACGGGGTGGAAGATCACATGTTATTATACAATTGGAGGAATTTTTTTTTTTTTCAAAGTGTTGAAATGTGATGTTCCGTCCTGTGTTTCAGGCACACTAAAAAATATGTCGTTATTGTCATTGTATAAACAGTTTTTACCAACATCAACTTCGAATACTTTGAACAGGTAAAATACACAAGTACAAAGGCCTTGTTTGGCTTCGAGGGCTGGACATGAATAAAAATGGATGTCAAACTTTTCAAATGTTTTGTAAGTTTAAGGTAAAAGATGGGTTATTCAATTCAAGTAGGAAACCTAATCAATTTTTTAACTTCAACTGAAACAACATTTGGGAGTTGTTGACGTGCATTTCTCTTTTATAACATACATTAGAATGTAGAGTTATCCCTTTCAAGTTTCAACTCAATCTTAGATACCAAATAAAACAGGTCAAAGTTCCTACCAAGGTGATCAACTTGATTACTTACCAGGTATATGAGGAAATTTTTTGGGCAAAAAAGGTCGTGCCACGCCTTTCTGAATTTTCCAATCCAGTGGGTTTATACTAGCTGCTTCCAATTTCAGCAAAACCTCGCCTTTCTTCGGAGTGGGTATTGGAACCTCTGCATGCTGCAACAAATTTCATAAATAAAATACAGATACAAAAATTATAAAACTCTACTTTTTTTCCGTTATAGAACTCGAGTTTTTTTGTTTCACGCCAACGAACATTAAGCACTTCGTAGAAAAAAAAAATGAAAGGAAAAATGTAACAGATAAAGAAAAAGGAACCTGTAAACCAGAAGCTCCTCCACCATAGCGGACGTACTGCACCGCATGCATAAGCTTGGACGCCATGCCTGCCATGCAAACCCTAGTGGGAACTGTTAAAATATTAATGTTTAAGTTGCTATTTATATCAATCTCTATACGTAAAGCCAGCAGGCCAATATATACAACCAGAACCAGGACATGCTTGTTGAGAAAAGTCAGATAGATGAAAAGTCAAGCATTGAAGAAGAAGAAGTTGAAGTCAGAATTTGCAACTCTCTACAATAAAAGGTGATGAAAAGAAAATTCACAAGTGAGAAAGTACGAACTGAAAACTCTCCACCACCACACAAACGACGGCATTAGCTGTGTAGGGGGCCATATGATCAGAGAGGCGGAACGAAGAGTCACCTCCCGTGTGGTGAGAGAAAAGTCTTCACCAAATAAAAGCTTGTAAAAGAGAATTTTGGCACGGAACAATCAGAATCTATTAACAAGAAAATGTGAACATTAGATCCCAAACCTTATCATTTACAATACAAGACCTACACATCACTGGAAGATATAACAAATGACACAACTCTAGATAAGTGCATAATGTTTGCATATCCCATTAAAAACCACTAAGATGTATCTTGTCTACTTAAGGCTCGACAATAATCTTCCCAGTCGCATGTCTATCGATACTCTTAGCCCAAGCATCTTCAGCCTTGCTCAGAGGATGTGTCGAGTCGATCACTGTCTTGAGCTTTCCTTCCTTGACCAACGAAACTAGATACTCCAAGTTGTTGAGGAAAATTAGAGTACACAACTCTAACACAAATGCTGGAGAGACAAAACAAGTAAACAAATTATTTGTATTACACTCACAGAATATTACAACACAACAACTATCAAGGGCATAACTTAGAAGCTATAACACTCTCTTTTTCTAAAGACACACTCTAGACCACTCACACTCTTCACAAAACTACTCACTCACAAGGCTTCTCACTTTCTTACTTGGCTCTCTCTGTTTCTAGTTTCCTCTCTTACTTTCTTACTTCATTACTACTTACTTTTCTTACTTTCCACCATTACATATTTATAGGCTTGCTAAACCGACTTACTAAGTCGGTGGAATGGACTCATTTCATCCTAGCCATTGTTCTAGACTTTTCTACAAACAGCCCACTAACATGGGCTTTGTTTATGACCACACATTTGTTACAATAGCTAGAAAAAGAGAGTGTCATAGCTTTTAAGTTATGTGGTCTAGCTTATGTATGTTTTTTCCTTTGATTTTTCACCATGGGCTAAACTTTATTCTTTGGGCTCTTTGGGCTCGTGTTGTACTTTTAGCACAAGTTCTCAGCCTAATTCATGAGCAGTGGCACCAGCTGCTTCTTTGAGAAGGTGAGGTTCTTCAGAGCAAAAGTAACCAAGGCACTTAACCTTCCCGCTGGCACTCAAATTAGGCTCAAAAGTTGACCAGGGAATACACAGTGGACCACAGCACCATATTTCCGACCAGATGGGCTATTCAGAGGAGCTGCTCCTTCTGGGGTCTTGTAATCAAGGACCTCATCTATCCGTAAGCCTCTTGACAAATTCAATGTTACAAGCTCCACAAGTGGCTAACATGAGTGTTTCTGAGCTTTGCTAGTTGGACTGCATACCGACCCACACCACCTGATGCAGCAGTAATAAAAAAGTTCTTTTGCTGGCCACTTCCGTCGAGCTTGACCCCTGCATTGCGTGATAGACTGGTGAGCTGTGAGACCAGCATTAGGTAAACCCTGCAGCTTCAGCATACTCGGCCAGTCCACCTCCCTTTTATATGGTAACAAACAAAGTGAGGCACTGGTGATAGCAGTGACAAACACATGGAGACCGAACTTAACCAAAGGAATAAAATGAACAGGTACAGCTTGGGAAAGATATGCCACAACTTTAATTGTCGACCGGTTTGAACTTTTGGGTCCCTTCCAACTTCTACAACCTCTAGCTCCAGCAACATCAGTAACTGTTTTCAATAACATCATTGGTCAATGTCAACAAACCAACTTACCAGACTCACAGACATGAATGCATAAACCACAAAACAACTCAACTCGCAATAAACACACAGCGTATGCTTTATGTGTGTTTATTATTAGCCTATTTATAGACTTAAAAGAGTTTAAGTTTATAGACTTCAAGAGTTTTTCATATTCACATCGGTAAGTAACTCCAATGTATAGGTATTACACATTGGCCCCAAGTAAACAGCCAAACAATTAACATATTTACAACAATAACCCTTGGATTAGTCCACCAAAACAAAGCTTGTAAAAGATAAATGTTTGCAGGAAAATGTGAACATTAGATCCAAACCGTATCAGTTGCAATACAAGACTGAAGACCAACACATCATTGGAAGACATAACATAAGGCGCACAACCACCTGTATGAGGTAACTCTTGTTTAAGTACATGAAAATATAGTTTACATTCCATTAAAAATATCAGTAAGATGTTACATCTTGTCTACTTAAGGCTCGACGATGATCTTCCCGGTCGCATGTCCACTGATACTCTTAGCCCAAGCATCTTCAGCCTTGCTCAGAGGATATGTCGAATCAATCACTGTCCTGAGCTTTCCTTCCTTCACCAACTTAACGAGATACTCCAGGTTCTCAGCCTTGGCATTCATGAGCAGCGGCACCAGCTGCTTCTTTGAGAAGGTGAGTTTCTTCAGAGCAAAAGTAACCAAGGCACTTGGACCGGGAGTAATGTCTATCACCTTCCCGTTGGCGCTCAAATTAGGCTCAAAAGTTGACCAGGGAATGCCGGTTGCACAGTGGACCACGGCATCATATTTCCGACCAGATGGGCTATTCAGAGCTGCTCCTTCTGGGGTCTTGTAGTCAAGAACCTCATCTGCCCCTAAGCTCTTGACAAATTCAATGTTCCGAGCTCCACAAGTAGCTGTAACATGCGTGTTTCCAAGCTTTGCTAGTTGGACTGCATATTGACCCACACCACCAGAGGCAGCAGTAATCAGTATGTTCTTTTGCTGGCCGCTTCCGTCCAGCTTGACCCCAGCAGCCTGCGTGAGACACTGGTGAGCTGTGAGGCCAGCAACAGGTAAGCCTGCACCTTCAGCTGCTGATACTTCAGGTGGCCTGGTCACTGTCAAGTTCTCAGTAGCTGCAGCGTACTCGGCCAGTCCACCTCCCTTTTATACGACAACAAAGAAAAGTGAGCCACAGATGATAGCAGTGACAAACAAATGAAGATAGGATTTAACCAAAGGAATAAAACAAAAACTTACAGCTTGGGAAAGATATGCCACAACTTTGTCGCCAGGTTTGAACTTTTGGACCCCCTGTCCAACTTCTACAACCTCTCCAGCAACATCAGTAACTGTTTTCAATAATATCATTAGTCAATGTCAACAAACAAGAGTGTACAAACCACAAAACAACTCGTCTCGCAATATCGGAGCATAATTTGTTTCAGAATGTTGCTAATTTATCTACCTCACAACTCTCCCCAACGACACGAAACTGATCAAATTCCGGTAAATGCATCAAGCAGTTCAACGCTCTAGTACTTAATCAAACACCAGGAAAAACAGAAATTACCGGGTGTATAAGGGAATTTGCGGGGCAAAAAAGGCCGCAACATGCCTTTCTGAATTTTCCAATCAATTGGGTTTATACTGGCTGCTTCCAGTTTCAGCAAAACCTCGCCTTTCGTCGGAGTGGGGATCGGAACCTCTACATGCTGCAACAAACATACAATTTTGCATAAACAATTTATTAAGGTAGCTCTCACATGTACTACTTTCTCCATGGATTTTTATTGCCCTTCAAAATCAAGGGCACATATTCAATCAACATTGCAGCATTTTCTCAAGAGTTATCATTCATCTCTTCGGTTTTTATTTTATTTATTTGGGATTTCAGAGCCTAATTATACAAGTAATACATTTTATTTTTACACCGAAGAATATTGAGCATTAATGAAATCCCAGAAGCAAAAATCACCAATAAGAATAAAAGACATGAGAAATCTACAAAATAATGTTTTTACAGAAAAATAGAGAATCAAAAAGAAGGCGACAATCGTAAAGAAAGAACCTTTAAACCAGAAGCTCCTCCGCCATAGCCGTCGTACTGAACCGCATGCATAAGCTTCGATGCCATTGCTGCCATACCCTGAGTCGGCAGAGAGATAGAGAGGGGCGGCAGAGAGTGCGTGTGTGTTTTGCTAGATTCTTTGCGGGAGCGGCTTTTGACGTCTTGTATACCAGACGTGGACGTACAGCAAGTTGCCAAGTGTTATATTATTGTGAATGACGGAAACAACCTTTTATTTTATTATATTGATTTTCGGTTTTCGATTTTTCTCGATTTTTTTATTACCAAAATATAAAATTTGGTGTTTTAAGAATGAGAATTGTTATTGGCACTCCAAAAATCTCATTTTGCATTCCAAACTTTCTATAATTAAAAAGAAAAAAACACTTGTGATGAATGTATAATGAGATTTGTGGAATGCTAATAACAATTCCTTTAAGAAATTCTATGTAATTAAATATTGATCACTTATCGATTAAATAGTGAAAACAAAGTCAAATATATATTGACCTCAAATCGATCAAATACTAAAGCATTGTATCCCACTTTTTCAGGGCCTAAAAAAGCGAGTAATGTTATTCATACCATATTTTTGTACTATATTTTCATATCATCTTAGGTGGCATTTGATGTGGACAGTTTATTTCTTGAAAAATTATGATAAAAAAATTGTATGCGGAGAGTTTATCGAAAAAAAAGAAAATTGTATGCAAAGAGTACTGACTTTTTAATATAGTATGCTAACTACAATTTACATCATAATTTTACAATTGTATCAATTTACATCTTTTGAATATTTGAATGTACTAATATCCATTAAGTTGAAGAGTTTTTCGATCGTGCAAATGTAACTTACAAATCATCGCAATTACGGATTTCATAATTACCATGTCATCAACTTAATGAAGATTTAAACACTAATAAAATGGTACAAGTCAAAACCTTAGGGGGCAATACGATAAAATATAGAGGGTGTAAAATATAAATAGCCATAATATAATAGGATGTATGGGATGCACACCCACAATACTAACTATAAAATGTACTTAACAATAAAATTAACATTAATTCATATCCATACCTTATCATTTACAATACAAACACCCACACATCAATGGGAGATAAAATAAAGCACACATGAAATTTACATACCACTTAAGAAACACTAAGATGTATATACATGGGTGGTGCTATCCACACACCTTTATTTACTTTTCACATACCCTTCTCAATTTTCGACTGTCGAGTCGAGTGAATTGAAGGTGATCAAAAGACATAAATTAACAAAGGGCGTGTGAATAGAACCACCCTGTCTCTTGTCTACTTAAGGCTCGACAATAATCTTTCCAGTCGCGTGTCCATCCATACTCCTAGCCCAAGCATCTTCAGCCTTGCTCAGAGAATACGTCGAGTCGATAACCGTCTTGAGCTTTCCTTCCTTCACCAACTTAACAAGATACTCCAAGTTCTCAGCCTTGCCATTCAGAAACAGTGGCACCAGCTGCTTCTTCGAGAAGGTGAGTTTCTTCAGAGCAAAAGTAGCAAAGGCACTTGGACTGGGAGTGATGTCTATTACCTTCCCGTTGGTGCTCAAATTAGGCTCAAAAGTTGACCAGGGGATGCCAGTTGCGCAGTGGACCACAACATCATATTTCCGACCAGATGGGCTAGTCAGAGCTGCTCCTTCTGGGGTCTTGTAGTCAAGAACCTCATCTGCCCCTAAGCTCTTGACAAATTCAATGTTACGAGCTCCACAAGTGGCTGTAACATGCATGTTACCGAGCTTTGCTAGTTGGACTGCATACTGACCCACGCCCCCAGAGGCAGCAGTAATCAATATGTTCTTTTGCTGGCCGCTTCCGTCCAGCTTGATCCCAGCAGATTCCGTGAGACACTGGTGAGCTGTGAGGCCAGCAACAGGTAAGCCTGCACCTTCAGCTGCTGAGACTTCAGGTGGCCTGGACACTATCAATTTCTCACTAGCTTTAGTGTACTCAGCCAGTCCACCTCCATTCTATCCATACGTAAGATGACAATGAAATTGAGGCACACATATAATAAATGAGTTCTAAATGTGAAACTTCTTATATGCACAATTAGCTCTTCAAGACGGGGAAAAAGTAACCAAAGGAATAAGATGAACACTCACAGCATGGCTCAGAAATGTCACAACTTTGTCCCCCGGTTTGAACTTTTGCACTCCTTGTCCAACCTCTACAACCTCTCCAGCCACATCAGTAACTGTTAATATCATTAGACAACGTTAAAAACAAAAACCTACCAGTCTACAAACTGAAAGACATTGATAACTTAAACCATCAAACACCTCGCCTTTCAATGTAGGATAGATGAATGCCATTTTAAAAATCAAAGCACAAATTTACTTCAGAATCCAACTGATTCAAGCACCAGAAAAATCATTAAAAAAAAAAAAGCACCGGAAAATTCTCCCAAGATTACAAATAGCATAAAGTGTAAATGAGAAGTTTCATTGAAAACACGATATGATCCGTAAACCATTGTGCTTACTTTTCAATATTCACTTGTTAAAAAGGGTCTCTTCGGCATGCCTAGTTTTTCAATAATGTAGTAACCAATCACACCCAGTACCTTGTACAACAGTTAGCATGTTTCAGCTTATGAGACCAGTTGAATGTTGTCTAGGTATCTCAAAAATTTAACTAGCCCGGTGCAGCAAACTTATTGAAAGGCGAGTAGACTACACATCAGTGGCATTACCAAACACTAATGACAAGCACTACGCTGTAATGTGAAGTGAACAAACACGTCTGAAAAGGAGCAGGTACAAACTAGAAAGCGGGTTCTTTTGGTGAAAAAGGGGGCCTAGCCCAAACAAACTTCTACAAATCTATGCCTGGTTACAAAAAGAGGGCGATCGATCATTCTAAAAACAAAGGCCTTGTTTGGTGTCAAGCATTGGACTGGAAGAGATAACACACTTGACTGAATGGATTTTAGAACAAAAAACCGGATGCCAGATTTCACATGTTGCCTAAGTTGAAGGTAGAAGATTGATTAGTCATAGAGGATTAAGTTATCCTTTCAATCCCCACAAAAATGGTAGAGTTAATTTTCCTCCATGACTAATCCTCCTTCTAACTTCAACTTAAACAACATATGAAAGTTGGCATCCATTTTTTCTTTGACGTACATTGAACCTAGTAAGTTATCCATTCCAACCCAATCCTAGACACCAAACGAAGGCCAAAGTTCCTACCAATACGATCAACTTCTCGTTTATAACACTACAAGTTAATCTGACTTTATAACAAACAGATCACTTAAAATCTTATTCATTTTTCTAGATGCTATGATTGGACTGTCAAATTATTTACTCAGGAACTCACAAGCACATACATAATTACTGCTGGGAAAGTTCAAGATTGATTGTAACTTGTAAGAAAAAGAATTTGGTCAAATTCTTGCAAGCAAAGAAAGCAGAATCATTCACCAGGTATGTGAGGAAATTTTCGGGGGAAAAAAGGCCGAAGCATGCCCTTCTGAATTTTCCAATCAACTGGGTTTAGAGCAGCTGCTTCCAGTTTCAACAAAACCTCCCCCTTCTTGGGAGAGGGGACCGGAGCCTCCACATGCTGCAAAAAACAAATTACATGAATAAAATATACATAAATTCGAGAAGGAAATATCAAAGAAGGAAAAACATATGAGATAGATGTACAAAATGTTAGACCAAACAAATTTACAGAACAACAAAAGGGGAACGTACGAGATGGAGAAAGAAAAGCGAGAACCTTTAAAGCAGAAGCTCCTCCGCCATAGCTGTCGTACTGTACCGCATGCATAAGCTTTGACGCCATGTTGCCGTACCCTCCTAAATCGGCAGAGACAGCAGAGGGAGGATTCAGATTTGTAGAGAGAGAAGAGAGAGTGAGAGAGGGCGAGTTGCTAGATCCTTGTGGATGGAATTTGGATCCTCTCCTCTCCTGAGCCCAAGGTGAGGATCCTCCTGACCAAGGTGTTTGGACCGTTGGATAAAAATCTAACGGTTATAATTATTATAACTTTAAAAGGATCCCCTGTTTATAATCGTTGGATTTTCATCCAACGACCCACACTCCTTGATCAGGAGGACCCTCACCTTGGGGTCGAGAGGATCGAAATCCCTAGGATTGGGTTTTTGACGTATTGACAACGACACTTGGAATTAGTTCAGTTTGCCACGTGTTGGACTAAGATAATCGACGGAAATAACCCTCTGGTTTATTGACTTTATTCACTTGTAAATATATCATTATATAAAAATAAATTTAGAGTTGGTTGGAGGGTGTGGTGCTTTAAAAAAAAATTAAAAAAATTTGGACATCAAATGTGTTTAGTAAAACAAAAGAAAAATGTTTCTTTTTCAAAATTGTTGTCGATGACAATAAAAAAATAGAAGTAGGGTCTACCATGCTACTATGCTTCTTGAAAAAGTATTTTTTTTTATTCAAAGCATTGTGAATAGTATCTATTTAATGAAAATTTCAAATGATAAGTATACTCCCGTATACTATACAAAATTACAATTTTTATCGTTGCATTATTCTCTTTGACAATTTTTATAACACATTGAATGTTATAGTCTTTGTAATCATTTAACATGTTTACAACATTTTTATATAAAGTTTACCAAACATTTAAATATTGTTTTTTTTTTGTTAAAAGCACTTTTACAAAAAAAAAATTTAAAAAAAAATATCAAACATTCAACAACTTTATTTTACCGCTGTTTATTCTCACATCACAACAGAAGTATTTTTTTCAAAAAACGCAACAATACCAAACTAGCCCTTAGTGTTAGAGCTCGCGAAGGAAGAGTAACTCGATTAGCCTATTTCATCTTACATCTATCATATTATTAATTTAAATAGATAATCAAAATCTTGTAAGTATTTATAATTTGGACAAAATTGACACCCAGCAAAATAATAATAAAAATTGACAGGTAACAACCCCAAGGGGTAGATCAATGAGGGAGCAAAAGTTTAGAACTCACAACCTAAAACGTGGTTAACATTGCCAACTGTAAAACGTAGTTAACAATAAAATGAACATTATTTAAATCCAAACCTTATCATTTACAAAACAAACACCCACACATCAAGGGGAGATATCATAAAGCACAAATGAAGTTTACATACCGCTAAAAAACATTAAAGACTTGTATGTCATGGATTGTGATAACCACACCCCTTCATTTACCATTCACACATCTCACTCAATTTCCGACTGCCGGATCTAATGAATTGAAGATGATCGAATGATGTAAATAAATAAAGAGCGCGTGAATAGCATCACCCTATATTTTGTTTA
Organism: Malus fusca; assembly: GCA_035220775.1. Lineage (NCBI taxonomy): Eukaryota > Viridiplantae > Streptophyta > Magnoliopsida > Rosales > Rosaceae > Malus > Malus fusca. Next base: position 29,277,432 of record CM069063.1, read on the forward strand.
CTTAACCTCGACAATAATCTTTCCAGTCGCGTGTCCATCTACACACCTAGCCCAAGCATCTTCAGCCTTGCTAAGAGGGTGCGTCGAGTCAATCACTGTCTTGAGCTTTCCTTCCTTCAACAACTTAACAAGATACTCCAAGTTCTCCGCCTTGGCATTCATAAGCAGTGGCACCAGCTGCTTCTTCGAGAATGTCAGTTTCTTCAGAGCAAAAGTAGCAAAAGCACTTGGACCAGGAGTGATGTCTATGACCTTCCCATTGGCGCTCAAATTAGGCTCAAAAGTTGAACAGGGGATGCCGGTTGTGCAGTGGACCACAGCATCATATTTCCGACCAGATGGGCTAGTCAGAGCTGCTCCTTCTGGGGACTTGTAGTCAAGAACCTCATCTGCCCCTAAGCTCTTGACAAATTCAATGTTACGAGCTCCACAAGTGGCTGTAACATGCGTGTTACCGAGCTTTGCTAGTTGGACTGCATACTGACCCACGCCCCCAGAGGCAGCAGTAATCAATATGTTCTTTTGCTGGCCGCTTCAGTCCAGCTTGACCCCAGCAGCTTGCGTGAGACTTTGGTGAGCTGTAATGCCAGCAACAGGTAAGCCTGCACCTTCAACTGCTGATACTTCAGGTGGCCTGGCTACTGTTAAGTTCTCACTAGCTGTAGCGTACTCAGCCAGTCCACCTCCATTCTATCCATATATGTAAGATGACAACGAAAATTGAGCACAAATATAATCAATGAGTTCTAAACGGGAAGCTTTTTATATGCACAATTAGCTCTTCAAGACGGGGAAAAAGTAACCAAAGGAATAAGATGAAGACTCACAGCATGGATCAGAAATGCCACAACTTTGTCCCCCGGTTTGAACTTTTGCACGCCTTGTCCAACCTCTACAACCTCTCCAGCCACATCCGTAGCTATTATTATCATTAGACAATGTAAACAACAAAAACCTACCAATCTAAAAACTCATAGACATTGATAACTTAAATCACCGAACAACTCGCCTTTCAATGTAGGAATATCAGAAAAATCATAAAAAAATCAACGGAAAAATCTCCCATGATTACGAATATGATAAAGTTTAACTGAGAAGTTTCATTGAAAACACGATATGATCCGTAAACCATTATGCTTACTTTTCAATATCCACTTTTTAAAAAGCGTCACTTCGGCACGCCTAGTTTTAAAATGATGAAGTAACCAATCACACCCAGTACCTTGTTACAACAGTTGGCTTGTTGCAGCTTATAACACCAGTTGAATGTTGTCAAAGTACCTCAAAATTTAAGTAGCCCGGTGCAGGAAACTTATCGAAAAGCGAGTGGACTACACATCAGTGGAATTACCAAACACTAATGACAAGCACTGCACTGTAATGTTAAGTGCACAAACACATCGTAAAAGGAGGGGAACAACTAGAAAGCGGGTTCTTTTGGTGAAAAGGGGGCCTCGCCCAAACAAACTTCTACAAATCCATCACTGGTAAGACCAACGAAATCATCTTCCAATATACTATCTAATCTACTCGAAGGCTCACAAAGAGGATGATCGATCATTCTAAAAAGAAAGGCCTTGTTTTGTGTCAAGCATTGGACTGTAAGAGATAACACACTTGACTCTATGAATGGTTGAATGAAAAATTGGATGCCGGCTTTCAAATGTTGTCTAAGTTGAAGGTAGATGATTGGTTTGTCATAGAGGATTAAGTTATCCTTTCTATCCTACAGAAATGGTAAGATAGAAAGGAGGCCAAAGTTCCCACCGATACGGTCAACTTAATCTGAGCATTTAAAATTTATTCATTTTTTTAGGTGCTATGAATTGGACTGTCAAATATGTATTTACTCAGTAACTCACAAGCACATAATTACTGCTGGGAAATTCTGGTAAGAAAAAGTAACTCACAAGCACAGATTGATTGTAACTTGTAACAAAAAGTATGTGGTGAAATTCTTGCAAGCAAAAACATCAGAATTATTTACCAGGTGTGTGAGGAATTTTTCGGGGTAAAAAGGGCCGAAACATGCCTTTCTGAATTTTCCAATCAGCTGGGTTTAGAGCAGCTGCTTCCAGTTTCAACAAAACCTCTCCTTTCTTCGGAGAGGGGATCGGAACCTCCGCATGCTGCAAAAAACAAATTAACATGAATAAAATACACATAAATTCTAGAAGCAAATATCAAAGAAGGAAAAACATATGAGATAAATCTACAAAATGTTTGACCAAGAAAATTTACAGAATAATATAAGGAGAAATGTAGGAGATGAAGAAAGAAAATAGAAAACCTTTAAACCAGAAGTTCCTCCGCCATAGCTGTCATACTGAACCGCATGCATAAGCTTTGACGCCATGAGTCGGAAGAGAGACCGAGAGTGTTTGGATCAAAACTTGAACTCTGGGCTTGGGGGAAGTTGGCCCAAAGGGCAGCCTAAAATGAAGAAAAACTCGAAGCCCAGCCAAAGTCCAGAAGACAGGAGGAAGCTCGTTTCTGACTAAGTGCAGACCACTTGCTCACCTACCCAAATGCCAAGTGGTGTAGACTGACCAGTTATACAGCCCATAAAGTACTTTACAGTGGCAATACAAGTAAAATAGCTGATGAGTCACTACCCCTCAAACTGCATTCGGGCAATGTTACTGCTACAGGAGGCCAAACCGAGTTGTCTATAAAAGAAGAAAGAGAAATCAGGAATAAAGACACTCAAACAAACAAATAAAAGCACAAACTCTGCTCAAAAAGCCAGATTTGCCTTCAAACGAAGCTGTAGTCAGCAAGCCTTCATCTCTCTCGGGATAAACCCTCATTCAAAGCCTTTGTAATAGCTCTGCTACTTTGTTCAACTCTTGCTGTAGTATCGATTTCTTTCCATAAACTTATTTCCCAAACTCCCTTTCTAAGCTTCCAAACCCCTTGATAAACCACAAAGATAGGAAGTCGCAAGACGATCAGCCTTGCCCGACCCTCTTTGTTTTTGTCTTTTCATTCATTAGTCTAGCAATATGTTGTGCACTACAAGTCGTATTCAAGTTATTTCTAGTAATACAGCTATTACAAGACTCTCTCTCTCTCTCAATGCTTGAATCCGATTTGAATACATCTTCATGGTTCAAATCAGATCTAAGTTCTAAGCCATCGGGCATGTAAGCTTTGATCATTTAAAAGTCATTGACCTCAAGGCACAAAAAAGAACCTTATGTGGACTTAACCCATCCACGACAAGCTTTGATAAATAAGAAGTCTGAAGTTACTTGAGGCGCAAGTAATCAACATATCACTTAGTTTTATTTCTATTATATTATGATAACCATAGAACGTTTGAGTACATAATGAATTCTAATAGGAAGCCTCAAGGCCTATCTAAGGCCCCACAAAGGCACCTATTCGGATTCGTTCTGTTCCTCGGGCTAGAACGTTGAGTATGGAATGGGTTCTAATAGGAAGCCTCAAGGCCTATCTAAGGCCCCATAAAGGCACCTATTTGGATTCGTTATGTTCCTCGGGCTAAGGTAATCAGAAGTATAATGGTTATAAAACTCATGTAACCAAGAACACGAACCTTATATATTCGAGTATGAATGTTAGTTATTAAACGGGACGCCTCAAAGCCTACACCTAAGGCCCTACAAAGGCACCTGTTGTAACTAATATAGACTCTCGGGCATATATGTAATCAGAACCCAACATCCGTTTTACATCTGCCATGCTGAAGATGGCAGTGGCACGCCTGAGCACTTAAAGTTAATCTTGATTGTGAGTCTCAAGGCCTACACCTAAGGCCCCACAAAGGCACCTTTCAAAGTTAACTATGTCCTTCTCCTTCAGCCTTACCCGACAAGCCTCGCCCGACAGGCTCTGCCCGACAAGCCCGCCAGTGAAACAGGAGCCCGACAGAAAGCACCAAACGACGCCGACCTCTCAGGGAGCTGTGTGCCCGTCGGCCAGGAAGCATCCTCGACGGAAATTCCTGCCACGAACAGAGAGATTCATATTTGTAGAGAAAGACAGAGAGAGAGTCGCTATATTCTTGCCGAATGGGTTTTTGACGTATTGTCTAGCGCACACACGTGGAATTACTTGGTTGCCAAGTGTTGAATTAAGGAAAACGCCGGAAATAACCCTCTGTTTTTTATGGACTTTTATTCCATCACACTTTAGTGTGTATCGTTATATCAATCAAAAATATAATTCTTACCATTTATTTCTACAATCATTTATATCATCTTCTTAATAGAAATGAGACTCGTCACTCAGTACTACGGTCTGATAATATTCATCTTCACTTGGAAGTGAGAGATCTTAGGTTCGAATCTCCTGGATGGCGAATTCGATACCAAATTAGGCTATCCATTGTGTGACCCCCTCTCCTTAGTGTAAAAATATCGATATACTAAAAAAAAGAATAAATTACACAAAACTACCTCAATTATAGGTCGAACTACAATTTTATACCTCATGTTTTAAACACTGCAATGTTATACCTCAACTTATGACTTCGTTGCAATGCCATACCTCGGTTAAATTTTCTGTTAATTTGACTGTTAAATGATGATGTGACACGAGTGGGACCCACTCTTTTCCCATCTAAAATAAAAATTATATTTAATAATTAAATTAATTAAATTAAAACTCTCTTCCTCACTCCCTCACTCTCTCAGCTCTTATTCCTTCCTCTGTACTGATCCATCCGCGCCCACTGGCCCTCCTACTCTGGCCGTCTCGTCGAGTTCCTCCACACCGGCTGATACACCGCCATTGATGGGGAAGAGGGAACCTCAGAAAGCTTCAATTGGTGTTGCGAGAAATACGCCTCAGATCCGAGCCGGTCGGGTCATTTGATGTGCCCTTGCAGCTCTGCACCAGCGAAAGCGGGTACGGCGAGAAATAAAAAAGGACTTGGGTATTTCGTCGGTCAAACGGTTCTCATAAACCACTCACCTCCATTGCAGCCCTGTATTTCCACGTGCTGGCACTCCGTCTTTTCTCTCTTTTTCTCATTTTCTTCCTCTTGTTATCTCTTGTTCTCTCCCACTCTTATTCGACATGGAACCAGAGGGATGGCTGGCGACACCTCAGACTTGCTTTTGCTGACCTCCGATTTAAGATCCTATTTGTCTTGCCATTACTGACTTCCGATTTAAGATCTATCAGTTTGTCAGCGTAAGGGGGAGAGAGACGTGAGACAAAGAGAGAAACAATGTAAAAGAAAAATAAGAGGGAGAGAGAGACGTGAGAGAAAGGGTGGGGTGGGTGGACGGTGCAGGTGTTAGGGAGGGGAGTCGGCAAGAGGTTGGAGAAGGGTACTGAAGGGAACTTTGGAGAATTTTTAATTAATTTTAATTATTAAATTAAAAAAATAATTTTTTTATTTCCTTTTGGGAATGGGTGGACCCAGCTTTTGCCACGTCATTATTTAACAGCTAATTTGATAGAAAATTTGATGGAGGTTTGACATTGCAACGAATTCATAAGTTGAGGTATGACATTGCAATGTTTAAAACATAAGGTATGAGATTGTGGCTCGATCCATAATTGAGGTAATTTTGTGTAATTTACTCTAAAAAAAATAGAGATGAAACTCACATGTGTTGGTGTGTCCTACCTCTATTAAGAGCACTCCCACCCTTAAAAAACTTGCCCCTTGGGCAAAGGCAATTCAATCTCCAAGTGAATAGTAATTGCCTAGCGAACAGTAACTGTCGAAGTGTATAGCCCTGGCTATTAGTATTAAAATATTATTATTATCTTTTTTTATATAATAGTAAATAATAAAAAAAATATTTTTAATTTCGGATAACAATAAAATATTAATAGAAAATATTTGTGAATATTGAAATGTGGTGTAAGAAGAACTTGACTAGGTATTTACAAGAAAAAATTATAATTTTGTCTATTGTTAATTAAATTCTTTATAATTTTTTTATTTTTAACTAATTTTATAATCTTTTATATTTTTAATTAATTTTTATCATTTTTTATTAATTTAAAAAAAAAAATTTGACTGTGTGGCTGTAACATCTCACATCGCCCAGGGGAGTGGATCCTCTAACCCTTATATGTATATTCTCATCTCTACCTAGCACGAGGCCTTTTGGGAGCTCACTAGTTTCAGAGTTCATCGGAACTTCGAAGTTAAGCGAGTTTGCGCGAGAGCAATCCCATGATGGGTGACCCACTGGGAAGTTCTCGTGTGAGTTCCTAGAAACAAAACCGTGAGGGCGTGATCGAGGCCCAAAGCGGATAATATCGTGCTACGGCGGAGTCGAGCCCGAGATGTGGTGGGGGCCCGGGCCGGGATGTGACAATTTGGTATCAGAGCCAATCCCTGACCGGAAGTGTGCCGACGAGGACGTCAGGCCCCTAAGAGGGGTGGATTGTAACATTCCACATCGCCCAGGGGAGTGGATCCTCTAACCCTTATATGTCTATTCTTATCTCTAACTAGCACGAGGCCTTTTGGAAGTTCACTAGCTTTGGAGTTCATCGGAACTTCGAAGTTAAGCGAGTTCGCGCGGGGTCAATCCCATGATGGGTGACCCACTGGGAAGTTCTCGTTTGAGTTCCTAGAAACAAAACCGTGAGGGTGTGGTCGGGGCCCAAAGCGGACAATATCGTACTACGACGAAGTCGAGCTAGGGATGTGGTGGGGGCCCGAGCCGGGATGTGACAGTGGCCTTACCTCACATGGCCTAGGGGCTAGGCCAGTCAATTTTGGCCTGGTGAGCAACTGGGCTTCCTCGGAGCCCAATAGATTGGAAAAGGTTGGAGGAGTGGGAGGGGATTTAATCCACCATCCCTAAGGGATTTGAAAAGGTGGAAGTGCTATAAGATATGGCACAAATAGATGGCAGGTGTAGTGCTCACACATATGCGTACTATTATGGGATGCCTTAATTATATTTATGACCATGAATAGTATTATATTGACTAGAATTATCGAATTACCATTGCATGGTCATGCTTATGTTACTGCTCATCATACATGCTTACATTGGCGTTTATACTCACCTCAGGCCAGAGTCAGTCTTCACGTGTATGTTCACATCAAATCGATACACTCACCTTGGATCCATTGTAGGTGTCGATCATGTCCTAGATTGCTATAGGCAATTAGGATTCGTATGTGATGCGCATAATGCCAATCTTCACGTGATTGTAGTACTAGAGCGTAAATCATTATTACACCCCTGTCATATTCTTGTCAGAATATCTCTGCATAAACTCGTGTGTTAACATATGTTGATGAGTACCGAATATATGTTTTATATGCGAAATATTGTGAATGATTGCACTCTTAGGATATTACTATTTATGGTAAGTGTTTTCATACTATATGTAGTATCATATTTGGAAATTATACTTGTTTTATGGCGAGAGTTAATACATTTTTGAAAAGGTTTTAAAAAGTTTTATTTTAGGCCCAGCAGTTCGAATCCACTTATAAACGAGCGAAGAAAACATACTTTAGGAACTCACTCTTGTTTTTCACCCCTTCAGGATTTAGTGGCAGAGTTTTTGTGTCGACGATGATTCTTGGCAAATGTTGATATTGGAGATTACTTCTGATGGTATAATTCTTATTTTACTTTTACGGTATTTTACTTATGCCTTGACATCACTTGTGAAATGAGTTCAATCCCGCTCACATACGCACTCTTGCATTTAGTCACTTATAAGTTTAAATTTAATCACATTTTCCACATTACTCACTTTTTCTTCGTCACCTTCCTAGTATCGGCCAACACAGCTCGATTAGAGTCCAGGTGGATATTCCGAGTTGGGGTGTGTTAAAAATAAGTTTGTACTAATTTATTTTGTATAAAAAAAAAATCAATTTTTAATCTAAAATGTACCCATTCATGTTACTTTTCAATTTTTTTAATCTTAAATATACCCATTCTTAAATATATCAAGTTGTTATATGTAAAGTATATCATTTTGTTTAGATGTAAAATTCATTAAAAAAAATTCTAACTGTTGCAGTCATATTTAGAATAGGAAGATGATTGTGTAAATCCTAGTGTATCTAGGGATATCTTGGAATATTTCATAAGTTAGATATTATCCTATTAGAGTTGCAATCCTATTAGGGTAGGGATTTAACTTATCCTACTACTATAAATAAAATCACAATGAGGTGATACAATACACATCTCACAATTAAATCTCTTTCTTCTGTCTCTTATTGCCGTCGTCCTCCTTTTTTTTTTATTCCTTTAGAATAGTTCAGTAAATTAGGCATATAACACGTTATCAACACGCTATTGCCAGAAGCTAAGGAACTGAATGATCGTAGGAGAAGCTTTCTTCTACAAAATTCAAAGGCTTTTCTTTGTTTTCTGTCAATCAGGTATACTTAAAATAAAGTAAGATATTTGAAACGTCCACGAAGCATGAAAACATTCCCCATGATGCATGAACCCCCTATATTTATATTTTCCTCATATATATATATATATATATATATTGTATATGTTTCATATATTTCTCAATATATATATGTTTCATGCATTATGCAATTATTGTTTTGTTGTGCGGAATTTGTGAATCAAAGCATATAAATAAATTAGAAGCAATTTAGGGTTCTTTAAACCCTAGAAAAGTTGGAAAAAAAAACTGGGAATTTATGCGGCATGGCTGCTGCTCACTGCCGCGCCGCTGCTAGCACCACCGCCGAGCACCGCACCTACGCCACCAGAATAACGTTGTTGCGACGTCTGGACTATGTCAGCAGCTCAGCTCATTGGGCTTTGCTACACCTACACGGACACCAAGTCTCGGCCTGGTAAGGGTTACTGTGGGCCTGCAACCCTTCTAGCCCACACCATAAGCTTTTGAGTTACTAGGCTTTGTCCCTAGTTCTTGGCCCAAACCTGCATCAAGTCTATTGCTTGTTAGGTCAAACCATGCCCCAAGGCTGCCTGCGTTGCTTGCTGGGCTTCGCCAACCCTCGGCCCAACCTGCCAGCAGTCTTAGAACTGCTGGGCTTGCACTGCCCTTACCCACAACCCAACCTTAGCTTCGGCTGGGGTTCATGAGCGCCAACCCGCAAGCTAGCCTTTGGCTGGGCCCGCTCCCGAGCCCCATTTTGGCCTAAACCAGCAGCTTCTGATGTTGGGTTAACCTTAGACCATACAGCCCAGAGCCCCGCAACCCTCCTCAAGGCCCAACAACCTGCATCCTTGCTGCAGGGCTTAAACTCCCACCGCATCTAGCCCATTTTTGGCTGGGCCCCGATACTTTTCGACCCAATGCCAATTTATGGCATCCCCGTGTTATAAATCATACCCAAATATGTTTTAAGGTACTTGGGTTTATGCTAATCAATTATAATTTAATTATCACTTAGCTTATCGCCAACCGAAGTTAATATGACATGTCTGTCATTATTTTTGCTTCCACAATCGACCCTATTTGGTCCTGATCTATTGAATTAATTAAAAGTGACCAGCAGTCCATTAATCTGATAATTAATCGAAAATTATTAACTTGAATATCACTTTTGGACATTAATGATTCAATAATTTATTTTTGTACTTTGAACCACTGATATCCTTTTGGTAGTCTCAAAAGCTCTCACACTTGAGTTACCGAAGCAACTCAAATCCATTATACTTAAATTAGCATATTGTGTTTTGTGTTCTTGTAGGAACCTATCCTTTATGAACTAATCATTCATAAAACTAAATTGAACCTGTAGTTTCATATTTAATACCTTTGAAACCCGAAGTTTTCATTCAAAACTTACCACATGAAACCTATACTTTTCATGTTTAATTAAACGATTACATGTCTATAGAACCTGAATATTCTACGATATATGTCTATGGATTCCATATGACTAATCATGTTTTTTTGTACCCTTCGTTTTAGGGACATGTCAAACTTGAATAAGCTCGATTTCACTGCTCTGGAAGTATCTAGAAGAAACTATCTAAAATGGGTTCAAGATGTGAAGCTTCATCTTACTGCAAAAGGTATTAGAGCCACCATTGAAGAACCTACTGACAACAACCTCGTCAATGAAGCTGAGAAAGTTACTGCAATGATCTTCATTCGAAGACACATCCATGAAGCACTGCGATCGAGTACCTCGCTAAGGAAGACCCACACACCATCTGGCTTGCTCTGGCCGATCATTTCGATCATCAAAAAGACATTTACTTGCTTGAAGCAAAACACGACTGGCAGCATTTACGCTTCCAAGACTTTAAGTTTGTGAATGAATACAACTCTGAAGTTTGTAGAATTTGATCACTGCTTAAGTTCTATAAAGTGAAATTAACAGACGATGATCTCCTGGAGAATATCTATTCGACCTTCAATGCCACCAATATTATCCTGCAGCAACAATATAGGGCACATAAGTTCACCAAATTTTCAAATTTGATCTTTGTTTTACTTTTCGCTAAAAAGCAGAACTAGCTTTTGATGAGAAATCATCAAGCTCGACCCACTGGCTTGAACTATTCGCCTGAAGCGCATGTGACCAATTATAGCAGTTACAAACAACGAAAGAATTATTGTGGCCCTGGCAATGGGTGGCAAGCCCACCTACAGGCCCAAGGTCAACAGAGCCAAGGCCCACCCAATGGAGGAAATTTGACCCATAAATGCCAACCCCTTACCTCTAAGGCCCCAAACTTCAAGAACAAGGGAAAAGCTACCGTTTGATCGGATTCCACTAAACTGGACATGTGCTATCGCTGTGAATCAAATGATCATTGGTCATGCGTATGCCAAGCTACCCCCGATGTTATTGCCAAATATCATTCTCGTCATGAGTTTAACTTTGCCAATGTGAAACATCCCGAAGATGCTACTACATCTATGGAGATATCAGATTTTCAAGAGGCATCAACTCCTATGGACGAATAAGTTTTATTCTTCTAGACATGTTTTTGGGTGTTTTTACTCCTAGTGGCCGAATCGACTAGGAGTGGCCGAACCCCCTATTTTTAGGTTTATGGTTTAATTTTTGGACAATTTTTCTAAGTTTTTGGAATAATCTGTTTGGTTTTTTGTTTGTTTTGAATTATGGATATTATTTTCTCAATTGATTAATTAAATAAATAGATTTATATTTGTGCATGTGACCGATTCAATTAATTTATTTCTAGTATGACTAGTAGGGAAGTTAGTTGTCTAGCTGATAGTGCTACCACGCACACCATCTTGCATGAGTGACACTATTTTACTAACTTTGTACCTAAGAATGCACCTCTAACAACCCTATCAGGCTCATCTAACCTGATAAAAGGATACGAAAATGCCCGTAGAATGTTGTTTAATGGTACTGTCTTAACCATTAAAGAGGCTCTCTATTCTCCATGTTCCGGAAGAACGTTGCTGAGTTTTAGAGATATTCGAGATAATCAATATCATGTTGAAACCACTAAAGAGAATGGTTCTGAATTTCTTTGTATCACTTCTTACGAATATGGCTAGAAGCGTATTCACGAGAAGCTGGAACGTCTCCCGATTGGGTTGTAAATCACAACCATTCCCGGCATAGAGAACTACCATATGGCTGGCCCTGAGCCTGGGTTCCAGAGGGTTCCAAAGCACTTTGTTATTTTGGCATGACTATATGGGACATCGCGGACGGGACATACAAAGCCTGTTCTTGGGGGAAGTTGAATACTCAACCCTTAATTACAAAGATTATTCATAACCCTCCTAAGTTTCTTCAAATGATTCAAAGGGATATTTGTGGACCTATCCAACCAACATGCGGACAATTTAGATACTTTATGGTGTTAGTTGATGCATCGACACATTGGTCACATGTTTGCTTATTGTCCACACGCAATGCTACATTTGCGAAACTCTTAGCATAAATTGTTAAGCCTAGGGCTCACCACCCTGATTATTCAATCAAGTTGATTCAACTGGATAATGCTGTAGAGTTTATGTCACAGACTTTTGACAATTATTGCATGTCCGTTAGGATTGAAGTTGAACATTATGTACCCTATGTTTACACCTAAAACGGTCTGGCAGAAGCTTTCATAAAGCGCATTCAATTGATGACTCAGACTTTGGTCATGCGAACCAAACTACCAGTATCTGTTTGGGGCTATGCAATATTGCACTCAACTATGTTGTTCCGCCTGAGGCCCACCGTTACCCAACCACATTCACCGTTATAGTTGGTTACTGGATAAGAGCTTGAAGTCTCACATTTACGTGTGTTTGGGTGCGCAGTCTATGTGCCAATAGCGTCGCCGGTCCCCAGAGAAGAATGGGAATCTGTGTAGGTTATGATTCGCCATCATCTATTCGCTACTTAGAGCCCTTGACAGAAGATCTCTTTACCGCACCATTTTTAGATTGTTACTTTGATGAAACAGTATTCCCTTCGGTATGGAAAGATAAGAGCACCAATGTTTCTGTAGAACGCCACGAATTGTCGTGTTATGCTCCCATTATATCTCATTTAGATCCTCGCACTACTGTCTGAAATTGAAATGCGTCATATTCTAGATCTTCACAGCATTGCACAAAGTATGCTGGATGGTTTACTGATCTAGCAAAGGTGGGGATATCACATATACCCGCTGCAAACGCACCTACAAGGATCGATGTACCTAAAGTACGCCGTAATACTGCCTTGGAAGGTTGGACTGTCCCGTAGGGTGGGGCGGCCGCACCTTCAACCCGACCCGGTACATTGATGGCTAACCAATCATCTGCTCCTACCCTGAAGTGTGGCAAAATCCTTGGTTCAAAGGATTCACAACCTCGAAAGAGGAAAACGGCACAAATTAGTAACCCTAGTCTGAATTCGACCATTACTTACCCATATGTTCCAACATATGAGGTTATTCTAGATTACGGTGATGACTTAGACGAGACAACCTGGCCTCCCGAGTATCGCAAGATTTCAATCCACTACGCAGTATTAGATGAGGTTTGGAATCGAAATGAGATGATCATCGATGATGCATTTGCTTACACAGTAGCTACTGACATCATGTTTATCGATGAAATTGAACCACGTTCCATTGATGAATGTCGATGTAGAATGAATTGGTCAAACTGGAAACAAGCAATCCAGGTCGAACTTAATTTTCTTGCAAAACATAAGGTGTTTGAGCTCGTAGCTCATACTCCACCACATGTGAAACCTATGGGCTATAAATGGGTTTTCGTATGGAAGCATAATTAGAAGAATGAAATAATGCGATACAAAGCACGCTCGTAGCACAAGGTTTCTCTCAACGCTCTGTTATTGATTACGAGGAGACGTTTCCCCTGTAATGGACGTCATAACGTTCCGCTACCTTATCAGTTTGGTAATTTTTGAAAAACGGAATGTGCAGCTTATGGACGTGGTAACCGCGTATCTTTATGGAGATTTAGATACATAAATCTACATGAAAGTTCCAAAAATACTTCCATTGACTGGTTTAAATAGTTCTAGACCATGAAACACTCTCTCGATTAGATTGAGGAGATCACTCTACGGATTGAAACAATCTGGACATATATGGTATAACTGTCTGAGTGAATATTTGACAAGTAAGGGTTATGTGAACAACAAATTATGCCTATGCGTGTTCATCAAGAAGCCACATTTTGGATCGTTGCAGTTTATGTTAACGACATAAACCTCATCGGAATTCCCGCAGAGCTTGAGGAGATTGTCGTTCGCTTGAAATCGAAATTTGAGATGAAGGATTTTGGGAAAACTCGAAATTGTCTTGGCTTGGAGATCGAGCACTGTTCAGAAGGAATCCTAGTACATCAATCGAACTATACCCAAAAGGTATTGCGACATTTTAATGAGGATAAAGCAAAGCCTTCGAGTACTCATATGATCGTTCAGACTCTAGATGCTAAAAGAGATCCCTTATGTCCCAAGGAAGATAAGGAAGAGATTTTGGAGCCTAAAGTTCCATACCTAAGTGCAATTGGTGCTTTATTGTACTTTTCTCAATGCACAAAACCCGACATCTCCTTCGTTGTTAATCTTTTGGCTAGATACAGTAATGTGCCTACACGCAGACATTAGAATGGTGTTAAAGACATTTTTTGTTACCTCAAGGGTATGACGGACTTGGGCTTTTTCTACACCCACGAATCCTCGAGAGAAGCCGCTGCCCTCCTTGGTTTTCGGGATAATTCCTACCTTGTTGGTTACGCAGATGCTGGTTATCTGTTTGACCCATATATGGCATGTTCTCAAACCAGCTATGTCTTTACCGTTGAAGACATCGCAATATCTTGGAGGTCTACTAAGCAAACTCTAGATGCGACTTCTTCAAAACATGCTGAGATTCTCACCTTGCATGAAGCATTATGCGAGTGTTTTTGGTTGAAAGCAATCATGAAACATATTTAAAGCACTAATGGTCTTATCATCGTCATTGACCTTCATACGACGATATTTTAAAGACAACGCAACATGTATCAAGCAGTTAAAGAAGGGATGCATTGGGAGACAACACCAAGCATATAGCTCTGAAGTTCTTTTATTCTCACCAAGAACAACAACATCATAACATTGAAATCAAGCAAATCCGTTCCCAGGACAACCTGGTTGATCTCTTTACCAAGTCTTTGCCCAAGTCTACTTTTCAGAATCTCGTCCAAGGAATCGGTATGCGTAAATTATCTGAGTTGAATTGCTTGTAGTTCTTTTATTTGGAAGTTATGTTTAACTCAGGGGGAGTATCCTGAAGCATACTCACTTGATCTTAATGTACTATTTTCCTACGATTAGGAGCATTTTTTCCACTGGATTTTTGCTATCTAACGAGGTTTTGATGAGGCACCCATCTTGGGATGATCATACTTCGTTGAAAGTTCACTACTTTTGTCATGTATGACGTTTGTTTTAGACATTATGCACACTTCTCACTTTTCTCCTTAGTCTATATTGGTTTTTACCTGCCATATGTTTTCCATAGCGAGGTTTTGTGAGTTTTACTACCAATGCATACTTTCTTTAATTTGATACTCACATTCGACCATTGTGCCAACGACTTCATGAACTGTTCTATCCCAACTGCTAAAGATCTAATGCGATGTTTTGTTTGAGTATTTATACACTCAACGGGGAGTGTTGCAGTCATATTTAGAATAGGAATGTGATTGTGTAAATCCTAGTATATCTAGAGATATCTTGAAATATTCTCTAAGTTAGATATTATCCTATTAGAGTTGTAATCCTATTAGGGTAAGGATTTAATATATCCTACTACTATAAATAAAGGCACAATGGGTGATATAACACACACCTCACAATTAAATCTCTCTCTTCTCTCTCTTATTGTCGCCGGCCTCCCCCTCTCTATTCTCTTAGAATAGTTCAGTAAATTAAGCCTACAACACTAACTCATTTTAAAATTATATGGGTACATTTTTTTGGTTGATATATACGTGTGTGTACAATATTTTATATATACATGTACATTATTTATGTATACGTGTGTGTACAATATTTTATATATACATGTACATTGTTTATGGAAAAACATGATTTTCTTTTGATTTTATATTTATTTTTTTCTATGGGGTTGTTAGTATAATTTATCTTTTAATCTTTTCAATTTGCAAACAATGAGTTTTATTTAAATTCTCATTAAAACAAGGGGCTACAAATTTCAAATTTTAAGTTAATAAAATAATGACTAACATGGATATACATACTCCATTAATGTTAGAACTTTAATAAAAAAACTCAAAACTAATAATTTTTTTTTTTAACAAACAATAGTATCTACATTAAGGGGGTGAGGGAGTAGGTTAAAACAATGTGGTTCAAATTCGCTTTTAGCTAAAATTGAACCTAAAACCTCTAACTTACAAGTGAAGAGGAAACAATAAGGTTAAAGTAAAAAAAATTGGCGGCTAGAGACCGCATTCAAAGTCTCGTTTTTTTATTTTTAGTCTTTATTAGTTCAACAATTGAGATTTGATTTTTTATTAGCACCCCATATAATGTTGAATACATCTCACATTAAAATTTAATACCAAATAACTTGTATACCCTAATATGCAATGATAATTTCAACCTCATGAGATTTAAAAAAAAAATTCTAAATACACCCCAAATCACATTTCATATAAAACATCCCAAGAGATGGTCAGATCAAACATTTTTTTTTTCTTTTTTAAGTTGGACATCCAACTCCTACTTGTAACTTTAGATGGGCAGAGAATACCAAGTTTGGAGCGGTCATTCCATGTCAGTTGGACAACTATGTATTCTTTGTTCGCTGCATTTTTCATTTGATGGCTTTTCACTATCTCGAATCTCCAAAGCTTTCATTACCTTACTGAAACTGGTTTTATTTGTACACAGTATGTAGCTCTCTGAACGCGTGTCAAATTCAGTCATTCAACTGCCACCAGTATTATGCTGCTGAAGAAGTTGAAATACACTTGGTTAAAGAGCTGCATGCCGAATTCAGTCATTTAACTGCCACCAGTATTCAAATTTCGAAGTCTCTTGTTCTAGACTCAAGCAAAGAAAACCTGGACACCTCTGCTGCTAAGAATATAATCACAAGAAGACTGCTGTTAAAAGTAGACACCTCTATTGCTAAGAATATAATAATTGTCTAAGCTGTGCACCTTAGAGCAGTTCTACCGTGGGCTATTGCCCGATGGACTGGCTCTCAAACAGGGCCAGAGAGCCCGAGTGGGGAGCTCCAACGTGTGATGGCGATGCAGCCCGAGTGGGCTTGAGGGAGAGGTCCGACATGAGTTGCCAATCCGAGAGCCCGAAGGCCACATGACGCAAGGCTGACGTCTGAGCGACGTCAGCCATCATCTCCTCTGCATTTCTGGGCCTCAACTTACAGCTACTCGAACTCTTCCGGGTACTATTCGATTCGAAAAAAGTTAAGCAAGATGCATACAAGCAACATTTCATTTACTCATTTGAATTTGCCATGCTTATTCTATTACCTTAAAATTTTCAAATTCTAAACATTTATTTAAATGATTAATTGAAATAATGCTTCCATTTTTCTCCAAAATTCAATCAAATCCCATTTGGGGAAACGAAAATTGACCTTCGTCGTCCTTGGAAGCTGCGGAGCCAAATAGCATGGGGTTGCTCCGGCGCAAGGCAGATTCGGGAGATTGAGAAGGAGGGAGCCGGGACTTGAACGATGACGTTCTGAAATTAACCGGGTGATCCAGCTTCACGGCACCCCTCTGCACCACACCGTTTCGCTAAGCCATGGACTACATAAGTGCAACAAAAATTAAGAAAGGCATTCAGGTGTGCTGCTTTGCTGTGTGTCGAAAGTGCAACAAAAAAAAATGGTAGAAGTTTCAAGAGATAGGAAGAGATTTCAAAAGGAAAAGATAAATTAATAATATAATATTAATTTATACAAAGTAAATAATATAATATTAATTGTAAATAAAAAAAATACTAATATTTTATTGCTTATTGCCAGGACTATTTAGTGTAGGGGTGGAGATGCAAAAGACAGTTACTGTTCATTAAGGGTAGTTACTATTCATTGGGTGGATTAAATAGTGAATAGCCCGGGGAGGGGGCCTTTGCAACGGTGGAGTTGCTCTTATATAATCCATAAAAAAAAAACTCATTTGGAGTAATATGGATTTTCTTCCAATGATTCGTGAAGGCATCGATCCAATTTTCTACATACATCTCACATTCTTTTTTAATCCGATTTTATTGCTGTGATTACATAAGTAAAACAAAAACATAAAACTATAAAATATGTATATGCACCTAAGATGTGAAGCGTAGGGTGTAAGTAGAAAGTGTGGGGGTCAGTAGAAAGTGTGAGGTGTATATTAAGAGTGTAGAGTGTAAGAGTATTATGAGAAACTATGTGGAATGCATTAAGATAAACTTTGATAAAAAAAACAAATATGAAATGTATTAAATATGTGAGAATGTATTCAACAATACACGATGTTAATAAAACAAGCCTTCCTATTTTCATTAATTTTCTTTAGTTCTTTATAATTAAAAAATAAAAAGTAATTGAGGACAATAAAGCGGGTAACCAATGAATAAGCCGCGGGACCACCTGGACCACCATCCTTCCCCCACCACGACAAAGCATTTTCTATTTCTCATTTTTAATTATATTAACGAAACCCAATAATAAATGAAAAGTGTTATTGACACTCCAAAAATCTTATTCTACACTTCTTACGAATGTATTTTTCTTTCCAAATATAGAAAGTTTGGAATGTAAAATGAGATTTATGGATTGCCAATAACAATTCCCTAAAAAATTTATATTAACGAACCGATAAAATCATTAGAACAAATAATTTATAATATTTCGGATTTTAATAACAATTTTTGCTTGGTTTCTTCTTCCTTTGCTTCTTATGCGGAATCCTTCTCCCTCTCATGGCTTCACCAGCAATCCAAATTTTCTCTCTCTCTCAAGTTTCCTCTCCTCTCAAACGAAAATTTTCTCTCTGAAAATTTCCCTCTTTGTTTTCCCTGGAAAACTGTTTGTGCATTGTTGATCTGTTTACCTTCCTAATTGTTTCTCTGGTTATCTCAATTTATTAGCTTCAGTTGTAAATTTGTGAGTTCATCCTTCAATTTTTCTTGTATTATGTTGTGCACTTTTATGAATTTTTGGATTGTTTTTAGCTGTTTGCAAATTGAAACACACGAGGTTTTCATTTTTGGGCTCTGTTTGGTTCTTAAGAAAATCAGGAAAAGCAAAAGAAAGAAAATTTAATTCTGGGTTTCTAGTTTTTGTTAGTTTTGTACCAATATATAGTCTAACCATGGTTGAAGTAGTGGAGTTGATTGTTGGGTTTTAATCAAATAGTACAAATTATATGGTGATATTGTAAAGTTTGAATCTTTTTAGTGTATTTGGATTGCTTGTCTAGTTTGAGCTTGTTGTTTCATGTTTAGGATTTGAATTGATGGGATGGGATACGGATTTAATAGATTTGTTGTGTACGAAAATTTCGTTGTTTGATCTTTTGAACAAGGTATAGGATGGGGAAGGGCTACAAAATTTTGACTTGTAGTGTTCATTGTAACATTGAAATAACGAAAGGAAAAGGCTTTGATCTTGCAATTCTAAGGAATTTAGTATTATCGAAGGGTGAGATGTTTTAACTTGGGAAACCAAAATGTTGTATGTTTTTTTATTCGGGTTCTGTTTTTCTTTCTGTGTGCTTTTTTTGTGTTGGCCAAGAAGGCAAACAGTGATTTGTAGGCTTGTAGCTATTAAAAACATGATCTTTGTTTGATGTTGAATGGTTGGGTTTGTTAAAGTTGAATTAAACTTCTGACTTTGCCATCTACTGCAGCTCAATTGCCCCGGTTTTTGATACGAGGCTATAAGTTAGTAGTTGTAAAGAAAATGGATTAGCCAAGTTTAATGCTTGGTCCCTGGAGTTCACGTGGAGGGTTGCAAAATGTTGATAAACTTCTTCCCGACTGTTAACCGCTCCTACAATGACAAGTGGATGCTTGATGAAGCCAAATGCTGGATGCTAGACTTAAGCACTATACAATGCCTACAAGCCAGTGATCAAAACCGTGTTGTCAGCGAAGACACCTCTTTTTGGAGGTTGTTTAAATTCCACTGAACGATTGTTGGACTGTATACTGTTCACACATAAAAAATGGAAAGGTTAGTTGCTTTCTAATGCTTTGAATTGTTTAAAACCAATAGGTTTTCATTTTTTTTTAATTCTTATATTTTTTTGTTTACTTGAATTCTTTTCCCAGATATAAAATTTTGGAAGAGCTTGGTGATGGCACTTGTGGTTGTGTATATAAGGCTCGTGATTTGAGAACAAAGGAGATTGTATGGTTCTCCTTACTAAAGAAATGATTACTTCTCCTAAGATTTGTTTGATCTTGACCTGTGAATTTATTTGTTTTTGCGATTAACCCCTGTGAACTTTTGGTCATATGCTTTTGATTTTATCAATCTTGTGGTTTATACAAATATTGAGGGAGAACACGGACTCAATATTAATTGTTGTCTCTAGTATTGTAATATGAATGAATTAGTTAAGAGTTTAGAGTAAGCATTTATACAAAAACGATATCCTTCCTGGTATTACTTAACCTTTCTGACCTCAGGTTGCTGTCAAGAAGATGAAGAGGAAGTTCTATTTCTGGGAGGAATACTGGAGGTTACGAGAGATTAAGGTATGTCCCACGGTAACTTTAACGGTTCAATATTGTTGTGCCATATGCATCAATATGAGCTTTTACATTTTGCATATTGCTAAATGAAATAGATAATGCCCTCTGGTTGTTTCCATTGATTCAAGTAAAAAAAAAATTTCCCAGGTACTTCGTAAACTAAATCATCCCAATATCATAAAGTTAAAGGAGGTTGTCAGGGAAAACAATGAGGTGTTCCTCATTTTTGAATATATGGTGAGGGACCTTTTGCCTTCTCATTTAGTTTTGTTTACGTTATAACTTATATATCATATAAAATGATATCATCCTCTTAATTTGAAAGTTGATGAATGCCAGTTGGTCAAGTGAATCTCATTATGTAAGATGTGTTTGATTCCAAATTTCATGTTTCCAGAACTATAATTTGTACCAAATAATGAAAGAACAAAGAAGACCCTTTTCAGAGGATGAGATTCGTAGCTTTATGTCTCAACTGCTGCATGGACTCAGTCACCTCCATAAAAGTGGATATTTTCACCGAGATCTAAAGCCAGGTAAGTTATGTTTGGCAACATTGTGTTTTCTTGCATCTCTATATTTTTGTTAAGAAATTAATCGAACACGATTTTCCCTTGAAGAGAATTTGCTGGTGACGAATGACGTTCTTAAAATTGCCGATTTTGGCTTGGCTCGAGAAGTATCATCGATGCCTCCTTACACTGAATATGTTTCCACACGCTGGTGAGTTAGTCATCTTCAATCATCTTATCTTGTTTTTCGCATTTGTGAATGTATGGTTTTCTGGAGTGGGGGGGTTAATGTCGAGTTGTGTTATCTTATTGTGTGCACAAATGTCTTTGCATGCACTCTGATCTTTTACATTTTACGGTGCTTGTTTGGCATCCTAGGTATCGATCACCAGAAGTCTTGTTGCAGTCCAAACTATACACTCCTGCAGTTGGTAAGCATGGTCTTTATTACTTCTTCATTGAACAGCTCCTCTTCCAGAAGTTCTGTAATTTCTGTGTTGAAAAAGTTTCAACTGAGGTTTATACTGGTATTGTATATCTATGATTAGGCTGCATGAGATTTTTCTATATCAAGCTTGAGATCAATTATCTCTTTGTGCTTCTTTGAGTGGCGATTAACAAATGAAAACATATGCAGACATGTGGGCAGCTGGCGCAATCCTAGCTGAGCTTTGCACTTCATCCCCTATTTTCCCTGGTGAAAGGTGATTATATCATTCTATATTTATTGTTTTTGGTCTTGGTGAGAAAATGTGCGTAAAAATGATTTTTTTGCAGTTACCTCTACGTAGTCCATTTATTTTAGGGAGTTTTAACGAAAAGCCCACGGTACTGTTCACTTTAACGAAAAACCACATTTTTACACTAAAAAGTCAAACATGCTACTATTCACTATACCCTTTATTTTGTCTTTATCATTAAAACTCAAAGTTTTCAAGCCCTTTTCATTAGTTTTCCTTTTATTTTACCTGTCGTACCTCACAAAAAAAAAAAAATAATAAGTGCACTATAGATGTGTGCTAAGTTTTTCATCTTTAATAAGAAGATATGTTGGAGAACTTCTTTACATCTTACAAATCTAGTTTCTTCAATGGACAGTGAGATAGATCAATTCTTCAAGATCTGCTGTGTGCTTGGTACTCCAGATTTGACTGTCTTTCCTGAAGGGACAAATGCCTCTCGATTATATAGCTTTATCAATTATGAAAAGGTAAGCTTTTGCATCGATCTGTTTACTATCAATTCATATTGCTTGGCTTTCACTCACTATTTCATTCTTTTTAATAGATCTTGCCTGCTAACCTCTGCGATATCATTCCAAATGCAAGTCCAGAAGCTATTGATTTGATCACGGTGAGAGTTCTTTATACAGTTCTCCTTCATCAGTAATTCCTGACAATATTTGTTAAATGCTTTAATATCTTGATTTCTTGATTGTTGGCAGCAACTATGTTCATGGGATTCCTCAAGGAGGCCAACTGCCGATGAATCATTGCAACATCCTTTTTTCCAGGTAATATGTGTTCTCAAGTTTTCTTCTCTTCTTTGCTGTTGTTCTATTTTGCTATGTTATAAATTTGATCAGCTTACCAACATAAGATGGATAGGTGGGCTGGATTCCTCGTTCACTTCCTGATTCACTTGACCTGAAGCTGAGTAACATGGGTAAGGTTCCCTTTCCCCATTCTTTCATGCGTACCTACCTCCCTTATTAGTATCCATTAGTTTTTTTTTTCTTTTTTCGTTTTCATGTATGATTTTTCTCCATTATTTCACAGGGGCAAAGCCAACACTCGAGTTGAAATTATCGGACTTTGGTGCTGAGCCTGAGGACTGCTTTCTTGGCTTGACGTTGGCTGTGAAACCCAGTGTTCCAGACTTCGGTAATTATGTTTGTCCCTGTGGTGTTAGTATGTAAGGCATGGATAGGGATGGCAATGGGAAAAATAAAACAAACTTTTGGACAAAATTTTTGTTTTATTGCAATGTTTGCAATGTGTCTTGTGTGCCTTGCATGCTTGGGCTCATTCCTAAGTGTAGTAGCTTATGTTTTAGCTTTTTTCTCATCCAGTTAGGTTCAGGGTGGCGTTCTTGGTCCATAACCTAATTTACTTCCACTTCTGCTTTAGCACTAGTCGACCACTCAAAGTTTAAGACAGGCCTTGTGTATTAGGAATTGCTAATAGCAAGTCTGGATGGACTGTTGAAGTGAAAGTATTTCAACCTCCCCATGCTTCTGCTTCATTTACTTAGTACATTCTTTTGTCTCCCATGCATCATTATTTAGACTTCAGGATATGGAATTTCAAGTTTAAATGGTGTCATTTCTGTTTGACTGGAGATAACTCCCTTTTTCTCCTCTTTATTTCGTAACTGGAGTATTGATTATTCCACGGAGTTCAGCTGAATCATAAGTTAATATTTCAAGGATCTATCTTTATTTTTTTGAGCAAATTCAAGGATCTATCTGAGCAGTCATATTCTATGGGAAATTTTGGGACTTTCCCTCCTTTTTGTAAATTCTTTATATTTCGGTTTCACCTCATATTTATATCTTTTCTGGAGGGCTATATTCATCTCACTGTGTATTGTAATTGTTCCCTGCAGATGTGGTCCATGATGTATCTCATCATATGAAAGAGGTGAGTGCACGGGCTTCTTTCGGGAATGTTTTTGTTGAATCTTGTAGCATTAGAACCCAAATGCTGCTTAATTTACCTTTGTTTTGAATTATGTTAGTTTCATTTTGCAGGATGCATTATTTTGCTCTGGTTTGGAAGATCGTTCTGGACGATCTGGTAATTCTTTGGATCTTTCTTTAATATCATCGTTTCAGATTAGAAGGCTTGCCTTAATTAGGGAGAGAAATGTGGATTAAGACAAGAAAAAACTATTTGCCTTCTCTTCTTAGCTTCTCTTTTCTTGAAACTGATGTGTCGTTGCAACTGTTCTCCAGTATTTTGGTCTCTGATGCCCCCCGACCAACGTGGAATTTGTGCCCCAGTAGAGCCTTCCTTTTCTTTATCATTCAGGTCAGTTCGCATGCCCGTATAGTAATATTGTTCATCTGCTCATTGTGTAAACGGTCTACGTGGTGATAATGTACGAAATTTTGTTTCCCTTCTGCTTTAATAATATGGCTTGTTGACCATATCTCTCTTATGGGGATATTGATATGATGGTACTTCCAATACACCAAGAAGCTGTAGATAATGATATATAGTTGTCTTGAGGTTGACTTTTCACAGAACTGAGTTTTATCCATATTGTTCTGGACTAACATGATGTCTGTTATTCCCCATGCCTTTCTTGCAGTTCAATTCAACATCCATCCGTCAGAGTTCCACAATCGGCTGGTTTCTCCATCCCATCCTTGCAGCCGAACCTCTTAGATGGTCGATGTTTGACCGTGTCTCCTCCCTTCCCACAAAGCCATTGCCTCTAAGTGAGATGATCTAATAAACTGCTATTGGAACGAAACGCGGGCTGTACTTTATTACACATGTTAATATAGAGTTGCATTGAGCACTGTCATACAGTCTGCCATTGTACCGTGAACATGTAGAGTGTATTCAGAATATTCTTACTCGAATTCTTCAATAATGTAAAGCCAATCGACATTGTACCATGACAATTTAGCTTTTGAGATCGAATTATGTTGACAATTTAGCGATCACTTGACACCTTAATTCGTGCATCTTTGAAGCTCAAACAGTGTTACAAATCGACGTTTTTTTTACTACTTTTAACGGATGCAACCGCACGCTGTTTAATTGACCAAACAAAGTGACTCGCTTTTTCTTTCACCGACGCATGGAGCGAGCGGGCGATTCGAACTTGGGATCTCTTCCAACATAAGTGTTTTGTTTTAATGCAGGCAGCAGGTGTTGTGGATTTTGGTGGTGGGATTGAGGGGAATGTGGCATGTTTAATTGAAGTGGACAGACGTTCAGATTGCGACAGGGAATGGATAGTGGCAATGGAGACGTTGGAGAGGGAATGACAAAGCAAAGCAAGAACAAGACAAAGACAGGTGACGCCGCTGAAATTGCTTGGCGTAAACACTGCAAATGGGCGGCAACCACACGTGCTTTTGTTCGCAGATGCATCGCATCTAAAGGGTAATTGCCGGTTTGGTTCAGTTTGGCTCGATTGTGAGTTCGAGTTTTTGTGAACCGGCCAAAACCAAATTAGATTAACCATTTATACATTATTCCTCTCATTAGCTAGTACTCTTTCGTTAAAATCGAAATGAAACAAAAACATTTACTGTAATTGGTCCGGTCACGATTTTAACACAAGACTGGTACAATTTATATACGTCTACGGTCTTTTAGTAGTTTGAGTGAGTGTAATACTTATATATAGAAATCACGCACTTTGAGTTTGATACTTATACCACTATTGTTATACTAGTATGAGTCCAAAATATTAGCATCACGCTCAAATTTTCCCGCTTAATAGAAGAGTGTGGTTCCAATATGAGTTCAGTATATTAGTATCCACTCACTTTTTTCGACCTATTGACCACCCTTTCCTTCAATCCAACTAACTAGAAGCCGACACAAAGAAAAAGGATCCAGAACAGCTTAAAAACCACAAATGCCTAAACTCTATTAACATGTAGATTATTAGATCAACAAAAGTGTTATTCTTACCATTATTTGTACAATTTTTCTAATAAAAATGAGATCTACATGTGTCTATTGCCCATCTGTTCCTTTCCTCTTCCCTTTTTAGGGGATTTGAGAGACTCAGAGAACATTCGGAGAAAGAGGAGAGGAGAGAGAGAACCATCCTCCTCATAGCACATCACATCCAACAATTTGAAGATCTAAAACTATAAAGCCCAAATTACACACGCACACCCCTTTTTATTCCATGCACTCTCTTAATTTACAGTCGTCAAATTGACTGAATTAAAGAAGATCAAAGGACATAAATTACCAAGAGGGGTATGAGAAGTAAAAATAGATGTATAGATAACCACAAATACACTCTCATACAAAAGATAGAGGTAGACGCATATACATATATATACACACACACATAGAGAGAGAGAGAGAGAGAGACTCAGATAAATCCCTCTTTTATTTTCTCTCTCTTTTTTCAGTGAGATCTTCATATTCTTCTCCAACAATGTTTGCTTTGTAAAATCCAAAAGTTTTTATCTGTGTTTTCTCATCCATTTTGTGAAATTTTCTTTCTTTTTCTCTTCCTGGAAGCGTAAAATCAAAACCCTCAATCCCAAGTAGACCTGACAATTTCTTACACGACTCGTTAATACAATACGTAAACGACACGAAAATAACGGGTTTCGGGTCAACATGATAACTAATCGGGTCTCTATCGGGTCACAAGAGAAGAACCCGTTAATAACAGGTCCTTAACAGGTTTACACGAAGGTGACCTGATTTGCAATACCCTAAAAAATTTAAATATATGAATTGAAATATTCAAAATTATGAATATGTGAAAAGAATCGAGAATTTATATTAATTCACTTGAGTTTAGTTTTAAATTAAACTAGTTACAAAGTTTGAAGTTCGGAAATTAATTATTTAAAATATGTAGACCGTTTGAGGTCATAATTTATATTTTTAAATAAAGCTCGATCTCACGAACACATAGGCGCAAACCATTCGTGAAACAGAGTTATAACGAAGAAGTTATTAACGTTTAAAGTCGGTGATAAATTGGTAATTTTATATTTCTTTAGAAGGCCCTAGAAAATCTGAAGCCATGTGACATGCCACGTGTGTGGCTGGGATGAAAAGGAAAAAATAAAATGGACGGTTGGGATTGAAAGAAGAGAATAGAAAGGAGAAAATGAAGGGAGGAATAAGGGGAGGTGACCAATAGGGGAAGAGATGGGGAGGGGAAATGAGAGAACTGAGAAACGGAGGATCGGACCCAGCCCGTGGTGACCCGACCCGATCAACTCCCTTAGCATTTTCCGACGGGTTTTCACCCATTTTTCGGTGAATTGCCTCAAACCACCACTTAGAAACCCCTCCATAACCTTCCCTCTTCCTATTACACCTCAAAAATAATGAAATTTGGTCTTGAATTTGGAAAGAACACACCCGTGGGTGCCGACCCTCCTTGCTCGAAATCCACCAAATCTGAAATGATTTGGTTCAATAACCACCACCATGAGACTACCCTGGGGGTCTAGAACAAAACCCAAACCATGGTAGGGGCGGCGGAGCATCGGTGATGATGATTTGAGACTACCCATTTATAGGGTTTCCGACGGGTTCAAGGTAAATTGGAGCCTTTCCAGGCTAAATTGGACTTGGCCACATGTATAAAATTTGCTCTACTCTTTGAGATCTTCATTTCTAAAAATTTTGAGAATTTTTTAAAATAGTTGAATTTTCCGGCGAGTCAGGACGGCTAACCGCCATCTACGGCGACGCGTGGCTAAGACGACAATATTGCTCTTTTTAAGCTAATTACAATGTTCTAAGTCCATATTTATAATATATTTGATGTGGATCAATTGTTTGGGCTTAATTTATGAAGTGTTAGTCACTTTAAAATGTGAAGATTATGAAATAGAATTTGGAATGTAAACTACGAATGACTTGATCCTTGTTTAGGGCACGTAGGCAGTCTAATGAGACGTTAGATGCAGCCATAAAATAATTGAGATTTGATTTATAAAGGAAGGTGGTGACAAAGTGTGAAAAGAAATAGAGCATTTGATATAGAAATTGTAATTATGGACCATGGATGGAAACAAGGCCTATAAATAAAGAAACACGTTAGGTGGTAGTTAATTAATCGAGGAAAATCTTTTGTTGAACGATTGTGCTAAGAGAAGGAAGTTTGGTCAATAACTTGAGTTTTATCCTTATGCTTTGATAATCAAATGTTGGTTATAAATTTATTGTGAGGGTTCATGAAATTAAAGTGTTTAATTGGGATTAATGGTAAGTTAACTAAACAAGAGTGTAGTTCGGGACTATCACCAATCTATTTATTTTCTGAAACAAAACAAATATTTCGGGGCCGGGTCGTTACACGATTCGACACGTTAAGAAAAAGTTTACTATAAAATACAGTAGCCATGGTGTATATTTATATATTGTATATTAAATATGTATTATTGTATTATTATTTTATATAAAATTAAAAATTTTAAGTTTTATTTATTTTTATAGTATACTATAGGCAAAGAGTGAGATTAAAAAAATTATAAAACACATTAAAAATAAAAATAGCAAGTAATTAAAAAATACCAAACTCATTACAAAATTATAATAATTAATTTACAAGTGCAAAAAATGTGAAAAAAATATGCAAACGCTCGTGATCACATCCTCTAGCTTTGAGTCTGGGTATATCATCGTTTGAATTTTTAAAACCATACAAACCCTCGTGAATAGTATTTTTAAAGGAGTTCAAAATAAATAAAATTCATGATTATTAATGTACAAGTCTGAAAAATGTGAAAGCATATATAA
The DNA here is from genome assembly GCA_035220775.1 of Malus fusca. Lineage (NCBI taxonomy): Eukaryota > Viridiplantae > Streptophyta > Magnoliopsida > Rosales > Rosaceae > Malus > Malus fusca. The sequence continues at coordinate 29,305,556 of CM069063.1, forward strand.
ACGTGTAAGGCTCCTCAATTTATTTTGCATATCCATGAACATTTGATATTTTGTAGTAATGTACTAATGTTTTTTATTAGGCTCTATTTTTGGAGTATGTAATACTTGAAAGACAAATGTTTTTTTTTTTTTTTTTTTATGTTTTGAAGTAATATATATGTGACAATGTAATATGCATATACTAATTTAGTATTATGTTTTTCATCTTTTGTTTGTCAAATTATGTTTTTCATTTTCATTATTTATTGATTTAAAATATATGTTCTTTAATAGGTAACGGGTTGTGTCATATTACCTGATAATATTAAAGGGTCGATTTCGGGTCGGGTCATATTACCCATTTACTTTAACAGGTGTTACACGACACGACCCATTAAAATATCAAATATGTCACGAAAACGACACGAACACAAAAAACACGATACGAATGTCAGGTCTAATCCCAAGTCTTCAACTTTAATTTTTTCTCGTCTGGTGGGATTTTACTATTTCATTTAATTACATCGGTTTTCACGTAAATTGGGATTGAATTTCTTGAAATTGGTCAGTATTGGCAATTGGGTTTTGTTGTTTTTTTTAATTTTTTTTATCAAATGATAAATTTGTTAAATTAGATGTTAAATTAGAAAATCGACAGGATTCGAATTCACGCCGTGGTGTAAAAGCAACACATCTATTCAGCACTGTAGTCCCACCCTAATTGTGATTTTTATAGTAATTTAGGGTTATATTTTACAAGAAATTCAAAGTTGTATATAGAAACTGAGGCTTTGGATTTTGTACCTTCAATTTAAAGCTTTTGATTATGTTGGACGATTATCTATATTTAGTAGCTCTAATTCTAAGTCTGCACGTTGATCTGCTAGTTTTGGAAATTGGGAACTGCAATAAGATTTATGCTGGATTGTGATGGTGCACCGAGGACTTCTTCGAATTCGAGGTTGTCGTCTGTGTTGCATTTGTTGTAATGAATTTTTGGCCTTATAGTCTGGACATGTTCCTGATGTTGGTTTTTGCTGATGAGCAGCTGATCAGTCTCTATTAGATGAGCAAACGACCAAAAATTAATATTTTCCGGTTCCAGCTCCTATTCGAGGGTGGAACTTGATAGAGATAGGTTGTGTGGCTGATATTATGCCACTTGTATGAAGATTAGAGAGTCAATTAGTTAGTTAGGTTGTTAGAAGTATTGAGAAGTGTATAAATACTATTGAATGTACTTGCTTAATTGCTAAGAAATTAATACACTGAAGTTTTTCATTCTTTACTTCTCTCTCTAAAACCTCTCGAGTTCTCTCTCTCTCTCTCTCTCTCTCTCTCTCTCTCTCACTACATTTCTGAAGGTTAACATGGTATCAATCGCCATGAAAGCTCGATCTCGATTCGAGTCTTCCGCCGTTCTGATTCTTCGATCGATCTTTGTCTTCATTGATCTTCTTGCTTCTTGTTCGTGGTTCTTGATCGAATTCAATTCATCTGCTCTCTAATCTAGGGTTTTCTTCGTCCCTAAGGCTCTGTAACTGCGATTCTGGTTGCGACTTCGTCTTTTACAATTTGTGCACTCCAGGTGTTTTGTGCGTGTTCTCAGAGATATTTCTACCAAATTATAGAAGTCTTTCCAGCAACAATGGTAACTGCTTCTCAATTACAGCTCCTTCAATCACCGATAATTGCTTTGGTTTCATCGATTTCCACAATTGTGAATGTTAAACTAGATGATTCAAACTATATAAATTTGCATTTTCAAATGAAATTACTGCTTGAAAATAATGGAATCCTAGGGTTTGTTGATGGCTCGTATCCCTGTCCTGCTCGATTCATCTCTCAGTCTGGAGAATATGATGTAAATTCGTCAAATTCATCGTCTTCCTCTGTTAATGATGAGTATTTAGTTTGGATGATGCATGATAAAACCCTGATGCAATTACTCACTGCATCTTTAAGTCCTGTGGCAATGTCATGTGTTATTGGGAGTACTAGTTCTAGGGATCTTTGGATCAATTACAAGAACAATTTTCAACTGTCTCTAAGACCAGCATTTTTCAAATGAATTCGAATTTGCAAACAATCAAAAAAGGCTCTGATTCTATCACTCAGTACTTGCAAAAGATAAAGGAAGCTAGAGATTATCTTTATGCTGCTGGGGTTTACTTTCTTGATGAAGACATTGTTATACTTGCATTAAACGGTTTACCAGCATAGTACAATACATTTCGGACTGTGATAAGGGGGTGTGAAAATGTCAATTTTTTTTAAGGAATTTCGAACACAATTGCTTGCTGAAGAAGCCATTCTTGAGTCCACTGTTAATGCACCGTTTATGACAGTCATGATTGCCAATACTCAAACTTAGAGAGGGTCTAATCAATCTAGTTTTGTCTCTGGTGGATTCAATCCGTTTAATGCCAATATGAACAAAGGCAAAGGCATATTTAATCAACATCCAAGAAGTTTTCCACCTAGACAGTAGATGCCTACACAAACACATGTCATTCAAACTCTAAGTCCTAGTATACTTGGTCAATTTTCAAATTCACAGCAGCGTATTCATTTTGCCCCACCTGAAAAGCCAAGATGTCAAATCTGTGGGAGATTCAATCATAATACTTGGTTTGTTTCTACAATGAGAATGGTCCCAATTATATTGGTGCTAGAGCTAATTTGACTTACTCCCCGATGTCTTCATATTCACAACAAGTATATCAATACTCTCTGGTTGATGCCTATCCACAACAAGGGTTTCGATCAAAGTTCATTGGACAATAGTTTCAATCACAGGCTTCATTGCATGCCTACTATATTATGGTATCGCAACCAAATCCTTCACATGCTTCTCCATCTACTTCACAAGTGTGGATCACGGATTCAGGCACAACAAATCATATGACTACAGATCTCTCAAACTTATCTCTGGCTTCTCCTTATCCCACCGATGAAGTCATTCAGACTGCAAATGGTGAAGGTTTGCATGTATCACACATTGGTAACACTGTTATCAAGCCCTCCATACATCCTATCAAACTGAATTCTGTATTATATGTGCCCCAATTATCACAGAATCTTTTATCAATGCATAAAATTTGCTTGGACAATAGTTGTTGGCTTATATTTGATGCCTTCTGTTTTTGGATCCAAGACAAGGCCACATAAAGGATACTCCACAAAGGACTGTGCAGTAATGGACTTTACTCAATCTCTTCCCTTGCCAATGCTTGTCCTGCAGCTTCTCAAGGCATGGTTTCCAATAAAGCTCTTCTTGGTCAGCTTGTTAACTCCATTACCTGGCACAATAGACTAGGACATCCTTCTAATTCTGTTGTGTCTCTCATACTGCATAAATCCAATATTACATTTACTAAAAATTATAGTTCTATAATGTGTCAAAGCTGTCTAGAGGGTAAATTCTGCAAACTTCCCTTTTCACCAAGTGTCAATAAATATGTCATTCCTTTTGAAGTGGTGCACATTGATCTTTGGGGTCCTGCACCTTGTGTATCTGTGGATGGATATAGGTATTATGTTACCTTTATTCATGAATGTACCAAGTATTCTTAGATCTTCCTTTTGATCAATAAATTAGACCTTTGTGCTACTTTTATTGGTTTCTATGCTTATGTTCTCACTCAATTTTCTACAACAATAAGAATGTTGCAAAGTGATCGTGGTGGTGAGTACATAAGTAAATCCCTTCAGTCATTTCTTCTACAAAAAGGCATCTCACATAAAAAATCTTGCCCTTACACTCTAGAACAAAATGGCATGGCTGAACGAAAACACAGACATGTCATTGAAACCTCAGTTACACTACTCCAAACAGCTCAAATGCCTCATAAGTTTTGGTCATTTGCATGTCAAACAACCATTTACCTTATTAATAGGATGCCTACTCCCATTTTATCCAATAAATCTCCATTTGAAGACCTATATGGTGCAGTTCCAATGATTCAACATTTAAGAACTTTTGGATGTGCTTGTTACCCTCTTCTCAAACCATATAACACTACCAAACTTCAACCCAAGACAACAAAATGTATATTTTTGGGTTATGCATCCAGATATAAGAGGTTCATTTGTTATGCAGTTTCTCAGCACAAGTTCTTTATTTCTAGGCATGTTGTGTTCAGTGAACAAGAATTCCCTTACAAAGATTTATTGGCACATACCAATCCCACATCATCATGTTCTGTGAATTTTGATGTTCAACCTTCTCCCCCTATAGTTACATCTCAAAATGTAGTCACTATACTACCCCAAGACACTAATACAAATTCAATACCTTCTTCACTGTCTCATTCTCCAAGTCATCACTCCAATCATCATCTGTTGCATTTACTCCACACATATCTCTATCACCATCACTATTCTTAGATACGCAGCAGCCTCCTCAGTCCATTACTGATGCAGTTTCTAATAATCATATCCCTGTGGTACTTGACCATAGTCCTGATACACTTCAAGTGGTTCATTCCATACCACCACTCAATCTTCATCTTATGCAAATTAGAAGTAAGAGTGGTATCAGTAAGAAAAATATATTTTTTGTCCACACTTGCTACTTCTAAGGATGTTGATCTATCTCTCTATGAACCCTCAACATACAAATCAGCTCTTAAGAGTTCAGTTTGGTTTCAAGCCATGTAAGAGGAAATTAGTGCATTACATGGTCAAGGTACATGGAGTTTGGTTCCATTACCAGTTAATAAGAACCTAGTGGGGTGCAAATGGGTCTTCAAAACAAAGAGACATTCAGATGGGTCGCCAGATTGGTTGCTAAAGGATTTAGTCAAGAACCTGGTATTGATTATAGTGACACTTTTAGTCCTGTTGTTAAACCCACCACAGTGAGGATTGTTCTAGCATTTGCTGAATATTTCAATTGGTCCCTTAGGCAACTTGATGTCAAGAATGCCTTACTACATGGCATTCTCCAAGAGGAAATGTACATGGCTTAGCCACCTGGCTTTGAAGATCCACATAATCCCTTATTAGTGTGTAAGTTGCACAAATCTCTCTATGGATTGAAGCAGGCCCCAAGGGCATGAAATGATAGGTTTACTACTTTTCTGCCTAAATTGGGATTTCACAACACTTACTCTGATTCTTCCTTATTTGTGAAAACTGTTAGATCCAATATTGTGATATTATTGTTATATGTTGATGATATTATCATCACAGGGAGTGCAACCACTGAGATACAACAAGTGATCACTAATTTAACTTTTGAATTTGATATCAAGGACTTAGGCTTTCTTCACTTCTTTTTTGGGATTCAGATTTCTAAGACTACCAATGGCTTGTTTCTGTCACAACAAAAGTATGTCCATGAGTTCCTTGTTAAAACAGAAATGATTGAATCCAAGGCATGTGATACACCCTGCCTCCCCTACAACATGTTACTAAAGGATGATGGTGAGCCCCATTCTAATCTAACATTATATAGAAGTGTGGTTGGTGCCTTACAATATCTTACATTCACAAGGCCCAATATTGCCTTTTTGTGCATCAAGTGTGCCAGTTCATGCAGAATCCCATGGTTTCTCATTTCACTGCAGTAAAGAGAATTTTAAGATATTTGAAAGGAACCATGGATGTTGGTGTTTCTTACTCACGAGGAGATTTGGCATTACATGCTTTTAGTGATGCAGATTGGGCAGGTGATCCTAATGATCGATGCTCTACATCTGGATTGGTTATGTTTTTAGGGAATAACCTCATTTCCTAGTCTTCCAAGAAGCAACAAACTGTATCAAGATCCTCAACTAAGGTTAAGTATCGAGCTTTGTCTTCTTCAGCAACAGAGCTTGACTGGATTCAACAAATTCTTGCTTTTCTTCAATTTCCCATATCTGCACCTCCTGTGTTGTTTTGTGATAACCTTTTAGCTATAGCACTGTCCTTCAATCTAGTACAACATCAACGGACCAAACACATCAAGGTTGATGTGCATTTTGTTCGGGAGAGAGTAGCCATAAACAAGCTTCTGGTGCAGTTTGTGTCCTCAAATGAGCAGTTTGTTGATATTTTAACCAAATGACTCAGTGCTCCATTGTTTCATGTTCATTGTACCAATCTCATGCTTGGATCTTCCAAGCATGCAATTGAGGGATGATGATAGAGATAGGTTGTGTGGCTGAGATTATGCCACTTGTATGAAGATTAAAGGGTCCGTTAGTTAGTTAGGTTGTTAGAAGTATTGAGAAGTGTATAAATACTATTGAATGTACTTGCTTAATTGCTAAGAAATTAATACATTGAAGTTTTCCGTTCTTTACTTCTCTCTCTAAAACCTCTCGAGTTCTCTCTCTCTCTTACTACATTTCTGAAGGTTAACAGAAATGGCTGAACCGGATCGTGCGCACCCTTACGTTTGCAATTTGACTGCTATGATGAAAAAAAAGATTAATTAAAAGGAAAGCATCAATCAACGGTGTCATGCCCAATACGTGGCAGGTGCGCCGTCTTTGTCAACCTGGTTTCTTAACTATCAATCCTTCCTTCCTTTAAAACATTCTGCTAATTTAGTTACTTTTTGAGCTTGTTCATTTGTCAGTAATGAAGAAATAAAAAGTTGAATAATTCAGAATGGAAAAAAAAATTAAAGAAATTGAGTTAACACCTTCCTTAGTTAATTTGACATTTTCATTACGGATTTTAGATGGGGAAGTAGTAGTCATGGATGGAACCTAAAACAAACGAGACCTTTATTCCTTCTCCATCTCTCTCTCTCTCTCTCTCTCTCTCTCTCTCTCTCTGAAGACTGCAACTCGCAGCGAGCTGACATGGGTGGCGATGGCAGAGGTGAGTTATCAGCTCATCCATAAGCCATATATAGCTTTTTCACATGTGATTTGGGTAAGTAAAGTTAATAACCGACTACTTCTCTAATGGTAAAAATACAGTTACTGGGGAACAAGAAGAAGACTCCTCACTCAGCGAAGATTCCTCCCAACTCTCATCACAACTTCTAAGGTACCTCATGGATTCCCACACTCCCATTAGTTCTCTCGTTTTCTTACTTCCTGTTTGGTTCCTGAGAAAATATGATGAAACAGAAATGATCAAAATTGGTTTTGAACTACAGGACTAGATTCTCGGAAATCATTTTTCAGTTTCTTGTTTGTAGCGTTATACACCCGAAAACAGAAACTGGGTTTGTAGAAGTCTGATCAAATTTATGTCTGTTTGTGAAAGTTTGAAACTTTAAAGTGGGTTCTGGTTTTTCAATGGGGCAGAAATGGTGTGAGCATGAATATGGAGGATGATGCAGTGGATGAACAAACTGGGCCGGGTTTTCGAGAATTTTGCGGAGTGGGAAGTCAAATTTCTCCCGCTTCTTTGGATTTTGAAGCCGATCAGAGATTGGAAAATGTTTATATGAAGATTTTGCAGAGTTATGATGACTTGCGGATTCGAAGCAAAGATTTGGAAGAAGCCAAGAGCAAAATCTTGAGGTACAATATTTGTTTAGTACGACACCTTTCGATTTAAGATATATGTGCATATCAGAACGATTCCAGTACTTCGCAAGATGTTTTGTCCTGAAATTCCTCGGGCTATACGCATGTTATTTGTAATGTGTGTCAAAGATTTGCTCTTTTTCTATTTGTGGTCAGTATGGTTGAACAGTAACTCGTTGAGATTGATGTAGAATTTTCAGAAATTAAGGCCTTTTTTTGGTATCATTTTAGGACTTAACGATACAGAATATCTTCTGTGTTTAGGACTTTTTATTGTTTATATTGGCTAGATTGGTTATGTGGTTGCTTGAAGTGATGTGATCTCATGGATTTAACAGCTACACCCCCGGTGCGTGGATTGATAGAGTAGGTGCTGTGAAACCGAGGGACTATGATGTGCCAAATACAACAACACTTTTATTGGTTGGTCCAAAAGGATCTGGAAAGAGCAGTCTTGTAAATAGAATCTCGAAGGTGTTTGAAGATGACAAGTTTGTCTCGGAAAGAGCCCAAGTATCATGTATGGCTTCAGTTGTGAATCATGAAAGACGCTTATTTGAAAATGAACTTAGTTATGTATGTTCCACAGCTTAACCTGTATTGTTTCATTGTGCCAGATAATTCATCTCTTGGAGATGGAACCTTTTTCCTCCATGAATATATGATACCAAGATGTTCGAGTTCTTTTTGCCTTTATGATACTCGTAGTTTGTCTGATAATTCACCTGAAAACATAAAAATACTGAAGCATTGGATGGAACATGGTGTTCGTCATGGGGAGCTTGTTGTAAGGTCTGCATTTCCAAGTCTGTACATCCGTCTCATTTTGGCTTTACGAATTTGTTTACTTTCGTTCACTTAAATTGATCTCAATTGACTCTCAGGGATTCAGACAGTCCAAGTTTGAGGAACACAATGATGTACAAAGATCGTGATGATGGTTATCTGTCCAGTGAGATCAAGAACGTTAATTTTGTCATATTTGTTGTTAATGGCCTTTCAGTTCTGAAATCAATGGAAAGCAATGAAGATGCAGAGACACAATATACTGAAATGATCGCCTCAGCTTTCAAATCTCGATACTTGGCATTTAAAGGTATTTGGATGTTGAGGTTTTATGACTCTTTATTTCAATAGTCGAAGGGAAGTGTTGGAAGATTGAATTTAAGGTGTTTAGTCACTACCTCTCCATTTTTTCTTCCTGATGATAAACCCCTTCTTGTTGTTACACATGGTGATTTACTTTCACTTGATGAACGTGCTCGTGTTCGTGTCCATTTGGGAGAACTGCTTGGTATTCCTCCTACGACTCAAATTTTTGACATCCCAGGTGACCCTTGAAGTTATCCCCTTCTCCGTTATGGTTTTCATATTAATTAGTTTTTACAAAATTTGATGTTTCTCTTTGTGCTAGTAGAAAGCAGTGATGCGGTACTCAGTTGACAATAGTTGACATGATACGCTATTCGCTTGAGCATGCCGAGAAAAATCTTCCTCGTAAAAGAAAGGTCAGTACTTTTGCAAACACTGATGGAATCAGTCATCTGTTTGCTGTGATCTTTCCCAAATCTTTCCAGTACCTTGTTGGTTTGCTGATTGTGGTTAATTACATGCAGGTCGAAACTTTGTCACTGTTATCATGTATGCTCCTGCTAATATTCTTCAGCATCGCCATAACGATCATGTATGCTCCTGCTAATATTCTTCAGCACGGCTACTGCCATTCGCCTCAAGCGCATATTCAACATTGCCATGTCCCTTCACCGCAAGCACATATTCACAATAACCCATCACCCCCCTCACCGCCTTCATCCACTTCGCTCCAAGAGCATATTCAGCATGATCCTTCGGCGGAAGAGCATATCGACAATAGCCCTTTGCCGAGAGTAGAACTTCGTAATAGTAAAACGAAACTTCAGAATATCCGGATCGACTGGAGTAAAATCCGACACTTGTGGTTAGACGACAGGATCGAATGGAGTAAAATCCGACACTTGTGGTTAGATGAATAAGTTAATTTGTTTCAGTGTCTTATAATTCACTCCTACACGGTATAATCACGTTGTTCCGACACTTTGTGTATATGCGCCTGTTAAGGGCTTATGTTTATATGGTTTTGTAATCTGTATATGCACGTTCAATCTGTTTATTGATAATGTTGTTCATTCTCTGTATTGTATTAAGATTACTCAAAGTTCTATTTACGCGTATTTCCCGAAGATTTGTACACTCAAAATACATTTGCTCCAAGTAGTAATGGTGTTACTGTTGATGAATAAATAGAATCAATCTGAAAAACTGTTGAACGTATTATTCGTATTCAGCATTCTTCCTTCGTATTCCAGAAAAGGAACAAACAAAAAAAGCACCGAGAAAACATAATCTTTGAAACAACGACAGGCCTTGGAATCTTGCAAGGGCTTATGCTACAGACGGTAGAAGAAGATAAAAGACCAAAACTTTGGAGTCCTCGAATCAAAACTTCAACACCCGCCAACACCAAAAATGGGCAAGACTACCGAGATTTGCTCGGAGGACATCCTTGATCTTCGACTTATCACGGTCAAGCTGGTACGATGGCTCATCAAATGCCTCGCAAAGAAATCGCGTGAGAAAAATAGATATCTTAATAAAATTTGTTGATGAACTAGGATCATCGTCCTGAAACGGCGGTGTTTGGAATGCTCTGCATAAACTTGGCTCTTGCAGCAGGGTCAGTTGAAAATCGACCCAGTACAGCAATTGTTGCTGTACTGCTTCCAAACTTCTCGATTCCTCTAGAGATCATACAGGTGTGGCTAGCCTCCACGACCACAATCACATCTCCACCTAACAGTGGTGATATCATCTCTGCTATCTGTCGTGTGAGTCTTTCTTGTACTTGGAGCTTAAAACCGTAAAAACACACAATCGATTGCAAAAGAGATTTTCCAATGGGATTGGATCCTTCGGTGCACATAAATCCTATATGCACAACACCGTAGAAAGGAAGTAGATGATGCTCACACTGTGACCAGAATGACAAGTTCAGCTCGGAATGGATGTGCTTTCCCTTGAAGCTATCTCCATTGTCAGAAACAAAGCCATTCAGCTTCATATTGAAGTTACTATTTTGGAAGTTCATCAACCACTTCACAAAACGAGCAGGTGTTCCTACAAGCTCCTTCCTTAATGGGTCTTCACCCAACGACCTAAGAATTGAAGCAACCGCAGTGACCATTCCCGGATTGACAGATTCCATCTTGAAGGTAGCAATTGCACCTACAGAAGATCGAGATGGACACCAATGGTGATCACTAGTGTCTCTCACGCAAGCTTTCTCCACATTTATGCCTCTGAATCTCAGCAGACTCCAAAAATCAGCCCAAATATTGGCATTTTCATTTTCAAAGACTCCTGAACCTGAGCTGACAAGTAACTCTACCCATCCTTGGTGGTTCGAGTCAAGAAAAACTGATTCCAGATTTGGGAAATGGACGTGCAAACATTGGAGTACGACTGCAACACCTGCTGGTTTGATTCCATGCTGCAAAGCTGAACACACCTCATCCGCTAGACGCTGGGGATCTTGGAGACGTTTTGCGAACACATCAGCTACTCGAGAGAGCTTGCTTAAGCCTACAACCCGTTGACCAGAAGGGACATAACCCACATGACATTTAACCTGGAACGGTAGCATACAAGATTCACAATACGAGAAGAGGTCAAGATCTCGAACGACTACAAGTCCACCAGCTCCTCCAGCATGACCAACTGCATTGTCCAGACCAGCTTCAGGAAATAAAGCACCTTGCACAATGTCCTTAACCTTTTGTCTGTAACCTGGGAAATAATTAAGGTTTCCGAATCAGTACTTGGGATAGCTTCACTTTTAAGTGAATATTTTAAAAGAAAACAGCACCACCAATATCATCCATGCCATATTAAAAGCAGGTGAATGAATCAGGAAACATGCTTCATGCTGCATAAAGAATCAATCCGAAACGGCAATTGGGAACAACTTCTTAACTTGGAGATAACACACACGCACACACATACATATATGCCAACGAAGAACTTAGCCTCATAAAGAGTTGGAGCACAATTCCTCACCCATAACAACCTAGAAACAGAAGCAATTCTACATGTTTTTGGTAGCCATGATGGATAAACTTAGACTACGCGTATACAGAAAAAAAGATGATTAAAAGGAATAAAAAATAGGAGGGAAAATAAGCTCAGCATCTAATAAATTACAGAGTTAGCATTCCAAAAGAAAAGTCTTATGTTTTTGAAGTTCCAAAAGAAGATGATCCGTGTACTGGAAGTCCGAAAAATGCATAGAATTGCAATCCTGAAATCTGAGGTCAGAGTTTTCGATGTCAATAAGTTGCGGAAGGCGGCTGCAAGGAGGAAGCATTTTGTATCATTGCTAACAATTTCCAGAATAAGGTTAATCCAGGAACTTGATCCATGGGAATAGTGTCAGCAGCTTGAAACAGTTAACACACAACGTCAAAAGTTAAGTAAAAGCTCTTCCTACCAATATAGGCCCACAATGATTGCAATGACAGCCGTTTTCGTGACAGGATCCTCTTTTCATATGGAGTCCCAATACTTGGAACACGACTAGTTTGGTACTAACATGAAAATTCCACATTATTGAACAAAGATTGACAACTAAATCCAAATGCTACCAACTACCCAAAACCCTCAACAATTCAAAGGTACTACAAAAACTAATGAAAGAACGAAAATTCAGAACAATGGCCCACACAATAACACAACAAAAATCAGAAAATCTAAGACGGGAAAAAACAACTTAAATAAAAGAACTGAACAAAAGTTTAAAAATCGTCTTTGTCAAACAAAAGTTAGGAGAGTAATTACCCCTCGTTCCTTCTCTGAGGGCCTTCGCAACCCGAAAAGGCGTCTTCTTCAAGCCTTCTCTGTTAACATCCTCCCCCAAGCCCTGCATGAGAACTTTGACAGCATCCTCAATAGCTATGGTTTCGGGTTCTTCCTCGAAACTCAGCTCAATGCAACCCAGCTTCACTCCATTCTCAAGCTCCGAGCAGAAATGCCCCTCATCCAAAGCGCCCATTGACAGACCTCCAAATCCAAAAACAGCACCGACCCAGATCCCAAATTCCAAATCCCCAAAGCACAAAGCGAAATCAATCGAAATCGAAGGTGCCCAGATGAAGAAAATAAAAATCAAATCTTTCAAAAAACAGCGATGAATCAATGAAAACACTCAAAACCAGAGCTACCCAGATGGACCAAAGAGAGAAAAACCAATAATCCGAGGTACCCAGATGAAGAAATTAACAAAAAATCAAATTATTGAGTTCAAAAACAAGGATAGAGAAGCAGAAAAAACAGAGAGGAGTGGAGGTATAAAGGGAGGATGCTAAAAGGCTTAAGGGGATGGGAGAAGGAAACGTAGGGCTGGGTCTTATGTAGGAATGTGTGGATCTTCGTCTCTGAGGATTTGGGAATCTCTCATCAGAATGTGGGACCCGACCCAATTGCCCACATGAGGGGAGAAGAGAGAGAGGCTGTGATTTGGGGTTTGGGGGCTCTCTGTTTTTTTGCACGGGACCGAAGGACCTGGGTCGGTTCGGTTGTGTCTGCTCAGTTCTCTTCTGTCAATGCAGATATATATGTGTATATATAGGCCATAGACAGAGAGAGAGAGATAGGTGTGTGATTAGAACATTTGACGCTCATACAAGTCAGAGCACCAAAAGCAAAGAACACAGATACGGTGTTTGCCTATTGGCCTATTGGTATGGAATAGTACCTTTCACCAACCCACCACCACCAAAGAAGACATTACCACTCCCACCAACCGCAGATCTCGGATCTCTACTTTGGTTTTTGCTCTTTCGTGTTTATATACAAATAGAAAATAAACATGTTAATTAATACTTAAATAATAATTTAATATCAACAACCATGTTATTTGGTTTAAAAAATTTGATCTTCATAGCATTATTTTCCTTGTATTCTATATGACATTTGTACTCTATTTTTATTTAACACGAGAAGTTTTTTAGCACGACCATAAGTCAGCATTATGGTGTTACTAATTTATATATTTTATGATTAATATAGTAACTTACCACCACCTAACGATAGTTTTAGTTTTCATTATCTTAAGAAGAAAAACATAGCTATGTGATGAGAGAGAGAAAAATATAAACAATATACAGTATGGTGCACAAAAATTTCTCTCGTTAGTGTTTCAACGATGGCAATGGCAATGATAATGTCAATTTTTTTTTTCTTTTGTTGGATAGCAATGTATGCATATAAAGTTTATTCTATTTTTTCTTTTGATAAGATATTGGTGGTTGGCAAAGGTTTATATAGGGTGCTTTAGATTTAGCCTCTTACAATTGTTGGACTCTAGACATAAACCCACTTATGTAAAAATATCTAAATAAAATCTAAATTTTGAATTTGATGTCATGTAAGATAAAAGATGTCCATACATTTAAATTTATTTACAACACCATGCCACCAACATTAATATGGCTATTACGGTTTTGTTTGTCAACAACATTCAATTAGTTTAAGTCTTTTTTGCTTTTAATTTTTTTTTTAAAAAGAGAAGAAGTTATTTTCTTCTTTTATGTGAAATCGCCTAATTCAAATCTAATTAGTACATTCTATTGAAAAAGTAGATATATTAACTTGTGAAAATTAAAAAAAAAAAGGTAAAAATAAACTAGTGGATACATTGTTTCTTGTAAAAACTAAACAATAGTTGCATTATTTTCATAAAAAATTAAACAATATGTAAATTTTTTTTAATTACACAATTTTCGTAAAAATTAAATAATAGGTACTTTATTTTTGGAAAAAAAAAAAAAACTAAAACTAGTAGAAACATTGTTTCTTTTAAAACTTAAACAATGAATTTATAAGGTAAATTAGTTTGCATGTACTTTGCATATATGGGTTTGTTATTATGTAGGTAAATTATTTTTCGTGTATTTTACATATACTGTGTCACATCCCGACCCGGGCTACACTTCGCCGTAGCACTATATTGTCCGCTTTGGGTCCCGACCACGCCCTCACGATTTTGTTTCTGGGAACTCACACGAGAACTTCGCAGTAGGTCACCCATCTTGGGATTGCTCTCGCACAAACTCGCTTAACTTCAGAGTTCCGATGGAACCCGAGACCAGTGAGCTCCTAAAAGGCCTCGTGCTAATTGGAGGTGGACATGTACATATAAGGCATAGATGATCAACTCCCCTGTGCGATGTGGGATCTCACAATCCAACCCCCTTAGGAGCCCGACGTCCTCGTTGGCACACTTCCGACCAAGGAGTGGCTCTGATACCAAATTGTCACATCCCGACCCAAGCTTCACCACATCCCAGGCTACACTCCGCCGTAGCACGATATTGTCTGCTTTGGGCCCCGACCACACCCTCGCGGTTTTGTTTCTGGGAACTCACGCGAAAACTTCCTAGTGGATCACCCATCCTAGGATTGCTCCTTGTGCGAACTCGCTTAACTTCGAAGTTCCGATGGAACCCGAAGCTAGTGAGCTCTCAAAAAGCCTCTTGCTAATTGGAGGTGGGCATGTACATATATAGCATAGATGATCCACTCTCCTGGACGATGTGGGATCTCACATACTGGGTATATTATTTTTCTTTTTTTTTAAGCAATCTAACATTTTAAAATTTTAATAGTAGGTGCACTATTTGAATCAAATGTTTTTTTTTGTTGGTAAATTATTTTGCATGAATTTTTAATATATCAGGCATATATATGTGTGTGTGTGTGTGTGCGTGTGCGCGTGTGTGAAATAATTTACCTACATTAATATGTAAAATATATATTAGACATGTTTTATGTTATTATAACATATATTAACATATATTAGACATGTTTTATGTTATTATAACATATATTAACATATATTAGACATGTTTTATGTTATTATATATTAGGCAATGAATCTATAACATTAATGTTTTTTTGTTGTAAAATCATTAATTCTCCCTTACCATCCATCCGCATGGCAATAATTATGTACATCAAACATTCAAATAGGGTTTGTAAAAAAAATTCAAATAGGGGTATTTTAGGCATCTGATTTTTTTTAATATGTGATGTCAAATATAATTAATGAAAAAAACTTATGTCGGGTTTTATGTATAGAAAATTAAGTTTTAGGGGCTAAGGTCATATTTTCGATAAACTTTATTCTAGAGGATTCTCATAAATTTGTAAAGGGCATGGGTTTCTGGTTTTTTGTGCCAATCTTGGTCGAGGTGAGATTCTATGTGCTGAAGTTTGGGGTGTTCTTATTGGGCTGCAACTTGCATGGAATAATGAAATTAAAAAGATTATGGTAGAATCGAATTCTGCTCTTGCGGTTCAATTGACTTCAAATGCAAAAGTGGATAATCATCTTCTGGAAAGTTTAGTAATGAGTTATCGTGCCCTTATGCACCAAAGTTGGTCTTGTAAAATTCATCATATCTATCATGAAAAGAATTTTGTTGATGATTTGGCTCGTTTGGGTTTGTCATGCAGTTTGGATCCAGTGTTTTTTGAGCAAGCTCCTCCTTCTTGTCATCAGCTGCTAATTGCAGATATAGATGGGGTTTCGTGGCCTCGTGGTATTCTATTGTAATCTTCCTTTTTCTTTTTTTCTCTTTTTTTTTCTTCAGGCCTATGCCCCTTGTCAAGCAAAAAAAAGTATATAATGATTATTGTAAAGGGTCAAAAAAATTTATCTTTCATTATTTGGACTAAGCAATGGATGGATGCATCTAACTCGATATCAATTCTCAATGGCTGGAAGTGTCCAAGATTTTTCAACATTTAAGTTAGACTTTTATCATTCAACATGAGATATTCGTGACACCATTTTTTTTACACAACTTCAAAACTTGATACTAGATATTTGATTATGTTTGACCAAAAAGATATGTGTTTTTTTATAATGTTACGGATCCACTCCCATATGATATATACATATATATTTTCAAGTTCAAATACTTCTCCAATAAAAAAATAAAAAGAATAATAAGGGAGATTAATACACATGTGACATAAATATTATTGTGATTTACCATGGTCCTCTCAAATCCACTTCTTTCATTGACGAGTCGGGTGAACTCTTAGGCCTTGTTTGGTACACCGGATATGTCACAGCCCGTCCCGGAAGTACCTTTGACGGGAACGTGAAATGACTATTCTACCCTTGACGGGTACTAAGGTACGTATGAATGTGACGTTATTGGTTCACATATTAATCAAATTGGAGAAATATATATTAGTAAGTTGGAAAATAAATAATAAAGGAATTAATTATGTGAATTGGATTATTTTGGTTTAGGGATAAGAAATTGGATGGTGTGGATTGAGTGTGCTCCCAAAACACTCCCTGATCTCTCCCTTCCCCGTCACTCTCTCTCTCTCTCCTCCCTCTCGATATTCTCTCTCTCTAGGCACCCATCGTACGGCACACCCAACACCACCCCAAAACATCACGGATTGACGGACTTAGGACCACATTTGGACTCTGAGGACACCACGAGTACGTTGGTACCATTTTCAGGTAACATCTCCTTCGAAAACCCTAGTTTCTAAAGTCCCTGTGATGGTGCACTGTTCATGCACACGTAAATTCTTATGTTTTTTGGGAATTTGAAGCTTGTAGGAAGCTTGGTGAAGTCCTAAGGAAGCTCGGAGTGCTTCATTTGGAAGAATTGGACGTCGGGATCACCTGGTTCGAGTTTGGCCGATTTCTTGAATTTTTGGAAGGTATGATCCCGTGGTTTTTAGTGTTTAAAATTAGTCCAACGTGATAGTACTCACTTAGGGCTTCAATTTGGTGTAAAGTACGAGAAAAATGGACGAAAAACGAGTGAGAATAGTGAAGTAGAAGTTTTTCCCAGTTTTCCGGTGACCGGGGTCCGGCGAGGGTAGGTCGGAGAAGACAGCGGCATATTCCGTTAAAGTTAACGGAATATGCTAACGCTGTTAGTTAATTCTAACGGTAACCGTTAGCTTTTGACGGAATATTCCGAGGAATATTCCTGACGCCGTCCGTGTCTTCCGTCAGGGCACCTGCGCGTGGGCCGTGGCCTAGCCGGCGCGTGAGGGCGCGTGGAGGGTCCAAAAATTTATCTAAAAATTATGAGACGTCCGTGACGTCGAGTAGGTCGATGTGGTATATTCATATACCCAAATTGAGCATCGTATGAGAAGTTATTTCGAAATGTTGGTGATGTGCTTAAAAATAATGTTATTTTAGTTATTTCTCATATAGGTGACGAGTATCCCGAGGACGAGCGTATCCAGGGACGTCGCGGGGGTTACGACCCATCGACATACCAGTGAGTGGGCAGTTTTGATTCATATTTACCTATATACATTTGTTTCCCAGAAAATACGCGTTTTATGAAAGTTATGAATTTAAATTGCCATGCATGAAAACATTGAATATTTGATTTGATAATGGATATATATATATATATATATATATAAACATGAATTGATATATGATGCATACATGTTGCATGGTGCTGTGGAGGCGCAGGTAAGTCAGGTGAGTCATTGATGTTGAAACGTTTAAGCTCATAACCTGCACCCTAGGTGTTAGTGCTTATATTTATTCACCACACCGCACGCTCGTCTTGGATCCAAGTAGGTGGATGTCGTACAGACCCTGTGAGGGTTCCGACATGCCAGTCGTACAGACCATTAGAGGGGTTCCGACTGGTGGGTGACTTTAGATTATGTGCACAGTTGATTGATGTGAGAAGCACTAGAGCGTAATTATACACCTGTCATCGTACAGACTACCTTATGTAGTTCCGAGTGGCGTGCAGAGTTAGACCGTACAGGTCACCGAGGTGACTCCGGTTGGCGAGGATGTTGAGCTTTAGAATCAACCGTACAGGACCACTTTAGGGTCTCCGGTTGACTTATTTTCACCTGATTTATATTGATGCATTCATATTATACTTTGGCATATCTTGGCATGGCATATTCTTTCTTAAAGCGTTGAAGGATTGTGATTTGAGTTTTGATGATATATATATATGTTTATATACTATTTTCTGGGAAAGTATACAGGTTTTACACTGAGGGGATAGAAATGATTTTAATGAAATGTTTTTGGAAAAATCTTGATTTTACTGACCCAGTCATTTTGTTTTGCGCCCCTCCAGGTTCTAGTTAGCGGTTGGTGGCTCTCGAGGTCTTTTCCGGCATTCTGACAGACTCTTGACATGTAGGACTCACCCGAGGGTGAAGTAACTTTATTTTAGTCCTACTTGACTGCACTAAAACCTATGCTCTGAATTTGTGTATTATCTTAACTCTCCCATTATTCTAGTAGGTTGTTCATCTAGAGATTGGTTTAAATTCCTTCGTATTCTATATTATCATGCTTTCGTGTCGCATTGTTGGTTACGTCACGCTCACGTGACGGCCAGCACGCCTTGATCCTCTGGATCGGGGTGTGTCAGTTTGGTATCAGAGCTTAGGTTGCAGTCCTGTATAATTGGTAATGTTCTAATGATCTTTTGATGTTTCTGTCAGAATTATGCCGCCTCGTAGAGAGTGTAGGGAGTCCCACCGTGCTCCTGAACCTAACTTCCCTGACATAGCTCAGTTAGGGGAAGCAATTGCCCATGCATTTCAGAATGTAATTCGTCATCCTCCTCCTCCTCAGAGGACACCCCTGGAGACCATGTACAACCTGAAGTTAGACCGCTTTATGGGAAATGAGGGGCATGAAGGGGCAGAAAAATGGCTGGACCACATTGAGAAGACGTTTCAGGTGATGCAAAGTCAGGGAAACCTTCCTGCTAACAGATGGGTTGAAACCATTTCTTGGTTTTTGGGGCGAGAGCCAGCAGGTTGGTGGCAGAATCAGACTCGGTTTATGTCACCGGAGATGGCATCCGATTGGGCAGTGTTTAAGGATAATTTTAAGAAGAGATTTGTCCCTCCAGAGTACATTGACCGTAAGAAGCAGGAATTCACCAGGTTGAAACAAAGAGATATGTCAGCTCATGAGTACTACAGAAAATTTACAGACTTGTCTCGTTATGATCCGGATATAGCTGGTAATCCAGTAGAGATGCTTCGTCGCTTTAAGTTGGGATCTAAGAAGAAATGGAGGACTTTTGCTAATGCACTTCCCTGCGCCGATTATCATGAGTATTTCGAGATTTTGGTTAGGATGGAGGACTCTGATAATCTTCCTGACAGTGAGGATGACGAAGATAAGAATGATGATCAGAAGAAGAATGATAAAGGTAAGGGTATTTCCATTCTAGGACCTCGGCAGACGCAGAATTTTAAGAAGAGTGGAGCGAGTTCAAGTTCTTCTAGCGGGGGATATAGTTTTACTGGTCCGATGAGAGGTGGTGGCAGATTTTCTGGTGGACCCAGATTTCAGGGACAAAGGGATTCTGGTGGTGCTGGTGGTTCTGGCGCCCCGTGGTGCCGCCGTTGTAATTTTCGTCATCATGGTGAATGCAGGAGAGGTAGTGGTGGTGCTTGTTTTACTTGTGGACAAATGGGACACCGGGCTTCTCATTGTCCCCAGGGTCAGCAGAGACCGCAACAGGCCACTATGCCACCTCCAGCACCGATTCAGCAGAGTTTTGGATCAGGTAGTTATGGCCAGTCGGGTCGTGGTGGTGCCTACCACTACCAGGGAGATGCTACTCCTTATGCCTCTGGACCTCATCAGTATTCCCAGGAGCCTTATTCTCAGGACTTTGGAGGTTATTCTTCTTATTCCTCTATGCCAGCAGGTGGATCGCAGTGGCATCAGGGAGGTCAGTTCCGTCAGAGGGAAGTTGCTACTGGTAGTGCAGGATCATCCAGGCAGCCTGGTCAGCCAGGCCAGGGACGTAATCCTCAGGGACGAGGTAATCAGGGCAGTAGAGGCCGAGGTGGACGACAAGCTCAGGGGCGAGTTAATCATATTTCTCTGCAGGAGGCTCAGAACCATCCAGACTTGATCATGGGTACGTTAAATGTTCTTGGTCATTTTGCTAAGGTTTTGATTGATTGTGGTGCTACGCACTCTGTGATTTCTCATACGTTTGCTCAAGCGACCCAACCTCACCCTTCACCTCTAGGATTTGATTTAGAGTTTGCCATGCCTAGAGGAGATAAGTGTTATGTTGATAGTGTGTATCCTGGATGTCCAGTGATGGTAGAGGGCGTAATTATGCTAGCTGATCTTATTCCGTTAGATATTGTGGATTTTGATGTGATTCTAGGGGCTGATTGGTTGCATCATAACCGTGCCCATATTGATTGTTATGGGAAATCAGTTACTTTTTATCGTCCTGGACTACCCGAGGTTACTTTTGTGGGCGAAAGAAGTGGGGTGAGACATGGTGTTATTTCCGCCATGAGAGCAAAGAAATTATTATCGAAGGGTTGCCAAGGATATTTAGCACATGTGGTGTTAAATGATACTGCTCCTAGTAGTATAGAAGAAGTTGGTGTGGTCAGACACTATCCTGATGTATTTCCTGATGATCTACCGGGGTTGCCGCCAGACAGAGAGATGGAATTCTCTATTGAATTGCTTCCAGGTATTGATCCTATATCTCTAACTCCTTATAGAATGGCTCCTGCTGAGTTGAGAGAATTGAAAATTCAGTTGCAAGAATTACTTGATAAAGGTTTCATTCAACCTAGTTCTTCACCTTGGGGTGCCCCAGTATTATTTGTGAGGAAGAAAGATGGAACTCTGCGGTTGTGTATTGACTATAGGCAATTGAACCGGGTGTCGATTAAAAATCGTTATCCATTGCCTCGTATTGATGATTTGTTCGATCAGCTGAAAGGTGCGTGCGTATTTTCTAAGATTGATTTGAGATCCGGTTATTATCAGTTGAAGATCAAAGATGATGATGTACCTAAGACGGCATTCAGAACCCGTTATGAACATTATGAATTTTTGGTTATGCCATTTGGGTTAACCAATGCACCCTCAGCTTTCATGAGGTTGATGAACGAGGTATTCCAGCAATATCTTGATAAATTCATTATTGTTTTTATTGATGATATTCTGGTATACTCTAAATCTCAAGCAGATCATATCCGGCATCTTAACTTAGTGTTAAGGAAATTAAGGGACCATCAGCTGTACGCTAAGTTCAGTAAATGTCAGTTTTGGTTGACTGAAGTGGCATTTTTGGGGCATGTTGTATCGGCTCAAGGAATTCAAGTTGATCCTCAAAAGATATCAGCGGTGGAGAATTGGGAACAACCTCGAACCGTCACTGAGGTACGAAGCTTTCTTGGTTTGGCAGGTTATTATCGACGGTTTGTTCAGGATTTTTCTATGATTGCCTTGCCGTTAACGAAGTTGACTAGGAAGGATGTTAAATTTGAGTGGGATGAGAACTGTGAGCGGAGTTTCCAGCAATTGAAATATTGCCTCACTCATGCTCCAGTATTGGTGCTTCCGGATGATAGCGGTAATTATGAGATTTATAGTGATGCTTCCTTAAATGGTTTGGGATGTGTTTTGATGCAGCATAGTAAGGTAATTGCCTATGCTTCTAGGCAGTTGAAGAATCATGAAAGGAATTATCCTACTCACGATCTTGAATTGGCAGCAATTGTTTTTGCTTTGAAGATTTGGAGGCATTATTTGTATGGTGAGAAGTGTAAGATCTTCACTGATCACAAGAGTCTTCAGTATCTGTTTACCCAGCATGATCTTAATCTTCGTCAGCGGAGGTGGATGGAATTGCTAAGTGATTATGATTGTTCTATTGAGTATCATCCGGGTCGTGCTAATGTGGTAACGGATGCACTAAGTAGGAAACCTCAAGGTAGACTCAATGCCTTATATGCTAGTCGTGTTCCTATTCTTGCTGAATTGAGAGCAACTGGAGTAGAGTTAGAGTTGGAAAATCAAAATGGAGCTTTTCTTGCTAGTTTTCAAGTCAGGCCAGTTTTGGTTGATCGTATACTCGAAGCCCAGACGGTGAATGAGGAAATTCAGGAGTTGATTCAGTTAAGAAATGAAGGGAAAAAGAAAGACCTCAGAGTTCGGGAATCAGATGGTATGCTCATGCAAGAAAACAGAATGTATGTTCCGAATAATGAAGAATTAAAGAAGGAAATTTTGGATGAAGCGCATTGTTCAGCTTATGCGATGCACCCGGGAGGAACTAAAATGTATCATACCATTCGACCATTTTATTATTGGCCGGGTATGAAACGAGAGATTGCTGAGTATGTGAGCAGATGTATTATTTGCCAGCAAGTTAAAGCAGAAAGAAAGAAGCCATTTGGGCGAATGCAGCCACTTCCCGTTCCCCAGTGGAAATGGGAAAATATCACCATGGATTTCGTGTATAAACTTCCTCGTACACGAAATGGATTCGACAGTATCTGGGTGATTGTGGATCGACTTACCAAGTCAGCGCATTTCATTCCAGTGAGGGAGAAATATCCTCTGAATAAATTGGCTAAGTTGTTCATTTCGAAGATTGTGAAGTATCATGGAGTTCCTGTGAATATTATTTCTGATAGAGACCCAAGATTTACTTCTAAGTTTTGGGTAGCTTTCCAGGAAGCCCTTGGTACGAAATTGCTTTATAGCACTGCTTATCATCCTCAAACTGATGGGCAATCAGAAAGGACGATTCAGACGTTGGAGGATATGTTGAGATCTTCAGTACTTCAATTTAGTGATTCTTGGCATGATCGTCTAGACTTGATGGAATTTGCCTACAACAACAGTTTTCACTCGAGCATTAGTATGTCACCATTTGAGGCACTTTATGGTAGGGCGTGTCGTACGCCACTATGTTGGTCTGAAGTTGGTGAAAGGGTGTTAGAAGGCCCAGAGATTGTGGATGAGACAACTCAAAATATTCAGGTGATTAAGTCTAACCTGAAAGCAGCCCAGGACCGACAGAAGAGTTTAGCAGATCGGCATACTACTGACCGAGTGTATGATGTAGGTGATTTGGTGTTTTTGAAATTGTCACCTTGGAGAGGTGTGGTACGATTTGGAAAAAGAGGAAAGTTAAGTCCGAGATATATTGGACCTTATGTGATTATTGAAAGAGTTGGTGAAGTTGCCTACCGGTTGGAGTTGCCTCCGGAGTTATCTAAGGTCCATAATGTGTTCCATGTCTCTATGCTTCGGCATTATATTTCTGATCCATCTCATGTGATCCCTCCTCAACCGTTAGAGATTAATCCGGATTTATCATATGATGAGGAACCAGTCACGATTTTGGATTGGAAAGATAAGGTTCTAAGGAACAAGACGGTGAGTTTGGTGAAGGTGTTGTGGAAGAACCATTCTGTGGAGGAAGCTACCTGGGAGACGGAAGAACGGATGAGAGAGATGTACCCAAGATTATTTTATGAATATTAAGTGGTTTACTTGGTTATGGGAATTTCGGGGACGAAATTCTATAAGGAGGGAAGATTGTCACATCCCGTCCCGGAAGTACCTTTGACGGGAACGTGAAATGACTATTCTACCCTTGACGGGTACTAAGGTACGTATGAATGTGACGTTATTGGTTCACATATTAATCAAATTGGAGAAATATATATTAGTAAGTTGGAAAATAAATAATAAAGGAATTAATTATGTGAATTGGATTATTTTGGTTTAGGGATAAGAAATTGGATGGTGTGGATTGAGTGTGCTCCCAAAACACTCCCTGATCTCTCCCTTCCCCGTCACTCTCTCTCTCTCTCCTCCCTCTCGATATTCTCTCTCTCTAGGCACCCATCGTACGGCACACCCAACACCACCCCAAAACATCACGGATCGACGGACTTAGGACCACCTTTGGACTCCTGAGGACACCACGAGTACGTTGGTACCATTTTCAGGTAACATCTCCTTCGAAAACCCTAGTTTCTAAAGTCCCCGTGATGGTGCACTGTTCATGCACACGTAAATTCTTATGTTTTTGGGAATTTGAAGCTTGTAGGAAGCTTGGTGAAGTCCTAAGGAAGCTCGGAGTGCTTCATTTGGAAGAATTGGACGTCAGGATCACCTGGTTCGAGTTTGGCCGATTTCTTGAATTTTTGGAAGGTATGATCCCGTGGTTTTTAGTGTTTAAAATTAGTCCAACGTGATAGTACTCACTTAGGGCTTCAATTTGGTGTAAAGTACGAGAAAAATGGACGAAAAACGAGTGAGAATAGTGAAGTAGAAGTTTTTCCCAGTTTTCCGGTGACCGGGGTCCGGCGAGGGTAGGTCAGAGAAGACAACGGCATATTCCGTTAAAGTTAACGGAATATGCTAACGCTGTTAGTTAATTCTAACGGTAACCGTTAGCTTTTGACGGAATATTCCTGACGCCGTCCGTGTCTTCCGTCAGGGCACCTGCGCGTGGGCCGCGCGTAGGGCCGTGGCCTAGCCGGCGCGTGAGGGCGCGTGGAGGGTTCAAAAATTTATCTAAAAATTATGAGACGTCCGTGACGTCGAGTAGGTCGATGTGGTATATTCATATACCCAAATTGAGCATCGTATGAGAAGTTATTTCGAAATGTTGGTGATGTGCTTAAAAATAATGTTATTTTAGTTATTTCTCATATAGGTGACGAGTATCCCAAGGACGAGCGTATCCAGGGACGTCGCGGGGGTTACGACCCATCGACATACCAGTGAGTGGGCAGTTTTGATTCATATTTACCTATATACATTTGTTTCCCAGAAAATACGCGTTTTATGAAAGTTATGAATTTAAATTGCCATGCATGAAAACATTGAATATTTGATTTGATAATGGATATATATATATATAAACATGAATTGATATATGATGCATACATGTTGCATGGTGCTGTGGAGGCGCAGGTAAGTCAGGTGAGTCATTATTCATTGAATTATTGATGTTGAAACGTTTAAGCTCATAACCTGCACCCTAGGTGTTAGTGCTTATATTTATTCACCACACCGCACGCTCGTCTTGGATCCAAGTAGGTGGATGTCGTACAGACCCTGTGAGGGTTCCGACATGCCAGTCGTACAGACCATTAGAGGGGTTCCGACTGGTGGGTGACTTTATATTATGTGCACAGTTGATTGATGTGAGAAGCACTAGAGCGTAATTATACACCTGTCATCGTACAGACTACCTTATGTAGTTCCGAGTGGCGTGCAGAGTTAGACCGTACAGGTCACCGAGGTGACTCCGGTTGGCGAGGATGTTGAGCTTTAGAATCAACCGTACAGGACCACTTTAGGGTCTCCGGTTGACTTATTTTCACCTGATTTATATTGATGCATTCATATTATACTTTGGCATATCTTGGCATGGCATATTCTTTCTTAAAGCGTTGAAGGATTGTGATTTGAGTTTTGATGATATATATATATGTTTATATACTATTTTCTGGGAAAGTATACAGGTTTTACACTGAGGGGATAGAAATGATTTTAATGAAATGTTTTTGGAAAAATCTTGATTTTACTGACCCACTCATTTTGTTTTGCGCCCCTTCAGGTTCTAGTTAGCGGTTGGTGGCTCTCGAGGTCTTTTCCGGCATTCTGACAGACTCTTGACATGTAGGACTCACCCGAGGGTGAAGTAACTTTATTTTAGTCCTACTTGACTGCACTAAAACCTATGCTCTGAATTTGTGTATTATCTTAACTCTCCCATTATTCTAGTAGGTTGTTCATCTAGAGATTGGTTTAAATTCCTTCGTATTCTATATTATCATGCTTCCGTGTCGCATTGTTGGTTACATCACGCTCACGTGACGGCCAGCACGCATTGATCCTCTGGATCGGGGTGTGTCAGGATATAACACCGGATAAGACTATTAATACGGAGACGGATGTTTGGCGCCCTCTCGTATTAAATTAGACCGTACTAATTTAATCTGATCCGCTTATTTTACACGGCATCCACCCTCTCGCTAAAACCGTCCAAAATGGGCGTATTATTTAGTCGGGTCCCTTTCCTTCTTTCTCGCACGAACTGCTCTGTCTCTCGAACTCCCTCGCCGTCACCCTTCCCTCTGTCTCCTTCTTTCACCATATCTCTATCTTCTCTCGCACGAACCTCAAGTGGAGTAGATCATGACCGGCTTTGAGCCTTCACATCAGGCTCAAATTCAAGAAGTACTTGGACAAGGTTAGGCCGACCTTGAGCAACCACCAAGTGAATCAAAGATTGGCCCTCATAATCCACAGAATCGGCGGCTCTCCATGAAGGTTCGCTCTTCTCGAATATCATCCATCAAACTATCGGACACAAGTTGTGCCAAAATAGGTGAACCAACAAACATATTTTCATCGCACCACCACCGCACAATGTGGAAAGATTTCATCTGGGTTCTAGAACCTTGACTGCAAAACGATGATAAGATTTGGAAATTCGAAAGGATTTCATCTGGGTTTTACGATTTTGCCTGTTTGGGTCAAGAACTGGTAAGGAATGAGGGTGTTTAGAAGGGGCGGTGCGGCGGTGAGATCTGGGGAAGAGATGATTTCAATTTTTTTTTCTTTAAATAATTTGAATTCCTCTTATCCGATAAGACCAAACACAGTATAAATAATACGGTCATTAGTCTGATACTGCACCAAACGCCCGATTAATTTAGTCAGTACTATCCGGTGGTTATTTATCCTATCCGACAGAAATAGTCAATAGAGCTGCCAAATAAGGCCTTATGTTCACTAATCCGACTGTAAAGCGAACTTCAATATGTTTAGATGAGGATATATAAATACAAATGAAATTAAAACAATTTAGTTAGAAAGGAATTACAAAACATTATAAAAAATGAATTTGAATCGCACTACAAAACATTACGTAGACGGAGTTGAAATGAGTCATTTGTGAATCTCTTTCAATGCATTGTATATAGTGATTTCAAACTCCTCCACGAAATATTTTGTACTACATTTCTAACTAACTCAGGCTAAATCCTGTGGCATTTGCAAATCCCTCCATAGATTCATGGATATTATATGGAATCCCTGTATCTCAATTATTTCAAGTGACTTGGGTCAAAGAATAAAAATGATGATGGATGAAAAGTACCTTACTTTGTTAGAGCATTTCCAACAAACTAAATGACACATTTGACATAAACTGCCGTCAAGCCAGTACTACTAACAATCCACAAATCACTTTCAGGTTTTTCTAGAAGCAATCTTAAACAAACTCATAGTTTGACACATATAGAAATAGCTCTTTTTAGATCATGAACGTAAAATTTATGCATACAATTCAAACTCGTGTTTATATGCAACAAAAAATGTTTCCAGTAAGAAGTTGCGTATTTTCCTAAAGTTTATTCTATTTTGTCATATCTTATTGGTTATCAAAGTTTTTTTTGTCTTTTTTTTTCACCAAATTTTTTTTGTTGTTATTTTGAAAGCAATGTCACATTAAAAAAAGTAAGGTACAGAATTTAAGAGGTAAATGCAATGTATATAAAGTTAATTTTATCCCTTAGTGGTTGTCAGAGATTTCATAAAATGTTAAATATGGTACGATCTTAGTACAAGAGTGATGGGCTCGTTTGGATATACTTTTAAAATAATTGAAAGTGTTTTTAGAGAAAATGTTTTTTAGTTCCAAAAGCACTTAAAATGCTTTCTGCAAGAAGCACCAGTTATGTGCTTCTTCCAAGAAGCACCTTAAGTGTTTTTCCATAATTTACTTGCATTTTTACTAATGATTGGTTCAAAAAACATTTTCACCAAAAACGCTTTCAGTTATTTTAAAAGCACATTCAAACGAGATGGCATAACGTTTATATTTTATTATGATTAATTAGCACTATTATTAAGAAATCACGGATGTTTAAAGAATCTCATATGTTTAGCAACTGAAATTTGGTCATATGTGATATTTATCTCATCGCTGAAAGAAGTGTTAAGTTCGAAGTCTTTTCGTAGAATATCTCTTAACTATTTTTGAAGCAACTGAGGTTGAATATCAAAGATAGTAATGATTATTAACCTTACCAACCAAATCTCCCCATCGTACTCCAATTTCAAATGGGGTTCGTGCTTTTTCTTATGAAAGCGATATTGCGTAGGAAGAGTCATTTGCAACCTTGAATGCACGATAAACACATATAGATTATAGAGTGAGACGTTCAACCCTATATACGACTTTTCACACGTCTTTTATTAGTGGTTAGGACTTCACAATGACTATGTTTGAATGAGAGAAATAAACTTGAAGTTTTGATAAAAATTAGATTTATAAATTGACATGCGCTAATTCCTTTGTTTAGATTCATAAACATAGAAACTTAGAATTTCCGTGTGGATAAAAAAACTTGAAATTTGGGACCTCCAATTCTCAAGTTTAAATTTAATGTAAATAAGTGTTATTTTCCAATTTATATGATTGAGAGTTTAAATAACAAATTATGTATTCAATTTTTGTCATTTTGAAATTCCTTAATAATCTTAAATTCCTTCATCCAAATATAGTGTAAGTATTTCTCCGAATAAAAAAGTGATTGCTCTTAATTAACTGAACTACGATTCTTATTGCGGTTTCATGTTTCTATTCTCACTTGGAAGGTTTATAGAAGTGGCTTATGGTAACCCACTAATCAATAAAAGCCCATTTACACTTGGATTAAGAATGATCGAGTTGGACCAGATCGGCCGGACCCAGCCCATTTGGCCACCGTATTGTTTCAACCCATATCTAGTTCGGATCTTGAAACTTGAATTCACACCATCCAGCTGCCCATCGCTGATCAGTCTTCCAACAAAACCCATGGATCCTCCACATGGATGCAGGCCATGGAGGCCATGCTTGCTTCACCATCCCCACCACCACCTCCACCACCATCACCACCGCCACCCTTTATTCCTCTGCCCTCTCCATCACCACCAACACCACCGCCACCATAACCACCACTTCCACCATCTCCGCCCCAATTTTGCGTCTTTTCCTCAAAACCCAGAACCCCCAGCTGCCGCCGCCATTCCTTTCCCAACCCATATGAATTCGGAACCTCCTGAGCTTAAAGAAGCGCACTACGACGATCCTACCTCTCTGTAAGTAGCTTCAGCTTCTTTGCTTCAAGGTCTAAGTATGGTTTTGGTCCCTCTAGTTCTAGTTAATTGCTGCAATTCTTAGAGAATAGCTTAATTCCGCCATTTTTTTTTCTTCAATGGAATTAACAATGTGAGATGAATGCATATGGCGTTTTTACACCTCAAGAAACTCCAATTTAGGTCCACACGTGCCGGATGCAAGCAAGTGTCCTCGATTCGGCAATTCAAGATTTGGTTTCTGATCATTTTGTTAACAGGACATTGCCGGAGCAGACGCATGGTGAAATCGGCGATGGTGTGTTGGAAGAGGAAGAGGATGATGAACCGATTTTCGTCTTAACAGACGAGTGGAAGGAGTTTTTTGCAAAATCTGAAGCTAAGAGGAAACTAGGTACTCTTTTCTCAGTCTCTCTCTTCTCTACTCTTTCACTTCACTTGAGGAAAATTATTTCCGCGCAACTTGTTCTTGTGCGCGGAGATCACTTCCCTTGCATCTCTTGCATCTCGAGAGAACATTGACTTGTATAATATCATTGTGTGCTTGGTGTATGTAATTACAGAGAAGCAGCAGGCCAAGAAGAAGAAGGCAAAGGATAAACAGAGTCAGGAGTGAAATCATAAGTTTCCTTTGGCTACGAGTCTCTGACTTGTAAGTGGCGATTTTTTTTCTTTTTTTTTTTTTTGAAATATTGGCAACGATGAAATGTTGAAGTAATTTTTGTAGAAAAATGTAGCAATTATGCCAGAAAAAACCCTAATGTGACTCCAATGTTCATCGAAAGGAAGCTTTCTGATTTATATGACACTATTGTTCTCCCAGAAGGTTACCGTGAAAGATCCATTGATAGAGTTCTTCGTACATTGACTGGCTGTGCTAGCGGGAAGGCTTGTCCGGCCATCTATGGTTTGTAGGCTAGCTTGTTGAGTGCAGCATTAAACCTTTCCTCCGGGATCATGCAGTGGTTTTTCGTAGAAATCTAACATCTCCATTGATATGTTTTTCACCTGTCAAAATATGCGTTATAATTAATTCCCAGGGTACGAACAGAAAGAGAGCACGCTACACTTATTTGTTATTACCAACTTAAACAGATCAAAGGTCTTTTTTTCTCTTTTTATGCATAATCATAAGGAAACGATGCAGAAACATCCGGAAGACTCACCACATTCATGTCCACACGAAGCTCTTCAAACCATGCTGCGGTATCTTTATCTCTAAGTACGCTAGCGATGCATATGCAAGCTAAAGCAATCAGGTGTGGAGGATGTACAAGTGCAAGGTCCATCTTGTACGTGTCATTTACAACTCCCCTGTATATAAAAAATGTCAAGGTTACCTCACGTTTAAGTTCTAGAGAGTGCGACGCTTATCAGAAACACCAAAGAGGCATTTCTATATTAAAACCCCTCGACAACAAGCGGAGCCCTAAAGAAACAGCCCCCAAATAACAAGGCTACGGGTTGTGGGTTTCTGGAGATGATGTATAGAATATGTATCACAGCGTTTGAAAATAAGACGCTTGGTAGATTGGACTCTTACCAAGTTAACTGAGTCATACTTGTATCGTTTAAGCCTGCATCTTGAAGCAACCTGGAAAGAAATGGAGTGAAACGGTTTTAAGTAATAATCGAGGGAGATTAAAGAGAAAATTACTGTAGTTAGAGCGTTATTAAGGTGGGAACTAAGCACTAGCAGGTAAAGAGGGATTCATCTTTGCAAGCATCCGCTCATCAAAACTGACAGAAAAAGTACGTACTGAGACAACGAACGATAAGGATGGTATACAACCAGATAATAGTTGAGAGCTTCTAAAATCTTCATTTCCATTTCAAGTATGTCTTTGACCTCATATCTATACTTATCATCTAAATCTGTAAAAGAAATGTGGCAGATTGACGTCAGTGCTTCAATATAAATAGCACGACAAGTAAATCATAACAAAAATTGGAGAAAGGCATCTATTATTTCCAGGAACAAATACTTACAAATCTTTTTTTTATATAAAATACTAGAAGTTTAGCTTGCCCTGTGCTTTCTTCCGCTTTAGATTCCAGGTACAGGCAGGTTGGAGCTACAAGACGTGGATCATACTCAGACATACTCTTCCTGAAGCAATAACGAAACGTTATGCTTGGAAAGAAAAATCACAACTAAAATTCAAAGTGCTGCGATGATAGATTACTAAACATTATGCTTGTATCAGAAGCTCTATTCCTAAGAGTTCAATTACGTGAAAATAATAACAACATGGTATAAGGATATTCATCGCAAAATAGCATCACTTCAACAAAGAAGATGCCCAAACCAACTTTATAAGATGGTAAGAAGCCAAGAACCATATGACAACTTCTAGGGGAAATGGTCATTTAGCAGAGAACCAACTCACACAACCGCATGACAGAATAACAATTAGTTTCTTCTGTCGTTTCAATCCAGTGAAAAAGCTCCAAAGGTTACATTTCATCATTTAGGAATTCTTGATAATCCTGCTAAAAGTTACAATTCTTTCTGTGCATTAACCCAAACAATAATCCGCAATCAAGCACGTTCGGTAATGCATAGTACCATTCGCTGAATTGTTATATCTAATGAAGTTCTTAAATGCAAGGGCATAAGAAGCTCAATCGAAACCAAGAAAGTTCAACAAAAACGTAACAATTCAGCATCCACCACAGATACAATCAACAACTAACAAAAACCCACGTTGGAAAACACATTTAAACCTACGAAAATCGAAACAAACAACAAAATCAGAAACATGGGAAACAATTTCGTAATACACCATAGGTTTGAAAGATCAAAGTTGCCATGTGTCAGGATGTCGCGACATTAATGTAAATGTTGCACCCACCTTCATGGACAGAGCCAATGAAGGCTCATGGGGCAGTTGCCCCCACTTAAATAATTCGTTTGTTAAATTGCAAACTATAGTTATATAAATATATATATGTTATTTTTGAAGAAAATATATGTATATAATATCCAATATACATTCATACTACTTATACTCCATATCATATATTATATGAGCAAAAATGCTCTTGTTTTGTCATTCAAACCGAAAAACCTCTTTCCCGCATATCATGTATTAATATTTTTCTCATCACTTTGCCATTTTCCACTACTACACTGAAATTTTTGTAACATTTGAATTGTAATACATTATTATTCAAAATGATCCCTATTATCATTTGAGTATAAAACATACTATAATAAGATTTTCTTAGTTATTTTTCAGGTTGCCCTTACTAGAAAAAATTTCTAACTCCATCCCTACCCACCTTCTTCGAAGTATTGTCATCGTATTAGTTTCCACGTAATAATTCTTTTTTATTGTGGTGAGGTTCATTGTATCAGTTTCCACGTGATAATTCCTTTTTTGGGTGGTGGGGGTTTTTTGGGGTGGGGGGGCCTTCATCGGAGTATTATTATCATTGTATCAGTTTCCAAGTAATCATTCCTGTTTTTGGGTGGTGGGAGTGTTTTGGTTTGGGTTGGGGGGCCGGGGCAAAGCCTAACAAATCCAATCATGCATAAATATGTGGTCAATAATTTGGAACATATAACATCAGTCCCCCTTTTCTCCCACGTTGATCGTACTTGTACATATCCGCACGTCTTTGGTTTTGCCAAAACAGTGAGGCTGAATAGGAATCGAGTTAGGTTTAAGTTAGGTAAGCGGTCGATTGGGGTCGAACTTAAGTTAAAAAGAGACACTCTCACCGGAACACCTGTGGATGAGTTTCATTTGCTTTCACTATTAATGTTAAATCTATATTTCTAAAAGCAAAACACATTAGGGTTCTTGGAATGTAATATAAAAAAATACGGTCGGCCTCGCTGGGGCACTGTGAAACATTTACATGAATCATATGTAAAGGTAAACTCTGGCAGTTGAAATAAGAAAGAATCATTGGAAGAAAAAAAAAATTAACAACAAAGAATGTTGTACACTAGTTTTCGTTAGGGATGGTAGTTTTAAACACAACATCTTAACATGACTTGAAATCCTCATAAAATGGATGGTACTGTCCAAGTCATTTTTTACCTCTCAATTTTTTTTAATTTATGATCGTTTGATTGAATTAATTAAAATAAATTTAAAAATAAAAATTAACCAAAAATGTGAAAAAGATAAAAATAAATTCATGTATAGCATTACCTTAAATATAAAACCTGACTCGAAGCTAGCGTTACTCACGAGCTTTGGATTCATGCATGTGTCATATCATTCAACTAGCTACATTTCGAAGCATGACCTTTGTGCGAGGTTCATTTTCCTTCAATTTTGTATGTCGATTTGAAAAGTCAAATGAATGATCTACCTCAATCAGTTTTTCCCATAAATACACGGATAAGGATTGTCTACCCTCCACTTCCTGTGTCATCTCCGTGTCTTCCTGTTTTATGCGGTCACGATTAAGCCACGTCAATATTTTATATTATTTTTTATAGATATAATAAGATAAAAATAAATAGTAATATAAAATGTTGACGTGGCTTAACCGTGACCACACAAACAGGAGGGCATGGAAATAGCACCGGAAGTGGAGGGCGGACAATCCTTCTCCTAAATACACATCCCAAAATCTACTATATCCTACACACAATCTTACCACCTGTCAGCTCTCTCTCCCAACACCAGTCTTCTTAGAAAAAAATATTGTGCTTCATATATTAAAAAATATGGCATTGAATTAAGAAAGAATCATTGGAAGAAAAAAGTTAATAACGATAAAGAATATTGTACGCTAGTTTTCGATAGGAGTGGTAGTTTCAAACACCCTTCTTAATTTATGGTTCTCATGAATAAGAGAATATCAAATGATAAAAAATAATAAAAATTATATGAGAAGTGAAAATATGTATGTGTATAACATCATCCTAAATATAAGGCCTAAATTGAAGCTAGCACCACTCATGTTCTTTCGATTCATACGTGTGTCATATCGTTCAACTAGGTACAACATATTGGGTGGCTAATAATTAATTATACTTATTTGTCTCCGAAATTAAAAGTTTGCAGCGTGACAAGCATCAAAAATAGAAAAAACGTGAGGATAATGCATATTGATGAGTAGGGAGTAAACTCAAAAATATAAATAAAAGAGTTTATGCTACTTATATGTGAAATGTCTTAGGTTTGATTTTTGTCAAATGCGAATTTAAATCACATTATTGCTAGCTTATTGGTGAGGCTTAGCTAGTCCCCAACCACCTTAGTATAGATACTACCGTTTATTCAATAAATAAATAAATAAATAAAAGAGTTCCTTAAAGATAGGCCATGTAACTCTTGTTTCTTAAACTTAAACTCATATCTTTAAACATCCAAATAAAACTCAAAATTAAAATTTGTTAACTTGTGGGAAATAAGTAATCTATTATTATAAATTATCTAAAATAACCTAATTATTTTAATTAATATCTCTACTAATTAATAAAATACTCATTGTCAACCAAAACTCTATAAAATTACCAATTTAACCATCTAATTAAAACAGAACATGAATAAGAAATATGGGGCAGAAATGTAATTTCACACAACCAAATTTTTTTTTTTTTCAAAGTCTCACCTACATGTAATCCTAACATATCTTTAATTTAAAAAAAAAAAAACTTCCTACTTCCACATTCTTTATCACTCTCTTCCTCTCTCTTCCTCTCTCTTCCTGTTTCAAAAACAAAAATAAATTTTTTTCTCACACATGTGTGTGCCCATATGCTAGTTTTAATTAATGAATTTTGTTGTTACAAAAAATAATGATGAATTTCGTTAAGTATTAACATGCATAATTTCAATAAAATAAAAAAACCCTTCCCGTGAAATCATTATTTCCATCTAGCCTTCTTTTTAAAGCAATCTAACATTTTAAAATTCAAATAGTAATGCACTAGTTGCGGGAGTGAAAAACTGTGTTATTTCAAGAGTTAACTATACAATTATAAATATATGATATGCAAATGTTTACCTATATAAATTATTTGCATGTATTATTATTTTATGTGCAAATAATTGACTTATAGTTTTGTGTAAAATATAAAATTATTTTGAATCAAATAACATTTATTATTTTTTACGTAAATCATTCATGAAACACATGTGTGGATTTCAATTGCCAAGCACGATATTTGTACGAAACTCAATTTCCTTCAATTTTGTCTGTCCATTTGAACAGTCAAATGAATGACCTTCCTCAATCAGTTTTTCCTATAAATACACATCCCAAAATCTATTATATCCTACACACAATCTTACCACCATTCAACTCTCTCTCTCACCACCATGGATTCGATCATTTCTCCATTCCAAATCATTCATACAATTTTAGCTTCTCTAATTCTCTATGGTGTCTTGAGAATCATAGCAATAGTAAACACTAAGAAGAACACCATCAACAAAAATACCACGTTGCCTAAAGTCCCTCAACCCTCGGGAGCATGGCCTTTCATAGGTCACCTCCCTCTGCTACGTGGCGAAAACCCAGTTGCACTTATCCTCGGAGCCATGGCTGATCAACACGGACCCATCTACTCACTCAAGCTTGGCCAGCACGAACTGCTTCTTCTCAGCGCATGGGAACAAGTCCAAGAATTGTTCACAAAAAACGACAGAGTTTTCGCCACACGGCCGAGTACAGCTGGCGGCAAGTACTTGGGTTACGACAACGCCATTTTCTCCCTCGCACCGTACGGAAGCTACTGGCGCGACGTTCGGAAACTTGCAACCCTGGAGCTTCTCTCAAGCCAAAGAGTTAAAACCCTAAGCCACATCAGAGCCTCAGAAGTCGGTTCCTTCATCAAAACTTTGCACTTACTTTGCACAAAGGATAATGTGGGTCCAAGTTCCAAATCATCGTCACCAGTGCATATGACTGAGTTATTAGAGCACTTGACGTTCAACTTGAACGTGAAGTTGATCGCCGGGAAAAGATTCACGGCTGGCCAATATAATGAGAAAAACAGTGACGTTTGGCGTTTTGAAAGGGCATTAAAAAAGGCTTTGCATCTCTTTGGGGTTTTTGTCTGGTCGGATGCTATGCCATGTTTTGGGTGGCTGGACAGTTTGTTTGGTCACGTGAGTTCTATGAAGAAATGTTTTAAGGAATTGGACTACGTGCTTGGGAAATGGCTCGAAGAACATCAACAAAGAAGATTGGAAAGCAAGACTAATAGGGTGGAGAGTGACTTGATGGATGTTCTGATATCCAACTTTAAGGAGGATGAAATTTCTGGCCATTGCCGTGATAATGTCATCAAAGCAACAGCACTGGTAAGTTTATTTGGTGTAATATATGTATGGCGCAAACTATATATTTGACGTGGTGTTATGAGTCCACTAGAATCTAACACACTTTCATATTTTAATACCTAACCATAAATACAAAATGGTGCACCCAATACACTATATATTACACTCAATTACACCTATATATTACACTTAATACAAGTGTGTTACATTTGACGACAAATGTAAACTAAGTGACAAGTTATTCGATGTAACGCATAATATATAGGTTATTTGTTAAACATAAATAAGGTTCAATTCTATATATCATATCACCTGGGATTGGAAAAATTGGATTAATTTTGTTTTTTATTTTCCTTCCTTTTCTGCAGGTGCTAATGTTAACTGGCACAGAAAGCACTTCTGTGACACTAACATGGGCGATCTCCTTGCTCCTCAACAACCAAAAAGCCCTAAAATCTGCCCAGGAAGAGTTGGACATCCACGTAGGAAGAGACCGATGGGTTCAAGAATCAGATCTCACAAACCTCAAATACCTCCAAGCCATTCTCAAGGAAACTCTACGCTTATACCCGCCTGGCCCAGTCACAGGCCTCCGTGAGGCCATGGAGGACTGTCATCTCGGTGGCTACTTCGTCCCCAAAGGCACTCGTTTAATAGTCAACATTTGGAAGTTGCAGCGGGACCCACGCATGTGGGCCAACCCTTGTGAGTTTCAACCTGAGAGGTTCATGACCACCCATGCTGACGTGGATTTCAAAGGTCAATGTAATTTCGAGTACGTTCCGTTTAGTGCAGGTAGAAGGTCGTGCCCTGGTATGACACTAGGTTTGCATGTGGTGCAATTGGTTCTGGCTCGTTTGATTCAGGGATTTAACATGAGCAGAGTTGGTGATGGGCCAGTGGATATGAAGGAAGGATTGGGACTTGCCCTGCCTAAAGCAAATCCACTGGAGGTTTTGCTTGCTCCACGCCTTCCTCTTCAGATTTACCAACACCTTTGAAGTACTTTGGTTTGATATCATGATGCGGGAGTGCATGGATTAGTCATTCAGTTGAAGTAATATAATGTGATTTGATGATTAGCAGCAGCAAGATTGAAGTATATATCGTGAAGGCTGCGGGTCTGTTGTTCCGAAAATGGGGTCTTTTTTTATGTCTCCTCCTTCATCTTTTTTACGCATGTCTTACCACTTAACTCTAAACTAAGGAGTTGAGCAATTTCCTATGCAGTCAATTATTTCATAATAAAACTTTAGCTTTTATCAAATACTACTTGATTGGGAGCAACAATATTCTTATTTTACATTCAATTAACCCTAATATTTTCACTAAGGTACTCATCCTACGATTATAGGAAATAACAAGTGGCCATTTACCATAGTGGTGGAAATGAGTTGAGCTCTTACTAGACGACATGGGTTCAAAACTCGTCAGTGGCTAATCTAATTTCTAATCCAACAAAATTTATCGTTTGACAAAAAAAAGAAAATGTAAAAAATACAGATATTTAACATTTATAGTAAATGCAAACCAATTGTTCGAGGGATGCTCCCTTTTTAAGTTACTTTGGAAGGAAATGGAATCCTTACCTATAACTGAAATCTGTAACTATAAAAAACAACCTTATAACTTTATCTAATGAAAGGGGTTTGAGCTTTAATGAAATGGTTTTGAGCTTTAATAAAAATGAAAAAAAAATTAATATAGTAAGAATGAAAAAAAAATTGAAAAAGGAGTTGACGCATGACCCGCGCATCCCCACCATTCTCTCTCCCACCCTTCCTCTCTCGTCTCCCCTCTCTCTTTATCCATACCATCGTATCTCTCTCATCTTTCACCTATGACCATCATATCTCTCTCCTCTTTCACACATCGCCATCATCTCTCTCATTTTTCACACATTACCATCATATTTTTCTCATGTTTCACCCATCACCGTCATCTCTCCATTTTGTCACTCTTGTGTCACTCATTCCTCTCTTACCTTCTATTTTTTTATTTTTTATTATGTATAACATTTAAAAATTAGTCCTCTTTTTCAAGACATAATAATATGATTATTTGTCAAATGGAAAAATTCAACAAAATTATTATCAAGAACTTTTTAATACAAAACACTTAATAAATTTTATTTATAAGAAAAATTTTTCTTAAACATAATAAATTTCTAGAAACAATGATCACTATTTCTAATAGGAAGTGTTATTGGCACTCCAAAAATCTCATTCTACACTCTTCATACGTGTATTTTTCTTTTTAAATATAGAAAGTTTGGAGTGTAGAATAAGAAATTTGGAGTACCAATAACAATTCTCTTTCTAAAAACAGGAACATTATTTTTAAAAGCAATGTCACCATTCTAAACAATTACTATTTCTAGAAGTAGTGTGACGACCCGTTCCTAATTTTCATATGTAATTTCTCCCCGAGTATGTAATTTGATGATTATGCCCTTATTGGCAAGTGACATGGACTTATTCTTATCGCTTTCCTTTTTATTTCTCGCTATCGCATTTAAATTGTGCACGCTAGTACGAGTAGGCGTAGATTTTAAAGTGTACAAATATCTACTTCGGATAGATTTTGATTTCCTTTTACTGTAGGAAATCTGAAATCATATCCCTTGGATTCCCTTTTTATCCCATCATGTGCATCCCTTCCTTCATTATTCACTCTCACCTATCCCATCTCTGTCTCATTTCTGTCCCCCAATCAGAAAAGCAACATCCCATCACTCTCTATCTCTCTCTTCTCCCTCTCCCTCACCGAGCTTCTTCTTCCTCTCTGCAACCATCACAAAAACGCACCAAAACACTCAAACGTGGAAAACAAACTACACCAGTGTGATCATCTCAGTCTCACGATCACAACCATATCCTTGAAATCTGGTGTAGACGAGTTTTGACTCACCAACTCGGAAGGTCGACTCGGCGAGTTCGACATATCGATTTTCAGGCCATTCATGGCTTAGGTAAGCCTTGAGAAACCCTTAGAACCTTCATTTCACTTTTATGGGTTGTTATTGACCTCTTGTTTGTGCCTTGAACGTATGGTCTCGCCTAGAAAACTCGAGGAGAAAGAGAATCAGTACGTTTTTCAGTCAAGGACCGTGACCATTTGGTCACTTTCAAACCATTTTTCCGGTCAACCTCGACCACATATGGACTCCTACTAGGTACAAACTTGTTCTCTACATTCCTAACTTCAAAATGGCTTTTGAATCACTGAGTTTGGTTAAGTAATGAGTTAGAAATCAACTCTGGAAGTTGGGAAGAAAATTTCAGTTTTCTGGAAGATTTCAACCGTGGTCGTTTGGCCACTTTCAGGCCAAATTTCTGAACAACACGGACCATATTTGAACTTTCTGTGAAATGGGATAGATACATCACATTCCTAGCTTTAATTTGGCGTTTGTAGAAGTGATTTTGGTTGAGAATCAAGCTCGTTAGAAGCCCTGGAAGTTGGCCCAAAAATCTGCAAAACTGCAGAAAATCGCGAGGAAGGCGAGTGCACTGTACTCGCGGGCGCGTGGGCATTCTGTGTAGCCCATTTGGGTGGCGCATGAGGGCGCGTCCGGCCTCCGGCCGGTGTGTGGTCGACACGTGTGTGTTCATGTTGTCGAGTAGATCGATTTCATATATTTAAACCCTAGGTTTGAGCAAACTATGGGGGTTTTATTTAGGTTTCCGTTATGTGCTTTAATTAATGTTATTTTAGTTATTTCACATATATGGGAAACTTATCCCGAGGATTTACGAGGCTAAGCTAGGTTCGGGGGCTACGACCCAGTAACGTACTTGTGAGTGGGCAGTTGTGTTATACCTATATATATATTTATAGTTTCCATAAATGTGTATTTACTTCACTTTTACGCTTATATTGCCAAATATCGTTATTGTGATATATATTGTGATAAATGCTGCTATATGGCTGAGATATTACTGTCATGACTTCCATACATACTTATATACATGTTCATCTTGCTACACCCCGGTGTTAGTACTCGCCCCAGGGCCAGGGCCAGTCCTTCACATGTATGTTCACATCCGCACAATTCGCTCGCCTTGGATCCAAGTTAGGTGCCAGTCCTGTCGGGTAGATTGCATTAGGCAATCCGACTTGTATGTGATGTGCTTTTGCACCAGTCTTCACGTGATCGTAGTACTAGAGCATATTGATTACACCCAGTCTTGTTCGTGTCAGAAACTATACGTTCGAACTTGTGTGTCAGCTTAGATGGATGAGCACTTAGTTATACTTGATTATCACATGATTTAGTACTGTGGCATTTGATACATCATTACTTGGCATATTCCTGGTTATATTACTGCTATAATATTACCGAATTATTGTTTATATACCTGAGTAGTATGTTTTAAGGAAACTATACTTGTTTTACGGCGAGGGGTTAGTATTTTCAAAGTTAAGGGTTTTCTTATAAGCATTGTTTTGCTGACCCACTCAACTTTGTTTTTCGCCCCTCCAGGACCTAGATAGCTGTACTCTTTGTGGCACTCGAGGAATCCTGGCAGTTCTGACATTTCCTTCTATTTTAGATGTACGAACTTATCACTATTATGTAATAAGTGTACTTTGGTTGTTTTGACTACTCTTCTGTAGTCTGACTGTCTTACGCTCTAAATAATTGTAGTGGGTTCATCCCACGATTGCGCACTCTTTCACTGTTTAGTTCTAATTAGTTTTAATTTTATTCACTTTTTGCATCACTTACCCTTATGGTTACGTCACCTCACGGTGATAGCCAACATGCTTCGACCTTTCCAGGTCGGGGTGTGTCAAGTAGTGTCATTATTTTTAGAAACAATGGTCAATATTTTTAGATAGTGACACTATTTCTAGAAATGATGGCACTATTTGTGTAAGAGTAATTTACAAAATTGTACTCTTTCAAAAAATTTAACAAACAATTAAGTGTTTCTCATAAATAAAATTTCATAAAAAAATAATTCAAGATATAGATAAATAGGTGATATGTTAGGGGGACTAAAATTTTAAACAAAATGATGTGTCACCACTAAGAAATTAATCAACACTTAAGTAATAATTCAATAATCGACAACCACATCATCTATTTTACAAAATATAATTTAAAATTTTAATCATCGTAAAATTTCCCTAGATAAATATATATGGAGTG
The DNA here is from genome assembly GCA_035220775.1 of Malus fusca. Lineage (NCBI taxonomy): Eukaryota > Viridiplantae > Streptophyta > Magnoliopsida > Rosales > Rosaceae > Malus > Malus fusca. Next base: position 29,347,454 of record CM069063.1, read on the forward strand.
GTTGGGAAAGGTGGAAGGAGAGTGAAGAGAGAATTTTTAAAGAAAAAGTATAAGGAGAGAGAAATAAAAGTTAAAAATGGTGAAATATGAGAGAGGAGTGAGAATTGGACGAAGATGCAGATGAGAGAGACAGAGACAGAGACAGAGAGGTGGGCACATATGAAGAGGAAAAGAGGAGAGAGAAGAGAGAGGGCCAATATTTTTTTTTCAAAGATGACAAAGAACCCAAAAAAATAATTTTAGTTAAAATTTAAAATTTTGAAGTGGATTCAGAAATTTATTTCGTGGTTCCTGTGGTGACACGACATTTTTAATGTGACCCTTGTGGTGAAAAAGTTGTTAATTAAATCCTCGTAGTGAGCCTTGTTACCAATTGAGGTCCAATCCAAATTTCCGTTATTCTTTCGTTAAATAAACTCATGTGACTATCACATGGAGGGGTCAAATTCGTCATTTCAATTCAAATTACATTGTATGCGGTGGACATCTAGTATGACTTAGGGTTTAATTGAAATTAGATTTTACAAAAAAATAATAATAATCTTAAACACAATGAAACTAAACCTATAAAACCATGTCAATGGCTAGGAGAAGAGGTGAATATGAAGTCTCGTCTAATATCTTAGGTATGATTACGTTTGGAAATCCTAATACATTTAATAAACTTTTTTTTTTCAATGCCAACACGTCTTTGATCATGAGTTAGAGACTTAGTCTTATTTGAATTTTAATTCTTCTATCAATTTGTACCAGTTTGCATATATGCCTTTCAATTTTGTCTTTAATTCATAGTATGGTTTGATGCAGGCCGTAGTCTCGCAGTACACAACCTTTCAATGCACCTTGGAGACCTCCTGGAATGACCTCTGCAATATCATCAAATGCTAAAAATCCTTGGAGACCTTCTGGAATGGCCCCAATGCACAACATGCAAAATCAACAGATGAAAAAGCACAATACCTTGCAAAAAAAAAAAATTGATGAAGCGAAGGGAATTGATTTTGCTTTGTGAAAAACTAGATTATTTGTTTATTTTGTTGAAAACATTTTTAATGACTTTTTGTTATAATGAACCACAATATATTGTGGAAGACATACTTTTGTCTTTGTTCTTTTTTTTTTTAATTTTTTTTATGGGTTGGATATATGCTTTTGTCATTAGTGTGCAAAATACATTATGGTATGAGAAATGATGAAGTTTGTTTATACCATACTTAGGACCTCCATATTTAGACCTCGTATAAATACTCGGGGGACTCAAATGTAATTATGTAATGAATGAAAGGGAAAATATGTAATAAGTGAGGAGCCCTTAGTCTATAAAAGGGACTCCTCACCCTCACAATCCGAAGGCCTCACATCCCCAAAGAGAGGCTCATATCCAGCAACCCCCTAACACTCTCAAACTCTCTCTTTCTCCGGGGGACTCCCCCTCACACTTGTAATCCATACCCTCACTTTTGCTTTCCCTTTTGCTTTCTCTTTGCTTTCTTTTTTTTTTTTTTTTTGATTACCCTCTGATGGGGTTTATATAGATATCTCCGAAAGATACGAAAAATAAATTACATCATTCAAAAATAAGAAAAGTAAATCACATCATTCTGGTGGGGTGTTTATTCCTCACTTTTGCTTTCTCTTTGCTTTTTTTTTTTTTTTTTTTGATTACCTCTGATGAGGTTTATACAAATATCTCCGAAAGATACGAAAAATAAATTACATCATTCAAAAATAAGAAAAGTAAATCACATCATTCCCACAGATGGCGCCAAATGTTGATTGATATGAGTGATGCTTATGAATGTTTTGCTATGCATGAAGGGATCCATGCTTTTGCTTTGCCTAACTCCTCCATTTCAATGCTAAAATGTGCCAACATTGGTTCTGTTGCTAAGTAGTCACCCTCCATTGTGGCAGGTTGATCATACTCAACATAAAACATGGCGGATAAAACATATGTCATGTTTACGTGAAAGTTGCTCAGTCCAGATAAGTTCTCATTTTTGCCCCCAATGTGGTTCATAAACTCATCTAACCAGACATGTGCTTCTTCTAGTAGTATCAGCTCGGGCACCCTTTCCTCCTGGGTTATGCCAAAGTTTGGCATTTGTTCTGGAACCTCGCAGAGAGTATCGACCAACAATGGTGCTGGCAACTCTCTCTCAGGTGAGATAGTTCCAAAGCATATTGGTTCTGGGCTCCATCTTGGGGTTGGCATCATCACCATATCTTCTTGAACTCTTCTCAAGATTCTGTATTTCCCAGGATGGGGGTTCTGTGGCACATGGTCTCCTTCCCCTTCGGTTTTTCTATTAGCCTTCTCTACCTCTTTTTTGGTTTTCTAATGGAGTTGATTTCTTCCCCCATCAGGTACCTTCTCAAACTTTACATTCTCTAAGGTCTCTGAGACAGTGGGGACTTTTAATGAGTTCATATGGGCTTTATGTTGCCTATGGACTCTCTTAATTATGGAGGCTTCCATTTCCTTAACAGGTTTCCCATCATTTCCGACCACATACCATTTTCGCCCGAGTCGAGCAAGATTCTTCTTTGTAACTGGATTCACAGTTATCCCCTTTACTTTAACATCTCTACCGGCATAGCTTGGTTGGGGTGGCCTCATATCTACCCATCTTGGCACCTTGGCATCTTTATCTTCTACCTCTTTAGAAGCCTCGTAATTCCTGAAGACTTCTAACAAACTCTTTGGTTGAGAGTCTCTTCCCAACCGTTGGAAAACATTCTTATAGGTTTCTCTTTCAACTGCCCGCATGACATTTTTGCTATGTTTTTGCTTTTCTTTTTCTTTTCTTTTGATCAACTCCTAATCAATGATGGCTCCTGCTGCTGGGACTTCCAAATCACACTCATATTGGCATTTACTACATAATACCACTCCTTTGATTATGGTTGCTTTAGGCTTCTCGGGCAACTTGATAACCCCTTCAGTTGGCCTATCAGCTTGCATTCTTTCTGCCTTCACCTCCCAAGTAGCTTTTTCTTTCCCCTTCTCAGCCCATGTTAGGTTGATCATGTTTATTGGGACTTCAGGGAAAGGGTCAATATCAATCATCATGTTGGCCTGCGGTTTTTCCAACAACAACTTTCCTTTTACTATAAGGTCTTGTATCCAGTCCCTGAAATTGGACGCAATTGGTTATAGAATGATTGAAGGTGTAATGCAACTTGCAATATTTATTTCCTTTTAGCTTTTTGGTGCTGTCGGGCTCAACCATGTAAAACTGCTCATGGAAGGTCATCTCCATTTGCCCTCAATTGGCAATAGAATTAGGGGGCAACAAACAATACCACTGAGATGCTAAGCCCACCAAGGAGTTCCCAAACAACCTCAACTTGTAGTTGGGGTTGTCCTCAAAGGCCACGCAATGGTTAGAGAACTTGAAAATGTGATCTTTGGAGAACATATTATTATCTTCTCCGCTGAATGTTGGGAATGCGGGCATCTTAAAGTTAAGAGGAAAGCGATTCTGCTCATCTATAAATTCCTGGTAGGGTTTCTGATAAGTGACCCTAAACAACAGGAGAGCTGGTGGCTGAGCATTCCAGGCCACCATCCTCCTTAATTCGGTTAACTCTTCCCTGAGCTGTTAGTGAGCTGTATTATCAGGAAGAGTATAAGGAGGTTCCCATTTCGGGCTACAATCATTGCCCGAGAAAGTCTATTTTCTTGGCTTGGGCTTCCTCCACTTGGCATCCCATCCTTACTGGCTAATGGTGGGGGCCTATAAGGAAGAGGCTTGTCTGCCTTGGTATGCCCGCCTTTCCCACTAGATTCCCCGATCAATTGGGGCATCCCATACTTTGTTTTTTTCTGACCCGCTTTGCCCCTACCATTAAATGGAGATAGTAAAGGATCGGGCGACTCTGCTTCCAGTATCTCCTCCAACACTGGTACACTAGCTTCGAATCCTTCCTTGTTTTTATTTTTACCATTCTTCTCCTCAAGCAAATGAAAGAATGGAATAACTGGTTCTTCCTTAGGGCTCGCTCCCTTCACATAACCATTTTTTGGAGTAGAATACTCCAGATCTTGCCTTCTCTGCAAACTCCCCGTTAAAGAACAAAGTCTGTTGACTTATCCCCTGGTTTCCAGAGAGATCTTCTCTATACTTCTTAATACTTGCACCATGGTGGCTTGCAAGTCTTCATTGGCCTCGACTTTTCAGATGAGTTCGGGCTTCTCAAAATAGCCGGTTCTTCCAAAGAAGGAACGTTCTCTGGACAGTCTACCATGTTCGGTTTTTGTAGAGCTTGGGGTAGCCTGTAATATGTGTTCCACCTAAAGGTTTTTTCCTTCATTCTTCTTCTTGGCATACAAGACTAATGTGGTCCCACTGGGCATGCCAAAACTATGTTCAGGCAGGAATTTCCCTAGAGGAGGCCCCTGGCTCGAACACACAGCTCCCCGATAAGTTGGCACTTTGGTTGGTTGTCGGGCTCCTTCTTGTTAAGATGCTGCAAGAGGATAACAAAGTTAGTTCTGAAAGGTGCCTTTGTGGGGCCTTAGGGGTAGGCATTGAGGCTCATAATCAAAACTAACTAAGTACTTAGGCGTGCCACTGCCATCTCAGTATGGCAAATGTAGAACAAATGCATTTAAGTCGATTACTTACGCCCCAAGTTATTCTTACTTATTGTTATCAAAAGATTGTCGTAGATGGGTTAAGTTTGCATTAAGTTCTTTTCTGTGCCTTGAGACCAAGGACTTTTAGTTCATTATCTTGTATGCTTTAAAGGTTGAAAGTTCAAGTCTAGCTTAAGCCATCGGTCTAATGCCCGTTCATCTTTTATGATAGTAAAAGCACTAAGTGAACCATATCTGAGGACCAATGGAGCTTCTCATCATCAAAAGATTGGAAATAACTTGAATATATACCGGAGAATACATCATAATACCAGATCTACTAATGGAAAGACGAAACAAAGAGAGTCAGGCAAGGTTGAACGTCTTGCAGTTTCTTCTCTTTATGATTGCAAAGGGTTGTGTGTTTGGAATGGGTAGATGGTAAACAAGTTTACACGAGAGAATCGATACTACGCCACTAGGGGTGATAGCAGAGCTTTAAACTAGACGAAAGATGATTTTTGTAGGGAGTTATCCTGAAAATGATTGAGGAATGGGTTGATTACAGCTTTTGTATGCAAATCTGGCTTGAGAGCAGAGTTTGTATGTTTGTTTTTTTGATTGGTTGAGTGTCCTTGTCGCTGGGCCCTGTTTTCCCTTTTATAGGCAATGATCTTGGCTTTTTCAAGCTTTGCTCGAAAGCACTTCAGTGAGTCATTGCCTTTTTTACATGTTTTGCCATTTAGAAAGTGCTTTTGGGCTGATAGTAGGTTGATTTCCATCGGTTGTCACTTCTCTTGTAAGAAAATATCCTTTGCATTTATGAGGGACCGTCATATTGTCTTTGAGATAGATGGATGGGCTTGGTGCTAGGCCTCGAGCGAGTCTCATTTCTTTAGTTCTTTTGGGCTTTCTTTCCTTTAGGTCCAAAGTTTAAATACTAACCCAAACAAGAACAAATAGTGAAATCCCTCCAATTGCTTGAAGATGAGAAGGAAAATCCATGATGTACAGCTGCTGGCTATGGTTACAAGTAATGCTCAAAATATATTGTCGGCAACACCGACACTGATTAATAATGTCCATATAGTCCAAATCAAATATTTTGTGTAGCAGATGAGTACACGAAACTTTATCTAATACAAAAACATGTGAACATCCAAGATGTACAGTTGCTGGCTATGGTTACAAGTAGTGCTCAAAATGTATTGTGCATAAAAGTTGAAGATTCAGTTTATTCATGGTTTGTTGATGTTGAAATCGTTGTATCATATACAAATTTTAATGAAACATAAACAAGAAAACATACTATCCTCCAAAATTGTCGACAACACCAACACTGATTAATAATGTCCATATAGTCCAAATCAAATATCATGTGTAGTAGATGAGTACCCGAAACTTTATCTAATACAAAAACAAGTGATTGGTTAGTGGAGCCAACAATAAACTTCTCACGTTTTAAACTGTGCAATGATACAACGATTTCACCATCAGCAAACCATGAATAAATTGAAAGTTCAACTTTTATGCACAATATATTTTGAGCACTAATTGATATATATTATCAATCCGTGCTCAAAATGAAACATACTAATTTTAAACCCACATGGATTAATTTTAATTAATGAAAAACATTATCAACATGTTATCACACTCTTGACGCTGCGCTACAGAGAAATCGTTCATCTTTAATGGTGATTTCAAGAGCTCCATCTATTGGTTTCCTCCCAATTGGTTGGACCGTAGGTGTGATGATTTACTTCACTGGCTCCTTCATACATGCTTCATTTGCCTCAGGGGGTTATAGCTCAGTTGGTAGAGCTTTGCTCTTGCAACTAGGTCGTTGAGATTACGGGTTGGATGTTTAATTGTCCAGACGGTAATGATAGCATCTTGTGCCTAAACCGGTGGCTCACTTTTCCTAAGCAATGGGGAAGAGGACTAAAACATGCCACTAAGAGACTCTACTGAGACAAAGATAGACTGTCAAGAACATAGAGGAGGTAGGATAGGCATTTAGTCAGATCTAGTAGGGATCGTACATGGACGACAATTAGAGTCAATGGCTCTTTTAAGGTTCCCTCATCTGGGATCCTTGGGTAAGAGGATCAAGTTACCCCTTGCGAACAACTTGATGCAGTATTTCCCTTTAATCATTTGAGAAAAATGCAGCAAAAGGAAGAAAAATCCATAGACCGATCACATCGTCTTTAGGGGTCGCAAACTGACCATAGAACCATTTTCAATAAGTGGACCGTATTAGCTGTCCGCTTTCAGGTTGGCCAGTAAGGGTCGGAGAAGAGCAAACACTCATTCTTAAAACCAACATTCTTAATACCAAAGAGTCGGGTCGAAAGGGGGGAAACTCTGTTCCTGGTTCTCTTATAGCTAGATCCTCTGGAACCACAAGAATCATTAGTTAGAATAAGATTCGAACTTAGCACATTTCCTTTTGAGATTTTGAGAAAAGTTGCTATTTGGAGAGCACAGTACGATGAAAGTTGTAAGCTGTGTTCCGGGAGAGGGGGAGTTATTGTCTATCGTTGACCACTATGGTAGAATCAGTTGAAGGCTTGAGAAGAGGTAGTTTACCCTATGTCTAGTGTCAACAATTCAAGTCTTATCTCCAACTTGCGAATTTAGCCGATACAAAGCTATATGATAGCACCCATTTTTTTTTATTCGGCAGTTTGATGTATACCATGATTTATCATTCATGGATGTTGATAAGATCGTTCCATTTAGCAGCACCTTAGGGGATGACATAGCCTTAAATAAAATTAAAGGCGAGGTTCAAATAAGGAAAGGCTTACGGTGGATACCTAGGCACCCAGAGACGAGGAAGGGCGTAGTAAGCGACAAAATGCTTCGGAGTTAAAAATAAGCATAGATCTAGATATTCCCTAATAAGTTAACCTTTCGAACTTATGCTTAATCCATGGGCAGGTAAAAGACAACCGGTGAACTGAAACATCTTAGTGGCCTGAGGAAAAGAAAGCAAAAACGATTCCTATAATAGCAGCGAGCGAATGAGAGCAGCCTAAACTATGAAAGCGGGGTTGTGGGATAACAATACAAGTGTTATGCTGCTAGGCGAAGCAGTGAAGTGCCGAACCCTAGATGGTGAAAATCCAGTAGCCAAAAGCATTACTAGCTTGCGCTCTAACTCGAGTAGCATGGGACACGTAGAATCCCGTGTAAATCAGCAAGGGCCACCTTGCAAGGCTAAATACTCATGGGTGACCGATAGTAAAGTAGTACCTTGAATGAATGGTTAAAATAACCCTCATCTGGCGGACTTGTTTTTCTGGCAAGTGGCACACACCCAGCCATGTTGGGGTACCTGAAAAGAAACAAGGCTTTTGGGCCTTGTAGTGTGAGTAAAACTCGTGTGACTAGTCCTGCTAGGTTCGATTGGGTTTTTAGGCCTTTATTTTTTTTCCTCCACTGCAGCCCCATTAGGGCTTTCCTTTCCTTGGCTTACCAGCCCATGATTTAGGTTTGGGATCTAATGTGCCCTTGTTTGAGACTTTTTTTTTTTTTGAAAAACAAAAGTTTTGTTTTCAGCCCAAGTTTGGGCATGTACTCCATTTGGCTTTTAGCCCAATAACTGATTTTTTTTTCTCCCAATGACCTGCAGTCTAACCCACGCGTGAGAATAACATTTTTCATTCAGACCTATTTATTATAGCCCCATGAAAAACTGCCATATTTAAGAGTTGTTTTTCACTTTTCCTTTTGTACCCATATTTGGGTATAGATTCTCTTAACCTCATTTCTCTGCACTGGCCCGCAGCCCAACCGATTATTATCTTGTATATATTGTGTTTGTTTGCAAGTATCATGAACGTGATGTTCATAATCCCGAACCTGAAGTTTCGGAAAATTGCCATAGAACCTGAACTTTCTTAACACGCATTACTCATATAAAGATCCAAAGTTCTCCATGATTAATCCGTTTAAACCAAATCTATCTTAGAATCCGGATGTTCTAACTTTGATGCTTATGGAGACCTTATTTCCTAAAGTGCCAATCACAATCTTGTTCCCTCCATTAAGTGAATTGTCGAAATGTAACAAGTTTGATTTCACTAATTTGGACGTTTCGAACATAAATCACTTTTATGTGGATACAAGATGTGACACTTTACTTGACTATGAAAAACTGCACAGTAGGCGGTGCCTCCGCGAGGGTTACATTAGCACGAATAGGGGTTTTTGTGACCCCAGGAGTGGAAATAAAGGTAGGTTCTTGTTGGAAGTATGCCCACAAAGCCACTCATTTGATGTAATAGCTTTTTGGAATACTTAATATGTTAAACTTTTATATGTTTAACGGAAGGGCAATACTTATTGTTAATCACTATTTATTGTATCATGTGTTTAATCAATAAGAGAATCCAAGGGATGTATTTGACATAAGAGATAAGTGATCTAATGAGTTAGATTAAGGAGACCTTTCTCTTATGTTCATTCCTAAAACGTTCCTAGCCATAGGATTGCCAATTGGGCATTGACAATCCGCTAAGGTTAGTATGTGTTATGTTGACTCAAACGTGAGTATGAACTAGTCTCAAGTCATTTGGTGTTGGACACTAAGACAAACACATAGGTGCTCGAAAGAGTAATCGAGTACACTGAACTGCGATTAATGAGAGTTCAAACATACATGTCATGTACGAACTCTAAAGGTTACAATATGCAAAGTAGTCCTTAGACCTGAGGCATCATAGATGTCTAATGGTTAGGTCCTTGATCTTTGATCATGACAAAGGCATTCCCTCGGATTGTCCACGGCATTGTTGGGGTCATGTGATCTAGTCATGTAGGCATATGAATGCACAACAAGGGATCTCTAACCTTCCATGGTGGAAGGAGTATACTCTAAAATATGATTCTAAAGTCTTTGGCCAAAGCAAATGAATATGACTAAGGAAGATGTTCCAAATCATATTCAAGGGAATCATATAAGAAAGTATCACATTGGATAGTAGACATGAAACAAACTATCACTTAAAACAATGTGGTTAAGAGTATTGTATTAGAGAATGACCGTATTGCATTGTAATTGTAACTGGATAGGTTCTCCAACCAATTCTACTTAGCTTGGGTAACCATGACATACTGCTAGGTGTCACTCATGGTTTGTGGAAGCCCTATTGATTAGCAAACACTAATCATCAAAAAGGGAGAATTGAAATGTGGTTTCAATTCACAATCGATAGTTAAGAGTAACATCGCCCACTGCCTCGCTAATTGGAACCTAATGGATCGCACACCAAATAAGGATATATGTGAAGCAATTAAATGAAATGGATAAGCAATTAAATGGTTTAATTGAAGAATGGTCAAGATTAATTAATTAGTTAATTAATTATACGAAATGTTCGTATTGGGCTTTTAAGTTGGTTTTAGGGCTTCGGGGCCCAAAAGTGTTTTGGTCCACAAGGCCCATTATGTTTAAGTTGTATGACAACTAAAACAAAATGGGCAATAAGCCCAATAACCATATAGGCCAACCATTTAGGGTGAGGGTATGCAAGTTTGCTTAATTGCAAGTTTGCCACTCACCTAAGAAATGAAGTATAAATTCATCTTTATAGCTTTGTTTTCAATTAGGGTTTTCTAAGCTACTTGGGGAAAGTTATCTAGCAAATTTACTTCCCTAAGTGATCCATTTTCATTCTCACAAATTACATCCTTGGTGAAGAGACATAGAGACATCAAACTTTTGGTGTTTTGGAGAACTAATCCTCAAATCCTCAAAGAAGCAAAGGAGCACTAAAAGGAGGAAAATCACAAGGAAGATCCAAGGAGCAAGGAGGTGACTTGAAGGCCCTCCACTTGGGTGAATCCCTTGTGTAATCAAGGATGAGCTTCAAGGGTAAAGAATCTCTAAATTCTTAATTATCTTTAATGTTGTTAAAGAGTCTTTTGGTTCACCATATACTAGGCTTTGAAAGTCATGGGTTTCATGAATTGTTTTTGGATGCATGCCTACTTTAAAGAGTTAATTGTTAGCATATGTATTCAAATGTTTATACATGTTCTTAGCTAGGACAAAATTTTTCCTTCAGTTCTTCCATGGTATCAAGGTAAACCATGCATGTAACAAGAATTATGGTAGTCTTGCGATCTAGTCGAGACTTTAGTCTCAACAAGTGTTTTTCAGTGTCGCGAGATAAAGCTGCATGGTTAAGCCAAAGGCTTTCCCTGTCATTACTCATCTTCTCTAACATCTCGCGAATGAAACCCAACAATGCCGACAATGCAGGCGATGGCGAGGATGTACATTCTTCTTCAGCAAATGTTGAGGGCAAGTTTCCAGTGGCGGTTTTCCCAGTCGTTAGAGAAGTTATATTCATACCAGGAAAGTCTGGGTCGTATGGTATAAGGTCAAACAGGTTATGATGGTCGGCCAGGTGTTGGGGTAGAGTTGTTTTATGGAGGAATATGATCTTGAACTCTTAAAGAAAGCATTAAACTGTTGGAGTAGATTTTGGACAGCCACATGAACTGCAACCTGCATAGACCCAAACCAAGTAGAGACCGTTAGGCTAAGCGCCGGGAGTGGTAGTTCCCGAGGTATGCGTTTCGAAGATAAAGTTGGGCTAGATATGAAGTGTGAGAGATATAGTGTTAATAGGTTCAGAGTGTCTAATTAACCCTGTATAAGGAATCAATACACTATTTATAGGCCGAAATGAGTCGATGTGAGCTCTCTGACACTTCTTTGAGCCGTCAGAGCAAGTGAAAGTTGTTGGCAAAGCTTGCCTACTTAAACAGCATGGGCTAACGTACCAGTTGTGCCAATTAGTCTGGTATGACACTCCACATGGCTGAGTAAGTGCTGCTCAGATTAGATAGGGCTGCATAGTGTCTAATTGAGAACAGTTGGTACAGCTTAAGTACCGCACTCTGCCTGGAGCAGTTTCACTCCGCAGCCAAAGTGAATAGATATTATTACGTCGGTAACCACCTGATTGCATCATTCCCCAATGAAGGGCTTGTGGGTATGGCTTTTACTCTACGCCAGAGCAGGCTTAGACGTTTATTATTCTGGGAAGGTGAAAATTATGGCCTCACAGCTTTCGTTGACAAGCTACAAAAAACTCAAGTGGCATCTCGGGCTGAGAGTCACTCCAACTTCTTGGACATCAAAAAACCCATGAAGAACTTGGGAAACTTGAGTGGGATGACTCCCCAAATTAAGATCTCCATCTTTGGTTATGGGAACATAAGTACGATAACCCTTAAGGGAAAACCCATCGTGTCGACGACTACTCCGACGTAAGCAGACATCACTGATCCCAGCAAGGGCCATTCGCGCAATGGGCAATCGCAACATTGCCTCTGGAAGTAGGCTTCTAGTCCCTCAGAACTCCCCTCCTTTGAACACTACAGGGGCACCATGGGTAGAACCTCGCTGTCTGAGGTTCAATGAGCCCGAGTTTTCTTAATAGCAAGAATGGCAACAACCCTAAATAGAGAAAATCCAAATGGCATAACCATAAAGGATCACCTTCATATCCCCATCAAGCCAATTGTTCGAGTCAGGAGCCATACATATTTGAAGATCGAACCATGCCACCACCAAAGAAATTCTCCTAGCCACGATTGAAATCGTCCCATGGGAAACTCTAATCCAAATCATCACATCGTACACTACCAGAACACCATGGCACTATATAATAACCATGATGCTTGGATGTTCAAGATGTTCCTATCCACACTGGAAATGCCTGCAATGAGATGATTCTCGAAATTACCAGTTAGGTTTATCAATTGCTATGAAAGTTTGGTGATTTCTTCACTAACTTACTCAATGTATCGTAATGTGAATGTCCACATGGGTCACGAAGCCATGTTCATGATGACTCCCTAGTCTAAGGATGAAAGTCTCAGGACCTACTTAAAGCACTTCCATGCGAAGTTGGTGGAGGTGGAAAAGCTCAACTTGCCACCATGGCATTCAAACAAGGTCTCTATGTTCAGGAAAGGGATCCTCTCTGGATCCCTTCCTCCTAATCCAACAAAACAACAAATCCGGAGCATTGAAATTTGATCCAATGGCTACAAACAGGGGCCCACTTTAAAAGTTATAATAAATTTAGCCGTTGGATCAAATTTCAATGGTCCGGATCCCCTGAATTGGTGGATTATGAGGAAGGGATTCCGAGAGGATCCCTTTCCCTATGTTCACTCACATTTCTCCCAGAAATTGAGCAAAAGAAAGTATGACTTCAATGTCATAGACGATATCACTGACTGGGATTAGGGCTGGGCACGGGCCGGGCCGGGCCCATTTTTGAAGGGACCGGACCGGACCCGAGTTTAAAGAGAACGGGCCAGGCCGGGCCGGATAATGGAATTTCAGAATCTAGAACCGAACCTAACCCGACCCGTTTGAAACGGGCCGGTCCGGCTCGGGTCCATGAGTCCAACAACATTTTTTTTTGTCAAGCCCCCTGTAATTGTTGAAGACAAATCCCTCTGCAATTGCTGAAGACAAATCCCAGCCAAGCCCCAAGAACAGAAACAGAAATAAATCCTTTCAATTTCATGTCGAAAATTTAATTCAAATACACATCTACCCACCCATTACACCAAATTCAAACATGTCGAAAATTTCATGTCTTTCAAGGTGGCCAACATACATTTCTACATTCACTTTCAGTTAAAAACCAAAGATTTTTTGAAAATCCATGGACATGCAAAAGCAATAAAACGAACAACCCACAACAGAAAATCCATCAAACATGTGTTTTTGATGTGCTGAACAGAAACATGAACTATCACAAGACAGATGTCAAGATTCAACAATAGATCTGAAACAGAAACAGAACAGAGGTCAAGATTCAAGAACCCAACAAAATCCATTCGAGTTTGACAGAAAGAGAGACTGATTTCTTGCATGCATTCAGAAATTAAAGCCAAAAAAAAAAAAAAAAATGAAGGAATTCCTTATAAATTGACAGGAAAAAAGACGAGAAGATTTCGGTGACCATGGATCGAGGCGGACATAGGAGAGATCGACATTTGAGTGAGAGGAGAGGAGCTAGGAGGAAAGATTGATGGAAAGGATAATTGAATAAATGATAAGGGTAGGAAATATTTTGGAATGGCTTAGATTAGGACATGTTAGAAACGGGCCAGGTCGGGGGCCAGTTCACTCCTATTTTAAGAACTGGCCCGCCCCGCTAAATTCGTATACCCGCCCACCCCGCCCCATTGTGTGTTTTGAAATTTTGGACCCGCCCCAAACTGCGGGTACGCGCCCCGACTTGCGGGTCTTGGACTCGTTTGCCCACCCCTAACTGGGATGATAATGCTCGAAAGACTACACCAAAAATGCCGACCGAATGAGCAAACGGGATACCCCTCCCTCTTCCCTACGTCAAATAGACAGGAGAGGCCGCCAAGATAGGCATGCTCCGCCCAAGCCAAAGCAATACACTGCTCTAAACACCACCATCAACATCTTCCACAACATAAAAGACAAACCATACCTCAGACACTCAAAGCCGCTCCCTAAGCATCTGGCAAAGAGAATTTGAACAAGTATTTCTCATTCCACAAGAGTACCAGCCACGCTACCAAGAGCTGCCGCACACTGATAGATCACATTGAAGAGTTGTTGGATCAAGGACATTGCTGGAAATGGAGTTGATTCACCTAAGTGATCGACCTAGCTAATAGTGCATAAGGCAAATGATAACGCATATGGCTCTGGGACATATACGTAAAGTACAAAAAAATATTGAAAAATGTCATCTACGCAGAATCAAGATACATTATAAATTATAATTAGACTTTGAAAATAGATATGCTAACATATGTGTGGAATTAGAACAAGAAGCGGGATTTGGTGATTGCATACATCTAAAAAATGTGATTTCAAAATCAGTCAGATCATCCAGGAAGAACCTAGCAAATCCAAAAACAAAGAAAGATTCACAAGTTTAAGTCGTATTTTGAAGTTTGGAAAGAGCGTTACATGGGAATGATTATGATGAGCTCGTTTCTTTTCCAGCAAAGAGCATCGTATAATCAGCTAAAAAGAAAGCAAAGTTAATGTAGCAACCTGGTTTTCTCAACAACCCTTGATCTTCTCTGCCCTTAAACGCTGTACATGTATACTGCTTCTTTTTCATCCCTAACTGTTTAATAAGTGGATACACCTGAAGATCCTGTAAGTGATAAAGCTCAACTAATTGAATCTCTTAACTATTAAATTAAGGGTTTTTATCACAAATGGTTCTTGAAATTGACCTACTCCATCAAGATAGTCTCTGAAATTGAAAATCAATCAATGTCATCCCTGGATATGAGTGTTGTAAATCAATTTCATCATTCTGTTAGAATTCTATTAAAATTTCTGTTAATTTGCTGACGTGGCACATTGTGAACCCCTATTCCAATTTTATGATGACAGATTAGAGAGTTTCTATTTTTTTTAAAATAAAATAAAAACAAAAAACTATTCATCTTCTTCTTTGAACCCAGCAACCGTCGTCTTCTTTGAACCCAGCCACCGTCGTCTTCTTCAAACCCAGCCACCAAACAACAATCGTCATCTTTTTGGCTTAAATCCGGCTTTACACATCTAATTCCAACTCCAATTCCTGATAGCTATCTCATTGCAATTTTTTCAAATTGGATTAAATTTCATTACATTTTTATCCTGATTTCAATTATATAGTTTTTTTTTTTTTTTTTTTTTTTTTTTGTGTGGAAGTATTAACTTCCATTAAAGGGCAAAAGCCCACCAACATAACCAGAGCAGTAAAGAGCTACAAAAGTTTGTGCTATGGCTTCCAGATTTCATCACCACCACTGGACATGGAACGCGTGGTGAATGCGCCATGAAAGAGAACTAGACAAAAACACACCCCAATCCCCCACGCACCAACACACCCCCGTCAAAATTACTCGCTAAAAATCCCCAGGGGAATTCGTTGTCGCCGTATGATCTTCCCAGCCCACGCTCCTCCACGAGGAGAAAGAAATTGTGGGTTTGGCCAGAAAACCCACGAACTTTCACGGCTTAGATTTGAAATTCGAATCTATCAACTTCGAATTTGATGAAGGTAGAGGTTTGGAAGGGTACGAAGATAGGCTTCTAGGAATATCAATTTTTGAGTCATTGGTACCGGAGGACAGCGGCGCCGCTCCTCGGTGCTAGGTTGTTGTTGCAGCGTTGAAGGGAGAGAGCATACAGGAGGGAAGGAGAAAGAGTAAGGGGAGAGAGAATTAGTGGGCTAAATCGGGACGGCTTTCGTGGCTGGGTTCTGCAGAGTTGCTCGATTGGCTTTGGCGTTGGCTAGCGGATTGGTTCTGGGTTGATCGGGATAACTTTGAAGGCGGTGGATGCTGGGGTCAAGAATTGTCTTTTGCTTTGTCTCTAGTGTTGGGCTCTTTTGTTGAGCTTTGTTGGGTTTGTTGGGAGGTTGATTTGTGTGTATGGTTCTTTTTGTATGTGGGCCTCTCTTTGTAATCTAGTGTTTGAAATAAAATTGTCTCCTTTCTTCGTAAAGGTTTTCCCAAAAAAAAAAAAAAAAAAAAAAAACAAATTAATTTTGTTTTGCAATCCACATGCCACCATAATAGTGGAGTGGTGGGGCCCAAATGTGCCATGTCAGCACATTAACAAAAAATTTAACAGAATACAGACGGAATGACAACATTGATCTGCAACATCCAAATTCATGGACGACATTGATTGATTTTCAAATTCAGGGATCATCTTGATGAGGTGGGTCAATTTTAGGGACCATTGGTGGTAAAAACCCTTAAATTAATTTGAAATGTTTCATTATATAAGAACAACAAGATTTTAAATAATACAATAGCATTCGTTGTTTAACAATAAAAAGGGGATATCAATTGATGCTATAAAAACTACTTTTTTGTTGTAAAATCGACTGTGAGTGCAGTGGAATAAATGAAACAAGACATAAAATTTACGAGGTTCCTCTACAGTCAGTGTGACTGGAGTACGTCCTCGGGGCAGCAGTGGTGCTTTCATTATAATTTGGAATAATATGAATACAAAGATAACTCTCTTTAATCTCTCCCTCATTTTCCTCTTCTTCCTCTCTTCCTCTTCTTTCCTCTCTCTCTCTCTCTCTTCTCTCTTCCTCTTCCGTGAATCACCCACTTGATGTTGTGTGGGGTTTGCTTTTATAGAAAAATGAGTAGTGTTGAACAAGCTTCTTGGACATCCACTTGTTGAGTGGATGAGTGGACATCCATTATTTACAACATTTTTCTAGTAGTTTGTGGAAAAAACAAACAATCTACTGAATTTTCAACCCACATGGACTGATAAACGCCCATATAGTCAAAATCAAATATCTTGCGTTGTAGATAAGCACCAGAAAGGGCCAACAATAAACTTGTGTGGTGATACTACAACGATTTCACCATCAACAAACCATGAACAAATTGAAAGTTGAACTTTTATGCCAATAAATTTTGAGCACTACTTCTCACCATAGCCAGCAGCCGTACATCATGGATTTTCCTTCTCATCTTCTGGCAATTGCTGGGATTTTACTCTTTGTTCTGTATCTATGGAGGGTAAAAATCCAAAGTCACAAAACCAAGGGCATGTTAGCTCCACAACCATCAGGGGCCCTACCAATCATAGGACACCTCCACAAACTTGGAGGCAAAAACCCACTTTGCAGAACCCTAGCATCCATGGCTGACAAGTGCGGTCCAATCTTCACCATACGGCTTGGCAAGCACCCTGTACTTGTGATCAGCAACTATGATGCAGTCAAGGAATGCTTCACCAAAAACGACATCATTTTCGCAACGAGACCAAAGTCGGCACATGGCAGGTACCTTGGTTACAATTATGCAGCTTTCGGGTTCTCACCATATGGCACGTATTGGCGTGAGATGAGAAAAATGGTCATCGTTGAGTTGCTCAGTAGCCGCAGGCTTCAGGCATTAAAACATGTCCATATCTCTGAGGTTGATTCTTTTATCAAAGGGCTGTACAAAATTTGCAAAATAAAAGGGCAAAATGGTCGAACCAAGGTGATGATTAGCGAGTGGTTGGAGTACCTGACTTTGAATGTCATTACTGAGATGATTGCTGGGAAGAGATATTTTGATTGGGGTAAAGTGGGAAATGACTCGGATAATGAGGGAGAGGATAAGAGGATTCGGGAAATGGTGGCGGAGTTTATGTTAGTGTTTGGGAAGCCAGTTTTTTCTGATGTGATTGGGTTACCGGATTGGATTGATCTAATGGGGCAAGTGAAGAATTTGAAGCGTATAGCGAAGGAGTTGGATTCTCTATTGGCAAGTTGGATTGAAGAACATAATAATGCAAGGAAGGAGATTGACTCTAAGGACAAGCTTGACTTCATTGATGTCATGCTTTCTGTGATTGAGGACAATTCCATGCTTGGCCATGCTCGCGAAACTGTCATCAAGGCGACGGCAATGGTATGTCTTTTTGAAAATTTTATGGCATGGTAGTATATTATCCTTTGAAATTTTAATTGTTATATTTTAGTAAAAACTTTTGACCAATAGTTGAAAAAAATTCTAATTATAGCATATCCCATAGTATACACTAGAAAAATTCTCTTCCGAATTATGACTTAACACAGAATTAATGGTAACTCCATTAGAACGATGTTGTAAAGAGTCATTTTCTTCTTGATTCTTAATCATTGTATCACATACTTATATGAAAGTATTTATTTGTCTCCAAGAATCTAGAAGCATGTCTTATTCAGTAACATTTCATTTTTTTTTCTAGTGAATAGTGTATAGTTTTCTAGACTAATGAAGCTCATTGTCTTTTTTCTTTAGGAAAACTAATCAAATGAGTTTGAAAACTTTGAGTTTTAACGATAAGAACAAAATAAAGGATAAAGTGAATAGTATCATGATTGACTTTTTAATGTAAAAATATGATTTTTCATTCAAATGAATAGTATTTGAAGTTTTTCGTTAAAGTTCCATTTTTCTTTTTGATGAAAAGGTAGTTTTATCACCAACAAGAAAACAAACATTAAACACAAAGAGGTCCAAAACCACAATAATTACAAAGAACAAACATGGACCTCCTAAAAAAAAAAAAACCAAACAGGCCCAAGTCTACATTGTACCCCAGCATACACAAACAACAAAACACAACCCTAAGTTTCTAAAGCTACTGTAGAAACTCCCTCCACCGTCGACACACCTCAGAAGGAAGCTTAGAAGCCAATCTCCATCACCATCCAGAAAACCAAAGTTGAAGAAGAAGAAGAAGGCCTCACCATCCTCCACGGACCACCAAAACGTACGCCACCCAGAAACAAAGGAAGCCAGTAGGAAGAAATATCCGACGAGCGACATCGCCAACAAGGGAGAACACCGAGAAAGACCAACAAAGGTCAACAAGGGTGGCGGTGTGGACACCCGAGCCAAAGCTCTACGCACCCTCCCTTAAAACGCGAAAAATTGCAAGAAAAGGTAGGCGAAATTATTTGAGATTTGGTGGAAAGATAGTGAGGCCAAATGATGGGGGTGGTATAGGAAAGGGAAGATATGGAATTTGGGATCCATATGGTGAAAACAGAGGCAAGAAAGGTGTAGATTGGGAAGGAAAAGGGAGTGGGCTTATTGCAGACAACAAAAAGGGAAAACAAGAAGAAGAAAACAGAAAAAGCATGGACTATCACCGGTCCTGCCCATAGCAGGGCCGGCGGCTACACAGGAAAACGGAAGAGAAAGTTGAAACTGACACTAAGGTGAGAAAGGCCTCTCACTGATAGAGAGAAGAGCTCTCACATGAGGAGAGAATAACTCTCACAGGAGGAGAGAACTAGTATGAAGCTCAGTGTCCAGTAAAAATAGAAGTAAACCACAAATTGCAAGTAATTACTTATAACATGTGTTGATTGTTTAAGGCTAAGGAATCAAAATCTTCGGGTTTGTTTGAATATACTTTTAAAATGATTGAAAACGCTTTTAGAGAAAATATTTTTGGGTTTCAAAAGCATTTAAAGTGTTTTCTGCAATAAGCACTTTAAGTGCTTTTTCAAAATTTACTTGCATCTTTACTAATGATTGGTTCTAAAAACATTTTCACCAAAATCGCTTTCAGTCATTTCAAAAGCACGTCCAAACGAGTTATTCATCTAGTTGACGCTATTAAGGGAATACTCTTGGATTCTTACCTATTGCTTTCATTTTTTTATATGAAACGAAAGAGGTTTTATTATAATATTAAGAACAAATACAAATATCAAAAAGGACATTCGAGATAACATTCAATAGATCATCAATCTAAAGAAGCTTTAACCAAACATAAAAAGCCAACTTGACCAAACTAGTTGTCACCATAGTAGTTGCGACCGTACATGTTTCTTTCATATCACACTTAAAACATATATAAAAATAACTCATTAAATTCTTAAAAGAAACATTTATGTACACATGTTAATTTGTGATTATACCATGCTTGGTCATATTCGTGAAACTATCATCAAGGCAACATGACATGTATGTTCTTCTAATTGAGACTCCAGATCTAGATCTCTTTAAGCATATGTTGGTAAAGAACTTTACTTAGCTCTATCGTGTAAGAAGTCTTTTTTTTTTTTTTTAACTAAAAGAAGTTATTGTTTTTTAAGTTTTTTTGTTGTCTTTTTTTAGTGATTAGTGTATAGTTCTTGTCCTAGCAGCTCGTAAATGCTATAGAAAGTGTTCCATAGCATTTTCTTCCATGCTATATTGAGTCATGGTATAGAAAGTGTTAGCATGTTCCAACTGCTATAGAAAAAATTGCTACGAAATGATTTTTGTAGCATTTATTGGATGCCATAAATTATCTTCAATAGCATTTTTTTAAAATGTTTAATCACATTTTTATAGCATTTAAAAAGAAAATTTTAACGAAAAACTCCCGGTACTAATCACTTTAACGAAAAACCATATTTTTACACTAAAAAGTCAACTATGGTACTATTCACTTTACCCTCTATTTTGTCATTATCATTAAAACTCAAAGTTTTCAAACTCTTTTCATTAGTTTTCCTTTTAAAATGTGCTATGAAAACTTTACTGTAGCAATTCCACAATGTTATAATAAACTTTCCATTGCATTTGAAAACATTAAGGTTATTGTGGTCAATTTTCTAAAGGGAGAGAGAGGGTGCAGCAAGAGAGAGAAATTGTAGAATGCTTAGGGATTGTAATTCTTCCTATGCTTCTTGACCTTTATTTATAGTAAATCATGAGGAAAGAGTAATTGTCCTTCAAGTAAATACAAAATCTAATGAGTAAATTGTAGCTATGGTCCCTGAACTTTACTCAAATTGGAGCAATGGTCCTTCAACTAAAAATCCATTACCATTGGTCATTCAACTCATTAAAACGTGCAGCTATGGTCCCTCAACTAAAAATCTATTACCTTTGGTCCCTCAATTTTAATTCAACTGGAGAAATGGTCCCTTAACTTTATCCCAATTGTAGCTATGGTCCTTCAAACATAACTCGTTTTGACAATTTTTTTTACGTAGTTGACGAAAATGACCATAATTACACACTTTGATGAGTTGAGGGACCCTAATTAAGTAAATGGTTATTCCAACATAACATATTTTGACAAAATTTTGAAGAAATTAATGAAAAGGACTATAGCTACACATTTTGATAAGTTGAGGGACCAATGGTAATGGATTTTTAGTTGAGGGACCATTGCTCCAATTTGAGTAAAGTTCAGGGACCATTGCTACAATTTACTCAAATCTAATAGGAAAGAATTACAAGAATAATGGGTAACCATAAATCCAACCTAACTAGGATTTACGCAATCACACATATGCTAATAATGCCCTATACCAGGGCGTCTCAAACGATCATGACAAAGCAAAGTTTCAAGTACAATTCCTAATGTAGGGCCGGCCACATAGTGGCTTTCTACGAAGCGAATGATTGTAGTGTACAATCCAAAATTCGTAGGAAGTTATGCAAGAAAACTCAACTCCAAGATAATTATTATCTCGAATGTCTTTAAAGCTCAACATCGTTCTTCCACAACGTGGAGAATAAAGAGCCTCTTAAATGGTCAATTCAGTAGCATTGACCGACATTATGATGGCAGTACTGTATTCCTCAATTAGGTTTGATGGGCCTGAAAGGATTGTCAAAGGTGATATTTTAGGTATGAAGTTAGTAGAATACATCAGTTCACACAACATGGTGTGCGTGGTTGCATTATCTGCTAGACAACTAACTTTCTCACTAGTCATATCTAGAAATAAAATAATTGAATTAGTCAAAGTATAAAGAAATTTAAAATTTCATTCATTTAATTAATCATTTGGGAAATAATATCCATAAATTCAATATCCAAAAATTAAAACAAACACCAAATAACTAGTCTAAATAAATGAAATTGTTCAAAACTTAAACCAATAAAATAATAGGAAATTTGGCCACATGGGGAAATCGGTCAACAAGGTGAATACAGTCAACATGTGGCCGATGTATAAGGATCTATTCTTCTATTGGAGCAGACGCCTCCTAAAAGTCAAAAACCTCCATCTGTGTATCTTCAGCTACCTTTATTTGAGCAAAGTTTGTTTAAACTTTTGACGGCGTGAATGGTACTCAGTAAGTGATCCAACCAATATATATTCAAGAGAATATACTACTTCCCACATTTCTAGTACAAAGATTGCAGATTGGACCCTCTTAGAATAAATCAAACTCTGTCAATAAAACAGAGTAGTTTAACTACAACTTAAATTGAAAAAAAGAAGAAATTCCAAAATAGCAAACAAGTAGAAAATGGAGACCTAAACAAAAGGCTCAAAGTTAATCCAAGTAAAAACCAATACAAACTTCAAAACGATTTGAATGTCAATCTAAATATCTTATCATCTGCATACAGGAAGGAATTAGAAAGCTTATTAAACAGAACTAGAGGCGGACTTGAGAATACTCATATGAATATACTTGCAAAGTTATCTATGAATTTGCTGCAACAGATAACAACTCCAATTTCCTTGTACAAGCCGGCTCCAATTCGCTACAACCAAACAAGAAAATCAAAATCTTAAAGAAAATGCAATCACTTGTACTCTAATCACACCAATTATGCAATACATAAAGCTTTAAAACCACACAGCATACACAAACTTCAGAAATTCAAACAACAAAAAGAAACAAAATCATTAGAGCTGTGATTGAAAAAAAACCTAACTCTATTATACTGAATCCTAACCTTAGCAAGTTAAATCACTGCATGTAGATGAATTTTCAAAATTCAAGCCAATTCAAAAACGTCAAATGACTTGTGACATATAAAGAAACAAGAATTTTCCTTATTATGATCCCTAACTAGAAGTACACGTTTGCAAATTGGAGCTCTCCATTATGCTGTTTACCATTATAATTTTTTATGTTGCAGGCTCTGATCGTAGCTGGCTCAGATACCACAGCAACCAGCTTGAAGTGGATCATCTCTTTGTTATTAAATAATAAGCATGCTTTGAAGCATGCACATGAAGAGATAAACCTAAAAGTTGGCAGAGAGAGATGGGTTGAAGACACTGATATCGAAAACCTAACTTACCTCCAAGCCGTTGTCAAGGAAACACTACGTCTATATCCTCCAGGTCCACTCTCAATCCCACATGAAGCAATGGAAGATTGCCAAGTTTGTGGCTTTCACATTCCAAGGGGCACACGTTTATTTGTGAATTTGTGGAAATTGCATAGAGACCCAACTGTGTGGTCAGACCCTGAAGTGTTTTCCCCAGATAGGTTTCTTACAACCCAAGCAAGCATTGATGCCTCTGGTCAGCATTTTGAGTTCATTCCATTTGGGTCTGGAAGAAGATCTTGTCCAGGTCTCACATTTGCAATGCAGATTATCCACTTGACTCTTGGTAGATTAATTCAAGGATTTGAATTGGCTACTCCATTGGACATGCCTGTGGACATGACCGAAGGACTAGGCATTACTTTGCCAAAGGCAACTTCACTTGAAGTTGTGCTAACTCCACGCTTGCCCATTGAATTCTGTGAAAGATAGGCATTGGGTTGTGATTATATGCAACGTAATTGTAAACTCTTAATGTTGTATCTGTTTGCGAATGATATATGTATCTTATCATGTGAAAATCGTCAATGAATGTGGGTCCCATTGTAAGGTACATGCAACCACTTCTATAAACTCTTTTCTTACATGTAGTTATTGATGCTATAGAAACTACTTTTTCTATTAGTTGTGGAAAAAACAAACATCTTGTTGTAAAATTGACAGTGTGTGCAATGGAATAAATAAATAAAACACAAAATTTACGAGGTTCCTCTACAGTCAGTGTGACTGGAGTACGTCATCGGGGCAGTAGTGATGCTTTCCATTTATAATCTGAAATAATAAGATTACAAAGATAACTTTATCTATTCTCTCCTTTCTTTTTCCTCTCTCTACCATGAGCCTCTGGCTTCTCTCTTCCGTTCTTTTCTTCTTTTTATTCTCTTCGTATCTCCTTTGATTTATAGGCAAAGCAGGAGCACCAAAAGCAAGCAGTGGCAGCTCCTAGTGGAAGGACATGTAGAGTGGGATGTAGTGGGTTGGCCATCCACACATTGAATGGCTCATAATATTATAACACTCTCCCTTGGATGACCATAAGTCTTCGATTGACTCGTTAAAATCTTGATCTGTTTTTGGATGCTCCCCCTGATGAGTAGTAACACATATGTTGTACTTGTTAACTTTCCACAGGCTATTTCTTGAACTGGGCTGGAGGGCTTTCTGCTAGACTTGCATCAAAGGTCTGAATTTACTCCTTTTATCTGGAGCGGAATTTGATTCAAGGGTGGTGGACACTTAATCTTGAATCGGACTTGTGAGTTCTTCCAGGACCTTTGAGGCTTAATCTTGAATGAAAACCATGAGGAGCTTCACGTGGCAAGTGATCTTCGGTTTTGTCGGGGATGAATCAACACGTGTTTGTTGCGCTTGTCTCCACATGCTTCAATGTATCATTTTCACTTGCCTTATCTATTCCCTTTGCATAAGTGGTATTTTCCCTGGTTTTCCCCCATGCATGTGTGACATCTTCTCTTGTAATATTTGTCCCCTGATGCAGGAGTGAAATGTAACCCTTGCATTTGGATGGTTCATCACTTCTTGGTGATTGGAGACCCAGCTCCATCAACAGTTGAAGATGGCTACTCGAGAGCAATACTAGGTAAGCAATCAAGAAAGTTTCCAGGCAATCGGTTCCTTACCGGAAGGTTGATTACAGGTTCTGACTGATTGCTTTCTTTATCCTTGTCTTGCAGGTAAGAACAAGGACAAAGGAAAGAACATGGAGATTGCATGATATAAGATACTTTTGCTCTCGTCCCTGATGATTTGAAATACTATTGCTCTAGTATGACTTATTTTGAAGAGGTATTCTCGGAGAGAAAGAAAACTGAGTATGTTGAGAGGTTTGGTTGTATATGCATTTTCGGCAATGAGAGAGAGAGTTAGGAGTTTTGGATGTGTGTCTTGCCATAGAGGATGAAGGTCGACATATATAGGGATTTCCCAATAGCAAGTAGTGGTGTGGATGTGGCTTTGTCATCCACGCTTGTCGGCAACAGTGTTGTAGTTGGAATAGTGAAATTCACGCGTTTTCAACTTTATCAGATATCTTTGACAAAGTTGCACGTGATATCCAAAAGCTGAGATTGCGTCTGAGAAATATTGACGAACTTTATCCTGAAAATCTGGCTTTTGAAATTCGGAGAGCGATGTCTCTTCGATTTTTGAACATGTGACCATGTTGCCTCTTCTTTTATAGATATATCGATTTTGTTCAGATACACTTAGAAAATTGTTGCCTGCAGAAATTTCCTCTTCTTGCACTTCTGAGATTTTATCTGACCTCCTTTTTCCTTCATCATTTCTGAAAAATGGCTTGCCCATCTAACATTTGCTTAGATTTGAGTCTTAGGACTAATACAGGTGAGCCGCATCAAGATAATATATGGCGCTCGTCTTTCTTATCTTCAAATGGTTCTCTTACGGTTGGGGACTCTGTGATGAAGAATGATCTAACCGTTATAGTGGTATCTAGGAATCTTCTTACTCCCAAGGATAACAGAATCCTTTCAAACTGGTATGATGAGTCAATCGTTCAAGACTTCTTGGCTCTTAGTATTCAGTGTGCGGGCTCTGTTTCTAATATGGGCCAACACCTACTTGCTCGAACTCACCAAGTTGAATCATCGATGGCTGAAGTGGTAAGTCTTAAACAAGAGATTAGAGGGCTCAAGCATTAGAATAGAGTGTTACACATGCTTGCAAATAATTACTCAACGAGCATGAAAAGAAAGCTCGACCAGCTGCAAGAATCCGAAAGTCGGATTCAAAGTGATCACCAGAGGTTCGTTGCTAGATTTCGAAAGCAACTGCTGCCTTCCCCTTCTAGTGTTTTGTCAAGTACTGGGGTGCCACATAATCAATCTCCAGTGCCTTCTCCTTTTGGGGTACTGCCGAACACTGAGGTTTCACATAAGCAACCTTTGTGAAGGCTTCATCCTGTTTGTTTGTTTTAACTCATGTGTATGCATATATCTGTAATTTCTCGGAGATATTAATAGATAAGCTTTATTTCATTTAATGTATTGTGCCAAATACAATCAAGCATATACTTCATTAAGATGTGGTACTTCTGGACCAAATATCAATTTATCTTTTCCCTCATGAAGATAAATGATCATTCTTAGTGTCGACATCATTTAAGTATTCAACTCATAATCTTCAATCCATATGATTCTTTAATATTATAAACATCATGGATAAGATTCATGTTGGCATATTGTTCAATCTGCAGTTCGAGACAATATTTCTCTCAACACTTTATATTCTTTCTAGACTCTTCGAGAGTTTCAATTTAATATCATCAACTCTTCATGAGTTCTAATTTAATATTATTGACTCTTGCAAGAGATTTTAGTATGTTGCAACAATATCATAATGATAGTACTCACTAAGGCAAATTATACCATCCATTGGTATTGAGTACATATTTTATGCTTTATCCTTCCGGGGCTTACTTCAAGCAATTTGAATCCTTCAGGGATTTTCTACACTTCATGACACATTTTCCTTTGGAATTTATACAGAGCAACTTGCTCCCATGTATAATTGAGGGATTTACTTATGGAGATATGATGTGGGGGACTCATAACCCTTCGTATATAATTCTCCATTCATATGAACTCATTTACAAGAGTATAATTTCAGGTTTCAATACCCTGTGTCATATCATGTGAGTATTTCACTGTATTACAAATGCCCAATGTAACCTCATTGGTTCAACATCTTTTTGGCTATATGTATTCTATTCAAATATATAGATCCATTTTTCCACATTCTTACAAGATTATAATGGAATTGCCTTTCTCCATTTTTGGCAAATAATATTTCCTTTCGTCGACGAACAAAAGAACGTGACTCAATATTAATACAGCTCATTGATGAATTTAGTACCTACTTGTAAAAACCAAAATTACCATTGGTTATCATCAATCAATGATCCCATATTCTCATGTGCATGTGCATGCATAAAAACTTTTCATTTCTTTGGATATCCATTGCCTCTTCAAGGGCATTATACTATCTCTTCCAAGACAGTCATAATTTAGAGAATGTGGATCATAACCTCCTCTGGAGAGTTATAGAGCTTGGATTTTAATCTCCACTTTTGGGAGTTGAGTCATTTGGAACCTATACGTCTATCATGCTTCATGCATGAGACATCAACATTCCCATGTCCGCGGATTGTCCTTTCCGGGACATGTATCCATTCGGCAACTGTCATGCTTTTGACATGCAACTTTTATGCTTCGGGAATGCAATAATTCAGTAGTGTCATATTCTTCTTCTTTCGAATGACTGAACATTTTGAGTCTGAGAGTTTGCCACGCTTCAGGCGTGCAACAGATAACTCATTTACTGCCTCATTATTTTGTCAAACAGGGACATCAATTCTTGTAGGCACATTTGCAGTAAGTATATGTGATGTTATCACTTTCGTTGCATCATTAAATGCATCTGGCATTTGACTTGCATATCGTTGCATCATTTAATCATTCTCACTTCGTTTTTATATTGATTGCTTCATAAGTCAAAATAAGACAAATTCTCTTTGTTCTTTTGGAACGGTCTTTTCTCATCATTCTTCTGGAATGATATTTTCTCATCATTCTTCTGGAACGATGTTATTTTCTCCCCCTAATGGCGGGAAAACTATCGTATCAAAATCATAGTCTGCAAACCACGTGGTAAATATATCCCCAGTCAAGGGTTCCAAATGTTGAATGATAGATGGTGGATCAAATTCAACATAAATTCCCAGTTTGTATTGATGCCTTATTTTAGTACGTTGTGGTAGTACTACATGCACATAGATAACACAACCAAAAACTCGTAAATGTTAATGTTTGGCTTGTGCCCAAACACGAGTTGTACTGAGAAATATTGATGGTTGGCAACTGGTCTCAACCGAACTTAATAATGAATTATGTAAAATGGTATTTACCCATTAAGCATTTACATAAATCAAGGAACTTCTGATCCTTATTTAATAGCCTATGGATTGAGATTCTCATGGCCTTTATTACAATTAAGTTGTGGCACTTTGGCTCTTCAAACTTTAGGTACTCATACTTCATGTCCAATCTTGAGGATCTAGGGACTTCATTCCTAATCTTTTTGCATGATGAAACTTCGGGTCTAATCATTTTATGTGATGAGGATCAAGAAACTTCAGGTTTTGATCTGATCAAGAAACTTTAGGTCCAGTATGTACTCATCGTAACAAAAAGAAGTACAATAAATAAATTAAAGCAATAGGCGGTAATTCCAGTCATAGTAAATAAATTGATTTGAAGTAAATAAAGCTTGTGACAACGGCTTTGATTCAGTATCATTCACATAAATATCAAAGCTTTAAAGCAAAGGGTAATAATTCTACCCACTGTAAATAAACAGAACTTGTGATAGGGCTTTAAACTAACACCATGCACATAAATATGCCAAAACAAAAAAATGCAATGATTAAGTCCCCATCTTTTGCTTTTTCCCTTCTTTTTTTTCTTGGTCTGCTACTTTCTTATTCTTCTTTTTTTTTTCTTTTTTTTTTCATTTCACAACTTTAAGTCCCTTTAGTTACTCAGGAAGTAATAGTAACAATAAGTTTCAATTGGTGTTCCTCCTTTGTGATTTTTGAAAAAGTCGAAACGGTTCCCATAAGTTTTGGAGTCAAGAGTGTTTGCAACTTATGAGAAGATCAAATCGTTAGATTTAG
Organism: Malus fusca; assembly: GCA_035220775.1. Lineage (NCBI taxonomy): Eukaryota > Viridiplantae > Streptophyta > Magnoliopsida > Rosales > Rosaceae > Malus > Malus fusca. Next base: position 29,376,377 of record CM069063.1, read on the forward strand.
CTCAAATTTTAGTATGATATGGATAAGAGGATACCGAACAACTTTTGTGAAGAAACAATTTTGATCTGAGCTACCAAAATGGAGTTTTGGTACTCATAATGTGCCTGTCCAATTTTCTGCAGAAATTGGAAACTGGTTTGGCATTTCAGGTATCTGCGATAATTGAACCGTTGGAATTTTCTGAAAATTTGATATGTTGTAGGTACTGGGTGGATGAACAACTTTGAAGAAGAAAATATTTCAATCCAAGTTCTGCAAGTTGAAGTTCCGAGGCTGTTTACATGGCTGTCAGATTCTCTACGAATTTTGAGTCTGTACTCTTTTACTTCTGCAAAAGATGATATACAGTCATACAACAATATATATATTTGCTTCAATAAAATCAATAGTACAAAGATTTTAGGATGAAATGAAAAGATTTTCTTATCTGTGAGATTCCAGGCGACATATGTGAACAGGATTTGTGGCGTTGTGCTTTCCACTGACACGAGAGCTTCTCATGCTAATAACATGTTGTAAAATTGACGGTGTGTGCAGTGGAATAAATAAACAAGACACAAAATTTACGAGGTTCCTCTACAGTCAGTGTGACTGGAGTACGTCCTCAGGGCAGTAGTGATGCTTTCCATTTATAATCTGAAATAATAAGATTACAAAGATAACTCTTTTTATTCTCTACTTAACACTAATTCAATTTATGGTTTAAATTAATCAGATATGCAAATTTAATCCTACACAAATATTCATCACAAATATAAAGAGTACGCACAAGATGTAGGATTTAACGAGGCAAAACCCACCACTGGGAAAATCCTCGGGCTACCAAGCCAGGAAGCACTAAGAAAGAAAGAATACATAAAGACTTACAAGAACTCTTCAAATAGACACACATACTAGTTGGCAGCTTTGTCTTCGCGCTTTGCTACTCGATCTTTCGTCAGTCTTCGAGTTGAAGTGGCACGGCACTAACGCAACCGTCAATCACCTTTTCCTCGAACTTTGCAAGATACTAACTTGATCATGCAGAATGTTTATATGATGAAGTGTTTGTTTGAAAAACAATCAATTACGAAAATCACAAGGCACATTTCCATAATTGATATTCAATTTAAAACCTCAAAGAAATCAGCATGAAAAATAATATTTTCTCTTAAAAACCCATGTTGTTGGAACCACAAGATAACAACAATATTCAAATTATTTTTCCACACACACAAACCCAAAGCTGGTGCTTCTAAAAATTCTTTTCAATGAAATCAGTTTTCATGCATATATGGCTCAGCTTGAGCACGTTCCTGACTTCCCATATAAATACAAAAAGCACCGACCCTAATTTCTTATCTGATAAGAACTACAATGCAATCCATGTAGTTGAATAACTCTACCAACATGCAATCAGATAAATCCCATGCAAACAGATAAGTCCTACCAACATGCAAACACCTAAGTTTGAAAACACGGTTTGATAGACGGGATAATTCATTCTAGAGAAGTAAAACACACAAGGATAAAAGTCCTAACCCAAATACAATAACATGTGATATAGATGAATGTAGTTGGATGCATGCATGCAAACGTACCTGAATAAGTATCGCGTTTAGGTAACATCTTAACATCAAAAGTGTGAGAAACCTCCCTAGACTTAAACTATTACAATTGAAAATATGTAACCAGTCTAAGCTATTACAGACTGAGGCATTTTGTCAGGGTTTGCCAATTTTACCCTAACAATCTCCCCCTTTGGCATTTCCTTGACAAAACCCTCAATAACGACATTTTAGAAATCTTAAAACTTATGCACTGAAGTCTGTAATCTGCACACAGTTAAACAAAACACCCGTGACGTACAAAAGATAGATGTTGCAAGAATATTAAGATAATCATTCAAACATATCAACATCTCTCATCGTCCAACAATTAAAAAGAGACTTTATTAAGAATTATAAAGAATCATCCAAACATCATGTAACATCCAAATAAGAACATAATAGAAACTCTCACAACTAAAATACTCTCCTAACTAAAAAAAAAAAAAAAAAAAAAACTTCTAGCTAAAATCTCTCCCCCTTTTTGACACAGGAAAAGCCAAAGAAGATAGAAAATCAATCATCCTTGGCCAACACGTCTTCATCAACAACCCAGTAGAGATCTTCCTTTGGATCCTCTTCGGGATCTTCTTAGGAATCCTTGGCTGGAGAAAGAGTTGGCAGCGGCGAGTGTTCCAGAATAGGTGGACAAAGAGTACGAGTAGACGGTGGAACACGATCAGAACGGGAGTCAATCTCGTCATCAGATGATGAAATACGGATAAGAGGAGCAAACAAGTGATTGGGAATGCAGTGAAGACATTGCTCCAATTTAGAAACTCGACGACTGAGATCATTGGTAGAAATCTTAATAAAATGTTCCAACAAAGAGAATTGCTTGCTCAGATCAAGAATTTGTTTGAAGACCTCTTGTGAAAAATCAATATCAGGAAAAGCAGAACAATCAGAGGAGGAAGAAAACAATTGACGTTTCACAGAACGTGCATGGGGAGAAGAGAAGGAAGGAGTAATAACAGGCGTCTTGCCTTTCAGAGCTTGAGGACATACAGACTTGCGTAAGGATGCCATGACAAAAAGATGTTTATGGACAACGTGCAATGAGCAATTGGGAACCCGACAATAAATAAGATAGAAACGAAAATTGAGTCCAATTTCAAAGCAACTAAAATACCAAAAACAAAAAACAAAAATAAAACAAAGAATATTATCTAGAATTGAAAAGGATATAGCAAAGATAATATATGTAATTTTTTTTTTTAACAGAATACACGATGTAATGTCCACAGAAACATAATACAAACGAGAGACAGCCAAAACAATCGAAACCATAGAAATGCAATTGATTAAACAAGCCAACTCAACAGCAACCCCTAAACTCACAAGGAATATTCTCAAATATCACTCAAAGTGTTTGGGTTGAAGTGTTTACACTCAAAAATATCATTATATGAATACTCTACCATAGGCTTGCAGATCGATCTCATCTCCACACATCAATAATCTACCCTCAAGAGATGAAATAAGTTCTTACGAAGGATTGTAATAAGGCTTAGGCACTGGATGAAGTTAAAGGAGAATAAGGAGAACATAAGTCCAAGAAGCTATAGAGTCCTTGAGACATAAAACTGGAGAAAGTTTGAGACAGAGAGAACCACTTGAGCAATAGAGAGTGCTTTGCACATTTGATATATTTGTGGTCTTCATATACAATTGTATCTTTGATTGTCTTCAGAGATAAACAACCACCATGTGTGTCAGACATACGACTCTTGATGCCTTTTTTTTTTCGGATATCTTTTCTTGACTTGGAAAGTTGCTATCAACACAATAGTTTTGTCTTCAGTAGTGAAACAATCTGGGACTCTCTCCTTTAAAAACGATTGATGCAACTGGCTTTGATTTTGCAACGGAGGTGAGAATCAGAGTATAAAAATGAAAGAAGGTAATATATACTGAAGGAGAGGCTCAATAATGCGGATATGGAAAGATAATAAGGCACTGGCTTATAGGATAATGATGAAGAGCGTAAGTCCTACTTTCATCTCAAGAGGAAGGTAAAGAGTGATACAAAGCCTCGAGAGATCTCAAAACAAGTTCTAGAGAGTCAAATCACATAAGATAGAGCACACAGAAATGATTAAAAGTGTATGAAAAATGCATACACTAATTGAAGGCTCAAAAGCTCACAGGGTGCGGAGTTTCTGGCAAGTAGTCATGTTTAATCAGAAAACATACATATAGTATCAACCACCAAGGCAAAATATATCATGTTTAGCACAAAGCAGAGAATTTTGTGGACAAAAGTTGTGCATAAAAAAAATATGGAAATCCTTTTTTTTCGGTATTTTTATGAATAAACAACTAGAAAAATGAAAAGAGAGAAAAAAAACATGAAAAATGAAAAAAACAGAAGTTAAGAAACACGACAGATTCCTAATGGCTTTCGAAGAGTTTCAAAACGATGAGTGTCTAAAGGCTTAGTAAACAAGTCTGCAAGTTGATGTTCAGTGGCAATGTATTCCAATATTAAAACCTTCTCTTCAACCAAAACACGAATAAAGTGATGACGAATGTCAATATGTTTGGTACGAGAATGTTGAACAAGATTCTTGGAAATGTTTATAGCACTAGTGTTGTCACAGAAAATAGAGAAAGCATTTTGATGAATGCCATAATCACTAAGGATTTGCTTCATCCAAAGCAATTGTGTACAACAACTGCCAGCAACTATGTATTCGGCTTCGACAGTGGATAAAGAAACACAGTTTTGTTTCTTACTATGCCAAGCGACAAGATTATTTCCAACATAGAAACAACCTCCAGAAGTACTTTTCCGATCATCAGCATTTTCTGCCCAATCGGCATCGGAAAATCCAACAATTTCAGAATTGGTTTCAAAGGAATACTGTAGTCCAAAATCAACTATACCATTCACATACTTGATGATTCTTTTGACAGCTTCCAGATGCGACTCTTTTGGATCAGCTTGATATCGTGCACAAGCACCAACGCTGAAAGAGATATCAGGCCTACTAGCAGTAAGGTACAACAAACTGCCAATCATACTCCTGTAAAGTGTTTGATCAACACTTTTTCCATTTGGATCCTTGTGAAGTTTTGTGGTTGTTGCCATGGCCATTATCCAGTCATCATCTAAAAGAGCTTCCTTGGCATTTTTTGGCTCAATCTTTGATATGTAGCACGTGAAGTTTACTACAGCAGTAGTTTTACTTCGTGTCAACATTTGATCTTCTACGTCACCAATGATGTCGGACTCGAAGTGATCTTTTTGCACTTGCTTGTGTCCTTTTCTCAAAGCTTTTGTTGAGTCTATATTTTGGTGCACTTCAACCTGAGTAGTGGATGACCCATCAATTGATTTACTTTGAAGGAATTCTTCATCTGAAGCAGGTTGTTCAGTACTTAAGAAAGAGTCATTCACAACAACATTAATGGACTCCATGACATTTTTAATTCTCTTGTTGAACACCCTATATGCTCTACTAGTGAGAGAGTATCCTAGAAAAATTCCAATATCACTTCGTGAATCAAATTTTGCTAACATTTCTCTATCTCTGTAAATGTAGCATATACTCTCGAATACTCGCAAATGCTTGACATTTGGCTTCTTCCCTTTCCAGATATCATAGGGTGTGCACTTTGTACCGGGTCGAAGATAGACTCTATTTGCCGTATAGCAAGCAATGCTGACTGCTTCAGCCTAGAAATGCTTAGCCAAACGAGCGTTTGTCAGCATGACACGACTCATGTCAAGCAAAACACGATTCTTTCATTCGACAACTCCGTTTTGTTAAGGAGTGATTGGTGCAGAAAAATTGTGATCAATTCCTTTCTCATCACAAAACTTAGAGAATGATGTGTTTTCAAATTCAGTTCCGTGATCGGTTCTGAGTTTTACCACACGATCAACTCTATCATTTTGAATTTTATTCAACAAACCAAAAAATGTTGTGAATGCATCAAATTTCTCTCGCAGGAAGGCAACCCAAGTAAAGCGTGAGAAATCATCCACCAAGACAAGTATGTATTTTTTTTTTCCCCAATGCTTTCGGTTTGTACTGGTCCAACCAAGTCCATGTGCATCAGCTCCAAAGGTCGTGAAGTTGAGATGTAGTTTGTTGACTTATGTGAACTCTTTGTTTGCTTTCCCATTTGACATTCTCCACAAATTCCAAGTTCTCCAGTCAACAATGGTAAACCCCTCACATATTCTTTCTTGGAAAGCTTGATCAAATCCTTACAGTTCATGTGACCTAATCTTTTATGCCATAAATCCAAAAACATCGTCAGTTGCTTTATTGCATATGTCTGGCACAAGTAACTCATTTGCATTTACACAATAACAATTGTCCTTAGACCTTTTCCCTTCAAAACTGTCAACCTCTTTAGCAACCTTTACACTACATTTCAACTTATTGAAAAGTACTTCAGCATCATCATCGTCACAAATTTGACTAATCCTAATTAGGTTAGCTTTAAGCCCATCAACTAACATAACATTTTTTAAGCATGGAATTCCTAGTGTTTTGATTTCTCATTTTCCAACGATCCTTGCTCTTTTTCCATCTCCAAAAGTGACTGCTCCATTTTGCAATCCTCGGTGAAAGTTGTGAACCATCTTTTGTCTCAAGTCATGTGCCTTGAGCAACCACTGTTTAGATACCAAGTATCAGACTGACAAGATGAGAGAGCAATGAAGGCCACCAAACATGTAAAATTGTCTTCCTTAGATGAAGGTGACACCTTATCCAATAGACAAATTTGAGTATCTTTTCTTCTCCATACTTGCTTTAAGTTTGGAGTAAGGGAGTTAGGCATTATTTTTGAAATTCTATTCATTCCCTTTGGGTGAGCAACAAATCTCCCTTTGAGATTTGATTTTTCAGAAATCCAAGAAGTGGTGTGTTTAGTTTGATTTTCCTTTCGAAGTTTGTAACACCTAGGTCTGATATGTCCTATTTTTTCACAGAAGTGACAAATAGGAATAAAAGTTTTTGACCTAATGAACTTCTTTGGATCAACAAAATTGCTTACAGAATTTAACTCCTTTGTAGTGATACACGAATTTCCAAAAGGTTCATCAATACTCACTTTCCTGCTAGGTTCTTGTAAAGCTTTGACAAACTTGGTAACAGAAGTGGAAGAACTTCCAGTTATATTAAAATCAAAACCTAAACCGCTTCTATCACCTGAAATCTTTCCGTAGCTCAACATTTTGTCGATTTTGCTTGAGCCAATACTAAACTCTTCAACTTTCTTCTTTATGTCACTCAATTCATTTTCAAGACCTTTGTTGTCTGATGCTAGCATATGTAACTTTTCCAACATTGACTCTCGTAGCTTTTCTGCATGTTCCATTTGAGATTGATGTTCGATCTCTGCTTCCTTCTTCTCACTTTCAAGCTGCACAAGTTTATTTTTCAGTTCTTCATTTTCTTTCTTCACTTTCATGGTGATATCATAAAGTGCAGTGTACTTTTGTAAGACTTCTACGGAATCAGGTTCTTCAACTTCCGAATCATCAGTCTCATATCCATCAAAAGTTCCAAAAAATGCAACCACTTCCTCATCTTCTTCAGATGTCGTGTATTTCTCTTAATCACTGTCGCTCCAAGTGGAAGTTAAAGCCTTGTTCTTTTCGTCCTTCAGCCTTTTAAGAGTATTGGCACATTCATGAGCATGATGTCCATACCCTTGACACTCGAAACACTTATCCTTATCATTCCAACTTTTCTTTTCACCAAGTTTGACAGACTTGGAAGAATTTTCATGAGAAACATCTCTAGAACGAGGGACTTTGGAGTTTGAATCAAAATTGTTTCGATTTTCACGTCCCCTAGAACTTCTAAGTTTCAAAAATTTCCTAGCTTGTTTGGTGAGAAGAGCAAATTCGTCTTGAGTCAATGTTTCAAATGGATCCTCGTTCACTTTTTCATTATTGACTTTGAAGGCAACATTTTTCCCTTTCTTGCCTTCTGTAAAGTCAGATTCATATGTTTGTAGTGATCCAATCAATTGTTCCAACTTGTAAGTGTTTAAATCTTTCGATTCTTCTATAGCTGTCCTTTTTGCATGAAACCTTGAAGGAAGAGATCTTAAAATTTTCTTAACAACCCTATGCTCTGGAATGCTATCACCAAGATTGTAACAACCATTAACAATTACACTAAGCTTAGCATAAAAGTCAGAGAAACTTTCATCATCTAGCATTTTGATATTTTCAAAATTTTGTGATGAGATTTTGAAGCTTGGATTCTTTGACAGTAGAATTACCTTCATGAGTAACTTCAAGAATATCCCAAGCTTCTTTCGCCGTTATGCATTTACTAATGTAGTTAAATTGCTCAGGCGAAACGGCAGTGAACAACGCATTCAATGCCTTTTGATTGAATGTGCTAGAGCTGCATTCTTCTTCGCTCCATTCCCTTCTAGGCCTAAGCAACGACATAGTTACAAAAGATTGTCCTTTGCCTTTGGTTTCTTTAACTATTGGAGGTTCCCAGCCTTCTTCAACCGCAAGCCATACTCTGTCGTCAAGCGCCCAGAGAAATGATTTCATCTTTGCCTTCCATGCAGCGTAGTTGTCACCATCAAAATGTGGTGGATGAGAAACTGAACCCATAGCACGATTCATCCTAGACTACCCACGGATCTCACTAGATATTTTTATTGACCTGCTCTAATACCAATTGAAAGTCCTAGGATGGGTACTAATTTAATCTAGTAATATAAATAAATTTCAACTTAACACTAATTCAATTTATGGTTTAAATGAATCAGATATGCAAATTTAATCCTACACAAATATTCAGCACAAACGCACAAGATGTAGGATTTAACGAGGCAAAACCCACCACTGGGAAAATCCTCGGGCTACCAAGCCAGGAAGCACTAAGAAAGAAAGAATACATAAAGACTTACAAGAACTCTTCAACTAGACACACATACTAGTTGGCAGCTTTGTCTTCGCGCTTTGCTACTCGATCTTTCGTCAGTCTTCGAGTTGAAGTGGCACGGCATTAACGCAGCCATCAATCACCTTTTCCTTGAACTTTGCAAGATACTAACTCGATCATGCAGAATGTTTATATGATGAAGTGTTTGTTTGAAAAACAATCAATTACGAAAATCACCAGGCACATTTCCATAATTGATATTCAATTTAAAACCTCAAAGAAATCAGCATGAAAAATAATATTTTCTCTTAAAAACCCATGTTGTTGGAACCACAAGATAACAACAATATTCAAATTATTTTTCCACACACACAAACCCAAAGCTGGTGCTTCTAAAAATTCTTTTCAATGAAATCAGTTTTCATGCATATATGGCTCAGCTTAAGCACGTTCCTGACTTCCCATATAAATACACCGACCCTAATTTCTTATCTGATAAGAACTACAATGCAATCCATGTAGTTGAATAACTCTACCAACATGCAATCAGATAAATCCCATGCAAACAGATAAGTCCTACCAACATGCAAACACCTAAGTTTGAAAACACGGTTTGATAGACGAGATAATTCATTCTAGAGAAGTAAAACACACAAGGATAAAAGTCATAACCCAAATACAATAACATGTGATATAGATGAATGTAGTTGGATGCATGCATGCAAACGTACCTGAATAAGTATCGCGTTTAGGTAACATCTTCGCATCAAAAGTGTGAGAAACCTCCCTAGACTTAAACTATTACAATTGAAAATATGTAACCAGTCTAAGCTATTACAGACTCAGGCATTTTGTCAGGGTTTGCCAATTTTATCCTAACAGGTCTGGAAGAAGATCTTGTCCGGGTCTCACATTTGCAATGCAAGTTATCCACTTGACTCTTGGTAGATTAATTCAATGATTTGATGAGTTGCAAGATATCCTAAAGTCTCTTGATCTTGATATTGATAATGTGAGGGGACAAGATTATGATAATGGATCTAACATGAAAGGGAAATACCAAGGTGTCCAGAAAAGATTGCTAGACATAAATCCCAGAGCCTTTTACATGCCATGTGGTTCTCATTGTCTTAATTTAATAGTTTGTGATAGGGCAAGTTCATGTCTTAAAGCAAAATATTTTTTTGGAGCATGTCAATGCATATATACGGTGTTTTCCAACTCTACAAAGCGTTGGAATATTTTGCTTGAACATATTGATGGTTTAACTTTGAAATCATTGTCAACTACTCGATGGGAAAGTCAAATTGAAAGTGTTAAAGCAATTAAATCCCAAGTAGCCCAAGTTAGAAATGTTTTGTTTACGTTGGTGGAAATTACTGAGAATCCCCAATTGAGTAAGGATGCAAGATGTTTAGCATCAAGAGAACTTTCCAGTTTTGATTTTGTATTAAGTTTGGTTATTTAGTATGACATTTTGTTGAAGATTAACATGGTGAGCACAAAATTACAATCTGAAGACATGCGTCTTGATGTTGCTGTAAAGGCATTGGAAGCACTTGTTACCTATTTTGAAAACTACAGAGAAACTGGTTTCGCTTTTGCTATGCGTGATACTAAAGAAATTGCACTTGATTCGGAAATTGACCTTGTTTTTCAAACTAAACGTCATAGACCTAGAAAAAGACATCATGATGAAGTTGATGGTAATGAGAGGGAACAATAGTCTGCTGAAGAATCATTTAGAACAGATTATTTTCTTGTTATAGTGGATATTGCTCTTTCTCAACTGAAAAACAGGTTTGAACAGTTAAAGACTTTTGAATCTATTTTTGGCTTCTTGTTTGATGCACCGAAGTTAATTTCATTGGATGGTCAACAGCTAAAAGAAAATTGTATGAATCTTCAAGCACATTTGAAACATGGAAATACCATGGATGTAGATGGAGCCGACTTATGTTCTGAATTACAGGTGTTGCAAATGATGTTACCTGAAGAAGCATTTCTCTCTAATAACCCTTGGACATCCATGGAAATAGCAAACTTTGTAAAAGAAACTGACATATGTCCTAATGTCTTGATTGCTTATCGTGTACTGTTGACTGTACCTGTGACTGTGGCATCTGCAGAAAGAAGTTTTTCAAAATTGAAATTATTAAAATCTTACTTGCAGACCACTATGACTCAAGATAGGCTAAATGGATTAGCAATCTTATGCATTGAAAATGATGAGATTGAAGACTTGGAGTATGATGATATAATTGATGATTTTGCTTCAAAAAATGCTAGAAGACAATTTCTTAAAGGTTGAAATTTCAAGGAGCTTTGCTAGGAATGGTTGTATATGATTGTATTTTTTATTGTCGGGGTTTAGGTACTATGTCCCCCCCCCGTTGTATATTTTCTTAAGTAATATAATTTGGGCGTGAAGGCCTAGCCCTCCAGCTTCGATTGGGTTCCAGCCCTCGTTAAATTTTTTTTTTAAAAAACATATATTTCAGTATTAAAAAATGACACATTTTGAGCTTTCGCATTGGGCATCCAAAAACTCAGGACCGGCCCTGTGGCTACTCCATTGGACATGCCTGTGGACATGACTGAAGGACTAGGCGTTACTTTGCCAAAGGCAACTTGAAGTTGTGCTAACTCCACGCTTGCCCATTGAATTCTACGAAAATAGGCATTGGGTTGTGATTATATGCCACGTAATTGTAGACTCTTAATGTTGTATCTGTTTGCAAATGATATATATATATATATCTTACCGTGTGAAAACCGTCAATGAATGTGGGTCTTACTGTAAGGTACACGCAACCACTTCTATCAAACACTTTTGTTAAAGGTCGTAATGGATGCTATAGAAACACCTTAATAGCATTTAACATAAAAAAAAAAACGGCTATTAATTGATGCTATAGAAACTATTTTTTCTAGTAGTTGTGGAAAAAACAAACATCCACTGAATTTTCAACCCACATGGATTGAAAAACGCCCATATAGTCCAAATCAAATATCTTGTTGTAGATAGTAATAGAAATTTAAGCCAATACAAAAACATTTGAATGCTTAGTGGGGCCAACAACAAACTTATCACATTTAAAATTGTGTGATGATACAACGATTTCACCATCGACAACCATTGATCAAATTCAATCTACTTTTATGCACAATATATTTTGAGCACTACTTGTCACCATAGTCAGCCGTACATCATGGATTTGCCTCCTCATCTTGTAGCAATTGCAGGGATTTTACTCTTTGTTCTGTATCTATGGAGGGTAAAAATCCAAAGTCACAAAACCAAGGGCATCTTAACCCCACAACCATCAGGTGCCCTGCCAATCATAGGACACCTCCACAAACTTGGAGGCAAAAACCCACTTTGCAGAACCCTAGCATCCATGGCTGACAAGTACGGTCCAATCTTCACCATACGGCTTGGCAAGCACCCTGCACTTGTGATCAGCAACTATGATGCAGTCAAGGAATGCTTCACCAAAAACGACATCGTTTTCGCAGCGAGACCAAAGTCGGCACATGGGAGGTACCTTGGTTACAATTATGCAGGTTTCGGGTTCTCACCATACGGCACGTACTGGCGTAACATGAGAAAAATGGTCATCGCTGAGTTGCTATCTAGCCGCAGGCTTCAGACATTAAAACATGTCCAAATCTCTGAGGTTGATTCTTTTATCAAGGGGTTGTACAAAATTTGCAAAACAAAGGGGGAAAATGGTCAAGGCAAGGTGGTGATTAGCGAGTGGATTGAGCACCTGACTTTGAATGTAATTACTCAAATGATTGCTGGGAAGAGGTATTTTGATTGGGGTAAAGTGGGAAATGACTCAGATAATGAGGGAGAGAATAAGAGGATTCGGGAAATCGTGAAGGAGTTTATGCTTGTGTCTGGGATGCCAGTTATTTCTGATATGATTGGGTATCCGGATTGGATTGATTTTCTGGGGCAAGTGAAGAATATGAAGCGTATAGGGAAGGAGTTGGATTCTCTAACGGCAAGTTGGATTGAAGAACATAATAATGCAAGGAAGGAGATTGACTCAAGGGACAAGCTCGACTTCATTGATGTCATGCTTTCTGTGATTGAGGACAATACTGTGCTTGGTCATACTCGTGAAACCATCATCAAGGCAACATCGCAGGTATCGTCTTCTAACTGAGACTTTATCTCCAGATCTACATCTCTTTAGGATATGTTGGTAAATTCATTACAACTTTACTCTGCTCTAACGCTTAAGAAGTCGTTTTTTCTTACCTACAAGAAATTATGGTTGTTTCACTAGTTTTTTTTTATCTTTTTTTAATGAAAAATCCCCTAAAAACAGAAATCAAATTATGACGTTTCAGTTCCTTTTCCTCCATTGACAACAAGCTTTCAGTTGACAGCTCTCTCCAAAGATGGGGAAGACCACCTGTATTTGGAAACGAATACTTGGGCTTATCAGCAAGTGATCCAGTCAATATATATTCAAGAGAACGTACTACCAAACTCTCTCAAATAAAACAAAGCAGTTTAACTACAGCTTAAATGGAAAGAAAAAATCAAAATCAAAATAGCAAACAAATAGAAAATTGAGAGCTAAACTGAGGCTCAAAGTTAATCCAAGTCAAAATCAATACAAACTTCAAAACCAATTAAATGTCAATCTAAATTTCTTATCATCTGCATGTAGGAAGAAATTAAGCTTATTTAACAGAATAAGAGGCGGAAATGAGAATACTCATATGAGTACACTTTACTTGCAAAGTTAATTAACTGCGAATTTGCTGCAACCATATAACAACTCCAATTTACTCACAAACTTCAGAAATTCAAACAACAAATCATCAAAAATTACTAAAATTAAACCTCCCACAGGCTGACGGCATTCCACCAAATCCGAGTGCGGTATAAGCAACTCTTACTCGTGTTGCTCCTGCTAACAAAAGAAGCAAAATCATTAGAATTGACACATGTACACAAATAATTCACCAAAACCAAAAAAGAAAAACTTATGCACACTTGTCAAATTGTAATTATACGTGAGAAAGAATGACTCGTGACATATAAAAAAAAAAAGCATTTTCCTCATTATGATCCCTAACTGGAAGTAAATGTTTGAAAATTGGGGCACTCCATTTTTCTGTTCACCATTTATAATTTTTTATGTTGCAGAATCTGATCATAGCTGGTTCAGATACCACAGCAATCAGCTTGAAGTGGATCATCTCTTTATTATTAAACAATAGGCATGTTTTGAAGCACGCACAAGAAGAGATAAACCTAATAGTTGGCACAGAGAGATGGGTTGAAGACACTGATATCGAAAACCTAACTTACCTACAAGCCATTGTCAAGGAAACCCTACGTCTATATCCTCCAGGTCCACTCTCAGTCCCACATGAAGCAATGGAAGACTGCCAAGTTTGTGGCTTTCACATTCCAAAGGGCACACGTTTATTTGTCAATTTGTGGAAATTGCACAGAGACCCAACTATGTGGTCAGACCCTGAAATGTTTTACCCAGATAGGTTTCTTACAACCCAAGCAAGCATTGATGTCTCTGGTAACCATTTTGAGTTCATTCCATTTGGGTCTGGAAGAAGATCTTGTCCAGGTCTCACATTCGCAATGCAAGTTATCCACTTGACTCTTGGTAGATTGATTCAAGGATTTGAATTGGCTACTCCATTGGACATGCCTGTGGACATGACTGAAGGACTAGGCGTTACTTTGCCAAAGGCAACTTCACTTGAAGTTGTGCTAACTCCACGCTTGCCCATTGAATTCTATGAAAGATAGGCATTGGGTTGTGATTATATGCCATGTAATTGTAGACTCTTAATGTTGTATCTGTTTGCGAATGATATTTGTATCTTATCATGTGAGAACCGTCAATAAAGCTCTTTTGTTAAAGGTAGTAATTTGGTAGTATTTGAGATGAAGAAAATAAAAATTAGTGTTTTGATCCTAATTTTTTTTTCCTTATCTTTTATATTGACACACCCCGACCGAAGTTGAGGTGTGTTGGCCATCACGTGAGAGTGACGTAGCCAAGAGTGCAAAAGAAGTAATTAAGAATGTGAACAAATAAAAATCAAATTAAAACTTAGTCCCTGATAGCACTAATCTTTCCAAGCGCACTCTTATATTTAGGCACTTTTAGGTTTAAATTTACTCACATTTTGCACATCACTACACTTTATGGCTTCGTCACCTTTCAGGTATCGGCCAGCACAGCTTGATTCGGAGTCCTAGTGGATATTCCAATGTTTGGCACGCATACGAATTCTCTTCCCATACTTTAGAAGAATTTGTAACAAAAAGGTTTTGCCACACAAATAAATGTTTGGGAGGTCTTGTATAAACAATCCAGAACAAATACAATCTCATCATTTTAACCCAACTCATTAGGGCCGATAACAAATTATTAATAAGATCTTTATGTACATTGAAATTCAGTGCTTGACCCAACAAGATGCAGAGCTTGCAGAATCTGTACAAATGCACGTCTAAAGAAATAAAGGTAATTTTGCTCAATTTTTCTTTATCACGTGTTTTTTTTTTTTTTTTTTTTTTTTTTTTTTTGAACAAATCGATATTATCTACACTAAGGGGAGGGGGTGTCGCCTTTGGCGAGAGTTGAACTTAAGACCTCTCATTAATCAGTGAGGGAGAATACCACTCGATCGTAGTACTAGTGGCTCTTTATCACGTGTTAGATAGGCTGGCAAAGTATCTCCTTGTCGACGTTGTCGTAGGTCCATATACCACAAATTTCCATCCCCAACGGCAAAACGTCGAGTACTTAATTATATTCGTAAATCGATCCAAGCCCAAACTTTACCTTTCCACTAGAAAATGGAGTTATGGAAGTATCCACACATATCCAAAGAGATCCCATGGATTTTTTTATGTATGTATAAAGGCCCGTTTGGTATCTTACTTGATAACAGAAATCAGAATTTTGATTTTTTTTTCTAAAACTCATGTTTTGATTTAAAATTTGTAAATCCAAAATCTTGTTTGGTATGCAACTTCTACTGCTCAAACTAATCAAAATTTCTACCTTGCTCTTCCCAAAATAATAATAATAATAATAATAACAAAACAAAACGCGAACACCCAGATGAACACCCAGGTCAAGGCTAAGGGTCTTCTTTTTGCCCTTAGAAAGAGTGTGTCTAAGATCATGGTGGAAGAGATTTCAAGTTGGTCATTCAGGCTATGCAGGGAGCGAGCTCGATGCCGTGGAATCTGAAGCATATCATAGAAGATATTAAATGGACGGCGCCCAAATTTAGCATTATCTCCTAGAACCATATCTTCAAAGAGGCAAACTTTGTTGATGATGCCTATGCTCTTAGGGTCTTCTGATTACTGGTTGTCATATTTTGGAGTATTGTGCTCCTCCTTTTGTTTTAGATGCTTCGGTTTAATTCTGTAGGGAACAATTAAATCAGGGTTCTCTTTAATATATTGTTTTCTTTGGCTTCAAAAAAAAATAATAAATAAATAAAAAAACCCAGATGAACTCATTGTTATCATCTATCTCTCACTCTATATAAATAATCTATACATATGAGAATTTTCAAATGTGCAGAAATGCACCAAAAAATTAGACTGAATTTCTAAAGACTGCACCAAAAAAATTAGATGAAGAGACTTGAAAGTGACTAAATGTGCAATACATATGAGAGAATTTTCAAATAACTCCTTGGAAAGGTGTCATTTTGAAAGTCTCTTGTTTAGTGTCTTCTAGTACATTTGTACTTTTGTAGTAATAAAATTTGTAGTGTAGTACTTCATTGGTAGCCTTCTTGTTGTGTATTTTTAATAACCGAGTCAAAGTTCCTCATTCAAACTTAAAGTCCAGACCTTCATTTGGTGACTTGGATTGTTTTATTTGTCTTGAAAAAGGAAGAAGAAAGGATTGTTCAAGTCCGGTTTCATAGAATCTCATCCTTCTACTCGAGAGATTTTTTGGCCACAATACGTTGGATTGGCGTCCAATTTAATGAGCTATACCTATACCCACATTTATAAGTTCGCCAACAGAGGACAAGACATATAATCCATTTTAGTTGTTTGTTTCATGTCACAAGTGAAATATAAGAATGCAAAAATCTCCATCTTTTACCCTATAATACCTATAAATTGTTCACAATTATCATTTCCTTCATCTTGCTGGTTCAGGAACCATATCAATCAGATTAACATGGACACTCGCTTTACTATTAAACCATAAGCATGTTTTGAAGCGTGCCCAAGAAGAGATAGACTACAACGTCTGCAAGGAGACATGGGTTGAAGATACTGATATATATATATATATATATATATATCAAAAACTTGGTTTACCTCCAAGCCATAGTCAAACAAACACTTCGCCTTCATCCCTCATCACCACTCTCAATTCCGCACGAAGCAGATGAAGTCTGCAATGTCTGCGACTTTCACATTCCAAAGGGCACACAATTGCTTGTGAATTTGTGGAAATTGCGTAGAGACCAAGTGTGTGGTAAGACCCTGATGTGTTTTGTCCAGATAGGTTTCTTACAACCCAAGCAAGAATTGATGTTTCTGGTCAGCATTTCGAGTTTATTCCATTTTGGTCTTGAAGACGGTCATGTCCAGGTTTCACTTTTGCTAGCAAGTTATGCACTTGACAGTTGGAAGATTGCTTCAAGGGTTTGAATTGGCAGCACCATTAAACTTTCCGGCGGACATGACTGAACGAATGAGCACTATTTTGAATTCTATGAACATGGATAGGTTGCGAATTGTGATGGCACCCGCATATGGTGTTGGAAAAATTAGGGGCCTAATCGCTATATTAAATCATATATAAAATAAAAAAAATAGTTCATGCAATTATATATCAAAGTAATGCATGCACAAATAATCAATGTTAAATGAACATGACATAATGGATTAAAAAAACCTAGAAATAATGTCGAGACAAGTGTTGGACACTCTGTCTTCAAGACAAGTTTATGCCCCACTACGGTGCTCATGGTTGATCGACACTTATCTTCCAAGATACAACGACCACGTCCTTGTAATAGTAGCACTCCAAATCACAAGCCTCCAATGAACCACGGTTGTGTTGAATACTCTCTCATATGATTCAATGAGACACTCTAATATTTAATGCATTATATGTGTGTATGATGAATAGTTGTTTAATGATTATTGGGGGCTTCCCTAGCTATTTATAAAATTTGAGAAATCTCTTTGGAAAGCTTGTGACTCTTCATGAAGAGTTAAAAGTTGCAACTCTTGATTTGAATAAATACATCTTTCTACCAAAAGGCTCCACTACTAATGTCCATTCAATTAATAAATTTAATATTATAATAATAATTTATATTTTCCAACATATGGTACGTAATCGCGGACATCTCATGCAACGACACAATCCCATTTGATGTCAAAATTCCAAATCTTGCATTACAATATATATAAAGTGATATGCTACAGTCTATTAGTGTTCATATTCATTTATAAATAGAAGATCTTAAATACAAATTCAATACGTGCTCTAGTCCAAATCCGCCACCTTTTAGTGTAATATATATTGTTTGTATAGAAAAATAATAATAAAGTGATACCCAGCAAAAGTCATGCATCAAAAAGGAGAAGTGGTAAAACAAATTATAATGGGTTTAAATAGGTTGCTTCTTCGCCACTTAGTACTACGGTATAGTGGTATTCATCTTTACTTGTATGTGAGAGGTCTTAGGTTCAATTATCGCCAAAGGCAAATTTGAACCACATCATTGCTAGTCCATTGTGAGACAAAGCCTACCATCTCCCTTTAATATACATATTATCGTTTGTTAAAAAAAATGGTTGCTTCTCCATGAATTAACCCTTAATCATACACAAATATAAAAGTTTTAAGAAATCTTCCATGGAAAAATTGGGTGCCGTTTTTAAAAATATGAGAAGTTATTTTCCAACTGTTCGACGAGTTTCTCTATGGGCACTGGGCAACGTAGTTGTTAGATTTATGTCTTTGTATGCGTTTCTTTGGGCATCTATCAATTAGCCCACTCAATATGAGTTGGCATGCTCACTCAAAAGCTGTTGATATCAGACAATATGCAAACTATTGAAATCAGTCGACATGCTTGTTTGGAAACTATTGGCATATATCGTTAGAAGTGCAATATGACTTAGCAAATGACCTCAGACCTACTCAAGCACAATGACATGTCAATTTGCATGTTATTCTGTTCAAAAAAATTTGCGAGTTGGACTTGCTATATTCTTACTAACCCCTTAAATAATATTTCTTGGATCCATTACTGATTCTAACAACTCCAAAGTTTATTGGGGAAAAAACAAACTTCTGCTGAATTTTCAACCCACGCTGATTGAAAATGTCCATATAGTCAAATCAAATATCTTGCGTAGTAGATGAGTACTAGAAACTTTAGTCAATACAAAAACATTTGATTGCTTAATTAGTGGGGCCAACAATAGACTTGTATCATTTTAACTTGTGTGATGATGATAACACGATTTCCCCATCTACAAACCATGAATAAATTGAAAGTTCAACTTTTATGCACAATATATTTTGAGCACTAATTGTCACCATAGCCAGCAGCGGCACATTATGGATTTTCCTTCTCATCTTCTAGCAATTGTAGGGATTTTACTCCTTGTTCTGTATCTATGGAGTGTAAAAATCCAAAGTCACAAAACCAAGGGCATGTTAGCCCCACAACCATCAGGTGCCCTTCCAATCATAGGACACCTCCACAAACTTGGACGCAAAAACCCACTTTGCAGAACCCTAGCATCCATGGCTGACAAGTACGGTCCAATCTTCACCATACGGCTTGGCAAGCAACCTGCACTTGTGATCAGCAACTATGATGCAGTCAAGGAATGCTTCACCAAAAACGACATCGCTTTCGCAACGAGATCAAAGTCGGCACAAGGAAGGTACCTTGGTTACAATTATGCAGCTTTAGGTTTCTCACTATACGGCACGTATTGGCGTAACATGAGAAAAATGGTCATCGTTGAGTTGCTCTCTAGCCGCAGGCTTCAGACACTAAAACATGTCCAAATCGCTGAGGTTGATTCTTTTATCAAAGGGTTGTACAAAATTTGCAAAATCGAAGGGGAAAATGGTCAAAGCAAGGTGGTGATTAGCGAGTGGATTGAGCACCTGACTTTGAATGTAATTACTCAAATGATTGCTGGGAAGAGATATTTTGATTGGGGTAAAGTGGGAAATGACTCAGATAATGAGGGAGAAAATAAGAGGATTCGGGAAATGGTGAAGGAGTTTATGTGTGTGGCTGGGAAACCAGTTGTTTCTGATGTAATTGGGTTTCCGGATTGGATTGATCTAATGGGGCAAGTGAAGAATATGAAGCGTATCGGGAAGGAATTTGATTCTCTAATGGCAAGTTGGATTGAAGAACATAAGAATGCAAGGAAGGAAATTGACTCAAGGGACAAGCTTGACTTCATTGATGTCATGCTTTCTATGATTGAGGACAATACTGTGCTTGGTCATAGTCGTGAAACTGTCATCAAGGCAACATCGCAGGTATGTTCTTCCAATTGAGACTTTATCTCTAGATCTAGATCTCTTTAGCATACGTTGGTAAATTCATTAGAACATTACTCAGCTCTAACATGTAAGAAGTCATTTTCCCGTACCTACAACAAGTTAGTGTTTTTTCAGTAATTTTTTTATCCTTTTTTTAGTGACTGGTGTATAGTACTCTTGTCTAGTAAGTGTGAGTTAAGTTTGTCAAAAAAAAAAATGTGAGTTAAGCACAAATAGCAAGCAAGCTACTCATAACAAGCTTATTAAAAAAAGTCTCCACCCAATTTACTTTGGTAGGAGTATATTGTTTGGTTTCTTACATATAAATAATTACAGTCTGACACATATACAAAAGTAATTCACTAAAACTACAAAAAAAAAAAAACTTATGCACACTTGTTAAATTGTAATGATCTGTCGGAAAGAATGACTCGTGAGATATAAAGATCCAATCATTTTTCTTATTATGATCCCTAACTAGAAGTACATGCATGTTTGCAAACTGGAACACTCCGTTCTGTTGTTCACCACTTATAGTTTTTTATGTTGCAGAATCTGATCTTAGCAGGCTCAGAGACCACAGCGACCAGCTTGACGTGGATCCTCTCTTTATTATTAAACAACAGGCATGTTTTGAAGCATGCACAAGAAGAGATAAACCTACAAGTTGGCACAGAGAGATGGGTTGAAGACACTGATATCAAAGACCTAACTTACCTCCAAGCCATTGTCAAGGAAACCCTACGTCTATACCCTCCAGCCCCACTCTCAGTCCCACATGAGGCAATGGAAGATTGCCAAGTTTGTGGCTTTCACATTCCAAAGGGCACACGTTTATTTGCGAATTTGTGGAAATTGCATAGAGACCCATCTGTGTGGTCAGACCCTGAAGTGTTTTGCCCAGATAGGTTTCTTACAACCCAAGCAAGCACTGATGTCTCTGGTCAACATTTTGAGTTCATTCCATTTGGATCTGGAAGAAGATCTTGTCCAGGTCTCACATTCGCAATGCAAGTTATCCACTTGACTCTTGGTAGATTGATTCAAGGGTTTGAATTGGCCACTCCATTGGACATGCCTGTGGACATGGCTGAAGGACTAGGTATTACTATGCCAAAGGCAACTTCACTTGAAGTTGTGCTAACTCCACGCTTGCCCAGTCAATTCTATGAAAGATAGGCATTGGATTGTGATTGTATGCTATGTAATTGTAGACTCTTAACGTTGTGTCTGTTTGCGAGTGGTATTTATATCTTATCATGTGAAAACCGTCAATGAATATAGGTCCCATAGTAGGGTACGCGCAACTGCCTCTATAAAACTCTTTTGTTAATAGTAGTAATTTGGTATTATATGAGATGAAGAAAAAAATTAGTGTTTTGATCCTAATTTTTTCCCTTATTTTTTAAGGAAAACTAATGAAAATGACTTGAAAACTTTGAATTTTAACGATAAGGACAAAACAAAGGATAAAGTGAATAATACCATGATTAAGTTTTTAGTGTAAAAATGTGGTTTTTCGTTAAAGTGAACAGTACCATAAGTTTTTTGTTAAAATTCCCTATTTTTTATATGGCTGTAATGTAATGCATCACGAGTATAATTTATGAATATCACTTTTTTTTTAATTGTGAAAAGGGAATTTTCATTCATAATAATGGACAAATACATATTTGGAATAACAATGAAACACACTTCAAAAGTTTTGGCACACATACGAATTTCTCTTTCCATACTTTAGAAGAATTTGTAACAAAAAGGTTTTGGCACACAAATAAATGTTTGGAAGGTCTTATATAACAGAAAATCCAGAACAATGAACAATCTCATCATTTTAACATTGTAACCCAACTCACGAAATCAATCGATCTAGATATGAGCAGGTTGAAGAGAGCTCTAATAGGCCTTGGAGGACCAAGCCCATGTAACAATGAACAATCTCATCATTTTAACATTGTAACCGATACAGAGCTTGCATAATCTGTACAAATGCACATCTAAAGAAAATAAAGGTAATTTTGCTCAATTTTCTTCTATTACGTGTTAGATAAGCAAAGTATCTCCTTGTCGTAGGTCCATGTACCACAAATTTGCATACCCAACGGCAAAACGTCGAGTACTTATATTCGTAAATCGATCCAAGCCCAAATTTTACCTTTTCACTAAAAAATGGAGCTATGGAAGCATCCACACATATCCAAAGAGATCTCATGGATCTATGAAGGCTCGTTTGATAACTTACTTGAAAACACAATTCATAATTCTGATTTTTTTTCGTTCTAAAATTCATATTTTGATTTAAATTTTTTAAAGCCAAAATCTTGTTTGGTATGCACTTCTGCTGCTCAAACTAATAAAAAAAAACAAAAAACTAATCAAAATTTATACCTTGCTCTTAAAAAAAACGCGAACACCCAGGTCAATTGATGAACTCATTGTTATCATCTCTCTCTCTCTCTCTCTCTCTCTCTCTCTCTCTCTCTCTCTATATATATATATATATATATATATATATATATATATATATATATATATACCGTATATGTATGAGAGAATTTTCAAATGTGCAAAAAAATGCGCAAAAAAAATTAGACTAAACTTTTAAAGAATCCACCAAAAAAAACATAGATGAAGAGACTTGCAAGTGACTAAATGTGCAATACATATGACAGAATTTTCAAATGACTCATTAGAAAGTGTCATTTTGAAAGTCCCTTGTTTAGAGTCTTCTAATACATTTGTAATGTTGTAGTAATAAAGTTTGTAGTGTTTGAGTACTTTATTGGTAGTCTTCTTGTAGTGTATTTTTAGTTACTAAGTCAAAAAACCCTCATCCAAACATAAAGTTAAGTCCATACCTTCATTTGGTGACTTGGACTGGAGTCTTTGTCTTGGAAAAGGAAGAAGAAAGGATTATTCTAATCCAGTTCCATAGAATCTCATCCTTCTACCCGAGAGATTTTAGCCACAATGTGTTGGATACTTGGATTGTTGCCTAATTTAACGAGTTATACCCAAATTCATCAACAGAGGACAAGACATATAGTCCATTTTAGTTGTGTTTTTTTTTCATTTCACACAAGGGTATTATGAATCCCACATTGGTGGTAGAAAAACAAAAAGTAATAGTTTAAATATCTTAATCCCACTCTAATTAACACTGAGGCCTTTGTGATAAAACCTCACACCTGACGGATTGTGTAGGTGGTAATTACCAAGTTGAGGACAATTTCGGTGTTGTTAGAAGTGGGTCTTTGGCCCATCTCTCTGATAATTAGACATGGTATCAGAGCCAGGGAGCGGGCTCGTAATGTACTGCCATGTGATGGGTGGGTCCCTTGGCCCCCTGAGTGGATGGCGGGTCCCCCTAGCCCCGCACGTGGATGGTAGGTCATTTGCCCATCGCGCGATAATGGTGAGTCCTTTGACCCCGCGTGTAGGGTCTCACTCTAACTAACACCAAGATATTTTGTGATAAAACCCCACACCTGAAGGGTTGTGCGGGTGGTAATTACCAAGTTGGGGATAATATCGGTGTTGTTGGAAGTGAGCCTTTGGCCCGTTTCTTTGATAATTCGACACTATCTTTTACCCTATAATACCTACTCCAAATATAAGAATGCAAAAATCTCCATCTTTATAAATTTATAGGGTCATAGGAAAATTTCAACACTTTGTTAATTGTTCACAATTATCATCTCTTTCATTTTGCATAATCTAATGTTAGCTGGTTCAAAAACCATATCAATCAGCTTAACATGGACACTTTCTTTACTATTAAACCATAAGCATGGCAAATGGTCTTGTATCACAGTGGTGGAAAAAAGTTATACCATTGCATCTCTGCTTGGGTTCGAATCTCGTCGCCTCACTAATCTAACATCTAACCACTAAGTTATCGTTCTTTCCAAAAAAAAAAAAAAACCATAAGCATGTTTTGAAGAGTGCTCAAGAAGATAGAGACCACAAAGTCTGCAAATGGGTTGAAGATACTGATATAAAAAACTTGGTTTATCTCCAAGCCATAGTCAAAGAAACACTTCAACCTGTATCCCCCCAGCACCACTCTCAGTTGCGCACGAAGCAATTGAAGACGTCTGCGACTTTCACATTCCAAAGGGCACACAATGTTGAAATTTTTTAGATCGACGGGCCGGGGGCCCACTCTAACGACATCGATATTGTCCCCAACTTTACCATTTGCCCAATTCGTCAGGTGTGGGGTTTTATCACAAAAGACCTCGATATTATTTAAAGTGGGGTAATCCTATTTAAACCTATTGGTTTCCTTTATCCCCACCGATGTGGGACTTTAAGACTCCCCCTCACGTGTAACCTCATTTAGTGGTTCACACGTGGAGATCCACACATCGCAATTGAAACTCAGAGATCAGCTCCAATGGAGTCGAAACTTGTTTACTTTAACACTCTCTCTCCCTCACGTGTAACCCCATTTAGTGGTTCACACGTGGGGATCCACACATCGACATCTGAAACTATCATATCCTAGTCCACACAGCAAGATATTGTCCGCTTTGGGCCACGCCCTCACAGATTTGTTCTTGGGTTTCCACCCAAAACGCATCTTTTACTATAAGGAGGTGGCCATGTACATATAAGGCACATCACCTCCCCTCCTCTGGGCGATGTGGGATCTCACAATCCACCCCCTTTAGGGGCTCGACGCCCTCTTCGGCACACTTCCGACCGAGAAGTGACTCTAATACCAAATTGTCACATCCCAGTCTGCACAGCAAGATATTGTTCGCTTTGGGCCACGTCCTCACGGATTTGTTCTTGGGTTTCCACCCAAAACGCGTCTTACTATAGGGAGGTGGGCATGTACATATAAGGCACATCACCTCCCCTTCCCTGGGCGATGTGAGATCTCACAGAAACTCAGAGATCAGCTCTAATGGAGTCCAAACTTGTTTTCAATCTTTTTCAAGAAATGACTCTTAGAACTCAAAGGCCGACTATATGTTAAGAGTCCAAACTTGTTTCCAAGCCCACACTTCACTTCCTTGTGACAAGCCTTTGGCTTGCACGGCCTCCTCACGTGTAACCCTATTTAGTGATTCACACGTGAAGATCCACACATCGGCAATTGAAACTCAAAGATCGGCTCCAATGGAGTCCAAACTTGTTTTAAATCTTTTTCAAGAAATGACTCTTAGATCTCAGAGGCCGACTCTATGTTAAGAGTCCAAGCTTGTTGATCCACACATCGGCAATTGAAACTCAGAGATCGGCTCCAATAGAGTCCAAACTTGTTTTCAATCTTTTTCAAGAAATGACTCTTAGAACTCAGAGGCCGACTCTATGTTAAGAGTCCAAGCTTGTTTCCAAGCCCACATTTCATTGTGACAACCTTTGGCTTGCACGGGTCCATAACCGTAGGCTCTGATACCATGTTGAAATTTTTTAGATCAACAGGCCCGGGAGGCCCCACTGTCCCCAATTTTACCACCTGCCCAATCCGCCAGGTGTGGGGTTTTACCACAAAAGGCCTCTATATTAATTAGAGTGGGGTAATCCTATTTAAATCCATTGGTTTCCTTTATCCCCACCGATGTGGGACTTTAACACACAATTGCTTGTGAATTTGTGGAAATTGCATAGAGACACAAGTGTGTGGTTACATCCTGATGTGTTTTGTCCAGATAGGTTTCTTACAACCCAAGTAAGCATTGATGCTTCTGGTCAGCATTTCGATCGAGTTTATTCCATTTTGGTCTGGAAGACGATCATGTCCAGGTTTCAAATTTGCATTGCAAGATATGCACTCGACAGTTGGAAGATTGCTTCAAGGGTTTGAATTGGCAACACCATTAGACTTGCCGGTGGACATGACTGAATGAATGGGTGTAAAACTATTAAGACCTAGAGTTAATACTACAAAGGTTTCAGATCCATGCAATCGTAAGTACAATATTATGGTGCTGTGTTTATGTCTGGTTTGCACCTGAAGAAGCCATTGCAAGGGTTCAAGTTTCTCTAACACTCGATCTTCTGCTCAATGGAAAGCCTTACTTTCACTACTAGTAATGGGTCTAGAATTGTCACAAATGAAACTCGTACATTCCTTGAGCAGGGACCAAGTATATATATACATACTCACTCGTATAACTGCATCCATCCATTAAGGATAGCAGTTTCAGTAACTGCAAGTATCGTGCTTAACTTGCAATCATGGGTTGTTCCACGTTTCCATCACGTATTCCTTAAGATCCTACTTTAAAGGAGATATAATTAATCCAGTCATTAACTCTTAACTGAACTCTTATATCAGATAGGATAATTAACTTATTTAAAATTGGTAGAGTCCAAACTAAGTTCAAACATTCTCCCACTTTGGACTTTACTAATTAAATTCAATTACCACCATCTAACATCTAATCTAATTAACAAAATCAATCATTTGACCAACAAAAAAAAAATTACCACCAACTCATAATAAGGTTCAGTTCCTTAGTGATCACATGAGTTAATACATAATTAATCATTTCCTAACACATTTGTCATGATTGACTTGTAAAATCGAACTTCAGAAAATCTTGTACTTCCTTTTAGCACAAGCACTCTAAAATCACAATTTTCTTTGTCCATCACATAATGCTATACACATACATTCTGGAAAATGAGAGTTTTTATCATGCTCTCATTTATCAACCTTATTGGTACTCAGACCTAGTTTGGGAGTGAGGTGCTTAAAAAAAAAACACTCATGAAAAAAAGCTGTGAGGGTTTTAGGTGCTTGGTAAACTGAAAAAAAATGGCTTATTTTGGAAGCTGCTGTGAGAATAAGCTGAAATTAAAGGAAAAAGTTGAAGCTGCTATTTGCAGCTTTGGAAAACTGGCTTTTTTTCAAAGCACACGGAGTTACAGTGCTTCTTTAATGAAAATACCCACTATTAGACTGTTTTTTTTTTTCCAAAAGCACTTTTACAAAAAAGTTTACCAAACACTCTGCTGATTTATTTCACAGCCGATTATTCTCACAGCACAGCCGCTTATTCTCACATCAGTTTTTTTTCAAAGCACAGCAATACCAAACCAGCCCTCAGTCATTCGCTCCCTTGACATTTATAATACATGTTTGCATATATATATGTGTATATATATATATATATATATACGTGTGTGTGTGTGTGTGTATGTATATAAATGAGCCAAATACCTCAGACCAAAACCAGCATTCTTTGAATCAACATTACTGACATATGTTCATACATATTCATTTATAAAGAGAACTTAAACATGAAACAACAAACTGAAAGAGCTTGAAAAACATACTATCTTTTACGCCCACGTTTCCGCTGACTTAAGAGATTCAAGGATTTCCATTTTCGCCACATGTTCTTTGAAAACTCCCACTGCTAATGGCTTTGTAAGAGGATCAGTTATCATCAAGGTTTTATCAATATGTTCAATAGATACAACCCCAGCTCTTACATTATCTTTGACTGACAGATACTTTACATCCATTAATCGAGTGGCAGATGACCTTTTGTTGTTCTTGAAATACAACACTGCTGAATTGTTCTCACAGTAGATCAATAAAGGTCATTTGCCAGTCAAAGAATTTAGATAACATTAACAAGTATGTATATAAAGGTGCTGAGTTGTTCTTGGAATACAACACTGCTGAGTTGTTCTTGGAATACAACACTTAAGAATTTAGATAACATTAACAAGTATGTTAAGCAAAATCTTGAAAAAGTTAAAAAAAGGAGCATGGTTTAGTATTGTTGTGCTTTGAAAAAAAATTGCTTCTGATGTGTTGTGGGAATAAGCTCATTTTTGCTGCTTCACATTTTCAGCTTTTTTCACCCAAAACTGTGAAAATAAGCTGTTTTCAAGTGTTTACCAAACACCTTTTTGAGCTCAGCTTTTTTTGATACCCACTTTTTATAAAAGCACCTCAGTACCAAACCAGTACTCAAAAAAGATATAATGTTTTTCAGCAACATTCCTTGCTCCATAGCTTCAAAACATGCTATATATTCTGCTTGCATTGTAGATGTAGCTAGTGTCTTTTGCTTGGCACTTCTTCATGATACTGCTCCTCCTTCCAAGAAAAATATATAGCCACTAGTAGATCTCCGATCATCTAGACACCCTGCAAAATCAAAATCTGTATATCCAAAGGAACCTCATCACTTTCTTAGCTGCCACCCAATGTTGTTCACCAGGATTGGACTAAAATCTCCTCAACACACTAATTGAAAATGCTATATTAGGCCTAGTGCACACTTGAAAATACATTAAGCTCCCCACAAGTGATGCATAAGGTTTATTTTGCATGCTTTGCCTTTCTAAATTGTTCTTAGGGCATTGATCTTTGTTGAGTCTGTCACCCTTTCCCATTGGCACTTCACCTTTTGAGCAGCCTTGCATGTTAAATCTCTTCAAAACTTTGTCTATGAAAGACTTTTGTGACAGCCCCATAAGCTTTCTTTTCCTGTCTCTTGTTATCTCAATGCCCAAAACAAAAGATGCTTCCCTAAGTCTTTCATATTAAAAGTCTTGGTAAGCTGTTCCTTCGCTAGAATAACAATTCGCACCAGAGGACATGGAAAGAAGATCCATTCATCCAGCTAAAATATACGCTGGTAAAACACCGTTGACAACTTTGAGAGATGAGATAAAAACCTTATAGAAAAAGCAAGGAGACAACCGTAGCACAAGACTGGCTAGGGAGGACATCTCTCTAAATTAACGGAGAGAAATAGAAAACCCTATCTTATTCTTAAGCAACAACATCCGACCGGGAAAATAAAAACCTGAAATTGAAAAGGGAATAGCTCTGTGTGCATGTCCGGCTTGCAGCAACATTCCAACAATCAACTAAACCATAGGGCTATAGAATTCCAACAATCAACGCTGTGATATACTCCGGGGGTGATTACTTCAAGTTGCTTTGTTAAAACAAAAGTTTGATCCATAAAGAGGAAAACGAATGTTAGACGTTTTATCACTGATGGATCCCATTTGGTTCTACCTGGATATTTTCTCAGAAGAATCATATACCAACTTGCAAAACACAAAAACCCACAATCTATTTTCTAGCCAAAGGAATAAACTAGAAGCCTCCCCGCTCAAATCAAAGCGGCAATATTTCAAAGTTCCATCAACGCAAAGCCTCCAAAAGAACCAGATGAATTGAATCAGACCCAAACTGGAAAACTGTCAAAATGGTGGGTGTGGTGTGTTGGCGTTTAATGGCAATTTGGTAACAAATGTGTAGATAGAAATTCAGGTGAACTTAGATGGGCGGTAGTGTTAAAATAAAAAACAAAAAAAAAATACAAATCATATTCCACATTGAATTCATTTAAAGGTACTTGGAAAGATATTTGAATTTGTGCGCGACAATAACCATTCTACTCTAACCAATTTAGCTAAATTCAAATTGACAAATTGTTTGGGCCCAAAATATTGGTGTGGGCCGAGTTAGGAGTTATTCTCGGCCCGGCAGTATGTTTCTAGAATCATCGTGAATTTTAGTTATTATGGGCCGCTTGGTTAAGTTCGGTCGAGTCCTCGTATGAGGCAGATTGATGGGGTAAGTCGAATCCTAGTATAACAAGAAGTCTTAATAAGATGAGGATGCTGAGATTTGAGAGGTGAATGTGGCCGGATAAAGAGGTTGGTTCAAAGCCCTAATGGAGGCAGGATTGGTCGAGACCTGGTTGGATTAGGTTAAGGAATCCTAATCTGAGTATAGTTATGGTTCGGCCATGATAAGATTGGCTACTATAAATAAGACGGGGTTTCATCATTCTAAGGCTCTCCAACTCAACACACAAATTGCCTTGCGCAAACTCTCGCTCTACACGAAACCTCTGAACAACCTTGAGATTTTTATTTTCTTTTTCGTTGGCACATCTTCAGTTTGGATAAACAGCACTGTGAAGGCAACCGGCGAACACCTTCAGTTTGGATAAACAACACTGTTGTCGTAGAATCAGTTGACCACAGAGCACCTTCAGTTTGGATAAACAGCACTACGTCGAGGCCGACTAATTAATTATCCAAGTCTCGGTCGAGAAGGATTTTCGAATCCCTATTGGCAGAGGTCATCTCATTAGCCTTCTCGGCGAAGTGAGGTGTTACAGATTACTGGGCTCGGTGCATTGAACGTCGAGTTGTTTTATGATTGGATATTCACAAGTAAGTTTTAGAGTTCGGCATTCTGACGGCCGAACCACATTCACCATCAAGACATATATCTTTTTTGAGTAACTGTGTCCGTATAGTTTGGAGCCAGTTCGGCGTGCTTATACTCTTACAAATATAATCACCGTGACCGAACCCGGCGCCAACGATCCATGAACTTCGCCAGACTAGCAGCCTTGTCTTCAAGCTCTAGAACCCGAAGGCCGAGACGTGTTCCTTCCTTGGCTGTAGTCGCAAGATCAAGAAGTCAGCAGCGCGCTCAACGTAATATCAACAAATTTTACTCCCCGACCGAGCTCGGCCGTCGAGTTGGCACGCCCCCCACACAACCGAAGGACGTAGTTAGCTCATTAGTTACTCAGCTTGCACGCCACATAGGCTTTGTAGTTTTTAGGATCAACACAAACTCAAAATTTTCTTAAAAATTGAAGTTGTGCAATCAAAATTTAACTTTTATCGTCTTGCAAGTGATGCATACGATTTTTCTTTTCAATATAGTATAATTCAGAATCAGAATCTCGTTTGTAATCAAAATAAAAATAACTTTTATGGCATATTTAAGAAAGGTCAAGGATTTCATACTCAACCCCATAGCCTCCAAAAGGCAAGCCAATAACTTCAGGATCCAACCTAATTCTGCCTTCCCTAAAAACCTATATTCCATATGTGTCCCTTCCTTGTTGGTCCTCCAAATGGAAACAGCATAAATGCCACGTCGTATCGGACCAAATGCATGCCCAATCCCCCCTCAAAACGCTCACACTCTTTACCCCCAACACCACGCACAAAAAACACACAACATAAATTCTGTGTCTTTTTTTGCTCTGCCAGTTTCTCTTCTTTCTCTAGAAGGGGATCGATCGGGCGCGCGGCTGTGCCACCAGATTTACGATGGGGAGGAGGAGGAGCTCGCCGGTGAACGAGCTGTTTCAATGGGTGAGGAGGCAGTCAATCAAAGTCAAGGTTTGTCTGGGTAGCCTGCTGGCATTGTGTGCTTTGGTGGCACTGAGGTTTTGGGTGAAGAATCACAACTACTTTTTCATTGCCTCTGAAGTCGTGCATGTCGCCGGGATCGTCGTCCTCATTTACAAGCTCACTACTCAGAAGACTTGCTCGGGTATCCAAGCCCTTTCTATTGCTCAATTCTTCATAATTTGATTTTTTTATTTGGGATATTATTTGAGTTCTTGGGTTTTTATTGATTTGATTTGTCATGATTTCTGCTGGTTTGGAATCGGTTCGTTTTTTTTATCCAATTTTTAATATCACTAGAGTCACATGCCTCAAGCCCTATATTGGGAGAGTAACTTTAGCCGATTACCACACCTAAAATTTTATAAATAACTAATTTCTCCCTAACGTTAGATTTTAATATTTTTCATGCAATTTTCCATTCTTTTTTCTCGTGTGCAGTTGTCATGTGTTGTTCACGTGATCAAAGTGGATGGAAAATTCGATGAAATTTTTCAAAATATAGTGTCAAGGGAAAATTGGCTATTTATAAAAGTTCAAATGAGTAATTGACTAAAATTAAAGTTCAATGGGGAAATTGGATAACTATAAAAGTTCATAGGGTAATTGGCTAAAATTAAAGTTTATTTAGGAAATTGACAGCTCTATGCAAGTTCATGGAGCAAATCGACAAATATGTCAATAAATTATCTTTGTAAATTATAAAATTATTAGGATGATGTTATTGGCACTTCAGATATACCATCATGCACTCTTTTCTATACAAATATTCCCTATGTTTAATAAATTTGGAGTATCAATCTCATTCATTATTGTGGTAAATAAATCGAAAGTAAGTACGGCTCATGATTCTGCAGTACAATTATTCAATTGATTAATCTGACCTCTAATTTGATCCGGTAGTTCGAGTTTAATCTTACCACTCATTTGATCAGGTGGTTAAATTCGAGTTTAATCTGACCTATCATTTATCAGGTAGTTAAATGAGTTAACATTCTAAGTAATCGTTTCAGAGTAATACATTTGCTAATTATCAGCTTTAGTGCATATATATTTTCAATGTGCCAAGTTTTTTGGCTAATCAGTTGGTATCTATTACATTCTCAGGTCTTTCCCTGAAGACTCAGGAACTCACAGCTCTCTTCCTAGCAGTAAGATTATTTTGCAGTACCATGATGGAGGGCGACATTCACACTGTGCTCGATTTTTCTACGCTCGTTTCAACAGTGTGGGTTATATACATGATACAGTTTAAATTGAAGTCAACCTACATCAAGGAACTGGACAATTTTCGCTTATATTATGTGGTAAATCTTTAATCTGCTGCTGTTTTTTATTGTTATTAGTATCCAATTTATATTAATCTCCCTTTGTCTTAAGTGTTTGTGTATATATATCGGCCAGTATAGTTTGAAGAGAAAATGCATATATGTATACATGTGCGTACCTTACATTTCATATGTTGATTCATCAATATCATATGCTTTGTATATGTAGGAATTATTTGATGACAATATTAAAACACTGGTGCTATTAACAAATATGCCATCCTCTTTAGCGCTTCTTAGAGATTAAAATTTTCGAGTGAGACTAAATTGGAGACGTAAAATTGCTTATTATTTGTACTTTCTTTTCCCTACTATGCATCTCCATAGCATGATTTGCCATTGCCCCATGCAATAAAACCAAATGGCGTCTCCTTACAAACCGCACATAGGAAAAGAAAATTAGGCTTCTGATTTGAGAAGATTTGAAGCTGCTTCCATGTGCATGAGTTGCTTTAACTCTGGCCACCTCAATCCACTGTTCATAGTTCATACCCCTTACTGACAATGTGCAATGATCTTGAATGTACGTATTTGCTCTGCTTCAACTTTGAAGCAATGAAGTTGGAGTTTACATTGCTACTTTATAAAAGGTGCAAGATTATTATACTTGTTTTTTACCACAAAAACCGCAACTTAATTTCATTTGAATTGCAGGTGGTGCCTGCTGCTGTCCTTGGCGTGCTTGTCCACCCGTATACACTATATAACCGCATCAGTCGAATCCTTTGGGCATTTAGTGCATACATGGAAGCCGTTTCAGTACTGCCTCAACTCCGTTTGATGCAGAATGCGAAGGTTGCGATTACATCAGATTAAAGCTCTTGAACCACTCATTTACCAGATCAATTGATCTTTGTTTTCTTCTGATGATGATTTGCTTTCAGATGATCGAACCATTTACCTCGCATTACGTATTTGCATTGGGCATTTCAAGGTTCTTGGCGTGTGCTCATTGGATTATTCAGGTTAGGCATGACTTCTTGCAGATCTACGAGACTAGAGGGAGATATATACTTGTACATACATAACGACGTGTATCGGAATAATGCAATACTTTGCCATTCTCTTGCAGATCTACGAGACTAGAGGAGGATATATATTTTTAGTCGGGAGCGGGTATTTCTGGATTTTGGCAGTTTTCCTCTGTGAGATGGTCCAAACATTCATCTTAGCTGACTTTTGTTACTACTACATAAAGAGGTAAGTCGCGAAGAAGAAAAATCTCGTATTCAACCCCTTCTCTTACATTCAGCCCCTCGCTTAATATGATCGTTTTTGTTAGCGGGAGCTTGTATACAATGCGTTACCAACCCCGACTCCGATGTTCGCATAACCCTTCGAACACTTATTGTGTGTTTCGCAGTAAAATGGAAGGGCAGCTGGTAATGAGGATGCCTCCGGTCTAGGATTACAACCGCCATCAGTTTTCGGATGACTATACAAACATCATGTGACATGAGGAAGCAAACGAGGAAACCAAGCTATGTAATGGCCTCTTTTCTTTTTTTTCGTTATTTATGCTTTTGGGTGTAGTAAGACATGGTTAGTACAAAACAAAAGAAAAGGAAAACCGAAAGACCAGAGTTGTTGTGGTTTATATATTTTTTTTCACTCATCATATGTACAGATGAATTTTGTTGTGGTCAGTCGCATACATGCATTGATTATTTATGAGATGTGAATCTCACACCATTAGTAGTCATACATCACACTTGCCTGTTGGCGATGGATGTAGCTACGTCAGCTCCACAAGTAGATACCTATGAATTCAGCTATAGTCCGAAAACCGTCTCCAACCGAAGGTTAGGCCAAAGGGCCTATGGGCCCTACCGGGCCAAAATCAGCCAATCAGGCCAGCGGGCTGGCCATCTCCAGCCAGCCCACTTTTTTTTTTTACGCTTTTTTTTTTTTTTTAATTTCTAATTTTTTTCCTACACTATTTCTCACATATTTTCACCATTTCATACTATCCTACCTTATTTTATTTCAATTCTTCACATTCCATACTATAACCCTTTGGCCCTTTGGCCCTGAAATATGGTCCCTTGGTTGGAGATGGTAAGAAATATGATTATGCACTGTTTATTAAAATATTAATTTTTTAGAAGACCAGAGGGCTAAAACAAGTTCAATGGCTCTCATTTAGTTGGAGATGGCCTAAGCTTAATTGCTCACGCACAATTGACTGGACGATATGTAAGTCTCACATGCATTAGTGTTTAGAAATTACTCACATGCGTGTTGCTGGAAATAATTACTAACATTTATCTGACTATTTATGAGATGTGCGCCTGTAATGCGTCGATGATAAGAAATTGCTCAAATCCAACATGCATAAACAGTCAAACATTACTTAAGCGCATTTATGTGGCACTATTCAAACACCTTGCCGACACCCATGTGTCTATAAAAAGTCTTAATTTTATGAAAGTCTCCTAAATTGGCCCACGGTGACTTATGACTCCCCAAAAACGACACATGGCAACCAACCATCGTACGTTAGAAAGGCCAATTCCTCCCCTACGACACCAAAAAAAAAAAACCGAGCCAAATTTCTGCCCCCACCGCTTCCATAAAACAATATCACGGCAACGCAGATCTAAATGATCATATTGGATCCTTGAGAACGAGAAATTTTTAATTGTGATAGAAATACGGATGGTACATCACGTATTTTTTTGCAAGTAGTGGAAAGTTTTAATGTTTAAGTTATTAACATTTTAACACACATAACTCACTATTTCTATAAGAACACGTGATGTAACACCTCGTGTGATGGTCACATTGAAAAATCTCTGTTGGGAACCATATGAAGCGTCGGTTATACGCATTTCAAACCTGGTGTATGCGCTACACACCTTGTCTTCTCCTTTTAGAAACAAACTCATCTTCCCGAGACGCCGCCGCGTGTCCAATGCCTTACGTAGACAACCGACTCCAACCACTCCTCTTCCACCGCGTGTCGGCATCACCGTACATGAACCACCTCACACATCAACATCATTTTCCGTAAAAGGGGCACCAAATTGACGTTGTTGAGCTGTGACGCGCCACGTTTCGACCTTTGCTTCATGGGACAAGGCCCCAGACTGATACCCGACTACGACACGTGTCGACAAAGTACATTGCCACGCAGACTTTGCTTTCCTGGAATACCTGGACTGAAAAGGACGGTTGAGATTCGCGGGTGACAGGCTGACTGATTTTACGGAGCTCTCCGCCTATCCGCTGTTAATTTCACGGGAGCCAGGCGCGTACGCGTGTCAGTCGCCAAGCTCTTCATGCAAGTTTGCCACGTGGCGCGCGCTGCGACCCTACGAGCGTGCGCCGTACTTCTCATTTCACTTGAGAAGAGATTGGTTCCCGCTAAATTAACGTATTAACAGGCAAAACATGATTAGTTTTAGCGCTAAATCAGGATTAGTAGCTAATCCTTTTTGCTAAATATATTCAAAATATCCTACGTGTCCACCCACCGTCCCTGTCTGCTTCTGATTTTCTGCCACGTACAGCTCTCAATCGCTTCGGTCCCCGGCTATTTCCCCGCTTTCCCCCTCTCTCTCAGAAATTCTGAACCTAAAAAACGATTTTCAGAGCAAACAAAAAAAATGGACTTGAAGCTTGAAGCTTTTTAAAATTTTGAGTTCTGCAAAAATGGGAGAGGTATCCAAATCGGGATTGAAAGAGGAGGAGATTGAGCTGGATTTGGGGCTGTCGATCGGCGGCAGCTTTCGAAGGCCGGAGAACTCGAAGCTGGCCAACGGGTACGATGTAGCTCCGAGAGAGAACGAGCACCAAACGCTGCCGTCCCAACCGCACGCACCTTCTCCGTCGCCGATGGAACCGTCGGAGCCGGAGAGCGCTCGTCTGGATCCGCAGACGAAGCGGGAGATGCAGGCGTTGAGAAGGCAGGAAGCGAAGAGGAAGCGGGAGGAGAAGAAAATCCGGGGACTGAACGGTTCCCAAGCGGAAGAGCAGCCTGGGGTGAAGAAAGAGAGAACGGAGACGAATGTGAATGTGATCAATCTGAATTTGAGCAACGGACAAAGGGAGCTGCGCTACCCGGTTCAGTACCCGTACCCGCCGGTCCATTTTGTTCCGTACACGAATCCTTGCGTGATGCCGTGCTGGGGCCCAAGCGGCGGCGGGGGTTTCCGGCATTTTCAGGCGCATAAGCCGAAGTTGAATAACGGGTGTGAGAAGGAGCAGAATGGTGGATCGGGTAAAACGGCATCGGTAAATGGTGGGTCGGGTAAAACGGCGTCGGTAAATGGTGGGTCGGGTAAGAAACCGGCGTGGACAAATGTTTCACCAGTGTGTAGTTCCTCCACCGTGTCAGATAATCAAAGCGCAGCTTCTCATGAAGGTATGCTAAAATGTTTTTAACTCGGTAAATGATTTACGCACTCTTTTTGTTTATGCGTTTATTGTATTCATCCAAACGCCAGAAATAAATGGTTTAACTCGGGAAATGATTCTGACTATTTGGTTTTTGAAATTTCTTAGGTGGTGGAAGCAGTGAGAGCAGAAGCCATTCAGGCCAGAGCATACAAGAAAACATAGAGCCGGTTTCAAATTCCTTGGAATCCAATCCCAAAGGGAATGAACAAAAACTGAAGCCAAAAACACAACCCAAATCAGAAAACGCGGAACCGGCTCCAATCCCAAAACCCAAGTCACCGAAACAAGAATCTTCTCCTCCATTTCCTCCACTGAAGGAAGTTGCCAAACCGGACCCAATTTCCAAGCCTCCGAAACCCCCGATGAGCAAAAATGGCAGCAATGCGGTTTCCCTTCCCCAAATGCCTTACGTCTCGACGACCGGGACCGGCCCGAACGGGAAAACGGTTCATGGGTTGTTGTACAGATACACGAAATCTGAGATCACCATCGTGTGCGTCTGCCATGGAACCGCATTCTCGCCGGCTGAATTCGTGCAGCATGCCGGAGGCACCGATGTTTCCCAGCCGCTGAGGCACATCACTGTGATCCCATCTGCTTTTGGATGATGAGCCGAGCTGAAAGATGATCGAGTTAACTACTTGACCCTTTTCATTTCTTCTCATTTGCTAGCTAGTTTTCTCTTATTTTAATCTTGGCTGATGAGAATTGCTGGTATTAATGGGACTGGCAGGCTTACATTTTTTGCATTCGTCGTGTGTAAAGCTGCTAATCTAACTGTGATTAACGTACAGTTAACCTTTTTAGATCAGAAATTCCTGTACATGTAGTACTGGTTTGGTACTGTGATGTCTTTATAAAAAGTGGATATAAAAAAAAGCCGAACTCAAAAGATGTTTGGTAAACACTTAAAAATAGCTTATTTTCACAGTTTTATGTGAAAAAAAGAAGCTAAAAACGTGAAGCAGCAAAAATGAGCTTATTCTCACAGCACAGCAGAAACAATTTTTTTTCAAAGCACAGCAATGCCAAACCAGCCCGTAT
Source organism: Malus fusca (assembly GCA_035220775.1). Taxonomy (NCBI): domain Eukaryota; kingdom Viridiplantae; phylum Streptophyta; class Magnoliopsida; order Rosales; family Rosaceae; genus Malus; species Malus fusca. The sequence goes on from CM069063.1 coordinate 29,414,344, forward strand.
GCTCCTTGTTTTTTACTTTTTCAAGATTTTGCTTAACATACTTGTTAATGTTATCTAAATTCTTAACATTTTACTTACTGCGCTTTAATTAAATCTTTGAAAACAACTATGAATAGTTTTTTTGTTATTAGCGTGTACTCTTTCTTTTACATTTCTTCTACAACTCTTATACTATTATACTTCCTTTTTCTTCCCTTTTTAACTACTTTCCTTGTTCGTCAAGCACAAACAATAATAAATAGCTTCCTATTTTTTGGGCATTGCCCGCCGCTTAATCGAAAGAACTCACAATCTTAGAGTTATAGTTATAAAATTAACAGTTAGATTCAGTAGTTCCAATGGAGCTTTTGAAGTTGAACATTTTTCATCCCATCATCAAGTGTCCCAATGGAGCATTTGAAGTTGTAAAGTGTGTAGATGGAGCTTGTAAAAATTGCGAGAGTCCGAGTCTGATTCCTTTGTATATGTTTATGAGCAATATATTGTTGGGAAGGGAATCAGCAGGAAGATACTTGAGTATGGAGATGTCGCTGAAGAATGTCACGGTGGCAGAGTTCAGTGGTTGTCCCTGGGTACTTAACTGGGAAGGACAACAATTTAAGGAAGAAATTCACTCGAAGGTTTTTCTTGGCATCGCAGGAGGTTGGCTACTTTGTTTTGTGGGAAAAAAAATCGTTCTTTTAAGGTTAAGCTCTTCGTGTTTGGGTGTATGGTATGTACGAGTGGAAGAATACGATATGTAGTGTTCATATTTTTTGTGCGCGGTATTTGAGTTGAGAGTATTCGCATCACGTTTCGATCTCAAGATACGTGTAAAATCGATACGTGATGATAAACAGAAACGATACAATAATATAAATATGCTAGATTTTGGTCTTCAATAAAATACAATCTGAACGGAGTATCTCTACAAATGTACACAAAGTATCTAATATACAGTATCCGTTGGCTCTCAAAATGAAAAACAGGGAAAACCTAGCCACTCCAGATACTCAACCCCGGGACAGCCGTACTTGAAGTTCCTCATATCAAATGATACCTGTTAACATATAAAGTTGGTATTGCACCGTGGAAATGGTGCACGACAACTTAAAATTCAGATAAGTTGCAAAACTCGTATGAGTAGTAAGTAGATGAATTATAGTTCGTAATAAGCTACGGTTCACTATCCACACTATACTATAAAGCCAAAAATACTAATTTCCATCATCTGTTCACAACCACCAGTTGTCCATCAATGTTACCTCATCCTCAGTTGCTTTCAAGTACGGTTACACGTGTCACTCTCCTAGATTAACTATCCTCATTTTCATACATTTAAATAAGCTATAAGGCTAATGTACAGTTGGGCCGAAGTCTATGCTTCGTAGTGTCAAAACCTCTCATGGAACTAAATGCGAAGAAAATATAGAGTCGTAGAATCACTCAATGCAACTCACTAAACATGTATTCGTAGGATTCCCGAATTACTCAGGGAGTAGGATGGAAAGTAGTCACATAGTTCTAGACTCACTCAATGGAACCAGCAAGAAATATTTTGACGGGTTCCAAACCAACTCAATGAAACTGATTAGTAAATAAGATTTCAGACCAACTCAATGGAATTCATAGGATGTAACTAAACCAACTCAATGGAACCTAATAGGAAGTAGGATTCCAAATCAACTCAATGAAATCCAACTAGGCAGTGATCACCAATCGTGGATTTATTAAATATAATGAACTCTGAAATACACATGATCACACATTACAGATTAACCAAGCAGAACCACAAGCATAACATGACGCCCGGTTAGACTTATCGCACCATTCCATCTTCGAGCATGATATAAAGTTAGACATGTCATATCTCTCGTTATGTAAGGCTTTGAAATTCCAAATAGTTCGATGGAGGTGGCTGAATCCAACTGTAGAATTGAAGAGGTTCACAAGACGTTGCGTGGCTCACTTCTAAGAAGCCCTTGTGTAATATTCTCATGCCTCTAAATCTTTTCATATATGTGCACGAAAAAGCTAAATGAAATTCTTATTGGCATTTAAAAATATTCATCTCTAGTGAAATAAATATGGGAGACAAGAGCGACGATAATCTTTTATAGTGCTAATAACATTGTTTTCTTTGTTACTTAGTTCCGCATTCATGAGGTCTTGTATCATTGGTTGTAGGTTAAGCTTAACATGTGTAGCGTGCCAGAGAACTATGAACAACAAAGCGACTGCTCCTATAGCATCTGCCCCAGTCTCTAAATCACTAGTTTTCAGCACAAGCGTAAGAGAAACTGAGAATAATTTAGAGACCAGAAGGTTGAAAGGTGAAGACGGCTAATAGGTTAATCTATAAATAGATACGCGAAATCGGGATGAGCTAGCACCGTCTACATTTGCTATGGACGCACATTCTCACTTTCGTTTTCACTTTTCACCTTTTTTGAAAACTATAAATTAAAAACGAAATGCTTAACAAACAACTTCTAAACTTTCTCTATATGTTGGAGACATAATTGGGATCAATATATGTATGCAAATCCGACATGCGCTTTCCAAGAGTGAAATATTTGTTGAGTATGGTTTATAAAATTGCTTTTTTAGAGTGCTAATAATATTCTACAAATAAAAATTTAGATCTATCGCCTGAACAGTCAAGACAGGCTAGGCTACATGGTGTTGATGGAGGGCCCAAATAGAGATGATTGGGTGCCCCGGCTATTGATGTTTTTGGGCTCACACGATAGTGCGGTAGCAGCAAGAATGTTATGCGCACTCAAAGGTTTGCTGAGGGCACTCAACATACTTTTTTTTCAAAACAATAACTTTGGTTAGTTAACTTGTTCGTTGTTAGGAGAAAGAAGATTGGTGAGGATCGAAGTCGCTCCAGATTATATAGACATCGCTGTTTTTGTCATTACAATAAAACGTTATATGTGTTAAAATTTACACTTTAAACACTAACAATTTTCATCATAATATAATCAACCATGTGAAGAATGAAATAAATAAATGAATGAAAATAAACCTTATTGATCCATCGTGGAAATCTAATCATTACTTGTCAATCGATTCAAAGAGTTAGCCGATTGGTTGGCCAATCATAAAATTCCATCTTTGAAGGTCTCACTGCTCTGCTTATGACACGTTTATTTATCATGAATGAGTATGCAATAGACTCGTATCAACTTAATTTTTAACATGCAATAAAATTAGATACCCATGTATGAACAACTAGATATCATATCACTTAGGGACTAAACAACATATCATTTTGATTTATGACACCTTCAATTTCAAGGAAGTAACATGCCCTTATATATTCAAGTACCCTAAGTAAGGAATTAGTGAATGCTTAAAACAATAATCATTATCTAAATTACCTATTAACAAAAAGATTTTGTCATCCACAAGAGGATGAAGAGCAAATTGTTCGTCTATCACAAAATAAAATCATGACCAGTAGCCACTGTAATTTTGCACGAACTAAATTTTGTTTTCTTTTTCAAACCTCACCCAACATATCATCATACCATCTCTATTTTTTTTTTCAAAAACCCATATTCTCTCTCTCTCTCTCTCTCTCTCTCTCTCTCTCTCTCTCTCTCTCTCTTTATCTACCTCGGGCTCGCCGGACTGAACTTTCCGGTGGCCGGTTTCCGGCCAAACTTTGAACTCCTTGTTCTCCTTCGTTTCTCAACCATTTTCTTCGTATTTTATACCAAAATGAAGCCTCAAACATGTAGAATCACGATAGACTAGTTTAAGGCTCTAAAAATCAAGAAATCTCACCGGAAAATTTCCAAGAAATTCGGCCAAACTTGAACCACGTGATCCCGACGTCCAAATCCTTCAAACGAAGTACTCCGAGCCTCCTAGGAACCTCACTAAGCTCACTACAAGCTTAGAATTCCCTGAAAATCAACATTTTACGTTCGCATGAACAGTGACAAAAAATGGAGGTTCGGGTTTCACGTGATTCCAAAGGTTCCACTTCCTAAAACTAATACCAATCAACTTAAAATGACTTAAGGATGAAGATGCATACCTTGGTTGCCTCGATCCGTCGAGTTTTGGGGATTTTTGAGGGTGTCCGTACGTATGGGTGTGTAGAGAGAGAGAGAGAGAGTCGGGGTAGAGGAGAGAGAGAGACCACGGGATGGGGAGAGAGAGATGGAGGGTTTGTGATGACCAAACTCAATCCACACCATCCATTTTCTAATCCCTAACCAACAAACAATCCAACCTTTCAAAATTTTATCCAACTTAATTAATATATCCAATAGGTTAGGAAAAATATGAATATCTAAAACATATCACACACACACCTTAATAACGTCAAGGGTATTTCCGTCATTTCATACACTCGATATGAAAATCTCGGGACGGGCTGTGACACATCTAGTCATAATTAAGTTTTATTTTGTCCAATGAGGATTAGATTAAAAATTGCACTTAGGACTCCACCTTTGTTTTATTTTCTAATTTTTCTGTCCTCAAAATTTTTCTTCATTTGATTTTTCCACACTACTTGTCCTTGCATTGGACGTGGTCTAAAGGCCAAGCTAAGCTGTTTATTATTTTTTTTAAATAATATTGAATTAGTTAAATTGAAGGGGTATGGTACCTACACACCATTTTTTATTTCTCTCACACTCTTTTAATTTTCTTACTATCGGATCAGATTAATTGAAAAAGATCAAAGAACAAAAATTAATGAAAGGTGTATGAAAAGTAAAAATGTCAAATTAAAAACTTAAATTTGTACAAGAGAAATAAAATAATAATAAATTTCAATTTCCTTCTCTCATATATAAAGACCCAAAAACCCTTTTTCTCACTTCCTGTCTCCCACTCCCTCCTCCTGTACCAACGCTCTCGCGCCTCTTGGAGATCCGCTCAAAACCCTAGAAACCGCCAAACGCCGCCGAGAGGAGGTGAGAGAAGTCGCCGAGCTCTCCGCCTACCTTTTCTTCTTCTCTCACCTCACTTCCGCCGATCCGCGCTCAGGTAACTCTTTCTCTCTTCTCAAATCTCACACATTTCATTACGCTTTGCATATTTTCATGTGTGTTTTTGTTGATTTTCGCTCGCTTTAGATCTCCCTTTGTTTCCTAGAAATCTGAACTCGTATGCTTTAGCTTGTAGTGAAGTGATTTGAGCTTCAATTTTTTTTTTTAATTTAATTTTTGCTTAAATGTTGTAGTGTACGAACTTGTGCTGAATTTCACTTAATATTTATTTTGGAAAGTATGTATTTAAATTAAGGAATATACATATATATGTTAATGCATCTTCAGTTAAATTGAGGAAAATATGTATGATGTAATTTTTTATGAAAGTGTAATTCTTTTGGTGCTGGTAATTTTTGTATTTATGTTTTGAATAAATGATCTAGTTAAATTTATGGTTCTACATGTAATGGTTTTGTTTTTGTTTGGTTCTGGAGGTTGATCAGAGATGGCAACGATGGTGCAGCAAGCCCCAGTTGCGAGTCTCGCTCCTACTGCCGACGTTGTATGTATTGATATTAAATATGTACAGTTGTCGATGATCGATTACCGTATTGATCCTGATGGTTGCTAACTGAATTTTGTTGGAACATTTTGTTAAATATAGGTTGGCAATGCCTTTGTTCTTCAGTACTACAATATCTTGGAACAATCTCCCGAGCTTGTTCATCGTTTTTACCAAGATATCAGTAAGCTTGGTCGTCCGGGAGATGATGGGATCATGAGCATTACAACCACCATGGAGGTAAGCTCCTTACAAGACCCTACCTTTGTGACAACTTCATGTTTCCGCCAGATCATAATTGTTACTAAAGTACAGTATTTGTGGCGTAGATGTTTATGCTGTGGGTATCTTTAAATTTTGTCCACTGAAATTGTGAGTGTTATTGCATTTTATTGGACAGGAAATCAACAAGAAGATACTTGATTACGGAGAGCTCAGTGCAAATATCAAAACTGTGGATGCTCAAGAATCTTACAATGGGGGAGTATTTGTTCTTGTCACTGGGTATTTAACTGGAAAGGACCTTTTAAGGAAGACATTTACTCAAAGTTTTTTCTTGGCGCCACAAGACGTAGGCTACTTTGTTTTGAACGATGTCTTTAGATATGTTGAAGATTCCAACCCTGAAAACGAGGACAATGGATTGGTTGTTGATGTTGAAGTTGAACCTCCTATTACTCCCAAACATGGTATGGCTTAAACTGCTGCTTCTTTAAGTCTTTCAAGTGGGTAATTTTGGTTCAATCTAATTGAGTTTGAGAATATTCTTTTTGCAGATGCTACTGCTTTGCAGGACAATCATGTCCCGGAGCCTGTGATTTCAGTGTCTGAGGACGTTGTCAAGGAGGAACTGTTCAAACCTTCTGAAAATGGAGTAGTTTCTGTTGAAGAGAAGGAAGTACCAGAACCTGAAGTCGTCAATGAAATTCCTGATGATTCCCAAGTAGTGAATAAAGTTGAAGCTGAATCATTCGCAAAAGTTGAAGCTGAATCCAACCCCAAAGTTGAGGTTGAGTCTAATTCTAAAGTTGAAGCTGAATCTAACTCTAAAGTTGAAGCACCAAAGAAGTCATATGCCTCAATTGTAAGCAGCTGTTTTGCAACATCTCATGCCTCTAGATCTTTTTATATCTGTTAGATATGTGTTTTTGGTTGTAGTACTACATTTCTCATTAGTTTTGCAATTAAGTTGTGCGAAAGAAATCAATACTTTTCTACTTTCTTTGTTATTGTTCATGCTTATTTGGGGTCTTTACCAATTGTTCCAGCTTAAGAGCATGAAGGAGGGTACTGTCCCATTTTCTACTCCAGCACCTGTGAGGTCTGTCCCAAAGAAGCAGGAGCACCAAGTGGCTACTGCTCCAATATCTGCTCCAGTTTCAGAAACAGTATCCAGCACAAATGCCAGAGAAAATGGGAATTTAGAGCCCGAAGGTGAGCAGTTCGTTGTATTACGAGTTAACGTACTTTCTGTTACACATCTTGTATGTTTGCATTAGTTTGATACAATTGTTAATTTTGTTTGTTGTGAACAGCTGAAGGTCACTCTATCTACATTAAAGGTCTGCCAATGGATTGTACAAATACTGTAATCGAGACTGAGTTTAAGAAATTCGGACAGATCAAGAAGAATGGTGTTCAAGTTAGAATGCTAAGGGTTTGTGATTTATCAGCACAAGTTTCTCTGTTGTTTGATGTTGGCAATCCTTCTGTGAATGATATACTTAATTGTCTCTTCATCATTACAACAGGGGTTCTGTTTTGGCTTCGTGGAATTTGAGGCTGCAAGTTCTGTGCAAAGTGCGATGGAGGTACTTAATAGACATTGACCCACTATCCTTTTTATGATCTGCTTCTTAGACGTTTGAACATATCTATTGCTGTATTTGTTTGAACCCTACGGAATAGCAGAGAACCCGAGAAATTTGCTTGTGAATTATGAATGCATATATATTTAATCCTTTTGATATAACAATGTCTTTATGTTCTTGTAGATTTTTAAGTTATTGTGTTAATAATATTTCTGCATTGGTGTTTTAGGCTTCACCCATCGAGATCAGTGGACGGCAAGTTTATGTTGAGGAAAAGAGATCTACTCGAGGTGAGTTGAATTTTGTGTTCCAACATTATGTTTGTCTATTTCTAGCTTTCTTGATTCTAATTTTTTATGCTCATCCTTTTCCTTATTTACGCAGGGAGGGGACGGTTTTCTGGGAAGGGCAACGGGAACGGGTACAGGACTGAGGGACCAAGAGGACGTGGAGGCTATGGAGGTGGTAGGGCTTATGGTCGTGGCGATTTCAAGTCTGATTATGGAAGTAGGAGTAGCAATAGGGGAGGATCATTGGGCCGTGGAGGAGATGGATATCAGAGGTCTGACAATGGTGGTCGTGTGAATCGTGCTGGTGGGGTGGCGGTTAATGCAGCAGCAAAAAGCACAGCACCACAGGTGTCTGCCTCAGCATGAGAACGCCTGCTTTAGAAGTTTGGTCACAAACGGCGACAGATTAATTTTTTTTGTTTGAAAGTGTGTCGATGGTGAAGTTAATTGGATAGCACTGAGAGGTTCGTTTCTGATCGTTTTGTGGATGAACCAGCCACCTAGGATATTCCATAGGATTTTCTTTTAACCTTTATTTTTTTTTTCGGGTTTTTATATCGAAGCTATTTTGGAGGCGATAGCGGCGTTAGATTTTGTGCTTATTATATTTTGGATAAACTGTTTGTAGCTCCGTTGGTTTTTATGTGGATGGAAATTGGGAAATGACGATAGGAGTTCGACACTTCGAAGTGCTGATATTTTTGTTTAGGGTTTTTCTGTTGTAATGGCTGCCTCATGTTGCAGGTTTCCGTGATCTCTGTCATGGAGTTTATAGCTTTCTATGTTTTTGTAGGATCAAATTTTAACGAATGTAATAACGGCTACCTAGAATTAAAGTTAAAGGCAAACGATGCGATGGCTAGGGGGAGAACCCACGGCCATACCAAAGCATGTCACGTTCCATTTCAGTTGAAAAACCAAGTCTCGGACGACTCGGATGGAGTGGCTAGTTGGCGGATTGCTCGAGCTGCCCCTCCCAGGAGAGCGGGTTGCCGCGCTAGTGTGTGTGTGTACGCTCGGGAGCATGCTCCTGGGATAAGGGGACGGCGAGCCCGAAAGCCCCCCGAGCCCCGACGTTAAAACTGATTCTTAAGTCGTTCTGCTGGTCAGGATTGGCTTTGGAAGAACCTTAGGCTTGTCCTAGGTAATGCTAATGTCGGTTTGGCTTAGTATGGTCCAAAAAGGCCCTCACAGTACCACTAGCGTCACAATGATATGGCAGAAATAAGCGAACAAAAACGACGTGTTTGACAGTTTACCGTAAATTTCCACCAACTTTTCAGTAGTTGACATGTTCCAAGTGAAATTAAGTTGCATGAAACAATAAAAAGAAGACCTAGATTAACATGGAAAACAGGTATGCTACACTTCGATTGATGCATATCGTCCCTATACTAAGAATAATTAGTAAACGTGCAACAAGCGATAATGGAATCCAAAAGAGGGATAGCTTACTAGCTGTAGGACTAGCATTGGCAGATTCTCCAATTAGAGCTTCAACAAATCCGGTTCGTTTAAAGACCAAAATTGCAGGCCTGAACGAACTCCGTATCATAACTGACGTGTTTTTCCCAGAGTGGCTTGAACTGGCTCATGGCAATATCAAGCCAAGGCTTCATATTCCCGTTGAAGTGCACCACTGCAGCATTGCGAATCTCGTCCATGCTGATGCTCGGATTATAGCCAAGTCCCAGAACGTGCCATGACTTGTCTAGTGGCTTTGTTGTCGAGTAAAATGTGATTAAACCTGGCGGAAGTGTCCCCAATTTCCACAGGCTACGGTTCTCGTTCTGCAATGAGATCAACATCCCTAGTCAGTCCTACTCAAGAGATGGGAAAACAAACACACAATTAACAGAGATATAGCAGAACAGAATAATTCATAAGAACGACGTTATAGCATCTAAAAAGCATTATGAGTAAGTTTCCCTTTCTCTTTTCACTGCAGCTAGTGGCACATTCTTTACTATGGATCCCTTTAAGGTACCCCTAAGGCAACCAAAAGCTGCAGATTCGAAACAACAAATGCACAAAGTTTGCACAACCAAACAGTTTTTACAACATATGCATATATACATATCAGAACAATATTGATTTCAAAATGCAACACAAATTTGACCAAAAGAAAAGTAATCTCTTACCAGATTTTGCCAGTAATGATACTCGGCAGTACAATTTTGCTTTCTCCACGCATCCAGATCAAAGAAGTTCATTCCATAAGCCCACGCGCACGCATTAGGATTAAACTTCTCCTTAATCAGAGGATGTGAGAAATTCATGTACTGTGCATAACGATGGAAAGACCCAAAACATGTCTCAACCGCCCCATTCACCTTCCCATCCATATCAATCCTCCACAGACCAGTTAAATCCTTCTGAACCACTATATCGTCATCCAAAAATAGAATCCTATGCAATTTCGGGTACATTTCAGGCAAATAAAACCTCAAGTGGTTCAATATGGACAAATACTTGGGGTTCCTGAACTTCATGTTTGTTGCGTCTTTGGTTGCATTCTCGAGCTTATTCTCAAAGTAAAATGATTGCAACTTTGCGTTTTCCAATTGCTTTAACACCGGCACATATGAAGAATTCAAAAACTTATAATCCTCCACAGCCTTCACTTCAACATGTGACCCATTATAGTCCTTGCTTTTAAACATAACCTGCATTGCTCCAAGGTTCATCTTATCAGTCACGACATGGAAGACATGTTTCCATGGCTCCTTGGCGTTCTTCACCGCCGAATTCACCACCACCGACGCTGCAATCACGTTATCTGAAAATATAGCATAATGGTACAGATTGGGGTCCTCAATTTCCGGGGGAATCGGCTTCCCTTCATCAGTGTACTTCTCCGGATGCGCAATTCGCTCCTCCATCAGCCGCATTGCAACGCAATGCAAGCTCTTCGGGATCGACTTTGCAGCAATCAAGCTCGAGAAAGCCCCTTGCTTCTTAGCCTTCGTCAGCTGCTCATTCACTTGGAAAATGGTGTCCTTCAGTTTCTGAATCTTGAGCTGGTTATCGAAAGACTCTTTCGCTTCGGCGATTACTTGTCTAGTAACTTTGATTCGCTCTTTCACTTCTTTCTCGAACAGCCGCAGCACCGATTCGTCAATGTTGAGAGCGTCTGATTCGAACAGAGCGCGATAGGCGGGCTTGTTCATGAGATCCCAGTAGTTTCGGGAGAGATCAGCGAAGACCCGAACCAGCTTCGAGTTCTCAAGCTTCAGCTTCCGCGCATAGCTCGCGTACGCTAGGGCTAGCGTCCGATGATCGTCCGCCTGCTTCCGGATCTGGTCCAGTCGGGGCTTCAGTGGGTCCGATTTCAGGGCCAGTACGGTCCTTCTCGTCGATCCAAATCCACCAAACGAACCGGAATCCAAACCCTAATTCACAATTACTATCAAAATATCAAAAATTGCTCTTATTTTTATTGGAAATTTGGATACTTTGGTACTAAATCCAGTTCCAGCGCGGGAACGAAAACCAAAAATCGAAAAACGATTAGATTAGATCGGGAAATACAAATCATGGACTTCAAACTCCATTGAAGCAGCGAGAGTATGAAAGAACAGTAGAGAAACACTTACCGAGTCGCCGACATCGGAGGAGTCGGTTCGGGAAGCGAAGACGAAGGAGAGCGAAAAGACGAAGACGACGGCGACTGCAATGGCCATGGCAAGCACTCTGAACGAGGCGACGGAGCTCCGCGCGGCTCCTCCTCTACCGCTGCCGGAGATTCGAAGGTTCGCCATTTTTCGAGTTGTTGCTTCTCCGTGAGGCTCTCTCACTCACTCGAGACTCAGTGTCGGTCTCGGACTCGGAGTCTGACATTAACTTTTTGATTCTTTGTTTCTGTTAATGGTTAACTGTAAAACGCGGATTGGCGAGTGCCAATTGGCGGTGCTCATTAAAACCTAATCATGTGGGCCCCATGTAATTGACTTTTTCACTTGTTGGTTTAGTGGGATTTGGGTGCTTATTAATTAGTTAACTACGCATTATCTCCGGAGTTGCGTAATGTTAACTCAAGTGGAATTCACCTAATTTTCTACCTTCCTTTATTAATCTACCACATAATACGCTGTTTAATAATTGTTAATTAACATGAGTTATTGCTATAAAAAAAAACCAGAACAAAACATAGACCATCTCCAAAGAAAATTTTAAAAAATTAGATAGACTTATAACAATAATAAATTATTTACAATTTACTTCAACTGAGATGTTAAAATTGACATAGAGAAGAAGGCTGAACTTCAAGCGTCAAAATTGATGCCATGAAGCAATGGCGTCAAATAAGTTTTTTGTTATCTCCAAAGGCATTCAACTTACTTCACCTTAAATGCCTATCATATTTAAGTGTTTTTTATTTTTAACTAGCAACAGCCCAACTTTTATTATTTTTGTTTGAAAAAAAACATAAATGAAGTAATAAATTTTGACACATCGGGTGGAAGGAAAATATTGGCAATATGTCAAATTGCCAAGTCAGCCATCAAACTGAAATTTGATGTTTTGAATTTGGCATCTCTTTTAGAGATGCTCTTAACATTCATTGTTCACTCCACATGAATTGCTATGTTGTATAAAAGTCTTCAAGAGTGACCATCGTGTAATATTATTTAATTTATTTTCGTTAATTATTTTGACGTGAATTAATAATATTACTAATTCCATTTATGTTTGGCCATTCACAACTCAAAGTGGTAAATTGGTTCTTGTCTTCGTCTTAATGGGACTCTCAATGAGAACAACGTCAAGGTATAAGCTATTATAAAAGTTGCAATCTTGAAGGGTATCATATACATTGTGACATTCATACCATTATGATTTTTTTTTTATAGATTTGATAGGTGGATCACGTCACTCATAGGCCACACATAAAAATGGGACCTCGTGTATTGTCTTACACATTCGCTTGTTAGTTCAACTCCCAATACAAAAATTCCTTCTTCATATGTGTGTTTGGATGACTAACGTGACCCATCGAATCGAGAGATTTTTTCTAGTACTAGGTATTCAAGCGGTAGTCCACCTATTATAATACAAGTCAAGAAAATTCCTCCACTTATTTTGTGACATGTGAAATATCTGTTTGAATATCGGGCAAAATTTTTGTATTGAATCAAAGCGTTTTTGCATACCATTGCAGTTGGGGGCACAAAACCCTACCTTGTTATATTGCAAACAATTAAAGCATAGCATGTGACTTTTTATAACCCAAGGGGACTCATCATTAAAAGAGCATCCTCCTAACTCCATTATTAGAAAACCAAGGCCAGAGAAATATCAAAGAACCTCTATGCTCTCACTATATGTGCTAGATGGTACGTAAATAATGAATGACCCAAAGTCATTGAAATAAAACCACTAGCTAAAGTTGTGCGGGTAGAAAGGTTGCTCTTTTGTGATGGAAATGTCACAGATTCAAGTTATGAAAACACCCTCTTTAGAGCATCCCCAGTGAGAGGCTCTATATGGGGCTGGAAAAGTGGTGGATATAGCCCATTTTAGAGCTCCGAGGAATCTTTAGGGCTTTATTAAAGAATCTCTCCCAATGGGGGCTATATCTTTTGGGCTCCATATGAGGCTATATATATTTATTTATGGAGTAATTTGATTAAGCGATGATTTTTTTGTGTGTGTTAGCTTTTCTTAAGTTGATTTTTGGATGTGCTATCTTAAATTTTTTTATGAGCCCTTCAACCTAAAAAGTTCAAATTGTGATAAAGTTAGATTTCATCACTTATGAATCGTTCGTTGGATTAGATTTCTTTATCTCAATCTCATCCGTTAAAAGAAACAAACTTCCACTTCGCCCTCTAAAATAATTTGATTTTCACATATAACACAACAATTTACCTAGCACCAATTGGTAAATTAGTATCATACAATTTTGAAAAAAAAATATTTGAAAATTTCACCCATCAATGCCTATGAACGTTAAATCAATTTGAAATTTTCATTCTTATGGAATTTAAAACAATCATTAATTAGCGAAATTGCAAGAAAAATAAGTAAGAAAAAAGAATTAAAAATAATAATAAAAGGAGAATATAAGTATATTTGCAAGTGGATGAAGAGTGATAGAATTTTGCTTACATGGGTTGCTACTTTTTTTGTGGGACCCACTGTTTTTTGGGGCTAGATGTAGCCCGATTTTATGTTACCCAAAAAGGAAGTTGCTAGCCCCATTAGTGGATCTAACCCTATTTTCCGGCTCATTGGGGATGAAATTTCTCGCTAAGGCTAGAAATGTGGTAGCCTCATGGAGGATAAAACCCCCATTGGGGATGCTCTTATTAAATAAGAGTAAGACTGTGTACGATAGACGTCACCCCCTCTGACCCTCACAAAGCAGGAAGCTTTGTTGGCTTGTGACTGCTCTTTTTAAAGTCGTTCGGGCATACACCAACCCTAAATTGTACACGATGAGTTGACTTCTTAAGTAACTTTGTATAGCAAATAAATTGGTAACTAGAAAACTTGATTAAAAAGGATGAGATAAGAAAGAGATAGATGGAAATAGAGGAACAATCTGATTTTATAGTTAATTTAAGCACTAGATCATGAAACACAAAACATATTTACTCGTGATACTCTTACTCAAGTACACACAAAAATTACCACTTAATTTAACATTAACCAAAGTAAATTTAGAAATCTTTTTTTTTTTTTTTGACCAAACGACATATATTCTAAACTGCTCTCTAATTTAGCAGAAAGAAGATTTGAACTTGGAGACAAGAGAGGCCGATTCACTGTCCTGACCTACTGGTATCAATGGTGCCCCTTCTTGCCATGCTTGGTGACATGGTGTAACCATCCAAACCCTTTGAGTGCCTTGGAAAACTTGACAAGATTAGGCCTTCCCATCCCCAAATTCATCTTCCCAGCTGAGAATTTCAATGCCTGCAAGCAACACAATTGCCCATCAAACTCTTCCTCTTCACCATCATTGCTTTCAGCTTTCCCATCTTTCCCCTTCTTTGACTTGCTTTTTTTACCTTTCACCACTTTTAATGATTCTGTCTCATCATATGTCTCCCAAAGCATGTCCATCCCTTCTCCTCCTCCTCCTCCTCCTCCATCCACATTTTGATGCCTCTCCTCAAAAAGCTTGCATGCCAGTGTCCTTCTCCACTCTTTCTCTTTCCTCATTGATCCAAAACTTCCAAGATTTGGACTCATGTTGTAGTAACATTCTCCAACATTTGCTCCAAGGGTTTGGGGATTTAACCTGGATTCCCAAAGATTTGCTCCTAGGGTTTGGGAATTTACCCTGGATAATTTGGAATTTAACTCACCTCCATCACCCAAATAATCCTTGGATTCTCCTCTTCTCATAAACCTTTTTTCTTTTCCTTCTTGTTCTTCAACCTTCTTGGACTCTGTGCTTGGTGGTGGCTTGATCACTTCTTCTTCCTCTTCCTTTTTGCACAAGTTTTCTGGCCAATTCTCTTCTTCTTCTTCTACGAATGCCTCAGCTGGGATTTCGAACTTGTCGTCGAAAACATCACTTGCAGCATCAGAAACATCAGAAGCACAATTAGCTTCATGACTAGACACATCTTCAACTTGTGCTTCAAAGAGTTGTGAGCAATTTTTCTCAGCGGGGGTCTCGTTGATTTCGAACGTGGACGTGTCAAACACAATTCTATACGCTTCGAGCTCCACGGAAGACCGGAATTCTTCATGATCATGATCACGATCACCGCCATCACTATCATCAACTCTAAACTTGTGCAAACCTTCCAAAACAGTTTGGTACGCAGTGACAAGACAACCCAATTTGACTTTCGACGATTTGGAATCAGCAACGTCGTGTTGGACCGTTAGATAAGCAACCACAAGAAGAGCTGTGGTGATGAAAAGAGGAGATAGAAAAGAAAGGAGCTTGAGGAGGTAGGGTGAGAAAAATATGAAGTAGGAGAAGTAAAGAGGGTGCGACAAAATGCAGAAACAAAGATTGAACAAGTCAGCGAGAAGAAGACTAGAGATTTTGATTTTCTTGGACGTGTTTGGTTGGAAAGAAAATTCTGACATTTTCTTAAGAGATGAAAGAAAATTTGAGAAGGATGGATGGATGGATAGTGATATGGTGAACAAGAAGGGAAAGGTTTTGTGTGGTTTGTTGGGGATAGAGAGAGAGAGAGAGAGAGATAGAGTGAGTGAGATTGGAAGTGAGAGCGGCGTGAGTAAAGGAAATAGACTGGGAATTAATATATGAAGATTACGAAAGTGAGAGTGATAGATTAACCAATTAAAAAGTAACTTTAGATTAATCAAAAGAAGTAAAGGAAAAAGAACATGTCTGGAAACTTTCTTTTGCTTTTCTTTCCCATCAACAACCACCCAATTATGTGTGCCGTTTGAATGTAATGCGACGGAGATCAAATTTTGTAAATCATATAACGTGGTTATTAATGATTAAATTATTATTTAAATATTAATTAGCGTGCTTATTTTTTATTGATGCCACATCGTATAACTTATAAAATTTGATTTTACTAACATTATTCTTTCTAATTTGGATTTACCTAACTCCCTAACTCACCCTCCCTTCTGAATTACATTAGTGGAATCCCATCAATGAAATGTAATTACTAATTATTCACATACAAAAGTAGTTATATTGGCACGGATTACGAACTCGTTTAGATGTGCTTTTAAAATGACTAATTGCATTTTTGGTGAAAATTATTTTGGAACCAATCCTTAGTAAAAATGCAAGTAAATTTTAGAAAATCACTTAAAGTGCTTTCTGCAAGAAACACTAGTTATGTGCTTCTTCCATAAAGACACTTTAAGTGCTTTTGAAACCAAAAATACATTTTATCTAAAAACGTTTTCAATCATTTTAAAAGCACATCCAAACGAGCCATACACTTGTGTTTACTCCAGGGGTATATTCACCTCATTGTTTGGCTGTGATTAATGCATTTATTTATTTATTAAAGATTGTTTAGTTATTTATATAGTTTTGGTGACTAGTAACTTTTTAGGATGAATTGTTCAGTTAATTGATGCACATGGACGACTTAAAAATCTCCAACTAAATTGAATTTTGTTGTTATTGCAAATATGGTCCTTAAGTGATGATTAAGAAAATAAACAAATATGCTTGCGACATTTGTACGGTGAAAACAAATTAATCATAACTGAGTGAACAAGAAAATGCATCAATTCAAAGGGTGGAGGCAAGTATCGTCCGGAATGTAGGATGGAGTACTTGAATTATGTACAAAATTACCTAGCTACAATAACTACTCCTTCAACTTACGACGGCCCAATAATAATTTTGGCAATGAAAACCCAGTGGATGTCATCTTAAATATGGAGCAGTAATTCAGATCATGAATGGATGTAACTGCCACCGGCGGAGCCACATTACAGCCCAGGTAACTTTCGATAGAAAATAAAATTTTACATGTGATTTTTATTGAATTTCGAATGTAGTCTACATACATTTAGTCATTTATTCGATTTTTTTCGGTTTAATTATATAATACAGTTTACAAACAATTAACCACTTAGGGCTAAGTGTTGAATTTTATCACAAAAAAACTTTTAATAACAGATCATACATTGCATTTTATTTTTCTCAATTTTCAGATGTGAGACTTATATTCAACTGTAACAGATCATATGGTCCAGGCATCATATATAAATGTTATTTAGAGCAACTTCTATGAGAGATGCTAAACTTCAATAGAACCTAAATTTTCGTACTAACCATTCTGAACTCCACCTTTGCTTGCACCTTCGGATACAAAATAAATAAAAACGAAGCCTTATTAGCAACTTTGCCCTGATAATCCCAAGATATTTTTTAGTGTGTTCGGAATATAGGACGGTACGTCACATGTTATTATACAATTAGATGGACACTTGAAAATATAAAATAAAAAATAAAAAAACTTCTCTCCAATTATAAAATGACATATGGTATATCACCTTAAGTTCTGAATACACTAAAAAATTTCTCTATAACATCGGGGGAATATCGGTTAGTTATGGAATGGTCGAGTATAATAACTCATTAAGGCTATTTAATCATTATTACTACAGCATAATTAGCATCCTATGCACTATGTACGACTTCCTACTTCTCCACAAGTTGCACCTATCATCGCCAGCTTTTTTCTTTTTCTTTGAAACCAAGTTACTGAAGAAGTCAATAATCGAATGGGAGACATGGGACACGATGTAAATAAAAGATGATGAAACAAATGTGTGGAAGCAACAATTAACATCCACAAAATGAAAGCAAACCTATAAGGCATGAGGAGATCGTGTTGTTGCGGCGTTTATGTTAATAATACGATGTTGCCTTAATAAATATTATACATTTGTATTATTGACATAAAATGTCATTGTATCAGTGTAACTATATTATGTTAGTTTTTCTTCTTAAAAAGCAAGAAGAAGAACTGAAAGCAAACATGTAAGGCATGAGTAAATCATGTTGTTGCGGCGTTCTATTTCAAAAGTACAATGTTGTGTGAATAAACATTATACATATTTATGTATCATGAACATAAAACGTCATTGTAACAGTGTATCTATAACATATATGTTTTTCTTCGTAAAAGGCTAAGAAGAAGAAGAAACATAAAGTGCGGATTGAGGTTAATTAGGTGCACATGGGAAGTGTACTCATTGTCACTCGAGTACCCGCCATGCAATTGCATCCTTGGTCCCTGGCTTTTTCACACCTATATGGGACCCGTCTAATTGTCTATCGTCACTCTCCTAGCTAAAGCATGAATCAAAGGGCACCGACAGTCATTTGGCAGATTTATTCTTTCATGTTTGACTACTGAATCAAGAATTCACTTGTAGGGTTTTCTACAGGTAGTGTATGAGAAGTGTGGATGCAAATTTCTTTCTCTTTGATCTTGGATAAAATTGCACCTACAAAACAAATAACACATTAGGTCAAAGCCAAGAGCCTCACGCGCTTACGATGAATGAGGGGGGCTTTGGACGAAGAACCTCCGATGCCAAAGTTAGAATTTTGAAGGAAAAATATTTGGAGAATTTAGAGAATTTAACAAGAAAATTAGAATTGAATTTTGGAGAGAATGAGGGGGTTTATATAGGGGAGTGGCAGGCCACCTTGGGAAGAGATGGACCGGCCACTTGGATGTTTTGTGGGCTAGGTTCATGATTTGTGTTTAATTGGCTAATTAATTGAATAATTAATCAATTAATTTAGCTAATTAATATAATAATAAAAGAATGATTTAGGGGTTACCTTGTGGAGAAGATATGATGAGGGATTGATGAAATAGGTTATAAATAAATACCTATTTGGGCACTTTTGACTTGATTGAAGGATGATTGTCCAATGCTCGCGCGTAGGAATCCCGGTGTGCCTCAAGGGTAATTTTGTCTTTTTTACCCAAAAATCCACGTGTCGTCTCTTGATTATTTTTGGCTCCACAAATGCTCCCACACATGTTGGGCTGCTCGCAGAAAAGGGCAACAGGTGTAGATATTTTCTTGCTTTAGGAAACTTAGGCTTGTTTCCTATCTTGATATAGATTCCCTCTTTAATAGGAAATTAGATCATTCTAGAAAGGGAAATAAATTTCTCTCAAAGTCTATTTAAGTCCACCTTAAGTGGGTTATTAAATCAACTTCGGAGAGCGATTTATTCTACCCTACAAGAGAGAGAAAGCTTAGAGGATATTTGTTCCCCCTCCTCTAGCAATCTTCTACATCTTGCTCGTGCAAATGACCGTCTTTCGTTGCTTGCTTCGTCTTCTCGCTGCTTCTAGGTAAGAAAAAATTAATTTTCTTGTCTTCTTAATTTTTGGGAAGCCTCGGGACTTGAAATTTGGCTTAATGGGGGTCAAGGATGTGAAAAAAATAAGTGGGAGGAAGCCTCGGCACTGTTGCTGTGGGTGGTGAATCATGGCGGCGACTCGGCTCGGCTTGGCCCGAAGGTTGGTGCGGCTGGCGCAAGCCAGCTTAGGCCGTGAGGCTTGCGGGTGAGAGAGGGCAGGAGACGCATGGCCTTTGCATTTGGGCTGAAAGGAAGAAATGGATAGAGGGGGCACGGGGCGTCAGCCCCCTTTCCTTCGGTTTGGGTCGTGAAACATGTGGGTTGAGAAGCCTGATTTACCTCCTTTTTTTTTTGCTGGGCTCAAGCCTGTGCTTAATGGAGGGAGAGAGAGAGGCTGAGAACCTCTTTTTAGGCTAAGAGGCCTGATGTGTCGTGCCTTTTTTTTTTTTGAACAACCTTATAACGAATCCCTCTTATATATTTGTAGAATTTATTCAAGCATGTCTTCCTCGAGCCACAAGAATGATGATGGTGTGCCACCCTTGTATCGTCAAGGCGGGTATTTAAGCAATGTTGGTTACTTCAAGGCTGCTCACTTCAAGATTAATTCCGATGACTTGTTTAGAGACTTCCTCGAGGCATATTGGCATGTCATTCCGTCGGGAGTGTGTGTGAAGCGTGTTAAGATGGTAGCAGCTGTGAGCCATGTGATGGGGCTCGGAGAGCCATCAAGTTCCACCCCTACTATTTGGTGTTGGGGTTTACTTTTCCTATGCCGCGTTTCTTCCAAGAAGTGCTCTGCTCCATGAGATGTGCCCCCGCCCAATGTTCTCCGAATGCAGTCCGTGTGATGGTGGGATTCCACAATCTAAGCCAATTCTTTGACTTAGATCTAACCGTCAACAAATTTTGGTACTTCTTTGACATAGGTCACATTGAGGGAGTGGGTAGCTGCGATCCTGCCATAGGCTTTTTGATAACTCGAGTAAGGGAGATCATGATTGAGCCAAGGAGACTTTGGAGATAAGTGGAGAATGAGAGTCTGATTCTTCCCCCAAGCTACGTGTACCAACGGTTTTTATATCTGGTAAGTAGGCTGCTTAATCTCCCGGCTGCTTTGTATTTGTTCTAAGCTGCTTTTTAATTTTCTAATTGTCTTTCACTGCTTTTGTAGATTCTGAATTCGGCTCTACTCCTAAGACTTCTCCGGACATGAAGAAAGTGCATGTTGCTCTGGGTATCCCCTCCGAGTACCGTGAGTGGCTTTAGCTGCTTAGTCATCTTAGCAGAGAAAAAGGTGGGCTTCCCCCGAGATAGGAGATAAATGAATCAAGGTTAAAGCGTTGGCTCGTCCTATCACTGTGGTAGGGTCTGCTACAAATGAAGGTAGGAAAAATAGGTATTTTCCACCAGCTCAAGAGACACCTGCTAAGAAGAAGCCGAAGACTTCTTCCGCTGCTAGCGGGGGTTCATCGGCTGCTCAAGAAACGCCTGCTGAGAAGAAGCCGAAGACTTTTTCTGATGCTCGCGATGATTCACCGGCTGCTTCCAAGCTTGTGATTGACTTGACTTCCTCCAAAAGCAGGAAATATGAGATTGATGGATATGTGCCGGTGACGCCTGCCGTTCCGAATGCTGCTAGCTCAATTACTGACAGGATTACTCAGCATAGAAGTTCCTCCGTGCATCCGGTGCTGAAGTTTATGCCAAAACGTCATTCTGAGGTTAAGTCTGGTTCACCTTTGGAGAGGTTTACTACTATAAAAAGTGACAAGGTGCCCCTGCCTGCTAAAGTGGTGCCAAAATCTGTTCCTTCTGTTGCTGAGACCAACTCGTTTGCTGAAAAGAATGAGACTGCTCGTGCAGGCAGTTGTGAGAAATTTACCAAGTCTGTTTCTGGGGAAGCTACTGAGATTTGTGTGTTTTTTAAACCAGATATGCTCGAGGACATGGATGTATGTGCCAAGTTTGTTGATGGCGTCAAATGAGTTGTTGGCCTAAGTTCATTTGCGAAGCATACGACCGAGTATATGAAGACTGTTCTGCTGGCCATGATGCAGAAAACGACGATTTTGGCAGCCGAGTCTATGCTTCTTAATCAAGAAGATACCAAGGCTGCCAAGGAAATGGCAAGAACTGTGCCAGCCGAAGCTTACTTATCGACCGAGAAAGTCAAGAAGTTGGAATCTGAGCTTGCTGCTTTGAAGGGGTCTAATATTTCTGCCCCCACTTCTTTGCAGCTTGAGACCGCTCACTAAGAGATCGTGGATTTAAAGGCTAGGCTTGACGCGATCCAAGCGAAGTATAAAAGTGCAGAGAAGGAAATTGAGTGTTACATACCTCAGATTCAAGATCTTGAGCGTGCCATATCTGAATTCCGCTTTGCTACTTATGCAAATGATGAAGAACTGATCGTTGTTTATAACCAAGTGATCAACTTCAAGAAGGTTGTTGATAGGCTTGGGCCTCAAGTGTTGGAACTCCAAGGTGCTTTGAAGATCAATGACAGTCTGAAGAAAGAAGTGGAGGAGCTGGGGTTCGTGCTTGTCTGCTTGAGGAGAATGAGCAATTGAAAGGTGAGAAGGTTGGGTTCGAAGCTTCACTTACTTAGAGTCAAGCCGACTTCTACAAACTGGGTTATGTAGATCATCTCTTTGGGCAGCCGTGTGACTTTGAGTTTTCTGGTAAAGACTTCGAGACCTTATCTATTTCTTCAGAAGACTTTCTCGTCTTTACTTTTGAGTCTTCTATTGGTGCAGTAGTCGAAGAGGTTGGTGCCCAGGCTGGGGCAGCTGAGGATAAAGCGTCGGATGGTACCACTGCTGAAAGCGTCACGACTGCTGAAGATGTAGCGACCGAGTAGTCATGGGTTGTCCAAGCTGTTGAAGAGTAGTCTTCTAGCTTGCCTTTAGGATTTTCTTTGTTTTTCCTTGTTGCTTTTGCTTTGCTTGAACTCTTTCGGTCTTTGCTAGTTGTTTATTAATTTTGCTAGAAAATTTAATAAACTTGTTTCCTTTGTTTTTCTCCATCTTCGCTTCTTTTGTTCATGCTCTAACCTTTAGACTTTATAGGTTAGTGGCATGCGTGCTATTTTTCTATAAGCAGTTAGGCCTACGTAGCCTACACAGCCGTAAGTGTTGGTGTAGAACTTTTGCAATGTTGTTAGCCATAGGGTTGGCAGCCAGATGCTTTACTTACAGAAGCAGACAAGTTTGCGTAACCACTAGGCTGTTAACCTTGGCTTTCTCCAATTTCGTAGGTTGCGTAGCAAGTACCATAACACTTTAGGACTTGCTGTAGGTTGTTCTGCGCTTGGCAGTGGTGAAGCTTATTGACTACGTAGCATGTCGGTAGTGGATAAGGTTTCGTATATGCATGCTAGCTTGTTTAACCTTTCACAAGAATGTGCAGTTGCATAAGTCTAGCGCGGCTTTACTGCTCGAAGGGCAAGCCTTAGGCAGTCTTCCAAAAACTATAGGCTACTTTAGTGCACTCAGTATCAGCTTTAGGTTTTCAGGGCAACCATTCATAGGCGAACTGCTTAATATGTCTTCTCCGTCTCTAGGGCCCAGTTCCCCACGGATTAGGCCAAGAAACCCAAAATTCTTCAGTTAGCTAAGCCTTGAAAAAGACCATTGTGGCTACTTCTAGGAATCCCAGCGCAAGCCATCATGCATCTAGTTATACTAAGGCAGCCCGGCTCATCCACGTCTGGATATTCGGAGTGTAGAGTTTATCCTCCCGTTTTGGAGAGCAAATCCATATGGGTTTCGGGGAATTAGTTTACCCTCTCACACTGGAAAGCATGGTTAGTCCCTCGGGGGGGGGGTGCAATTCCTGCGGTGAGTCCCTAGGAAGGGTGCAATCTTCTTTTGAAGTGCAAGAAAGATAAGTTGTTGTAAACATGTAGTCGAGCCAAGTTGTAAATTACTTCTGAATTCCTCATTGAAAAACAAGTGAAACAAACGAATAACTTAGCTGTATAACAATTGGATAGTCATCGGTTTGCGAGGTGATGCCCATTGAGCTGCTTGAGTCTTCGGGTCTTGATATAGTGGAAGGTCACACATGGTACTTCCTCAGGTTGTAAGCATTTCATTCTTCTCGATCTCTTTGTCGTTTATGGTGGCAAGAGTGTAATTACCCTTGTCGCCTACTCTGCTGATCTTATACATACCTTCCTATATGAGATCTATCTTTTTAGAGCATTCTCTACGGGTAGTGATGAAGGTTTTTCTTGGGACTAGATTTCCAGGTTGGAACTGCCTGATCTTGGCCTTTTTATTGTACTGGAGAGGAGCTGCTGCTGGAAGGCTGCGATGCGAGTAATGGTCTGCTCGCACTTCTCCTCTGCCAGATCTAAACTTGTGGTCATCTCCTTACTGTTATGCTCAATGTTTGGCAGTAGAGTGCTGATGCTTGGCATAATAATGTTGGGAGGAATGATTGTTTTCGAACCAAATGCCAAAGAGAAATGAGTCTCACTGGTTGCTCATTTTTTGATGGTGTGATACGCCCATAGACATCCGGGGAGTTCATCTAGCCATTTTCCTTTCTTGTCAGTAAGAGATTTCTTGAGGCAGTCGAAGATCGTCTTGTTGGATGCTTCGACCTGCCCATTGCCTTGAGGATATCTCGGTGTGGACATGTGCTGCTTGATGCCATACTTTTGGAAGAACTTCGCTAAATCTTTACCCACGAATTACGGGCCGTTGTCGGTGACGATGGATTGAGGGATGCCAAATCGGTAAATGATGTTCCTCCATATGAAGCGCTCTATGTCTGTCTGAGTCGTGGTCGTTATGGGCTCTACTTCTACCCATTTAGTGAAGTAATCGGTTGCCACGATCATCATGCAACTGCCCCCAGTAGCGGGCGGCATTGGCCCTACCAGGTCGATTGCCCACTGCATAAACGGCCAAAAACTCGTCTGGGGGTGTAGTTCGCCTATAGGCAGCACTAGTATTGGCTTGTAACGTTGTCAGTAGTCACATGAATCAAGCATTTGAGTTAGTGGTCGAGGGCGGAGCCTAAACCTGCTAGCGCATCCGCGTGGGCGTTGTCTGCCCGCGGAACTTGAGTGAGAGTGTAAGTTTGAAATGCCTTAAGCTGCTTACATACCTTCTCAAGGTATTGCGCCATCTTCAGATGTTTTGCTGTGTACTCCCCGGTAGTCTGGCTAGTGATTAGTTAGGAATCGAAATGAATTGCGAGCTTTTTCACTGCCAAGTCTTTTTCCATTTGAAGGCCTGCTAGTAGGGCCCCATACTCTGCTTTATTGTTGGATGCTTTGAAGCCTAGAGTGATCATTTGCTCGAGCATTAAACCGTCTAGAGTGCAAGGATTATGCTTGCTCTCGAGCTTTTGTAGTTGGATTCGTCGTCGACATGCAAATGCCAGAAGTTTCCATCGGGTGAAGCAGGCGTGGCTAAGGTGTGCTCGACTGCTTCTAAGGCTTCGTTGGGCCGCTCTATTGCGTCGCCTAGACTAGGCGTAAATTCTGCTATAAAGTATGCCAAGGCTTAGACCTTTATCGTCGTGCGGGGTCGGAAAACTAAACTGTATTGGCCAAGTTCCAACGCCCACTTCATCACTCGTTGAGAAACATCTAGACCATGTAGGATTGATCATATAGGATATTGAGTCATGACGATGACTGTATGAGCTTAAAAGTATGGTTTGAGCTTCCGAGTCGCAACAACTAGCACCAAAATCAATTTTTTGATCTTTAGGTATCTAGTTTCCGCATCGAAAATAGCTTTAGAAGTGTAGAATACAGGCAGTTGGGCCCCCAGCTCTTCTCATATGAGGGCAGAGCTTACTGCTACTTCTAAGAATGCCAAGTAAATGTATAAGTCATCTGCTGCTTTCGGCTTGGATAGTAAGGGAGGTGATGTGAGATACTTCTTCAGGTCTTGGAAATCTCTTTCACACTCTTCATCCCATTTGTCTCGGTATGCCCTTTTAATGGCCTTGAAAAAAAAGGCTTGCATCGATTGGTGAACAGTGAAAGAAAGCGGTTGAGGGCAGCTGCATGTCCGGTCAAGCTTTGGATCTCCTTCAAGGTAGTGGGAGATTTCATATGTAAGATCACTCGGATTTACTTGGGATGTGCTTCAATTCCTCGTTGGGTTACTAGGTACCCTAAGAATATGCCTGAAGATACTCCGAATTTGCATTTGGTAAGGTTGAGCTTCATCTTGTACTTTCTGAGGATGTTGAAAGTTTCCGCTAGGTTGCCAATGTGGTCCGACCACTGCTTGCCTTTTACCATAATGTCATCGACATAGATGTCCATGGTTACCCTAATTTGCTTCTTGAACATCATATTTACTAACCTTTGGTAAGTGGCTCTCGCGTTTTTTAGGCCAAAGGGCATGACCTTGTAGCAGTAAGTGCCTTGCTTGATTACGAATGCGATTTTTTCCTTGTCGGGCTCGTACATGGCTATTTGGTTGTAGCCGAAGTATGCATCCAAGAAGCTGAGCAGCTGGTTCCCGGAAGTTGAATTTACCAATAGATCGATTCGAGGAACCGAATAAGGATCTTTTGGGCTTGCTTTGTTGAGTTCGGTGTAGTCTACGGAAACCCTCCATTTGCCATTCTCTTTCTTCACGACTATCATGACGTTGGCAAGTCATGCTGAGTGTTCTACCTCTTCTATGAATCCAGCTTCCAGTAGCTTGTCAATTTCTACCTCAATGATCGCTACTCGCTCGAATGCGAAATGTCTTCTCTTTTGGATCATCGATTTGGCAGAGGGGTCGACGTGCAGCTTGTGGCAAGCTATCTCGGGATCAATGTCGGGCATTGATGTGAAATATATAAGCACACAAATTAAACCCTCTTTTTATCAATTGTAGCAAAATACGTAAGTAGGGATCGTTCTAGGCCGGGGATTATGAGGGATTGCAAAATCACTTGGAATTGACTCAAAAACGTAAAAACAAGTTTAAAACACTAAACTAGACTCAAAGAATGTAAAACTATAACTTAAAACACCAAAACAAACCAAAAGACTCAAAATAACACAAAAACACTCAAAACTGCCTTAAAACCACTTTCTGGGCAGTTTTGGACTCTAAACAAGATTTTGACGAAAATAAGTTTTAACTTGACTCAAAACACTTAAAAACACAAACTAACACACTTTCTAACTAATTTGACACTTGAAAACAAAGGGGGATTTGGTTTTGACGAAATTGAAAACAAAACATAAACTTGTAAATCAAAACAGATTTTAAAACGAATTTGGCTTAAAACAATGGATGGATGGCTAGCTAAGGGGTTCATCTCCACACATGTTATACTTGCATTCAAAACGATTTCCAATTGCCTTTCAATAAACCATGAATTCTCAACGCCCCAAGTTAATTAGATCCGCTTAAATTAACCTTCAGATTTTCCTAACGTTATTGAATTGGATGATTGCATACGACAACCCAAAGCATTCCCCACAAGTCCCCTACATGATTGCATAATAGAGATACAAGCAAGAATCATGAAGTTCTATGAAAACCATAAGCATTGACGAAGCACTTGTTACTATGATTGCATGAAACTTATGCCAAGAATTTACTTAACGCGATTGAGATCATCAACCTTTACTACTTGTGAATATAAGTTCATAACAATTAAGTGAAATTCCCTTATATCCTAGCATCAAATTCATGCATGCAAACTAAGCGGGCCCTCTTAACCAACATACACAAATCAGTTTTTGTTCATATAGATAAGTAAATTGAATTCACAACTTATGAAACGCAATTAGAAGTAATCAAATCATATAGCAAGCATAAACATGGTTTTGAATCCCCCCCTAGCCAAGGGGGGTTTAGTTCCTCATAATCGCAATTACACAAAGATAACTTAAATTAAACATTGAAATCAAAGATAGAAAACACCTAGAAACGCTCCAAAACTCCCAAGGCTTGGGCAAAGGCACGGCACAAGGTTGTTCCTTCTTTCTCCTTCCTTGCAAGTTGCGACACTAGATGATGAATGTAATTGAGAGATGTATGAATGTAGTAAAATATGGTAGAGGGTGGTGACTAAATGGTGCAGCAAAGGATGGTATTTATAGGCTGAAATTCGCAGCCCCTATGTAGCAAAGGAAAATGATTTAAAGGCCTAATTTGTATAGGATAATAACACACAATCCTTGAAGGAAAAGGCTAAGGCTTTTAGGAACCAAGGGGGAAATGAATAATCAGGTTTCTAGAAGTTCTAGAAAGGTTTGGGGCGTCACTTTTGTAGGACAAGGGATAAGGCCTTCTAGAAAGGTTGTTTTGTGGCTGATTCCTAGAAAAACAAGGGATAAGGAGTGGCACCAAACTAGGAGAGGATAAGGGCTTCTAGAAATCTGATTTCAAGCATCCTAATATAGTTAGGAAACCTCCCTTGCAGCCAAAATATAGGTAGATTAGGATTAGGATAAGATAGGATAGGATAAGGTTTGTTTGGATAAGATAAGGTTTTGGATAAGATTTCTTCACTTGAGCTGATTCTTTGGCTTTAACTTTCCTTCTTCAAGTAGGAAACCTTGTTTGAGTATGAATCTTCATTCTTCTAGGCATTCATCTTCAACTAGGACTCATCCATTGATTAGGAATCATTCTTTATTTAGGAATCCTTCATTTAAGCCCTTTCCTACTTCAACTAGGAAACCTTGTTCAAGTAGGAATCATCATCTTTAAGTCTTCAATTTCGTCCATCCTCATGGCTCCAAGCATATGATCTTCATTCCAAGCTCTAATTTGCTCCAAAATGCTTCCTTTTGCATACTTTGCCCTTAAAACCTGAAAACACATAAAACTAGCTTAAAAGACTACTTTACTAAGGAAAAACACTATACATGCACAAGAACAAGCTAAACTAAGGCGCATAAATATGCTCCTATCAGGCATGTCGGAAGGTGACCATGCAAAGACATCTCGATTTTTCCTAAAGAAAGCTGTGAGTTCTTCATTCTCGGCTGGGCTTAGACGTGAGCCGATTCTAGCTGTCTTTTCTAGCTACTAAGATCAAGAATGATTTCTTTAGTGTCTTCTTCAAGTTTCCATCCTAACTCGTCTGCTTAGGCGATATCTTCTTGATCTGCTTGATGTAATTGCTATTTGGTAACTTCTTCATCCCTTTGAACCTTAGTAACCTTTACAGAGGTAAAGGTTATCTTCTTTGATTCCTTTAATACTTTCACTGTGCATCGTCGAGATGCGGCCTGGTCAGATTTGATCTCTCTGACTCATCTTCTCGGGATGCAAAATCAGATCTTTTGATACTGGACGGAAGTGACGGCATCCAGCTTGATCAACCAAGGTCTCCCAAGAATCCCATTGTAGGGAGATAAGTCACTTACGATCGTGAACGTATGCTTTGAGACAACTGGTAGTGTTTTCATGTCAAGTGTGATGTGGCCGATGACAGTTGAGGTGTGCTCGTTGAATCCGGTAAGTACCTTCGCTCATCATATTATTGTGTTTTCCAGGCCCATTTTCTGAATAACTAAGAGTTGAAGTATGTTGACTGTACTTCCATTGTCAACCATCATTCTGTCAACTATAGCATGGGTCAGTTGGACAGATACTACTAGTGCATCGTCGTGTGAAATCGACACATTCTGCATCTTGCTCGGTGAAGCCAATAATGGATTCGGGTTGGGTGTCGACTGCTTAGACTTGTGAGACTAGTAAAGCTTGCTGGATCTTCCTCTTTTTTGAGTTGTTGGTAGCCCACAAGTGCTCGGATTCAGTGAAGATGTCATTGATTCAAATCGTATGTGTTCCTTCCAGGCTGCGCAGTTGGCTTGTCCAAGTATCTGTCAACCTTGCCTTCTTTCACGAGATTCTCTAGGTAGTTCTTCCAACAAGTGTAGCAATCGTCGGTTGTGTGACCAGGACCTCGGTGGAATGCGGAGTATTTGGTGTGATCCAACTTGGAAGTATCTCCCTTTGATTGTTTCGGCAGCTTGAACCATGACTCGTTCTTGATGTCACGAAGGATTTGGTGGATCAGAATTGAAAACTTAGAGTAGTTCTTGGTTGTCAAGTTTCTTTGGTCCTGGGTCGGTCCCTACGTTTGGCCTCCTGCCTGCTTTTGCTGGACTGCTTCCCATCCTCATTCTTTTCAGCCACTGCCAGCTCTTTTCAAAGCTGTTCGGGTGCCTTGTCTGCTCGTTGAGCCTCATCCCAAAGTGCATGTTTCTCTACTAGAGCAAAATAATATACTAGAGTTAGATCTTATTTCATGATCATTTCTCCAAACAGTAGGTGGTTTGTTGGGAGTCCTTTTTGGAAGGTTGCACTTGCTATCGAGTCATCGCATCAGACGATCTTCGCCTTCTCTGCTTTGAACCTCTTCACGTAATCGTGAAACGACTCATTTAGGTTCTTCTTCACGTTGAACAAGTGGTCAGACTTTTTCTTGATCGAGAGGTATGATGAGTATTCTTTGGTGAAAACCAAAGAAAGATCATTAAAACTCCAGATGGATCGTGGTGGCAAGGTGTGAAACCAATCTTGCACTTCGCCTTGTAAGGTGGTGGCAAAGATTTTGCACATAAAGGCATCGTTGCTTCGATAAAGGACTATCGTGCTTCGATAGTGCTTCAAGTGTCTCTCCGAATCTCCATCTCCTTTAAAAGATGTGAAGTGTGGCATGCTAAACTTGCGTGGAAGCTCTTCCTGCTCGATCTCGTTCGTGAACGGTGACCTGCTCATGTTGGTCATATCCCGTCGTAGTGCTTCATCGACCCATTCGTTGTGTTGGAAATTACGCAATCGCTCATTGATGAGCATCTCTACCTCTTCCTGAATTTGCCTTTGTTGGGGGTAACAGAGCTCTCGGCTGCCCCCGGTCTTGACCTGCTGGTTTAGGCTACTCTTCCACGTTCTCGGCTCGTCTATGCCGCGGCGACAGTGCATGTGGTCCATTCCTGGCAGGCAAGGGAATTCTTCGCAAACTGGTGGTTGAATTTGCTTCTCTCCGTCCATCATGCTGCCTACTCCGATATGATGTGGATGATGCTCTTTGCGAGCCTAGCCGTGAATGAACGTTTCGCCTATAAGGCTGTCTATGTTGATTATCGAAGTGGCTCTAACAGTGAATGTATGCTCGTCTGTGGGCCTGTCAAGAGTGCACGCTCCTCTGTGCGCTTAGACGGGAGTATATGCTATCACGGGGGCCCAATTGGGAATGTACGCTGCCCGAACTCTCAATTCGTGTTTGGTCCATTAGCTGTTTGCTAGGACACTGTTGGAGAGGTTCCTCGTCTGCCATTGTCCTACTTCGGGACACCTCGTCTAGGGCACGTTGGATCTTGGTGCGTTGCAAGAGCTGATTCACCAAGGTTGTCTGTTGTGCAAGGGTGCTCGTCAACTCTATGACTTGTCGGGACAAGTGTTGTTCGTCATTCGGATTGGAAGAGATTGGAATGAATGTGCATCCTTGAACAGTGGAAGGGTGGTAGACTCCGGGCGCGAGATTTGAGTTGGGAAATGTAAAATCCGTGGAGAAATGTGGTGAAAATACCCCCGGCTCGATGGTAGGTCCGAATAGTTGAGATAATCTTGGGTCGACTTGGGCTACTTGGGAAACCACGGAAGCAGGCTGGGTCGCGATAGTAAGCTGGGCCACGGGAGTGGGCTACTCGACGTGTGGTGCACACAGGTGCGAGGCTTGGGCTCGGCTTGGCAACGCATTGGGCTCACGTTGGATTTGGGCGGCACGGGCTAGTTTGCCTTAGGCTTGGAGTGACACGTCTTGGGCCTTGGCCTTGGTGCGGTGGGCTTTGGATGGCACGACAAGCTTGGATAACACGGCTTGGGCTGTGGTGGTGGCGCTATGGACCTCGCCGTGGGTGGCTACCATGGTGGCCACCGCGGTGGTTGCCATGGTGGAGCCTTGTGGTGGTGATGCCGCTCCACTTATTGTCACGTTTAGCCTCGTGGATCGCCGTGGTCCCATCTCTTGAACATTAGAATTTTCGTTTGTTGAAGTTTCCAAATTTCTTGCCATTGTACTTTTCTTTTACGTTTTACCAAATAATTTTTGCAAATAAAAAATTCTAAAAATAAGAACGTACGAAAAATCTACAAATGGACAAGAAAATAGAAAACCTTGGATGCGAGTGTCTTCTACGAGTGTGGGACTCAACTTTCAATGAAAACACCAATTTGTGGATGCAAATTTCTTCCTCCTTAATCTTGGACAAAATTGCACCTACAAAATAAATAACACCTTAGGTCAAGGCCAAGAGCCTCACGCGCCCACGATGAATGTGGGGGGCTTTGGCCGAAGAACCTCCGATGCCAAAGTTAGAATTTTGAGGGAAAAGTGTTTGGAGAATTTAGAGAATTTAGCAAGAGAATTGGAATTGAGTTTTGGAGAGAATGAGGGGGTTTATATAGGGGAGTGGCCGGCCACCTTGGGAAGAGATGGACCGGCCACTTGGATGGTTTTGTGGGCTATGTTCATGATTTCTGTTTAATTGGATAATTAATTGAATAATTAATCAATTAATTTAGCTAATTAATATAATAAAAAGGGAATGATTTAGGGGTTACCTTGTGGATAAGATATGATGAGGGATGGATGAAATAGGTTATAAATAAATACCTATTTGGGCACTTTTGACTTGATTGGAGGATGATTGTCCACTACTCGCGCGTAGGAGTCTCGGTGTGCCTCGAGGGTAATTTTGTCCTTTTAACCCAAAAATCCATTTGTCGTCTCTTGATTATTTTTTTGATCCACAAGAAACACTAATGTTTAAATAGTTAGATTGAAATTGTTCGGGCTAGAATTGTTCCTTGCATAACTCTTCTTGTCTTGCATGTCGGGCAATGTTTGTTGTTTGGTTTTCTGCAATATAAGTTTGTTATTAGTTTGAATGGTGCCTTTGTGGGGTATTTGTTAGGCCTTGAGGCTCACAATCAAAGTTAATATAAGTTTGAGCATGCCGCTGTTCTTTTTATTTAACAAATTGTTTTATTGGTTGTTTAGGTTACTGTTTACTTACACCACAAGTCACTTTGACTCCTTGACTTATCAGGATTGTTCACATATGAGTTAAGTCTGTATTATGTTCTTTTCTTGCCTTTTAGATCAAGGAATTTTTATTTATAATACCATATGTTTGTTTATGAAGGGAATCAAGATCATTCAAGTTATTTCCTTAGTTATCAATTTAGGCCGACAACAAGAAAACAAGAATTATTAGTCAACAGGGTTAATCATAGATAAAACTAATAGCAAAAGTAGTTAAAAATGACATAGGATCTAATGAAAGATGCATAAACAACAGATCTACTTTATGTAAGTACAAATAAAGGAGATTCGGGTAAGATTACAACCTTGGTTGGCAATGTTTGTTTTCTTGCAGACACTTCTCCTTGTATTTTACAGAGATTGAAGTCTTGTAAAATGAAAATACAAACAAGGTTTATATTTAAAGGGATTCAATACTACGACAAAGGGGATGGTAGTAGAGCTTCTAAAAACCTGACAAAATATAGCTTTCTATGGTGGACCTGCAACTAAAAATGGGTGAACAAACTAAGGTTGTCTGGCTTTTTGTTGTTGAGTACAGAGTTTAGTATGGCTTTTTTGATTGGTAGAGCGAGAGACTTTTGCTCGTATCCTTTGCTGCTTTTATAGACTTCTTAGCCCGAGTGTCTAAGTCTTCCCTTTTGGTGATGACCTCCAGAGCACGGTGAGTCATTGTCTACTTTAGTAATTATCTACCCATGTCATGGAAAAATACTTTTTGCTAAGGATGAGCTGCCTTCTGTCACTTGTC
Organism: Malus fusca; assembly: GCA_035220775.1. Classification (NCBI taxonomy): domain Eukaryota; kingdom Viridiplantae; phylum Streptophyta; class Magnoliopsida; order Rosales; family Rosaceae; genus Malus; species Malus fusca. The sequence continues at coordinate 29,447,548 of CM069063.1, forward strand.
ACTTCTCACATAGGCTTGCTGCCTATTAATTGCCAGAAAAGGGTTTTTAAATTCATCATGGGCTGCCACCTTTCCTAGCCCAACCATTTTCTGTTTTTCGCAAGCTTGGGCCTTCAATTGCATTGGGCCCATTGTTAAATATCCACCCAAATAAAAATTACTAAAATTTAATTGTTCAATGCACTAAATTGTATGAGTGTATGACACATATCAGTGTTTAAACAATTAAAATGACATTATCAAAACTTGGCCATGAAAATCCAATCATTCAATGCTTCCATGTATGTGAGCACGAGATACATCAGTATTTAATATTATTATTTATAGAATTATATAGTAGCCCATCAGGTTTGAGGTCTATTGCAATCTTATACAACATCTTTAAAACATTTCACTTTCATACCTCAAGTACTATTTTATTTCAATTTCATACAACCGTTACATTTTCCATCCATGGATCTGTTAAATGTTGATGTTGCTGCCACATATATGCCATGTGGCTGCCAAATGTCTGCTACGTGGCAAATAAAATAATTTTTTAATTTTTTTTTTTAAAAACCTGAATTTTTTTTTTCTTCTTCTTCTTTCTTCCAAGTTTTTGGGTTCTTCAGGGATGTGGGTCGCTGGGGGGAAGAAGCAGGAGGAGGAGAAGGAGGAAGAAGAAGAAGAAGGAGGAGGAAGAAGAAGAAGAAGAAAAAAAAAAGAAAAAAAAAAAGGGACCGAACCCCCTGCAACCCAGAAGAAGAAGGAGGAAGAAGAAGAAGAGAAGAAGAAAGAGGAGGAGGAGGAAGAAGAAGAAGAAGAAGAAGAAGAAAAAAGAAAAAAAAAAAGGGACCGAACCCCTTGCAACCCAAAAGGAGGAAGAAGAAGAAGAAGAGAAGAAGAAAAATGAGGAGGAGGAGGAAGAAGAAGAAGAAGAAGAAAAAAAAAGAAAAAAAGAAAGGGGACCGAACCCCCTGCAACCCAGAATAAGAAGAGAAGAAGAAAGAGGAGGATGAGGAAGAAGAAGAAGAAGAAGAAAAAAAAAAAAAGAAAAGGGACCGAACCCCCTGCAACCCAGAAGAAGGAGGAAGAAGAAGAAGAGAAGAAGAAAGAGGAGGAGGAGGAAGAAGAAGAAGAAAAAAAAAAAAACGAACCCGAAATTAAAAAATTATTTTTATTTGCCACGTGGCATATATGTGGCAGCCACGTCAGCATTTAACAGATCCATGGATGGAAAATGTAACAGTTGTATGAAATTGAAATAAAATAGTACTTGAGGTATGAAAGTGAAATGTTTTAAAGATGTTGTATAAGATTGCAATAGACCTCAAATCTGAGGGACTACTATATAATTCATATTTTTATTAAAGAGATGATACAAATGATAAAACAAATGTATGGTAAGAGTAGAGTTTTTGAATTAAAACTATCGAAATCTAAACACGCCAATGCATTAGAAGTCTACTCATGGTCATGGATGTATGATTTTCCGTGTCCACTGAGAGATGTATTTTGAAACTTTCTTTTGTTGGCCACGCCTCTCCTAGAATATCCCTTTTTGTGATTAAAAAGTTAGTGGGGATCAGCACTGATATACAACCAAGGTATTAAATATCGATGATATCGGAAATATCGATGATATCGGAAATATCGGTAGTCCAAAAATACGGAAATTTCGATGGAAATATCGGGATATTATCGATATCGATAAAAATTGAATAAAAACCACGAAAATTGTAAGAAAAACTTGGAAATTTTTATTGAAATTTTGCAGGATGTTTATTTAGTCAATTATCTATTAGTTTATCACACAAAAAATTGGAAGGAAATGCATTGCATGATAGATATAACTGATTTAAGTTGATTATATAGCGAGCTGACAAACATTGTGAGTGTAGAAAATATGTAGTAATTAATGAAAGAAGTTTAAACACACCATAATCATTTATATATAATAAATTAGTACAATATTTTACACTTTATACATTGCATGGTAAGATACATGAGTGACTTAGCAAGTTCTAAAATATCGATGATATCGGAAATATCGGTAGTCCAAAAAAATATCGGTAGTCCAAAAACACGGAAATTTCAATGGAAATATCGGGATATTATGGATATTTTAGACCATGTATACAACTAACTTAAGTATATATTATCATTCAAAAGATCAATTAGCATTTATATTACGAAGTCGATCGAATGATTTAACAATTAAATCCACTGTACAAAAAGAATTATTACAATCGTTTGAATTCTATTAACTGGTATTTAGACGGTTTAATTGAAACTACTCAAATTCAGTAGTTTCAATTAAATCGTGGATGGTGAATTCGATACCAAATTAAACTGTCTATTGTGTGGTTTAGCTGAACTTCTCTCTTTAGTGTAAAAATATCGATGTACTAAAAAAACAAAACAAAAAAACAGAACTGTTAGGATATTTATTTGGGTCATAGGTTCACTTCCAAGGAAAAGCCCGAAAGGCCTGCAAGCCCAAAATAAAAACATAAGGACCGGAACTCGGTTTGTGCAAAAGTAAAGTTTTACGCTGTGGGCAAGTGCAGCAGAGCTCAAGTGTCATAAACCAATCAAGATCATTCAACTATTCTGTGTTCGACGACCGTGATTTACTCTCACGGATCTCTTAAGACGACGCCGTGGCTCTCACGGTCTGAACCCGAAGAAAACGGGAAAGAAAAGAAGAATAGAACGCGGTAGATGCAGAGACTTTGAGCAAGCGGTCTCATTCAGCTCGCTCTCCATTTTTCAGAGATTCAACGACGTCATCCGACTATCTGCCTCCTCCTCAGGTACGAAGGAAACGACTTTCCATTCCCAATGGATTCTTCGTTGTTTTTTCTTACTGGGTTTTTTATTTCTGGCTTTCTTACTGAGTTTCTGGTAATGGGTATTTTGCATGTGTGAGCTTCAAGGGACACAAGGGTTCTTCTTTGTTGTTGGGTTGCTGGGTTTCAATCGGTGTTCTGGTTTGTATATTTAATATTTTGGATATTGGGCTTTGCTTTTTAGCTGGGTTACTGGGTATGTTGGTGGGTTTTTTCCTTTGAAACTCAAATCCCCTTTTTTGTATAAACGAAGATAATAAACCCAGTCGAGAGAAAAGATGTTGCTTGCTTCTGCTGTTTCCGTTTAATTCCAATAGCCCGAATTGAGAGAATAATTTTATTTTTCGTGGTAGCAATCGAAATCGAAATACGAGGTTTGATGATCTGACTGGTAGGTGGTGTTTCGCTTGTTCATTATAGACATTAGTTTAGTCGAACGATATTTAAGCTTCGAATGTTGCTTGTAAATTCTGTTGGTGAATGCTTAACATAATCGAAGCTTAAATAATGTAATTAATCGGCAGGGGTAAGAATGGATTACCCCCTCTGGCCGATTAAGTGGTTTGATGTGTGTGATTTATGACAGTTTAATTGTTAAGTCATTCTCACTATGTATCTGCTACATGGTAATTAGTCTGCTTGTTTTATGGAAGGATACATCATCAGAAAGGGCGGGCCGGCAAGTGACCTCTTCGCATCGAGTTGGGAATCAACAATGGTGAGCTTAAGAAGACACACACACTATAGACTATGTGCTGGTAAATACTTGTTGAAATGTGATTATCCTAGATATGAGTCTATGACTAATTGGTTTTGATGTTCTTTTGGAGAAGAAACAATCTGATCCACTAGGTTTTTGTTTATTCTTAAGGATTTTTTTTCCACACAGATTGTTGGTCTTTTTGCAGGGAGAACTCCACTTCCTAAGTTCTCTGACATCAGAACTGCTTCTCAATATCCCAACCACGAAAAACCAAAAAGTTCGCATCCTACGTGTTCAAATAATGTAATTAATCGGCCAGAGGGGGTAAGAATGGATTACCAATCAGTCCATATTATTATATCACTTGCATCAGATGCAACACTGTTTTCTTTGAAGGTTTTATCATGTTTAACAACAGTTTAAGATACAACGCGGTTTATTAGGAAAGTTTTGATGCGATTTATATTCTGTTGCATAAATTTATCGTAAAACTCAAGTACATAAGATTCAATGCTTGATAGTATGTCTTGATTTCTAAATTGATGTCTAATAACTAATAAGATGTGTGTATGTTCCAACTGTAATACTACCAGAATAGGACTGCTATAGGGGCTTCGGCTAAGAGTTTCACTGATGCAGTGCTGGCTTTGCCTGCTTTTGTAACTGTGGGAAATGAGGCAGGACACTCTCGTATACACAAGCTGCATTTTCAGAAAAATGGGGATTCTCTTTGGGCTGACGGATCTCAAAGCAGCCAAGTTAGTTCCTTGGAGAACCAAGTAAATGATCCAGGGTTTGATGTATCTCTAAGCCAAGTTAAATCCATGGAGAGCCAAGTAAAAGACCCAGGGGATAAGGTTCTAAGCAGCCAAGTTGAATCCTTGCAGAGCCTAGTAAAATACCCGGAAGCTGACGTATCTCTAAGCAGCCAAAATGAATCCTTGCAGAGCCAAGTAAAAGACCCTGAAGCTGACGTATCTCCAAGCAGCCAGGTTAAATCCTCGGAGAACCAAGTAAACGACCCAGGGGGGTGATGTATCTCTAAGCAGCCAAGTTAATTCCTCGCTGGGCCAAGTAAAGTTCCCAGAGTCTTGCACCTTTCAGCTTGAGAACAAGATAGGCAGCTTGCAAGCCACGATGGATAAGCTAAAACAGGAGAAGCTGTGGGAGAAGGTAGAGCTCATGCGGGAAGTAGACTTGCTGATGGTGAACCTAACCAAATGCAGTTGAGGGAGCTTTTGCAGAAGGTTGAGAAGTTGCGGAGGATCTCAGCATGGCCGCTCGTGGTGCGGTTGTGGAGGATTCTGCAGCTCCAATGGCAGAAGAGTACGGAAAGAGTTAGGACTAAATTCTTTTTCAAAGTCTTGCTCCTTTGAAACGCAAATGACATGAGATTAATACTACATATCAGTTAGATCATGCACGCAAGCACAGATATCAATATACTAAAAAAGGATAGGAATTAGGAAATGATAAACACACTTTTTTTTTTTACACGTTTTTGTTTAATCATGTATGTTTTTAGTTATTTGATTTATTTAATCTAATGACTAAAAGTAAAGAAGAATGTGTGAGAGACCAACAAATGGTGTTCGAAAAATATTATCTTTTCTTTTCTCTTCTTATTGAACACATAAAAAGAGTTGTGCTATTTACACATTTAGTTTTACCTCTTACGCATCGTTCTCAATTTCTGGCTGTCAAATTGAATGGATTGAAAAAGATCAATGGAAAAAAAAATTAACAAGGGTAAAAAGAGGTATGTAAATAGCATTATCTTTTGAAAAACTCATAAACAAATTGAGGACGAAAAATAGCTTGAGGGCCAAAGTGAAACCACCACTAAAATCCACGGACCAAATTTGTAATAAATTAAACTTCATTATTTATATTGGGTGTAGTATGTAGTAAGCAATTTTCCATGGAATAATACTTTGCTACTTAAATGATGAGTAAGAGTTCCTATTTAAAATTATTTGTTATCGATTCATAGAACTTTGTATTTATGATCAGAATCGTTTATGTTATAAACTTTATAAAGATCGCTTCTGTAAAAAATTAATTAAAACTAAAGCTGTTTAGTTATCGAACTGTATAAAAACAGATGAATGAAATTGATAAAAACATTACAAACCGTCTAACTAAACAACTTTAATTTTAATTTTTTTTGTAAAAATGATCTTTAATATCAACAATTACCACAAATAGTTCCTACTGATCTATTGAGCATTAACGCAGAAGGATCCATTCGTCTTCCCGAGGAAGACCCTCTCGACTACTACTGAGCATCAACTCAGAAGGAATAACCATCCGTCTTCCCGAGCAAGACCCTCTCCTCACATTCCCCCTTCCTTAAATCCCCATCTCCTCCCGCTTTCAGGGATTCCTCCGACTCGCTCTGACAGTCTCACTCTACCTCCTGAGCTGCAAAAGGTACTAACTTTTTCTTCCCGATCGCTTGTTTCTTCCTGTTTTTTTTCTTAATGGGTGGTCCAAGAATCTCATTACTGGTTTGTTTGCTGAGTTTTCTGATCATTTGACTTTCTGGGTTATGGCTTTTCAGGAATTCCACCAACTCACTCTGCCCTCTTGAGCTGCAAAGGTACTGACTTTCTCTTTCCATTTGCTTTTTCTTTTCATCTTTTTCTTTGATGGGTCTTTCAATCCTGGATTGTGTACTGGGTTTCTGGCCATGGGCATTTTGCATTGATGAGATTCAAGTAAAAAAGAGTAATTATTTGATGGCTTTGTGGGTTGTTCTTTATTTTTATGTTATGGCTTTGTCTTTGGAGTTCAAGTTTACATTTTTTGTACTTTACTAACAGCTCTAACTTTCCAGGTTCAGAAATTATGAATTTTTTTAATTTAGATGCTTTTTGAAGCCGTGTGACGAAAACATTTACCAGTTACTTACAGCTTTACCAATTGAAATCGAGTTTCACTCTCTGATCATGCGACTATTGGGTGGTCTTTCATCTTGCTCATTGTAAATATTAGGTTTCATCCGCCGTGCCTTTAACCGTCAGACTGTTGCTAATGAATTTATTGGTTGCCAGTTCCTTCAAGGCTCCTTCTCTTTTGTTACTTGAATTATGTTTTGCTCTTTTGGTGGGGTACCTTGTTCATACATATATATCAGGCTTTAGTACATCAGTATCCAAAAACATGTTATAGTAGTTTCAATTGCTTTATCAATTCCACTTGAAATTCAAATGTACATTACATCACTTTGATTTATCTGTTTCTTTATCGAAGAAGTAGCTTGATACATGAGAACGGCCACCAAGAGATCAATGACATAAAATCAACCATGGTGAGCTTAAGAAAGCGCAAACGCATGAGACTGTTCTCCGGTAAGAATTAGCTGAAATGTGATTTTGTTTGATAGCCCTATATTGTTCTGCTGATGATTGTGTTTAGCGTGTTTATTCTTACGAGTTTTGACCTGTATAATATGATCACATGTCAATGCTTCCTGATCAGTTTTGGTGACTGAGAATTGTTCCAATAGGTTATCTTTCTGTATTTATTATTTGGTCTAGGTGAATATTGTTCACCAAATTGCTGGTTGGTGCTTGCAGGGGAAAGTAATGCTTTAGTTCCACTTCCCAGTTTTTGGGACAAAGAAATTTCTCCTCAAGATCCAAACCGCATGCCTTCAAATGATGTCATTCAGCCAGAGAGGGTAAGAATTGGTTAATATTTGATATGAAGGTTTTATTTACATGTTAAAAGACACTTGCCAGAAGTCGAGTGATATGTGTTATTTTGCTATGGTTCCAGAAATAGTGTGGGTTATTTTGGTTCAGTTTTGGAAATAGTGTGTGTTATCTTACTGTAGTTCCAAAAATAGTGTGAGTTATTTTACTGTAGTTCCAGAAATAGTGTCAAATTTTTAAACTGTCATTGTTGCAGATGAAAGAAACCAAGCAACCGAGGATAAAGACTTTTGCTAAGAAAAGCCCAACAAAAAAGAAGGATTATCTGCAATATAGATGCAACATGATGGGCTTTGCAGATGCCATGCAATTGTACAAGCCTACGATTCAACAACGTCAAGACATCTGCGACGAGTTAGCCAAGACACCGTTTTGGAGTCTACTAAAAGTGTACATGGATGACATATTGATCGCCACGGATAGAAAGAAGAAGTCCGGTATGGACTTAATAAAGATCATGCAATGCTACAACTCAAAGGAGCAAAAATTCAAGTTTGGAGATAATGAAGCCAAGGGAATAACAAACGATGATGTTGTTCAGATATTTGGTCTGAACAACAGAGGAGTGGAGCTTCCAAACACAGACAAGTCCACGAAACATGGAAAAGAGGACCTCTTCGTTGACAAATACTTTAAGCATGCAAAAGTTGTCAAAAGGAAGCAACTAATAGAAGCCTATGAAAAATCACTTCTAGACCAATCTCCTCAAGGTGCAAAAGATACCACTTCCATAATCTGTGCTCATCTCATCCAATCACTTCTTTTTGCTAATTCTGGCACGTATATTACCTGGAGTTTCTTAAAGATATGTGGGGAGTTGGATGAGATCAGTAAATATAACTGGGCGAAAGGAGTGAAAGATTACCTCCTCAAGATGATAAACAAAGCACAGAAGAAGAAAAAAGATAGAGGAGAAGAACCAACAATTAGCGGCTGCACCGTCTTTGTTTTGGTAAGAAATAAGAATAATAGTACGAAGAGCATGAATTGTTTTTTTTATAAATTTCACAAAACTAACTTCAGTTTCCTGGTTCATACAGTATTGGATATGTCTTCATACAAATGTGGTTAAGACGGTCAAAGGACGAGAAAACATGATTCCGGCATTTGCAAGATGGGATACAAGTATGATACACAAAGCAATCAAAGATGTCCCAGTTGAACAAATCAAGGTAATGACCAATAATCAAGTTATTTCACTCTACATTTCAGTAAATAATGACTATTTGCAGTTTACAATTTCACAAATATTTCATGTTTACGCTTCTAGAAATAGTGATATCTGCATTTCTATAGCTGTTTTCAATTTGCAATTCTATAAAAATAATGGTCTCTTTATTTAGAAACATAATTAACAACAAAATATTGTCAGTAAACACTTATACAAAATAATAACAGTTTACAATTTCAGAAATAATGTCTTACTGCAAATTCGTAAATAATTCCAATTTGCAGTTCTAGAAGTAGTTTATGTTTATCAATCCTTGACTTTGTTTATCAACCAAAAATAATTACATTACTATGTAAGTTAACAAGTATATAATGTGATTGTGTGCAGATTGATGGTGTCATTCCTTGTGCTCAACCACAAGAAGAATCTTCGAAGAAAAAAGAAGAAAAATCAAGAACAAAGAAAAGAAAGCAAAGTGATGTCATTCCGTATGCTCAACCTGAAGATGATAAATTGGATGATCATTCCCACCAAAAAGAGGAAGCAAACAAAGATGAGATGGCAGAGGTTGATAAAAATTTGAAGAAGAAAAAGAACAAACAGAAAAGGAAGCAAAATGATGAAGAACATGAAAGCATCAATATAAATGAAGCTCAAGCACAGTTCGATCAACTGTACAAAGAGGAAATGAGCAAACTCGATGCCATTCATCAGAGATACATCGTTGGCATGGATAGAACTTTAAGTGTAGATCTTTTCAATGAGTTCAAGAGTGCTAGGAGCATTGATCAGAAAAGGTACCTAACCTTCAAGACGATGATGGCATACGCACTTGACTCTTCAAACAAAGAGTGCGTAGCACTCAGGGAATCAAATAAAATGCGAAACCATGAAATGAAAAAGATTCTACGACAAGAGGAGCTTGACAAGAAGAAAGTGAATGCACTAAATGCTGATTTATTATCATTGCAGACAAAGAACAGTGCAGCTTCTCTAAAAATCAATGAACAGCTAAATGAGATTGGAGCTTTAAAGAAGAAGTTGGAAGAAAAGGAAGCAAAAATGCCAGGTTTGAATACTTCTGTACACAAACTTTAGGAAGAGTGCAATCAAACCGCTAGTGATTCCAAAGTTCAATCTCCATTGGGTGATGAAATTATCAAAAAGGCCAACTTTCCAATTCCTCATAGCTTATCAGACGAAATCGCGGAGCTTGAGGCGTCTAAGGGAGCCGAATCAAGCGCCGACTCTAAGGAAATACCTAAAGCGATTTCTCCAGTCAACTCTAAAGCTGCTTCCGAGGATATGTCTGCCGAGGGCAAGGATAAGGTTGTTGATATTACAAACACCTCCGAAACTTAGTCATGGTTTTTACTTTTCAGTGTTTTTAGACGATGTCTGCTAAAAGACGCTAGACGTTAGTCGGGTGGCGGATTGAGGCCTAGCGCCTAGATGGATTAGGAGGATTTAAGTAGATCTTTTATATTTCGTGTAAATAAGTGTCTGTTTATACTTAAAATATATATAATTTCATCATAAACTACAACATAGAATGACATATATATTATGAAGTATTAGAATATAAGGAAAAACATGGGAAACAAGTATATAATGTGTATTCATTTAAGTATTCAATAAGTCTCTTACAATTTATTAAAAAAATAAAATACAAAATGAAAGTTATCTATTTACAGTCTAAGTGAGTCACAACCTAGGTGGATGCCTAAGCAGGTATGAGCGGGTGCCTAGGTGGTCTAGGAGGGCGCTTCAACAAGTCTAGGCATCATTTTCTTAATTTTCAAACGTCAATACATTAATCGGGGCGGTGGCCAACCGCCTAACGCCTAGGCGAACCAAGCGGGGATTTTTAGAACAGTGTCCAAAATTGAACAACTTGCTATATGCCTCAGTCATGAAACTTTGGCTGTTTTGAACTTATGTTATATGCTAGTGACTTTGTAAAGAGAAACGAAAAGCAATTCCCATGAATTCAGAAAGAAGTTTCAGATGCATATAACTAAACATGACTATACCTGACTGACCTTTTACACTCATTTTATTGTTAATTAAACTATTAATATCTCTTTAAATTTAAATTTACTATCTTAACTACCCTGACAAACCCTGTTCAATACGTAAATTTATTTGTACACCCATTTAAAATAAAAAACCCAAAATCAGAGCATTTTATTTGTAATTAATGATAGGGTAAATTACATAGTAGCCTATCAGGTTTGAGGTCTATTACAATCTCATACAACATCTTTAAAACAATTCACTTTCATACCTCACGTACTATTTTATTTCAAAATAATACATCCGTTACATTTTCCATTCATTGATCCGCTAAGTGATGACGTGGCAAAAAAAATAATTTTTTAATTTTCTTTTTAAAAAACCTAAATCTTCAACAAAAAAAACTTAGAAAACCCAGATCCCATCACCCCACCCCACTTCTCCCCCCCCCCCCCGGTCGCCGAAACCCCATCCCTTTCATCATCTTCCCCATTCGCCGTCCCTCCCTGCAACCCAAATCCAAAACCACTCCCACCCATCCTCCTCTGCACCCATCCTCCACCTCCTCCGCGCACCCATCTTCCCATCTCCCCCCCACCCCGCACACCCGAGCCCAACCTGCAAGTTGCAACCCAAAAAAAAAAAAAAAAAAACTCATCTCCCTTTCCCTACAACCCAGATCCCGTCTTCCCCAATGGGTGTGGATTTAAGGAGTGGGTGTGTAGAGGAGGGAAGAGGGGTGGGTGCGGAGGGTAGGTGCGCATGTAGGTGCGAAGGTGGGTGCGGAGGATGACGTGGAGGATGGGTGCGGTGGGTTTGGGGAAGACAGGAGGGGGAAGAAAGGGGTGGATTGAAAGGAAGGGGGGTCGGGGAAGATGAAGATGAGTTTTTTTTTTTTTCTTCTTCTTCTGGGTTGCAGGTTGGGTGGGGGAGGGAGGGAGGGAAGATGAAGTGGGGGTTGTGGGGAGGTGTGTTTCAGCTTTTGTTTTTGGTTTTTTTATATATATATTTATTTAGAAGATTCAGGTTTAAAAAAAAAAAAATTTAAAATTTGTTTTTTTTGCCACGTGGCACAAATGTGGCAGCCACGTCAACGCTTAACGGATCAATGGATGGAAAATGTAACGGAGGTATTATTTTGAAATAAAATAGTATGTGATGTATGAAAGTGAAATGTTTTAAAGATTGATAAGCTCATATTTATACATATTTTACATCAAATTCTCTCATCTTTTCTTAGTTAGTTTCTTATATTTTTGAGTTATTTGCTTTGTTTTTGTGTTTTATCGAATTTATCTAGCTAAGAAAATAAAAATAGCACAAGTGTGATTTTAAGTAATAAATTCGTCATTTATATTTTGCTCACTTATTTTATTGTTGTAACTTAAGAAAATATTTTTGCAGAAAGAATAAAAATAATAAACAGAAAATAAAAAATGCATGGTGGGAAGAACACTGAAGTGTAGTGGAATAAAGAAAAAAAAAGACACGAAGTGGAAGGCGTGCGGGACATCAAGATAATAAAGAATGGAATAATGGAGGAATAAACAATGGGAAAAGTGGATGTTCCACTCTTGCAAAAGTCCTGACTTATACCCACAAGTGAGCAGAGAAACGGGGTGGAGGGAGCTGCCTTCCTGGCAGCGAAAGAACGGAAAGAAAAAAACAGAAAGCAGAAGCTGCCTTTGGCAGCTTGGAAAGAGGACCGACACGCAGAAATTAATCATTCTCCAAGCCTTCCCTTGCCTCTCCCTACATATCTAAAGCCCATCATCCATAGTTTTTAAGTTTTAGTTATTTGTTTTACTTTCACTTCACAAGAACCAAATCCCCCCTTTTACTTTCTTGTCTTAAAAGTCTTTTGTTTACATTTTTTTTAACTTTGTTTTTATGTTTTTAAATTAGTTTTGAGAGGTTTTAGCAAGCCCTCCTAATCCCCGGTTTAGAACGATACCCTACTTACATCTATACTACAATTGTCACAAGAGGGTTTAATTTGTGTGTTAGTTAATTTTCACATCAAATTTTGGGTTTAATTTGTGTGTTAGTTAATTCTCACATCAAAATTTTGTTTGATTTGTTAGAAATAAATTTAGTTTGTGTTTTCTTAAGTCTTGAATTATTTTGAGTCTTTGGATTTGTTTTGGTTTATTTGTTAGTTTTATTTTGAGTGATTCTAGTTAAGTGTTTTGATTTTAGTTTAGTGTTTTAAATTTTATTTTTACGTTTTTAATTTAATTTTACTTTGGTTAGCATCCCTAGTTAATCCCCGGCCTAGAACGATCCCTACTTATCCATATACTACAATTGTCACAAATAGGGTTTAAATTTGTGCGTTAGTTAATTTTCGCATCAAATTTTTGGCGCCGTTGCCGGGGATTAGCAAATTTGCTAATCCCTTGTTTATGTTTTTGTTTGTGTTTTATTTCTTTTATTTGTGTTTATTTTATTGTATTTTATTTTATTTTATTTTTGGTTTGTTATGTCTTTTACTTTTGATATTTGATTTAGTTTTCTTTCTTTGATTTTAGTTACAAAAGGAGCGAGACATGGCACTTGCATCCATCCAAGCTCAATTGGCGAATCTCACGTCTCAATTAAGTCAGAATGCCGGAAGGACCACAATGCCAAGTGTCCCTACATTTGGTGCATCGTATGGGCAAAGATATCAAACTCATCAATGTCCCCAATTTTCTGCAAATGAAGATGTTTGGGGATATCAGGGCCATAACCAATCAAGGGGCAACATGTTTTCCAACGCTTACAATTCAGATTGGAGAGACTATTCAGATTATATGTGGGATGAACCTCAACACTTTCAACAAAGCGGATATTGGCAGCAAGACGAATTCTATTCAAGATCTATGCAGCCACCACAACATCCCCCACAACAATTCCAATCAAATCAAAGTATGCCCGTGGATTATAATCAAAGGCTTGAAGAATTAATTTCTTTGGTACAGGGCTTGCGAAAAGAAGAACAATTGCCGCCATCGGAGGAGTTCTATCAATGGCCATGTGAACCACCACAGCCTCCACCACAATCTCCCCAACCAAATTCAGGTTCGTCGGTTGATAATGATAATATTATTCAATTAATCACTTCTTTGAACCAGGAAGTAGAAAATCAAGACAACAAGATGGATGCACTGGAGAAGCAAGTTGGGCAGATTATGGAGATCATGGCACAGATTCAAGATCAAAGTGAACTCTCCAACTCCACATTTGCAAATTCAAAGGGAGAAATGGAAATCAATGAAGCCATCACTTTGGGAAGTGATATGGAGGATGAAGTTGTTCCAGAACCATCCAAACATAGCCCGAACATGGATGAATTGCCGCTTCAAGAAGAAGATGAGGATGACGACTTGGGCAGTTTAGAAGAATTCTTGTCGCAAACCCCTCAAGTCCTTATGCCATCCAACTCAGGTGAGGAGGTTCAAAATTCACTTCATTCTAACATTATTCCGCCAATTGTCCTTTTTCCTTGCAGGTTTTTAAATCCCAAGGAAGAAGTGAATGAAAAATACGTTGTGGAAGCTCTTCCCAAGGTGCAAAGTGATATCCAAATTCTTGGTGTACCAAATCATGTTCCCGATGCTGTTGAAACATTCAAAGAGACTTGTACACCAAGAAGAACTATTCAAGAAAAGGAAGTGGCCGAAGAATATGTTGAACAAATCAAAGAGGCTGTGCATGAGACAATCAAGCCCAAAGAAGTTGAGACTGATGACACGGGACAAGCCACAACCATTATAATAAATTTGGCCAAGTTCAAAGTCCCGGAAATGTTCAAAGATGTGGTGTTTGTAATTGAGTTTGAACGTGAAAGTAAGCCATCTTCTCCATTTTTAATTTTATGTTATACTAACAATCTAATTTTGATGATTCAGGCACCGTCATTAGAACTTAGACCGTTGTCGGATCATTTCAAGTACCACCGCCCATTCAAGGATAAATCCTTGCATTTGAATAATGAAGGGAGGCCTAGGAATCACCCACAATCAGATTTGCATTCCTAATCCCTTCTATTTACTGCTTTCATTTTGTTTTGTTTATTTAGTTGTGATTTTTGTTTTGGAGATTAAACATAGTCTTTTTACTTTGATTTACTTATTTTACATTGATATTTAAAAAAAAAATATATATATATATATATAATAATAATAATAAACATCCATATAAATAAAAAATAAAAAAAAATAAAACAAAAAAAAAACAAAAAAATAAAAAAAAAAACAAAAAAAAACAAAACAAAAATACTTATATTTATATTTAATTAAATAAACTTAAAAGCATAAATATTTTACAATAATGTGAACTAATAGCTTTCATTGGTCGTTGGTAGGTGGTGCCTCGGAGGTCGACGGAGCCCTAGAAAGACGAAGCGCCAGAGTTGGATCATTCGGAGCCTCAATACTTGGTGCAGCTCCCGAGGACGAAGACAACATAAACCTCGGGAGTAACGCCATAAACCGTTGATGATCACTCTGAATCCGCACTTCGGACTCCTGCATCTGATCCAGCTTCCTCTTCATGCTTGTTGAGTAATTAGTTGCGAGCATGTGCAACTCCTTATTCTCATGCCTAAGCACTCTGATCTCTTGCCGAAGACTAGCCACTTCAGCCATCAACGGCTCCACTTGACGAGTTCGTGCAAGAAGGCGATGGCCCATGTTTGATACTGAGCTGCGCATCGGACGCTGTAGGCCATAGAGTCCTGAACAGCCAGTTCGTCGGACCGCCTGGAAAGTATCCTAGTGTCTCTAGGAGTGAGCAGATTTCTGGCCATCACCGATGCGGTTGTTTCATTCATCATCATGGAATCCCCAACTGTAAGAGGACCATTTGGGGATATGAAGGACGGCTGCCAAATGTTGGTTGGAGAAGACATATCACTATCTTCCCCAACATTCAAGTTAAGGCGACGGTCAGAAGGGCAAGACATATTTGAAGGTGTTGAGAATGAAGAGTCGGACTGATCAAGATTAAAAGAAATGCAAGAGGGGGTGTTTACAGGAGGGAACGTTTACCGGAGGGAGTGTTTACAGAAGGGAGCTCAAGTGTGTTGTGGAACAAAATTGCGCCTCTATAAAAAGAAGAAATCAAGAGGCGCTCATCAGAAATCAAAGTGGTGTCATTTCGCAAATCGAAGAGCCGGGCTCCTTTCTCAAAAGCCGGATTCTCCGTCTCAAAAGTCGGACGCCGTTCTCAAAAGTCGGGCGCCTCTCTCAAAAGACGGTGCGGTCAGGAATCACGAGGCGAGCAGCTTTTCCAGATTTGTCGTCACTCGTCACGCGCGCTGTCAGCTTTGCGGAAAATACGGGCTGCTTTGTCAGAAAGCGCGTAACTTGTACTGTTCATCCATCCACCGGCTGCCGACAGGGGTAAAGGAACAGTTTCGGTTGTGAAGAATCATTCCTATAAACGTCTACCTTCGCCTTCCACAGCAAAGGCACACCCTCTCTGCACTTCTTCATCTCCGAAAATGCCTTTCCAACAAACCCTCTCGAGTTACTCTGTGTTTCTCATTCCCTGGGATACCTTTACAAACAAGTCATCAAGAGCTAGAGTATTTCATATCATGAAGGTTGAAAGCAAGAGTATCTCATATCATGCTTTCTCCCTGTCCTTGTCCTTGTCTTTGTGACAAGGAGAAAGCGAGCAATCAGCCAGCACTCGGTGTCAATCTTCCGATCTAAGAACCGACTGCCTGGAAATCCTTCCTGATTGCTTACCTAGCATTGCTCTCGAGTGCTCATCTTCAACCGCTGATGTACTTCCGAAGAAGACGCCACATCTGCCTGGAGAACAGATAAGGCAAGTGAAAATGATTACTTGAAGCATGTGGAGACAAGGTGCTGCTTCATCTTCAAGATCAAGTCTCATTTTCCTTGCTAAGAAGTTCCCCAGCCCAGTTCAAGAATACACCTGTGGAACGATACTTCTTCAAAAGCAAAAGTATCCCATATCATCAGAGTCAAAGGCAAAGATATCTCATGGCATGCTTTTCCTTTACCCTTGCTCTTGGCTACGGGACAAGGTGAAAGAAGGCAATCGGTCGGCACTTGGACAGATTGAACAAAGAATCAGACCACCACCTCTACCTCGTGCCTACCTGCCATGCAGAAGAAACAAAAAGAGAAGAATGTAGCCTGCAGACTCAATCAACCCGGCAGAAGGAGTCCGAGTTGAAACCAAGAGCTCGAGAAGCTTCAACAACACCACCAATCAAGTCTCATTTTCCTTGCTAAGAAGTTCCTGAGGCCAGTTCAAGTTCAAAGCTGTGGAAAGTCAACAAACAGGACAAATGATCACTTATTAGTTTTATTCATTGTCTTTTATTTTCATTTTCAATTTTTCGTTTGGTTTTTTTTATTTTTTTTTATTTTATTTTTTTTTGCGTGCTTAACTGAATTATTTCTTTTCTTTGCAGGAACTTTTGGTTATTTTCACCCTTGAAGTTGATTGCAGAATTTTAGCTTGGGGGTCATCGCTTGATTTTTTCTGCAAATTAGGGAAGTTTTCAGTCCTATTGCTTTATTTTGTTTCTTTATATTTATTTATTTTATTTTTTATTTGCATTTTATTACATTTTCTGACATTGGGGACAATGTCTAGTTTAAGTGTGGGGGTAAAGAGTATAAAAATGACCGAATTGAAAATTTGTGTACCTTCGACTTTGAACTGGTTTCATTTGTTTTCATGTTATTGCTTTGTGTTTTCTTAATTAAGTTGTTTTTTTTTTTTTTTTTTTTTTTTAAAAAAAATTCGGAAAATTTTAAAAAAAATCCAAAAATATTTCCTTGTTTTCCTTATTGTTTTGAATTAGATTTTTGTTAGTTTCCCGACCCAATGATATAATTGGATGAAATGTGAACCATGATGATCAAGAACTTAGTTAACATGTGTTGTGTGAAATTCCTAATTCTCGTGTTAGTTTTGTACATATTTGATTATCTTTGAAAAACTAAACGCACATAGCCTTGTTGATGTGAAACTAAAGCATGATTTAAAGCTCCATATGTGAATTTAGTGACCATATACATCCTATGTGAGTTTTTGAGCCTATTGAAAGTGTGTGCATTTTTCATACACTCCTATTCTTTCATGTGTGATGAACTTATGTGAGATACATCTCTAGAACTTGCGTAACGATCTTTCGAAATATTTGTCATTGATTGCATGAACTTGAAAATGATAGAGGCATTAGGTTTACCACCATGGCCCAAATAACCTTGTTTCCCAAAGAAAAATGATATCATTAGATTGCCAATTTGAGCCGCATTTGTGAGCCTTTTATTTCTTATCACCAGATATGTCTACCCTTATGCCTGAAATATTTTTTATTTTTTTCCTTACCCTTTCCAAGCGAGCTAGTGAGCAATGTGAGATTGTCTTATGAGAAATGTTTGTGAAGTACTTTGAAGGTGTTTGGCAAAAGAATAAGTGTGGGGTTTTTCATATTTGTTTCTGTTTGAAAAAAGAAAGAAAAAAAAAAAAAAAAAAAAAAAAAAAGAGAAAGAAAGAAAGTTTGTTTACGAAGAAAATAAAAAGAGTTTAAAGTTTCAGTTTAAGGTTGTGGTTGGAGGTGACTTGAAGAATAGCTGGAAAGCTTGAGTTCTTATAAATCTAAACAAAAGAATTGCTTGCAATGTAGCTTGGAACTTGTGTTTGCCTATTCTTTCGTTTCAATAACCCTCGCCCTAAACCTCATTACGTCCAATAAAAGTCCTCTTGATTTAAGTTTTGCAATTATGATTGTGGAGAAGTGATCTTTATGCAAGCTTATGGTAGAACTTTCACATTTGATTCTTTGAGAGAAACACATTAAGACTAAACACATGTGTGATTGAGTGTGTATCCAGTGAGAAGGTCGCTAGTTTGCATATGGTAATTTTAAAAAAATAAAAATTTGAAATTGCATTAGCATGGCTATCTCACACACTACACTTCAAGGATGATTCAAAGATTACTGCTAATATTTGAATTAGGAAAATGAACTTGGATTAGCTTGTTTGGTGTTAGCTATGGTTCTTGATGATTTGTGTTCTCGAATGAAGTTCTATGAGGGTCCCATAGGGGGAAGCTAATAATTTTCATGTTATTACTTTTTCTGTTTTTTTTTCTGTTTTGCTCGAGGACTAGCAAAAGCTAAGTGTGGGGGTATTTGATAAGCTCATATTTATACATATTTTACATCAAATTCTCTCATCTTTTCTTAGTTAGTTTCTTATATTTTTGAGTTATTTGCTTTGTTTTTGTGTTTTATCGAATTTATCTAGCTAAGAAAATAAAAATAGCACAAGTGTGATTTTAAGTAATAAATTCGTCATTTATATTTTGCTCACTTATTTTATTGTTGTAACTTAAGAAAATATTTTTGCAGAAAGAATAAAAATAATAAACAGAAAATAAAAAATGCATGGTGGGAAGAACACTGAAGTGTAGTGGAATAAAGAAAAAAAAAGACACGAAGTGGAAGGCGTGCGGGACATCAAGATAATAAAGAATGGAATAATGGAGGAATAAACAATGGGAAAAGTGGATGTTCCACTCTTGCAAAAGTCCTGACTTATACCCACAAGTGAGCAGAGAAACGGGGTGGAGGGAGCTGCCTTCCTGGCAGCGAAAGAACGGAAAGAAAAAAACAGAAAGCAGAAGCTGCCTTTGGCAGCTTGGAAAGAGGACCGACACGCAGAAATTGAGAATAAAGAAAGAAGGGCAGGAACTTGGAAGCTGCCATTGGCAGCTTGGAAGAGACGAGAGGGGAAGACGTGGAGCTCCTTGGGGAGCTGTGAAACACTGACGCAGAGACGTGGAGAGCAGCGTGAGGAACTGACAGAGAAGGAGTGCCTGCTTGGAGACTGTCGCGGGCAGCAAGGCTGCACGGGGGCGCGGAAAAACAGGAGTTTTGGGGGGCAGATGAGAGCATAGGCGTGCAGGAAGAAGGAATGAAGGAGGGCCTCGGAGAAGAGAAGACGTGAGGCTGCACGTGGGCAGCTGTCGCACGCGGAAGGGTGAGTACGGGGCAGCTGTGCGCGGGAAGGAGAAGGCAGTGCTGCCTTGAGCAGCATGAGGACAGAAATTACAGATGCGCAGCTTAAGCACAGCACAGCAAGCTCCCTCATTTGGTTTTATTTTTCATAAACTCATGTTTAATTTAATTTGCTTTTCAATTATGTTAAACATGTGTAATTAATTTCTGTTTAGTTAGAGGTGAATTTGAAACCATGGATAAATGTTTATTATGATTTGATTTACTCCAGTTATGAATTTTTGAACGTTGGATGTGGTTTATTTTTCTGTGTTGATTAATAACTTGTTTATGTATGTGGGTTAAGGGTCGAAACTTAATTTGCATGCTTAGACTTGATGCTAGGATATAAGGGAATTTCACCTAATCGTTATGAACTTATATCCATGAGTAGTAAAAATCGCTAGTCACGATTGTGTTTAGTAAACCCTAGGTTGGATTAACATGCGTATTCCATAGTTATGAATGCCTAGTCAATGCTTATGATTTCCATTAAACTTAATGATCTTTGATATGTCTCTCTATCATGCGTATTCCATAGTTAGGGAACTTGATAAGAATAATTTGGTTGTGATGCGTATCCCGTCCAATTCAATGAATCTAGGGAAATCTGAAGGTTAATTTAAGCGGACCTAATTAACTTGGAGCGTTGTCATTTATTCGTTTGTTGAATTCATAACTGGGAATCAAATTGTATACATTTATTCATGTGTGGATAAGGAACCCTCTAACTAGTGTCTCATCATTTTAATTCTATAAAATATATTTTCTTTGAAGTTTGTTTTTAAGTTTCTGTTTTAAATTCAATTTCGTCAAAAATCAATCCCCCGTTTATTTTAAAGTGTTTGATTTGTTAGAAATAAATTTAGTTTGTGTTTTCTTAAGTCTTGAATTATTTTGAGTCTTTGGATTTGTTTTGGTTTATTTGTTAGTTTTATTTTGAGTGATTCTAGTTAAGTGTTTTGATTTTAGTTTAGTGTTTTAAATTTTGTTTTTACGTTTTTAATTTAATTTTACTTTGGTTAGCATCCCTAGTTAATCCCCGGCCTAGAACGATCCCTACTTATCCATATACTACAATTGTCACAAATAGGGTTTAAATTTGTGCGTTAGTTAATTTTCGCATCAAAGATGTTGTATGAGGTTGTAATAGACCTCAAACCTAAGGGGCTACTATGTAATTTACCCTTAATGATACTACTTCATATTAATGGAATGCATAATATTTGTTGCAGGTAATCATGTATATGATTGCATATCGCCTCATAGAAATATGTAAATCAGATTAATTATTGTGATGGGTTGTTAATTATCCTTAATTTAAAAAACCTAGTGAAACACAGAGCAGATGCCGAATAGTATGCAGATGTTAGCTGGAGAGCTGGAGATGATAAACATATAGAAGTGAAGGAAGGAACACTACACAACATAAAAATAATCGAGAAGTGAACAAGGAAGAGTAGAAATCGCCGAATAACACACAAGAAGCTTTGATCTGCGGTGAGAAAACTTATTGTTCATTTGCAATGGATGCTGTTATTTTTGGTGTAAGAGAAAGAAGCATAAACATAAATATAAAAACCATATTGCTCATCAATTTTTTAATAACATGATTTGTAATTTTGTACTGGTGCTATCATTTTTTTTAGGGTTTGATTATTAGGGGTAGGTTTATTGATAAATCTTATTTTTACTGTTAATTTTGTCTTCTACTAAATGGTGATTTTGCAATAGCGTAATAAAGATATTTCATATTTAGAGTTTAAATTAGATGTAGAAAAATGTTATATGAGTTCAAACAAAATTTTACTGGTCATTTTTAATCATCAAGAATTTATGTGGTCAAATAAATTAACAGATTTTGTTTTATTTTCTACTTTTATGGCCATGGAGGGCAAAGCCCAATGTTTATGCCTAAGAAAGTAAACTAGCAAAGTCAACTCATTCAATTGAGGGAGAAATCAAAGTTATTAAGGGCATCTCTAGTGAAAACACTTAAATTTGAGAGGTAAAAGCAACATTTACACCTCACTTTATATTTTCGAAAGATGTATATTTCAATTATACTCTAATGAGAAAGATGCAAATTTGAGATTTCATTTATTTTTCTCTTTAACTGGCAAGATCTCCAAAGTATGTAAATTTGCATTTTTATTTACGTTTTGGACAACAAAAAATAGAATATGCCCCCATTCTAGGCATTTTTTTATTAGAGATGCTCTAAATAAAGAATATACTTCCAATCCTAAAAACATAAACGGAATCCCAAACCGATCTCTTTCGTGATGAGGTTTCGAAAACCAAAACCGAACAGAAAAATTCAATATTTCCGAAGAAAGAACTCAGTTTTTCGGTACAGTTCGGGACTATGCCTTCAGTTCCTCACTCTGTCTCTCGATCGAATTCAGCTAACAATTACCACCCACCAAATTTTTTTTTTTGGACAAGAATGAAGCTTCATAATGAAGGAGAAATACAATTTGTGTTAAGAAAGACCTAAACCTAAACAAAACACAAAGTCCTACACAACAAAGCAAACATACAAAAGAAACCAAGCCCAAAAAAAAAAGAGCTACAACCCCAGCCACAAAGGGAGGCCCACACAAATTTAGGCTCGTAGGCTACAAAAGAAGCAGTGAACAGTAAAACCCTAATCTCCAAGCGCCAAAACTCAGCCACCACCGCCACTACCTCTGCGAAGGAAGACATCACACCAAACTAAAAAATGCACCCTAACCAAAAACTATATCTGAGAGTATTAAGCATAGTCAATCCACCAAGAGCCCAAGCCTCCATAGCCACACTTGCAAGAAAAGTCACCAAAAGTAATAGGAGGAGGGGGAGGGCGAAGGGGGTGTGTAAAACACCCTTGTTCCGACATGAATCGTTTAGCACTTCTCCCAATTTTTCCGGTAAGCCGGATTGACAATGAGCTATGAAGGTTGGGCCTTGAGTCAAGATACAACCCAACACTTCGAGATCTAATTCCTGGTTAAGAGTTGGAAAAGATGAAGGGCAGGAAGAGGGCGGTAGGAGAAAAGGGTGTGATGGGGAGGGAGGAGAGAGATGACGGTGAGCAGCAGTTGGTTGAGGAGCGGGTACAAAACTGAGACAAGAGCTCAGATAGATGAGACAGAGCTCATAAAAAAACATGGAAACAGAGAAGAAAAGGAAGAGAAGAAGGAAAAGCAGAAGAAAGGAAGAGAGAAATGAGGACTGCCACCGACCCAAAAGCCAAAGGCTAGGGCCGGCGGCTTAGAAGGGGATTCTTTTGGAGCTTTTTCAGAGAGTGGGTTTTTCCCACGACCGAACTTCCCGTTTTACCACCCACCCATTGCTTGCTAAATTTTGAAACCAATCCATTACTTCTTGCTGAATTCGAAACCGACCTATTTAGCTTCACAACATTTCAATTTTCAAACCATTCAATTGCAAGCACAAATTCACACAATAAACAAGCAAGCACCAATTCACACAATAAACAAGCAAAAAACCTGAAATTTGCATCCCAAGAAGGTCTCTCTCTGTCGTAATTACAATCCATTACTTCTTGCTGAATTCGAAACCAACCTATTTAGCTTCACAACATTTCAATTTTCAAACCATTCAATTGCAAGCACCAATTCACACAATAAACAAGCAAAAAACCTGAAATTTGCATCCCAAGGTCTCTCTGTCGTTATATATATATTATACAGGGGCAGAACCGTCACGTTAATTTTTTTACACAACTTTGACACAGGTTTTTGTGAGACCCACTCCATAATGTATTTCAATCCGAATTGTCTATATTTTAAGTCTTCCCTCATCCTTACTAAAAATTAGACAAAAAAAAAACCATTAAGACATGCATATGTAGGAAAGAAAATAAACGAATACAATTCGACACAAAAACCCTAAACCCTTAATTTATCGATTATACAGTTTTAGATTTGGCTT
Organism: Malus fusca; assembly: GCA_035220775.1. Classification (NCBI taxonomy): domain Eukaryota; kingdom Viridiplantae; phylum Streptophyta; class Magnoliopsida; order Rosales; family Rosaceae; genus Malus; species Malus fusca. The sequence goes on from CM069063.1 coordinate 29,470,964, forward strand.
ATTGTGGGTAGACATGATCTTTGAGGAAAACCCAAAAAGATCCGAATACATTACTAAGTAAATCCCACAAAGATTTGTGTCAAAAATTAAAAAAAAAGAAAAGAAATTAAGTTCTCATCCTTCCTTTTGCTACTTCATTGATTAAAACCTTATTCCTTTTCAATTTTTGATCAAGATCCTTGGTATTAATAACATCATTAATTATTTCAATAATAAAATATTTTTTATTTCTAAATATATTCATTTAATATTTAAAATGTTACAATTAGTATATTTATATTTATGGCTAAATTTTTTATCATATATTTTTATTTTTAGTTTGTACCCATTTTTAATTTGCAACCCTTTTTTAATTTGTACCAATTTTCTTTTTAGTTTTAATTTGTACCCATATATTAATTTCTTTTTGTGCCCATATTTTATAAAGTTTTATTTGTATTTGTACCCATATTTTTTTTAAGGGTAAAAGACTGTTTACTACCCTCATGTTTCGTGGTTTTCAACATTTAGTACATCAAGTTTTTTTCGTCTCAGAGTCATACCTTTTGGGACAGTCTCATACATCCGTTAGTCAAACTGTTAAGTTTCCCGTTAACTGTGACGTGGCGCCCATTTGGACACTGGCGGGGTGCCACGTGTCATTCACGTGGAAATTAAAAATAAATTATTTATAAAATAAATAAATAAAATTATATGTATATATATATATTTATAAAAATAAAAAATAAAAAATAAAAAAAAACCTTCATCTTCCCTAGATTCGGAAGAAGAAGGAAGAAGGAGAAGGAGGAGGAAGAAGAAAAAAAAAGTTCTAGTCGGAGGAAGAAGAAGAAGAAGAAGGAAGAAGAAGGAGGAAGAAGGAGGAAGGAGGAAGAAGGAGGAAGGAGGAAGAAAAAAAAAAATTTCCCCAGATTCGGAGGAAGAAGAAGAAAAAAAAGAAGGAGAAGGAAGAAGAAGGAAGAAGGAGAAGAAGGGGAAGGAAGAAGAAAAAATAAATAAATAAACCAAATCTGCAACCCAGATTCGGAGGAAGAAGAAGAAGAAGAAGAAGAAGGAAGAAGGAGGAAGAAGAAAAAAATAAAAAAAAAAAAAAAATCTTCCCTAGATTCGGAGGAAGAAGAAGACGAAGAAGAAGAAGAAGGAAGAAGAAGGAAGAAGGAGAAAGAAGGAGAAGAAGGGGAAGGAAGAAGGAGGAAGGAAAAAGGAGAAGGAGGAAGAAAAAAAAAAGTTGCAGTCGGAGGAAGAAGAAGAAGAAGAAGGAAGAAGAAGGAGGAAAGAGGAAGGAGGAAGGAGGAAGAAGAAGAAAGAAGAAAAAAAAAAGTTGCAGTAAGAAGAAGAAGAAGAAGAAGAAGAAGAAGAAGGAAGAAGGAGGAAGAAGAAGAAAAAAAAAAAAAAAAAATTTCCCCAGATTCGGAGGAAGAAGAAGAAGAAGAAGGAGAATGAAGAAGGATGAGGAGGAAGGAAAAAAAAAGTTGCAGTAAGAAGAAGAAGAAGAAGAAGAAGAAGAAGAAGAAGAAGAAGAAGAAGAAGAAGAAGAAGAAGGAAGAAGGAGGAAGGAGAAGGAAGAAATAGGAAGAAGAAGAAGAAGAAAAAAAAAAAAAAATCTTCCCCAGATTCGGAGGAAGAAGAAGAAGAAGAAGGAGAAGAAGCAGAAGAAGAAGAAGAAGAAGAAGAAAACTTGATGTACTAAATGTTGAAAACCACGAAACAGGAGGGTAGTAAACAGTCTTTTACCCTTGTTTTTATTTATATGTACCCATTTTTAATTTTGCTAAATGTACCCATGCTAATTATATGTACCATTCATGTAATTTTTTTTTAATTTTTAATCTTAAAATGTACTCATTCTTAAATATACCAATTTGTTATATGTAAAATGTACCATTTTTTTATATAAAATTATTCAATTTTTTTCCTAATCCATTTTTAATCTTATATGGGTACATTCTTTTTTCTTTGATTTGAAAATGTATCCATGTTAAATTTAATCGAAGAAATTTACTAATTTTATTAAGCCTAATATCTTTCTTTTTTTTTTCTTTTTTTTTTTGTGATTTTGAAGAATGTACCCATGTTTTGATTCAATAATTTTTTGGTTAATTTTGATTAATGTACCATGTTTATACACACACACACACACACAATAGTATATTTATATTTTAATATTTTTAATCCCACAAATTATGGTTTTTTATTTAAAATCTCACTAATATAAACAACTATAAATTTCAATTTTTAATTTAAAAAATATAGTAACGTACATAGAAATAAATTATCACATTTCAGAGACTTGGATCAAAAATTGAAAACCAACAAGATTTCAGTCAAAAAATATTCATAGCTAGGAACCGTATCCAAAGTCTCTCTTAAAAAAATGGTGTCATGAATTCGTCGCATTATACCCAAATGGCTTGTTTTCTTCTTATTCTTAATGGGTGGCCCAGGAATCCCATTCCTGGCTTGTTTTACTGAGTTTTCTGGTCATTTGGCTTTCTAGGTTGCTCTACTCAAATTAGTGTAAATCATAATTCCAACGGGCAAAAGTACATATAACCATAAATGGTTGCTTAAGAAGTTACCGAAAGGCCAATACGTAGCAATAATCTTGTCTTAAACACATAGTACTCATCTAGTTAACAACACCAAGGGTCCCAAAACCAATTCATAGCTTATATGTCAATCTGTTGTCACTCATTCATAACAGGCTTATTCTCACTGGCCTTTGGTCGATGCTCCTTCGGCTTCTGCTCTTCCAACTTCCTGGAGTTCCCAACAAAATAAAACGATATGTTAGGACGCATCTAATGAAAACAAACCAATCGCACAGAACAGGAAAGGAAAAAAGAAACATGGAAAAGGGTAAAAAGGCAGAGTGCACCAAATAGAAAAAGAACTATCAGAGCCTAATAGCGTATGCAATTCCTACATATTAAAGTTTCAAGGAGCACAGCAAGAACTGAAGGAACACGAAAAATAACTATATAGAAGGGGAGCCCTGTTACTGAAAGCTGTTATACCCTTCAGAAGCACTCATCCAGACATTAACACCCCTTTCTTTCTTATCAGATAATACACCTTTCCAAAAATTAACACCCCATATACACCATCTAAAATTGCATAATAAAGTTCAAAGTATCCAGATGGGATAACTCAAGACAGCTTCAATTAAGTAAAATGAGTTCCACTACAACGGTTAACGAACAAATTTGTATCAAATCTCATGGCATAGATGACACTTGACTCTCAACACGTAATGTTGGGAGACTAAATAAGCGAAAAGAACAACAGAGAGCTGCACCTTAAAAACTAGCAACCGATCACACATTTAACATACATACTCTTTGTATACATAAAACCTTGCACTCGACAGATTATGATATATACTTTATACACAAAACCCAAATGTGAAATTGAGTTTAGTAACGTCGATGCAAAAGCTAGACTAAACAAGACTGCTACGAAAAACCCATGAATCATCAACTCCCCATCCACAGATATAACACAAAAACAAACTTTTTGATAGAACATACAAATTCGAGCAAAACCTCAGCTGGGAAAGATAAAAAGAAACACCCACATAAGAAAAAAAAATGCATGAAATTGAATAAAAAGTCTTATTCCTTGGGCTGATTGAAATCCCAAATTATCAACAACAAATTGTAGTCTTTTCATCACTTTCATTTCAACAAAATAAGAATGCCAAAGTTTTCGTCACCAAAAATATATACGCAATACTCGAAACAAAATGCCCCAATTTTACAAGAAAGGAACAAGAAAGATAAACCCTAAAAGCATAGAGAGAGAGAGAGAGAGAGAGAGAGAGAGAGGGATTGAGAAAACCCTAACCCTAATTTGTCTCTGAGTCGTTTGGCTTCTGCTATCTGCGGTTAGAATGCTGAGGTACGGCGGGTTTTTTAAGTGGGAAATTTGGTGGGCCGGGTTTTTAATCGAGTACCCGCCTCAACATCGTATAATAACTGGACAAATTTTCGGATATAAAAGAGAAAAAGCCCAGCTAAGTTCTTTATGATTAATAAAAAAGCCCAATTTCTTGTTTGGAGGGTGTTTCTTAAAGAGAGATTATTTGTCCACCAACGTATCAAATTTTTTTAGCTATTGAATTGAATAAAGCAACCAAGTCAAAATGATAGAGTTAACCTTTTTTAACCATGCACTTTTCAGATTGAGAAAGTTGAATTGCTTGACGTTGCACATTTAACCTCATTAAGATTTACATCATTATGCTCAATCAAGGTTCTAAAAGACGCTAGGCGCTAGTCGGGCGACGGGCTGGAGCCTAGCGCCTAGCGCCAGGCGCTAGGCAGATTTAAGTAAATCTATTGTATTTCGTGTAAATAAGTATCTGTTTATAGTTAAAATATATATAATTTCATCATAAACTATAAAATAGAATGACATATATATTATGAAGTATTGAAACATAATGAAAACATAGGGAGAAACACATATAATGTGTGTTTATTTAAGTGTTCAAGAAGTCTCTTACAATTTATTGGAAACAATAAAATGCAAAAAGAAAGTTATCTATTTTTAATCTAAGTAAGTTGCAACCTAGGCGGGTGTCTAGGCCGGTCTGGACGGGCTAAGTGGGTGCTTAAGGCGGTTTAGGCAGACGCCTCAGCAGGTCTAGGCGCCATTTTTTAATTTTCAAACGCCTAGGCATTAATCGGGGCGGTGGCCAGCCACTTGGTGCTTAGGCGGCGCTAGGCGGCGATTTTTAGAACAGTGTGCTCAATAAAAGGAATTGGCGAAGCTTGTCAACTGTATCAAAATAATTATGTTGGAGTTGAGTTGTATAGCAAGCAAAATTAAGATCTAGAAAAAAAGGGGGTGTGCAGGAAGTGAAAAAGATTATACAAGTCACTCCCATGCTGAAAGTTTTTTTTTTTTTTTTTTACACAAAAATTCCTTTAAAAAAAAATTATGTTCTTAGAAACTTCGTTCCAAAAACAATGTGCATAAGTGATTTATGGTATGCCCGATCATCTTCTAACTTTGGACAATATTTAAAAGCTGTTTTTTTTCTTTGCTTCGACATACATAGAAACTAATGAGTCTCAACTCATCCCAGCCTAAACGCCAAATGTGGCATGTTTCTTTATGGTAAATTGTAATTTATTACTTTGCTAGCAAATTGTAACGATCTATGTTTTTTTATGTTGTTGGACATGTCTCACCTGATAAAATAAACAGACAAATAAGCGTATGCAATCCATTACAAGTATGGAAAGATCAATTCTTTTTAGTTAATCTCAACTTTGCGGAGGAAATCTTGTATATGTCAATGTAAACCTAATCTAAGATTTACATACTACCTAGTATCGTCACTTCATGACGTTATTTTGTATTCTCATAAGCACAACATCAACATAATACTATGACCCAAGAATTTTCATACTACTTAAATAATGGAATTTTAATAGAAGTAGAACCGTTGATAATGAGTATGCATAAGTTTATAAGGAGTTGAGCTACTCTCCATATGTCATATTGTATGAGTTTTTAAGTCACTCTCAACTTTCTTCAAAAACTCAATTATACAAGCAAATTTCATCTTTATTTAGAGTAAGCTATATAAACATAATACATGTACCATTGCTCTCGTGATTAATGAGGCATCTTATTCCATATCAAAACCTTGTATGTAAAGTATTGACTAAGAAATAGCTAACATGGATCTCTCTCGCCGAAAACACAAACACATCCGCCGACCCTAGCCCCTTGGCTTGGGTGCCTGTGGCAACCCCCTTTTTTCTCCTCCTTATCTTCTTCCCCTTTTCTCGTATTTCAATTTTCTTTTTTAGATTTGTCTCAGTTTTCTTTGAGTTGAGCTTAATTGGTCTCAAATTTTCTTTTGAGCTTGTGACACACCCCGTCCCGAAGGAGGGCATGTTGGCCGTCACGTGAGAGTGACGTAACCATTTACACAGTTCGGAAGCTTTAAAAATACAATTACTAAGATGAAACACCCGAGGGTGAGTCATACTTTTGTGAATTCTGTCAGAACACCGTTGGATTCCTCGTGGCCACCAAAGCTCTGCTATCTAGAACCTGGAGGGGCGCAAAACAAAATTGAGTGGGTCAGTAAAACAAAGTTTTTCAAAAACTTTTCATTTAAAACATTTCTAACCCCTCGCTGTAAAACCTGTATACTTTCCCCAAAAATAGCATAATAGCATATAACTTTTCAAATATCTCAAATCATCACTCTTTCTCAAAACCAGAAAGTATGCCATGCTATAAATGTCAAAACAGAATGAATGATGCATCAATGTAACATGTGACATAATGAATTAACCGGAGACCCTGCAGTTGGTCCTGTACGGTTAATTATATAGCTCAACATCCAATCCAACCGGAGTCACCTCGGTGACCTGTACGGCACTACACTGCATATAAGTCGGAACTACCGGGAGTAGTCTGTACGACATGAATGGTGTAATAATACGCTCTAGTGCTTCTCTCATCAATCGTCTGTGCACATAATCTAAAGTCACCTACTAGTCGGAACCACCTCTAATGGTCTGTACGACTAGTATGTCGAAACCCTCTCATGGTCTGTACGACATGTCGGAACCCTCTCATGGTCTGTACGACATGCACCTACTTGGATCCAAGGTGAGCGTGCGGTGCGAGTGAATAATATAAGCACTAACACCATGATTGCAGGTTATGAGCTATCCACATAATATACATCATCAATGATTCACATGAATAACATAAAACTCAACTGATACTCACATGTGCGTCCACAGCACCAATTCACATATATATATGCATCAATTATCAATTCATATAACTCATATCATGCATGCATGGCATTTTAGAAACATACTTTCATTAAAAACTCAATTTCTGGGAAAATTCATAGTATATAGGTATAAATAGAAAGTACTGCCCACTCACTGATAAGTCGAAGGGTCGTAGCCCCCGTGACGTCCCTGGATGCGCTCGTCCTCGGGATAGGTATCACCTATATGCGAAATAACTATAAAAACGTTATTTTAAAGCATATAACCAACAATTCTTAATAACTTCTCATACGGTGCTCAATTTGGGTATATGAATATACCACAGTGACCTACTCGACGTCACGGACGTCGCGATATTTTTAGAAAAAAATTTGGGCTTGCCACGCGCCCCCACGCGCGTCTCCTACCTCGGGCTCGTCGGACTGGTTTTTTCGGTGGCCGGAAAACTGGGGATTTTTCAATCTCCTTGTTCTCCTTCGTTTCTCAACCATTTTCTTCGTATTTTATATCAAAATGAAGCCCTAAACATGTAGAATCACGTTACACTACTTTAAGGCTCTAAAAACTATGAAATCTCACAGGAGAAATCCCACGAAAACTGGCCAACTTTGAACGTGGTGATCCCGACGTCCAAAACTTCCAAACGAACGTCTCCGAGCTTCCTTAGAAGCTCACTAAGCTCACTATAAGCTTGGATTGTCCTAAAAATCAACCAACACAAAGTTCATGAATAGTACCCAAATCGGACCTCGAGTTTTCAACATGAAAACGAAGGGTTTCTTACCTGAAAATGGTACCTTTAAGTTCGTAAGGCACTCACGAACACAATGGTGCTAATCTCCACTTCGATCCATGAAGTTTTGATATCCTTGGGTGTGGTCCTTACAATTCGAAGGGAGAGAGAGAGTGAGCCGTGAGGGAAGAGAGAGAGGGCATGGGGTGAGTAAGAGAGGGAATGAATTGTGTGTGTGTGTGGTCCATCCTAAACCATCACCATCCATCTTCTTAACTCCTTAACCACAAAAATTTCAAATAACATTTAATCCAACTTAAATTATTTTCCAAAAGTTTAGGAATGTATATTTAGTCCAAATAATATATCACACACACTCATACCTTAATACCCGTCAAGGGTAATTCCGTCATTTCACGTCCTCGATATAAAGAATCTTGGGACGGGCTGTGACAGCTTGTCTCGAATTTGGGCTTCATGACCCTTCCTTAGTGTTCATCGTAGCATCTCTGGCATTTTTCATTAGTTTTCACTGCCTTTCGTTATTTAGTTTTCCACCCTCTCTCTCCTATGGTCGTGCCTTAATCAAATCCAAACCTCCATCTCCCCCATCCTTTCCATTTACCTCCCTTCTTTATGACTCATTCCCACCCCATCCTTTGCTTCGATTTGTGGCTCTGAACCGAAAATGGATGCCAGATTTCCCTCATTTTCCTTCCCCGTCTAGCATGCCGAAACCCCCTCGAGGCCAAGTGTTATGCGGCTTCAGCCAAAGTAAGGTAACCCTTAGCCTCACCTTTATCTATGTGTTACTATTTTTGTATATATTTTTAGGGGTTGGTCAAGGAAATTTGGATCCAGTGACTATTTCTTAGTTTCGCATTTCCAATGACAAAATCTTATTGTGGTGTCTTGGTTACAAATTTGTAATTTTTGTGTTACAATGTCTTGGTCAAGTTGACCACTTAGCCGTTTTCTCTATTGTTGTTGCCTTGATGCTGGCAAGATGTTCACAACGGCGACGATGGGAGCTGCTTTATGCGTTTGGAGGATAGGGTTGAGGCTTTTAGTTTGTTTGCTTATTGTGTTGGGCTTTTGCATTTTAATTTCCCCAGTATATTTTGAGTTATTTTGTCTTCCTTTAAGTTAGCCTGTAACATATTTTCTGCTTAATAAATCATAGTTTTCGACAACAAAAAAAAAAAAAAAAAAAAAAAGAGTACCGACTACACCCAGTTTCCAATGTTAGCCTACCTTTATGTCATGACATCATGAAAGATTCAGACTATGGGAGATCTTTGTTGGACACGGATTGTCTGCCCTCCCACTTCCCGTGCCCTCCTGTTTGTGTGGTCACGGTTAAACCACGTCAACATTTTATATTATTTTTTTTATAAAGATAATAAGACAAAAATGAATAGTAATATAAAATGTTTACGTGATTTAACCGTGACCATACAAAACAAGAGAGCACGGGAGGGCACCGAAAATGGAAGGACAGACAATCATTGTCCATCTTTGTTTCGTTTGCTGAAAACAAACGTATGATTTGACTAGACCTCTTACCTCCATACTATCGGACGGCCAATATGTGGCTATCATGTTATACGTGGCATCTGATTTCATGCGTCCGAGAAAGAGTGGGCCATGTAACGCAAGGGACCAAAGTTGACCACCTGGGCGTATATGAGCAAGAACAATGCAGAGTAAAAGATGCTCAAGTACACGACCAACTCAACTCATTTTTGTCACTACATTTTGGGCAACATTTTGACTAGTGTTGCTTGGCCTAATTGTTAGCTTAGTCGTTTTAATTTTTCCAAAAATACATGTTTAGTTCGCTATCAAAATAAGCCATATGTAGTCATTTAATGAAGTTAGTCAGAATCACTAACCAATTCAGTTCAATGTAGATAAATTGCTCATATTTTATATTCAATTACCACATGTTATTTAAACCATAACAAGAAGTTTGATAAAATGTCTCAACGAGAAAGTAAAGAACATCGTAATAAATTGTTGACAAAGACTTCAATTTGACCTCGTTAAAATGCCTCAAAATGAAGTCAAGTACGTATCGAAGCAGTGTTTTTTAACTTTAATCCTTCAAGAAAATTGAAATTTAAAATAAACCTGGTGTTAGATTACATATTGATTATAGTCCCTTGATGTGTTCTTAATTCAAAATAATTAATGTGCATTTTATTTAATGTCGCCCACTAAATATTTAAATTTATTAATATACAAATTTTAATTTATTTTTTGACCAAAAAAAGTTTTTTTTTTAAATTTATTTATTTAACATTTTCAAACTTGAAAGACTCAATTAATGTACCTAAATGTATGTATCAAAATGTATTATATTGAATTAATGTATTTAAATGTTAGTACCGAAATGTATGTACTGAAATATATGCACATAAATGTATTATATTAAATTAATATACCATAAATGTGTGTACCGAAATGTATGCATCGAAATGTATTATATTGAATTAAAGTACATAAATGTTTGTATCAAAATGTGGCATATCCCAGCCCGGGATTGTAAGATCTCACATCGCTCAGGAGAGTGGATCCTGTAAGCCTTATATGTATATTCTCATCTCTACCTAGCACAAGGCCTTTTGGGAGCTCACTGGCTTCGGGTTCTGTAGGAACTCTGAAGTTAAGCGAGTTCACGCGATAACATTCCCATGATGGGTGACCCATTGAGAAGTTCTTGTGTGAGTTCCCAGAAACAAAACCGTGAAGGCGTGGTCGGGGCCCAAAGTTGACAATATCATGCTACGGTGGAGTAGAGCCCGGGATGTGGTGGGGACCTGGGCCGGAATGTGACGAAATGTGTGTACCTAAATGTATGCACTGAAATGTATTATAATGAATTTAATGTACCTAAATGAAAAAGACAAAGTACATCGAAATATATTGTATAACAAGAATTAGTTTATCTAAATGTTTACAACAAAATATATTACGATAAATGAAATGAAAATTATAATTATAATGAAATAAAATTAATACATTAAAATTAGGAAGAAAAAGATAAATAATTAAATAAATGCAAATGTAATTAATAAATGAGGTTATTAATGTATCAAGGGACTAAAATTATATTTTGATCTTACTCATGGTTTTAGTCTAAAAGTCGTATGTGCCAAGGATTAGAATGAAGTTTTCTATTTCATTTAACTTCATTGACAAGCTTTATTGACAGGTACTTATTTATTAAGGTTCTCTAAGGTACCGTTTGGTACGTGGGACGGGACGGGACGAGCCGTTCCGTCCCACGTTTGGTGCGCCTAAAAACTGTGGAACGGGTTGTCCCATGGGACGAAATTTGACTGATTTTTCGTTCCACCTCTTCCCCCTGGAACGACCCGTTCCTCATCCGTGAAACACAAATTTATAACATTTTATGACAAAATTTCTCCTTATCTTTTTCAATATTTACATCGTCTGTTCCGTCCTGTTCCGTCCCGTCCCGTCCAGTCCCGTCCTGTTCCGTCCCATCCTGTCCCGTTCTGTCCCATCTGCGTACCAAACGGTACCTAACTTCAAGTGCATTAGTATGAAAAAAAAAGGGATAATGCTAGGGAGACCAAATTTTTTAAACTAAATGACGTGTCACCAATAAGAAACAAGCATGTTAATTTAACACTTAATTAATAAGCCAATCATTCTACAACCATATCATTTGGTTTGCAAATGTGGTTTAAAAATTTTGTTTACCCTAGCATTACCCAAAAAAAAAAAAAATACTTAGGTACTCGTTTTCTAATTCGACTCCGCCGTAGCACGATATTGTCCGCTTTGGGCCCCGACCACGCCTTCACGGTTTTGTTTATGGGAACTCACACGAAAACTTCCCAGTGGGTCACCCATCATGGGATTACTCTCGCACGAACTCGCTTAACTTCGGAGTTCCGATGGAATTCAAAGCCAGTGAGTTCACAAAAAGCCTCGTGCTAGGTAGAGATAAGAATATACATATAAGGCTTACATGATTCATTCCCCTGGACGATGTGGGATGTTACAATCTACCCCCCTTAGGGGCGCGACGTCCTCGTCGGCACACTTCCGCCCAGAGATTGGCTCTGATACCAAATTGTCACATCCCGGCCCGTGCCCCTACCACATCCCAGGCTCGACTATGCCGTAGCACGATATTGTCCACTTTGGGCCCCGACCACGCCCTTACGGTTTTGTTTCTGGGAACTCACACGAAAACATCCCAGTGGGTCACCCATCATGGGATTGCTCTCGCACGAACTCGCTTAACTTCGGAGTTCCAATGGAATCCAAAGCCAATGAGTTCCCAAAAGGCCTCGTGCTAGGTAGAGATGAGAATATACATATAAGGCTTACAAGATCCACTCCCCTGGACGATGTGGGATGTTACAATCCACCCCCTTAGGGGCCCGACGTCCTCGTCGACACACTTCCGGCCAGGGATTGGCTCTGATACCAAATTGTCACATCTCGGCCCGGGCTCGACTCCGCCGTAGCACGATATTGTTCGCTTTGGGACCTGACCACGCCCTCACGGTTTTGTTTCTGGGAACTCACACGAGAACTTTCCAGTGAGTCACCCATCATGGGATTGTTCTCACACGAACTCGCTTAACTTCGGAGTTCCGATGGAATCCAAAGCCAGTGAGTTCCCAAAAGGCCTCGTGCTAGGTAGAGATAGGAATATACATATAATGCTTACAAGATCCACTCCCCTGGGCGATGTGAGATGTTATAGCTAGGGAGACCAAATTTTTTAAACTAAATGACGTGTCACCAATAAGAAACAAATATGTTAATTTAACACTTAATTAATAATCCAGTCATTCTATAACCACATCATTTGGTTTAAAAAATTTGGTCCTAGCATTACCCAAAAAAAAATTACTTAGGTACTCATTTTCTAATTTGGCTCAATTTAAAAAATGTCACATGTTTATTGGTTTTAGAGCATAAGAAAAATTAATTAAGATGTCTATTATTTTTTAAAGCAGTTAAACATGTGTTAAAATATCATTGGGTCAAAATTAAGATGAGAGCATACAGAGTAGCTACTAGTAAATACTTAAGTATTATCTTAAAAAAAAAAATTGCATGAAGTACTTAAAACAACAATAAAGTTAGATTATCGAGATCAAAAGTGTAACCTAGCCAAACATGTTTGTCAACTCTTGCACAATGATCTCATAATTCCACCGTTAGAGACTTAGGGCGATGATGTTTATAATCTATCATTTGTCATGTTTTTTTAATTCTTACGAGTTATCTTATAATTAATTTGATACACTGTCACTTTAACGCTTTTGTTTCGTGTAAATCACTCTCTTAAAAACAGCTATAGTCATCGCTATATATTAAGTTCAAAGGGAGGAACGCATGTGCAACAAATTGTAAGTTTGATTAGACGCATTGAGTACTGATTAGGGCAATGATTAGGCAGAAAATAAAGTTTATGGTTCTAGAAAAAAGGTTGATTTGTAAAAGTTTGGAATTAGGGGTGTGGTTGGCGGGACGTTATCTACATTCTTACTTGGCAGGCCGTCCAGTCGTCCACCCAATCACCGTTTCGTCGGTGCCCTTCTCTCGCTACCAACCAGCGCAACACTAATAATAATTTCCTAACCCCCTCTTTGTCCACCCTTCGCTATCTCTGTAATTACCCTTTTACCCCTTTGCCCCTCGCTCTGTTTCGTTATCTATCCCACCTGCACGGCACTCGGAATTTATGTTCGGATGACGGGATTACCCTTTTTATTGTTCAATTTTTTCTTCAACGTTCATGTGTGAGAAATAAAAATACACGTACAGGTTCGGACTTGAAATGTTTTTTAACATAGTTTTAATGAGGTTGGCATTTGGGGATAATGATTTTCTCGGTTAATTCATGCGTCTTACTCAAATAACATGTACCAACCATATGCAAGATCCTCATTCCAATTAATTAGGCGTCTGTTCTTGATTTTGTGTGGAGCCCCTTTTTGTTCTAATTCCTTAACGTGTCAATAAGTAATAAGATCACATGAAAATAGGAGTGAACGTTACTTCTTTCATTCATATTCTTGTAAGAATATGAGTATGAAAGTAATTGTTATAGCTGATTGATTCAAATTGGTGCAGAAAAGTCTTATGAAAGTAATATTATTTTGTCCTAATTACATGGAAGTAGACTTAGTATGTCAACTGGTTTTTACTGCTTATAATTTGATAAGGAAACTATTTTGGCGTTCGATATGGATTCTAATAAGGGAATCATGTGGATTAATCGTCTTTATTAATAGTGGTCACTGCTAGCATAGAAAAGATAACGCTTATTATTGGACTTGGACCTATTGTAAAGTTGAGCATATTGTTTATGCAAAAGAGGAGAAGCTTACTATTAAAGTCGGCTATGACTTCATTTTTCCGATTTTCAAAATGTTAGATTTATTTGTTACAATTCCATGTTACTAAACAAGAGTTGCTCAAAAACTAGATGAAGGATTGGCTTTGGTACGTCCACTGGTATTGGAGACTGTGGTGTCGCGAATTCACCAGATGTATTACGGCTTGAAATGGATAACTTGATCGTTGGTTATCTCTCTAGCATCCCTAATTGTTTCGACAAAGAAAGAAAAAAAAACCCCAAATCAAAAGGACAAAGAAGGAAAGATGTTTATTGCAGTCAAAGTTTAAAAGGAAGGCTTTACCCTTCCTAATAAGGGTTTTACCTTAATTAACCAAGACATATCATATGACTCTCACTTTGTTATCCACCACATAGGGCTTCAGCAACTTTTAGAACAAATATTTACCCAAAAGAAGAATTTTTTTAGAAGAAAACCCTTTTCTGCTTTCACCCACAAGCAAGCATGATTGGATTTGGAGACATCATCAACCCATGACCCCGGACCAAAAATTATTATGGGGCATATTGGTCAACTCATCGCATCTCAAATATAATGTCAACCAACCAAGGTACCAATCACAAATGTTCAAAGGGTAAAACTGGAATTATAACCCTAAACCAAAGTACACACATAAGTATTGCTCTCTCGCTAAGGAGACTTGTCCCCCTTCATCAGCCCTACCACAGTACCACCACCCCTCTCTTCTTAAAAACAAAAAAAAAAAAAAAAAAAAAAAAAACAAAAACAAAAGGTGGTAGATGCATGAGACACAAATACAATTATACACACACTCCCTCTCTCTCTTCCTTCGCTCACCACCCTCCCTTCCTTTAAAATCCCAATCCTTTTTCTTTTCCTTTTCCACGGAATTTAATTAAATTTACAACTGCCTCTAATTCTCCGCTGCCTCTCTCCCAGCTCCAAGAACCGCCACCTTTCTGCCTCCTCAGGTAAAAAGGAGCTGCCTTTCTCTTTCGCAATGGCTACTTTCGTCTTTTTGTCTAATGGGTTGCGTTTTCATGGCGTGTTGACTGTGTTTGTGGCCGTGGACTTTTTGGGTTGACGAGGTTGGAGCCAAAGGAGGGCTTTTTTTTCGTTTGGGGTTTTTGTGTTGCTCTTGATTTGGTGTGTGTGTGTGTGTGTTGTGTGTTTGTTTTTGAATTTTGGTTTTTGGGTTTTGTTTTTCTGGTGATGAAACTTCCATGAAAGGTGGTAGGTTGGTGGGTTGACTTAGCTTTCAAAGGTCAGACATTTGGAATTTTTATCAATTTTTTTTGTGGTTTTCTTGGATTTTTTTCGATTTTAATCCATCCTGCATGATAGATGGTTCGGTTTTCTGTTTGCAAGATAAATATGACTGAGTTTGTTGTTGTCACCTTACGCCAATTACTGCAATTCTGAAAAAAAAAAAAAAAAAAAAAAAGATGCCTGAATGAGAGATGTTGAAGTCAAGTGATTGGATGAATTTTGCTTGTCTCTGTTGATTTCGATGTGTTCTAATTCGACTTGAGACTGTTTTCGGTTGTACAAGCACAATTGTTTGTCTGCTCACTTTATTCAAGGCACATAAGGTGTTTAAGTAAATCTCAGGGGAAGTTCATGTGTATCTTTTATGATTGGAGTTTTGAGTTCCTTATGGCTTTGTTGGAATAATCTTTTGTTGTAGCAATAGAAATCGAAAATATAATCTTAGATCATGTGACCACTTGGTGGTGTTTTATCCTTGATCACTTGTAAATAGTATTGTAGTAGTTTCTTCAGAAGTGCCTTGACCTTCATTCACATTGCATATGAATTTCGATGACGTAGTTAAGAAATGTATGTTCTGAAGTTTTTCATCCTTATGTGGTTCTCTATAGTTACTGGCATTGTGTTTTGATTTACTTGTTCTCACATTATTATGTTTTTTGTTGACATTTTAATTTTTAAGTCGTACCCCGTTTGAAATTGTAACCTTACTTTTCATTGTAATATGTCTACTTGATTTGTCCAAGGAATGGGTGATGCATGAAAAAGGCTGCCAAGTGAGTGTTGTGCTTCGATAATCAAGTTGAAATCAACCATGGTGAGCTTAAGAAGGCGCAGACTGTTGGGATTGGGACTATGCTGTGGTAATAATCAGTGGAAATGTGCTATACAACATATGATTGATTGTTTTTATTGAATAGCATGTATTGTTCTTCTACTCTTAGCAATTCACATGCTAATCCTCTTTGAGTTTTAAGTTGTGTCGTAACCTTTCAGCGCTTTGTGATACATTTTCAGTTTGATGACTTTTTTTATGCTTAAACGAATTATTCACCAATTTTTGTCTTTGCAGAGATACCTCCGGTTCTAGATCCACTTCCTAGGGTTGTCAACAATGGAACCACTCCTCAAAATTTCACCCGTGCGAATCCTGTCAGTGTGCATCCCATGCCTGCAATTGATGCATATCAACCAGATGGGGTAAGAGGAGATTGTCGATCAGTCTATATCATTAAATTACGTACATTAGATGGGCAACTGTTTTCTTTGAAGGTTTTATTAGCTTGTTTAGGACACTCGTCAGGCAGGATTTTTATGTTTTCTGTTAACCTATATGTATGTATGGTAAGAGAAAATTTCCGTATATGCTTTAGAACAAAAATCCATAGGCTGCATGTCTCGATAGCGTAGCGTAAGCTGAGCAGGGTACCCATAGCAAAATGGTAAGATGGAAATGATCACCATATAAGACCTAAAAAACCGTTTTCATTATAACAATATTTCTTTTAGGGAATTGTTATTGGCACTACAAAATTCTCATTGTGCGCTCCAAACTTTCTATATTTCAAAAGAAAACTACAGTTCCCTTCTTTTAATGCAAGAAAAGGATTTTCACAAGCAATAAACCATTTGAGATGTTGGTGCCCCTAGGCCTGGTTTTGTCACCAAGTATGCTCTTAATTACTAGTTGCTTGATCAAGAAGGCTAAAAAGCAGCATTTTCTTCTATAATATTTATTTTAATGAATTGGTTCAGCCAAAAAACGAAAAATATATGCCATAAGTAGAAACTCGAAAGCTCTATCTGGGAGATTTCACTAGAGTTCTGGATTCCTTTCAATAATTTCTTGGCTTCTTGGCTTCATTCTATCTGATGCTTTATTTATTACCAGAATAGCATTGTGCAAGCAGAATTTCGGTCCTCAACTGCATCGGGTTGTAGCTTATCCAAAGAGCAGCACGATGTGGCAGGTTTGTTGTGTATATTAAATTTGCTATCATTTCTAATTATATATTACAGATTAGAATGCTGGATATCATGGACTTTGGACGCACAAATTTGCGAACTCATCCTTTTGAAACTTGTATTTTCTGTCCTTACATTATGAGCTACTTTGTGGTTGTCTTTGCGATTTCATTTCTCAGAGAAGATGCGAGTTTTTGATTTTGCAGTTATTTTCAACTTTTGGTATATATGCCAATAGAAATATCTTGGCACACAGCATATTCTTGAATCTCGATAATGGAAATTTTAAAGAACGTATACGTTTATCCATTACAATTAGCGTGAGAGGTTATGCCAGTGTTACAGGTTGATCGTTTCTAAACCATAATATGCTATTTGCAGGGCCACCAATCAAACGCAGAAAGCGACATCGCAGAAAGCATGCTCAGAACCAGGAACCATGTCTAATGAGAGGTGTCTATTTCAAGAATATGAAGTGGCAGGCAGCAATAAAAGTTGACAAGAAACAAATCCACTTGGGCACTGTTGGTTCTCAAGAAGAGGCTGCTCATTTGTACGACAGGTACTATCGCGTTTTTGTCACTACGAACACTACTTATTGGATGAGCACTATGAGGAAAGATCAGCGTATACTAGATCTTTAGTTGTGCATAATTTTGAAAACCATAAACCATTGCAGTTTTCTTTTGTCTACCGAGTACCAAGCACCTTCTCTTATTAGTGGTTCTTCATCATGTTATTAACAACACCTTCAAATAAAACAATCTTAGTCTTCATTGTTGCTTCACTGGTTTTTTTCGTCCGCATTCTTCAGACTGGGTCATCAGATAAGACATGCCACCCTAAATGTTCATTCCAGCCAGTGGTTACCCGTGTCCTTTTTTATGTTATTTCTGGTTTTTATTTATTTTTTATTTTAATGAAAATCTAAGGGCCTTTTGTGTCTGCATTACCAACATGATATAGTGGTTAGTGCCAATCCCCCGATGTTCAAAAACTTGAAACTTGATAAGCCAAAAAGGAAAATGGGTGGTAGCCTTTGTGTGTCAAATGCAATAAATTATAGCACATATAAACTTTGTTAGTTTTGTTATTTGTGTCCAGGGCTGCTTTCATGTGTGGGAGGGAACCAAATTTCGAGCTTTCCGAGGAGGAGAAGAAAGAACTCAGGACATTCAAGTGGGATGAATTCTTGGCCATGACTCGTCATGCAATTACCAACAAAAGTATGTTTTCCTCTTCTCTTGTCTCACATTCCCCAGACTTTATGTGTCTCCAGTCTTTAATTGTTTGCTTTCGTGAAATATTTCAGAGCACCGGAGAAGGTCAGGGGCAGAGTCAGAGAAGAGGTCCGAGAGTCCTCAATTGGAAGACGCAAACTGGGAGGATGACAAAGAAGAAGTGAATGTCCTCTCAGCTTCAGAAGATGCAGAGCAAGACATGTTAGACTCTTGAACACAAACGTTCAAGGGCAATGCTTAGTTTCCTCCTTTCTAACAGTTACGTGGTTAGCTGATAGACCTCCCATTTTTTGTTGTATACAGGCTCATATTAGGGCAAATGGTGGATTTCATGGTCTTTTAATAAGGCAAATGCCCCAAATAATTATTAGTTCCAGATTAGGAGCGTCATAGTTGTTAATCGCTTCGATCAGATAAGCTGCTTCGAAGCAATAATTTGCAGTGGAAATTGAAACCCTTAACTTATTAATGCTTGGGAATCTTTAGTTCCAAGAAGTATAATCTGTAGAGTAATCTGTTTATAGTTTCTTGATTAGCTGATATACTGTGATCATATGCTAAATTTGAATGTAATACTGCTATCAAATGGCAGTGGCCCTAACTCAAACAATGCTTGTTTTAATACTTCGCATTGGTGAAAGAAATGGATATGAATTAACACTTCTTAAACCTCCGAGAAATGATTTTCATACTCCTTTTTTCCCGCGCACCCTTGTATATCTTGGTTACTTGATTCGTCCTTGATTTATACAATTCAAAAGGTTAGAAATATACATTGGTGTGCAAAGGAAAAGAAGTGTGCGGAAATCACTTTCATATTAGGAATGGCTAAGTTAATTCACACCTATTTTTGTTTGAACGTAATGATGATTACCACGTGGTTTAAAGTGAGGCGATTGATATAAATATCTAACTCCTTATTTAAACAGTTGTCAAATCCTTAACTGAGCGAATCCGATAATTCCATGATTTGAGTGATCCTTGATCGGAAAACACATTCTTAATCCTCGAATCTGATTTTTGCACCCTATATAGTCGTCATGTACTCTTTCATAATACAAAAATAATGAAATAATAAGTACATAATGAAAATTTTAGAGCGCTTGAAACAATTTGTAGATATGCTTTTCCATGAATGAAAAAGTTTCTTTTTCATCTTTGAGCTGTAAGAGAAAAAGAAGGGTCAAATATGAAAAAGAAATAGATAGCCCGAGTCCAATTTTATAATATGGTTACTATCGAATACCCGACCTAAAACCCGATTCCGGATGAGGCGCAACCCGATTCGACCTCATGGCCCGATGAGTGATGGCTGCACCGAAAAACTGCCTCCCATAACAAAACGACTCCGAAATTCTCGCATTGAAGGCTGAAGAGAGCTCAGGCGAAGAGCAAAAGCAAATTTCACAGCTTTCATTACAATCATGGCTTCCGACGATCCCAAAGCCGTAGAAGCAGAGCCGCCGTCGTCGTCTTGGAAGGAGCGCATCGTCTTTCCCACTCTCCTAGCTGGGATTCTCGGCGGAGGAGCTGGGTTGGTCTCCAAGCATCGAAAAGTCGTGGGTCTCCCGACCAGTTGCGCCACCTATGCTGCCAATTTCGCCATTGTTACCGCTTGTTACTGCGGTAAATTTCATTTCTTTGTTTTGAAATTTTGATCTCCAGCTTCGGGTTTATGTACCCATTTGGTTTGATTGCTTGGTGTTTGTTAAAATGCCTGAGAGGGAATGTTGGATGGAGAGGGAGTGGTGGAATTGTAATGGGTTTGTTTGGATTTGGCAGGGGCTCGTGAATATGTGGGAGTAACTCGAAAAACTGGACCTAATGATCTGGTGAACTCTGCAATTGCTGGGTTTGGCACTGGTGCTATTCTTGGGCGTCTTCAGGGTGAGAATTCCTTCAGTCTGTGTCTACCTGTACGTGTTTGCAAAGTAGAGGAAGAAATTGTGTTTACTTTGGTGTAATCAGATTGTGTTTACTTTTATTGTTTGTGATCGAAGCAATGTGATAGGGAATCACTGAAATTTACATTGCCTTTCGACCTCTCGGCTCGTGGCTTGGACTTGTGTGATTCATTTGTAGTGGGTTGGGGGGTCTATATGATCTAACCTGATGTAATCTGGGAGCGCAGTAATATGTTTTGGCTGTTAGGAATGATTACTTTGTCCTGTAAAATATTTCATGAGTTCAGTTTAATGATTTCTAGGGAGAAATGCGAGCTCAATTGGTTAGCTATAAGTTATGTAGTCTCGCTTAGATGAACTGGAAAATTTCTGATTCGAATGTAGCTCGGATATTGCTTAAGCCAGGAGTCTGGACTTGGTTCCAGAAGTAGAGAATCCGTCCACTGCCAGCTTTAAGCAGGACATCACTGATCGAGAGAGGGAGACATGCTCGTTTAAGGTCTTGAGTTATTGGGTGGGGCTATCTGTATTGGTCAAGCAATTACTGTATACTCACAGTAGTTTGACTCTCGGAACTAAATCTCTCGAACCTCCTGAATCATCAGCACAAACGTCTTGACTCACAAGCTGCATCTCTAAAATTAAAGTTGCTAGCATATTTGTTAATTGTCTGCTTTAAAGTTCGTACTACTTTGAAATCCCCCCTCCTGCCATACGTGGTTTAACTGTTCTGTTCATTGGTTTATAGGTGGTCGAATTGGTGCTGTCCGCTACTCAATCATCTTAACTCTTGTTGGGACAACTGTGGATTATGCTACGATTAGACTAAGACCTGTGTTAAAGAGCTACAAAAAATCTATGCTTGGGAGTAATGACGGGTCACAGAAGAATGACGGTTGGTTCAAAATGCCCGACTGGTCTCCTATCAAGGTACTTGACGAGGAAGCGCTCGCTGCAAAACAGGCTCGCGAACAAAAGATGTATGCACAGAGGGCAGCACTTGGTAACCTAAGCAAAAAAGAGTCCTAAAATTTTGTTACATGTATCTTAAACTTTCTTATATGTCAATAATAACGTTTCAGGGCATGCCTCTCAAATTTTGGTTGCGTTTGTCATCGTGTCCCCCATTTTAAGGATGCATTGCTAAGGTCTTTTCAAATATATTGAAGATATAAATAAGATGCAAGTAGATTATTCAAACTCGGAATCAAACATTTACATTTCTTGGCTAAGTCCAAGGATAATAAGCTCATAAACTTAGTCTTATTACTTCACCGTCAAGAAACAAAAGAAGACTTCTATCTCCACGTTTAACTTAGACGAAGCAAATTTAAAGTAACGAAAATTTGCAAAGAAGAAGAAAAACCCAAGAACTTGATATAAAGCTAAATAGTATTGTTACCATCATGTACAGAAAATGTCATTGCTAATCGTTCTACATCTACCCTAACAGGGGTCTAAGATCTCATATTGCTGCTCGACAACTCACTACAAGTGTACAAATTTTGGCAATCGGAAACTCACTTGCCGGATAAGCTACATTGTAAACAATCAGCATCAAGGAAGCTCCTTCGATGTCTTAAAAATTTTATGAAAGCAGAGAGACGAGAGAAACAAACTCCAGTGTTACCCGGCCCTTGGACCTTGTGTTGATGACAAAGTGTTCCGGGTATTTTCTTAGCAACATAAGCAAGCCGTACCACGGTTTCCCTTTTGACTCTGGACCAGGCCAGTCCTCAGAAGTGAGATACCTCCTCACTCGAGTGTGATGCCAGACGCTACTGTACTGCTCCACCAACTGAACAAGAGTGATATGGAGTAAGGCAGAGAAAACCAAGGTTCCAACTCATAAACCTACAATAAACAAAACTAGAATACGCGATCCAAATGCAAACACATGCAAAGTGTAACTAAAATATGCTACTCATATGAATAACTAAGGATGTGCTTCTACGTTGCTGATGACTGCAGATAACTGCACCATCCATCACAGATGAGACTAAATAGTGGAATAGCTGATGCATTCTATGACAATCATCAAAGGAAGAGTGCAGTTGAAGAATAGAAAATAACCAAGTGCCAAAGGTTATGACTAACAAATATTTTGTTCATCAGAATATGTGTAGACTAACCTCAGTATGAAGTTTCTCCATAGGCATCCATTCTCCCGGACCACAAAGATCAGAGAGCACAGTAGCAACAGAGGACACCACATCCTTTTCCTCCAAATGCAGAAGTTGCTGATTGTCAGTGTCTCGATCAACCCTTGACCTTCCATCTCCCTTCTTCTCTGCAGAAATCGAAGATAAAATTATGAAGATGAGAAGCCAATGCAAGTGTGCCAAAGTCAAGGAATGAAGATATATCTTCAGTGTCACTACAGTTAAGCATCAAACAGATCAATCCTATTTCATCAACTCATATCACAATCTAGAAGTTAAAAACTAGCAATAATATAAAATAACTGCCAAAGACTCTACAAGTATCGGGTGGAGTTTGAGCTAAAAAAATGGCTTCGAATCTATAGTTTTGCCATATCCTCTGACGAAATGAAAAACACTAGTTCTTGATTATCTAACATAAACCGCATCCAACCACAGCTGCACACAATCCATACGCCCGAAAACCAAAAATAAAGAAGACGAAAACCAATCTGATAAGGAACATCAATAAAAATCATAGAGTATAACCAGCAACAAAAGAACAATTTCAATACTTTGATAACAATCTCCTAAAGCTGTAAAACAAACAGAACAAATGCACCTCATAATCCCTTTCTACGAAAAGGCCGACAAGTTCACAGAAATTCAAGCTGATATTCGAACAACACTGATCCTAAACATGTGATTGAAAACACTTGACAACACCATGATTCATATGATTTCAGAGAACACAACTTTGTCAGATTCCAATTTCATATTAACATCAATGCCCATCAATTTATCAATTTCTAGGAAAGAGGAAAAAGCTAGCACTGGAAAAAACTACTAACCCAAAGCTCCGGCCTTGCCTGAACCAGAACCCGACCCGCCACCATATCCGAAACCATCATACCCTTCTCTCCTCATCTTCTTCCCACTCCCACTCCCCCCACCAACATCCTCCTCGTCCTCATACTCGTCCTCATACAACTCCCTCCCCCTCCCCTTCTTCCCAATCGACCCAGCGCCTGAACCCGAGTGGTACCCGTAATGGGCCGGGCCGACGGGGCTCGGCACCACCGGCACCGAGCCCGGGTAATGCCTAGGCCCCACAGGCCCACCGAGAATGCTCCTCACCGGCAACAGAAAGTAAAACTCCTTATCTCCGATCTGAAGAAGGTCCTGCGAGTCGAGCTTGACCGGCGGGTTCCCGGGCAGGTGGAGCACGCCCTCCACGAGGCAGCCGTTCTTTCCGAGGACCTCGAGCGCGAATCGACGACGTGTGAAGTCGTAAAAGATTCGCGCGTGGTGGCGCGAAATGTTCATACCGCCGCCGAGGCTGGAGAGGTCGACGTCCACCGTCGATTTCTTGGAGTTCCGGCCCAGGATTATGGAGTAGGTCTGCATGTAGTATTCGAAGTCTTCGCCTTGGAGCTTCGCGAACCCCGCCTCCACATCGCTGCTGCTCGCCGCCATTGAAATTTTCACAGATTCGCGGATCGGAGAACTGATATAATCCCCCCAAATTCCAATTGGTTTCGGTCTATTTCTCAATTGCAATGGGGTTTAAACTTAAATGGAAAACTGTAGAATTGTATTAAGTTCAGGGGCCAAAATAGAAATAAACAAAGTATTCACTTCTTTCCCCCAAAAGTCAAATTTTCGATATTCTCACATTTGCCCCTTTGGAGTCCTTTTTAGGGATTTACCCTCTCAATTCTCTCTACTCCCCTCCTGCCCTAAACGAACACCTTGGTCTCTGTAGCTCTTCTGCTTCTTTTCCGCCGCGAAATTCACTGTAATGCTTTCTACCCATCTCTAATTACTTTCTATTTCTGCTAAAAATCCTTGCTTTCTTTCAATTTTTATTCAATTTTGATGTGAATTTTCTGTTTTTCTTTCACAAATTTGTCACCTTTTGTGTTTCAATTTCTTCACTTTGTAATTCGAAGTGAGGATTTCTACTTTTTTTTTTGTTGGGAATTAAATGGATCTTATATCGGATTTTGGTGCAGTTAATGCTCTTAGCTTTTTGGTGGGGCTCTTATATGATTCATGGAATGACACCAATTTTTGAATTAGGGTTTGCTCTTGTTTGTTGATTGAAATTTAAAAAAAAATGTGCCAGATGATGTGGGAAATTGTGCAAGGGCTTTGAGTTCCAGGTTATTACCATTTACATGGACTGGAACAGTGAAAAGGATTACTATGATCTATCCCTTCTGATGGCAGCTATGGATCAACTATTTCTCAAAGTTTACACTTTTACTGTTCATATGCAAACATTAAGTTATCTGTTTTTCGTCGAACATCTTGTTCTGGCTTGAACTGTTGGACATAGGAAAGATTGGACTGTGCTCATCCTTGAGTTAAATATGTGCTTCAGTGGGAGTGAGGAAGTTATTGACCGGTTCTCGTGCTGGCTTGAACTGTGTCTGTGTGCATTTCTACTCCGTAGGTCATGGGATCGACTACTTGTAGACTTGTAGTAGTCAAATCGCTTGAGTGTGGTGATGGGGGAGGAGTTTCGAGGGAGGGGAGGGCCACTGGACCCTGAAAAGTAAAGAAGTAGGATTTAACGGCGTTATGTTTTTTGAGCATTCACGGGTAGAAAATATTTTGGACTGATTGAATGAATTAGTTAGCTTTGAGGTCTAATTAGAAGATGCAGCATGATCTGTGTTGTGTTTACGGTGATGTGTGTCTTAGTCTTCATTGTTTGGCATGTTGATTTCATGTAACATCGGTTTTTTCTTTTCCTTCTCAAGAGACATCCTTTAGCAAAAATCAAATATAAACGACTCATGTTATATTTTTCTTTTGGTTTGAGTTTTCATGTATTGTTAAAGTAGCTACAATTTCTCTTCAATTGATTGCTCATATAAAGAATATGGTTTCACAATTAATACGTTACACTATGCGAATCAACCCGCAGATGTGCATTGCCTTGTGTGCTTGATCATGAATTTGCTGTTGCTTTCATGCATGCATTTGAAAGACATTATATTATTTCAAGTAAGCAAGTTTAATACACCACAGGGCTGTTGTTCTTTTCACTTATGTTATTTGTAACTTGCAGAGGAGTGGGAAGTGATTATTATAAATCAATGAAGCATATTGTGAAAATTCTGACATTGTTGATGGCCATCTCTGCCTTGTGGATTGGTCTCTTACAGACGTCTATTATTCCGCGGAGTCATACTTGGCTGGTGAGTTATTTTGTTTATTGATTTCGGTCAGTTTATGTCACTGTTTATACTTTTTGATGTTATATTATTGTAACTATGCTCTGTTTTATCTTGTTCCCAGCTACCAATATATTTCATTGTGTCTCTAGGATGCTATGGCCTGCTAATGGTTGGAGTTGGTTTGGTGCAATTTCCGACTTGTCCTCAAGAAGCAGTACTGTTGCAGCAGGTAGATTACTTTTTCTATGTATTTTCTGCTCAGTTTACTTTGCCGAATGATACTTTGGTTAATCTCTCTCATTCTCTGTGCTATTTATTACACACATTTCACCTTTTACACTTATATATTTTTGTCTTTATAAAAAAGGAACTAAAACCTGTTCTAAGGAATTTTTATCCATTAGGACATAACCGAGGCCAAGGATTTTTTAAAGCAGAAAGGGGTTGATGTGGGTGGCTGCGATTGATTCTGCACGCAGAGTTGTCCCTCTTCTGTGTTTGGATACGAAGAAAATACCTAATTTAGTATAGAATCCATCGAACTTCGCTCGTTCTTGCAGTGATATGGTGCACGACTTCATGACAGCTTATTGTTTCCGACCTGATGGAAAATTGGGAAAGGTTTAACCGAGTTAAAGCAGCGAACAACGCCTTGGGAGTTTTTAACTTTTAGCAACAAACAAAAAGCCTCTGAATTGTGGGAAATAGAAAGCAGTTTTGGAAAGTGCACACTTTATGAATTGTGTATTTTTGTTCTTCAGGACTTACCTCCTCTTTCTTCCATTTCTTTTCCTTCTCATGTTCATATTTGATCTACTTGATCGGAAAATAAAGCAGGCAAGTTAAAACATAGCCAGCTTATAAACTTATAAAGAGTATAATCTCGGGTTGGTCCTTGAACTTACACCTTAGTTTAGATTTTGTCGTGGAACTAAAATTCATTAATTGATGTCTTTGAATTTGTTGAAATGTGGAGCATCATTTCTTATTGTTAGATTCCGTTTAAAGTATGTTGCACACATGTAGGTCTTATACATCTAATTTTTTTTCCCGTTGTGCTGTACAAGTGGTAGTGACTAGTAGTAGATTATTGGCCCGTCTCGATGAAATCTTGGTAAAACGTTCTCTCGTCTTGCATTAGTGACATTCAGAGTTAGATGGAAACCCAACAATGGGCACCAACTACACAACACAAGCTCATACATTGCAGCAGCACAAACAAACACAAAATGGCAGTACAGCTTGTTTGAGACGTATGTAATGAACTCAATTACGCACATTTGCCGGTACATACCACACAGTCCCAAATGCTTGAAATGCATGTCGCCGTTGGTTTCGTCACGTCCGCCGTCTTCCGCCTCCGCAATCTCAAACCGACCGGTCATTCAGAGTTAACTACTTGTTCACTTCCCCGCTACTCTACATTTTTTCATGACCATATTGGTATATACTTGAGTTGGAAAGGACTGTTGCAGTAATCTTTGTTGAGGAGTTGCAGTAAATCTTTGTTAAAACGTAAGTCCTCATCAAAGTAGTGTATCATCATCATGTGATAAATGATTTGGGTAATTCTACATCTCACATGATGAGATAGGCCCATGTGGATCCTTCACTATGGATGAGGATCATCTCCGGATCCTCTTTGTGGGGATCATATGGATCTTCACATCCTAGTCGTTCATCGTATATTATACGGTCAGTTTTCGTTAGATACTATTTGTGTTTAATTTTAAATAATAAAATTTAAATGATTTCTGATCGTACAATGTACGATGAATGGTTAAGATGTGAGGATATCTAGGATCCTCACAATTTAGATCGGATCCAAATCCTTTCACTATGACTTCCTATGGACTCTAATAATTTTTATTTTTATAATATTAGAATCACTTTTAAAGTGCATAAAGAAAAAGAAAACTAATGAAAAGGGTTTGAAAACTTTGAGTTTTAACGATAAAGACAAAATAAATGATAAATTGAATAGTATCAGGATTGACTTTTTAATGTAAAAATGTGGTTGTTCGTTAAAATGAATAATACAAGGAACTTTTCGTTAAAGTTCCCTAAAGAAAAAAGAATTGTCTATAAATAAGAAGAAAACAAACCCAAATACATGTTTCATTTTGTTTGGTCTATAAATAAATGTTTGTTTGTTTTTGTTTTTTTTTTTTTTTTGCAGAAAAATAAATGTTTGTTTAGTACTAATTAAAATTCATAATTCTTTTTTATGGATGGAATATGTAATCTAGGTATGAAAACGACGTCCGTTCTTTGATGAGAAACAAATTGTTTATATGTCATAAATAATGAATATCAATACAATGCAGGTGCACCCTTACACAAAAAAATTTATCAAAACAAGTGTCCGTTCTTTGATTAGAAATTTTATGTGCATGGTGCGCTATTGACGTTGTCGATAACTTCTCGATAACATATTTTATCATATTTCATTGGTTACAACCCTCTTTAAAAAAAAAAAGAGCGATTGTTCAATATCCAGATACATCTTCATTGAAAACATAAAAAAGAAAAAGAAAGGGAAGAGACTTGATGATGTTCACATGAACATTCCAATTACACAATAGCACCTGTAAATTGTGATCCCCCACAATTGACTGGTTCACTGCATTTTCACTCCCTTTACTGTTCTCCTACTCACCAGTCACAATCACACATTTGCTTCCCACTCCCACATTCAACTCTCATTCTCTCCGAATATGGGAGATTCATTATGCTTTATAAAAACTTTTTGAAAAATCATGCAATCCTTAAGACATGGCGTTCATCTTAAGTGATATTACAATTATTAATCACAAGAAGCCAACGCCAATTTCAAGGAACCTTCCGACCAAAATTGCATCAAATTACTTGTCTAAAAATCCTAATGGTGATCAGACATTAAGACAATTAGATAGTTTTAATTACGGTGATTAATAATTCAAAGTATGCAAGCAATCAATCATAAGCTCATTTTTTATGTGCTTTGAAACAAAAAAAAACTGTTTCTGTTGTACTGGGAGAATAAGCTCATTTTTACTGCTTCACATTTTCAACTTTTTTTTCACCTAAAATTACAAAATAAGTTATTTTTAAGTATTAACCAAACACATTTTTTACTCAATTTTTTTATACTCAATTTTTATAAAATCAATTCGGTACCAAATCAGTCCTCACTCACTCACACTCCGACAAGCCATTTTCTTTTGGCCCAATATCCAGCTCACAATATTTAAACCAAACTCTCCCTTTAACTCCTTTCACGTCCGTCTCGTCCTTCTCTCTCTTCTCTCTCTCACTCTCTCTGTCTTTTTCTTTTCCTTCATAACCATGGCAGCAGACAATGCAGACCCATGTATCAAAATGCCACTTTAGCTCGCCGTAGATCCAAATTGTGAAGCTTTTCAATCGAATAAAGATAACCCATTCGATTAAATCCTCCAAGTTTCTCGACCCGCCATTGAAATGGGTGGTCTCAGAGAGTCATGGTGCTTCTGCAAGGGAGTGAGCAAGTCTGAGAAGATGAAAGCCGCCATTTTCTCCGGCAAGGCTCCGGCCATGGCCAGAATTTCCGGTGCCGCAAATGGGATCTCTGGCACCGGATTTCTGATCCATCGTAGTCTACTATTGACCACCCACGTCAACCTTCCGTCTGTAGCGGCTGCCGAGAGCTCCGAGATCCGGCTGCAAAACGGTGTCGCTGCAACTCTTGTTCCCCAAAGGTAGTCAGTACTAGATTTGCTTAATTTGTTTTATTAATAAAGTTTGGATTTTTCTTGGTTATATGGGAATTAATTGAAGGTAAATAATGGGTTTAGTGTTTTCTATTGGTTTGTTTTTGGAAAAGTGGAAAACCAGCCCCATTAGGCCTCTTCAATGCATTAGGATTGTTTTATGTGCTTAGTTGTAGTGGGTCCCAAATGTTAGAAATTGAATTTTTTGAATAGTTTGATTACATGATGTTTCTACCCATTTTTTTTAGCTTTCAATGGAGAATTGATTGATTAGTTTTGTACTGAAAATTTGGTTGTACCCTTTGTTTGCATTGGTGAGATTTGAATTGGTCAAAAGTTGTAATGTGAAAAGGGTTATAGGTGCTGCTAAGAAGTTGGATTGTTTTGTACGCACCTTCTGGTGGTTGTGCAGTTGTTGGATCTGATTAGATCATATTCATTCATTTCTATATAAACTACGAGTTAGGAGAAAAAGAGTGTCAACTGCTAAACATTTTCCTTTTGACAAAACGATATTCTAATTTAAGTGAGAGATCTTAGGTTCGATTGTCATCAAAGACAAATTTGAACCACATTATTGCTAGCTCATTGTGAGGCTTAGGTCACTCCCCCCACCTCTTTAGTGTAGATAATATCGTTTGTTCAACAAAAAAAAAAAGAGAGAGGGATTCGAACTTGAGTGCAACATGGTGGCACGCTGCCCTGGCCAACTACCCAAATTCCACGTCCACGTTAGGTGGTAACCATTCAGATAAGTTAAATGTGGAAGTCTTTAATGTAGGGGATGGAGACTAGGGGTTAGTACTGATAATGCAGTGTGTTAAATGAACTAAAACTAGAGGTAATGATGGAGGAATGGCATGGCATAGCTAAAAATGGCAAGAATTTGCAGGCAATAAGAGATGCCAGTGACTAAAAAAATGGAAGGCATTGTCAAGAATGGTCATTGTCTCTGAAAAGGTTAAGAAATGAAATTGCTTTCTCAACTTCTTAGGAAGCTCTTCTCAAAATCTCCGGAACTTATCTGGCAAGTCCTCTCCCTGAGTCATGGAAATTTTGTTGTTTTACTTTCAAGTTGGTCCTAAGGCTTCATGGTGCTACACACACACACACACACACACACACACACACATATATATATATATATATGTAGCTATCTTGTGGGTTGCCTCCTCTGGGAGTGATTAAGAAAATGAAAGGTAATTGAAAATTGGAGTACATAGCATCATGATCGTGATGATTCAGTTTATCACGTTATAATTGATTTAGTATTGCATAGAAATTCTGTTGGATCTGATAGTAGTTCAGTCCTCTAGTGTTTAGGCGAATGGAATTTTGTGACATTCTTCTCTTAAAGCATCAATACATTATGGTTTATGGTAGCCTTTGCATATTTACGCATTTCGAGTAGTGTTTCTCATTCTTTAATTGGATTGCAGATTTTTTATCACCAGTTCCATCTTGGATCTTACAATAGTAGGTTTGGATGCGGTAGATGGAGATTCAACTGCCCAAGGGCACCTCCACCACTTGAGGACCTGCTCTAAACCAAACCTGGATCTTGGCAGTGTAGTTTACCTTCTTGGCTACACGGAGAAGAAGGAATTGACAGTTGGTGAAGGTAAGGTAGTGATAGCCACAGACAATCTCATAAAATTGTCAACTGATGGAGTAACGTGGAGCCCTGGTTCAGCTGGATTCGATGCACAAGGGAATCTTGCATTTATGATATGTGATCCTATGAAACTAGCAACATCTCCAAACACCAAATCCTCATCAACTTCCTCATCATCCTCGTCATCATGGAAGAAGGATCATCCAATGCAATTTGGTATCCCCATTCCAATCATTTGTGATTGGTTAAATCAGCATTGGGAAGGCAGCCTCGATGATCTTAACAAGCCTAAGCTACCACTCATTCGGTTGATGTCTTCTGGCCAGAAAAGTGAGCACTCTTGTGCTTCCTTCACGCAGCGGCGAGTTTTTAAGTCAACTGAAGGTGACAATGATGGAACACCATCTTCATCAAATACAATCTCAAAACCTGGGGACCAGCTAGGACCAAGCAGCTCTGCTGCCGCAAACACTGTTGATGAAGAGGCCCTAACAAGTGATCGTCATGCTGCACATGTACAAGGCATTCCTACTCCAGAAATCTATGAATCACCAAAGTTAACAGCTATTCCTCTTTGGAGAAAAGAAAGTTCCCCAGTTCAGCTTTTGGACATTAATTTTCCTCCAAGGGTTGCAAAACCAACAGTTCAACCACAGTCAACCAAAAAGTTACCCCCAAATTCTGGTGAGAATTTTGTCAAGGAGCCTCCCGAGCAGATCCGATTAAGAGAAGGATACAGAGTTGAAGATAGAGGACCAGCCAGTCCTGATGCAAATGCTGAAATTGCCTCGACGGGTTCATTTAATGGGGCCCAAAGTGAGGTTGAGTCTAGTTCATTCCCAGTAGATGTTTCAGATTTGCACAATGGGTATAGCAGTGAGGGAGAGACTATGTACTCCGCCGAAACTGCTGAGAGTCGAAATTATACTATTCCTGCAGATGGAAAGTTTCAAGAAGTGGGAAGGAGCCAGAGTTGTGTGAACTATAATAGATGGGGAGCCACCCAAAGTAACCCAGTGCAGCGCAGGGCGTTGCTAGAAAAGCAGAGAAGCTTTATCCATGGAAGGAAGATGCATTCGCAAGCTGCAACTTCTCAAAGGAGCAATGACTACTACAGCCCAACTGTCTCCTCAATCATGAAGAAGCGCAACTCCGAGCAGCCTGTCAGACCCCGGCAAAGTGCGGTTCATTCCTCTCCGAAATGGAACTTCTGAGTTGATTCTTATCAAATTGTGAAACCGGAAAGTGATTAGCACAAAGAAAATATATAGTTTTTAAAGTTAAATGGCGGTTTAATTTCCACTATGGTATAGTGTAACAAATTTGTAGTGACTGTGCAGAGAGACAGATATCAGGTGAATAAGAAAATTCAGCAAAGTTGTAATTTTGTTCCTAGTGAGACTTGTGTTACTGGTTACATATCATCTATAAAATTATTCTTTGAGGGTGAAAAACTCCCAATGGCAAGTAGATAGTTTTTTAGTTCTGGGAAATTTTAGCAGGTTAATCTGTCTCCATGTTAAATCCATGGTATATTGAATGGCACATTTTGCTGATAACTGCCTGGTTAGAGAACAGATAGGGCAGCCGCTTTCGAGTTGCATATAACAAAAAGGAAAAGTATTGAACTTG
Source organism: Malus fusca (assembly GCA_035220775.1). Lineage (NCBI taxonomy): Eukaryota > Viridiplantae > Streptophyta > Magnoliopsida > Rosales > Rosaceae > Malus > Malus fusca. The sequence goes on from CM069063.1 coordinate 29,503,533, forward strand.
GCTGTGTTCTGCCATTTTTGGCCATGGGGTTGAGCTTGAGATTCGGATCACAAATTCAGAAAGGGAATTAAAGAAGATCATCTCTATTACGAAATGAGCCTGGACAATGGCATATATAACTCAAAATAAACTGCATAGCGTTAACGATTTTATTCAGAACATTAGCATTGATCAGATATTAGGGTTCCCGCGCTAGGACAACGCTCCAAAGAAAAACTACAAAAAATCTCTTGTTGAGAGCCTCAATAGGATTCAAGTGCAGGCTTCACTAGACTAAGTGATGTCAAGTTAATCCTACTGATACGATGCGGTCTCAAGCTTGGCTGGTTTCCCTCAACTTGAGACCGCTTCTTATCAATAGGATTCGTGTGCAGGTTTCACTATATTCATCTGAGGAAGCAGCAGAGAGACGGATTCAGTTGAGGGGAACCAGCCAAGCTTCTCTAGGAGTATGTCAATCAGGTCACCTGCTAAGTAAGAAACACCTCCCACCCCAATCACGATGGTAATATAGTAGAGTAAAGTTTTTATGTACTTTGGTGGCCTCTGGATATAAGCCTTTCCAATTGCGAGAACTATGATGCATAGAAAAGAAGTTACTGCAACTGCTGCAATCTTTAGGTTCCTGTTGTTGCTCTGGAGGAACGAGAAGCTATAAACCACAGGAGGTATTAACCCGAAAACAAAGAATGATAATATAACAATAGAGGCATGAAGAGGGAAATTCTCTCTTTTCCCTAGTACTTTATGGTATTTTTCCACTTCTTCATCTGTTTCACCGGAGGGCACTTTTGAATAATCATCTTTCAGTTCCCAGAGCTGCAGGTTGAAGGTCATAAAACATTAACAAACAAACATTGTCAAAATAATAATTATGACGGGGTGAAGAGTAAATGAATTTGAAAGAGCTGCTATGGAAGTTCTGAGTTTTTCGACTGTAAAATTACTCACATTGTGACCAATGATGAAAAGTCCGCCAAGTAAGTTTGCCAATGCCAAAGCTAAAATGTTCACTGCAAAAAGAAGATGGTTACAAACCTAAACATGATGATGATCAAGGCGCGCAAGTGAAAAATTAAATCTATTAGTTTCAACTACCGGAATGAAAATGTAATAGACATAAAAACTAGATGCAATGAGCTCGTATATAAAGAATCTCAGGCAGTTTAAAATTAAATCAACTAAAATAGAAGCAACTTACGTGTCGCAGTATCAGCACTGGCTGCGGATGTCACGATACCTAAGCTTGTAATTGCTTCAGTTAAACCACCGTATACAATGCTTTTGATGATTTCTAACGTTTTGGTATCACCTGCTTCGGGGGGTATGATTGTTGGTTCTGGACTGATAACGACTATCGTGCTCTCAGGAAGCTCAGATGTAGTTGGCCCTGTATCAACTCAGTATCGCATCATTCTAGATTATAATGTATTAAAGAACTTGTGTTTCAGTCTTCGAATACATGTAAATTTGCATTAGAAGGTTTTGCATTGCTATAGTGCTCGATACTTCCACTTTCTTAAAATGATTCCATGTTTATAGTTTCTCATGTATGACTGTGTCTTACACATACCTGCATCACTTTCTTGAATTTGTGCGGGATCTTGTGAAATGGCTTCCACATCTATTTGAGATGATGGGGGCTTCGTGGTCACAAGTAGACCAACTCCTACTGGCAGAACAGGCACTGAAGGTTTTTTATCAAGTACTGTTCCATCTGACTCATGTGATGGAACTGACTCGTCAACTTCAACACCGCTCTCAAAATTATTTCCAGGAGGTTTAGCTCCAACACTAGCTTCAACAGACTCACCAGTCACTATAGGTTTATCTATTGAGGCAGTATCACCAACTCCAATTGGCTGAGCAGGCATTGCCGGACTTTTATCATATTGCGTTTCATCCAAGCCGTGTGATGGAACTGGAACTTCGACTCCAACGCTGCCCTGAATATTATCTCGTGAGGGTTCAACTGTTGCAGCTACAGTAGCTCCAACAGGCTCTTCAGGCGCTGGACCTTTACTTACTGGTGCAGTTTGACTACTTTGATCTTGTAGTGTTGTTCCAGCCGAGTCATGCGATGGAACTGGAACCAACTCTCCAACTTCAACACCTTTTCCAATATTGGTTTCTGCATCAGCAAATCAAGTAAGAGGTTTGGCTACTTGATAAGCAAAACCTTGAATACCGCTGAATTATACTTTAATGCCAGCTCAATAAGGTTTATTAACAAAACAGTAGAAAAGTTTACCTTGTTTCGTATGATCGTCCTCATCTTTATGTTCCAATTTAGGAAAGAACCAGCTGCCTATTTACATTGAAAGAATGGTTAAACTATCAGCCAAGAATTCAAAACAGAAAATGTCACACCGCAAATGCCTAATTGATAAACGGAAACATAACAAGAGGAAAGATTCAGGTTCTGGAAGTTTAATAGCAATACGATGATCTAAATATATTACAATTTATTTTTTATATACCTTAACATCAAGGGGTAAAAATTCTTCTTTCATTTACTGGCAATAGTTAGGCAATTGAATTCCTTGTTCTAAATTCCGTCAAATCGTTCCAGCATCAAATGCATTAAACAGAAAAGTTGTTACTAGAGTAAGGATGCAAGACTACCTGCCGGAATGAGGAAACTGAAACACGAAGTGCATCGAATTGGATCAACTAGTGGAGGAGGTAGTGTATTTTCCGGTTCTCTACCGCGAATGATAACCTTTGTGATGCAAGAGTTGCAATTAGGACAGTAGAAATCATGCGTGGCCGGCTTCTGATATACCCTTTCAAGATACAATTCAGACGCTTCTTGTTCACTGATTTCTCGCAGCTTAACTCCCCCATGTTCAGCTGTCCCATTGTTTCCAGAAGCATCACGTCCATTCTGCTCAACTGACTGCTTGGAAGATAAAGTACCAGAACCATTCAACTCGTCTTCAACCTTCTTATCACCGACATCTTGACGGTTGGTAATACTAACAGCACTCTCATCAAAGGCTACTTTGACATCCAGTATTTCATCTCCAGGGTTTTTCCTGAAAGAAAAATCGACATGTCCGCCACTGAATCCAGAGATCTCATATGGAGATTCAGCACCTGAAACCATGGAGAGAGTTGAAACGTCTCATCACAAAACCATTGAGCTTGGCCGAACACAATCATGCAAACATAATACCCTATTTAGCATGGATTTCCATGTCCACCGCCAACTAAGATCCCAATTGAAATTTACTCTTTAAAAAGAGTAAATTGATTAGTCAATTAACTGGAACCCATTTGATTCTTCCTAGCTAAAAAACAGTTAAAAAGAAAGGGTAAAACAAACAACTAGTAATTACTACTGAAACTGCAGAAAAACAAACCAAAACTTTCATTGTGAAATAACTAAATGCAGTTCTTGATGCACAACAAACTAATGAACATACCAAGAAGTGTTTTGTTTTTTTTTTTTTGTCAAACGATAAATTTTGTTAGATTAGATGTAAGAATAGCTATCAACGGGATTCGAATGCCACGCCGTCATGCAAGGGCCTCCTTTTCACCACTGGTAAAACTTGCAAGAAGCGTTTTTTTTTTTTTTGAACTTTACCTCCATTTTTGTGAGAAATGGGAGTGTCATTGCTTGGGGTTTCCTTGACTTCCTCTGCCTCTTCAGCTTCGCTAGAAGTTAATGAACTCTCAGAGGAAGAAAAGATAAAGTCACCTTGGGAGACAGTGGTGGCGAGGTTTGCTGTCTTGCTGTCCTGTTGTGGCGGCTTTCTTCTCAGAGCCATGCCTGCTTCTGCTGCTTCCTCTGTCTCCTCCCACTGATTCGTTGCCTCCATTTTTTTTCCACCAATTGCCTTGGGGAAAGCTCTGAGACTGTGTGAACAGTATTATATATGGAAACGTTAGGGAAATCTAGGGAGAAGGAGAACACATTTTCCACGTGACATGGCGCGGTTGATGATTCAATTTTATTTAACGATTGTCGTATTTGAGTCCGTATTTGTTTTCATTTATTATTATAATGAGAGGGGGAGAGTACGAAAATTATTACAATAATTTAGAAATAAGAAATCCGAACTCGGTATGCATGAGCGTATCCTAATATTATATTTATTAGGATATTGTACCTCATATTTGAATTATATTTTTTTTTTGAAACATAAGTGATGATTTAACGAAATAAATTCATTATTGACATGACATGAATAGCACTTGTCACGTCAAATCAGTGTTCAATTATGTGGTTTTTACTTTTTAGAGCATTTTTCTTAATAATTTAAAGAAAGAAGTGAATATTAACCATCATATCATGTTATCAATAAAACATAATTTAAGTATATAATCTCTATACAATGAGAATATATATAGGATAATATTATTTGCACATTCATTTTACTTCTCACAGATACTTCTCAAATTTTTGTCGTCCGAACGAATGAATAGAAGAAGATCAATGGTTAAAATTTAATAAAAGTGTGTGAGAGATAAAATGGGGGTGTGAATATCACTGTCCTATATATTATCACCTATAAAATGTGAAGTTTTGACATTTTAGGTTAGTTATGTTGTAATGTGCTAGAATTCAAACCTTTAGATGAAGACAAAAGTAGAGTCTGTATTTAACAATGAAATGATTATATCCAAGTTAGGTGATTGAAAAAAAAAAATTGTCATGCTTTTTAAGTGTTGAATTAAAGTTTTGTATGTTCTTGACCAAAAAATTAAAAGGTATTTTTAGCTTTATATTATTCAAAAAGGGAGGTGAAATCACATTAAGAACTCCGGATAAAGATAATTGCTCTTAATCGTTTGGAGTCTTGAATACAAATGAAGTCTTTGCAAATCGATTGTGTTGATCAACTAGTAAGTTAATACGATAATTTAGTTGTATATTTACATCGCTCGTATTGTGTAAGTCTTTCTCCTAGACATAAAAGGAGATGTTTAAAAACAATGATGTAATTTCTCAAATACAAAAAATTCAAGTTAAAAGCCAACTTAAGGTCTTCACAATTGTTCGAGTAAGTGATACTTAATGAAGTAGCTTGAGTTTGATACTCATAATACTATTGTTTTTTGTTTATTATTGAACAAACGAATTATCTATATTATGGGGAGTGGGCTAAGCCTCACAATGAGTTAGCAATAATGTCGTTCAAATTCGCCTTTGACGAGAATCGAACCTAAGACCTGTGATTTCAATACCTACGAGAGTCATACTTTAAAACCTCTTAGTTTATAAGTATCACGCTCATGAGTTTAATATACAACTTATAAGAATGTAATTCCTATATAGCTTAGAATATCGGACAAGGATTGTCTGCCCTCTTGGTTCATGTGCCCTCCCGTGCTTTCCTGTTTGTGTGGTCACGGTTAAGCCACGTCAACATTTTATATTACTATTCATTTTTTGTCTTATTATCTCTATAAAAAAACAATATAAAATGTTGACGTGGTTTACCAGTGACCACACAAAATAGGAGGGCACGAGAACAAAGAGGGTAGACAATCCTTGTCCCAGAATATCACACTCATTTTTTTTTTGGCCCCAACATATGAAAAATCCACCCAATTTGACTTATGTGCTTTTTTTTTTTTAACCTTTTGATTTTTTTTTTTAATGGTTAGGACAATGTCCTTGGTGATCCCTAGGGTAGGGACAACAGTTTAATGTTTGTGTACCACAATATCAATGTCATCTCTCCATATTTCCTACCTCACGAAATTCATCCATCTTTGGCCACACAAAAAAAAATTAAAATTAAAAAAAAATTAAAAAATTATCCATCTAACAGTCAGACTACTCATTTTAGTATATGCTTCTGGATCTTCACAGAATTTTAAGTTTGGGGGGTGGGATTTACAGAATCCATGTCTCTAGATATGAACATATGAAGCCAATTTGATCGTTCACATTGTTTCTCATCATCCTACATGTGAAACCTCAGAATTTTTAAGTGCTTCAGAAGTGATTAGTTTTTCAAGATTATTATTATTATTGTAGAGTCATAAGATGAAAGTAAATTAGATTACAAGTTCGTAGCATTTTTCCAAAAAAAAATTAGATGTAGATGCATTTAGGGTTTAGAGTTGGACCAGTGAGTCGATAACACATGGTATACATTGAGTGGCTAAGTTTGCCACGTGGTGATCTAGCCAGCATGCTAGCACAAAGACATTGATCATGTTATTAGTGTGTGGAAAGTGATTAGATGAGAGAGTAATGCTACACTTATCACATTTTTCATACAACGTTTGTACAAACTCTCTAATAAATGTACGATCCACTAATCAAAGTGAGTCTCACTTTTATTAGAAAGCTTGTATAAATACGGTATAAAAAATATGTTAAAAATAGTTTTTTTGTAGACGAGGTAACCTAATTGCTACATAAAAATAGCATTTTAAACTATAAGCGGGCAGGGACAAGGTAAAATGGATAATGACGAAATTGTATGTGAATGTGGTTTCGGGTTTCTCCGTACAGGTAATTGTGTGCACCTAATTTTAATTGGTCGATCGAGCATGCACATTATTTGAGACTTTTACTCAAATGTTAGATGATATTTTTGTTTTTTTAAGTAAAACGGGGCAATCCCTAAGGGGGAAGTACATGTTCCCTTCCACTAAATCTACCAATTTGGGCTCTTGAAATTTAATTCAACGACTAAAAACAGGAGCTCATTTTAAAAGTTATAATAACTTTAACCGTTGGATCAAATTTTAAGAGTCTAAATTGGTGAATTTAATGAATTTGGTGGAAGATCTGGAGAGGATCCATTTCCACACGTTGCTCCCTTCCTACTGCATAATTTTCTATGCAGGCGTGACAGTGGCAACAATTAAATTTATTTTGTTATTCTCGGACCTCTAATATATTTGTTTATTTGACTTGCATGTTAAATAAAATCGTATTTTCGATTTATTTTGATCTATTAAAGTATTTATCATTTCGTAAGGTTTTAAATAAATTATTTTTCAAACCCGTTTCAGTTTTTTTTTTAATTTTTATTTACTATTAATTTTCATTTGTAAATGAGTGTTTTAGGTTCGATTTTCATCAAAAGTGAATTTGAACTACATTATCGCTAATTTATTGTGAGGTTAAGTTCACCCTGTAACATAAATAATATCATTTGTTCTGGAGGCCCATTACTAACCTGATCAAGACATCATGCTAACCTGATCAAGACATCATAAGTAGTTCAGCAAACCCATTACTAACCTGATCAAGACATCATGCGCTCGACTGCTTGTGATGACCTATTTTTTCGGTATCTTTATTTGGGTCAACGTTGGACGATATTGAAATGCCACAATAGTGTCCGAAAGAGAACTCAAGGGACACGAGCTTCAGACTCAAAGACTAAACTTTCATCACATAGCCTTGCAAGTGAGAAGGAGATGGGGCGAAGCGAAGGGGACACATAACAACACTTTTGCTCTGCCCAAAATTGCATCATGCTTGGCCTCGTAAGCGGGAGGATGTTAGGAAGACTAAATTTTATAAACCAAATGATGTGAATGTTAATGATTAAATTATTACTCAAGTGTTGATTAATATATTTATTTTATATTGATAACACATAATTTGATTTCCATAGTATTATTTCTAAATTATTATGACCGATGCTTAACCCAAATTACCTACCTCTCATATAAAGGAAGATATATAGCCCAATTTAGGCCCAACTACTAATAGTGGGCCAGTCAAAACCTGTACCAAGGTGTGAAACCCAATTGTGGGTGGATACTAGGCCCACAAAATACCCCTGTAGGCCCACACTATAAACCTTGGGGCCCCTAATCAGATTACAGTAACACGACAAGTCCCCAATGTCGTTCCACCCCAACGACAGTATTCCAAACGTCGGCAGATAAAGCACCACGGTCCACGTGCATGACTCAAAAACTGTGGTCACACTCCACTTGGCCTCCCGTATCCGGAAAGAGATTATTTCAGAAGTTTTCACCAAATTCATCTGATCAATGAATTCGAGCTTCTAAAATTTGATCAAACGGTTAAATTCACGGATTCATTTCAAGGTTTCAGATTCATTAATTAGATGAATTTGATGAAAGAGATCCGGAGATGATATTTTTCCACCGTATCCTAGTCGCCTAATCAGGTTGGGTTTCCGGATCCAAATCCAGTGGCAATCTCGTAAATTCCTCCAAACCCGGTGGCGTTTCCACTCTCCGAGGCTCCTCGTCCTCGGTCCTATCGGCCAGAAAAATATTATAAGCAGAAAAAGCGGCTTTTCTAAGTCACACACAAAATCTCTTCTTCTCTGGTTGGCCGCCGGTCTTCTCAACTTCCTGTAAAAAATAGTAAAATAAAGAGAGAGGAAATGTTGAAGCTCTCGACATACAATGGAGTGGACCAAATTCACGGCGTGGCGGCCCAATGCCGCTTCCTTGACCCACCCAAGCCCAACCCAATTTTCCCCCGCCGGAAAGACAGCGCCTTTCTTGCCCACTGCTCTGCCTCACCTTCCAAAACGCCGGTTCTCGCCGTCGTATCGGACCGGGGGCCTGGGAGCTTGGCGGGTCGGGTCGAGACGAATACCGGGCCGGTCACCCTCGCGGACCGGCTGAGGCAGGGGAGCATGGCGGAGGACGGGAAGTCCTATAAGGAGTGCTTTATAGTGAGGTGCTACGAGGTCGGGATTAACAAGACTGCCACCGTCGAGACGATTGCCAATCTCTTGCAGGTGTGTTAAGAGTTGGAATTTTTGGTTTCGATTCAATGTGTGTTTGCTGGGTTTTATTTGAATTTTTGTGGGAAATGTTCATTCTTTTGGATTCGATTTTTGTGGTTTGTAGAAATGTATCGATTTGGTTGATTGGATTTTGTTTGCGGAAAATTTGGGGATTTTTGTTTGGTATATTTGCCATCTCCCCCACATGCATTTATGAAGTGAATTGTATATTTCTCTGCAATCGATTCATCTGCACACACACTAAATTATTTCCTTTCTTTCTCACTGGGAAGTGGGAACGTAAAATTTGATTGGGAATGCAAGTTACCAAATAACTGTAATTATCTGATCACTGTAATTTCTGATTTAATTAAGTGATTTTTGTTTTGATTGCTTGAAATCTTAGTTGCCTAGAAGCAAAAATAAGAACATTGTGTGATTATATTCTCTTCCTTAGTTTATTTTGTTTTAACTGTATTTCTGGATTAGCTAATTGAGTATCTGCATTGTGGAAACAATTGGTCTTCTTCTGATGATTTTCATTTTCTGTGATCATTTTGTGATGCAGGAGGTAGGATGCAACCATGCTCAAGCTGTTGGCTTTTCTACTGACGGATTTGCGACCACAACCACCATGAGAAAAATGCATCTCATTTGGGTTACTGCTCGCATGCATATTGAAATCTACAAATATCCAGCTTGGTGGGTGTTCTCTAGATTAGAGTTCGGGTTTTGATTTGTAATCCGGAATGTGAAACTTGAAATGTAATGTGGGTTCGTGGTACAGGAGTGATGTCGTTGAAATAGAAACATGGTGCCAAGGGGAAGGGAGAATTGGCACTAGGCGTGATTGGATACTCAAGGACTATGCCACCGGTGAAGTCATTGGAAGAGCTACGAGGTGCGTACTCCTTTTATTTTTGTTGTTCTAAGCTTCTAAGACATTCATGAAAACATGATAAGTATGGAAACACTGATATTTTGTCATGCAACATTGAATTTATGTTGGAGAACATGTTATTGTATTGAACCAACTTCCGTATTCTCATTAATATTACATTTGAGTCTGGCATCTCTCTAAGAACCAGTGAGCATGTACATGCGGCAGGTCTTTGAACTGTAAAGTTATTATCTTCTTGATGCTCTGAAAGGAACCCAATTTCTTTTTTTTCACTGATGCCTGTTGGGCATGACGACATTTTAATTTGGCTGCATGACTATTAGCACTGCAATCTTTGCTCATATTTTTTCTTTGCCTTTTCCTTTCTCTCCTTTTTGATAAATCAATCATCCGTTTTGAAGATTGCAGGTGAAGAAGTTGTTGAATGTGTTCTGCAATTCTAATTTATTGTTGTTGGATTTTTCTAGCAATTCTCAGTTTATGTGAGCCTATTCTGAGATATATTATAAAAATTGGCCATATGTACTGCATGTTTACAGCAAGTGGGTGATGATGAACCAAGACACTAGGCGACTTGTGAAAGTCACCGATGATGTTAGGGAAGAGCATTTAGTTTTTGCTCCACGAGAACTGAGGTAAATGGTCCTTTTTTTCATTTTGTATGACTTCATCGCTTCTATATGATAAAGTTATCCCTCATGCACAATCTGCTGATTGCTTTCATCTCTTGGGATGATAGATTAGCATTTCCAGAGCCTAACAATAGTAGCTTGAAGAAAATCGCCAAACTTGAAGATCCTGCTCAGTATTCTACACTGGGACTTGTGGTTAGTATATCTTCAATTCATTTATGTTGTCAAATTTATTCAGTAATCTCAGTATGCTTTTTAATTTCGCAGCCAAGGAGAGCAGATCTCGACATGAACCAGCATGTTAATAATGTCGCCTATATCGGATGGGTTCTAGAGGTTGGCATCTATGTCTGTTTCATTCATATGTTTGTTTTTGTGGTGTTCTATGGCCATAGGTTATTGTTGGTTTCATAAGAGATGTTTTCAATTTTATCTTTTACAGAGCCTGCCTCAAGAACTCATCGATAGCCATGAACTGCAAACAATCACCTTAGATTACAGGCGGGAGTGTCAACAGGATGACATAGTCGATTCCCTTACTAGCGTTGAACCTTTAGACGATGCTCCAGCTCTTTCAGGTAACGGAACAAATGGATCCTCTACTGCAACAGAAGATGATAAGGACTCCCGTCAGTATTTGCATCTACTAAGATTAGCAGGCGATGGTTCAGAAATAAACCGGGGACGAACTATCTGGAGAGAAAAACCTGCAAGATGAGGAAGTAATCTTATCTCTTGGTTTCCCCGGTTTTAGGGTTGATTTTTGTTTCTGTTTTCCTTTGTTTTTGTCCATTGTATGAGAGGTTTTGTTTCCTAGTTGATGTCATCTGTCATATTTTCGTTTTCAGTTTATTTCTTTCCAGTTGTCCTCTTCCAAATGCAATTATTTCCTGCACTGATGTGAAATGTAAGGTCCGGATTTTAGTTGCAAATGTAATACTTATGTTCCAATTGCCATCGTTTGTGATTCTTGCTGGTTTCCTTTTGGATTGGTGCAAGCTTCAAAGATAACAGCCTACGGTTTTGTTATTCATCGTTGGCTTATAACTTTAATGAAATGCAAGTTCGATATTAAGGGTTCAATGAATTACGAGTTTGATATTAAGGGAACGATGTTATTGAGAGTTCAAAAAAGTTATTGTTCTCTTGTATATTTTTTTTTCAGTGCGGATGACTTTCGATTGGATTAATTTTTATTCTGTTACACTAAAGGGAGTTGAACTGTCACAAGGAATAAACCTATCATTTCAGGCAGAAATTCCTGGACCTTTAAATTAGGGGTGTGCGATCTACACATCTATATTTATTTCTCACACTTCTTGTTAATTTATGTCATTTGATCTTGAAAATTAAGAGAGTGTGAGAAGTAAAAAACTGTATGTGGATATCATACCCTTAAATTATGACCCTACTCTTCCTCACGGATTAGGAACTTGAAAATAGGTTTAATTCATGAAACTGTACTTTCATGTTTGACAAGTGCAATAATGGGATAGTTTTTTTTTTTTTTTTTTAACAAACAATATTATTTATTACACTGAAGAGGTGAGGGAGTGGGCACAATGAACCAGCAATAATATGATTCAAATTCGTCTTTGACAAGAATTAAACCTACAACATCTCATTTACCAGTAAAGAATAATACTATAAGACCGTAATACTAAGTGTCGAAATAGTTTTTCATCTTACATGCGTTTCAAACTCCCATGAAGAGAAGTTGAAACTCTTGCTCCCCTTGTACCCCACTCATTACTTATTATTATTAAAAAATAAAAATTTGACCACTTGCAGTGGTTCTCATTACTTATTATTACATTGTCTTTAAATATTCATTGAAAATGGCTAAATTAACGATAAATCAAATATCAACTCGAACCGATGAAAATAAAATCTGAACAACATAATTTAATATCGAGGATATAGTGATAAAAGACAATGACATGAGATATATATGCTAAAAATAAAATAATCTCAATCATTGAATTGATCCAAAATCAACTATCGACGATATAACTGACACAAAATGATTAGAAATTAAATCTCAATTGTTGAACTTATCAAAATGAAATTTGGACAACATAATTGAGATTTAAAAAAAAATCATCATTTAGACCAATTTCTCATCTTACACAAACCAACATGAAAATAGTATTATCTTATACCCAATCACTAGGAATATAGATGGAAAGTCCATTCCCAAAGACTCATTCCAAATGTTTATGAATTCAATTTTTTTTTTAAACAGACGATATTGTCTACACTAAGGGGAGGGGGCGAAAATCGAACCTAAGACCTCTCACTTACAAATGAAGAGGAATACCATTAGATCGTAATATTAAGTGGCTTCGAATTTAAAATGCATAAAATGCTACATCTCTCCTTAATATAGTTAAAGTTGTATCAATTCCAAAACCATCCATCAAACATCAAACATCAAACTTAAATGCTGCTTTAGATTCAGAAAGCCTTATCGTCACGAAACCATGAAAATCCATGGCCATTAAAGCTTATCAATGAAGTTACCATTTGCTCCTACCTGTTACCAACAGATCAACCTAATTTCAAACCAACAGTAGAAACCCTCACCAAACTTGACTGGGCCTGCAGGGATTTAAAATGCAGCAGTCCCACTCAACTAACTCATTCTATAACGACCAAAATCTCCATGCAGACCCTACTCAATGCCATTACCGAAACAGAGTACACAAATTAATCAAAAGATTCTCTCACTCTCACTCTCTAACTCCCTCTCGCAGAGTGCCACTATTAATAGCGGGAGATCTCTACGCAGACTTCTCATGCAAAATAACTATGGAGAACAAAAGGGTGTTGCTTGTTTTCATTGTCTTTGTAGGGTTTCTTGTGAGTTCTGAAGGGGTGACCATTACTAGTGAGAAGGAAAAGAAATTAGAGGAGGTCTATGATGCCAAAAACTATGGGGGATACGGTGGATATGGAGGGTACGGAGGATATGGGGGGCCATATGGAGGCTATGGTGGCCCTTTTGGAGGATATGGCGGTGGGGTGCTGTCATTGATTCCATTGATTAGGGATTTGCTTCCATTGCCATTTCTTGGTGTACCTGGGCTGGGACGATTGGGGTTCGGTTTCCGTGGGATACTTGCAGAAGATCAGGGTGGGAAAGGATATGATGATAATTACCCTAGAGGTTATTATGGCGGGAAGGGAGATGATAATTACCCTGGAAGTGATTATTACGGGAAGGGAGATGATCCTTACCCTAGAGGTGGCTATGGCGGCCGGAAAGGAGATGATCCTTACCCTAGAGGTGGCTATGGCGGCCGGAAAGGAGATGATCGTCACCCTAGAGGTGATTATGACGGGAAGGGAGATGATCGTCACCCTAGAGGTGATTATGGCGGAAAAGATGACAATGGTGGTAAGGGCGATGATAGTGATCACGGAGGCAAAGGAGAACGTTCCAAAGATGATCGTGGTGAAAAGGAATGTTCCGAAGATGATCATGGTGGAAAAGGAGACCGTTCCGAAGATGATAACGGTAAGAAAGGAGACCATTCTAAAGAAGATAACGGTAAGAAAGAAGACCGTTCTAAAGATGACCGATATGGAAAAAGAGATGATAAGGGTGGGAAAGGAGACCGTTCGAAAGATGACCAACGTGGGAAAGAAGATCGTTCTAAAGACGATCGAGATGAAAAAGGAGATCATCATAAAGATGACCAACGTAGAAAAGGAGACCGTTCTAAAGATGATCGAGAAGGACAAGGAGACCGTCCTAAAGATGACCACGGTGGGAAAGGAGACAACCCCAAGTATGATTATGGTAGGAAAGGAGGCATTCCAAAATATGATGATGGAGGGAAAGGCGTTGGTGGAGCTGGCGGTGGTGGCTATCCATAGTCACTCACCCGACCACACTATGCTTTGACAGGCTCACTGAACTGAGGCCTTATTAACTACGTACATAAATAATCATGAGCCTAAGAACGTTGTAAACTCAAATTATACGTAATGTTATGGTCTTGTTGTTTAAATAAACGTGCTTCAATTATCACTGCTCTCTCTATCTCTCTTTAATTTGTTTATGTTTTAGGCCATTTTTCTTGTACTCTTCTTTTTACAAGACAATATGCAGGCCAAAGATCTGCTATCCCTAAATTTGTGTCTCGTCCATGTCTCCTCTTTAATTTTTGAACACGTGTCATTTGCCTTAACTCAAAGTTAACAGTGTTAACTTTTCTAATTCATTAAAGAAAATTAAAATAATAAACACAACAAAACTCAACACTGGAAGTATTGGGTCGAAGCCGACGACAATTCTCACCGTCCTTGAAGCTTCTTTCGACTCTCTCTTTCTATCTCTCACCGGAGAAGCAGCGTAGGAGGATTGAGTCGAAGCCGCATTCCTATCGATTAAGATCTCGTAGTTTTTTGTTATCGAGTCGATTCAAATCGAGTTTATATCGATCGATCATATCTCTTCCTTGCTTCCTCAAACCAAAATTTACATGAAATTTGTTGTTTGATGGGCTGGGAAATTGAACAGGCAAAAAGTCGAGGAGAGAGAAAATGAGGCTTTGGAAGATGAAGGGTTCTCCAGGCGAAGGATTAGTGTTGATGTTGAACAGTTGATGGGTAGTGGGAGTGATAATTGGTTTTACTTTTTAACTTTTAATTATTTACTTATTTAATATTATTTAACATTGACACTGTTAAACCGAGAGTTAAAAATAAAAATACGTGTCGAAATATTAGAAATGAGACATAAACGAGACACAAATGTGGGGACAGTAGATCCCTGCCCAATATGCATTGTAAATTATTATAACTTATGGAGACGGAATTTAAACTTGAGTGAGCAAAGTACATTGCCCTTAACCGGCCAACCTATAATATTTCCGCAAAGATATTATTCCGTTGCCGGTCCCGAAATTCTATCCGCCTTGAAATAAAAGCCATTGTAGTGAATGAATGAGCTCTTTTTCTTAGACAAGGATTGTCTGCCCTCTGTTTTTCCGTGCTCTTCCATGCCCTCATATTTTTTGTGGTCACGGTTAAGCCACGTCAACATTTTATATATATTTTTTTATAAAGATAATAAGACAAAAATGAATAGTAATATAAAATGTTGACGTGGTTTAACCGTGACCACATAAACATGAGAGCATGGAAGGGCATGAAAAAATGAAAAAAATGAAGGGTTGACAATCCTTGTCCCTTTTTCTTATCTTGTCTTCAACAAAAAGTTACTAATTAAAGTATTGTCAATAATTTTGTCAGAACATCTACTCTATAATTTTCGATGCGTATGAGGTACGGTCACATCTAGGGTACACAAGATATCGAATACCCGAATAATAAGGGATCTTTAACATTTTATACCACTGTCATAATAAAAGTCTAAGCCATAAGAGCGATCACCACCGGGTTCTATTTTAAATGGTTTTCTTTTAAATTATTATTATTGAGGGGAAGGGGAGGGTTTTCGAACCAGGGACACATGGATGAAAACTCATCAACATCGTGTTCACTGAGATATAGAACCACATATTAAGGGACTTAGAGATGGTAAAGTGTGAACATTAAGCTTCAAAAAGTCTCCAAACTTTCAATATAACTTGAATTTTATTTTTTATCTCCAAGAATTCATATAAAACAAATTTAAGATTGAAGTTTGAAATGTTTTCTTTTGAATTGAATTTGTTATAGTTTCAGGGATACATACCAAATGGTTCAACTGCCCCTCAAGAGGTGCAGAGTTTTATCCTAAAATACCTCATTGAAATTAGAAATAGGAGTATTATATAAATCGTAATTCTCGACGTGAAATTTCCAGCAAAACTTAAACACAAAAGTTCTAACAACAAAGAAGAAAAATTGATTCGTGTTGTAGATCTAATTTACTGAACAATTTTATAGATGACATAGAGGGGGTGGTCGGCAGCATATATATATATAGAGAGAGAGATAAAAG
This sequence comes from Malus fusca, assembly GCA_035220775.1. Lineage (NCBI taxonomy): Eukaryota > Viridiplantae > Streptophyta > Magnoliopsida > Rosales > Rosaceae > Malus > Malus fusca. Next base: position 29,519,715 of record CM069063.1, read on the forward strand.
AAAGAAATGTGTGTTATTTCACTGATTATGCCTTTATTTAATGGGATACCCTAAATATCTAATACCAAAATTCATGTTGTAGTGGTTTTTATTTTTTTTATTTTTTATTTTTATAAGCGAGAGATCGAACGAATTCTCGTCAAATACAAATTTGAACCATATTATTGTTAGTTTATTATGAGGCTAATCCACCTCCTCTCTCTTAGTGTAAATAATACCATTTATTAAAAAAGAAATCCATGTGGGACCCAGTTATTTATTTATTCGTTTGGTGTTAGTAAACAAAGAATTCAAAGTCAATTGGAAATGCTACAAGCAATAATTTTCAGTAATTTTTCTTACTGAATATAAAGACGAGTTTGCGGTGGAACTAGGAATGGTCAATGGAGGCACATTAATACTCCATATGTATCACCATCATCATCACAAGAACAAAGATCACCACTCACGACCACATTAACACCATATATACCATCATCATCATCACAAAAACAAACATCACCACTCACGACCACAATTAACACATATCTAGTTAGCTTTATCACCATCTTTACCCAGGAGTCCCCTTTTTTGCCAACAAAGAGTCGAAACGCCTTGTAATTTTCGACCACTTATGTGCTTCAATATAATTACCAGGAGTAGGTGCTATTGCTTGTTACTCGACAGCTTGATCGAACCAAGCCTCCACAGTTTCAAAATCTCCTTGTTGAACAACCTGTTCTCCCTGGTCAGAATAGAGGGGTAAATTCCTTCCCAAAGAACCATACTAGAGAGTTTCCGACCTCATATGGCTCAGCGGTCAAATTCTTTCGGTGTACTATTTATCAATGGTATTCATTTCACTTGAGTCTATATACCTTTCATAAAAGATGCTAGTCAGATGGTCAACACCGGTATACTCATTTGGTTTCTTCCTTCCGTCCCCTTCTTCTCTGCACCCAATACAAGGCAGTCGGATCCTCACCCAACCATAAACCATACGTCTAAAATAAAGCACCAGTAATTCATCACTAAGAACTTGGGCCATTCATTGCTCATCCAAAAGCTAATTGCATTAAAAGCAGCATAAAGCTGAAATTAAGGTGCCTGATTTCATAAAGAAGTTACAAATACCCACTAATCATAACATCTTTTTTGATACAAACCATTTGAGTATGAAAATTCAATTCTGCAGGCATGCCAATTCAATTCTGCAGGCATGCCAATTCAATTCCCCAATCCTCAATCCCTCAAAAACCACCTTTCATAATCCTGCCACAACCAAGACCGTGTATAAGTACTTGACGACGAGCAAAACACGAAATTGTATAACCATGAGGAAATGTAAATTTCTTATGACTATTAGAGAATTGGCAATCCAATATCTAGTTAGTGCTATTTGTAACCTTTGCATCATAATAACCGATATAGAGAGGCACATTGCGAACAGAAGTACACAAGTGAGCAAACATATATTAACTCCATGAATGAACAAATAGTTATAGGAATAGGACAGCCGAGTGAACTTACATCACCAATCAACAGGTCGTAGGGAGGAATACCCTAATCAGCTCTTTCATAGTTACTTTTCTCCTACAGGTAGGGCATCTGCCCTGCGCACCTATTGCAGCTTTAATGCAAGCCTTACAGAAAATGTGGCCACATTTTGTTGACATCTCCTCAACTAAAGGAGCCATGCAAATGGGACAGGTAAAGGTGGGCTCCTTTGGTGGCGGTGGTGGTGGAGGCAGCTGTGTAACATTCTGTTTCTGCAAATAAAATATTTGAAGTATCACATACATGCACAACAAATGAATGCGGTGCCCTTAAGTCAAAAGCTTACAATTACCGTGGAGGTGGAGTTGCTGTTGCTTTCCAGATTTATGTAGAAATCACAATTAATAATTGTTTGGTTTGGTCCAACTCTTCTGCGCTTGTTCTGAGTGACCCTAGCCGTCCGTTCTGCAATGATCACAGAGAGATGGAGAGACGCATAAAGATCAATGAAAAAAATTACAAATTGTGACCAACATTAGACCTTGATTACCCTACAAACACATATCCTAATAGTAATATGGAGCACCTACAATTCACCACTGACAAGGTCAAACTCAAAGGTGAGTAGATTTCCTAATCTCCCCTTCTTGTTTAGAACAATAGACAAAGAAACAAAGACGACAACATCTGTCAGCTTGTACAGGGTTGTCCAGGACAACTTTCAAGACTCTGAAACTTATATTACAAACATCTTATCCTACTAAGAAAACGCTTAAAAAAAAGAGATGACACATTATTCTGACATTATCTCCCTAATTTATCTCATAGGTTGCCCAACACCAAATTTTTATCATTGATGCAGCAAAAACAGAAGTGAGAGGAAAATCCAAAGGAGAACATTCAAATTGTCTAATAATCTCCTGAACTTAGACAGAAGGGAACAAGAATCAAGTAACAAAGAAACAGCAGATCACACAAAAGAACACATAAATGCCAAAAAGTTCTGCCGTAACAAATAACAAGTTTACATTACAATATAACAAAATTACCTGATTCCACATCAACAACAGTCCTCCGGTTCCTTCTGGAATTGTTTTTAGCCTGATATAAAATATCACAACATTTTCTTCAATACACTTAAGTGGATGGAGAAATTCACAATAAAAGAATGTGTAAAATTAATATAAGCATGCCTCAGCAAAAGCCGTGGGGCTGGATTCAATAACATCATCATCAATAGCCTCAACATCAATCGTATTAGGTGGTATAGGCTGAACTTGCAAAGTCGCTTGATTATTCTGAGGCACCGACTGAGTTGAAGTTCCCTCCTGTTCCCGACTGTCACCAGGTGGGGCACTATTGAGGTCCAAGTTCAACTCATTCTTTCTTCGCCGCCCTCTTGCATGTGGCGCCCTGGCCCCCCGAGTGCTCATGTTATATTAAATCTTGTATCCAAGTTGAAGATTTTAAAACCTACAAAAGTTTGATTATGATTCACTGTTTAACTTCGTTAACCTACCAAAAAGACTGGTGCTTCAGTTCCATGCCTCAAACCAGCACGACTAACCAAACTCTCACTACAACGTATTCGGTTCTAAAAAAACTCGGCCAAAGAATCTAGAATCGAAAACCCTAGTAGCAAAACACAGTACTGGAAATCCTAATTGCAATCACAGATTTCATCCAACTCTGTGACCAAAAAGTGACCACATTTTCACAACAAACAAAGGGCCTTCTACAAAAGCAGAAATCAAATCATAATCCATCAAGAAAATTGATCATTTTCAATTTCCACTTAAAAGTCCCAATTTTTGAGCAACCAAACGGCTCAAAAATTGCCGACCCAGGGCTAAAATTTCCGACTTCCATCAAAATCAAATTTTTTCTAATCCCCAAACAACACGAGATAAGAACGATACAAGCATAAAAAAGGATAAATTGCAGTAAAAATAAATAATAAATTCGCAGAAAGAAACCCTAGGAAATTAAGAGGCACACCAGAATCGAGATTTCACAACGAGAAATTGAGAATCTAACATCCGATTTCTGGAAAGCAAACGGGAGAGATAATTCGAAATTAAATTGAAAATCGTACCTTCGATCAGAGATTTTTGAGAGGGGGAGGGAGTTACCAATGGTTGCCCAGAAGCACTGGGTCTGCAAATATATAAGAAAATTTTGAAAAAAACAAAACAAAAAAAGAAATGAAAAGAAAGAAAGTTTATTATATTTTAATATTATTTTCCGCTTTAAAATACCAGAGATTTATTATTTAATTAAATTAGATTAGAATTTATATGGAGAGAAATATAATTTCGCTCCGCCTTCCTTCCTTTCCTGCGACGAGCGGGTCGGTGAGGCACGAAACAAGACCACGTCACGTTGCCTACGTGTGAGATGATGAAATTATCTCTCCCCTATACGCAAATGACCACTTTGCCCTCCTTGTGCCTCGCACGTGACTTTTAGTTTGCGGTTTACGGGGTTGGTCATTCAAATTTCGTGTGCAGAATATTCTAATTAATTGACTTGCGGGATTGGCTACAAAATATATTTAATATAATTATTATTTTTAATCCTTCCCCTCTTACTAAGATTAGACGATGTTCTTGAAAATTATGGCTAATTTCAGGTATATAAGTATTGATTTCAGATCCAGAAGTTAAGCGTACTCTGACTACTTTACGTAAGGCAAAGTTTGTTTTTTTAGGATGATAGTGGAAAAGTTGACAGATAAGTCACTCTTACTGCCATAATGCCACTCTATAGAAACGTACATGAAATTTTCACCTCATATGACTTCCCGTTCAATTCTTTTGAAGTCATTAGATCATTTTCCTTGTTCAAGAATCTCCAGGCCCTTCTATTTCATTTTTATTTACTTCATGAAAGTATAGTAATCAAATTCCTAACTTGCATTAGCTTGAAAATGAGATATTTTAATGAAAAATGTTAAGAGGACTCTCTCAGACTTTCTGTCACGTTACACTTTAACTTCAATTTTCGTGTCAGCATTATAAAATATTATGTCAAAAACATGAGATGACATAGAGTCCAAAGAGAATCATAATTTTGAGAAAGCCCCTTAAACATTTCTCTATTTTAATTTGTTTCAATCCACAAGAACGGGATTTTAAACTTATAAGAGACGGATAAGCATAATGCACTCGTCAACCAACTTTAGCCTTCATCAACAAATTTGTCCAAGTAATTAACGGTCGTTGACGGATGGTAACAGTTTCAAATTGGATGGACCAAATTGATGCAACTGAACATAATAAGTGGAATTTCTATAAAAACTACCTTGGCCTACAAAATATTTTCTAACTCTTAAAAAGGTCAAAATTTGTCCAAGTAATTAACGGCCGTTAAATACGTTTATATTATATTCGATGATTATAAATAAAGGAAAACTAATGAAAAGGACTTGAAAACTTTGAGTTTTAATGATAAGGACAAAATAAATGGTAAAGTGAATAGTACCAGATTTGACTTTTTAGTGTAAAAATGTGGTTTTTCGTTAAAGTGAACAGTACCATGGGCTTTTCGTTAAAACTCCCTATAAATAAAGAATATTGTGTGGAAAGAGAAAAAGGGTGTAAAAATCAGTTCTAGGGTTACAAAGGAAACTTCGAGCTCATATGGGTTACAGGTTGAGAATAGGCGCCAGAGAAATTGATTACTTACCAGAAAAAAAATCTCAGTTTATATATGAAAGAAAGAACATGTTACAACAGCAGTAAATAAGAAGATTTATTCAAGAAAAACGAAGAAAAGGGAGAAAAAGACAACTACATACCTCTTGGTACAGATGAACTAAAAGCATACGAAATATCAGTCATCTAAAACATGACCCAAATTTTTGCTCAAAGACTGAAAAAGTAGCTAAAAGTGTGTTGAGTTAGGCGTTTTCCTTACAAAGTTCTACATCACAGCTTCTGTCAGCCTCACCATGAAGCTATTCATCTTAGCCGCCTCCAGAACAATCCACGAGGACTCAAACAACTCATGGAAGAACTCTGCACCGATCTCCTGAGCTGCGTTTCTGAATGCGATTCCAAATGCGTTTCCTTGAACCGCTCCAAGTCTAGGCTTCCCACAAACCCCAACTATCAACACCTTTTTAGGCTCTTGTGCCAAGCATGCACAAACCAGAGGCTTCATTCGAGCTCCCTTCTCTCTCAGACCGTCCATCAGAAAATAGCAGAATTTCGTCAATGCCTGAGGGTACCCCAGCAATTTTGCATCCAACGAGTCTTCGAGTTTCACCCACCGAAATTTCCTTCCACTTCTTATGCAGCCTCTCTTGGTTATTGCCATGCTTCCTTGCCTTAGAATTGCTCGCTGGATCTTTATTGCTTGTTGCATTCCTCCTTTCAACTTATCGAGATTGTTCATTGACAATGCATCATAAGCCATCCCAAACTCCTTGGAAGCACAAGAACCATCTGATGTCACATACGATTCAAGCAGCGCTGTAACTCCATACACCACATCTGCTGCAGATACTCTTGATCTGTAACCATGGAGCCGCAGAAAGCTTCTGTAGTAGAAATCAGTGAGTCCATATTCGGGTAAAAACCGTTCAAACTCCTCTTTCATCAGCCGTTTCACTTCTGTATCCATGTACCTATATTTCTGCTGGCAATCCACAAGCGAAAATCCCATCCTTGCAAGAAGAAGCTTGAGCTTCTTCATCCCATTGTCACTCCATGTCTTCAATTTAGTAGCAATGTACGAAGAACAAAGCATAGAATCAAATAAATTCCACTCCTGCAACAACATTAGCCTAGGCTCATCTTCGTATGTAATTCTAGATGCCTGGGGCACACGAATCTTCGTGCCATCTTTGAGAGTCACATTAGTCACTGCCTCCAAATTCCCAGAACTGTTAATGTACTGCTCAAGCTCCATCACCGCAGCTTGGTACCTCTCATCCGTTAACCTCTCGTGCAAAAACTGATCCGTTAACGAAACGCAAGCCAACCAAAGCAACTCATTTGTGTTCTTCCTCAAAGAATGTGACAAATCATACATCAAACACCCTGAAGGCTTACCATGAAAAGTACCCAAATGATAATATTTCCTCTTCAGGTCCCGAAAGAGCTTAACTGGGTCGTTCTCCCGATCCACCCTTCTTCGCTTTCTCGACCCGTCTCCATTTCCTTCTTCTTCTTCCTCCTCACTCTGGCTGTCATCACCGTCACTGTCGCTATCCGATTCGGGGTCAAATTCATCATCACTATTCAAGTCACTCGCATTCGCCAAAGCCGACACATCCTCAATGTCATACGCCAAATCAGCCTGCCTCTCATCATCCAAAGTATAAAGCACAACCACACGATCATTCTGGTCGCTCAGATTATGCAAATGGATCGGACGGTGGCTGTCAACCACGAAAACACGAGCCTTGGGAGACAAATTGAGGAGCTTCTTCAGGTCCCGGTGGCAGCCCCAATTGATCAAAAGTATCGAAACCGGGTTTTCGGACGAAGAACACAGATCCGGGCCTGCATACTTGTGAATCTCCTGAAACGACGAGACGGGGTAGCACGCGTATCGGATCGAATCGGACTCCAGGACGTGGAAGATGATTTTGAGGGCACAGAGCGAGTCCGCATCTGAAGTCGATGGGAATATCAGAAGAGGAGATTGAGACGACGCCGTTGAGGACTCACGGAGCCTCCGGTAGAAGGACTCCACAGTTGTCTCTCTCACCATGAGTTTATAGGGTTTGAACTCAATTGGGCATAGAGATTTCAATATTTCTAAAGCAAAAATCGAAGCTTTCCTATAAATCCCAATTCAGCGAAACCCTAATTTCAGCTATTCTGAAACAACTGCTCAATTGGGTTCGCAGATGTGTAAATCTAGAAATTGAAGTGAAAAATGAAAGGGTTTTTTCTGCGTGAAAAGAACTGGAAGTTCTGGATCAAAGTGAAGTACCTGAGATTTGTAAGGATTCGAACACAGCAATCGGTTCCCTGTATTCGATTCAGCTATGGCGGACTGGCAATCCGAAATCTAAGAGAGAGACAGAGAGGGGGGATTTGAGATTTTAGGTTTCAATTTTCAAACATGTAATCTAACATTTTCGTTTTGAGTATTTTAACGTACTTTTTTCAGCGAAATTTGAAGTTTTGAAACGCGCGGCGAAATTTTGGCGCTCGATTGGGTTCTCTGCTTTGGTCTGTGGGGGCGAGAATCGTAAGTGAGCGCCCTCAGGGTGGACTCCCATTATTTGTACGGTAAGGATTGATTATTTACTATTGACCCTCATTTTTTGCTTTGTCTTTTTTCTTGTCGGCGGCTCGGACACTGCAATAATGTAATGATATTAGTAGGGAACAATCGTGCACAATTCTCCGTTCAAACTTTTGGGAGGACATGTTATTTTATTGCGGTCAGAAGTAGGATAGAATGCCTTTATCTTTCCGAGTCCCAATAGACATTATTTATGCTCTACAGAGTGTAGGATACCTTAAGCTTAAAATAAAAGGAAAACTAATGAAAATGGTTTGAAAACTTTGAGTTTTAACGATAAGGACAAAATAAAGGGTGAAGTGAATAGTACCATGATTGACTTTTTAGTGTAAAAATATGGTTTTTCGTTAAAGTAAACAGTACCATGAGCTTTTCATTAAAGTTCCCTAAAATAAATTGAGTTATGATTTGGTTGAATTTTTATAGAAGGGTTTTTGAAATGGTGACCTACAAAGCCGAAAGTCAAAATCATTTTGCAACATTACAAAATGAGAAGGAGAGCTGAGAAAATAGACCGCGAGGGTGCGAGCATCGTTTAGTGTTCATCTCTACCCTTTGATGTCAAAAGAAGGCAATATTCCCACGAGAGAATGCATCCCAAAAGAACAAGACAAATATTGCCGGACATTATTTATTGAAATAGGATCAAAGAATCTGGTTTTTTCCAACCATATATATAGTTGTTAAATTGGTAACTCAATGGCACAATAACACACCAAAAAAAAGATGACAAAAAAGAAGAAGAAGAAAGATTTCCAATCACAATGGAACGAAAGCTTTATTAATACAAAAATAACACACAACCTTGGACAGATAAAAATGGATGCACTTTATAGAAGATACTCCTCCCTCATGGATACAAAGCCCTTAAGATATTTACAGGTCCAAACACCTTATCATTTACCCACAAATTCCGAGATACGATTCAATCTCATTTTCTGCTCCATGGAAAGCAGCAACTCTGCAAAATTTGAGTCCGAAAAAGAAAACGAAATGAGACATGAAAAATGGTGTTTGCATGAAAATGAGAGTGATATGGTGATTAGTGACAAACCTTGGCACTGTCATTGGAACCCTGCCTTCTTGCATCCTGGTAAGACGGCTGAGAAGGAGTCCCCGGTACTTTTCCCGCCCGCTCCTCCCGCACTTTGTTGAATATGTGAGTGAAACCATCAGCTGATGCCGGGTCGTTTTCATCCCACTCGCCAAATTTCGGAACAGCAGCACCTTTCTCAGGCTGCCACATTAAAACAGAAAATATACTCAAGAGCAAGACTTGACAAAGATATTGTATCACTATAAAACTACCTGTTATTAAGTTAACTACAGGAACAATAATTTCGAAAACAATGGTTTTTACCCAGCAAAACTTTTTCGAATGATGCTTGATCATCAGTCAAAACAAGTTTTTGAGACCATATCTTTTTACTGTAATTACAATAAAGATGGAAAAATAGACAACAGTTTGACAAGTTTATGATGGTATAACAATATAATAATGGATATGAGGAAGAAAATTTACACTTTCATCGCGAGGTTTGAGGCGGGACCTTCCAGGAGTGCCATGGCTAGTTTCATATGAAGCCTTTCCTTCCCAGGAGGGTGAATCTCGTCCTGTGACCCTCGCATTGCGATGGAGAGGTGAACGCTCAACACTGTTCTCAGACCCAGCACTTGGTCGTGCAGGCCTTCGATGGGTTTCACCAGAACTAACTCCACGGCCTCTGTTAGGTTGATGTGCTGATTCACCAGAATTTCTGCGCTGGGCTGGGGAGTTGGCAAATCTTAGGTCATTATCCTCCCTGCTTCTTCTCTGTTCATGAACTGGTTTTTCTGGTTCTGGTCTAACTTTTGGAGGAGAAGACGCAGATATGTCAGAAAGGATGTCCGGGTTCTCTTGGGGGTCATTTGGATTAATCATCTTTCCCCCGACACCAGTTCGATCCTTACGGGCCTTATCAAAATAGGCTGTGTAAGGAACACTTTCTTCGCCTTCCCAATTGCCAAACTTTGGTACATGTGAACGTTGCTGCCACATTAAGAAAATAGTGTCATGCCTACTATTTTCATCAATCAATACATTTCAGTACATCAAGTAGCATTATATGAAGCATATAAGACCTCGTCTATAAACAGGGTCATTGAATGGGTAAGCTAAAGTAGGCAGATGAAACCACTGAACAGAAACGAGGACCAAATTTAAAAATATGAATTGGACAAGTATGACAGGCAGTTCAATGTGATCACAACTTGATCTTGCTTAACCACATTGCAACAAACTTTCAAATAAACACAGTTAGAACAGATCAGGGAAGAAAAGGACATTCAAAATCTATTGCAACTCCCTAAACCTTCTCAGAGCAACGCAAAAGAGATACTTCTTCAACAAGCTTTGCTTGCATTCAAAGAATGAGGTAACAGATGGTGACCTCACCTTTGTCAGGTGAGACAGTTATGCATTTTCTCAAAGGCATGCTCTTCCCTGAACGCGTTTCCATTTCTACCATGAGCGCCCTAAAGTGAGGGAGGGAAATGACTGGAAGATTAAATGCCCATGGAAAATATTCAAATGAACATACGCCAAATGGTATACCAGATGACACATCCCAATATACCACCTCTACGATTGTCCAATTGCCCACACAATTGTTTGGTTTAGACTGCATACCTATGCCTTTCTAGTTTCTAATCAAAAGCCAATCAATCCAATGCAACATCCTAGTTTAAGTTTTTAACAGCGTATACTGACATCAAACCCAAATTCCTTTAAAATCAGTGGTATTATAAGACTATATTGGCACAACCAATATCAAGCCACTAATTCCAGTTCTCCTTAATTGCAACAAATGAAGGATAACTCATCCAACCTAGTCACCTTGTCACTCAACACTATCGATTTGGAGAAGCTGTAAAATGCACCAAACACTAGTGAACAATGATATCTCTCTTCACACTAAGTAAAACCCCATATATTCATTTTAACTGAGAAGCCAAAGAATTTCAATTCATACAAGAAAGTTGATAAAGAGAGATAAATTTCAGCTTCCTCCAATCAACTCATTCAGAGAGAGAGAGCTAAAGAGAGAAAGCTTTCCGGACTCACCTACTAGTACGAAAAAATACCAAGTTATAAACTTATAATACATAAAAAAATGTCAACCCATTGATTTCATTTCTCTAGAAATGGCAATTATCCAACATTCTCACTTTGTGCCCCAACAGTATCTGTTGGAGATACCTTAAAATTCATCGAAAAAAATGAACAAAGATTTCTCCACCCACATAATAAACAATGTAGACTCAGAGAATTTCAAGTGTGCTTATGCAAACAAGAAGGAAGGGGAAGAGAAATTTTGTCTAAGAACATATTATCAAACATATAACACATACAGGTTTTCAATTACCTACTAGCACTAATAATTTCAAATAAGATACCATAAAACATCAGCCTCATCAAAAGATTATCCATCCAAAATTTCAGCAAAAGTATCAACTTCCAAGAATCAAAACACTGGAGCCGTATGGCATATGCATCAGTGTTTAAGCATAATGCAACATCAACTAGACTACAGTAGACCGCTCAACCCCATTCCAATCCTCAAAACAAGAACTCGGCAACCGAAACTCAGTACAACTATTACGCAAATTAGCAAAAGCTAGGGCTCCAGTTCGCCCAAGCACAATTTCTTCAATGCTAATTCAACCACATGAGCAAAAAAAATGCAAGAATTCTTCTTCTTTTTCGAAATAATTATTGAACATATATCATATACAGAAGCTGAAATGTAGATTAAAAGGAATGATAAAAGGCACTCTGATTGAGCAACCTAAAGTAAACTCCCCAATAACAAAACCCAGATCAATAATACATCAAAGTTTGCAACTTTACATGTCAACAAGCTTTCACATCGAACATTATTACTCATCAGAATATAAATTAGTAAACTTACAATCCCAATTCAATATTTTTCCATTCAATTTCCAACATAGTAGAAAATTTCCAAAATTAGAAGACGAAATCAGATAAAGCTCATATTTTTCTGAATTTCCATAAATTCTCTTCTTCATTTCCACAAGGAAACAGAACATTCATTTATTCAAAAAAATAAAGCACAAAAAAACCCAAAGAAAGTTGTGAACTTACTGCCATTTTTCTGTCCACCAGATTTAGAAAAAACCCAGGAAAGTAATGTCAGAGTAGAATCTCCTGGACCACCCACCACAAACACGCAACCCCAGTAGCTCCTCCACGAAACCCTTCTACGAACCACCAAGAGAGAGAGCAATTATTTTAGAGAGAGAGAGAGAGAGGGAGAGAGAGGGAGAGAGAGGAAGAGGGTGTAGAGAGAGAAAGGAGAGAGAGTTATAGAGGGGTTTATCAACCATTGACGGACTCTACCCGTCATGTTTGACCTTTCTCTCTATGTAAAAGTCCTGCTCTTCTCTGTTCAAACATCTCTCTCAGCGAGTTAAGACTCTCCGTCTATGTGCGATAATTCTATTGGTTGATAATATGCTCTTTTTTTATTAATTAATTTATCCCCTGTATAATTCAATTTTTTCATTACTTGTTTTCTAATTTTATTTTTCTTACAAATTATAATTATAACGTGCTACATTTTTCACTCATCAAATTTTGATAGTAGGATAGGATATGTTTTAAGGTTCTCTCCCATTCAAATTGTGTTAGCGAGAATCGTTCATGCACACATAACTGATTGCGAAGTTTTTCTTTAAAATAAACAACATTAAAATGATAAAATAGTAATTTACTCACTTCCATTTAAAATTTAGCATGCCCTTATCAATTTGAAGTAATTTTAAATTGTGTTAGCGAGGGTCGGTCATTTATGAATTATAAAAAAGAAGCATATAGATATGACTTTTTAAATGCGGCTAATGCATGGTAATTTTTGAAAACACCACTGATGCATAGTAGTTCCTGAAATTGGTTTTTTAGTGTGTTATGTGTTTTGCTACTCTTTAAAGCAGAGCTACCAATAACAGTTCATGCGTATTTGATTGGTTTAAGTTATTGTTCATGATTAGTACAGGGATTAGCAAAATTAATCATACGAAAATGATGTAGTTACTAGTTCTTGATGCAGTGTGACCTTAGCATTATTATTATTTATTCATTTTGGTACGTATGTGTTTTATGCTTGTCTTTTTCTGTCGATGTGTTTTATTGAGATTGTATTGTTTTTGTTAGGAATTTTAATTGTGTTCATTTGGAGTTAAACATGGTTAGTTTTAGTGGCGGCTAACTTCAAATTGTAATTTGAGGAAACCTCAACTGTAGTACGAAAGCTGTGTTCGCTTGTCGATTTCTGTGGAAACATTTTCTCATGACTCTTTTTTTGTCTTCTTCTCAATTTTTTGGGGTTTAATTTCTTTTAAAATGTCGTATTGTAATTAGATAAGAAGTTTTAATGCTAGCTTATAATTTTCTTGATTTGGTTCACACTATAATTCAAGGTTCTAAAAAACGCTAGCCGTTAGTCGGGTGTGCCTAGGCGGTTAGGCGGAGTCTATACGGATTTAGGTAAATTTCTTGTATATCTTGTAAATAAGTGCATATTAACACTTACAAAAAAATATACTTGTATGAAATTCATGGATAAAATGCAAAAAAAAAAAAAAAAAAAAAAAAAAAAAGTATCTAGCAAGTCCAAATTTTAAAAACACATTAAGCATATATGCCATATAATTTAAGATATTTTGAATTATTATATCTAATTTTTTAAAAATAAAGGTAAAAATCCCACATAGTGGGTTGGGTGGTTCATAATAGAAAAAAAATTCTAATGTGAATATGGGTAGTTCTTAGTAATTTATAAAATATTTTTTAGAGATCATATTACTTTATGTTTAATTTAAAGAGAAATAAAGGTGTGAAATATGTGGATGCAGGGACTGACACCCCATCATTTTTTACGAGAAAAACCAATATGTTAGGGACTGACAGCCTATGGTTTTTAACAAAAAAACAAGCAACTTGATGCTTGTTGTCAAAACTTGCTTGGAGGGAAACTAATAAAAAAATTAAATAAGAAAAGTATGCAGAGTGTACGTGGTGTGAAAGGAAGAGAAATAAAGTTATTTATCATCGTCTTCATCCTTTCGTCTTCACCAAATCGTGAACCAAAAACCTAGAAGGACAAGAATGCAGTTGATCTGCATTCTTGAAAACATAACAAAACTAAAATTTCAGGACCGCCTAGGCCACTCAGTCACCAGCCTAAGTTGCCCAGGCCGTCTCGACGGCCGCCTAATCCCTGTCACGATTTTGAGTTAATCCCTGCGGCCGATCACCGCCTAGCCCCTAGACACCGTCTAGGTCGATTTTTAGAATACTGCTATAATTACTCTTTTGTTTGTCTTTTTTTCTAAAAATTAAAATTGCTTCGCCAAGAGTTTGACTACACTCAATTTTGAGATAAACAAAATATCTTGATGAGAATTGTTGAGAGTCGGAATTTCATATTATATAAATAAAGTTTATGCACGAACGTTTAATAATATTGAGATTCTTTAACCATTATCAACTAGTTTGAATTGAATGCGCACATTCTAGTATATGGTGTGTTAGAACTAATTATTTATTTGTGCCAGACGCATGCATTTCACGTGCATGTGGGCGCGAGTTGTCTGACAAAAATCCAGGGTCTAGATTTATCATATTTGACAGTCCCTTGTTATCCTGATTTTTATCGAAAATAAACATAATATGATTTTTTTTTAAATAATTTTTTAATGCCAACTGTTCGGACAATTCATCTATGGCTGGAGATACGCTTAGGTAATTACTGTTAAAAAAAAATGCCAATTACTCAATAGCACATACTATTATTGCCCTAAAGGGTGGAGTTGCTCTTTCATATGTGTTGCCTGCAATGGTGAATTTCATCATAAACCTTACGTGGAAGTAGAATTATCTTCCCTCCTAATCTCTCTCCCTTTCCTCCCTTTCTACTTGAACGGTTAATGTTAAGCCACGTTAACATTTAATTTTAATTTTTTTTTATAAAGACAATAAGACAAAAAGTAATGTGTGAGAAGATGAGAGAGAAGGGAAGAGAATTGAAGGGAGAGAGAATCCTACTACCTAAACGTGAGATGCACTAGCTTAAATTAGGTGATGCATATTTTATTTTAATCCCATAGAAAGTTCTTCCACAGATAAAGTACTGGTTTGGTACTGAGATAATTTTTTTAAAAGTGGGTATAAAAAAAAGCTTAGCTCAAAAAAAGTGTTTGGTAAACACTTAAAAACAGCTTATTTTCACAGTTTTGGGTGAAAAAAAAAACTGAAAACATGAAGCAGAAAAAATGAGCTTATTCTCACAGCACAGTAAAAACAGTTTTTTTTCAAAACACAGTAATACCAAACCAGCCCAAAGTCCATAAACTGTGAGTGGTAGCTGGGGCTTGGCAGACATTGCACCAACTCAAGAGCTGATATAAAATACAAACTTAACTATTGATACTCCAAAATACACATTTAAATTTGTATCTTATGTTTTCCTTAAATCAACTATAAATCGTGTAAAATTTGCCTCCATGGTTAGTACAGTTACGTAGGGTTATGAACTTATGCATCTTCTAGAAAGGCCAATTTGTCAACTAATTAAGTTTTAATTTAATTAACAATTGGGTTGATAAACAAAAAGAAAATCATAAATAAAGCCTTTATTCAAAACTAAACTTGTCATAAACAAATGCCCTAGTTGACATGAAGAAATCTGGTTCAAATCTTGAAAGAACACAGCTTTATAGAGAAAAAAGTATTCTAGGCCTGATTGAGATAATTTTTTGTGCAAGGGCTTATTTGTTTGTTATGTCACGACATGAATTTGTTTAAAATACAAAGGGGATTCCTGCATTTTGGTTCATTAAAATAGACCAAAGTATGATTCGAATACATGAAACTTATTTTGTGGATACATTTTGAATGGATACGTAAGAAGACATAAAAGCCTGTACCTAAAAATCTCTCGTATGTATGACTTACAATTAAGAGCATACTGTGAGTTCAAATATTGATTCACCTTTGAATCCACAGTAATGGTTCAAGCTAATCGTGGGCTTCAAAACAACACAAGCTATGTAATGTATCTAATACTTTAGCTCAGTTCGATTAGGTTTGCTGACTTGACCGTTGGAAGGTTTCAACCAACACTGTATCTATACATCAGTCACACCCTAAATTATATGTCATCTTTGAATTGTAGATTGCTAGAGTAATTTGGATTCACGTTGATATTTTTGCATCTTAGTTAGCCTCCCACAAAATGACCAACTACATAACAAATGGTGCATCTTTTGTATGATTGTAGTGGCTTTTTGCATAAAGAATCATTGTCTTTTGGGATAACGGCCAGATTGTATTCCCATCTAATTGCACAATCTTTCCCACTAATCTTTCATCAACTTTTCTTTATCTCATCTCATCTCATCTCATCACTTTTATAAAGTTTGTATTAAATAGAACGCCCTCATTAGTTTCACTAATCTTCCACTTTAACTTTATTCGTACACTTAATAGAAAAAAACTTGGTGTTTGTATGGGATTATTTTATACATACATGTTTAAGGTGAGTGTTGTAATATATTGTACATGTACAAGGAACAATGTGACATATCATCATTTCATAGTCAAAGTTTGGTCTTATTCAAAAGTTTTTGTATTATGCACCAGAGCATAGTGTGTAGCGGAGTTATAAATTGTTACATGCTTTGGATTCTTTGATAAAAGGAAAATAGGAATGACTATAGGATTTTGATACCTTCAATTCTTCAGTAAACATCATGCACTTCAGTAAATACCATGCACCCGAGCATGATAAAACTTTATCGTATTCAAATAATACAAATATGACTTGTTTGAAAGTCATTTTAAAATAAGTGAAAGTGCTTTTAGAAAAAACATTTTTGGGTTCTAAAAGCACTTCAAGTGCTTTTCTAAGATTCACTTGCACTTTTACTATAGATGGGTTTCAATAACATTTCACTAAAAGTATTTTTAGCCTGTTTAAAAGCATTTCCAAATAAGCAAAACAAGCTTTTAACTATCATTCAGAATGATGAGGCTGTTTTGGAAGAATCTTTTTTATTGGATGATATTTTTGTACCATTTTTTTTCCTTTTTCTTACTCAAAACATTGATGATATGTTTACTAATTCGAAATAAGCCGAGGAAAACTTGAAATGACAAAAGAGTGAGTCGATGAATGTTTACAAATCTGAAAACTAATGAAAGTGGATGATTCCATATAAGGAAAACTAATGAAAATTGTTTAAAAACTTTGAGTTTTAACGATAATGACAAAATAAAGGATAAAGTGAATAGTACCAGAATTGACCTTTTAGTGTAAAAATATAATTTTTCGTTAAAATGAACAGTATCTAGAATTTTTTATTAAAGTTCATTTCTATATAACCAACGAACCCCAGCTTCATGCTTGTGGCCATAACGTAGATAGTAGCCAATTGGACCCTCTTCTGTTGCATTTTCCAACAAATGCCATATAAATAAATAGTCAAATTGGTAGCATACTAGCATGCAATTGCAAAGTGTGGCATATGAATATATGTGACAAAATAATGGCTTGGTTGAATGTCAAAGTATGTGTAGCAAGTAGCGAGACCTTCTCAGTTCTCGACAGTCGAAGGCAAGCTGTTGCAGCTTCTACTCACAATAACAAGTACAGTACTCAACAATCTCTCTCCCACCTCTCTTCCGGACAAGGATCGTCTGCCTTTTCACTTTCGGTGCCCTCCTGTTTGTATGGTCACGGTTAAGCCACGTCAACATTTTATATTACTATTTATTTTTGTTTCATTATCTCTATAAAAAAATAATATAAAATATTAACGTGATTTAACCGTAATCACATAAAATAAAAGAACATGCAAGGGCATCGAAAGTGAGGAGGGCAGACGGTCCTTGTCCTCTCTTCCTCATGCTAAAAGCCACGCAAATCTCTCTTTTTTTTTCCTTTTTTTTTTTTTGCCTTCAATTACACATCAAGTTCATTGCTTTTGACTCTGCAAAACAACTTTACTTTTCATCCCCTAATCTTAAAGCAAAACCCATTTGCAAATAAACCAAATTACACCGCCTAGTTACAGGAAAAGCCACCAAATTAAGTTAATTAACAAATGGTTTTCTGCAGAAAAGCTTCGTGCTTTCTTACATTTCCCTCAAAAAGCATAGATCTGTGTCCTTAAACCCCAATTTTTGTCGATAAATCCAGCTTGTAGCAACTGGGTTTTGCTATTTACCTCGAAATATCATTACCCATCACCAAAAAAATCGGATTTTCGGTCAGAAATCCGTTGTTGCAGCCAGTATTTATTGCTACAGTGTCAGGAAGCTGCTTTTTCAAGTCCATGGATCTGTGATTCTGCCTGCCGAGAAATGAAGCTGCTTTTCTGAGAAGCCGTTCCGATTCCATCACAAGCCAAGCAAAAAAAAAAAAAAAAAAAAATACACCCAGAGCTTTTGGTGGAAGCAGGGAGAGATGATTCAGCTGTTGTTCGTAGTGCTTTTCGCCGAGGGGGTTGTGGCGTTCTTTCTGCTGGTGAAAATTGGGCCGTTGAGGGAGCTGGTAATAAAGAGCTTGGATCAGATAAAAATGGGTAAGGGTCCGGCCACCATAAAAACGATTGCCGGGACCATGTCTGTGATTTTAATCTCCGACTTCATCAGCATTGTGAAGATCCAGAACAAAGGTGTGAAGCTTGGGACGATGTCGCCGATGGATCAGGTTCTGTGGAGGACCCACCTGCTTGAAGCTTCATTGATGGGTATGTTCCTCAATCCTGCTCACTGTTTTCTTAGTAGTTTTGAGTGTTTTGGTTACTATTTAGTTAGGGTTTTCTTGCTTTAGTTATAGGTTTTTGTTAAGAGTTCATAGAGACCGGCTAGCGGCTCACTACTATTGAACACCTATTGAACACCGATACTGAACCTAACTTAATCACTTGGCCCGTAGATTTTGTACAAACGGTCTCGATGCAATTAGTGGTGGAACCACTCAATATAACTTCTACTGAATTTTTTTTTCTCGCGTTTTCGATGTGGGACTTTACATTTTTAATAGTTTTAATTGAAAGTTCACAAATGTGGATGAGTGTGTGGATTATTACACGAGTCCACCAAGAGAAAAGTAGAAGTTCTCTAGCACAATTAGTTTTGTTGCACATAAACAAGAAACTTTTAAGGTTGTTGCCACTAGGTTCTGTTGAGAAAGGGGATGGTCAGAAGGATGAACGAGTCGCTCCTGGAAAAGAATCTATTGATTCTCTCGCAATTGGTTGGACTGTGATTAACCCTCGGCTTTACAGATGTACCCGTCAATAATTCTTTATACATTGCAAGGATCTTTTGGCTTCTTTAGATTGTGTGTTAAAAAGATTTGCCCAAAAAAAACTGGTTGTTTTGATTAGTGGATCTAGTAAGGACTAGAAATTGGTCTAATTGTAAGTCTTCAGTATAGTGTGGTGTTAACTTGAAATGAAAGTTCTCAAGATGATATCTGAATCATTAGCGAAAATCATATCGTTTGGGTGGAAAAGATCACTTGTTTCAATATACAGATGTTTTTTATTTGGTTTTTCCTTTTCCTTTTTGTTCTGTTCTCTTAGCAAAATTCAAGCTGTAGTTGGTAAGAAGTATCCTATATTTTCATTTTCTTAAATATCGCTTATCAGACTAATTAGGAAAGTGAAAATATAAGATATAAAGGTTTTCCTTCAGTTGCCTACCCTTTGCCAGTATTTGTTGGTTTTTCCGTTTTAATGTGAAATTAATTTCATTGGTTTTCCTTGTTCCCCGTATACATTTGTTAAAGTCATATCACTAGGAGTGTTAGTTCTTATGATTTTCATTTCCTCTCCTTTTCCGATAGCTTAATAATAATCAAGTATTTGCATGCATAATTGTATATCTTCTAGGATGTGACATCATAAATCTGTATGTAACGCACGAGGAGTAGTTCAGTACCAAGTCAAATTATATTGAATTCAATCAAAAAATTGCGACCTAAGTTTTGCACTCACAATCTACAGTGTGACTATCGTCAATGTAAGGACTCAATCCACTAGCTAAATAGGCATGGGGGCGACAAGATATTAGCCATTCATTAATAAAATCTTCACATTGGCCTCGTACAATCACCATCCATTGTAAATGTGTTTCGCTGCAGGTTTCTCTCCTATTGTCGGAATGACCCTAATTAATTTCACTCTTAAGAACTGTTTCTTGCTCCTTTCTCTTTTTATGGTCAAATGATGCAAACCTGGCAACCAGATGACTCCATCTCTCTCTTGGACTGTGTCCCGAATCCTCAGAATCGCTGTCTACTGGTTGAATACTTGGTGTCTCCATTCTTCATTACCCTTGGTTGCTGCTGCTAGTCTGGCCTCTCTGTCCTTGTACACCTAGTAATCGCTTTCATGTTCTGGAAGAAGACGCTTCTGGTTACCGGAAAAGGGAATGCTTAAGTTGATTATACAGTCTTCTTGGGCAACTGACAGTAGTGCTTCATGCATGGTGTCTGCTCTGGGATTGATGTCCGAACTGTTGTTTGCATTCCAGTGAATGATCCTTTCTATCCCTGACGACCCAAGAAATCAAGCACCATTATCTCAGTAAGCTAATCGATAATTGATCTTGCCTGCAGGTTTTACCCTATTTCTTGGATTCATAATTGATCGAATGCACCATTATCTCAGTAAGCTAATTGGATTGAGGAGTAGCGTGGGCGCTTCAAAAGAAGAACTTGATAGGCTTCAGAAAGAGAAGACACAGCTTAAAGAAAAGGAAAATAAATCGTCCCAAGAAATCAAGCAGCTGCAAGACAAAATCTCAACTCTAACAGAGGATTTGAAGAAGCTGAAATTGGAATGTGCAGAGAAGGATAAAAGCATCGAAACTGCCGAATCCCATGTTGCCTCCCTCCAAAAACAGGCTGCAGATCTACTTCTCGAATATGACCGCTTGTTAGAAGACAACCAAAATCTTCAGACTCAGTCTCTAGGTTATAGGACCAGGTAATTTTGAAACACCGCCGCATTTTGAACTTTGAGAAGTATTTTGCTTACTTGTGTTCTTGTCTGACATCCCCTGCCGGAAAGTTGTTGAAAATTTTGTAATTCTCGTGAAATTAGAATGTACACTCCCAGATTTAGTTCACGATGCCTTTCGATTAATAGATATGCGCACGGAAATTTGAATCTGTTAGAGCAATTTGATAAATTTTCTTTGCTGGAAGGAATGTTCGTCTTCCGAATTGTGCAACAGAAATTCATTCCTGGGAACATATCCGATGGCTCTCATGTCATGATCCAACTTATTCAGGATTTGCATGATATCTTCATGATGTTGGTGTGTCTTATCTTCCATGAGAAAAGCATGGAGCTCGCCATTCACTTCCACAACGCTATAGCCTGGCACTTTCTTTGTTCGTCTTTGTTTCATGATCTTCTTCATGTCTGCTACATCATCCCACTTCCTCACCATTGCGTAGAAGTTCGAGACCAAAGCGTAAACTCCTAAGTCATCCGGATTCAAATCGAGGATCTTCTTAGCCGCGACCTCTCCAATCGACGACTTCCCATGATTGTGGCAACCTGCCAGGAGGGCAACCCAAACAGCAAGGCCAGGTTCAGTATTCACAGAATTTATTAGCTCATAAGCCTCTTCCACTCGTCCGGCGCGAGCCAGTAGGTCAACCATGCAAGCATAATGTTTCTCCCCCGGAGTGGTTTTGTACTTATTGACCATGACGTTGAACCAATACCGGCCTTCTTGTACAAGGCCTGAGTGACTGAAGGCTGAAAGAAGAGAAGCAAAAGTAGCATGATCGGGCTTTATGTTTGTCTCCGTCATCTGGAGGAAGAGTGCTAGAGCTTCCTCTGCGTGACCATGAATTCCGTAGCTTGCAATCATAGCATTCCACGAGATTAAGTCTCTGGACACAATCTGATCGAAGAGAGCACGAGCGTAAGAAAGGGATCCGCATTTCGAATACATGTCAATCACTGCAGTACCCAAAACTTCATCAAAATCAAGCCTCTTCAAGATATATGCATGTGCGGATTTACCCCATTTCAAAAACCCTACTTGTGAACATGCTAGAAGTGTACTCACAAGACACGCTGAATCGGGTTCAAGTCCACTGCCCTGCATCTCTACTAGCATTTCGAGTGCACGCCCTGCGAAGCCATTTTGAGCAAAGCCGGAAATCAAAGCACCCCACGAAATGGCATTCTTGTAAGGCATCCTATCGAACACCCTATAAGCTAGCTCCAAATGCCCGTTCTTCGCATACATATTGGCAAGGCCGGTTTGAACCATAACATCCATACGAAGACCTCTCCGAATCATAAACCCGTGAACAGAAAGACTCAATCTCAAGTCCCCAAGACTTGCACAAGCCTGTACCAACCCCGTCATCGAAACCCCATCAAATTCGATTCCCTCATGTTGCATTCCCCTAAACATCTCAACTGCTTCCATTGGCCTTCCACTCTGCACAAACCCTGTTATCATTGTTGTCCAACAAACAAGGTCCCTTCTAGGCATCTTCTCAAACACCACCACTGCTTCATCCATCTTCCCGCTCTTGGCGTACAAGTTCAAAACAGATGATCCCACAAACACATCACGTTCGTACCCGCAATCCACCGCCTTAGACCAAATTTCCTCACCAATCTCCAAGTCCAACATGCTTGCGCACGCCTTAATCGCGACAGTAAAAGTCGAACTATCAGGTCTAACTCCATCCGCTACCATCTGATGATATAAACTTAAAACTTGAGACGGGTAGTCTTGCCGAGAATACGCGACTATCATGGCATTCCATGCATTCACGCCTCGCTGAGGCAATTTATCGAACACTTTGCGGGCGGACACAGTATCCCCAATACGCGCGTAGGACGCTATGAGTCGAGCGTTGAAGCTTCCATCGGCGAGGGTACTAGTCAATATCATAAGAGCATGGACTTTAGCTATGGAGGTCTTATCCGTGCAGGATAAGAGGAGAGCTCTGAGGCGCCTTGGCCATGGAAGTAACTGCATCTATGCATGGGAAGCTAAAACTTGATATTCTGTTAACACCTACTAGGTTACTGTTTATAGCCTTTGCAAAAGAGAGATTATTATTTCCTACTTTACTTTTGCAATTTGTTTGATTTTCTTTTGAGCGAATATCATACTTTCTTTTAGTTTAGGACATAATATTCGATCAGATAAAAAAAGACAGAATAATTTGGTCCAAATCCTTTCTTACAGCATTAACTCTTTTCCCATTAAATTATCTAATTTATTGTTTTTATTTATTTGGGATTTTGGTGATGGTACTTGGATAACATTTGGAAATATGTTTGAATTATTGAGGCAAATATGTTCTCGATCGAGCCATAGATTCTTTTGGCGTTGAATTTGATTGGTTGGAATTAAAAATTAAATTTATTATGATTGCATCTAAAATTTTGTATCCTTGACATAATTAAAGCGAACAAATGCACTCTTTATGTCACACACCCCAACCCGGAAAGTTCACTTGGATTCCAAATCGAGTTGTACTGGTTGACACCAAGAGGGTGACGAAACCATAAAGTATAGTGATGTGGGAAAAATGTGAATAAATTTAAATCTAAAAGTGTCTAGATACGAGAGTGTGCTGTGAGCGGAAACGAACTAATTTCACATGTGATGTCAGAGCATAAGTAAAGTAGAGTAGGGTGGATTAAGAATCACACCATTGAAGGTAATCTCCAATACCAATATTTGCCCCGAATCCTCGTCGATAAGAAAGCTCAGCTAAAAAAACCTGGAGGCTGGAAACAAAGCAAGGGTGAGTGGCCCTGTAAATAAAATTTTAATAAAAACCTTCTAAATCGTTATAACCCCTTGCTGTAACACCTGTATAGCTTAAAAAAAATCATACCACGTATCAATGTAAAAACAAAAGCATATCAATAGTAAATCCAGCATCTCATGAGCAATATAAATAATCATGTGCTCAATAAATCAATGCTAGCACATAAGTCGGAGTCACTTATAGTGACCTGTACGACTCATCCATATCTCATCAATCAATGCTAGCACATAAGTCGTGGTCACTAGGTGACCACGACTTATGTGCTAGCATTGATTGATGAGATATGGATGAGTCGTATAAGTCCCGGGCTAGGATGTGACATTATGTGATCAGCTAAATTAATCAATTAATTTGTATGGATTTGGTTAGTACTATTTGGGCTTTGTCGTGATTTTATACAAGTTAGATATTTGATTTGGAAATTGAGAATTAATAAACATTTTGAGTTTGAACCAAATTAAATCATACTAAATTGTTTGACTCAAGAACTTGGCGCAGGGAAATAAACAGGGTTCGTCTTAGAAATCTCATTCTCCCTTGCATAGACACGAGTCAGACGAGTTTTCAATTTCTTTGCTCGCAAGAAAACTCACTTCCTTGACCCCACTTTTCTTTGCTTGCAAGACAATTATTTACTTCATTTTCTTTTACATTTTTTGGTAAACAATTACAGATTCAAGTCATAGAAACAACTTATTTGCAAAACATGAGTAAGGCTCCATACGAAAGACATTATCCTTGACCCTTGCAAAGCCAGGAGCTTTATTGGTTAGGGTCACCATTTTTCGCTTCTTGTATTTGATATTTAATTCTCTCCGATCACTCCATATATAAATTATTAAATTAAGCTGAAAAAGAAGAACAGTCTTCTTGGCTCTAAAGTTGAAGGAACCAATTGAAAAATTATATAAATTCTGTTGGTCTACTCATAATCCCACAACTTAGAAAAAGACGAAGAAGAAGAAATCAGATTCCAAATTCCATTACCAAAAGTTGGAGAAGCAAATTGCATCTATTTGTTTGAGCATATATTTGGAGAATATTTAGTTTGTGAATATTAAAGCAACCAACATTCTGTGAAGCCACAACTCTGCACGCAGAACAACCTCTTTGTGAGTAATCAAATCATGGACGATCAATCAGACGGCGGGGAAGGCAACTCCCAAAGAAATCCGAAGCTGCCGGTACCCGGAAAACGCAACATACTCATCACAAGTGCCCTCCCTTATGTCAACAACATCCCTCACCTTGGCACCATCATTGGCTGTAAGTATAATTCCCAACTACTGCTCTTTCCTCGCCTTGTTTTAGCTCGCTTTATTTATACACAAATCGCAGTTTCACGTGTGCAACATGTTCGTGAATTTAATTTGTTTGAGACCGTGATTTGCGGTTGATGTTTGTATGCATGCTTATGATTGTATATCATATATGGACATGATGCAGGTGTTCTAAGTGCTGATGTTTACGCTCGATACTGTCGCCTTCGCGGGTACAATGCGATATATGTATGTGGGACCGATGAGTATGGGACTGCAACCGAGACAAAAGCTAGGGAGGAAAATTGTACTCCACAGCAAATTTGTGACAAGTAAGTGGTGACAAAAATTCGTATAGTGAATAGCAGTATGAACTTTTTACTAATTACGGAGCTTAATTGGTTTTGTAGATACTATGAAATTCATAAACAGGTCTACGAGTGGTTCGATATAAGTTTTGATAAATTCGGACGCACGTCAACTCCTCAACAGACAGAAATTTGCCAACATATTTTCAAGAAACTTTTGGAGAACGGATATTTTTCCGAGAACACAATTCAGCAGGTATATATGTACTAGTACTACTGCTCGTGTGAAAATTTACATCACTTTACTGCTTACTTAATTGAAAATTTTGTATCTAAATGGTTTGTATTTCGGCAACAATCCAGCTGTTTTGTGAAACATGCGATCGTTTCTTGGCTGACCGGCTAGTGGAAGGAACTTGCCCAACGCTAGATTGCGGCTATGATTCTGCACGAGGAGATCAGTGTGATAAGTGTGGAAAGCTGTTGAATCCAACTGAGCTTAAGGATCCTAGATGTAAAGTATGTTTAGCTCCTTGAGATTTCATACTTCATTACAGTTAATTTGTTAGGATTTCGTCGAAATTACCAACTTCTTATTTCCTGGTTTTGTACTCGAAACTGTAATCAACAGGCATGTCAGGCACGGCCATGCATACGAGAGACGAACCACTTATTTCTAGAGCTCCCTTTACTGAAGGATAAAGTGGAAGAATTTGTCAACAACCTGTCAGTTGAAGGATCTTGGAGCCCGAACGCTATTCAAACTACATACGCATGGCTTAGAGAAGGACTTAAGGTGCGATGTATGACGAGGGACCTTAAGTGGGGTGTTCCTGTTCCACTCGAAAAATTTGAGGACAAGGTTAGCACTTAATTTATGTAACAAATGGTGATTTTCCCTTTGTTAACGTTTACTAGAAATTTGCACGTTGGTAACTTTTTTTTCTTTGCCAATTTATGATATGCTTAGGTTTTTTATGTATGGTTTGATGCGCCTATCGGTTATATCTCTATCACTTCGTGCTACACGCCCGATTGGGAGAAGTGGTGGAAGAACCCCGAAAATGTTGAGCTGTACCAGTTCATGGGCAAGGACAATGTGCCATTCCACACGGTAAAGATTTCATCTTATCTATCTGAAGTTTGTAACTTTGTATTTGTTCCTGAAATGTTTATTTGTGGTACAATTTGATTCCAGGTTATGTTTCCATCTACGCTTCTTGGAACCGGAGAGAATTGGACACTGATGAAGAGCCTTAGCGTTACAGAATATCTGATGTATGAAACAGGTAATTGCGCGTGAGAATTGCGATGATCTTTGCAAAAGTTTTACTGTTTAAAGTTTCAACTCATACTTCTATTTCTCTTTTCATTTTCTGTCATTGATCGATGCCACAGGGAAGTTTTCCAAGAGTAGGGGCATAGGAATTTTCGGCAATGATGTGCAAGAAACAAACATTCCCTCGGAAGTGTGGCGATATTATTTGCTAGCTAACCGGCCAGAGGTAATCTGTTTTTTCTTCAGCTGCTGGTGATTTTGCCGTTCTTGCGTTGTACTTGGATAGTTGCAAATTCCAATGGTTATTACTTAATTATCTGTTTCCTTAATCATGATTAGGTCTCAGACACTGTTTTTACATGGGCGGACTTACAAGCAAAACTAAACGCTGAGTTGCTGAATAATTTGGGAAATTTCATTAACCGGGTATTGAGCTTCATTGCAAAACCTCAAGGTCAGTTTACTTGAATTCACTTTGAGGTTTTTCAATTTCCTTGTGTTTTACGAAAGTTCAAAACTTCCAACTACATTTCTGATTTTACTTGTTAGATATCTTGTATCGCGTTTTTTTCTTCTTCGATCATCGTATCATGATCAAATTTATGTACCATGCTCTGCTCTCTCTTGCATTTTGGCATTCCTGTAAACTTTCACCTTTTCCTGCAGGACAAGGATATGGATCTATTATTCCAGACGCTTCTGGGGCGGAATCACATTCCTTGACGAAAAGATTGGCAGAGAGAATCGGCATATATGTGGATCAATACGTAGAAGCAATGGAGAAGGCAATTTATATCTGAAACTAGTCTCTCAATTCCTTTCTGCACTATCTTGTTTGACTAAGAAGTTACATTATCTCACAATCGGCGATATGTATAGGTCAAGCTAAAGCAAGCACTGAAAATTGCAATGAGCATATCCAGTGAGGGAAATGCATATTTACAAGTAAGCTCGTAAAATCTCAGTTTTTCTTCTTCAAATTGTTGACAGTTTATGAATAAAGGTTTCTGATATGTAATGCAGGAGAACCAGTTCTGGAAACTTTACAAACAAGATCAAGCTTCCTGCTGTATTGTCATCAAGACTTCTGCAGGACTCGTTTATCTTCTCGCGTGTGTGCTGGAACCTTTCATGCCTTCATTTTCTCTCAAGGTACAAAAAATGTCTTGTATCGAGCAGATTAAGGACAAACAAAATACTTCACTCCATGTTTAGCACCTTGGTATTAATTTTTCCTTTTCATGTCCAACAGGTGCTAAAGCAGCTCAATTTGCCACCCAAAAATCAGTTTTCGCTTTGCAACGAGGATGTTGAAAGGGCAAGAAAGCCTTGGGAAATATTACCTGATGGTCACAAGATTGGGAGACCAGAGCCTTTGTTCAAAGAATTGGTAACATTATATGTTCATGTATAATCTTCTGTATTCGTTGTCTGTGGTTTTTGAAATGTAATGTAATTGTGTTCAACTTATTGTTTCGCAGAAAGATGAAGATGTGGAGTTCTTTAGGAGCAAATTTTCTGGAAGCCAAGCTGAAAGGGTTGCTAAGGGAGAGGCTGAAGCAAAGAAAATGGCTGAGAAATTGGAGCAAGCAAAAATTTGATGCTTCCTTTATATAATAAGTAGATTCCTTGTTGTAGTAACTTGTATGGATGGGTTGGAGGCTACCAATTGCTTAATTTCTGAATGAATAATGAATTTTGAAGGATTTTGCATACTATTTTGAACGTTGTGTTTATAGAATTAAGTTGAGATTTTCTAGTATGCATCAGTGTATATTATACACTGTCATCTTTAGCAATTGAATTTTGGCATATCCAACGCTTTATTTATTTGGTGCATGCTATACACCAGAGTATAATATAATTTTAGAAAGAATTTTTTAGTATGCATTTCAACGCTTAATTTCATCCAATGCATGTCATGCGGTAAAAGAGACGAGACTCGAAATGATGGGTGAATTCAATAGCAGAACAACAAAATAAAAAGATGGAAAAAAAAACGCCGTCTGTGGGAATCGAACCCACGACCACACGGTTAAAAGCCGTGCGCTCTACCGGCTGAGCTAAGACGGCATTTGCGACAGTAAACCACAAAGGATTTTATTTAAAGAGCAGCGGTTAGTTTACTTTACCTCCTAATTCTGGGGAATCCTGTAACGTAAAGCAACATGCTCCAGAGCTACAGTGCCTCCACAACAATGGCGGAAATCACAGAGCCTCTCCTCCCTCCTAAGGAAACCCCAGAAACATCCAAACCGCTAGAGCCAGCAGATGACCTCGATCCCAAGACGATGCGCAGAATCACGCCAGGACTCAAGCGCCTGATCATCACCGTTTCAGTCCTCTTCTCCTTCATTCTCGGTCCTCTTTATCTCTCTCTGTCTCTCTCCTCATCTCTCTCTCTCCAATTTTTATTTGCTGGTTTCTGACTTTATTTTGCATGCAGGAATCCCATTGATTTCTAAGGCTAATAGCTTTGTATCTCCAGTTAGTTATCATGCATTCATCATCTTATGTTTTCTTATGCTAATCTTCCTGCCAGTTTCAATAGACGTTCTCCTGGCAGCTCTACGAGAATGGAGAAGATACAAGCAAGAAAATAAGAGGTAGTTAGCACGGAAGACCAAAGTGAACAAAGCATCTTGATCATAGTCGACACGAAGCACGTTTCTGTTATTTGGGCAGGAGGCCAGAAGACATCAAAAAGCAATCCAGCTCTTGTGATATATGCATGTTTCTTTCGGTCTTGGGGAGTAGACAAAGTGATAAGGAAGGGAAGCATCGAAAAAGGCAAAAGATGACCTTCTTTAGTACGCGCTTTGAATTTGAATCCACGTTAGGATTGTTTCACTCATTTTTAAGACGAATGAAGGTCCTCTCCGTTTGTGAGGAGGTGGAGGCACGCTTGGGTTGCCGGCAGGGTTGAGGAGGCGGCTGCGGTGTTTAGGGCGG
Organism: Malus fusca; assembly: GCA_035220775.1. Lineage (NCBI taxonomy): Eukaryota > Viridiplantae > Streptophyta > Magnoliopsida > Rosales > Rosaceae > Malus > Malus fusca. Next base: position 29,549,146 of record CM069063.1, read on the forward strand.
CGGAGTTATTTGTTCTAAGTGTTGGCCGTTCGGTTCCCCTTTCAGATTCATTAGGGATTTATTTGCCCAAATATATATTCCATTTCAAAACTGCCATGGGGGATCTTCAATCATTTCTTCGGTTTTGGACAAGGCAACCGCAACTTAATTTCCTACGCAATTATTCACCTAAGAGCCAAAAACATCGGAATACAAGTTCAAGCTGTAAGATTGGTCAGTAAAAAGTAAAGGTATCGGTCGACGGAACACATCATCTTCAAGTTGGATTTAGGGAGAAAACACAGTACATCCATCAAATTTAAATTTCGGGCTGTTCCAAGCTAACAAATTCACAAGGTTTATATCAATAATGAGCACATTGAAAGCCACTTACAGCGATGCGTACCAGAACGAACGGGAAAAAAATATGAGGGGTAAAATAAGGTTACAAGCAGGTTGATACCAACCGAAATAAAGCCTGCTAGACTGAGTCATACTAAACATGATGAAACAAGGCGATGAAACGGCTCCACAGTCCACCCTCAAATGTCAGACTCTTGATTCCAATGCCAAAAGTATCTTCTTCCTTGGGCCCTGAAACCCCCAGATGCAAAAGGTTAGCTCAAAGCTCCGTAGCCAAAACTCAATTGATCAAACGGAAAACTCAAATTGCTTGTATGTTCATCACGATTACATTATACACAATCATGGGAAATTGAAGGATACTAACATATCACGTAGTTCTAGCAAAATTAAGGGGAAAAAAAAACCTACAACAAAAAAACCATTGAGGCATAGACAATGGTGTGCCCAAGCCTAATCTTCCTTTGATCTAGTGTTATAAAAAATGAATTTCAGTAAAACATATAGTTTAACTGTTTGAAACAACTGTAACGCAACAGGATTAGTTTCAGGTCAAACGAACAGACACCGTCCTCAAACATTAATTAATGATAGCCCTAATTGGTGTTTGAAATTCTCTGTTTTATTTTAACCTCCACGACATCCGACTGATGTTAAGAAAGTAACTATTGTTCAACCATGCAATACTCTTTAATTTTATTAGACTATTGTGAGGATGGTATGTATGCTTTACAATACATGAATTTTTCCTAGTGATTAAAAAATAACTTCAAAAAGCTTTTATGCCACTCTTGCATGTTGAAACATAGGTTGTACAAAGTTTTCTGACACGCACCCAAAAACAAACATGTAAACTCGTATACTTCAAATCACAAGAGCATACCACAGGTTCAGTAACAATAAAGTCGACGTAAAATAAGTATGGATTTCTTAGTTTTGAAAACAACAATTGAGTATAATATATTGCCTATTGGGATACGATATTCATAATTCATGTTTCAAGAATTCTATCTGGGAATTTGGTTGAGTTTACCATTGGTATTCCTAGAGCCTTGAGGTCCTCATCGGTCATGTGCACAAGAGCTGTCATATCAACCTACATAAACACTTGGAATTGAGCACTCGAAAGTAATCAAATGCAGGTGGTGGAAAAAAGAAAGAAAAAAAGCTGTAATCTGCTTACTTCCTCTGCCTGAAATGTGATGGAGTATTTTTCGAGATCCAAGGACGTCAAAAATTCATCCACCGATGAACCAGCCTGTACCAAAAGAGGAATGAGTCATGAAATTAAGAGGCAACTGTTGTAATGAGTGTGTGTATGTGTTAGGATGGGAAATTGGAACATAGACACTCAATACTTCAATCTAGAAACAAAATGATTTTTCTTTTATGCTTACTTAAAGACATTGCAACGTAAAAATACCCGTATACCACCAACAATTGATGAACCACTTCATGAAATGATTTCTTCCTGTCACGCCGAGTACTGTAAAGAAGTCTTATTCTTACTTTTTTATTTCTTAAGAAGCCTGTTAGAAAGTCCCTTCAGGCCACCCTTTCATAAAGTATGAAACTGCTTATTCGTTCTACATGAAGACAATATTTAAAATCAAGTCCTAATGAAACCTCATACTTCTATGTTGTAATGTTAACCCAATAACTGCTATATACATACTATTCCCAAACCCATCCCATTGTGGCCCCTTAAACAAATAGAAATTAAAAAAGAGAATGGAAAAGATAGCAGGGTCAACACATATCTAAAATCAACATAGTCATATGTCGTAAAGCAAACTTCCGCTTGGTGAAACATTTTAAATATCAAAATGTTTTCCTCTTGAGCAACGTAGTAAAGATGAACCTAACTATATTAATTCTAGTAATCAGATGTAGAGAGCAATCTCAAACACACCGAGTGTAAGTGTGTGCTTACTGGTATGAAATTACAAAAAATAAAACACTTCATGCCTTCTGTGAAGCCTTCTTTCTAGGAGCTGGGTTGGCCACTTTTTTAGTCTCTGTTGCAGGGGTGCCAACAGCAATACTTCTCCTGGCTGGTTTGGCAGCCTCCACTTTCGGTTTTGCTGGATCTGTGTTCATTGGTTGTGGATTCATAGTACCAGATAGCTTTTCGCGCAGGTCCCTTACACCTGAAAGGGATCGATTTCCACTTTTTTTGAAACTTTTCCTTTGGAGCTTCAATCGAAGGTCCCGAGCATCGACTTTCCGATCTTCACAAGATATTAACACACAGTCAGCAACCAAAGAAAGATGACTCAATGGCATAAAGCCATAGCTGAAGTTTTAGTTGCAGGTGAAAGTGTCATAGCCCATACTTGAAACTTGAGGATCATCCTCGTATAGATCATGCTCCCACTTGCCATCTTGTCTCTGCCTGCAAAAGGATATGCTATGAACTCAATTATGAAGCCTTTTGGACTGAATAACATTAGTCCAATCAAACACTAACAGTTGAATTGACACAAAGTAACTATTCAACAAATTGCATCCTCAGAAGTTTTGGACAAAAAGTATATGCACCAAATGGGTCAAAGAATCTGGTGAAAGCCAAATTGCAACACCAAATGCAGTATCTTTGTAACTACAATGATTTCATCAAGAATGAAACAATTACAAGTGCTCTCATTGAAGTCTTCAAAATTCATCAAACAAAAAATCAACTGTGCTAATAACATTGCCACTGCCACACAATTCTGTCTTATCAAACACAGACATAAGTCATACATAAATAAGAGTTCACAACTTTCACTACTAGAAATACAAAAATAACAACTTTTTGTAATAAAAATATGAAGAGTCAAGCGGTAGAAATAGAGAAAATGGTAAAACAAGGAGTCCAATGGTATCCAAATTTGATTCCATATACCACTTTGTGTTTGACATAAGTCATACATAAATAAGAGTTCACAACTTTCACTACTAGAAATACAAAAATAACAACTTTTTGTAATAAAAATACGAGGAGTCAAGTGGTAGAAATAGAGAAAATGGTAAAACAAGGAGTCCAACGGTATCCAAATTTGATTCCATATACCACTTTGTAAAGAGTCCTCATTTCGATGAAAAGGAGATCGATGGATATGAATACCAATTCAATTGCATACTTTTTTAATGGTATTGATAACAATGTTGTAAGCCTGAAATCCAGTATTTTGAAAGTATAAAACCGTTGTGGACTATTGTTACTTGCGTGATCATATTGGATTTGAAAGTATTGTCTGTCAATATCCAAGCTTTTCTATTTATAAGGATACTATCATCATTATTAGCTATTAAAATTGCCAACACTGAGACCAAATTCCTGAACTTTTTCCACCTACTTTGACTATCTATACAAATCCAACTCCAAAAACTGATATTTCTATCAATCGAGCGCATCACGAAAACTATTCTGCAACATACAAAGAAAAAGGGCAACAAAAACCACACTCTAACATACACAATTCAAACCCAAAAACATATAATCGGTGCAAACTAAACCAAAATCCACAAACTACCAGAAGAATCATTGCCATCGATTCCCGTTCTTCGGAAAAACAAGAAAAAGGAAGGAAGAGAAAGCGAACCTCTTTCCAGCTATCTGTCTACGGCGACCAGAGTCCTCCCTGAAGCCGCCATTGAGGCGGTCCTTTGCGGACAACTTGGTATCAGCTTCCTCTCGATCAGCATACATCTCCCTTAAATACAAGAAACCCTAAATCCCAACTCCGAACTCACACTTGAAGTCTTGAACCCTAACGGGTCGGAAAAAAATGGGGAAAAAGCACAACCTAACAGTCTGGAATTCGAAATTCTAGAGAGACATGGAGAGAGATGAAAAGGGGGGAATTTTGGGAAACCCTAACCCTCGTTTTATCAGTGAGAGAAAAAAGATGTACGCTGTAAAACAGTCGGAAGGACTTGAATTACAGAGAGAAGAGAGAGAGAGAGAGAGAGAGAGAGAGAGAGAGAGTTGATTGGAAACGGAGAAAGCCGGTTCAGCTGCAAAACAATTTGAGATATTATGACGCCGTCACTTGATATTTCGGGTTCGGATCTCGGCATCTTTTGATTTTCGGAGGGCGATTTGGCCAACGGTGAATTAGTGCGGTGATACGCACCGCATTGGGAACCGCCTTTTAAAAAACAAAACCAAAAAAAAAAAAAAAAAAAATCCTTTTTTTACTTCTTAAATTAATTTTGGAAAATTGTGTCGTGAGTGCCATTTGAAGTGAGTTAACCAGAATTCGTCCATGTTTAATCTAAATTTAAATCCGATTAAGTGGTTTTTTTCTTTGATATAAGTTATAACCTGATAGTATTCAATTCAAACCGGTTATCATTTGCTTGATTATGTCCAAACTGATTTATTAACTCACTGTAACCCGATTATAACCTAAATCACTAATGCATATATCACACCCGTCCAACAACCAACCTTTCTAATATTTGGTACAATTTCATTTATAGGCATAGTTGATAGTGCTGAAGCATTTGGCATTGGGGTTTCTTGTAGCATTAAACCGGATCTATTTGATAATTTTCAGGCCCTCATGTACTTTGTTTTAAAGGATTTTAATGATTGTTGTGGATATATATATATATATATATATATATATATATATATATATATATATATATATTATGCATGGGCTTGTTTATATTTGGATAATGAAATGTCTGCTCTTTTTTTCCTTTTCCTACAAGTAGGGGTGGGCATTTGGAATCGAAAATCGAAACTGAAACACGAATTGAATCGGACTGCACCAAACAGTTTGGTTTTGCGGTTTTGAAACGGTTGCAGTTTCAAAACCAAACCGCGACAAAGAAAACGGTTTGGTTTCGGTTTTGGGTTTTCAAAACCGCATCGAAACCGAAACTGCACCATATATTGAATGCTATGTTTTAATTAGTTCAACTAGAATAGTCATCCAATTTTGCACCACTATTCGACATCAGTGCCTTGAACTCATTGCTTGCATATGTCCGTCTCTCTCTTTCTTAAAACTCATCTTCATCTCTTTCTTAAAACTCATCTTCATTTCTTCCACAGTCGACGTCAATGCCCTGAACTCACTGTTTGCATCTCTGCGTGCGACCTGGCTGCTTGCATCTCTGCGATCTCACTGCTGTTGGAAAATACTTGGCAACTTTCCGTACTGCAGCACGCATCTGTCGGCATATGGAACATAGTCAATATAATTAGGGTGGATGAGTCATATGTAAAAACAGGAATGTTGTTATCAAGAAAATTAAAGACTGACCTCATTAGACATGAAGGCACGGTCAGGATCATCAACAATTAGTGAAATGGTCCCATCGTAGTCTAGGAAAACAACCATCATCTTCCATTTTGCTGCTTTCATCATTCGATCAAATGAGCCCAATGCAGAAGGGTGCTCAACCTAAACATATAACACCCAAAAAAGAATTATAAAATAAAAACGAACAAGGATATATATGGTAAGAATTGTCATAAGATCACCAACTAAGTCCAAATGGCTAGAACATATGTCACAACCCGTCCCGAAATATTTAGTTTTGATGGTGTAAAATGTCTAAATTGCCCTTGGACATTGAGTTGTTATGTGGTGTTGTGGTTAAATTTGGGTTAAACTTAATTGGTTAGTTCCTAAGGTTTTGGAACTTAAGTTAATAATTTTTGGTGGTGGTGAATGACCTAAAATTTGGACCACACACACACAAAAGTACCTTTCCCTCTCTCCTCTCCCGTGCTCTCTCCCTCGAACTCACCCTCTCTCCTTTCTCCCGTACGGATCAACAACAAAACTAGTGGAAAGTTTGCAGATCGAGGGTTTAAAGGATACCATCGTGTTCCTGAGACTCACACGAGTTGAATGGTGCCATTTTTAGGTAAGAACTTCTTTGAAAACTCGTGAAAACCCTAACCTGATTTATGTCACTATTCATGCAATCATAAAATCGTGTGTTTTTGGGGATTTCAAGCTTATAGGTAGCTTAAGAAAGTCCTCATGAGGCTTGGAGTGGTTCGTTGGAAGAATTTGGACGTCGGGTTATCGAGAACAACGAGTTTTAAAATTTGCCAGAATATCGAGGCTTTTTCCGACGGGTTTCCGGTGGTTTCAGGGTTCAACTCAGGTATGGTTTTGTTCGTCTTGGTGAGATCTTCAAAATGGGTCAAGTTTCATGGAATTTGGTTAAGAAATGAAAAAGATATAAGGTTTTGAAATAAAATCCTGAAACCGGCGAAGTCACCGGTGTCCGACGACTCGTCGGAGAAGATGAGGGCATATTCTGTCAGTTTTGACGGAATATACTAACGGCGTTAGATGACGCCGTTAATAATTGACGGAATATGCTTCCTTTTCGACGGAATATTCCCTAACACTGTTACTGCCACCGTCAATGTGCCAGGCATGTGCCCGCGAGTGGGCGACGCATTTGGTCGTGCCTTGGCCGGCGCGTGGGTGGTCAGAAATTTTTTCTAAAAATATGGGGATGTTCGTGGAGTTGTGTAGATCACGTTGGTATATTCAAACATCCCATTTGAGCAATGTATGAGAAGTTATTAGCTAGTTTTGTCTATATGCTTTAAATAACGTTTATTCAGTTATTTGGCATATAGGTGAGACTTATCTAGAGGACGAGCGTAGTTAAGGGCGACTTGGGGGTTATGACCTTTCGACATACCAGTGAGTGGGCTTTTGGTTTTCAGTATATACTTATATACTTGATATTTTCCCAGAAAATGTGTTTAAATGAAAGTATGTTTTGAAAATGCCATGCTTATTGAATTATGCTTAAATGATGAGTTGAATTGTTTACATATATATATATATATATATAATTGTGGTGTTGCGGATGCTCAAGTAAAGACCATGTGAGTTATGTTTTGTTATGTGAATTATCGATAATGTGACATGTGACTGAGTAACTTTGAGCTCATAAACCTACACCTAGGGTGATTGTGATTTAGCCAGAGATATGACACATGCCTGTATATAATGTCACCTCCCACACCATATGCTCACTTTGGATCCAATTTAGGTGCACAGTCTTGTCGTACAAACCATCATAGGTAGTTCCGACTCGTAGGTGACTAGCGATTTATCTCCCAGCTATCATGATAGCGTAATATTGAGCATAATTATATTACACCCAGTCTTGTCGTACATACCCTTTTAGTGGTTCCGACTTGTGTGCAGTGTAGTGCCGTATAGGTCATTGTAGTGATTCCGGCTAGATTGACTAATGAGCTACGAATTCAGCCGTACAGACTTCTACAGGGGTTCCGGCTAATATGTTATTTTACATGAATTTATTCTCACATGAATTACTTATTCTGTTTATATCTTGGCATGACATATTTATGAATATGGTTAGGTGAAGCATGATTTGAATTGAGATATTTACATATATATTTATGCATATGTTTATATTCTATTTCTGGAAAAATTATACATGTTTTACGGCGAGGGGTTAGAACTTCTGAGAAATGAAATGAATTTGAAAACATTTGTTTTTGCCCACTCACATTTTCTGTTTTGCGCTCCTCCAGGTTTTAGGTTGACTTGCTATTGGTGGTGTACGAGGATTTCGACGGTTTTGACATAATAAAATAATTGTAGGACATCTTCTGGTACTGTATAACTAGTACTTATCCTACAGGACTGCACCTAGACTTTCTATGCTCTGGTTAGGAGTATTTACATATGTATCTCATTCTTAGCACTTCCTGGTTATTAGTGCACATTAGTAGCTTTCGGTTTTTATTTATTCGTATATTTCTTATCTTAATTGCTTTCTCACTATGCACATGGCTACGTCACCCTCACGTGACGGCCAACATGCCTCAATCTCGGTCGGGGTGTGTCAACGTACCACGCAGGAATTATAAGCTAAATATGAGGAGAATGGTTTATTAGGGGTAGAGATGTCATGCAGGTTTTACGGTCTTATGCATAAATAGGTGTATATTTGAAATTGTATAATTTTTTCTCAAAAACCAAACCGAAACCGTTTGAAATCGTACCGATCTGAACCAAACAATTTGGTTTCATTTTGATTTTGGCTTCAAAACTGCACCGAACTGCACTGAGCCCACCCCTACCTACAAGCTTTGGTACTTTTTTGTATTTTAATTCAAATTTTGCATGGTAAAACTTTCGTATTTGGTTTAACTTTTACACGGCGATATCAATTTGTGGAACTGAATTGAAGTTTTGATTGATTTATGAAATTGAAGTAAACTAGCTTTGTTGCTATTTGGCTTAAGATCAGGCAAATCCGAACCAACCTTAGTAAACCCAAATCTAATTAAACCCAAATCCACATGAGCCCAAATGAAACCTAATCCAAACCCGCACCTAAGTTGTGAATGTTGAGTTAGAGTTAAGTTGACCTTCAAACCAACTCGAGTTGCACCTGTATCCAAAAGGCAGCAATAGTACGATTACTATCATTAGAACATATTTTTCAAAAACAGATGAGATATTTTGAGGAGCAAATGATTGATGGGTGAAGCTGCGTTTCTTTACAATGAAATAGGCATTAGTATACACTTCAAAATAGGCATTAGTATACGATTCTTTTACTATCATTATAAAATAGGAAAACTAATGAAAAATTAAAAAAAAAATATAGTTTTAATGAAAAATGACAAATGAAGGTATAGTGAATAATACTAGGAAAAAGGTAAAAATGTGGTTTTTCGTTAAAAGTAAACAGTACCGGAAGCGTTTTGTTAAAACTCCCTTATAAAATAGGCATTAGTATACACTTAATGAAGAGATGCTTCGTTTTATTATGTAAACTAAATGCAATGAATATATGAAAACTATAAAGAGGTACAACCTTTAAATAAAGGGTTTTTATCACAAATAGTCCTTGAAATTGACCTTCACCATTAAGATGGTACTTGAAATTGAAAATCGATCAATGTAGTCCCAGAAAATAGGCGTCGCAAATCAATATGGTCATTTTGTCACAGTTCTGTTAAAAATTATGTTAACTTATGATGTGGCATATAAATGAGCCATATAAGTCTTTTTTTTAATCATAAATGGTCATTGAAATTGACCCGCAACATCAAAATGATCCCTAAAATTGACCCGAGACATCAAAGTGGTCCCTAAAACTAAAAATTGATCAGTGTAGTCCCGCAAGTAAGTGTCTTAAATCAATGTAGTTCTTCTGTCACAATTATGTCAAAAATTCTGTTATATGTTGGTGTGACACATAAATAGGTCACACAAATCTAATTAAATTTAAAAAATTACAAATAGGTTTAATAATGTAATAATTAATAAAAAATTTGTCAACCCAAAAACGTAGTCCCGCAATCACTTCTGATCCCAATCCACATTCCTTTACCTCCATCTATGATATCATTCCCTGTCTATTCTATAGAAAAAAAAAATTCTCAATACACTCATCTTTACGCACTTCGACACCCTTTATCGAATTGGACTTGGATCGAGATCACCTTTGGTGATAGCTTGGATTGACGATGACATCTATGACATCATTGTTAACATTTAGGTGATCAACATCCTCACAACCTTAATCTTGGAGAGCTTGTTGGGCGTTCCCCTACTGGTCTGGTGACGTAGAGAACGATGAGGTCTACCTTGAGATAATGATGTTCTAACTGAGATGCGTCTATTGTTGGTTGAAAATCATTTCCAAACCCCCTCTTAGGCCTTGGTTAAGCCTTGTGCCTTTGACAACTTATGGAAGTGATCGCTCTTCGGAATAGGCCCTACTATAAAAAGAAAAAAAATTCATTGTGCAAAAAGGTATTTAGACAACTTTTTTAATTAATTATTATATTATTAAACCTACATCAGTACATAACAATTTTTTTTTTACAAAATTGTGGTGGAATGATCATATTAATTTCCGACACCTATTTTCATAGACTATATTGATCGATTTTCAATTTTAGGGATCATCTTGATAGTATGGGTAAAAATAATTGTGATGGAAGGACCACATTGATTTGCGACACCTATTTTTAGGAACTACATTAATTGATTTTCAATTTTAGGAACCATCTTGATGGTGAGAGACAATTTGAGGGATCATTTGTAATAATAAAAAAAAACCCTTAAATAAGTAACTCTTTACTACAAAGATTATACCATTCAATAGGGTTACAGACGTGTTATGGTACATTTGCTTGTCTACTAATCAAGTTTGCAGTTTCGATTCATTCGTTCCAAAAAAATCAAGTTTGCAGTTTCGATTCATTCCAATTTCAATTTTGCTTGAGAGAGTCTACGAGAGTTTCTATCTTTCGGGGTGATTCTCAATTTAACCACGGCCAACATTAGAGATCTTATTTCTGTTAATATGAAATAGTTTTAAAAGGCGCTAGTCGAGCAGCGGGTATGAGCTTAGCGCTTAAGGGATTAGGTCCTTTTTTTAATTAAATTTATTATACAACATATAATAAGTGTCTACTTATACTGAAAGAAAATACGTAATTGTATCTAGAAACATAAATTGTAAAATATAGGGAGTAGATCAACCTCTTATAAGTCCTTACATGGTTGTTCCTTTCACTAATGTGAAATTCTTTTACCTTTACATCCTTACAAAAACCACCCAGCTTGCTTAGACCCACCTAGCCTGCTTATGTCCACCTTGGCAGTCAACTAGGCAGGTTTAGGAGGATAGATAACTTGGTTATGGAACGTTCAAGGATTCTCGGTGTCTTAATGGAGTAAATATATTGGAGTTTTAATCATATGCAATCAATAAAGGATCCTAGCTATAACAGTGGAATTAGTTAAAACTCTAGCTATAAAACTATAAGGAGCAGTCCGTGCTTCCATACCGACTGAATCTCACCAAAACTACAAACTTATTTCGTTAGTACGGTTCATTGAGGGGCACTGGAAGTAGAAGACTACTTCTAATTTGCACCAAGAATGTCCATGGCTGCAGGTAAGTGTTTCTATAATCAATACATGCATGCTTTATATGCCACGCTGTTTATATTGTTTAAAATGTAACCTAGTTTCATACTGTTGGATTCTGGGATAGTATAACATGGCTAGCTTGAAAAAGGTTGGCCAAGATGGCAAGTTGAAGGGATCCACTACGTTTCAAGTTGTGGCGGCAAAAATATGGAAGGCGAGGAGCATCGCGCTTAACATGCCGGACGAAAAAACTTCTACCATTTTTTCCAGTCTGATGTTCGCAAATGCGTCGTGCCTCAAGCCCCACCAGGGTTTGCTGGCAATGCATTGGTCGTCTTGCCTTGTGAGGAAGGTGCAAGAAAGGGTGGAGAGATTGGATAATGATTATCTGAGGTCAGGGATAGATTGGTTAGAGGTGAATAGAGGGGTGCCTTGTGGGGAGGACAGCTTCTCATCACTTGTAGCATGGTGGAAATTAGGGTTAGAGCAAGATGAGTTCTCATGGGGAAAAGTTAAGTGCGCCACTTCGGTTCTACTAAAGCCGGGCCTTGTCATGCTTTTGCTGAGACTGGCCAGTGGCAACGGAAATGCCTGGGACTGCCTGATGATCAAATGGAGATGTTTTGCAGGTTGATGATGGAAGACTAAAACACAAGATTTGTATAGTCATATAAAATCATAATAGAATTATTTGAGCCGAGCCTAAGCACCTTGGCATTCGACTACACATCTAAAATGGAGTTGTTCTGCAGGTTGATGATCGGCGAAACAGATAAACCAATGCATTCGTTCTTAATTTGAGAAGCTTTCTACCAAATAATCTCTGAAATTGAGTTGTCTAGAATTAGGCCCCAAAATGTAGTAGTGGCAACTCTACTCATAAGATATTCATGTCTTGAATGTATTATTCTAGGAAAAATGAATTTCACACGCTGATTTTCTCCTTCTGCACACCCTTGTTTATTTATGCCCCTTGATTTTCTTTGAATCCAGTGGCAATAAATAAACTGGGTTGTAAGAAAAGAAAAAGGATATGTCGGTGAAAGTGTGTAAAATTACTGTTCCATAAGATCAAACAAATTAAATTACTGTGCTACCAGATCAAACAAATTAAACTACATTCATTTTTACATGTTCTTGATTTTCCCCAAAGTAAAATTCTTAGACCAAGGCAAGAGGCTCAATGTAAGAACTTTAACATGATGATATTCCTAGAGAAAACAATTCATCAATACTGCAGAAGGCCAAAGAGGGGGTTCGTCAATGCATTCTTCAGATGAGAAGCAGCTGAGTATAATGTGGCCATGTCAACCTTGTCCCGAGGAAGATACAAAAACTCTTCCCCTTCGGTTCTCTCGAATCCACAGAGCTCAAGAAACTCGATTCCTCCAACCAAACTGCCAACTCTATCCTGTTCAAGAAATAAAAATTTAGACAATATATAACAACTGTTCGTTATTATCTTTCAAAACCTTCTGATTTTACTTATAAAAGAAATATTTCATTATATTGATCTACTCTAGATACACACACACACACACAATCATCACAAGTTACCAGATTATCAGCATTGCTATATAGCCAATGAGCTGGTGTTCAAAACAAACACGCCCTCACACACACACTCACTTGTTTGGGGAAAAAGAAGAGACAAATCAACACAAGCTTACCAAGAACAACGGATTACTGAGTCTGATCTTCCTGAATTTTTCTTCATCAGGATTCTTTGCAACATTTCCCACATAAATTTGCAGAGTCTGGAAGGCCCTTCGCACTTTAGCATCATCATCCTAGACCAACCAAAGAAAACCAATAGACTAATGTGGATCAATTAAATTAATGGTAGTTCACTAGTTCTACACCAATTTTGAACGAAATAAAAATGTAGCTTAAAGAGGACAAAGAAGGTATCGTCTAGAACACTGCTTAAGATGGGTTTAAGATCATAATGACTGTATACTTCAATAAATTAGTCTTCAGTTACATGCCATATATTTGGAGCAAGATTATTTTCCCTTTTGTAACAGCCAGTACGAACAAGTGCTACTATTCCAATTCTTGTTGTACAGAGAGTGGAGTCATTTACCTTGTGGTTGCGCTTCAAGGACCTTAAACACTCTCTCATGTGTTCCGATTTTGCAACAGAACTGACACGAATTGGATTCTGATATTAAAGATCAGGAAAAGAACATTAGTGATACTTTGTATTCTCATCCTGCAATTCCCAGAAGAAAAAAGAATTATACTTTTCGATGAGATTGTCTTATATAGGAAAATTAAATACATAGTCTACAGACGTCACTACAAAATATCAGCACCTGTTTTTCACTTGCTAAAGGTGTTGAAGGTTTCTCGGGTGCAGGTTGTCCCAGTGGCAACCCAAGCTTGGTCCTTCTTTCTAACTGCAAAGGGCATGCATACAGTTTTTTGAGTAATGCAACATTACTGAGCCTCCATTGGTAGGGAAGCCTAAAAGAAAAGTGGATCAGCATTAAGCAAGCACCTTATCCTGTTCTAATTTCCAGCGAATTTTCTCTCTTGCTCGTTTCTCTTCCTCCTTCTCAGCTTGCCGGAACTCTATATTGCTGAGAAAATAAAGTTATTGTTTCACTCAGAAGTTGATAGATAATTCTCAAAGTAGTAATATATAGGCTAAAAAAAAAAACCAGACAGAAACAATAGAAAAAAATGTGAATAGCGCAGACCGTTTTCTTTCATTTTCTTCTAAAATTCGCTTTGTTTCTAAGAGTTGCTTGCCAGATTGAATCCTCTCCTGAAACAAAAATAGTATACGGATTAGTTAGAACCGAAAACAAAGGTACTTTTTTCAGCTTGAGTTTACGACATATATAGGTTAGGGATGTAAAGGGTGCCTAACAAGCAAATAAACAGAATTCCCACTGTAATTTTAGTCAAAAGATCAAAGAATTAGAACAAGCAAACATGGATAACATGCTCTGTAATTCAGTAACAACCAACTCATTAGCAAGCATAACTTTGTAATCTGAAAAAGAAAACGGTACGAAAGTTCATCAGTGAATCCTTCTTTAATACCTTCTCCCTTTCTCGTTCCAATTTCTTTTCTTCTTCTTCCTTCTTCTTGCGTGCTCTATTCCTGATAATAAGGAAAAAACAAAAAACAACAATAAGGAATCAGATATAACTAGAAAGACAACTCTTAAAAGTCTCGAATATCAGACAACTTAAAGAAATCAAATATGGAAGATTAATGAGCTGAGGAAAAAGTAACCTTAACTCCTGTGCTTTCAATTTCATCCCTTCCGTGATGTAGAGTGGTTCTGGAGATTCGATGTTAATGTCCACGGTTACCTGTGCGTATTTGAACAACTAAGCAAAACTGCAAAAGTAAATGCAGTGACAGTATGTGTAGATAAAATGATTTCAAACGCCCTATAAAAAAATGAATGATATATACAACTGAAGGATCTTTTACTCTTCCAGCATATAAAATAAAGATCCACCAAAAGCAAAATGAAAACCAACTGGACAATATCTCATGCCCCAAAACCTAAATGAACAGGAAATTATATGTTTGTAGCAGTGAAAAATCATATGCAATGTTAGAAAGAAGCGCAGCGCCGGCTAATATTCCAAACCATACCAAGGGCATCTCATCAATGTCCGGATCATCATTGTGATCAATAATCCAATCTATAGCAGCCTCTAAGCTGGCATTACCTGGTAAAAAGGGCATTAAAGAAAATTGAAATTACCTGAAAACTTGAGAATAGTACATGAGCATTCAAGTAATTAACGAAAAGAAAAATGCGTTTTGATTAAAATTCAAAACAGCACGTGATCAAGAATTCAAGTTCAACAATCCAAGCCTGAAAAACACATAAACTCCTATATCCTCTCAAAAGAATATTCATTAAACAACCCGAAGAAGCTAAATCCGGACAGCGCAATCACCATTAGTTGAGCAATTAGCAAACTATAATCTTAGAGGTTGAAAAGCTTTCATTTTATACGAAGGAGTTCTGACTAAGCCCTTTCACAATTTTTCAGTCCTCTACCATTAAACACTTTCAACAATCAAGTTTACGCACACTTTATAAAATCACAAATTCTTTTCTAGTTTGAGAAATAGTCTAATCTACTCCCATGTCCGTGAAAAAGTCACAAAGTCCTTCAAACATATAATCTTGTTAAACCAAAGCTGAAAATAAGAGCAAGAAAAAGCTTCACCAGAATAATGAAGCGCTCGAGTTGCTCGGGGTCTCGGAAATCCCATTGCTTCAAGCTCTCCAAGCAATTTCTTGTCCACTTCGGGAACAGCCATGCCTGTATTTTCGGCCAGAAAAGGTTTGCAGTTTCGGGACGAAATCGGAGAAGAGTTGGGAATTGAGAGTTTTAAATGAAAAGATGGGAATTGAGGAGTCCTGCAATAGAAGCATTGTAAAGATGGGAGGAGTCGGAGGACAGCCATTTTCAAGACATTTCTAAAACCTTCATCTCAGTTGATTGATTCTCAATTTATACCTTTCGGCTTCTTGGGATTTAAGAAAAGAATTGTCCTCGTAGGAACTGGGTTTTGCTCTTTCTATTCTTGTGTAATGTGTGAGACTATCTATTTATATTATAAGGGTTGAGTGTAACATAATCACTCTTTCTATTCTCGTGTAATGTGTGAGACTATCTATTTAAATTATATTTTGTAAATCATATAAAATAATGGTTGATGATTGAATTATTATTTAAGTGTTGAAAAGATTTTTCAATGTGTCTGAAATATAGGTACAATATGGTTTAAAAAGTTGGTCTACCTAACATTTTTTTTTTTTAACAAATGATCTACCTAACATTACTCTTCTCTAAAATACCTTGATACTTTTTTATATCACATTTTCTATTTTACAAAAGGGGCGTTTTGACCACCCCAACGCTAAAACCCTAGCTCCTGCAAATTATTCTCTCTGCTTTCTCTCTCTCTCTGACAAGGCCATGTACCACGTGGAAGAGGGGCAGAATCAGGCCGGACCGGCTAAGGAAGTGCTTGATGAGGAGAATAATCGTAAAAATGGTATGCTCTTGATTTTCTGGTTTAGGGTAAATTCATGACATGGAAGAAGATTATCTGGTTTGTCTAATTGAGTACTATATTATCTGGAATTCAATTGCCACTGAATAATTTTTATTTCCTCGATCTAGCGTAGTATTTCAAGCAAATTAAGCAGTTGGTGTGGATGAGTTAATTTGTTATCGTAACAACTAACAAGTTAAGCTATAATTGTCTTGAATGGAATGGAATGGAATGGAATTGAATTTTGTTGTTTGTATTTAACTCGTTAATATGCCTTGGTGCTGTTTTCGTCCACGATGCCCTCCTTACCCCAGGCTGTGATGTTTGGATGAGGGTTTTTCAAGTTTTTAAGGAATAGATGTAAGTTAGAAAGGAATTGGCCACAAATTAACATAGAAGAGATTAGAAAACCGTCCATGAACATTACATAGGCCGATAGGCGTATGAGAAGGATTCGCTAATGCCTATTTTGGAGATGTCATCTACATATCTCTCATGCATTTGTAATACCCATGTTGGAATTTTCTTTTGCTTCTTAATTTGCGCGATTTGAGGATTTAGTTTAGTTTTAGTTTTGTATTTAACTATGGAACTGCAAACAAACAGAAAAACAAAAAGTTGTACCAAAGGATGTTGGAGACTCAATGACTAAACTCCTTGGACGACAAACAAGAAGATGACGACGATGATGGTGCGCACTTCTAGGCTCTGCATAGTTTGCTGTAAGAAGAAGAAGCACTTCAGTCACAATTGCCCCATACCTGAAGCATGTCCCACGTGGTGCTACTGTTGGCCCTGGCTTTCTGACATATTTTGCAAGTGTTATAATCAGTTTGGTGGCCACACTGGGCGAAACTTTGTCACGTTTTGCGCTTGTTGTATGACTCTGGGTCAACACCCGTATGTGAAGTGCCCGTATCGTCCCAAGGACAGAGCACCATTATTTGTGCCTCGCACGGTGGTTGTGCGGTCGGCCATGGACACACCACCATATGAGTATCCTGCACCTGACGTTTACTAGGATTAAGATCGATTTTGCCGGTGTTTTTCTTGCTTATTTTTAGCTAGTATTATAATGAGATGAGTAAGAGCTTGAGAATTCTCTAATTGAAAGTTAAACTTTGAATAATAATAAAACATATACATTCGCTTATTTCTTGTCAAATTAATACGATCAAGATTCAAGTGCAATCCTTTGCCACTAATTGCCAATCATGACGAGTTTTCTTTGCCAAGCTCTTCACCATCAAATGCTTGCGACTCCTAATTAACCTTCCCTTCTCAGTAATGCATTCTTAATCTTAATACTCAAAGTTCAGATCACCCATTTTGTTCTTCTTCTCTCTCATCATCAACACCTCAATTCTGCGAACCAAAACCGGGAATTAGCATGTGTAGTACGTTGAGAGCGGACAAGAACTCTTAGGTAAGGCTGCCTCGACAGAGACACCAGACCAGGGGATGGAGGGACCAGAAACTCTTAGTGCTCGATCTTAATGATGCTCTCGTTCACGTCTCCGAGCCAATTTAGCATTGCATTTTCTTTTTGGATCAAGTCAAGTGCATGGAAACATTCATCATATGATGCCATTCCAGTTAACTTCAAACTCATGTTTTGTGCCTCTACATCCAATTCAAATTTTCAAGGATATAGTGCAGTTAAACTTAAGTCACTTAAAATTAAAAAATTTCACTACACCTGGCCTACAATAATCAAATTAATTACCCTCATACTAACGCAATCTCTTCTCTCAAGTTCCATTCTTGCTAAAACCCTCGCCGCTCTTCCTTCTATTAAAATAACGTAACCAAACACACATATTTTGTTCCATGCATGGTGTGGCCAGGCCACCCAAATATTTGACCAACCAGTACAATACTGCAGGGTAGAAAATATGTGGTCAACCAGTACAATACAATTAGATATGTATGTCTAACGTTAAATTGTACAGCATATCCAGAATGTTCCCCAAAGTAGCAGCAGGGCTCAAGGCTGTTATCAATACTACGATGACAGTAGCTACAAAGTATTCCTTAGCCAGGGCCAACAATAGTGCCCCGCGAGACATTCTTCCAATACGGGCAATTGTGAGTGAAGTGCATATTGTCCTTAAGACAAAGGAAACAGCGCCCAAAATCAGCTTCTTCTTCTTCTTCTTCTTCTTCTTCTTTGTTTTTCATCATCTCTAAAACCTCCAAGGGGCACAAGAAGGATTTGTTGAGCTCGTCAAAGGCTAAAATTAAGTAGATGTTAGAAATGAAAATAAAATAATAAAATAAACTTTGCCTACATGGTTTGTCTATTCCATTGAAGTGACACACTTTTTTTATAAGGTAATTGAGTAGGCAACTTGCAAGTCTGGTGGTATTCATCTTCACTTGAAAGTGAGAGGTCTTAAGTTGGAATATCGTGGAAGACGAATTTGATACCAAATTAGGTTGCTCATTGTGTGACTTAGCGGAACTCCCCCTCCCCTTAGTGTAAAAATATTGATGTACTAAAAAAAAATGAAAAGTAAGTGACTTGTAGCTCAATTCGTTAAAAGTATTCACCCTTGCACCTGAGATTCAAACAGAGATCTCGTGTTTGAATCTTCTTCCGTGTACATATTTTAAATTAGTTTAGTGTACATTATTCTATCGTTTGTTAAAAAAAAATAGAAAAATGGGCAACTCAGTACTATAGTTTGGTGGTATTCTTCTTCACTTGAAAGTGAGAGGTCTTAGGTTGGAATCTCGTGGATGGCGAATTCGATACCAAATTAGGTTGCCCATTGTGTGGCTTAGCCAAACTCCCCATCCCCCTAGTGTAAAAATATCGATGTACTAAAAAAAAATTAAAAAAAAAAAGCAAGTGACTTGTAGCTCAATTCGTTAAAAGTATTCACCCTTGCACCTGAGATTCAAATAGAGATCCCGTGTTTGAATCTTCTTCCGCATACATAATTTAAATTAATTTAGTGTACATTGTTCTATCGTTTGTTAAAAAATAAAAAATAAAATAAAATAAAAAGAGGGAGGAGGTTGGTGTCGAGCCGTAAACAACATCCCCCCCAACCCACCTCATCAGCCGTCAAGGCCATCCGTGTCCTCTCACAGAGAGCAACTTGCACGCCCACAGCCTCTATTCAACTCGACTCCCTCAAGCCCCTTATCCTTCTCTTTCAATGCCTCTAGATTATATTAGCGTAGCCACAAATGAAAAGATGCAATATATATTTGTACAAAACCGGATGAGAAGAAAAAAGAATTTTGACAAGAGGCTTGTTTGGTCGTAGGTCCGTCTTGGATGTTGCATCGCCCCTTTTTGTTGATTTAGTTGTATTTAATAAGTGAACTTTGTCACTTAGAACTACGATTTACTGGTATTTTTCTTCACTTATAAGTGTGAGGTTTTATGTTCGATTTTTGCCAAAAGCAAAATTGAACTACAATAAGTGAGGCTGAGCTCACACTCTCTCCTACAATATCGTTTGCTCAACAAAAATAAAAAAAGTGAACTCTAATTTAAGGTCAAATTGAAATATTTTAAATTTCAATGTCCAAAGAAATTTCTAAACTAAAGTGAGGGTGTCTAAAGAAGAAAATTTGGTGTGAACAGAATTCCTCAAAATGAAAAAGAGAAATGTGAAACAACAACGAAAAAGAGAAATGTGAAGCAACAACGACGGGTCCAGAGAAAATTTCTTGGTGGGTCAATGAAGAGATAGCGCTATACAAATTGGAAGAAAAAAAACTTGTAAATTTTTAGTGTAGTCTTGCTGAGCCATGTTGGACTGTTGTCGATAAATGTCGACGTGGTCTAAGAAAGTTTGTTGATAGATGTCGAAAACAACATACACAAAGCAATGCCAAGTGTCGAACACTTTATATAAAGTGGTTACCATCTGACCGACCAAGAGTTCATCGGAGGCTCTCTTTAAACCACAAATTTACGCACTCCTGCCTCTCACCCCGCCTAACGCTAACTCCCTGCAATCAATCTCTCTCGCGCAAACTATCTAAGCCATGGCATCCGAATCCGACTTGGGATCGGCATATGGAGAGGGGCAGAATCCAGCCCGACCGGCGAAGGAAGTGCTTGATGAGGAGAATGATCTTAGAAAAGGTATATATATATGCTATTGATTTTTAGGTTTAGGGCTAATTTGTGACGTCGAAGAAGATTATCCGGTTTGGCTAATTGAGTAGTACTATAATTCTCAACATCTCCCGAATGGTTATCGGGAATTCAATTGCCACTACATGATAATCTTTATTTTCTTCGATTTGGCGGAGTATTTCAAGCAATTAAGCAGTTGGCATGGATGAGTTTAAAAAATTAAGCTATAATTGTCTTGTCTTGAATTGAATTGAATTGAATTTTGTTGTTGTACCTTGGTGCTGTTTTCGTCTACAATGGCCTCCTGTGCCCCATATTTTGGAGGTGTCATCTACCTATCTCTCGTGCATTTGTAATGCTCTGGTAGGGCTTTTCTAATCCCCTCCATACAACATTATATGATCCACTGCATCAATTTCTTGGGACTTAGAAAACCCTCGTCCAAAATATAGCCTTAGGGTTTTAGAGTTCTCCATGTCCTGATCTAGCAAACTACTGGTGTATGTGGTGTCAGCCCGACACCAATATTTGATTCCCTTAACTTTGGTTCAGATAGAGGTTATTGTTTCTTATATGCTTCTCATGTTTCCTACCCTGATTATTGTTCATTTTGTTCTTTATAAATGCTGAGTTTCTTCATTCATTTTGGGGCTTGGCTTCGTTCATTTTCTTTCAATTATATTGGAAGAGATTATTTGGAATTTTCTTGTGCTTCTTAATTTGTGCGATTTGAGGATTTAGTTTTATTTTATTTTTGTATTTAACTATGGAACTGCAAACAAACAGAAAAACAGAAAGTTGTACCAAAGTATGTCGAAGACTCAATGACTCAACTCCAACTGGACGACAAAGAAGACGAAGAAGACGACAACGGCCATGGTGCTTCTAGGCTTTGTAGGGTTTGTAGAGTTTGCTGTAAGAAGAAGAAGCACTTCAGTCACAATTGCCCGTACCTGACGCATGTCCCACATGGTGCTACTGTTGGCCCTGGCTATGACATAGTTTGCAAATGCTGTAATCAGCTTAATGGCCACCCAGGGCGCTACTGGGAAGGGCGTGCTGTTGTCACGTTTTGCGCTTGTTGTATGACTATGGGTCAACACCCGTACGAGAAGTGCCCGTATCGTCCCAAGGACAGAGCACCATTTGTGCCTCGCACGGTGGTTGTGTGGTCGGCCTTGGACACACCACCATATGAGCCTCCTGTAACTGACGTTTACTAGGATTAAGATCGATTCTGTCAGTGTTTGTCTGAAGGACTAAAAAAAATCCAAAGCTAAATAAAGTGATTATTAATTTGATGACATGTAATTTAGAAAAACGGAAATTTTTTTTTTTTTTTTGGTCAAGGGTAAAATTCATTACCACAACAACAAACATACAAAAAGAGGTCCAAATACATTGAAAGCACTATACTAAAAAATGGACCCCAAAGCACCACTAAAACAGAGCCCAACCCAAAAGATTGAGCCCAAAATATACAGACAAAAAGCAAAAAACCCTAGCAACTCCGCCGCCGACCACAAACCAAGGCCAGATGCAGGCACCGGAGAACCAACCAAACAAAGACTCCAAAATGGAAAAGAAGAACATTCCACCCTCCACCACCGAGCACCACAAAGTCCAAATCCGCAACAAACAAGTAAAGGTAGCCAGTGGAAAAAACCTCCCACAAGCAACAGTGCAAATTGCACATAGATGGAAGGTGGTGGTGTGACCAACCAAGCAACAAGCCAGAGTTGGAGCTCGACACACCTTCCGAGATGGCCGCAAACCGCGGTAACAAGAAATGATTGCAGATCTGGAACATTGTAGGACGAAGGGAGGTCGGAACAGGGGATAGATAGAAAATGGATTGATTGGAGCCATGGATGTGAAAAATCTAGAGGTAGAAGGGGAAAAGGGAAGTCGGGGAATTAAGCTTTTCCGATTGAGACCTTTGAGCAGTTGGATCAGTACCAAATCGGGGTTGGAAAATGGAGAAAAATGGGTCGGAAAAAAAAGAGAGAACCAGGCGTACAGAGGAGGGAAAAGAGACAAAGAAAAAGAAAAAAAGGGCTGCCACCGACCCTTTCCCAGCCGAGGACCGGTGGCAGAAGAAGACGCCTGAGATGGAGGACTCACACAAACGGTGAGAAAGAACTCTCAGATAGAGAGAAGGTCTCTCACGCGGAGAGAAATATATGAGGCTTAAACTAAAATCTTATGATCAAATATTTTTCTAGCCTCTTTTTCTTGCTTATTTTTAGCTAGTATTATAATGAGATACGTAAGAGCTTCAGAATTCTCTACTTGAAAGTTCAATTTTGAATAAGAAAATACATGCATTCGCTTAATTCGTGTAAAATTAATATGATCAACATTCAAATGCAATCCTTTGCCACTGATTGCCAACCATGACGAGTTTTCTTTGCCACAGCTCCTCACCATCAAATGCTTGCGACTCCTAACCTTCCCTTCCCAGTAATGCTTCCTTAATCTTAATGCTCAAGTTCAGATCACCCGTTTTGTTCTTCTTCTCTCTCATCATCAACGCCTCAATTCTGCAAACCAAAATCCAGAATAAACATCTGTAGTATGTTGAGAGCGAACGGGAACTCTTAGGTAAGGCTGCCACCCGCGACAGAGAGACCAGACCAGGGGATGGAGGGACCAGAAACTCCGAGGGATCGATCTTAATAATGCCATCGATCACATCTCCAAGCCAATTTTATCTATTTAGCATTGGATTTTCTTTTTAGCTCAAGTCAAGTGCATGGAAATTAACATTCATCATGGGATGCCATGCATTCCAGTTAACTTCAAACTCATTTTTTGTGTCTCTATAGTCTATACGCAATTCAAATTTTTAATGTCAATTGTCCCTCTTATGCAATCTCTTCTGTCACGTTCCATTCTTGCTAAAACCCACTCACATATTTTGTTCGATGCATGGTGTGGCCAGGCCACCCAAATATTTGACCAACCAGTACAATACCGTAGGGTAGAAAATATGTGGTCAACCACAACCAGTAAATACAATTAGATGTGTATATCAAATGTTAAATTCTACAGCATATCCGGAATGTTCGCCAGAGTAGCAGCTGTTATCAATGCTACGATGACACTACCTACAAAGTATTCCATAGATCGGGCAATTGTGAGTGAAGTGCATATTGTCCTTAAGACAGAGAAAACAGCGCCCAAAATAAGATTCTTCTTCTTCTTCTTCTTGTTTGTTTTTCATCATCTCTAAAATCTCCGAGGGCCACAAGAATGATTTGTGTAGCTCGTCAAGGGCTTTAGCACTCGCCAACTTTCAACATTATAGGTAAATGGGGTCTCACATCTCTATTTATAATAAAATATGTCATGTATAAGTAGACAAAAATAAAGGATAAAAGTAGCAAATATTGAAATAAAATTTGTCTACATGGTTTGCCCATTCCATTGAAGTGACACACTTTTTCTGTAAGGCAATTGAGTAGGCAACTTGCCACGCCAGCCGTTATAATATAAATTTACTATTTCCTTTGCCTATACCATTCGAGATGCTTTTATGCGCGGCCTTTCTCGCGGCACTGCTAAAATTTATTTCCCTACTTAATTTGGGTTTTTAACAAAAAAAAAAAAAAAAAACTTAGGCCTAATTTGGATCTATGAAAAATCTGGCCCTGAATTATCTAGAAACATGTTATGTGAAAAATAAGACAAAAAATGAAAGGGAAATTCTGTTTAATTATACTCAATTCTCCTCTCTGAACACCCATAAAACTTTAATTTTTTGTAATGACAACTGTATTCTAATGTCCAATGATTCAAATGCCTAATTCAATTTGAATTTTAATATTTCTTAGTATTTGAAAAATAGAAGATCTAAAATTTAAAAATCAAAAGCAAGTGACTTATTGCTCAGTTCGTTAAAAATATTCGTCTTTACACCTGAGGTTTTGTGTTTGAATTCCCCTCCTCGTAGTTTAGATGTGGTTAGTGTAAATTATTCTATCGTTTGTAAAAAATAAAATAAAAAATGAAATGAAAAGAAAAGAAAGAGGGAGTAGGTTGGTGTCCAGCCGTAAATCCCCTCTCTCTCACCCCCACCTCATCAACTGTTAAGGCCATCTGTGTCCTCTAACAGAGAGCAATTTGCACACCGCCAAGAGTTTCCCCTTTCCTGCACCAAGTTCCATAGCACGACTCCATGTTTGGTAACGCTCTTTCCTGCTTTCTTTCCTCTTTTTCCTGTGTGATCTTGGAAGGGAAAGCCCATTTTATGCACAATAAAAGGGCGCGTGACTCTAGGTTTACATGTGATTTGGTTATAATTCGTTAACTCAGCTTTGGGTTTTGGTTGTTTCCTAAGTATCATAGTTGGTTTGCGAGGAAAAGGGGAAACTTCATCCGTTCTGTCTCAAACCTTCCCACGTGAAGCCAAAATCATAGGCTTGGACTTTTAGTGCTCCCAAGTAGCCCAAAGTCTTCCATAACCCTAATTCCATATAGGCCCAATGAACTTCCATAACCATCCACACAATGATCCATTTGGCAAGCCCATGTAAGCCCCGTTACATGGCTTAGGCTCATTTAAGCGTGTCGCATGCTTGCCATGACTCAAATTATAATTTTAATGTATTAATATATTATATCGCTTGGCACGATAAATATGTGTGATTTTCATGGGCTTGGTGTCCCATAATCTATTATATTATCGTCCATGATCGTAAATTTGCATACTCGTCATTTCTCACTTTATGCATGGATTAAGGCTCGGCTTGGTGATGCTTTCATAACAATTGGGCTTTGAGACATGATTAAGCTTTAAGTGAGCCACAAATGAAGGTAACCACAAATAAAGGTAACCACAAATGAAAAATAGAAGAGACACCATTTGAAGATGCAATTGTACAAAACAATGTGGTTGGGTGAGAAGAAAAAATAATTTTACAAGAGGCTTGTTATACTATCCCAAAAGAGAAGTCAAATTTTAAACATAAAATTTGAATTTAACATCCTAAGTGGCATTTTGACATTTTTTTTTTAAATTTTGTACTCCACCCAATATGTCAAATTAAATTATTATTTTATTACATTATTTTCTTTTCATAATTTCTATTTTATATTTTAATGTTGCATATATAAATAATTCATATTAAAAGTTCATACATTATTTTCTTTTCATAATTTCTATTTTATATTTTAATGTTGCATATATAAATAATTCATATTAAAAGTTCATATTCATTAACAATAGGATATCAGAAGCTGTGAAGGAGAAGAGACGTCAAGAAGCTTGGAGGTTATCTACAAGAGATGCCATAATTTCGTGATGTTGCACGTGAAGCTGCACTTTGTAAAATTAAGGAAAGAAAGAAGAAGACCAAGACGAAAAGAAGGGCAAGAAGACAGAAGTAATGAAATTTTAGAAGCCTTAAGGCAAGGGCAGGTGGTAGTGGTGGCAAGCGTTAGCCACCGTTCTATTGTCTACTTGAAGATTTTGTAAGGATTGGAACGATATCAATCAACAATTAATTATAGTATAGGTTTTAAAAATAAAAAGCATTTAATAATGAATTAAAAATTATTTGAAGGCTGTTGTCAAATTTGGTAGCAAGGGTGAGAGTTGTCATTCCATGTCATGCCACATCAGATTTGTCTTGCCACATCAGATTTGACTTATCAGTTGGAAAATATTGTTGCTGCTTTTTATGATTGTTAATGATGAACTCCAATTTTTTGTTGATTTAATTTTATTTAATAAGCCAATTTAGGGTCAAATTTGAAATTATTTTAAATTTCAATGTCCATAGAAAATTTTAAATTCAAGTGAGGGTGTCCAGAGACGAAATTGGGTGTAAACAAAATTTCTCAAAACAAAAAAGATAAATGTGAAGCAACAATGGCGAATTCAGGGAAAATTTCTCGGTGGGTCCATGAAGAAATAGCACGCTACAAGTGGGATAAATTTTGGGGTGTGCTATCCACACACCCCTTTTTACTTCTCACACACCCCTTGTTAATTTCCGTCCGTTGATCTTCTTCAATTCATCCGATCCGATGACCGAAAACCGAAAAGGTGTGAGAGAAGTAAAAAGAGGTGTGTGGATATCACACCCCTAAATTTTTAGTGTGGCCTTTCATCCAACAACTGCTGAACTATAGGCTATAGTCTTGTCGAGTCATGTTGGATGGTTGTCGACATACACTAAGAAAATCTATCGATAGATGCGATAACACTTCATACAAAACAATGTCAAGTGTCGAACACTTTATATGAAGTGGTTACCATGTGACCGACTAAGGGTTCATCAGAGACACTTCCCAAAAAAACTTTTCCGGCTACCACGAGGTTAACTGAGCACTTTGATCCCATGGTAGATTAGTCATTATGAAACAATTTTCCCACCTGTTATTGGTTGCATGACAATTTAATAACTAATCTTTTTTTCTTTTTTGAACAAACGATATTATCTACTTTAAGGAGGAGGGGGTGAGCTAAGTCTCACAATGGGCTAGCAATAATGTGGTTCAAATTCGCCTTTGGCGAGAATCGAACCTAAAACCTTTCAGTTACAATTGAAGAGAAATAATACTAGATCGTAGTACTAAACGGCAGCTTATTTTAAACTCTCACCCATTTTTTATATTTTTTTTATTATCAAATTGAATAAATTACAACAAAAATTACCAATATGATGAAATTGTTCCAGTCCTATAGATTAGAAATGTGATTGTGTAAATCTTAACATATCTAGGATATCCTTATGGGATTCCACCATATCTCTTAGACTAGATATTATTTTATTAGAGTTGCAATCCTATTGGAGGGTAAGGAATTTACCTTCCCTACTACTATAAATAAAGGCATAATGGGGTGGAATAACACACACCTCACAATTACACATCTCTCTTTTTCTTTATTGCCATTGCACCCCCTATGTCCTTATTATGGTTCAGTAAATTAGGCATATAACATGTTATCAGCACGCTCTGACGCTGCGCTAATGAGTATTTGTTCTTCAATTAGGAGAGTATTACGTTTTAAGCATTATTTTTATAATTAATTTATTATTTTATTGAATTGATCTACATGCTATTGATTGAATTTAATTTTTCTTTGTTGAACGTGATACAACGCCTTGGAGATGCAATTCTGGCTTTCTGAGAATGATCTTCTACAAATTCAAAGGCTCAGTTGTTTTCTGCCAATCAGGTTCTTTTAAAATAAATTAAGATATTTGAAATGACCATGAAGCATGAAAACATTCCCCTTGATGCATGAACCCCTTACATTTACATTTACCTTACGATAAATTTATTGTATATGTTTCATATATTTGTCAATATACATATACGTTTCATGCATTATGCAATTTTTTCTATGTGAAATTTGTGAGTCAAAGAATCGAAAGAAATTAGAAACAATTAGGGTTTTTCAAACCCTAGAGTTAAAAAAAAAACAAAATTGGGATTTTTTGTGTGGCATGAGCTGAGGCTCTATATCGCGCTATCGCCACTGAGCCAAGCCACGTTGATTGGCCTGTAGCTCAGCCGCGTTGAGTAGATATGCCTGGATGATGTCGTTTTGACGTCTGGACCGACAGCAACAGCCCTTTGGGCTTGTTACACATGCACCGACAACCAGGCCATTTGGTTTAGGTAGGGTTTCCGCAGGCGTGAAGCCCCAATCCCATTCCAGCATGCCTGCAACCATGTTAGGCTTGTCCCTGCACCTTAGCCCACTTCTAGCAAGCCTAATGTTTGTTGGGCCTTGTCATTGCGCCCCTGGCCCACCTGCAGCAACCCATGTGTTGCTGGGCTTACTCTCGGCCTGTTTGTACCAGCCCTCTTTGGTGCTGTGCTTGCCATGCCATGGCCCAAAATCATAGCCAGCCTTTGGCTGGGCTTCGTCGCGCCCCAACCCAGGCCAGCGTATGATGGGCCTACTTCTCGCGGTAATTTTTTGCCTAAATTTTAGCAGCCTTGTACATCCCGATCCCAACATACGTCCAAGATCGACACGTGATGTCACCACATTCCTGTTTATCTGTCATGTTTCACCTCATAGACAAGACCAAAACACAATCAATGATTTAACCACGCAATCATTTTCTTTTATTTCATGGTTGCATCTAACATTTGCATTAGACTGCCTACGTACCTTATGAAGGGATCAAGCTATTCGTAGTTCACCATTCACTAAACTCAAACATTTATCCTAGTGCGTTCTAATAAGAAGGAATAACATTCCTCAATCAATTATTGGGACTTAACAAGCATGAATTACTAGATTCAAGGCTACATAACAACCCACATGACAATCAAAATTTCCATTACATCCATCATATAAATCACTATGTTTCAACATAATACCGCAATTTATAGCATGTAACATCTCATAAAAAATAAAAAAAACCAACGTAGCACAATATTATTCTCTAGCCACAATGGTTAACTAATCTTGTGACAACCCGCCCCTAATCTTACGATTTTATAAATTTTAAAAGAGTGATTTTACAAAGATGCCCTTAGAGGCGAGGATGTTTGACTTTTGTTGACCGTTTTTCCGTGACGTATGCAAACTACTCTTTTTGCGTATTCTCGAAGTACTCGATGGTACAAACGCATAAGCGCAATCAGAATAGAAATCAAAGCTACGATAAAAATTTTGCAGAACTACGAATGTGAATGACATTTTAGTAATTTCAAGTTTACGAGAGTTATTTTTCTGTTTTGTCATTTGTGGCTTTGTTTTGTGAGCCAATGGGACCCATCCACGTGGGTCACCTCTACTCTTTGTCCCCGTGACTCCCTTCTTTCTGGAGCACTATCCCTCTTATTTTAAAACCCTATTATTTCTCTCTCATCTAACTCTCAACTCTCTCTCTACAAATGCAAAGAAACCAGCGACCCACATAACTCGCCACTCCGGCGAGCACCTCCTCCACCAGCGATGACCACCTCGCCGTGACCTTCCCCTTCCTTCTTCTCTTAAACTTTCTCATCTCTGGCAGCCCTCCCTCTCTACCACCACACACATACATATACACATGCTTGACCATCATCAAACTCACCATCTCGACGAATACCAGCCTTTGAACCTGAGACCTAATGGAAGCAAAGCTTCAGCATTTGTACACCAGGCCAGGAAGAAGACCAGTCATCATTCCATGCTTTCCGACGAGACATTACCATTTTCTGACCAAGGTAAGGGTTAGGACCACTCCATTTGTCTTTCCCATCTCATTTTGAGGATGATTGAGTTATTGTACATGTGTTTGGGGGACGATTTGACGCAGAAACGCACGTTGGGGAAATTGCCCAGTTTTCGGCGAGAAAGCCGACGGCTTTCGAGCCTTTTCCCGGCCAACTCCGACCACGACATGACCTCATATAGGTATATTTCTCTTCCTTTCCTTTTAATCTTCATTTTGGTAAGAAGAATGGGAAAAATGGTTGAGTTTTGAGCTCGTTTGGAGCTCGGGAATTTGCTACCCATAATCCGACGAACGGCCGGAGAAGAAGAAGGAACCAAAAAAAAAAGGGCCTTAGGCACAAATCCTTAGCCCAACTGGCCCCAAATCTTTAGGTCGATGTGCTAGCCCAGCCTGGTTCCAATTGGGCCAAAATATTCTTAGAATATTCCTTGTGTTGTCTTTTTCAAAATTTCTCAAAAACCCCCTAGGCTAATTTCAACGTCCCAAGTCATTTTTTGACATCTATTTAGTGAAATTCCAAAGTTTTAATGTAGTTGACCATCGAGACGTCTTAGTTGGCTTTTTAGGGTTGACCATTGATTGTTCTGTTGACTTTTTACAAAATTTGCCGTAGACCTTCCTTAGAGTATTTCGACGCCCTAATTTCAAATCCGCCATCCATTTTCCGAAATTCGACCATTTTAAGATAGTTCCTTTATTAGCCGTACTTTGTATGAAAACGCGTAATTACATTAGTACGTTATATTTACCTAAATGGTTTCATTTCTAGGCAAAACGCTTCGCAAGGATTCTCAATGCTACAAGGCGGGTTCGACTCAACGACATGATATGTGAGTGGGTCTTTTATTTGATATATATATATGTATGTATGTATGTATATGTGTGTCTATATATATATATAGGTTAGTTTCCATATATACAATTATTAATAATCTGCGTGATTGCCATGATTAAACTTACGTTTATAAGAAATGTCTTATTGTTGGGAAATGATGAAATATCCTACGGGATGCACATGTAAACTTACTATAAGGGGATGCCTTAATTATATTTATGGTCATGAATAGTATGATATTGACTAGAATTGTTGAATGGTTGTGGCATGATTATAATTATGTTATTTGCTCATCATTTGCTGCACCGGAATTGGTACTCACTCGGGCCAGGTCCAATCTTTCACATGTATGTGCACATCGCACCGTACCTATCATACAAGTTGCAATAGGCAACTCCGACTCGTATGTGCTGCGCATAGCACCAATCTTCACATGATTGTAGTACTATAGCGTATATTATTATTACACCCAGTCATGTTCATGTCAGAATACCTCTGCATGAACTCGTGTGTTAGCATGTGTCGATGAGCACCCGATATGATTTGTTGCTTATGTGAGATTATGTGATATTGGTTGTTACATGTTCATTTACATAATATTGCGACGTATGACAATCTTGTGATTTTGCGGGCTACGGTAATATTTTCTTACTACACGTAGTATGTATATTTTGGAAACTATACTTGTCTTACGGCGATGGGTTATAACGTTTTCAAAAGGTTTTTACTAAAACTTTATTTTCAGGCCCACTCACCCTTGTTTTTCGCCCCTCCAGGTTTTAGTAGCTGAGCTTTCGTATCAACGATGATCTTTTGCAAATCTTGGTGTAGACGATTACCTTCAATGGTATAATTCTCACTCTATCTTATTGTACTGTACTTATGCTCTGACATCACATGTGAGATGGGTTCATTCCCGCTCACTAGCTGTCACGCCTCGATCGCGAAGTACGTCCAGGATCAACACGTGACGTCACCAAATACCCGTATCTTTAACATGCCCCACCTCCAGGAAATGGCAAAACACAACTTAAGATTCAACTGCGTAATAATTCTTCGTAAACTTTATGGCTGCATCTAACATCCTCGTTAGACTGCCTATGTCACTACACTCGAACATTCATCACATAAATCGTTATGTCCCAGCAATATACCACAATGCATATCATGCAATATTTCAAAGAACAAACGACGAATCACAATCATACTCTCTAGCCATATTTATCAATAAGTCTAATCATAACAATAACAATGATATCCAACACAACAATTCCACATGACGATTAATGTTTCCACTTCATCCATCACATAAATCATCATGTTTCCCACATAAAATCACAATTCATAGCGTGTAACGTATTAAAGAATTAACAATGCAAGATATTATTCTCTAGAAACATTGATCAACTAAAATAATCATAATAACAACACTCATATCCAGCGTCATTCCACAATGTCGTCAATTAATCAATTCATGAATCAAAGATGCACGATCTTAGCATTTAATTACGTTAATCAATAAATGCGATAACATATCATTTCACGAATTTAACCAAGGAACTCTATATAATTTCCTACTTGGATTATGAGTAATAAACATGGTAATTCTAATTTGTATTCACAAGATCTATTATGGGTAATTCCCATTCGCTCGAATCTAGTGTTCTAGACTAATCTTATGGAAATGAGCGAAAGCAAGGATTTTGGACCACTAAATGGAATCCAACAACATCGGATTCTGGACCACTCAACGGAACCAAAATATCAAGCGGTTTCTCATAATCTATCTAAACCTGTCACATGTAAAGTCAATGCCTACATTATGGGAATGGTACACTAGCAAATCAGGCACTCAGATAAGCTGCGAGGCTCGGGTGAGTGACAATAATACAAATATGTGATATCCAATGAAACAGCCATCGATCATAATCTATAAACATCAAGTATAGAATCATGCTTTATGAAATCATAATCAAGTCGCTAGAAACTCCGAATGAGTCACCCAGACATCCAACGCTTTTTCTAATTCAAACCACAAGTTCCCAAAAATCATCGTTCATATGTGCATTAAAACTAGGGCTAGAAGGACGCAGTTCGGTCAAAGCCTACATAAGTAACCAAACAGGAAGTGGCCCCCCAAAGTGGATTAACCAAGCAGAGCCTCCCCTGAGAAAGTAACCAAGTAGGCAGTGACCCCCCAACGGAGATTAACCAAGCAGAGTCACTTCTACGGTTGTTAGGAAGTGATCACCCAACGCGGATTAACCAAGTATGATCGCTCATAAGCATACATGGCCATAAAGATCGTCCAACGCGAATTAACCAAGCATGATCCATATATAGTATGGCCCCCCCAACGCGGATTAACCAAGTAGGACCACTAGTGACCCCCCCAACGCAGATTAACCAAGCAGGGTCAAGATAACCAAGTAGGTAGTGACCCCCTAATGCGGATTAACCAAGCAGGGTCACACCTACAGAACTATTAGGCAATGATCACCCAACGCGGATTAACCAAGCATGATCACCCCTAAATATAAATGGCCATAAGGATCGTCCAACGCGAATTAACCAAGAGCGATCCATAAATAATATGGTCCCCCAACGCGGATTAACCAAGCAGGACCATCCATGTACCACTGCTACATGGTGCAGTTAGATCAACACATAAACCACTTACCCTTATCTCATCCTCTATGATTTACATCGTATTCACTTGCACTATCAACTTCTCATGACCACTAACTATCTTATCATACAAGCATAAAGTTCTACATAATACTTCTCATAAGATTCTGGGTTCACATCGTCATAAAAACAATCATACACATCATACTAATCATACATATCTAACCACATTTCATAAACGTTTCCAAGCTACAGTCGAATCACAATTAATAAACATAGATCGATGCTAAAAGTAAAAAATAACAATTCAATAGAAAGCACATTTAATAAACAAGTATAACTCAATATGGTTGCCTGAATCACCGAAAAAATGATAAAAGCAGATTTCTAGGATTCTAAACACTCAACTCTAAATTGAATGTGAAAGCATGAACCAAGCATACCAACTTGAAGATTATGAAGAGTAGATGAAGTTTCATACCTCACTCGAAGGAAATGGTTGCCGGAATCACCGGAAAAATGATAAAACCGCCGGAAAAGTCATGGGCTTTGTGGCTTCGAATTGCAAAGATGGAAAAGAAAATGGGAAATCTAATGCTACAGAGATGTAGGGTTCGTCAAGAGCTTTCCATGGACACCAAGATCACCCAAAACGGAGCTCGGATGAAGGCGGGTCAAGTTTGTGGGTTAACGGGTCCCAAAACGGGTTAGCAGCAGCCCCTCCCCATTTTTTCAGAAACCTTCCCCATTTTCTGGAGGTTTCTCTCCAATTATAGCATTTTGGTAAAATTATCAAAATGCCACCAACTTCAAACGACTAAAGTACCCCTCACTTCGTTTTTTCAAAATTGGAGAATTAACGAACTAGTTTCAATTAAATCTCCAAAATACGTCAAGAATAAAATAAAATACTAATTTTGGGGACGGGATATCACACCAGCGCACTCTTATACTTAGGCACTTTTAGGTTTAAATTTATTCATATTTTCCACATCACTACACTTTATGGCTTCATCACCATTCATGTGTCGGCCAGCACAGCTCGATTCAAAGTCTTAGCGGACATTCTGGGTCGAGGTGTGTCAAATCTAATAATAATAATAATAACAATCATATCCAACATCATTCCACAATCACTCCAATTAATCAATCCTAAGAATCAAAGATGCATGATGTTATCATTTAACTACGTTAATCAATCAATAAGATCACATATTAATTCACGAAATTTAATAAAGGAATTCTACATAATTTCCTACCTGGATTCCAAGTAATAACTTGATAAATAATACAACGTCTACTGTGAGCAATTCTTATTCACTCGAATCTAGGGTCGGACTAACCTTATGGAAATGAGCAAGATTAGGGATTCCGGACTAACAGAATCCAACTAAAATATGGTCGCCTATCGAAATGTACCAAGTACAACTAATCCTCATCACCCCTAGAATGCGTATGATCCCTTATTGTGAATATACCAAGCAGAACCATATGCATAATCTAATCGTGCATGTAGTGATCACTCATCGCGGATATACCAAGCATGATTAGGGGTGGGTTCGGTACGGTTACCGTACCAAAACCCTTGTACCAATTACCGTACCAAACTTTCGGTTTGGTAAAATCTATTACCATTACCATACCAAACTTTCGGTATACCGAAGTTCGGTATTGCCAAAAGTTCGGTTGGCATGGTATGGCAATGGTAATTGCCATTTTGTTTTGGGACAAAATCTGTTTTTGTTTTTTTAACCCAATTCAAGGGCAAAACTTTTTTTTTTGTACCTTTATCTCATACATTATAGATTAAATTCATCATTCACAATTCACACACATAATAATTCAAATGATGCATCAAGATTCATCATGCAAATTAAGGTTACAATCCAAATAGAAGTTACGAACCAAAACAAATAGAAGTTAACAATCCAAATAGAAATTAAAGTTTCAAACCAAATGAAAATTGGAAGTAAACTTCAAAAAGGAGAATTCATTGATCAGTTATTCAAGCTTGAGATGTCGAAGCTTTTGGAGGAAGCATTGAACTTGTAGAAGATTGAGTTTGTGTCAAGCCTACATTACAAACAAAGAAAACATATTAATTAGTAGCAAGAAGAATTAAAGTTGAAAACCATTTAATAACAAATTTACTGAAAAAATCTTTCTTGTTTTCTGTTCTTCCATTTCCTTGTAAAATTGAAGCATATCTTCCGTTGGTTCCTTGTAGAAGTTTACTTCATCTGCCCTAAGCCAACCACTAGTACACATTAGTGCTTCCATTATTTTAGGAGTCAAGGATACCCTAAAAGGATCCACAACCCTCCTCCCTAGGCTAAATGCATTTTCACTAGCAACAATAGAAGTGGGGGTTACAAAGATATTTTGGCTATTTGTGAAAGAATTAGGAACTCTTTTGTGTTGATTTCCACAATTTCAAGAGATCAAAGTCACCAACAACAATGCTAATATAAGTAGGGTTTTATTTTCAAATTATTGGAATATTATAAATATGTGTTATATAATTATCTATTATATAATTTATAAATAATATATTATATTGTATTTTCGGTATGGTACGGTAATACCGTGGTAATGGTATCCATTACCAATACCGTACCATGAAATTTCGGTACGGTACAATACCGTACCATTACCGATTGGTACAAAAAATTTGGCACAAAATCGGTATGGCACAGTTGGCAATTCGGTTGGCATGGCAATTTGGCAAAAAAATCCACCCCTAAGCATGATCACTCCTGATATACGTATGGTCCCCTATCGTAGATATACCAAGCAGGACCACATCCTAACTCTAGGTAGTGATCACCCATCGTGGATATACCAAGCATGATTACTCCTAGAATGCGTATGGTCCCTCGTTGCGGATAAACCAAGCAAAACCATATACATAGTCTAATAATGTAGGCAGTTATCACCCATCGCGGATATACCAAGCATGATCACCCTTAACAGTCACCCATCGTGGATATACCAAGCAAGACTGTATCCTATAGCTCTAGGTAGTGATCACCCATCGCGAATATACCAAGCATGATCACTCATAGAATGCGTATAGCCCCCATTGTGGATAAACCAAGCAGAACCATAAACATAATCTAATCGTGTAGTTAGTGATCACCTATCGCGGATATACAAATCATGATCACCCCTGGAATACGTATGGTCCCCTATTGCTGATATACCAAGCAAGGCCATCCATGTACCTCTGCTACATGGTATGGTTAGATCAACACATAACCTACTTACCATTATCTCAAGCCTTATGATTTACAACGTAATCACCTGCACTATCAATTTCTCATGACTACTAACTAACATGTCACATAAGCATACAAGTTCCATATGATACTTCTAATAGGATTCTAGGCTCACATTGTCATAATAGTTACCATACATGTCATTCATATTATCAAGAAGATAAATACACATTTATATCACAATAAAGCGTCTCATACACGTAAACTGAGATATATATTACCTGGGATGGCTCACTAACCGATATAGCCTCACTAAGCGCTACTTAGTCTATAGTAATAGTAATACTATTTTAGTATTCAAGAATGATTAAGAACATTTTGATCAAAATCAACCCTTGTAGATCAATCTGGAAGATCCGCCCCCCGGATTTTCAATCCGTAACTTCCTAAGGTCCTCAAATATTACGTATAATATCATATTAAAGTTTGGTAACGACCTAACGGTCGAATTGTCAATTGTTATAATGATCAAGTGGTGGCCTCTAACAAAAATATATTCAAACGACGAGATTTTGTCAATCAGATATCACATATGGATTCGGGGTATCAAATTTAGCTTAGAAAGACAGAGTTGGCCCACTGGCCACGCGCCGCCGCATGCGGCAATTTCAAGCGAACGAAAACCCAATTTTCCAACGAACTCCAAAAATTACCCAATTTTATAAAACTGTAGAGCAAGTCAAGATGAATAATTTTCATACCTGGGATGAAGTCCAA
This sequence comes from Malus fusca, assembly GCA_035220775.1. NCBI lineage: Eukaryota > Viridiplantae > Streptophyta > Magnoliopsida > Rosales > Rosaceae > Malus > Malus fusca. The sequence continues at coordinate 29,586,193 of CM069063.1, forward strand.
TTCGGCTGGGAAGTGGCCTGAAAACGCCTCGATCCGCCGGAAACCCTAGAAATAGGTGTTATCGATTCGACGCCAAAATTAACTCCGACACCCCAACCAATGCATGGGCTTTGTTCCTGAGGTTGATGGGAGTCTATTAGGGGTGGTGATTGAATGTGTTACCTTCAGATATGGCTGATCACCGTCGTGCACCCCACGAACTCGCCAGAGAGCTCTTCACTAAATCGATGCCAAATTAACTAGGGTTTTTGTTGAAATTGGAAGAGGAAGTTATGTTAGGTCGATTCCATGTGGTAATTGGCTTTAATTCACCAGAGAAACCACCGTGAAAGGCATCGGAAAACATGGATGCCGTTGAATCGGGTCGCGGGTCAAATAGAGGGTCCGGTTCCCTCTTTCTCTTCTCGTTCCTTTCCCTCCTTTCTTCATTTTCTAATTGGTCATCCCCTCCCTTCATCTCTCCGGTATCTCTCCTTTTCCCCTCTCTACCGTTGCCATCTGGCAACTTCCAGTTTTTTTTTTTTTTTAAAGCCTCTAATTTATTTGTTTCAACTTCGATTCACGAACGGTTTTCGCCTACGCGTTCGTAGGATCGAGCTCTATCCAATTATACTTAGTGAGACCCTATAAATTCTATGGATTTTTAATGATTACTGACCAAAATTCAAACTTCGTAATTAGTTTAATTAAAATCTAAATTTAATAAAATTTAATATAAATTCACGAAAATAATATAAAATCTCCTTAATACAAATACGTAGTTTGCAATAGTGAAATCCAGGAACGGGATTTCACAAGGCTTTACTACTGAGCTCGTCCTGGACCCATGGCCCAAGAGGCCTGCAGCCTCTTAGTAACCTGTGATAGGCTTGCAATAGGCCTGCAATCGTTATGCAGGGCCTGCCCCGTTCACTGCATGTCACATCCCAGTCTCGACTCCGTCGTAGCACAATATTGTCTGCTTTAGGCCCCGACCACACCCTCACGGTTTTATTTCTGGGAACTCAAACGATAACTTCCCAGTGGGTCACCCATCCTAGGATTGCTCTCGCCTAAACTCGCTTAACTTCGAAGTTCCGATGGAACTCGAAACCAATGAGTTTCCAAAAGGCAGCGTGCTATAGGAGGTGAGCATGTATATATAAGACACATTACCACTCTGCTGTGTGGTGCGAGTATGCCGACGAAGACGTCGGGCCCCTAAGGGGAGTGGATTGTAACATCTTACATCTCATTACCATTTAACGGAATATTTCGTCTATTCTGACGGAATATTCCTAACGTCCGTTAGGGTTTCCGTCGAGCATGTCGTGCACGTGCCTGCACGTGGCCATGCATATGGCCGTGGGTTGGACAGCGCGTGAGGGCTCGTCTGGCCTCCGGCCGGCGAGTGGTTTTTACGTGCGGGTCTGTGACTTTGAGTAGAACATTTTCGTATATTCAAACATTCTGTTTGAGCAAACTATGAGAAGTTATTCTTAGATTCTTGTGTATGTGCTATTTAATTAACTAAAAATAGTTGTTTCACATATAGGGAAGACCTACCCTGAGGACGAACGCAGTCAAGCGAGGCTAGGGGCTACGATCATTCGACATATCAGTGAATGGGCATTTGTTTTCATATATATATATATATATATGTATATATATATATATGTATATATATGTATATATATATATCTCTCTTACGGTTTCCAGAAATGTTTTAAATTGATATATATGTATATATATATATATATGTATATATATATCTCTCTTACGGTTTCCAGAAATGTTTTAAATTGATTATGCATAGCATGCCATGATTTAAATGTGTTATATTTAAATATTGCATTATGATGAGAATTGTGATTATGTCAAATGATACTGCATATGCGCATGTAAATTCAGGTGAGTTATTATGTGGTTGAAATGGTTGCATTATATGAGCATGCATATATTCATTTAGAGCTCATCATTGCTGCACCCCGATGATTGTGATCCCGCTCCGGGCCAGGGCACAACCTTCACGTGTATGATCACCTCCCTCACCGCACGCTCACCTTGGATCCAAGTAGGTGATAGCCTGTCGTACAGACTGCAATAGGCAGTTCCGACTCGTAGGTGACCTGCGATTTATCGTTAGATATCATGTGATCGTAGCACTAAAGCGTACATATTTACACCCAGCATGTCGTACAGGTCACACTAAGTGACTCCAACTCGTGTGCTAGCATAGACTGATGAGCAATAGGTCCAGTCGTACAGGTCACATTAGGTGACTCTGACTGGCATACTAGTTTAGATTGATTTTACACCTGGCTTACATATACTATTGCTGAGATATTGTGGCATGGCATGCTTCTGTTTTCACAGCTCTTGTTCATTCATTTTCGTATTATGTAGTATTATTTTCTGGAGACTATACGGGTTTTACAGCGAGGGGTTATTACTTTCAGAAAAGATAAATGTGTTTTCTAAAGCTTTTTTTTTGCTTACTCACCCTTCTATTTTTTGCCCCTCCAGGTCCTAGATAGTTGTCCTCTTTTGTGGTACTCGAGGGTTAATCGGCGGTTCTGACACTCCATCAAATAATGTAGGGATATTTCCTCTCTGGTTATGTATTTAGTACTTAATCAGTTCATCTGCACCTTTATGTTACCTATGCTCTGGACGGTTGTACTTCGGGTTTGAGCACTTCCGCATGTTTACTTATTTCTAGTTTAAATAAGTTTTAATTGGGTTTTAAATTGTTCATTTTTTTAATTACTTCTTTTGCACTCTTGGCTACGTCACTCTCGCGTGACGACCAGCACGCCTCAACTCCAGTTGGGGTGTGTCACTTCAGCCAACCCAATCAAGCTGGGTTGCGTTATTTTTTCGACCCAATGCCAATTTTTGGCAGTTTCGCTTGATAACCATACCCATTTAATTTTTGGGACGTTTTGGTTAACATTAATTAAGCTCTAATTCACTTGTTGATTGGTCTGCTGCCAATCGAAGCTAATATGATCTGAACGTCATTACTTTGCTTTCACGATCAACCTCATATGGTTCCAATCTATTGAATTAGTTAAAAGTGACTAGCAGTTCATTAATCTGACATAACATCCAAAATTATTGGCCTGAAGCCCACTTTTGGACATTAATGATTCAATATTTTATTTCTTTTCTTTGGACCGATGACTCCCTTTCGTAGTCCCGAAGCACTCACACTTGAGTTCTTGAAGCAACCCAAATCCACTACTCTTAGTTGTATATTGTATTATGTGTGCGTACAAGTACCTCCTTTTATGAACCGGAAGTTCATAACTGAACTCGAACCTGTAGTTTCAAATTTAGTGCCTTTGAAACCCGAAGTTTTCATAAAAAAATACACCCATGAAAACCCGACGTTTTTCCATGTAAAACATGTCTTAGAACCCGAATGTTCTAACTTTGATGAATATGGATATCTTAATTCCATGGCACCAATCACAATCTTGTTCCCTCCATTTAGTGGATTGTCGAACGTGACAAGTTTGATTTCACTGATTTGAACGTTTCTTGACCGAAATCACTTTATGTGGGTACAAGACATGAATCTCCACTTGACTACCAAGAAGCTGAGAAACCATTGAGGCCAACAATGGCATAGAAAAGCTGAATAAGCATCCACTATGATATTCACTCGAAGACTTATACTTGAAGCATTACAAATGAAAATACTTTCTGAACGAGGATTCCATGGCTCTTTGGCTCGCTTTTCCAGACCGTTTAATCATGAAAAACATTGCCTGAAGCACACCTTGATTACGTCTATGAATGAGTACAATTCTGAAGTTTATAAAACCCGATCAAATTTTGACTGGAGAATACTTTTCTCGTTATTTCTAACTCTCTCCTGAAGCAGCAATGTTGTTTTTACAATATATGGTAGAATTAGGGCTTGCCAAGTTGTGGCATCATGCCCGAAACATGATCGTTGGCACCTAAGACCTAAAACTTCAAGAATAAGGAATATTGTTCCTGAACCTCAACCTTGCAGAGTCTACTTCTGTTTTGATGGAAGAAATCATTGGTTATGCACATGTTCGTGCCCCTACCAATGTCGTTGAGGAGTACCATTCTCGTACTCAATATGTGACATTAATTTTGCTCCACTAAACATCAATGGAAGAGCAGAATTTTGACATGAATGGCCATGTTGGCCGAATCCACCTCAGTTCGTGAACATTTTTCTATGTTCTTGGATTCACGTTTGGTTAATTGAATCAAATATGAGTTAATTGAATCATGTTTTTTTTAATACATGTGACCAAATTCAATTAAACTCGTGATTAGGTACGAATGTGGGAAAATTAGTTGTCTGGATGAATACGATACTACGCACACTAACTTTATACCTAAATCACACATCTAGCAACAATTTCAGGTCTATCCAACCTAATTAAGAGTATTGGCACACTCCTCGTTGTATGAATGGTACTAAATTACTATTTAAGAGACCTTATATTCACCCTATACCGGAAGAACGACATGGAGTTTTAAGGATATTTGAGATGACGATGATCATAAATGAAACCATTGTTGGAAAATAGAAGGGAATATCTTTGCACCACCTCCAAAATACAAAGCCTGAAGCCATATTTTGGGGCCAATGGACTGCCTCCCAACTGGGATGCACTACATGCGGCAGGTCTAAAGTCTGGTGATTCAAGCAGTTTACTTGCTTTGGCATAAATGTATAAAAAAAAATTAGCGTTTGCTTATTGTATCCTTTAAGTAAAGGGAATTGTTATTAGCATTCCAAAAACTCATTTAGCACTCCAAACTTTCTATAATTATAAAAATAAAAAAATAAAAAATACTTAAAATGAATGTAGAATGAGATTTTTGGAATGTTAATAACAATTTCTTAAGTAAATTAATGTTTTATTTTTCAATCACAATTTAATTCACCAATTTTGACCCCGACCGGCTCTAATAATGAAAGAAACTTTAGACACTTCCGGAAACCGTCGGAAGCCAACGCTGTAAGTTCTACCACTCTCTCCGACTGAAAAACTCTCTAAGAAACAGAGAAAATAAGAAAAGGAAGCAACTTCTTGTTAGAGAGAGATGTCAGAAAACAGAGTCAGGACGGTAAAGCTTCGCTGCCCATCGGCTGCGAAAACGGCGTCATTCGCTGCACCGGAGGAGCAGAAGCTGGACCTGGGCTCCATAGCCAGAGCGTTCGGAGTGGACCCACAAACGCTGAAGCTCAACGGACACTTCATCGGCAGAGGCTCCGACCTCATCGCTTCCTCGGTCACCTGGAAGTCCCTCCTCTCTTTCTTCTCCACCAAACGACTCCCCACGGGGGAAGACGACGCCAACCCCATCGTCGTCGACGGCAAGCTCTGCAGAGCTGGCACCAAGAGTGAGTAAATACTACTAAACCACTGCTTGTTTATGCGTTTTGGGCAAATGGGTCGCGTCGGTTTCGATTGTTTCTTCGTTAGGATTGAAAAAGATTGAATCTTTTTGGTTTTGCAGGAGTCGGGTGTGACGTTGTTGATGATAGCAGAGGAAGAGAGGCAGAGTTGGAAGATGGGGAATTTTGGGGAATGAAGAGTAAAAAGATGAGGACGACTAGCAATGTTGGAATTTGCTCCAAGAGGAAGCAATTGTTGGAGGATGTGAAGTTGCTCAAAAAGTTGAAAATTAGTGAAACCAACCCAGGTATTTGTTAGTGATAGATAAGCACTTTGTAATCTGGATCAAGTTTTAATTTGTTTTCGGAAAAAGCTTGAGTATTGATACTCTGTTACTCCATATCATGACACTTGGAACAATATTGACATTATTGAGATGATATCGATACAAAGAGAGAATTTTTCCGATGTTTTTTGGAGTGGTTTTTGGTTCACCTTTATGTTATTGAATTGGTTTTGTTAACCATTCAACCAGTTTGATGGACTTTTCAGATATTCAAGGAAGAAGTAAGGGACTGTGCAAGAGCATCGCGAGCAACCAATTCAGTTGCAGTTATGAGTGGGAGTATAAAGAGGATGAGAGAAGATGAAGCAGGTGTGGCTTCTCCTTGCAAAAAGATTAGATGAAGTTCTCATGTTTGTTTGTTCTTGGTTTCCATCTGTTTGATGTCTCGTTCTCGTTCGCTACCTGTGATCATTCAGCCCTGTTGGGGTTCTTACTATAGCAGTAACCTATCTCATATTGGGGGGAATCCTCGATCACACTAGAAATTTCACAAGCGAAGAAATCTCATAGCGTAGAAAAGAAAGGACATTGTTTTGATTCGAGGCGGATCCCTTTTGTGTTCCCTATTTTCCTTTGTAATTTTGGGCCAGATACACTTGATATTACCTGTAAGCGTTTGATAGTACTTGTAAATGATGAGAATATAATGCAAGAATAAGTCATATGTTGGTTTCATTCACTCAGCCTAAAGTAAAAATAAAACAGATGTGAAAATCGAAAGCAAAATTCATACTCTAGGTTGAAACTTTCATTAGCCTTCAAAATATCCATTTGAAACAATAATGAACTAGAAATTGAGTTAAAAGATATCCAACATCTATAGACATGGTGGATGAAATATCTTATGAAGCCAGGGTTACCACACTTGCTTTGAGGTTTCACGGTCTCTGCAGCGGTGGTGTAGATGTAAGCGATCACTGATTCTCCGGCCAAGCTTCATCAGGTTGGTACGGGAGACTGACTCAGAATGAAGATGTTACCATTCCAACTGCAAGCAAACATCAGAAGCTGTTAATTGACTAACAAGCACAAAGATAGATTCCTGAGCACTAGATATCTCACTCTCTTTCTGCAAAGATCCAGTTGAGCAAATGGTCCCCAAGCTGAAGGTATACAGTCAAAGACTTGGCAAGCACACATCTTCCACTGATCTTCCTCCTGAAAATTTGAATTCAAGGACCAGCTTGTATGTAATTTTGTTTCATGGGAATAAGTCGTAACTGTTCTCTAACTATCAGGTTCTACAACAACTATAAGTGTTTGCAGAAGAGAAATTCCATAGCCTACCCCATCTGATTCAAATTCACCAGCCCAAGCGCAAACGCTGTGAATGATAAAATCCTTTGTACATAGATGGTCTATCCATTAATGCAGAAAGGCAGCTTTATCTCTACACAGAAGGAGCTTGAGCCAGAAAGTTAGCTTCTCGGTAAACAGCCTTGCGGGGCAATGTACCATACCTCAAACTGCCTGGCACCGGCGATAGCACCATTCAGAGCCAAAATATGTCGTAGACGGGTCCAGGAAGTTGATTGATGCACAAAACCGAAAGAGCATGGATTAAATTCTTCCAAGAATCATCCACCTGTTCGTGAGAGACATCAAAGACAGCCCACAACTCCAACTCCAGAATGCTTGGCAAACTTGCTTGCTATGGGATCAAACTCACTCTAGTGATCATATCCAGCAGCCGTGTGGGAAAGATAATTACATTTCCTTAATGTGAGAGTTTTGAACCTGTCCAACCAACTACCCCGCAAGTTATATAGTAAAGATTGAATGCCCATGCCACATTCAGGTTGCAAACTTCTACCAGAGAACATTCATAACAGAAACCTAAAGTTTCTCCCTGAATCATTATTCGAAATTTCTAGTATCATATTCTTCCGCACACCATATACAAGATCCAAACTTTATCAAACTACCTCAGGCACTATTATTAAACAAACCCCACAAGATCCAAACTTTATCTCTCCAGTGCATTATTCGATGCCAAATTTAGTAAATTTGAAAAGCAAAAATGCTAGAGGCAAATGTGATGACTTACCAGATGAGATACGGCTTTGGGGAAGAGATGGTGGCAGCAGCCATTGGACCCTGCCCCAGAAAAGAAGTGGACCAGCACCCTTCGGTCTGGCAATGGCCTCACAAACAACTCCGAGAAATCTTCTCAACCGATTCCGAGGCAGCTTGGGAATGGAGAATTGGGGAGAAAAGTAAGAGAGAGAGCAAGAGGACTGGATGTCTGAGAAGGAGGAGGAAGGCTATGAGGTGGAGGAGTGGGCGAGCTTTAAAATCGGAGTTTGGGCAGGGAGTGGGTTTGAGATGCGGGCCAACGGGCGGCGATTCAGATAGTCCGCCGTGGGAGACCGTAGCCGGAGTTTGATCAGTGAAACTAATCGATTAATAAGTTCATACGACATTAACCATTCATTTCACAATATGTCTTATAATCTAAACTAATTGGGGGCGTTTGTTGCACCGGACTATCTCGGATTGGACTAGCTTCATGGACTAAGCTGGACTGGCTTAGAATTGACTAAGCAAGACTAACTTAGTAAAATGTTTGGTGCAGTGTCGGACTAAGAAGTAGGATAATAAAAATAATAAAATAAATTCTTTTTTTTCTTTTTCTATTTCTTTTTCCTGTTATACTACACCCCTGAAACCTCTCTTCCCTCTCCTTTTTTTCCGTCCAAACTCCATAGATTCCAATCACAGCTTTTCTTCCATTTCAATTGATAAAGCTCTCCGTCCAAATTCCACTACTTGCAACCACATCTTTCTCCTCCATTTGAATCGATAAAGCTCCAAAAACACAAACAATCAAAAATTCAATTTCAATCAAAATCAAAATCGCAGTTGCATTCCTTGTATACCCAACAACGACACTCTGATTCGAGCAGGACGAGGAGAGAGCGGGAGAGGACGTGATCTGGGTTGGGTCGTGCAGATCGGCTCGACATCGAGCAGGATGAGGAGAGAGAGGGAGAGGACGTGATCTGGGTTCGGGGTGAGGAGAGATGGAAAGAACGCAAGCATTAGTGAGAGAATGAGAGCAATGGAGAGAGCACGCGAGAGCAGAGAGAGAGGGAGAGGGTGAGACAGAGAGATGAGGAACGGCGAAGGAGACAACGTTGTGAGGAAGGCATTCTTAGCAATCCCATGGTTCAACGCCGGACTAATTTGGACGATCTAACGAGGCCCGGAGTCCACACGAGTCCGGGCTAGTCTCATTTAAGTTAGTCTCCAAGGATACCAAACATGGGACAATAATCCTAGTTAGTCAAGTCCCACTTAAGAAGGTGAAACAAACGCCCCCATTATGTTTTAGGTCATTGCTGATAGATCATTCCTACAAAATTGGATTCAAGCAAAACTCGTTTAGATCATTTGGCAAAAAAATAAACTAGTATTCATCTTCATTAGTAAGTAAAGGATCTTAGGTTCAATTCTCACTAAAGACGAATTTGAATCATATTATCGCTAGTTCATTGTGAGGTTAAGCCCACATCCTCTTCCTTAGTGTAGATAATATTATTTGTTAAAAAATCACATTAGTAAGTAAAAGGTTTTAGGTTCAATTCTCGCTAAAGGCGAATTTGAACCACATTATTATTAGTTCATTGTGAGGCTAAGCCGACCTTATCTTCCTTAATGTAGATAATATTGTTTGTTAAAAAAACAAATCATAAGAATAGATTGTTAATTGAGCATTGGACCCAAACGAGTAATTAGCTTACTAATGGGAATGAAGGGGCAGTACATGATGAGTTTTGCTCTCTTAAACATCAAAAGACAACAAAAAAACGGTTGAGATTTAATCACTCTTGAAATATGATGTGCCGGAGCGCTAATAAACATTTCTTGTTTATTTTGATTTGGAGTAAATTGTAGTAATGATTCTTTAACTTTAACTCAATTTGAGCAATGGTTCATCAACTAAAAATTCATTATTATTGGTCCATCAACTTACCAAAACGTGCAACTATAGTCTCTCAACTAAAAATATATTACCATTTGTCCCTCAACTTTAATCCAATTGGAGAAATGATCTCTCAATTTTAACCCAATTGGAGCAATGTTCCCTCAACTTTAACCCAATTGTAGCAATGGTCCTTCCAACATAACTCATTTTGACAAAATTCTGACGAAGTTGACGAGAATAACCATAGTCACACGTTTTGATGACTTGAGGGACCCCAATTGTATCAATGGTTATTCCAATATAACTCATTTTGACAAAATTCTGACGAAGTTGACGAAAATGACCATAGCTACACATGTTGATGAGTTGAGGGACCAATTGTAATGAATTTTTAGTTGAGTGATCATTGTTCTAATTTAATTAAAGTTGAAAAATCATTACTATAATTTACTTTTTGATTTGTTATATCCATATATGTAAGAAAAACCCACGGTTATTAAACTGTGCCTATGGATCGTGGCCTTTGTCCCCTTTTCTAGTGGTGAAACTTCTTCAATCTATCCTTTCAGATCGCACTCTGGTTTCCTTGGAAAACCAGCTGAACAATAGTCATACACCAAAAATCTTCTAATATCCTCGTATTTTTGTCGTTCGTTGGAGTCAAGTTCCCAATGCTTCCTACTGTTCCACCAATATCTGTGCCCATAACAATCTTTGATGGAGATCTGTGGTGTGCAGCCGTTTACGTCAAATCCTTGGTAGCGAGCTTTAAAAGGTGCATATCTCCAATCTATATCTGCATCACGAGTTGCCCACTCTGCGTTCCACAAGCTTGCTTGTATTTTCATTGGTTTTGATACGTAGGGAACTCCAAATTTTTTGTTGTTCTTGAAAATCCTAATTGGGAATTTGTCAACATAAAATCTACAAAACGTATAAAAGAGAAAAAGTTAAATAAGCGAAATGTTAAGTTGTTAGACTATGAATCAAATCACTCATTTAACAGTTTTGATGCATATATAGTAATTGTCTAACAAGGTAAAAGACATATGATGACGGGGAGAACAATATGTGGATGTGACTATTACACAATTTCATGGTGGTTGTAATGAATTTTTGTAGTCGTGATAATTTTTTTTTTATTACAAACGGTATTTTACACTATTCTACACAATATTTAATGATGGTTCTAATGAATCTTCCTACTCGGGATAGTTTTTTTTATTATTATTATAAGCAACATTCTACACTAATTTACAGTAAGGAAAGGAGGAGAGTTGAGCCATAATGGGTTAAATGGGAAGACTTAACCACCAAGACAACTCACCACTTGTCTCTAGTTGTGATAATTAGTAGTGGGGTAAAAGAAAGAATAATGCTATTAGAGATAGCATAAACATCGGGGTAACATAAACAATACTGCATGTGAAACCACATATATTAGACACAGCAAATATGCTAGTTTTCTATGTCTAAACAGCATTACTCGAATAACTAGAGCTGTGAATTAAAATCACGAATTTAGATTAGTTATGTGTAGTCTGACAAATGCAAATAACATTTGATGATTGGGAGGCTAAGACATGGAGGATGTGATTCTTACACAATTTGATGGTGGTTCCAAAGAATTTGGTAGTCATGATACTCAGTAGTGGGGTCAAACCAAAATGCCATGGTTTCCTCTCTACCGCCCTGACCATCTATAAAAACATTTGTCAGCAAGAATTTTTCCCCCCCTGGCTTGTTTCCCAAAAGCTCAAAGTCCAGCTCATCCTGATGAGGTTCATCGCCTGAAGTTAGCTGCGTATACATATATATAATTATTAATGCACGTCACCAATGAATAATTTGCCTCGATCGGCCATATTTTGGGACAATAATATTAATTCATGAAGAAAAAAAAAGAAAAAAAGAAAAAAAAAAAGAGAATGGATGGAATAATATTCACATAAAAAGTTGTGCAAACATCAGCAGTATTCCAGGCTTCTGGTAATCTGATCCTCATGTGAAAGAACCCAGAACCATAGCTTAGCTTGGATATAAACCCTGCGCCTGAAATGTGCAATGTACTTAATAAATCAAATATTTATATCTAATTAATTTAAGATAAATAAAGGAAAGAGAGAGATAAATAATTATCCTTATTTATGGTTACCCTCGATCTATAAAAGTCTTAAAGAGAGTAAAATCTCACATGTTCAACTTTGTTTTTCTTAATTTCTTGATTAAGGTGGGTATGATGGACCTACTACAGTAGTCAAGAATCAATCAAAATAACTGGCTTTGTGGTTTCTTTCTCATAACATGCAATTGATACTAAATGTTAAAGTTGACACAGTAAACACATAAAGTTAATTTATCAGTCTTAATTTACTTCATATTTAACCATAGTTTTGGTGAAGAAATGAAAAGAAATCAACAAAAACAGCTCATGAAAAGGAAACAAAAGTATTTGTTGGTGATTAATCATGCGTAGGGAGAGATTTTCATTAGTCGAAGAAAATATGGAGAGATGTTATTGGCACTTTGTAATTAAGGTCATTATGCACTTCTTCATTTATCCCTTGTGTTTTTAACAAAATTAGTTCCTGATGACTTTTTTGCATTGCCAATAACGTCGCCCTTGATAATAATCCGAAGTAATTCCTTGAAATGCTAGAGTTCTATCTCTCTTGATTCAAAGAGGAAAAATGAGCATGATATATACCATTACCATGTGAGCGTTTATAATTTATATCAAAAGCTAATGTCATGGCTGGTTACACTCTTGCAAGTATCCAAGCAACATGTAGAAGAAACGCACAGAAACGCATCATTAAAAACAACCATTTTTAGAAGGGAAAAAAAAAATCAAAACTACTACTAATCAGTGTTTTCAAATTTTTATTTTTATTTTTGACAAATGATAGATAATCTACCTTAAATTATATGACTGTAGAAAGGGGAAAGAGATTGAATCCGAGACACAATGGATTGAAGAGGAAAACCTTATCCACTACTTACATCAGCGTTTTCACGTTTGGCAATGGATAGATAATCTACATTTAAATCATATAATGATGGTGAGGAGCATGGTCAAGGTATGTAACCCTAGCCTTTTCCCCAAGCCCATATATGTACTAGATTTATTAAACTCATGAGTTATGATATTTCCGTATTTTTAAAATAAGTTAGGAAAGAACAAAAAAATTCATATGCGCAACTCGCAAACAAAAAATTTCATATGTGCACCTCGCAATTTTTTTTTTCAATCTTTATTTTTTCATTTAATTGTCAAAATTTTGTTTGGTATAGACAATTTTCACCGTTGAGTAAGTGTGTCAGTTTTTTGGGTGTGTGACACCACTTGATGTTACTAACATATACTATGCCCTCGGTTTCACAGATTGTCATATTCCTCACATGTCATTAATCTATCTGAAAAATATAAATTGTGATCAAGAGATCAAAATTTATGCAAATTAATAACAGTTTGAATAATGAATGCATGAAAGAGATCATGGATCGTTAGCATCAAAAATTCAAACAGAGAGGACAAGAAGAGGATGAATAATTGAATATTTAAATTGTGATATATGATGATAACCCGAATTATTATCCAAGGAAAGCTCGACTTCTCTCCCTCGATACCAAGATTTGAAATGATCAAATCCCCAGTTGACTTCATAGTTCTCATCATAGAAAATGTCACGTGCAAGCGTCCCACCAACAAGTTGGAGAATTAACACAAGGAAACCCAGCACTGGAAAATCCATTTTAATCCAAAACCCTAGTGCCCCTATAGTGGTGGTGGTGCAAGCTATAAAAACATATATGTGCTATTTTAATATGTGTGTGTGTGTGTCTCTGCGTGTGTGAGGTTTAAACGTCTTCCTGTAAGAAATCCAAATTAAAGAGAAGCAGAAAGTGTGTGAGCCATCATTCTCTCTACCTTACAGCTGATCTGTTTCCCACACAATATTGACTTCTCCGGATATTCTATCTCCATAACAAACTACATCTCGTATTAATTTATGTACGATCAAAAGAGGCCATTCAAAAATTGTAAACGAGTAATATATGTTTATTAATTAGTTCATAAGTTTGTATATATACAAATGATACTAGAGGACGAGGAAACAAAAAAATAACATCGGGTGCATGAGTAAACACTTTTAATTAATTAAGATGTTATATGCCCCTTGCAAATAAGTTATGTTATTTAGAAGCATCCTGTAATACATGTAGGTCTCACATAAATTGGTATCTTCCACCTTCGTTGAAGAGTATCAATTTTGTGTATTGTTATTAATGTTGGAGAATAGAGTATCACAATGACAAAATACAATACAACTTATACATGGTATATTCCACCCGACCCTACTATCACCGAGGTCTGTTATAATGAACCCTACATCTGACCATTTAATACATGATACACATCATCGATATTCTTCCATGGTGTGCTCCTCTCCCTTCAATGGAAATTCACCATGCGTGGAAGAATCTCCAAATCTAATCAGTACGTTAAAATGATGAACAAAAACCCTGTAACCTTCGTCAAGAGGTTCTGTGCAGCGATTACAGATGTAATCCTTCTTCTTCCCCAATAATGAACAAATTATCTTTGCCTTGTAGGATGTGAAGATTCCTCAAACCATAAGCCAATTTCCATCTCGTGTTAAGCCAAAAACAAGGCAAAGATTGGTAGTGAATCTCATGATGGAGGAGAAATAAGACCACGACAAACTGACGAAGACGCACCAATGCAAAAACTGACGAAGACGCCCAAACCCTGACGGCAATAGTTAAACGTGGAAATCATTTTGCTTCTAGAGAAAAAAAAAAAAAAAAAAAAAAAAAACCTAAACATAATTATTGCTAATGTGTTATATTTTAAATCGTTAGATTACCTACCTACCGGCTTGGATGCTGTGAAATACGGTCGAATGCACAAAGTCTAAATGTAAAGACTCGGTTTTCGTCCAAAAAAAATGTAGAGACTTGGAATCCATTCAGGTTAGCTTTTGAGTAAAGTTTGACGTCCGAAATAATTAAAGAGGACCAAATATTGTTGTATCAAAACAACCGAATAAGTATAAGCTTGCAAAGCAAGCCAGGGTACGCTCATGCATAGTTTGACCAAATTATGTAGTTATAATTTTTGCCATTTGACATTGTTGAGTGACAAAATAATGCAATCCAAAATGGCCTAAATATTGAAATTTAGCAAAGCGTCTCGCTGTGAGAATCTAGCTTCGCTTACACTCGGCTAAATCTTGAACCTTCGTGCTAACCGTTCAATTTCTCAGTAGCAAAAGTGCTTCTCTTTGCCCCTTAAGTAGAAGGACAAGAAAGTGATTTTTGTTTTTATTGCTCTCTCACATATGCACTCGTCAAGCCAGCTTTGCATTTTGGGAGGTGAAACAGCGGTTGAAGTAGACATTTCAAAGTGACAGCATCGAAGATATATTTATATACACATGGTCACAGTTATTCTAGACTGCGTTCCAATAAGTGGCCTGCTTGAAAGAAAGGGCGGGCACTCTCATGTTTCAACCCCAGTATACTATTCACAGTTGTGGAGCACCGTATGTGTACTTACAACCTCTACGATAAGCAAGTGAGTGGGGACATTTCTCGTGTGTACTATTCACAGTTGCGGAGCACCGTACGTGTACTTACAACCTCTACGATAAGCAAGTGAGTGGGGACATTTCTCGTGTGTGTATGTGTGTGTGTATCTTTTAACAATATTATTTTGTTACTCCATAGCAAGAACGATCTTGTACAAGTTTTTATCGAAGTTTTTTGTCGTTGCATAATAGGGTTTTCGTACAAAAAAGGGTCTGACGTCACAACTTATTGCGTTTTGGTTGTCCTACTGTTGTAATTGTTAGAAGTATAAGAATGTAAGGCTGAGATGATGCCACATGTAAACAGATTAGCTTGTCTGTTATATTTGTTAGAAGAGTCGGTTTGCTATGGATATAAATACTTCATCTTGTAATAGCTTCCTGATTAAGAAAGATATTAATACAATCATATTTTCCCTCTGAATTCTCTCTACAATTCTCTTTCTCTTTCTCTTTCTCTCTCTCTCTCTATCTTCATAGAATCTGAGATACTGAGTTAACATGGTATCAATCGCCATTGTTGCTCACGCGTAAAGATCTGATCCTTTGTTGCTTCCGCATTATACAAGTCTTCGTCTGCTACTCTGGTGCTGAATCGTCTCTTCTCTTAGTGATTTCTCTTGGTGTTCAAGATTCTAGGGTTTCTACATCAAGTCGTGATTCTTGTTTTCTGGGTGTTTTCCGACTGCACACCAGGTGTTTGTTTTTTTGTCTGAGCCACAAAAAGGTATTATTTCCCTCCGTTTCTTTGTACACAATCATGGTTACGGCTTCGCAACTTCAGATTTTGCAATCTCCGATTACTGGGTTGATTTCCTCTGTGTCCACGTCTGTGAATGTTAAATTGGATGACTCTAATTACCTTAATTGGCATTTTCAAATGGAATTAATGCTGGAGGGATATGGAATTATGGGGTTTGTTGATGGTTCGTCCCCATGTCCTCCTCGTTTTGTATCTTCTTCTTATGTTGCGTCTGAAGTCAGTTCTGGTGATTCATCTGCTAATGTTGAAACTGATGAATATAAAGTGTGGAAAATGCATGATCGTGCACTTATGCAGTTGATAACTGCTACACTGTCCCCTGTAGCTGTTTCTTGCGCTATTGGGAGTACTAGTTCTCAGGACATTTGGACTCGTCTCAAAGACAATTTTTCGACGGTTTCAAGAACTAGTATCTTTCAGATGAAGTCTGATTTACAAAACATTAAAAAAGGTTCCAATACAATTTCTCAGTATCTGCAGCGAATCAAAGAGGCTCGAGATTATCTCTCTGCTGCAGGAGTGTTCTTTGAAGATGAAGATATTGTGATTTTGGCTTTAAATGGATTACCTCCTGAATATAACACATTTCGGTGTGTCATTCGTGGAAGAGAAAAGGTCATCTCGTTGAAAGAATTTCGATCTCAATTGCTTGCTGATGAAGGAATTGTTGATGGGAGTACTAATGCTCAGATGTTGTCTGCAATGTTGGCTACCAATTCTTCTACCACTGACAGGGTTCTAGTGATCATTCTTCTGGTCATTCTTCTAATTCTAGGCATTCTTCTAATTCTGGGCAATCCAACTATGGTTTTAGACAATACAACAATAAATACAAAGGTAAGGGCAAGTTTAATCAAGGCAACAGATTCAACATGCCAAGGCAGTCATATCATACTCAAACTCGAGTGCTTCCAACACCAAGTCCAGGTCTTCTTGGTCATGCACCTCAGTCAGCTTATGGTAGTTATCCTGATCCTTCTAATACTTGTCAACTGTGCTATCAAGAAGGCCACACTGCACCTTCATGTCCTAACCAATTCCGATCCAAGCCTAAGTGTTACATTT
This sequence comes from Malus fusca, assembly GCA_035220775.1. Taxonomy (NCBI): domain Eukaryota; kingdom Viridiplantae; phylum Streptophyta; class Magnoliopsida; order Rosales; family Rosaceae; genus Malus; species Malus fusca. Next base: position 29,603,285 of record CM069063.1, read on the forward strand.
GTGGCCGACAGAATCATACTGCTCAGTATTGTTTTTACAAGGATAAAGATCCTCACCTATCACACCCACAGTTTGGCATGTTCCCTCATTCCTCTCCTCCACAATACTCTATGCAAGCAATGAACACTGTGTTTTCTCAACCCTCACAGTCCACACCTGGAATGTCCTCTACTCCAGCCACTTCACCTCAAGTTTGGATTGCGGACTCCGGTGCAACCAACCATATGACTGCTGATTTCAACAACTTGACCTTGGCTACTCCTTATCCTACTTCTGAAACAGTGCACACTGCTAATGGTGAAGGTCTGACAGTATCTCATATTGGGAGTACAATTCTCAAACCTCATAATCATCCCATAAAGCTGAATTTTATACTATATGTGCCTAAATTGTCTCAAAACTTGTTATATGTGCATAGACTCTGCCTTGACAACAACTGTTGGCTCATATTTGATGCATCTAATTTTTGGATACATGACAAGGTTACAGGGAGGATACTGTTCAAAGGAATTTGCAGTAATTGGCTATATCCAATACCTTCACTTGCCAATCATCATCCTGCATCTCAGAAATTGATTTTGCAACCCACAGCTTTCCTTGGTCAGCTTGTCACATCTACTATTTGGCATAGTAAACTAGGTCATCCCTCAAACCCTATTGTGTCTTTAATGCTCAGTAAAGCTAAAATACCTTGTACAAAAGCTTCATTACCTGTGTTGTGTCAAAGCTGCTTAGAAGGCAAGTTTAGCAAACTGCCATTTCATTGTAGTGTCAATAAGGCTGTTAAACCTTTTGAAGTTGTTCATAGTGACATTTGGGGGCCAGCACCATGTATTTCTGCTGATGGTTTTCGATATTATGTAACATTCATTGATGAATGTACTCGGTTTTGTTGGTTGTTTCCTCTCATCAATAAATCAGATTTGTTTGACTCATTTGTTGGTTTTTATTCATTTGTGTTGAATCAATTCTCAGTTTCACTTCACATGTTGCAAAGTGATGGGGGTGGGGAATACCTTAGTCACAGATTTCAAAGGTTTCTTAAAGAAAAAGGCATTTCCCATCAAATTTCTTGTCCTTATACCCCTGAGCAAAACGGTTTAGCAGAAAGGAAACATAGACACTTGGTCGAAACCACTATTACACTTCTCCAAAATGCTCAACTGCCATCTCATTTTTGGTCATTTGGTTGTCAAACTGCTAATTATCTCATCAATAGGATGCCCTCTGCAACTTTGCAGAATACCAAATTGCAACAATACCAAATTGCAACCAATAGGATGCCCACTATTACACCTTTTGAGCTTTTGTTTAGGGATTTACCTGCCATTTCCCACTTAAGGGTTTTCGGGTGTACATGTTATCCTCTTCTTAAGCCTTACAACAATACCAAATTGCAACCAAAAACAACCAAATGTGTTTTTCTTGGGTATGCTTCTAAATATAAAGGGTATATTTGTTATGAGGTGTTAAGTCACAGATTCTACATTTCTAGACATGTGATATTTGATGAATCAGAGTTTCCTTATGCAGCCTTATTGACAGCAGTTACTTCTCTACATAAGATATCTACACAGTCTTCTACAGCAGCTCCTTTTACACATCATTTAACTATCCCTAATAGTCTTAATGAATTAGTTACATTCCCATCTCATTCATCATCACATACATCTTCTATACCTGTGTCACCAAGTTTATCATCTCATAGTCCTGTTGTTCCACCATTACATCATTCTGTTTCCACTCCCCCTTCATTAGTACACTCACAACTAGTAACCTCAAATCATGTTTCTCAGTCCATTACTGCAGCTGCAAATTCCTGTCCTGAGCTCCCTGTGGCAACTGCTTTTAGTCCTGATAGTCTACAAGTTGTATTACCAATACCTCCCCTCAATTTACATCCTATGCAAACAAGGAGTAAAAGTGGAATTGTTAAGAATAAGGCACTCTTGACCACATTTGATGAGTCTCCACCTGTTGATCTTTCTTTGGTGGAACCTGCTACTTACAAATCTGCACTGAAGGTTCCAGTTTGGTTCAATGCTATGACAGAAGAACTCGATGCATTGTATAAACAAGGGACATGGAGTTTGGTTCCTCTACCACCTCAAAAGAACTTAGTGGGCTGCAAATGGGTATTCAAGGTCAAAAAGCACTCTGATGGATCTATAGCTCGGCATAAAGCTCGGTTGGTCGCCAAAGGGTTTAGCCAAGAACCTGGTTTAGATTATGGAGAAACCTTCAGTCCTGTAGTAAAGCCAACTACTGTCAGGTTAGTTTTGGCATTAGCAGCTCAATTTGATTGGCCCCTTCGACAACTTGATGTCAAAAACGCTTTTTTGCATGGAGTTCTTCAAGAAGAGGTATGTATGGCTCAACCTCCAGGGTTTGTAGATGCTACACACCCTGAGTTCGTTTTTAAGTTACACAAGTCTCTCTATGGGTTGAAACAAGCCCCTCGGGCTTGGAATGAAAGGTTTACTGCATTTCTACCTTCTCTGGGGTTTCAACATACATATTCTGATTCTTCTTTTTTTGTCAAGCATGCTGGTGAATCTGTTGTGATTTTATTGTTGTATGTTGATGATATAATCATCACAGGGAGCAGTTCTGCAGCAATTACACAGGTCATTCACTCTCTCAAAACTGAGTTTGATATCAAGGATTTGGGAACTCTCCATTTTTTCTTGGGTATTCAGATTACTCGGCATACCAATGGTCTGTTCTTATCACAGACTAAATACATTCGGGATCTGCTGCATAAAACAGAAATGATTGGTTCTAAATCCTGTGATACTCCATGTCTCCCTTATAATCGGCTATTGAAGGATGATGGTCAGCCCTATAACAATCCAACCATGTACAGGAGTATAGTAGGGGCTCTTCAGTACCTTACATTTACCAGGCCCGATATTGCCTTTTCTGTTCATCAGGTGTGCCAGTTTATGCAAGCACCAATGAATTCTCATTTTACAGCAGTGAAGAGGATCTTACGGTACTTAAAAGGGACTATGCATCTGGGGCTCACATATTCCAAGGGTGATTTGAATCTCAAATCTTTTAGTGATGCTGACTGGGCAGGAGATCCTAATGACAGGAGGTCTACAACCGGTTTAGTTGTCTTCTTAGGTACCAATCCCATCTCTTGGTCCTCTAAGAAACAACAAACTGTTTCTCGATCCTCTACTGAAGCTGAGTATCGGGCACTATCTTCCACGGCTGCTGAGTTAGACTGGATACAACAACTTCTGGCTTTCTTGAAGGTTTCTGTTCGTTCTACTCCTGTGTTGTTTTGTGATAATCTTTCCGCAATTGCCTTATCCTTCAATCCAGTACAACATCAGCGCACTAAGCATATTGAGATAGATGTTCACTTTGTTCAAGAGAGGGTTGCCAGAAACCAATTGATTGTTCAATTTGTTTCTTCTCAAGAACAATTTGCGGATATTCTCACAAAAGGTTTGAGTGCTCCTTTGTTTAAGATTCATTGTACCAATCTAATGCTTGGCAGTTCCCAGCATGAGATTGCGGGGGGATGTTAGAAGTATAAGAATGTAAGGCTGAGATGATGCCACATGTAAACAGATTAGCTTGTCTGTTATATTTGTTAGAAGAGTCGGTTTGCTATGGATATAAATACTTCATCTTGTAATAGCTTCCTGATTAAGAAAGATATTAATACAATCATATTTTCCCTCTGAATTCTCTCTACAATTCTCTTTCTCTTTCTCTTTCTCTCTCTCTCTCTATCTTCATAGAATCTGAGATACTGAGTTAACAGTAATTAGGCTATAAAGGTTACTAACCCCACATTAACAACTGAACCATTTTACTTAGCATTCCTTAAAGTCTCATTTCTGAGACAAACAAATAGAGAAATATATTCGTAATCATAAAAGGCATAGTAATCCTTACACAATATCTGAACAAAAAGCCTAATCCTGCCTTAGTTAACTAGTTTGTGTCCTGTTAAAAATAAATAAAATAAATAAATAAAAAATAAAAAAAGTAGTTTGTGCATGTTTGTCTTAAACTCTTTTGACAAACGATATGGATAGTCACAAAGATACTTAATTATCCCGTTGATCATTTGTAAAAAATAAATAAAAACAATAGAAGACAAATTAAAAAACTGATAAAAGAAGGCTTTTTGTTTCAACAAAACACTGGCTCTCTGCAATTCATGTCCAGCAGATGAATGTACCTTGTTATTCAAGTCATCAAATTGCAATGGCATGGCCGCCTAAGTATGATAAAAGTAATTAATTAGTCAATTAATCATGCATCACATACATATAAAAATTTCTAACCATCCTATTTAATAAGTACAATGCATGTTAAATTTCATCCGAGATAGCTACAGCTCCAATTGGTACTTTATTACAAGTATTATTTCTCCCTTTATTCTTTTGGTAAATTGTTTCCCTTGTTTATTTGTATTCTAATATTTCTGACCATCATGTACGTAGCTGACCATTTTTCTGAATAACGCACTCTCGGGGAAGCCCGGAAGGGTACTTAGCCTTGTCATCACAGTAGTCGTAGTTCATGTATTTCTTTCTCACATTCTCATATGCATTCTGTTGGGTAGAATTTAGGTTCCAATACTCCATGTTGTTCCACCAATTATTGGAGCTATAACATTCTTCAACATCGGAGTTCTGTGCTGAGCACCCACTTATGTCAAATCCTTGGTAGTGAGCTACAAATGGTGCGTAAGTCCAATTTATCTTATGCCCGAAAGTTGCCCAATCTGCAGTCCACAAGGCTGCTTCGATTCGCATTGGCTGCGTCGGGTACGGAACTCCATAGTTTGTGTAATTTTTGAAAACCCTAATTGGGGTGTCATTGATGAAAAATCTGCAAATAAAGAAGAGACTGTAAATTTGGACCTCAGGTTTACATGATCGATAAGTAAAGAATAGTCTAACAAGAGAACGATATATTTCATGGTATTGGAGAGATGGGAGATTGATTCTTACACAACTTGATGAGGGTTCCAAATAATTTTGTAATCGTGGAAATTTCCTGCTGGGTCAAACCATAGGTTAATCCTTTGCTCTCTGTCCCCCACACCATTTACAAACACATTTGTTTGCAATGTGATTTGCTGGCCTTCTATGTTACCCAAAAACTCAAAGTCCAGTTCATCATGCTGACTAGCACTAGCCTTTGACATTAGCTGCATGTGTGTATGCATAAACATATGTATGTATATTAATTTAAGAAAATTAGATTCCATGGCAACATGAGGATACATCAAAAAAAAGGAAAACAAATCTATATTATAATAAAGAGAATTATGGAAAAATATATCTCACATAAAAACTTGTGAGAACTCCTGCAGTATTATTATTCCATGGTATCTTCATCCTCATATGGAAGAACCCAGAACTGTAGTTTAGGTACGAAGCAAATTTACACCCTGCAATGACCAAGTAGCTATTCAAATATTAGAAAAGAGGAAAGAGTTCATAAAGCCAAACGTAATTAATCGAAAACACTAATTGCTTTTTTCTTTTCTTTTTTGTTACTAGCTCTTTTATATAAATGTTTTTTTATAGCATGAAAGACTCACAAGTAAGAAGACTTACAAAATCCTTAGTCATCTCACATGTGTTCTAATTTCCTAGAGGTACATTCCATAACATCTAGGGTTTGTTGGACGTATTTTTCAAAAAATCATGCAAAATAGAGACCAAATTATGTCACACAAGGTCGATATATATACCTATAGGGCACATGATAGAAAGAAACGTGATAATCATCACAACTATCAAAATGAAAATATTAAAAGATAGTTAATCATGAAATATCATTAGCATATCTAACAAAAATAAGAAGATGAAGATGATAACCGGAACGATTATCCAACGTAAGCTGGAGTTCTCTCCCTTGATTCAGAGACAAGATGTGATCATTTCCCCATATGAACTCATAATTTTTATCGAAAGCAATGTCATCATTTTCAGCTGCAAATATCCCACCAAGTAGAAGAAAAAACACAGAGATCACTGAAAAAGCCATTAGTTATAAGCTAAACGTGTAGAGGGAGATTGCTATCAGGTTTTAGGTTGTTCTGGTGCCTGTGTGGTTATGGTGGTGCAAGCAATATATATAGATGATGATTTAAGCCGTTGAAGGTTTTCCTAACAACACAAAAAATCCAAAAACGAGTGTGAGTCATATATCATGATCGAGAGTCTTCACCAACTTTGTTACTTGTTACTTGCATGCTTTTGACTTCACCTATTGGTGTTGCTAGGATAAAAGGTCATGGCCCCGCTTCTCATTTCAACTTTGGAAGAGATCTTTCAGTGTGCCGGGAATATAACTCATTCCAACTTTTGGACCGTCTGATTTGGAGTTGATTATCTTTTGGTATTTTGCCAAAAACAAATTAATCCCAACAATCTAATTTGGAGTTTGTGACTTTTGTTGCAGCAAAGCATCATCAGCTACGATTGAATGACTTTTCATTTTCACCTTTTTATTTATTTTTAATTCAAAGTGTCATTCAATCTTAAATCTTAAAACCACTAATTTTGATGGCTAAGTTAAACGGGAAGAATACCGTGTAGTAGGTGTTGGTTCACTCTCACTGGTATAAACAAAAGGAATATATAATGTGAAAGGTAGATTTTTTTAGACTGGTGTTGAAAATTACTTTGATCCTTTAAAGCTCTATGTCTAGGTAGAGACCTAAATGAAAGAAAAATGCCAAAAGGTAAAAATGGGAATATGTTTGAGTAACACAACATATGTAGCAAGCTAGTCATAGAATGGTCATCTCTCATTAATTAGTAAAATGTTAATTTTATCTTTAATACATATTATCTACACTGGAATAGGATAGTGGACTAAACTTACAATGAGCAGCCATAATATGTCACATCCCAGACCGGCTCCGTCGTAGCACGATATTGTCCGCTTTGAGCCCCAGTCACGCCTTCACAATTTTGTTTCTAGGAACTCACATGAGAACTTCCAGTGGGTCACCCATCTTGGGAATGCTCTCGCCCGAACTCGCTTAACTTTGGAGTTCTGATGGAACCCGAAGTCAGTGGGCTCCCAAAAGGCCTAGTGCTATATGGAGGTGGGCATGTACATATAAGGCACATCACCCCCTCTCCGTTGGTCGATGTGGGATGTTACATAATAATTATATGCATTGTGTACCACTTTTGTATTCACATTGGCCGCCGTAAGAATATTGCAAACCAGAATACAAATTTTTCCATAATATTTTAATATTAAATAAGTATCGAATTCGGATTAGATTTTATTGTATTGAATTGAATTAGTAGCTAGTGTTACACAGAAGAATAATATTGAAAATAATAAGATAGACAATTTACAGCTTAATTATTTCACTTGGCATTCCTTGAATTTTTCTCTTCTGAGAGAACAATAATCATAAAACAGATATTTCTGAGTCACATTCTCATAAGATCTTTGCTGCTCTGCGGTCAGTTCCCAGTAATCTTTGTCGTTCCACCAATAGTTATGGGATTGAGAAGAGCATTTGGCTCCAAATTGGCATCCATTTATATTAAATTTTTGATATTGTGCTTGGAAAGGTGACTGAGACCAATTTACTTTTCTGCCATTTGATGCCCAAGATTCTCCATTCCATATGCTTCCTTCCACAAACATCTTCAGTTCAGGGTACCTTGCTCCCAACATTGTATTGTTCTTGAACACTCTAATTGGGATGTTATCCACAAAAAACCTAGCATAAAAGCATGTACGAATTATATCAATAAAACTAATCATACCACATCTCTCACTTATTAACATGCTTCACGAACCATATGTAAATTTCACATCTTTTAAAACGTTGGTCAACAAATTAATTAATCTAGCATGCGCGTTTCAGTGTTTACTCTTATTACGCTATCTATTTTCTGAAAAAGTAAACAAAGAATATACATTAAACAATTAAGGAACAATAAAGAAAGCTACAGTCTTTTGAAGTATCTGAGTTTGCTTACACTACTTGGCGATAGTTCCATAGGATTCCATAATTATGAAAATTCTCGGTGGAATCAAACCAAAGATGAAGCCTCTGCTCTCTCTCTCCCCATTGTCATTTGCAAAAATATTTGTTTGTCATGGTATAATTTGGCCCATCGGTACCCAAGAACTCGAAGTCTAGCTCGTCATGGTTTCCAGGCTTATTATCTGGATGTGAAGTTAACTGCGCATGCCATCCATCAAATCCAAAATCAGTTTTAATAATATTTAATCTTCAAAATAATGCATGCAAGAAGTTAATGCATAGTTTTATGCATGCAACAAATTAAGGAACTTTGATATTAAACCCTAGCTAGGGGGTAGTTGGTGGGCAACTTGCAAAGTTTGTTTGATTTCCAATCACCTTCAAAAGATAAGGTCATACGATATGCTTACATAAAATGTTGTGACAACTCCTGGAGAATGGCTTGATGGCAATTTCAGCTTCATTTCAAAGAAACCCGAACCATATCCGTTCTTGGAATTAAATCCAGATCCTAGCATGCATTAATATTATACATAAGATTACAATTACCAAACCATGAAAAAGGAGATAATATATTTACCCTAAGTACTGTGAAGAAATTAGATAGAATTAGAACCTGTAGTTTGGTCCAAAGAAATCTGAACATCTCTTCCTTGGTTTAGTTGAAAGAAATGATCATTTCCATATCTGACAACGTAGTTTTGGTCAAAACTAACGTCGTCCTCAGCTGCTTCGCCTACATCATGCTTTCTGACAACTAGTACAACTAGTACTAGCAAAAATAGCAGAGAATGCCAGGTTATCATGAATACTGATCAAGAAAAATGTTGTAATTAAGCAAAGATATTAAAGAAGTTGCTAGCTAGCTAGGGTTCTGTTTTATACAAGCTCTAATGAAAACTCTATATAGTTTTATTTGTAATAAAACAGATTGTTTAAGAGCTTCGATCATGTTTAAGAGCTTCGATCGATATTTGCAATGTGTGGCCTCTAATTTCATAATTATTTTGTTTAAATCAAGCTTTTGAAATGTTTAATTTAGATTGGAGATAAAAATTTCTTGCTCCAGTCGATGTTAATTATGTTTAATTAACATTATGCCGCAGAATATATATATATATATATATATATATATATATATATATATAATTAGGGTTAACTAGAGACACCTAGACCAACCATGTCAAAGAGAAGAGGGAGGCTGCAGGCGATCACACAAAACAGAAGCATCCACAACCACAGGTGGCACTGGCAGGCGTACGTTTTTATATTTGTCGTTTTTAACATATGTTTTTGCAAATTTAGCAGCTGTCGAAGTTTTTATATATAAAGATGATTGAGGCATATATGCATCATTTGGAGCTGAGTCAAACATAATAACATTAAGTTGACAGTAATACATGTAGATCACTTTATTCAACAATTGGATGGTTGGAATTATTATATTATTAGTCCAGGATTCGTTGTGTATCATCACTTCCCAACTATCCTACAAATTTAATCAAGGTTGTCAATGCGAAACTACAATAGAAGTCCATGGGGTCTTACCGTTGGTACTCCGCATCTTCACAGAGAATTCAATTCCTTACACATATATTACATATATTAATATATATATATATATATATATGTAATATATATGTATATATGTGTGTGTATATATATCCCTCAATGATTATTTATTTATAAGAAACCGATAAGTTTATATCTTAATCAAACTCAGCTAGTTAAACTAGTTGCACGTCCAAGCTGAAAGGCTATCCACTAATTAGAATTCAAGTGCTGAAAGAAACACACCCCATTTCAGAGTTTGTGAACAAATTTCAAACTTCAAAAGAGAAATTTTATTTAAACCCATTCAACCTCTTTTTACACCCAACTTAAAATTTTAAATGTTAATTGTCTATTTTAACCTATTGCATAATTACTATTAAGTACAAAATGAAATTAATAATAAAACTCAAATTTATCAATAAACCCAAACATTATAATTAAACCCTACGATCATTCTTTGTTTATCCTACGTTCATTCCGGCTAAAACCCTGATAGCTCTCATAGAGAAAAATAAGTTTTTCTATTGATGGATGATGATTTTGAAGTTTTGAATCCTCCAACCAAGGTATGACACAATTTATGATTTTTTTTTTGTTCGTTTGATTTCAATTCTTTAGAGTTTAGAAGTTGAGATTGCAGGAACGCCAGGATACATGGCTCCAGAGACATTTCTTACTAGAAGGGCTAATGTTGAGACGGATGTTTATGCATTTGGTGTTCTTATGCTAGAAGTTGTCTGTGGACGAAGGCCTGGTAATCAAAACAAACAGAACAACTACAACAACAGTATAGTGTATTGGCGGTGGGATCTTTATAGCAGAGGAAGGATCCTTGAAGCTGTTGATTCTAGAATGGATGGAGACATTGACGAGGATGATATGGCATGCGTGCTGATGTTGGGGTTGTCTGTGAATGATGGGTTCACTGGCCTTTTCCCAGTTATGATCTCCAAAATGACAACCCCATAACTATACACATCGCTTTTCGCAGTGATTTTTAGCATGCAGGCATATTCTACAAGTAACAATTGAATTATCAACTTTTGAGTTGTGGAAAACCATGCAAAGAAATTAGGTCTAAACACATCAAATTTAGCTTCTAAAAATCAAATGGGTGTAAAAATAAATCTACATATTGAATTGGGTTTTGGGGGGTCTATTAGGTATCAAATTTGGGTTTAAAGAGATATTAATAATTTAGTTAAAAATCAAATGGGTGCAAAGAGTAAATTGGGTGTAGAAATAGGTTAGATGAGTTTAAATAAAATTTCCTCTTCAAAAACATGAAAACAAAAGAATGCCCTAATAAAAAGAATATTTGCAATACAAAACAAAAAGAATGGCTTAATAATAAAAAAGAAAGTAAAATACAAAGTGACAGTCCAAAGGAAAAAGTGATTCGGTTTAAAGAAGGGTAGTAATGTATTGGGAAAAAAAGAAAGAAGGGTAGTAATGTGATAACCTTGGATGTTCAAGTGACAAATTGATAAATAAGAAAAAAGCAAATTTAAGTTGGGTTATGTGTATCAAAACAATCCAATTAATTAGGGTCGGGCCAAAAGCTAATTAAAAACTTCAATAATCTCATCCATCAAGATATGATCCTTAAACAATCATCCATATGGTTTAATCTTGTCCAAAAAATACTCTAACAAGAAATTTTTGAGGTGCAAGTTGCCATATCGCCTCATACATTTGCCTGAGACACAAAAACATTCTATGTGAACCAACACCCCCTAGATTTCAAGCTCACCCAACTTCTCATTGTTCTACTTCTATCCACAATAGGGTTTGGTCCGACATTAAATGTTTTAAGCGTGCACGGAAGAATTTCTTCAAACCAACCCGCACAATCAAATTTTGGTTGACTTTATACTTAATAGTGGATGAGATTTACGTAGAATCAAATCCAATCAGAACTCCCCAAAACTTCTTTTTAATAGAAAGTACACATCATTATAAAGAGGAGAAATTTTTAGTTGTGACAGGAACACAGATGATACATCACGTATTTTTATGTAAAGAGGGAAGAAAAAGCATGAAATTGACTCTTGAATCCAATCCTACTGCAAAAGTCCTACACATGCGCAATCTCACTCGTCGGATTCCCTCTCAATCGATTTCAGCCGGCAATTCTGATTCACATCACACAGCTTTTTACCTTTTACAGCTACAAACAACGATTCCGTCTCTCTCTCTCTCTCTCTCTCTCCACTTATGTAGCGTTTATATTACGCTTAGCAACTCCTCTCCTGCTTTTTAAGTTTGAAGCATCAGAGGGCTTTGTGTCTGTGTGCCAAAGAGTAATTTAGGGGTGAGAGAGAGAGAGAGAGAGAGAGAGAGAGGGCCACATTGTAGGAAGATGTCAGCAACAGGTGGAGGTGGCAGTGGAAGTGGTGGTGGGGGGGAGGCAGAGAAGAAACCCCTGGATCAGTCTGCCCACATTAACCTCAAAGTCAAAGGGCAGGTATACATACAACATACAACATATTCATAAAAGAAATTTACCTATAATGGGATATCATTGAGTCGATATCTCAAGTCAATCACGCATTGTTATGCGTTAATGATTTACTTGGAATATCGCGATGGTTACATGCTGTTATAGGTAAGTTCTTCTCCATATTCACATGTTTGCATGTGAATATTTTCAGGATTGTTACTTGTTAGTGATTTTTGAAGATTAATTTGCTAATTTTGACAATAATTCTTCCTACTTTTGTTAAATTTATAGGATGGTAATGAAGTGTATTTTAGAATTAAACATACGACCCAGCTGAAGAAGCTCATGACTGCCTACTGTGATCGGCAGTCAGTTGACATGAACTCGATTGCCTTCTTGTTCGATGGCCGGAGACTCCGGCCTGAGCAGACTCCAGAGGAGGTTAGATATTGAGCAGTTTCTCAATCTGAACTCAGTATTTGTTTATTTTCAATTGAGTTTGCAGCTCACATTTTCCTTTCTTTTGGTGTTTTTTTAGCTCGAGATGGAAGATGGCGATGAGATTGATGCCATGCTGCACCAAACCGGAGGGTGATCATGAAAGCTGTTGAAACCCTTTTTTTTCTTGTAACTTTTATATTTTGTAGAAAATTATTAAGTCTTTAAGTTTCTGTTTGTGGGTAATAATTGTGATGAAGTTGTGATGAGATGAATATTTGAAATAAACGTGTTCTCGAGGGCGAGATCGAGAGCTACTGTGTTAAACAAAGTCTTCAAAATGTTCACAAATGAGGGTTAACGATTGAATATCATGACTCAAAGCATAAGACATTCTGAGAAGTATGATATATTATGATCCAGAAAACATTATATTCTGAGAAGTATACGTTCCTAGATACCGAAAACAGTTGTTGCTTCGAGAAACCATGTAAGACGGACAAAACAGGGTAGACGGAAAAAAATTACACAGTTTTGAATGTCCGATGATAATGAGCATTTCCCGAGCAACGTATGTGATCCTTTTGCATAATATCCTAAGGCAATGGATGAAAAACTAAGCCTGCGTAAGGGGTGGCTGAACTCAAGCCGGTAACTGGAGCTTTTTGTTGTTTTTCCAGCTGCAGATCACGATTATACAAATATATAAGAGGGAAGGCTCAGATGAATGCAAACTATTACCGTAATCTAAACACATTTTTGTAACATCTAAGAATATTTACCTGTGGAAATAATAGTAGAAGAAGTCGGCATACAGCAGTGTTTGAACAAGCCCGGAAATCCACGCTGCAACGGCCAAAGAACATAATCATATAGTTTATGGTGGAAAGGAAAAGTGTACCCAAACAAGAAAGGGCACATCTTCCAGGAAGATGCTGATGAGCTCAACTTCGGTTTCAATAAGTGATATAGGAACTCAGAATGTGAAGGCTTACGCTCAAAATAACACTCCCCACATTAAAAACAAGAAAATTATCGAAATTCACAAATGAACAAAATTAAGTTTACTTTCTGACAATTCGATAAACCATACAAAAGTAGAAGAAACAAGTTGGGAACAAGTGCTTTCGAATTAAAGAGTAAACAGTTGCTAATATAAGTAACACATAAGCACATATTGGTCTAAGCCCTAATTTTAACAGATAATTCACAGGAAATAGAGGCACTACTAATTAAAGCAATAGGTCTATGAATCGCCCTAACAAGTACAAGTGTACAAGTATATATATAAAGAAATTGAACGTTATTCATATAAGTAATAATTCAATACATGAATGTTACAGTGGCATGTATGCTTGTCCTGTATATTTAATTTATAGTCCTTAGACGCAAACTCCACAAGATAACCATTTGCTTTAAAAAGCAGAATATGGATTCACCGGCAACTAAACATCAAATGATGCCTACATGCGTGCAGATATCACACGAGATTATATTTCATAGTTCTGCCTCCAATGAGCATATCATCAAGCACAATACGTGTGCATCACATCACAACATCTCTACCTAATACCTCTATCTTTACAAAATAATGGAAACAGAAAATATGCAAGTGAACGCATACGAGAACACATGCACAACAAGGGGCATCAATACAATACCAGAGAGAGAGAGAGAGAGTCATACGTATCCAATGAACATAGTGTGGTTCAGTGAAGTAGCGGTAAATCCAGTTGAGAATGTATAAAGCTCGGTATGCGCTGCAGAAGTATTTAAGCACATCAATTCAAGCACCAAAACAATATATCATAAGACGCTATCAGCGTACATAAAATCTTGTAGGTAGCATATCGCATTATAAACAGTTTCGAATGGTACTGTAGCAGAGGATATTTCTATGCCAAATATCACAAAAAACAAAAGAAAAAGGAATTAACTTATAGAAAGAATCTTTAGCTAAGAAGAAGAGCCAATTTTAGCCGCTATGTATTAAAAAATGAAAGAAACTAAAAATCTGATATGGTATGACAAATCAAAAGTTTGTTTTGAAAATATATACCCAAGAAGTAACACATATTGGCCTGTCAAATTGTCAATGTTTCTCGTTCTCTGCAACAGCACAAGCTGAGGAAGTATAGCAACGGCTTCTAAATATAACGAAAATGTCCACAAGACCTGATCCACATTATCAAAGAGCATATAAGGAAATTCAGTAGGACTAAACTAAAAGATGCAAAGCCAGTCATAAAGTTTCAATTAGTGCTTAGCAGTGACAGGCACCAAATATGAATAAACAGAAACTAAAAGAATATGCAAACGGACCTCCTTGAAGGTGAATTTCTCATTGATTATTAGAGCTAAGAACACACATGGCAGCAAAAGAAACACATGGCGGAAGGTGTCTTGGTCTTTATCATAAGATCTGCGAACAATCTTGTGCTCCCTAATGTACCAAACAATTGAAAATGAGCTCCCCAAGAATACCAACTTCATGACGGTATTATACAGAGATATAAAGTCGGTGAAAATGTCCAGGTAGCGAGTAGCGAAAACAATGGCATAGAGTTCTTGAGTCTTCAAAGAAATACCTGGACACAACGAAACACATCAGAAAACAATGCTTGCGGTACTAATAACCAAACAAACGACCCGAAAAAGGACCATTTCTGAATATTTCGGATTGCGAAAAATGCAACAATAAACCAATCCCCCATAACCCAAATACTCAATGCCAACAAAAAAATTCAACTTTATCCCTCATTCTAAATTATCAAAAACCCCAACATTTTGGAATTTCTCCACTGTCAGTTATAACTCAGAACCCAAATGCTATTTTCAGCAAAAATCAAACTTCAAATGCTTAAATACATGATTAAATACAATGTAATACAAGATTAAATGAATTAAAACCTCAAATCTCAACTGGGTTCAATTCAAAACAGAATTTAAATGCAGCTAAACACGAAAAAACATTGCTTGCAAAGCATTTCACTTACAAAATGAATATGCAAAGAGAGAAAAGATGGGAAATGGCGGTACCGGCGCACGATTTGATAGTGTGGATCTTGAGGAGCAAGACGAGGACGCTGGCCAGGTGGGTCATGTCGCCCGCTAATCTGAATATATTCATTTTTGCTGGATCCGAGTGACCGGTATGAATTCGGATCTCACTGGTTTAGCTGGTGAAACGAAATGGGTTTACTGTTTGCTTCTCTACCAAGCGGTGTCGAAAGGCACAGAGAGATACAGCAACTGCGTTAAATCTTTTTCCTCTGGTTTATTCGTCGTTTAAGATTCGGGTTTCAGTGACGAAGTCTCGGCGGGTAGATCTGTTTGTACGAGTTCTTTTTCTTCCGGTTCAGTTGTGACTTTGGGCCTCCTAAATCCTAAACGAGCTTTT
This sequence comes from Malus fusca, assembly GCA_035220775.1. Lineage (NCBI taxonomy): Eukaryota > Viridiplantae > Streptophyta > Magnoliopsida > Rosales > Rosaceae > Malus > Malus fusca. The sequence continues at coordinate 29,619,122 of CM069063.1, forward strand.
TCTACAGTCATGGGTCCTTTGGTATTTTGGGCCTTCTTTTTCCAACCCCCAACCCAACAAAAAAAAGGTATAAAGTAAGTAGGCTATCAGCAAACTATAAGGGTTTGTTTGGTATCATATTTGAAATTTTTTATCATTTCTTAAAACTTTTTTTGAAAACAATTTTCTTTAAGACTTAAAAACTTGTTTGGTATGCGATGTAAAATTTTTAAATCTTACAACTTAAACTGGACAAAGAGATCCAAAAAGAGGGGGTCGAGGGAGAAAGATGAGAGAGGAGGAAAGAAAGTAAGACATGATTGGAGGAATGAGAAAGAAGAGAGAGGATCGAAGGAGATAGAGAGGAAGAGGAGTGAGAGAAAGAACCGAGAGAATGAAGAGAGCAGATTGGAGGAGAGACGAAAAAGGTTAAAAAAAGAGAGAAGGGGAAGATAGAAAGAAGAAAAGAGAGATAGATTTGGAGTGAGAGGAGACGAGGAAAAGAAAATAAAGGTGTGAGTTTGTTTAAAAACTCACTTTTTGTTTTTTTAGAGAATATATTATATTTTTTAGTTAGTCTTGATTTCAGTTTTTTAAAATAGTTATACCAAACAAGTTTTTAAGGCCTAAAACTTGAAAATTGTTTTTGAGTTTAAAATGTTGGATTCAAGTAAAGTACCAAACATACCCTAAATTTTTTGTGCAAGATGTCCATTAAAGAACACAGTGTGTTAAAAACGTAACCTTGTAGGATATTGTAAAAAATGCATCGATAAAACACCATTGCATTTTGTTTGCAACAATGATTTTTTTTTCTTTTTAAAAGGGGGACAACTAGTGGTAAGTCATGGTTATCCACCTCTTTCGGGGGCCGAGAATACTCACAGAGGCATTCCAGCCTCCTCCTGGCCACAAGTCTGGCGTCCACACCAGCAGCGAGTTTCAAACTCGTGACCTCTAGTTTTTAGTTTGAAAGAAGCACCTCAATCCGTTATTTACCACTGAACCACCAACTCGTGGTTTGTTTGCAACAATGATTAGATCTATTACGAACGACATATCAACAGTATGCTCATTTTATAAACGGACTAATCAATCAACTTCCACAACATAATTCTCTTAAAAAAATAAGACTTGTATCTTTTAATTGTCGATTGATCGTTAACAAGCCTTTGTTAACAATGAAAATAAATATATCAAACATGAATAAAACTACAAGGACGAAGTGAGAAGTTGGACACACAATAAGGACAAAAAATGTGAAGCTTCGTGCCATTGTACTTACATGATATATTGTGAAAGAATAATTCTCAAGACACCCAAATAATCCCAAAAATTAGGGTGCAAGTGTGTTTTATGTTTATATCTGGGTCCACCATGAATTACATTATTAGGTGGTTAAAAATTTAGGAAAAGCTTTTATGCCTATAATTTCTACTATAAGAGTTTTGATTATTTTTATTTCATATCACGATAAAAGATATTTGTATTTGATAATGAAATTCAACCGCACTTACAGGCCCATTATTCAAAACAACCCAAATAAGGTACATTTTCTCCCTTTCGATTTATCGTCGTGTGTTGCAATCGGTGTTAGAGGCACGTTGATGAAAAACCTAATAAATCTACATGTTTACTATGGTATGAAATCCATAAGTAGATAAAACAAAAAAATACAAGTCACAGTCACATGATTTTGATTACAAAGTAATCATTTTATCATAAATATAAGTCTTTCGACGTGCGTTCAAAGAGATGCGTGACATAACAACCTAACAAACCTACATGCTTATTATGGTGCGAAATTCATAAGCCGACACAACAAAAAAAGGAATCTCGATCACATGTATTCGACTACTGCATAAATGTGGCTTAGTGATAAACCGTTAGGTCAAATCTTAGGGTGGATGACCATAATAATTTAAAACAAAGACTGAAAAATAGTAGTCAATGAGGCAAATTAAGAAAAAAAACTGAAAATAAATATTTAGGAAGGCTAATCCCACGAGTAACGGACTTGGCGGGTCCACTAGAGTAAAAGCGTGCTCTGTGATATTTCCATGTCTATATATCAAAACTTCCATATACAAGAGAGAGAGGAGGAGGAGGAGAGAGAAAGACAGTCTCTAGAGAGAGAAGCTTGGCCGCTTATTACTTCGTCTCCCCAGACAGAAATCACGCATCTCAAGCAGTCACAGAGAGTGAATAATGCAAATATATATACTCGGCAAATCGGTCTCTCTTTAACGGCTACTTTTGGTGAGAGAAGTTGAAGAGAGAGAGAGAGAGAGAGAGAGAGAGAGAGTGTGTGTGTGTGTGTGGAGAGAAAGCAAGAGGGTCTGGCATTTGGGCGACGACGGTTGAGTTGCTGCTGCTGCTACTGTTGCTGTTGCTGTTCCATAGATGGATTACAATAATGACAAGTAAATATAAATACCCCTTCTTTCTGTCGTTTTGGCTTCTGGGTTCTTTCGGATGTGGGTTTTTATGTGATTAAAGTGTTGATTTTTTTTTGTGGGTTTTGGGATTGTTGTGGCAATGTAGGCGGGGATTTCGATTTGGGGGACTGGATGGTGGTTCTGTGAATTGGGTTTGCTTCAATTTTTCAGATTGGGTTTTTAATTATTTGGAGAGGTTGTGATTTATTTGGGACTTTATGGCTGAGGATGATGTGGGCTCTCTGATTTTACTTGGTGGGTCATTGTTTTATGCTTGTAGCTTAATTTTTTGTACTGTATGGCTTAAAGCAAAATCCCCAAATGCGGATTATCAGATTCTGCTAGTATATCTATCTGTCTTCATACTTCCAGATCCTTATTGCATAAGCATCCCTCTATTGATACAAGTTTAGCATCCTAGAAGTGGATCATTTGTTTCTTTAGTAGTCTCTTTTTTCGGGTTTACGGTCTTTTTCTCACTTGGGGAAAGATACATTTGTTTGGTTTTACTTGTAGGTTATGCTGCTTATTGTGTGGGTACAATTCCATTCTGCTTGTTTTCGATTGGCAGCTTCGTTGGTTACATTGATCTTTTAGTTACTGATTTGTTTCACTCCAACTATGTTGAACCCACCAGCGTCAAGAGAAATTGAAAAACAAGAAAAGATTCAAAATTTAAATTCCGGAAGAAATTAACTAAATATGCTGCATATGCAGCCTTGGAGCCTGAGCTTATCATTTACATTGTGTAAATGTCCACTGTGGCTCATTCTTGAGATGGTTGCAGTTTTGTGGTTTTCATTTCAGTTACCTGAAGTATATTAGGACTTATTTCTGACATCATTTGAATTTCCTTTCTACTGTGTGAAATGACGATAGTGAGCACTGGAATTGGAGAAGGAATAATCAGCTTACCCAAAAGGACTCCAACCATGGTATGTTCTCGCCGCAGTTCGTAATTTGTTAATAATATTGTTATACAAGGATGAAGTTAGTGATTTCTTGCTTGGTACTATTCTTTTGAGCAGACATGTCTGAATGCATGTGGAAGGGAGTGCCACAGAACGAAGAAGACATTTCCTACATGTTCGATGATGAAACAACACCAGTTAAGGCTTGTGGAGATTTGGCATATCATGTTAACTTCAAAGGTTAGGCTTCATTGTTATTTTCCCTCCTCATTGTTCTTTGGCATTTTCTTGCTTTTCGTGTATCTGCAATTCAGGAACACTGCCCTTTCATGTTTTTTAATATCAAAGAAGTGGATTTCAGATGATAGGACCAAGGAACCAGAACCAGAAGAACAGTCCTTCTCGCAAATAAAGAGGCGCAGGATGCTACAATTTGACACTCAAGATTTAGATCCTTCCCTTTCATGTGACGAGTTGTCATCTTCATTCTTGAATACAAATGTATGTGCTTTCTTGTCCGAATTATCACATCTATTTGGAACGTTGTATTGTTCTTAGGCTGCGTGCCAAACTGCTATTCAACTTGTGGCATGATGGTACATATTTCTATCCCAATGCTACTGCATTGCAATGGTGATTTGGGTGTTCAGTAGAAAGATGGCTTTTGCATTATATTTGCCACCCATTTGAAGTAGGCATGTCAAATTGGTGTGCTGCATATGTTACAGGGCTGCAGTTTCTCTAGTAGTCTAGCTCTGGGTTTTGTGTTGATAAGGGAGTTTCAAGTTGTATTTTTTGCCCTGGAAGTCAGAAATTGAAAGACTTGGAACTTAAGTTTTTCCTTGGAGACACAGCATATTACATGTGCCATGTATTTTTCGTAGACTAATTTTTGTGCTTTACATTTAGGAGAGGTTGGATTCAATTGAAGAGGCTTTTTCTGAAGCATCGCAATGGGTATCAGGGTTTGCAGGTTTGTCTCTTCCAAAATATGTCTTCCTAAATTTACTTGAACATTTACGCCTAGGATTTCTGATAATCGTATTATTTATGTTAGGAAATTCTTCTTCATCTTGCTTTGAAGGCCTCGATCAGTCACCTGATGAGTGGATTGCTGAATGCTTCAACAATACCGATATGCATTTCAGCCCTGATGAGTTGTATGCTTCTGGAAGCTCTATATATATATTATTTTTTTTGTAAAATCATTTAGTAATTTACAATAATCTGATTGCTTTATTATTTGATACTCAGGAATTTCGCTGGGGCATCGGATGTTCAGCTTGACGTTACAAGTAAATTACATTTGGTTCTTTCCATTATATTTGTACTTTTGCCTTTGTTCCTTTATAACCTTATCCCTCAATTAATTCTAAGTATACAAGTTCAATTTTCTGTTGCAGAGTTATGTGACCTCCGACCTGAGCATGAAGTGAATGTGGTTCAACAACGAATTACCCGAACGCCTCAAAATGTTATTTTTAAAGGTATTGTCATGTTCGTGACATTTTTTGTTTCCTGTATCCAATGTTCTCTTTATCAGCTTCCCGTCCTTCCTCAAAGTTATCCTACTTATAGAAATGTTCTCTCTCTCTCTCTCTCTCTCTACACCCCCACCCACCCATCCACACACACATACCAGGATTCTTTGCCTGGATCATCACAAACTATGCTCTTAAACTTTTGAAATGAAAATTCAATCCTCTAGGTTCTCTGTTTGTATGCATAGGTAGGAAGTCTTACATTCGGACTCCCACTAAGTTGGCTACTTCTGTGGCATATCCATTTGCCTTCATTAAACCCTCTGGTGCCCATGGAGATGTAACTCTGAAGGACATAAACCAGCGGATCCGCACTCCACCACCTTCAAAATCAAAGCAAAAACAGGAAGACCCTGCAGCTTACCCTACTTCGGCCTTTTCAGGGAAGCCTGTCGTTGGAAAAACTAAAATCCGCACTGAAGGAGGGAAAGGCAGCATTACAATTATGAGAACCAAAGGCTAAGAGGCAGTAGAGAAGCGGCACTCCAAACTTCCCTTCTCGCTGCCCTTCTGTTTTCCCTATCTTTTGGGATGAATTTTTCCTGTAATATTCTAGGGCAGTCAGGTACAGAAGTTAACTTCATTTTTTTTTCTTTTGGAGTTGTTCTCGGAAATTATAAATCACGGCAAAGTGTTTATGTTTCCAAGTGTCTCTAGCTGTCAAATAGTAGCGGTTCTATACATTGTAGGACTGAGAATCTCAAAAGTCTACTAGGTACTCGTTTATTTCGGTTTCTCAAAAACCTTGGTAATCCTTTCAGGAACATAATATGCATAACTTTGTGTATTTTGATTTATGTCTGAATTTGAAAGGTGTATTTAAGATGAAATGAGAAGTGTAGACTTTATCTGGTTTGCATGTTCATTTCTCCTAAACCTATCTCGTTTGCATGTTCATTTCTCCTAAACCTCTCTTTGTAGTTTCTATAGTATTTATTCCTTGTGTATACAGGCGGGGATTCTTCTATCCCCGCATGTAATCCCCGCCTGTATATTTCTCTGTGACTCTATTTCTCTCCCCTTGTCACAAGATAGATATGTGAGAGATAGACAGAAGGAGATATACACCCCGCTTACAAGGGCCTCAAAGACATCTCACTTGGTCTCCTTGGGGAATTAAAACACAGAGGGTGGAGCATGCTTGCTTGTGGCAGGCTTTGAAGGGGAGGGGGAAAAGGCAAAGCATTGTTGAAAGTTGAACCTTGAAAGCAGGCATCCAACCACAGTGGTGTGCTGTATCAACTTCACATGCTTAAATGGGTTAAAAGCTTTCAGGTGATTAACTTTACAATTACGGCTAATTGCTCTACTTAATTAGCCAAAAAGCAAAGACGTAAAGGAAGAAAAAAAGGAAAAGTGGTTAGCACTTGGCACCCACATGCTGGCAGATACTTATGTGAATTTTTGGAAATGAGGGTGGAATTTTGCCTAACTTTGACCAAAACCAGTCAATGAAAAAAAGTTATCAGTCCATGGATATGATTTAAAATTAATGAAAACTAATCAAAAGGGTTTGAAAACTTAGAATTTTAACTATAAGGACAAAATAAAGAGTAAAGTGAATAGTACAAAGTTTGACTTTTTAGTGTAAAAATGTGGTTTTTCGTTAAAGTGAACAGTACCGCAGGTTTTTTGTTAAAACTTCCCACCTCATATCTTTTGCGATTGGAAATGCATTGATGTTGACATATCTCTTAATAATCTAGTTATGACAAAGTAAGCCAAATTTAACTAAATGGTGATTGGCTAGTACATTTCGTAATCTTATATAGCTCGAGTTGTTAAAAACATTTACATTGTTGTCGAATATTATGTGTATATGTGCGCTTTTTTCCTATTCTATGACTTGTTTACTAATCCCCAATCAGAACAAGAATAATTGAATTGCAGAGGGATTGAATTGAAAATGAGTTGGAATGATGTGGAATCAGAATTGAATTCATGTTGAAATTGTTTGCTTAACTGCCCGGAATCATAGTATGAATGATGCAAATGACATGTAAGATGATTACTTATTTACATGAATCGGAATTGAAACCAACTTAATTACTAAATTGCCTTCTTTTTAATAAATATTTTTATTTGCTACACATATTCTCATAATAAAAATTTCAACAAAGATAGTTATTTAATTAAATAATTTAACAATATTTAATCAAATATTGGTACAATAGTTGGATTTTTGATGGGCTTCACTTCCAAGAATCCAATATCATCTCAATCTTACGAATCCAATTTTGGAAGTTTAAAATATGATTTCTCATTTTAGGTGGGACTTATATATATTTTTATCCTCCAAGTGTTGATTTATAATTGAACCACTTAGAATGACTACAATTCCTATTTCTCTTATTTCATTCCCCTCACGTAAACACGCCACTAATATATCTTGTGTAAGCTGTTAATAAGAACGGTAACCAAATTAAGCCCAACACAAAAGAAACGTAGTCTATAAATTCCAGCCCATGTTGATAACCAACCTTCAAGCCCAACCCTATATCACAATCCATAAATGTCAAAATTTTGTTCAACCTTTTTGAGTTTAGTTGAATTTTTGAAAGCATATTCTCCCAACCAAAAAGAAAATTGGTGGCTCTCAACAACAAAAACACTTTTTATTTGGTAATTTCCACACATTTATATGGAGTCCAACCAAAAAAATTACATAGAGAAAGACATGGTGACTGATAATTTAGAATTTTTTATATCTTGAAGTACATTGGGTTCAAATCATATAGATGATTTATCTAAAGACAACATTTATTAGCACATCTCACAAAATTCCGTGACTGTTTTTAAGGTTTTATGTCACATGTATATCTCCTCGAAAAATAAAGGTGATGTTAATACATTTTTTTTTATTTCTCATACATTATACCTCTAATTCTCTTTAATATATTCAATCTACCGGTCAAAAATTGAGAGTGGTAGATGAAAAGTAAAATTTCAACTGTTGATTCATAGAAACAAAACATAGAGGATGCAAAATTTCCATTCATTTGAATAAAATTCATGACGAGAATTGTCCAAATCAAACAACCCTATAAAAATTTCCTTGTCAACTTAACCCGTCTCAACATGTCCCATCACAAAGTAACAACCGCCGCCCCATTGTCCCAACCTGGACATCTGGGATTGCGTGGGACAGAAACCTCCCCACCACGTCACCATGAGAATCCAGAAATATTCCTTTATTCCATATTCTTTATGCCTTCCCCTCTATATCTTCGCGCTCCAAAGGCGGATGAGACCTAAAGCAATGCGTCTTCTTCCCCGACAGAAATGGCATATTCTCCGTGCTCCTCCGTTCCTGCAGTTGCTGCGATAACGTGTTTGATTGCGGTGGTTGTTGGTTGTTATTGGCCCGTTGAGGCCCGTATCCCGACCACCTTGGACGGCCCGTTCGAGCCCCTCACCGTCCCATTTGATCCCAGCTTGCGCGGCAACGCCGTCGATTTGCCTGATGATGATCACCGGGTCCGTCGCCGGGTTAAAGGGTTTGAGCCCGAGCAGATTTCCGTCTCCCTCTCTGCCGATTATGACTCCGTTTGGATCTCCTGGATAACAGGTTTTTTTTTTTTTTTTTTTTTTTTTTGGTGTTGGTGTTTAAAATTATTGAGCTTTTATGCAAATAGAATTTTAGGATTTGAGAATTGGGATTTTTCAGTTTTTGGTTTTGGTTAATTGGGGCCTGTTTGAAACTGCCTCTGGAAGAAAGCGTACTTAAAAGTGCTCCCGATGATATTTGACATAAAAATTTGAAATGTTTTTGGATGATAGAGGCAGTTTCTGGGTTGTTGTTTTTCTAATAAAAGCGCTTATGAGCAGAAGTACTTCCTATAGAAGTAGTCCCATACAGGGCCCGGGTTTATTAGTTAAAGCGTTAAGCTTTTTTGCAATTGAGAATTGGGGTTTATCATTTTTTGGGTTTGGCCTGTTGGGTTTGATTTTTCATGGATTGTTGTTGCAGGGGAGTATCAGATTGGAGACAACATAAAGCCATTGGACCCCAAAAGTGTGCAAAGCGTTGTTCAATATGGAAAACTGGGGTATCCACCAACAAATGAAGCCTCAGGATATTCTCTTGTTTACAATCAGCTCTACCCTTTTGAAGGCCTCCAAAATTACACTTCCGGAATCATCCACCATGTTCGTCTCACAGGTTTGATTTTATTCGCTTCTTCGTTTGCTTCAAAGTATCAATGGAGAATTACAAAGTTGGGGTTGACTGAAATGAATGGACTCTTAACTTCCCCAAACATAAGTTGTGATGGAAACGTGATTCTTCTGATGAGTTGGTGATTTAATTCCTGTTTCGATGTAGGGTTGAAACCGAATACAGTGTATTTTTATCAATGCGGGGATCCTTCTATACCTGCAATGAGTGAAATCCACCATTTCAGGACCATGCCAGTTACTGGTCCTCGGAGCTACCCGGAGAGAATAGCAGTTGTGGGAGACCTTGGCCTTACTTACAACACAACTGCCACAATAAGTCACTTGACAAGTAACAACCCTGATCTTGTTCTATTGATTGGTGATGTTACATATGCAAACCTCTACCTGACAAATGGAACTGGATCTGACTGTTATTCTTGCTCATTTCCAAACTCTCCGATACATGAGACCTATCAGCCTAGATGGGATTACTGGGGAAGGTAAAAACTTAAACTGCTTTATTTCTATTGCACACAGCGGCTGCTGCAAAGTATGGCATAGAACTTGTTTTCTTATGTTGTCATTGCTGGGTAATTTGTGTAGGTATATGCAGAGTTTAGTTTCCAAAGTTCCAATAATGGTGGTCGAAGGGAACCATGAAATAGAAGAACAGGCTGAAAATAAGACATTTGAGGCTTATAGCTCTCGGTTTGCATTCCCATCTGAAGAAAGCGGATCCTCGTCCACATTCTACTACTCATTTAATGCAGGGGGGATTCATTTTATAATGATTGGAGCCTACACTGACTTTAGCAAATCAGGTAATAAAAGTGTGCATAACTTGAGCTTATGCTTTGCCTCAACATCCCTTTTTTTTCGCATTTTCTTTTCCTTTATGAAGCATATTTTTATTGTTTCTGTCCCTGCAGGGAAGCAATACAAGTGGCTGGAGCAAGATTTGGCTAATGTGGACAGATCCATAACTCCATGGCTGGTAGCTACTTGGCATCCACCCTGGTATAGTACCTATGAGGCCCATTATAGAGAGGCAGAATGTATGAGGATGGAAATGGAAGAGCTACTGTACTCCTATGGCGTCGATATAGTGTTTAGTGGACATGTAAGTAACATTATTGCCACAATCTTTGATTGGTAACAGGTTTCTTTCTTATAGTCCGAAACTTTGGTGAGAAGTGGTTTAAGGGCCCTTCCATTGAGTCTTTCATTTATACCAGATAGTGATAGAAAGTTGGAAAAAACTGCATTTTATGCTTTTAGCTTTCGTAAACAAAGTTAATGTGAAATTAAACAGTCATTGGTTCCCAGGTTACTGAAATGTAAAACAAACTTGTTTTAAATGCAATGACCAGCAATGACCTTATCTTGAAACTAGTTTCACCGCATTACCATTTGGTTCCGATCCAAGCATGTTTTTATTAAGTTGTCCTTCGTGTCTATGAATGATGAATTAATTTTCCCCATTGTAACTAAATGTCTTTTTGCTTTAAGGTTCACTGAATGTTGTTCTATTTTCTTGAATAAAACAACAGGTTCATGCCTACGAGAGGTCGAATCGAGTTTATGATTACAACTTAGATCCTTGTGGTCCTGTATATCTCACCGTTGGTGATGGGGGTAATCGAGAGAAGATGGCAGTTCATCACGCTGATGAACCTGGTCATTGCCCTGAGCCATTAACTACTCCTGATGAACACCTAGGTGCAGGTGCCTTTTGTGCAATGAACTTTACCTCTGGCCTAGCGGCAGGTAAATTTTGTTGGGATCGGCAACCGGATTACAGTGCTTTCAGAGAAAGCAGCTTTGGCCATGGAATCCTTGAGGTACTCCTTTTTTTCGGTGTTTCTGTTTGGGAAAAGTGCAGTTGAATAATGCATTCAATTTTCTATAAATGCCATGCTTTAATTTGTATGACCCTACATATGATACAACTTGAAAGTATGGAAAGAAATATGACAGTCAATGAGTATATAAAAACCACACATTATATAAATTTTGCTTAGCCATTCAAGATCTCTTCACTCAGTAAATAGGAAGTTGAAATTCTTTTTGTCGTTCAGTTGCAACGTCACGATCAAATCACTCAGCACGATATTTGTTTATATGGAGCGGGAGATTTTCAAGACCTGAGTTCTTGAAGATCCTGTGACTGACTAGAATATCCTCGTTGCGTTTTGTGTGGCTAACATACAGGTCTAGGCTGCAGTCTGCAGAGAATGTATATACTAGAATGACAGCTCAGTTTAACCACCTGGATTACATTCTAACCGTGGGATTCAATGTGCATAACTTGCAGGTGAAGAATGAGACTTGGGCTTTATGGACATGGTACCGGAACCAGGACTCTGACGATAAAATTGGAGATCAAATTTACATAGTGAGGCAACCAGATAAGTGCCGCTCCCGCTACATGTTGACGAGTTGGATTGCTGAGCTCTAATTCTCACTGCTTCCTGCTGGGAAATGTATTCTTAACATCTTAAATCAGTTGACCATTATTATCCAGATAGGAATAGGACGGAAGGTGCAGAATGAGAGCAAGCAGGAGCAGAAGAAAAGCAACTCGGCAAATGTTGTATGTGAATGGTAAAATCTGATTTATACATCTTCATTGTAACTTGAAACAGTTTCTGAAGATATCCTCCCTCAATCAATTTATACAACAATAAAAGCGTGTAAAATGGGTTTTTGGAGCAATTTCGGATACCAATTCTAAACTAATTGGCGTATAGTTGTTGATGAACCAAAAATTTCACCTCCCCTATTGTGAAGCCGAGAAATTGTTTGAAGTGACTGTCATATTGTCACTTGGTGTTAATAATTCACTTATGTTATAGACACAACGTATATGAATTCTAGTATAATTTATATGTAAATGTGGTCTCCACTCGTAACACATAGATGCACCACGCGGCAATATGACCATCACGTGTCTAGCTCTAGCTAATTATTGTGAGGTGTTTTTCGTGGAATCCGTCAATTCAAGAGTTCAGGGTTCTTACCCCGGCTGACGTACCTTCTAAATTGGTTCAAGCCACGATTTGGATCGCTTAAGAGCATCTCTAGTGATGTTCCTAAATAAGGACAAATCACCGTATAAACCTTATAAAGAGACAAATTGGATCTTCATACATCAGAAAGCCAGTCCCTAAAGTATAGGGACTCACCAGATACTTACATATGTACTCATATATAGGGTTATATGAGAGACTGAAGTGGTGGAGCCGGTTGGGCATTTTAGTGGAAAACTAGAAAATAGTACCTGCGCGTTGCTGCGGAATTACAAATTGTATGAAAGATTATGTTTTAAGTATATAAAAAAATTGTGTCATAGAAGATTAATATCATTTAGAAACAAATTTGGACTATTTACATGTAAAAAATATTAGGGAATATTGTTTCAATCTAGCTATACGATAAATTGAAAATTTAAGCAATCGTACCCAATTCGTGAGAATAAGGTCTTTTGGAAGAATAGCTTTGGTTTTATGTTTGTTTCGCTTCACCATTGCAGTTTCTTCTACAATAACTACAAATTTACAGAAGACAAAATCATTATTATTTTGATATATATGCAAGCAAGAGCAGGCAACATTTGAAAACACAATCCCCTAAATTTAAATTGAGTTAAATGTAAACAGGATATATAAATTTTTTCCCTTACACCATTCTTTTCTTTGTTCCCGTTCACCATTGCAGTATCTGTGTTATTTTGACGTATATGAAACAACTAAAATACTAACCTCAAAATTTGTATGATTTGGCCTAAACTAACTAAAATGATTTGTTTATTTTGGTAGGGGATTAACAAATTAGGCATAAGTTGGTAGACTAATTGCTAGGATGGATAAAACACTTTCATAAGCTAAAAGTTCTATACAAAAGCTTTGCAAAAGGTTGGAGAGCACATTATCTGAAACACATCACTATAAGAAAAAACCATGATTGAATTTTACAATGGTTATTTCTACAGACCCGGTTTCTCTGCCCTCCCACTTCCCATACACTCTCATCCCCTTCTATTTTGTGTGATCACGGTTAAGCCACGTCATTATTTTATATTGATTTTTTTATAGAGATAATAAGACAAAAAACAATAGTAATGTAAAATGTAGACGTGGATTAACCGTGACCGCACAAATAGAAGGGGATGTGAGTGTATGGGAAGTGGGAGGGCAGAGAATATTGAAGAACCTGATCACATTGTAATTACTTACAGTGTTGTCAGGATACATCCAAGAATATTGAAGAAGTTTTTACAACTAACTATACCTTTACCTTTCCGCATTGATCAGTTGGCAAACAGAAAATTTCCAGGTTAGACCAAAGGTTTCTGCATAAAAAAAAGCCTGTGTCATTTCATTAAATAATACAAATTTGCAAGGTAGAAGGTAAAATTAAATACCCGGTGAAATGAAGTAATCTGTAAGTTTCTCGTGCGGACAACAATCCACGAAGTGAATATGTATGCTCTTCTCTCTAAGAGAAAAAGTTGGGTCATATGTTTTAAGAAAATAAGCCTAAAGAAAAAAACACATAAAATTAGTAAATTGTTGAATAAATTTGGATCGTAGCTGTTTTGTTGAAGGAAAAAAGTGAACTTTATCTGAAAAACTGGAAGCCAAGCTATGATTAGAGCAAGGCAGATGGCGGTCCAAACAGACCCTAAATCCGAATCGAATGAAGTATATATAAATGCAACCAAAATAGCCCAACATTTTATAAACAAACATCAGAACGCAGAAAATGAATTACCCAAAAATTTATAGACAAAAATCAAAACTCACAACCACATTCACTTAAAAATGCACAAAAAAAGAAAAAAACAAAACCAATTGCAAATTATACGAAGAATTTTACCAAATCATGAATTTTTTTTTTTTATTGAAATGCAGAAATTTGAAGCATATGTTTACATGTAATAGACCCCTCCACTTTCGTTTCTGGGGAGGCTTTAGAGGGAGTTCTAAGGGTTGTTCCTTCTATACATTGAAATTCTGAAATATACAAAAATAACGTCCATTAAGAGAACAACATATTAGAAGACAAAGTCCAAGCAGGCAGTATAGGCACCAGTTCATTCAATGAAGCTGCAGTCGTTCTGCGGATTCGGTAGATAAATTTCATCGACACCAAGTTTCTAAAGGACATCCAGGATACTTTCTCAGCTCTCAAAATTGTTGTTGCCTGCCTTCCATGACCGAAACTATACTCTTCACATATATTACAGGCAAATGATATATACACTCTATCGGGTGGAAAATCGTCATCCGGTGGTACTTTGGGAATAACCGTTACAGCAGTTTGAATCGGAAGATTTTTATGGTTTTTAGTACCGATGTTATAGCATCCATTATCCTCTGCCAGAAGAACCTCGTCGCTCTTCCACATTGGCAATGACATCTCCGGGTTGGGGTTCATTGACATCAATGGGAGCTTGGAAGCCAAGTGTTTTGTCCAAACACCACCCTTACTGTTAGCACCACCACCAGAACCATCATCCATCACCCACATTTCAAAGGTTAGTTTATCAGCATCTTCAAAATGATCCAAGCGTAAAAGAGCGACGGATTCATTCCATACCCTAAGACACGTTCGAATGCCATCTATGATACCATAAAAGTCGAACAGGTCATGTGGGAACAAAATGTCATGAAATACCTCACGACGCATATCAAAGGAAACGATCACTCTCCTAATATATTCTTACTCATCGTAATTAGCATCAGTGCTGTCGATAAATTCCTTTTGTTGCTCAGTTCCTATCCAATAACACATCCCCTTGAAGTACAACTGAAGATAAGTCTTGATCTCTCTCCAATAATCGGTTCCCAGGGTATACACTACTGCTTTAGGAGGATGAATAATCGAATGTTTTGTGCCGCGATGCAATTCTGAATCAGAAAATCCAGTTTTGACAACTTTGTAATCTTTAGATGTAGGATCATAGCCTAATCCCAAAACATCATTGAACCGATCTGATCGTGGATGGTATGGCATACGCTTCCACCGAAGACGAGGATCGATAAGGGATGGTTCGTTGAACCAATCCGGAATGTATGTCTCCGAGGGAAGGACCCTGAATTCCTGAATTGTCGGATTCCACAAGATCACCTTACTAGAATTAGGTCGAGCGGCTAGACAAATGATGCCATCACAATGACCTGTAACGCGAAATGATTGATCATCCCAAATCTCTAGGCTCATAGCAAGAGGAACATCGAAGTCCTCCGTCCCAGAAAGAGTGCTATACTTTTGCACACCGCCATCGTCATCCTCAACAGCGACATTGTCACAAGTAAGTACTGAGAATACGGATTGAGTTTCGTTATCATTGGGGTCTTCCGTAGGGACAAACATTCGCTTCAAAAAGGCATGAGTGAATTGATTATCGTGCAAGGATTTGGAGAGGTGGTTGTCTACGAAGCTGTGGTCGTTGATGAGAGCATACCACCATTTCGCGACGCACTTGAATCGCATCAGAGATTTCGGAGGCAGAGTTGACAGAATTTTCACCAACAAATCTTGTCCGATTTTGGATGCGGTGTTCGTCATTTGTGAAATGTCAAGTATCGTCCTCACCCTTCTTCTTTTACGTACACACATAAAACAACACAAGAAGATGAGAAGATTCAACAATTACAAATTCTCTCTGAAAAAAGAAGAAAAAACGGAGATTTACCAGAGCCCGAGAGAGACGACGAAACATTCATATGATGATGGAGGACACACACAGTCAAAAGTATACTCGCATCGTGGTGCACCATCATTTTGCGATCCGAGTATACTACCATTTCGCGATGCACTTGGATCGCATCAGAGATTTCGAAGGAAGAGTTTAACAAAATTTTCACCAACAAATCTTGTCCAATTTTGGACGTGGTGTTCGTCCAAAAGAATCCATTTGTAAACACGAACGTGGAAACAAAAAAATCAGAAAAGCTCAGTAACATTTGAAATTTGTTTTCATTTATTAATAGAGAAATTAGATTCTTATTCTTCATTTTATTTTTATTTTTATTTTATTGGTTGAAACTTTATTTCTTTTAAATTTTTGATGTAAATTCTTTTGGATTTTATCCACTTTATTATTTTAATAATAAAATATTTACATGTTAATATTTTTAAAATTTAAAAATTAATTTTCTCTAAATATATTCATTCGTAATATTAAATTTTGTTATATTTAATTTGACCCCATCACGGGACTTATAAAGCTTGTCATTATGGGTGATTGCATATTTTTTACACCTCTATATTAATTATTATTAATTTTGCTCTAAGAAAAAAGCACTATTCATGACGGTTTGAAGGGTTTTAAAAATCTAAAAGATGATTTACACATCGTTAACACTTGTAAATTAATTATTATAAATTTTTTAAATGTTCATTGATATTTTTAAATTGCTTTAAAAAAAATTTAATCTCACTCATGTGAGATTAAACAGTATGACTATTGTTGTTGGGTTTTTAAATAGTTTAAAATGATTAAACTAAACTTTTTTCTTATCGGGTTGAAACGAGATATTGTGAATAAAATTGTTAAGAATCCGTTATTCTTAGTGTGTGACCTGAGAACGTCCCGATCAGTTACTGTCTTAATCCGAAATCTGTTATTTTCGTGTTATTTGAGATTGTGATAACTTGTCGTGTAAGAAGTTATCATGGGACCCAAAATTCCCCCAGTACCCTTCCATTAGTTTTTCTATTTTTTAAATGCAACGGTAGCTTGCATTAATAGAGAAGATCTTAGATACAACATTGCTCGATTTAACAAATAAAAAATGAGTTCGGGGTCCTCAAACTAACAACAAAAACAACTACTCGGAAGGGAAATAGATCATCTCTGGATCTCTTCCACCAAGATTACTGAATCAAGTGATCCGGATCCTTAAAATTTAATTCATCGGCTAAAAATAAGAATCTCCTTTAAAAGTCCTATGATCTTGGTGGAAAGAGATCCGGAGGTGGGCCTTCAAACCGAGCTAGCCGATGGGTAATGTTGTTGGTCGGACATCGCACATAAAAAGAATACACTTGAGTGATTGCAACCATCATCGATTTAGTATCTTCCACACTGACCTAAAGTCGAACATATTGATGGAAGACTCCGAACCTTTTATAGCCGTTACAGCCTCAACCTGGAGAAAGAAAACATATATGTACAGAGAAGAGGCCGGACAGAAGGCATTCATTCATTTTTACTGAAATCTGAAACTAATTAGGAGGAAAATACAAAAACGAAAAATAAATAATAAAATAAAAAAGGTTTCTTCTAAAAACTCCAATTAAAAGTTGAAACTTGCATTTTCTTTTACTTTTACTTTTTTTCTGGTTCAGAAAATATCGAGAATTTCCAAGATGAAATTGTTGCAGAGGGGGCAATTGCCCCGCTGGACCCACAGCTCTCGGGAGCACATCCTGCAGAATGTATGCCCGCAGGGGATAAACGCCGCGCCCTTATGCCTCACCATGCACACGCAGCAGTTATACTCCACATTCCCTTCTTCCGCCGCCACCTCCACCTCCTCCTCCTCCTCTTCCTCCTCGTACACCTCCTCATCCTCGTCCTCGTCCATCGTGTACCTCGACTCCACCCCCATCTGCCTGTCCGTCTCCTCCAACAAATCCATCAACGACATCCTCACCGGCTCCGCCGTCCCCGACGACACGTCATTTCCCGTATCTTCTTCCGCAGCCAATGCCGCCGCCGCAGCTTCGGCAGCCTCTTGCGCCGCCACAGCTTCCCTCGCCGACAGCGATCTCTCCTCGTCCAGCGCCGCCGACAATCTCCGTCTTGGAGAGTCCGCCGCGAACCGCACAGAGCCCTGGCGCGAGAATATCGAGGCTCGGGGGTTGTTTATATCCACCTCGTCGGGCGGAATCGAGGGGTTGGCGCTGAACCGGGTGGAGCCCCGCCTCGAAATTTGCCTCTCGACCTGCTGAGTCATGTCGAGATCGGACTCGGGAGTGACGTAACGGACCGAGCTGCGACGCGAGTTGCGAGATCGCGGGTGGTGGTGGTGATTGGAACCGTAGTTAGTCGTATTCCGGATAGGGATGTCGGAGGTGGGGACACGGACGGAGGAGGTCCAGGCGGAGCCGGCGCGTTTGAGTAGGAGGCGTTCTTTGAACGACTTCCAGGCTTTCTTATCCTTCTTGCCAATCAGGGCCCGGTAGGACTTGGGCTCCTCGTCGCGGATTATATCGAGTAGGGTCCGACCCGAGATTATGGCGGGAAGTGCGGGCGGTGGAGGGGGCTGTTTGGCGGCTGCAGGGGCCAGCAACACGTCGTGTAGGCTCAATCCGGCTAATTCTCTCCCGTTGCTACTTGCTGACATCTGATCGAGAAGCGTTAGCCTCCGGCGACCTTCCATTTCACAAATTCACCAAAAATAAATTAAATGAACAAATTTAAAATAAAATGGAGGAATGAGGAAATCAGCGGATCGGAAGCATCTGTTCGATTTGTTTGGATTCTGAGATTTCTTGGGAAATGTAACTGGACTAACAATGGGGATCTATAATTTTTTTTTCTTTCAGTTGAGTAATATACTCGTTTTCTGAGGGTATCTAAGCAAAAAACCGCAAGAATACGTACATTTTTTATGTATTTTTTTAATTACTAAATACGTAGTTCATGCATCAGTTACTGTTTCCAGTTAAAAACCAGTTACGAACTATAATTTTTACGCGTATAAAAAAAACATTTTCGGTATTGTTCACTTTTAATGAAAAATCACATTTTTACCTTTAACTGGCACTATTTACTATATCTTTAAAAAATATTTTTCATTA
The DNA here is from genome assembly GCA_035220775.1 of Malus fusca. NCBI lineage: Eukaryota > Viridiplantae > Streptophyta > Magnoliopsida > Rosales > Rosaceae > Malus > Malus fusca. Next base: position 29,637,965 of record CM069063.1, read on the forward strand.
AAAGATAAGTTTTTTTGGACTTTTCGTTAGTTTTCTTTAAAAAAAAAAAATAGAACGTTGCTACAATGAGTGTTGCGTAATAAATGCACAATGCGGTTATGTCGACCCGGCCGCCATTTTGTGGTGTCAATCAACCGATTAATTAACGTCTGTCATCGACACCACATTTTACAGTAACTCATTAACTACTCCAACGCTAAATGAGAATTGCACAATTAATGTAGAACTCTTATGTATTGGTCAACCGGCTTCCTTCTTCAATTGATCGGCTTATTTGTGCCGGTCGATCAAACGTCTTGTTATGTCGGTCAATCGACATCACAATACACATTACTTATGCATTTTTCATCATTCATGGGAGAAATTTGGGTGTAAAGCAGTAAAAGTCTGAATCTAAGACGTTTAAGTTTACGGTACGCGGAACTTTGATGGTGTTGGAGAAAAATGAAACGGAAAGTGGGTACATGCATGCATGGGATACCTTACGTCCCGTGACCGTTGCTTCTGGTGGTACCGGCAGATACGATGGCTCCGCCAGTTTTCAATTATTTAGTTGTTGTGTTTATCTCTCTGAAAAACAATAAGAATAAAGCTGAGATTTACCAGAGCCCGAGAGAGACAAAGAAACATTCATATGATGATGGAAGCAAAAAAAGAATTGTAATCTAGATAAAAAGATGAGAGAGAGAGAGAGAGAGAGAGAGAGTCGATGCACCAAAAGGCAAAAGCTAAGTGATGGATCGATAGCAAGTTGTCAATGGTAGGTCTGTATGTTTCTTTTTTTGTTTGTTTTCTTTCTTCGCTTAAAGCCTAATTAGTAATTAGTTGTGTGGATGATTGATTGTATTTGTGGTTGTTGGTTAATCTCCTTCTTTCTTTTTTTTTTTTTTTTTTTTTTTTTCTGGTTTTATAATTTTTCCGACTTTAGCTCTCAAATTGTAGGGGAGGGAAAGAGGGATTTTTGGGGCATTTGGGCAAGGGGAGCGAGTCTTGTGGGAGGAGGAGGTACTAGGTTCCCTCTACTTCCGCTTGTTTGTGGCAAGTACAACACCGTCATACATATACTTCAATTTTTTCAGCTTATCAAATTTACTGCGGCTATACATATCAACCTAATCGTTATGTTATTCCTCATAATGCGATGAAAAGTAATAATAGTTTCTGGATAACGTTTTTTGTCGTTTTTATGGGTTAGTTAGGGTTTAGGGTTTTATGGGTTAGTTATTTCTTTAGGAATTGTTCTATGATCAGTTAAAATAGATGTAGTGAATTTTGCATTTTTGATGTGGAATTTTCAAACACATCACTTTTGTTTGGTACCATTCATTAACATAAATTGGAACAAACTTGTAAAAAGAAACAATTCCCAAAGAGACAAGGGAAGGGGGGAAGAAAATTAGATATACAAGTGAATGTAGAGTCGGAGACACAAGGACTATGGGTATGGCATAAGTTGGAAGACAAGGTATGGAACTCAAGTGAAGGAGGAGCATAGAGCAATAGGCAAGCATTTTGTTTTGGTTCATAAGATAAGTGGTGAAAATTAAAAATGATGTTAGGATGAGTAGCGTGTGCGGGCATGACCTGATCTGATTAGATTATTCATGTATGTAAGATTTACAAAGCAAGAATAGTCATTATTGGATAATAACGACCTACACATAAATACATCGAAAAAAAAATATATACTAATATGTATTGATTTGAAGGTTTTGTGGTGGGAAATTCGTTTGTTTCAAAGATGAGTGGTTGAAGATGTTAGGTTGTTATGAATTTGGAGGTAACGACTAACTAGTTGCAGTCAAAGTACAGAATGTGCAGGTTTTTGCTAGCTTAATATTGGTTCCACATGCCCATCATCTACTACACTTCTTATTTTTCTTTTCCATGTGTAATATATGGGGTGGTAACAATACACCAGAGTATGTTATACTTCGACGCTTAGAGCCTTTTGATTCCAATATTGAATTTAACAATTTTAAGTGCCACATTATACATTAAAATTAGATCAAATAGCTCTAAATATCGGAGTACTTCATAATCCGGTGTATTGAAAATAAAATTATAATATATGACTAGTAAAAGAAGTTGAGGATCTCAATAGACTTTTCAAAGATCTTGATCTAATGCAAGAGTGGGACATATTTTTAATGTAGGTGTGGAATTGTAGGTTATCTTTGTCTATAATTTGTTGACTTCACATGTCTTGCCATTGTTACTTTAAATACTGTCACTATCTCAACAAAGAGATTAATATAGGGCGTGGGCTACAAATGTTGTTTTTCTTTAGGGTTTTGCATGCATCCATAACACGAAAAGGGTGCAGTTTCATGTGTTTTAATTACTTCAGTGAAAATGCGTGATTGATTTTTGAATGCCTACCACCGTACATGCATAATTGCATGTAATTTCTTCTTGTTTAGGACAAGACAAGAGAGATATTGACATGTTTGTAATTTAAAAATGTTGACAAAACTATGCTGGTTTTTCCTCCCGCAAATAATTGTAGCGCTCCACCAGTGACTGGAGGAAAGGAGGTGACGTGTATGGACCGATCAAACCTGCTAGTCTTTAGTCTAGTGATATTTATTTCACCAAATTAAAAAATGTCTCAAATTCCAATTTTTTTTAGGGAGTTTTAACGAAAAGCCCACAGTACTGTTCACTTTAACGAAAAACCACATTTTTACACTAAAAAGTCAAACCTGGTACTATTCACTTTACCCTTTATTTTGTCCTTATCATTAAAACTCAAACTTTTCAATCCCTTTTCATTAGTTTTCCTTTTTTTTTAATCAACTAAGGCATAAGTTCAAACTGCACTTAAACATCAGCCCAATGGTTTGATGACTGTCACGTTTATACGGGCCTTGCCTGAATGCTATGTCTTCCCATTCTTTAAGAAGCCCAATTATTTTTCTTCAAAAGGCAAATTAATTAATTAATTAATTTGGAAAGGGATCCTCTCCGGATCCCTTCCACCAAATTCACCTAATCAATCAATCTGAGTCCTTGAAATTTAATCCAACAACTACAAACAGAGAGTTTATTTAAAAGTTATAATAATTTTAACCGTTAAATTAAATTTTAGTGGAAAAGATTCGAAGAGAATCTGTTTCTAATTAATTTGACACATTAAACAGATATTGCGCAAATAACTCGCCAAAAAATAATTAAAAACAGATAATGCCAGATAAGCACCCAACTAAAAAATTATTAGGCAAAAGATTGTTTATTACCCTCATTTTTCGTACATTTAGTACATCAAGTTTTTTTCGTCCCAGAGTCATATCTAAAGTGTAAATTTGGGGACAGTCTCATACATCCGTTAGTCAAACTGTTAAGTCTCCTGTTAACTGAGACGTGGTGCTCATGTGGACAATAAAAGGGCGCCACGTGTCAATAAGGGTCCCACATGGATAATAAAAATAAATAAATAAAATTAAACATTAAACATTACAAAATTATAAAATAAATAATAAAAAAAAACAGTGTCTTCTTCCTCAACCCTACCCCGACCCTCCCTCCCTCCCTCCTCTCATCTGCACCTAGCCAAGTCGCCCCCGCCGCCCCATCCCCGGTCGACTTAGCCCACCTCCTTAGGGTCTGCACCATTCTCTACCAGCAACAGAACTTGCCCGAGTCACGTCTCCACTCGAACCTCAACTCCTTCGCCTTCCAACTCACCACGAGTTATTCCTCCAGGTCTGCAACTTATTCTCTCTTTCATGACGGCCTGTCTACCTCTTCTTCCGCTACACTCAGTCTCACCACCCCGATTTCACCCACATCGCCGTCTTCTTCAACAAAATGTTCGACGTCATTGGCAAATCCAGGAACATCCAGCTCTTTTGGGTCACCTTCCATGAGATTGGACGTCGTCGTTTGGTGAATCGCAAGACTTTTCTGATTGCTTTTAGGACGTTGGCCAAGGCCAGAGAGTTGAACAAGTGTGTCAATTTCTTTCACGCCATGAATGGGTTTGGATTTTGGGAATTTGAATGTGGTGGTTGAGGATTTGTGTGGATCGAAGCTCGTTGTTGAGGTGAGATTTCTGGTTTTGAAGTTAAAGGAATCGATTCGGCCCAATAAGTTTACTTACAGGTGTTTGATTCAAGGTTTTTGCGATGTGGGTGATTTGATCGAGGCTTCAAAGATTTGGAATTTTATAGTGGATGAAGGGTTCGACCTAGATATCGATGATGTTGAGAAGATGATAGAGACCATTTTCAACATGAATCAGTACGTCCAGGAACATGATGGAGACCCATTTCACCCATACCGCCGTCTCCTTCAACAAAATGCTCGACGTCATTGGCAAGTCCAATAACATCCAGCTCTTTTGGGACACCCTTCACCAGATGGGACGTTGTCGGATCCGGTCAAGGTCGAGTTCAATCGGCTCGATCCGCTGCTTTTCTCCAGATTTGCGTTCGATTTCTCGAGATTTACCGTCAAATCTAGTAGGTAAGGCACGCTCATTCGAGCTCATGGGGCCGTCAAAGAGGGTGAGGGTTGGATTTGGAGAAGACGAGGAGGTAGGTGGTGGGATGGTGGGCACGGGTGGGATTTGGGGAAGATGAAGGTTTTTTTTTTTTTTTTTAATTTTTATTTATATATAATTTTTTTAATTTCCACGTGGATGACATGTGGTGCCCAGTATTGTCCACATTGGCGCCACTTCACAGTTAACGGGAAACTTAACAGTTTGACTAAGACAATCTCCAATGGTGGCTTATAACCTAAATTTTTCCTTCCCCCCCCCCAAATCCACTCCAACCCAAAACCTAAACCAAACCTAAAACTTAAAACTTAAAATAAAGGCAAATATAGGTCACAAATTTAGCCCACAAATTGAAGTGGGACCCACAGATGAGACTGAAAACTGTGATGTGAAGCCCAAACGCCCAGTCATACTTCCTCCACGTGCAGACGTGCAAGCCATTCAGCCGAGGTGGACCCCCACCCACGTGGGTGTGTCCCCCGGCGTGTCATAAAATATATGTAGCCAACGGCTACTTTTCTCCATCGACGACTATGGTAATTGGACCGTTGGTTAATCCAACGGTCCACATTCAAATGTTTTTTTTTTTAGTTTTATATTTATATATTTATTGAATCCAACGGTTTATATCGAATATAATCAAATATAACGGTAAAAAAAAAATCTAACGGTCCAAATTTAAATCCAACGGCTAAAATAATTTAAAAAAAAATTATTTAACTTAAAATTCAACCAAAAACTCTATAAATACCTATGTATTTGTTCAAACATCCACACAAAACTTACTTTTCTCCTACAATTCTTCCAATTTTTCTTTCTACCATTTCTTCTCATTTCCAAAATTTTCAAGATGGCAAAAGAGCATGTTAGAGGTCGTAATTGGACCTTTGACGAAGATATTGTTTTATGTTTGGCATAGATTTCTGTTCGTGAAGATGGTGCCATCGGCACCAATCAAAATAGAAAGGATTTGTGGGGTAAAATCGTTAATAAGTTCCATGAAAACTCCAACGCCGGTCGAAGGGAAGTTAGTGGTGTTTATGATCGGTGGAAGATTATCAACAAAGCGTGCACTTTGTGGAAGGGAAGCTTGGAGAGAGCCATGGTTGACATGCCTAGTGGACAGGGCGCCTCAGAAATTGTGAGTTTCTTTGTTGATATTTTAGTTGTCATGTACATAATAGTATTTTGCAACTAATTGTTTTTATGTATTTGTTGTATAGGGTGACAAATCAATGACAATTTACAAGACAAGAACTACACCAAAAAATCAAGTTTTTAAGTTGCATCATGCTTGGAACATCCTCAAGGATTGTCCGAGGTGGGGAACCGATGCGAACCAACAATGTGGAAGATTATTTCATAATGAAGCTCCACCCCCAAATGATGTCAATGAAGGTGTGAATTTTGCCGACAATGAAGGTGTCGACCAAATGAGCCCAGCTTCTTTTTTGCCAAGGCCCTCAGGTAGAGATAAGCAAAAGGAAGCAAAGAGAAAAGGGAAGTCCCAAGATCCGATACGTGCACAATTTGCTAGCGAAATGGCAAGAATGAACGAAAACCAGTGTCGTCGGCAAGAAGAATCGGCCTAAATGTTTTTGGCCATGAAGCAAGAAGGGGATAGGGAGCAAGAAAGGTACGAAACTAATTTGATAATGGAGGACCTCGACAAATACACTCCAGAGATGAAGAGATACTTACGTGGTAAGCAAAAAGAAATTTTACGAAAGAATGCCACAAGGAGTATGTTTCAAGATGATGATTCATCTCAAGACCATCACCCAAGTCCACCACCAAGTCAAGATGGTGGATATCATTATTAAGTTTATGTAGTCTATGCAGGGTCGGTCCTGAGTTTTTGGGTGCCCAGTGCGAAAGCTCAAAATGTGCCCTTTTTAATACGGAAACATATGTTAAAAAAAAAAATTTAACGAGGGCTGGAACCCAGTCGAAGTTGGGGGGCTAGGCCCTCACGCCCAAATTATATTACTTGAGAAAATATACAATGGGGGGGACATAGTACCTAAACCCCGACAATCAAAAATACAATCATATACAACCATTCCTAGCAAAGCTCCTTGAAATTTCAACCTTTAAGAAATTGTCTTTTGGCATTTTTTGAAGCAAAATCATCAATTATATCATCATACTCCAAGTCTTCAATCTCATCCTTTTCAATGCATAAGATTGCTAATCCATTTAGCCTATCTTGAGTCATAGTGGTCCGCAAGTATGATTTTAATAATTTCAATTTTGAAAAACTTCTTTCTGCAGATGCCACGGTCACAGGTACAGTCAACAGTACACGATAAGCAATCAAGACATTAGGACACATGTCAGTTTCTTTTACAAAGTTTGCTATTTCCATGGATGTCCAAGGGTTATTGGAGATAAATGCTTCTTCAGGTAACATCATTTGCAACACCTGTAATTCGGAACATAAATCGGCTCCATCTACATCCATGGTATTTCCATGTTTCAAATGTGCTTCAAGATTCATACAATTTTCTTTTAGCTGTTGATCATCCAATGAAATTAACTTCGGTGCATCAAACAAGAAGCCAAAAATAGATTCAAAAGCCTTTAACTGTTCAAACCTGTGTTTCAGTTGAGAAAGAGCAATATCCACTATAACTAGAAAATAATATGTTCTAAATGATTCTTCAGCAGACTGTTGTTCCCTCTCATTACCATCAACTTCATCATGATGTCTTTTTCTAGGTCTATGACGTTTAGTTTGAAAAACAGGGTCAATTTCCGAATCAAGTGCAATTTCTTTAGCATCACGCATGGCAGAAGCAAAACCAGTTTCTCTGTAGTTTTCAAAAAAGGTAACAAGTGCTTCCAATGCCTTTACAGCAACATCAAGACGCATGTCCTCAGATTGTAATTTTGTGCTCACCATGTTAATCTTAAACAAAATGTCATACCAAATAACCAAACTTAATATAAAATCAAAACTAGAAAGTTCTCCTGATGCTAAACATCCTGCATCCCTACTCAATTGGGGATTCTCAGTGATTTCCACCAACGTAAACAAAGCATTTCTAACTTGGGCTACTTGGGATTTAATTGCTTTAACACTTTCAATGTGACTTTCCCATCGAGTAGTTGACAATGACTTCAAAGTTAAACCATCAATATGTTCAAGCAAAATATTTCAATGCTTTGTAGAGTTAGAAAACACCGTATATATGCATTGGAATGCTCCAAAAAAGATTTTGCTTTAAGACATGAACTTGCCATATCACAAACTATTAAATTAAGACAATGAGAACCACATGGCATGTAAAAGGCTCTGGGATTTATGTCTAGCAATCTTTTCTGGACACCTTGGTGTTTCCCTCTCATGTTAGATCCATTATCATAACATTGTCCCCTCACATTATCAATATCAAGATCAAGAGACTTTAGGACATCTTGCAACTCATTAAAAAGTCCTTGTCCTGATGTATCTTCCACACTTAAAAACTCTATGAAATACTCCTTTATATTTATTGACCTACTTGACAAGTCAACACATCTCAAAATTAAAGTCATCTGTTCCACATGACTTGCATCAGGAGTACAATCAAGAATGACAGAAAAAAATTTAGCTTCTTTTACTTTTTTAATGATTGCGGTTTTGACTTTTGAAGCTAAAGTAGCTATCAACTCAGTTTGGATTTTATGGCTCAAATAGTGGTGATGAATCTCTTTATTCTCAATGAGTCGAAAATGCTTTTGCATTATTGGATCAAACTCTGCAATCATTTCAAGTAAACCTAAGAAGTTGCCATTAGAGTCTTCATAAGGTCTTTCATTTGTTCCACGAAATGCTAAATTACGTATGGCAAGACATTTCACAACAGCAATAATTCTAAGCATCACTTGTTTCCAATGATTTGTCTCTTTCTTGATTCGCATTTGAAATTCTTTATCAATTGTCTGATTTTTTGTCAATCTTTTCAACTCAACCCAAGTTCTCGAATTAATGAGATGCTCTTTACTCTTTTCATGTTGGTCAAGCTTCACACCAAGATGTCTCCAATCACTAATTCCATCTTTTGCTAACTCACTTTTTGAGGCAATTGTTTTAAATAATTTACAACAAAAGCAAAAGACTTTATCCAACTCTTTTGAGTATACAAGCCATTTCCTATCATAAATTTCACCCGTTGGTAATTTTCGATCATAATAGTGTGAGGAAAATTTTCTAGAGAGTTTGTCCTTAGGATAAGTGAAATTAGTTTCTCGAATTGGTCCCTTTTCTACAAGTAAGTATCTCATTTTTGCATTAAGACCATCCCAAACTCTTGGATCATAAATGTTTAAATGGAAAATAGGTTCATGAGACTCAATATTTTCCTCTACACTAATATGATCATCATCAACATTTAAATCCACATCACCACCATTTTCATGGTCTTGAGACTCATCACCAACATTTTCTTCTAAATCACTACCATTTTCATGATCATGAGACTCCCCAACAACATTTTGTGACTCTTCACCAACATCATTTTCTCTCAAATTTTCAACTGACTTATTATTTGTAGAGAAAAAATTATTAAGAGATCCTCTTAAACTTTCGGCAATTTCGTTATCCCTTGCCTTTTTTTTCCTTTTCATATTACCAGAGAGTTGTTTCCTAAAAGACATGGCTTCGATAATTTGTTTGCAAAAATTACCTACACATGATATAACAAAAATTTCCTATCAAAATTATCATTCCAACACATATTATATATTATAAAAACACTAACACATAGTCTAACATATTATAAAAATTGAACCTAAAAATTGGGTTTGAAATGAAATCAAATAATTCAATTAGTCAAGAATTCAATTCATCAACAACAACAACAATTTTATACCTCAATTATCATATAATTCTATGTCACTTGCAAAATTTTATATTAAATTATGAATTGATAATTCAAATTTTAAAAATTAGTTTACCTCAAAATTCAAAAGGGTTGATGATGATTGGTGACTGAATGCCCTTGGTGCTGAGCTGAGGAGGGAGGGACATTCGGACAGGGACCTCATGTGCTGTCTGTCACTGTCAGGGACTATGGCTGCGTGCAGCAGCGTGAGGGCTAGGGTAGGGACGGCAGGGGAGGGGAATCGGGAAAGGGGGGTTGGGGAATCGGGAAAGGGGGGTAGAGTTAGGGTTAAATGGGACCAAGTGGCCCTCTAATGTTTTTGTTTTTTTATTTTTTATTTTTTATTTTTTTTTGGGACCGAGTGGTCCCTAATGTCTTTATTTTTTTATTTTTTGTAGTCCCCAATACAGGACCGAGTGGTCCCTAACGTCTTATTATTATTATTATTATTATTATTTTTTGTAATGCCCAAAACGTGGGCCTTTTTTCATTTTTCTTGGGCTCTTGCCCTCCGGCCCCAATTTGGGCTTTGGACATTTTTTTTTTTTTTAATATACATAGTTATTTGGGTTTTTTTTTTGGTGCCCCCTTCAGCTTTGGGCCCTGGACAGTTGTCCCTGTGGCACTGGGCCTGGGCCGGGCCTGAGTCTATGAGTTTTCGATTGTATTAAGTTTATGTGGTTTATTAATTGTTTTTTTTAAGTTTATGTGGTTTATCATGATTTTCATGTATTGATTTAGTGATTTTTCAAAATTTATCGGAATTTAAATATTTTTAGGTTAAAATGTTCATAAAATTAATTTAGGATAGTCTACATAATTTTTTTTTTTAAAAAGTTAATTTAAAAAAAAATAGTCTTAATTCATTTTTTGATAATCTGAGGCTAAAATTTTAGGCCAAAAGGGTTGAAGTAGAAAAACTGTTTCTGGGCTAAAACCTAAATTTTCTGGGCTAAATATTTTTAGGTTTTAGGTTAGGATTGGAGATGGTCTAACAGATGCATGAGACTGTCTCAAAATTTACACTTAAGGTATGACTTTGGAATGAAAAAACTTGATGTACTAAATAGTGAAAATCACAAAACTTCAGGGTAGTAACAGAGTTTAACCCAAAATTATTTATTTGCGAAAGTGTAAAAAAGCGCGGCTTCTCGAGATTTCCATAGATTGTCTGCTTCCGAACACTTACCCTTTTTAGCCACCACATCTCCTCCGACCCCAACACCATCAAAGACTCCAGCAAGCCTTCTTCGTCTTCTTCTTCATCAATCTCTCCGGATTGCTCGACCAGGTAAATTCAAATTTACCTCTTTTTTTTGAATTTTTTTCTCGTTTAGGAATTTGGGATTTTGATTCCGGATCCGATTCTTCCCCTGTTAATTTTTTCTAATTTGTAATGATTTATGCCCTGTTTGGCTGCCGAGAAACTCCGAGAAAATCACGAAGATCAGATCTTTGTTGTTCCTGATCTTTGACTTCATGTTGTGTTCAGCGTTTTCTCGGCAACCAAACGGATTGTAATTTGAGAGTTGTGTTGTTTGTGATGCTTGAAGTGTTTTTGTTTGTTTGTCTTAACTGAAGCGAACGCGGAAACCAGAGGGATCGAGACCGCGAAAGGGCTCAGGCCAGGTCTGGCGACAACAAATCCAAGCCCAAAAATGACGGATTAACCCCTGAACAACACCGCGAAAGGTATCGATTTCGATCCCTTTTTCTCTAAACTTCATGCCTTTCATGTTCAATGCATTGCTTGTGATTCAATTCTGAGCTGGATTTTTGTTTGTGATTCAATTTTGAATTGGAGTCTTGCTTGTGATTCACTCATGAATCGGGGTTTTGTTTGTGATTCAATTATGAATTGGAGTTCTGTTTGTGATTCATTTCTGAATTGGGATTTTGCTTGTGTTTCTGTTCTGAATTGGGATTTTGTTTTTTATTCAATTCTGAGATGGGGATTCTGTTTGTTTTTCGGCTTAGGGACGCGAAAGCGCTGCAGGAGAAGGCGAAGAAGAAGGCAGCGGCGCAGCAGGCAGGAGGGATCAATGCCGGCGGCAAAAAATGAGATGGGATGGAGATAATGTGAAGATTAGGGCTAGATTAGGGATTAATGTGATTGTGTGTATTGTAATTGTATGGTGGGGGTGGGAATTAGAAGGGGGTTTTGTTTTTGGTTTGGGATTTGGAGTTTGTCTCCGTTTGAGTATTTGAAAATCGAGATGAACAATCAAATTTCAAGTGTTTGTTTTTGGTTCTGGAAACTGCCATTAATGTGTACTTGTTAGATTCTGAAAAGCTTTCAGCTTTATAAGGCCTTTGTAATCGTAATCTAGCATTAAATTTGTTTCCTTTAGTACTTTTCATTTATCAATCATATATACCAGCATGAGAGAATGAGAGAGGAGGATCTGGCGTCTCTGCCCTCCCACTTCCCATACACTCTCATTCTCGGTTAAGCCACGTTAATATTTTATATTGATTTTTTTATAGAGATAATAAGACAAAAAACAATAGTAATATAAAATGTTGACGTGGTTTAATCGTGACCGCACAAATAGAAGGGATGGGAGTGTATGGAAAGTGGGAGGGTAGAAAAGCCAGGTCCGAGAGAGGATCCTTGTTGAATCTTCCAATCACATTCGTTCATTGTACATTGTGTTGTCAGTTTTTGTCAGCTAATGTTTATATTCAATTTTAAATAAAAAAAAAAGTATAATGATTTATGACTGCATGATGTATGATGACATTTGAGGATTATCAGGATTCTCACAAAGAGGATCCGGCGAAGATCCTCTTGGGACCAGCATCAAGGTGACGATGATAGTTATTAACCATTTTGTTGGTTGTTGTCCATGTCCGCGACCAAGCTAACTCGGTGGCCCATAGACTAGCTTGGTTTGCCCTCCGTTGTGGAGATGAGCGTACTTGGTGTAATGAACCTCCTACTATAATTAGTGATTTGCTTGTGGAGGAGCATGTTCTTGGCTTTGTCGACGTTGGTGTCGAACTAAACTGATTTGATTACTTATATAACTTATTGATGGAATGAAGAATTCTTAGGGTAGGAACTGAACTCAAATACTCTTTATTCCTCTTCAGTGACAACTCAACGTGCTTACAATGATGAAGAAACACTTGTATATCGTACTAATCATGTCATTCGTAGGGCAGCTCACATAAGAATCATAGGGATTTTTGCGTTAGGTCTGTTTGCAAATATTATTAGACTCATCTGGTGTGAGAAGTGACAGAGGATGAATTGGGTTTTCGGAAATTCTATCCGGGTTTGTACTTGTTCTCATTGGTTGCTGAGAAATGTTGGAAATGAGAGAGATTGACGTTTTGAGTACTGGGATTTTGGTGTTTTGTTCGGAATGGGGTAGCCGAAGGGTCTACTATGCTGCCTTCAAGCAATTAGTTTGCTGGATAGCTCGAGTTTTATTTGAAATTTGGTGTTTCGTTCGGCTCAATTTCGTTTTGTTTGCGTAGAATGCGTAGAAAAGGTTCGATTTTCAACTTATGGGGACCCTTGAAAATCAGAATAATGTTAATCCTGGTAGCTGATTTTGATTATTTTCACTGTTTATATTTTCATAGAGAGATGAATGAACATATTATGAGCGTCTCTTCTCGTGGTCGTTTTATCCTTTATACTTTCAGGTTTTTGAACTGCTACCGGAGCTGCTATGGTACCGACCTAATGCTGCTGTATACGTTAAAGCTAATCGTCATCCTAGAAAATGTAAGCAACCGAAAAAGGCCTGCGAGCTTTTTGAAGCTATGATTGAAGAAGGCTGTGATGTCAACACTGAATCTTACACTGCTCTTGTATCTGCCTATGGCAACAGCGGGCAAATAGAAACAATGGAAAAGTGTTCTGAGAGGTTTCAGAGTGCTGGGATCCAAGCCAATATCGCGACTTTCAACATTCTCCTAGATTGCTATGGAAAAGCTGGGAAATATGAGAATATGAGTGCTGTGATGGAATACATGCAAAAATATCATTACTCGTGGACGATTACGACATACAATGTGGTGATAAATGCATTTGGGAGGGCTGGGGATTTGAAACAAATGGAGTATCTGTTTAGACTAATGCGATCAGAGAGGATCAAGCCAAGCTGCGTCACACTTTGCTCACTCGTAAGGGCATACAGCCCAGCCGGTAATCCTGAAAAAAATTGATGGTGTTTTACGTTTTGTGGAGAATTCAGATGTGATGCTCGATACAATGTGTTTTCAATTGTTTGGTTGATGCTTATGGGAGGATGAGAGGCTTCACAGAAATGAAGGGGGCGCTTGAGATAATGGAGCAAAAAGGATGTAGGCCAGACAAGGTTACATATACAACTATGATTAAAGCTTTTTCCGTCAACAAGATGATTGGCCACGCGAAGTAACTCCGTGAACTTATGGAATCGGCAGAAGGAAGTCAGATGACTTTATTCCGGAAAGAAAACCCTGACTTTCGGTGAGCTCTTTTTGCAGGCCATCCATCCCTGAGGTATACTGTTACTCTACATTATCATTGTTTAAAAGTGATTCCTGATTTGTGTACATGAATAATTGAATGACAAATGAAAGGCAGTAAGCGTAGTATTAAACGACTTAAATACATTTTTCTTTGAAGGCCTCCTCATAGGGATTAGGGAGACCCTCTTCCATACAATGATAGCAATATTTTTCCTCAGCACGTCCTTCCTAGTCACGGCTGGGGTGCCCCTCAATCTTACGACAGAGCTTACAAACTATTCCATAGCCAGGGCCAACAGTAGTGCCATGTGGGACATGTTCAGGTACCGCTATTTGTCACTCCAATCCAGTGCACATCCTCCTTCAGGCAAACTGAAAGCAGCGCGTTCAGTTCGAGTTGAGCCATCTGTGTTGTCCAGTTCCATTGAGTCACCAACTTTCTGCTTTTCAACTAACAATTCTTCTTGTCCTCCTAATTGGAAAGGGAAGCCTAAAACATATTGAAACATTAGAAAACAGGAAAGATATGTTAGCCTTATAAGGTTATACAATTAAAACACAAATGAATGAGTGACTGACCTGATTCCAATAGTAGTTATCGAAGATGCAGCAGCCATGCAAGCAAGACATGATCGATAAAACTCTAATCTTCATGTTTGCCGTGACAAACAGAAAACACCAACTCTTCTGTAAACTCCTAGCTTTATGACAATGCTCTATGAGAAGCATTAGTTGTCGTGTCTAGGGTTAGCAGGGACCGGTGTTTATATACTAGCCAAAAAGTCTTAGATTCCGTCCATAAGGGAAAACTAAAACTCTCCTTTCTTGGCTCTCAAATAAAATATCATAATCATATTCAATTAAGGATTCTATCAATCCTATTTCCAATATAAGACACCTTATATAGGATTGATATCTTTAAGAGATCAAATCACAATTAACATTATTCTCCAATATTACATTCCTATTACATATAGTAGACCACTTAAGGTTGATTTATATTGGATAAATCCAACATTCTCCCACTTGGTCTACAAAATGTAATATTCACGTTTATACTTGAGATTGGAGACTAATGTCACTTTAGTGGCCATGTAACAGTGATTACATCTCGTCCTTAATGCAGCTTCTGTCAAATGCATTTTTTAACATGGAACTAACAAGGTTGTAGGATTGACACAACCCAGAACCTTCATAATCACACATGCTAAGATCCTCATTCACATGAAACACAAATTATGATCAAGAGATGAAACTTTAAATTAACTAAAATGTCTTAGTTTATATCATCTCAGGTCCACCTTATTGTAACTCACAAGTTACACTTTATGCTTCTTCGAAGCCTTAAATCTGCCAATGCAGATATCCTTCATCTAATGAAACCACCATAACCTGTAGGTGTGAATACATATCCAAAACAATCATGCATCACCTTCATTAGATCAGTAACAATACAAACAATGTTTGTAACCAACAGACACAACTGAAAATACCAAATAGGCACATGTCCAAGTAAAATATCCCAAAAACTTCATAAAACAAATTAATTCAACACTTGTGAGCAAGATGAATTAATATGTTTTTGACACTGATCTATGCACCATACCAGTTACTTTCATAATGATTTCCAACACCTGCGGGCAAGATGGAAATCCTCACAACTGAGGTAGTGCACAAACCATGCCATGACATTTAATATGCAATTTGATAACAACTTGAAATCTGATATATATTTCATCAGATGATTGACAAGCACACAAAAAAAGTGACTTAATGAATCCAACTGGAGATTAATATGAATACATGGATTCTATACATACTTTATAGATCATCTGCAAATGTAAGACATTACTAACACGAAACTAATACTCCCACTGATCTGCAACATCGTCGCTTAATTTGCAAATCAATACTTAAATCATATTTTTTAAAATATGCCTTTGGGAATAGCCTTACTCAGTCAATGAATGCATATTACCTCAATAAAAGGTACAACTAAGCACGAAAGCATTCACCACTGTTACATAAAACTTGCATCCAACAACCATCTTATATGTATTAATAAGTCCATATTTATGCTAAGTCTTTATGAGCCTCAAAACAATGATCAATCAAGAAATCCAAATGATTGCAAATAACAGAAAAATGTACGCATATATCAAGTATCCATTTGTGCAACTTAAACATATTATAGACATTCAAGTAACACAAATCCATGGAAGATAGAATAACGCTTTAATAGATTCATGCAAATCCACTTAATGCTCAAAATTTTAAAACAACTCCCACTAAGTTTTCAGAGTTTATACTTGCAAATAAGTTAATGAGTGTGAAGCCCAATTTTCGTTCACTAATTCTCCCACTTGGGCAAACATTCGTTAATATATTCTTTTAAAGATGTACCTAAAGAAAATGTCTTTATATATTAGACATCACAACCAACATAAAGTTGTCAAACAGAATTTCAGCAATGAGTTACACTTACTTTAGAATTTATCATAATTAATTTACAAGCTTGATTGCTACCAAATTTATACTGATCAAAATAGACATACTAATCTTCATAAAATAGAAATACAGAGCCATTTTGGGTCAAAATAGTAGTCTAAAGTCACGTCTCAAAAAACATCACAATCTGCCAGTAAAAACTGTCTATACGAGCATGGGTTACTAGTAAATTCACCATAATTAACATACATGGCAGAAAATTACGAAAATTTGCAGAAACATATTAGACATCTATATGTTGAACATATCCAAAATTCAGGTCATTTGGTGACCATTAGATGTGTCATTCACCCGATTTAAATCAAGACACGCAATCTGCCAGAAACAGTTATGTGCATCTATCATGAATTTATGCATCCATAACAAATTCAATTTCGATGTCCAAAGGAAATTTTAGTAGTCAAATTTCATCCTCTAAACCGACATCATAATTCAAATTGAAAAGATTTACAAGCATAAGACTTAAACAATGCGTACCTTAGCAATCCTTGATTAACCTTCATGGGTCCAATACTTTGCATCAACAAGTCTCATGAAGAGACACAAAATACGTCATGATACAACCGATTTCCATGCCTTCAAACCACAACCTTTTATGGGGCTCATTGTGGAAATATTTGTCACTAATGGCATGGAACTTTATCCCAATAAACTTCATGAAACTAAATTAATTTACACCTGTAGGCAAGAAAAATAACAAGTTTCTAGTACTAGATTTTGTCACAAAAGTTCCTTCATGAAAAACTTCAACACCTGTAGGCAAGATGAAGGTTTTCACAACTTCTGTGAAATAAAACCCATACTATGCCATCTTAATTAAACTAAAAGAAGTAATCCACACCTGTAGGCAAGAAGATTATCCCTTTTATTCTAATTAAGATGC
The DNA here is from genome assembly GCA_035220775.1 of Malus fusca. Lineage (NCBI taxonomy): Eukaryota > Viridiplantae > Streptophyta > Magnoliopsida > Rosales > Rosaceae > Malus > Malus fusca. The sequence goes on from CM069063.1 coordinate 29,655,198, forward strand.
AAAGTTGACCGAAGTAACTCAAAAATATAGTCTCATCATCAACTGAGCCGTTGCGGCTTCCTTTAGTTGAAAAGACATTTATCAACTCCGTCCTGAAACAATGCAAAAGTCACATGGATTAATTAACTGTAAGTGACAAAATTATGATAACCTGATTCAAGCGTCGAGTCCTGCCAACAAATGACACTAATTCCTTCATGACTCCCTTTGACATTAAATTAATCTCAAGAAACCTGACAACATACTTGAAAGAGATTAATCACATATAGAACAAGTTTTATTCCACCACAAGAATGTCAATACTTATCATTACGGAGTCAATTGCTTGAAATACTTTATGTAATGTGAGAGAACAATACATCCCTTTAATTTAAAAGCTAAATCGCTCAAATATATATCAAACGGGTTCCTTTCCTTTTATATATTTCTTTCCGTAGTACAAAACTACTAAACATAGCATTAAAATCATGCATTAGCTTTGTAAATACCAAATTAAATAAAAGGAACAACCAAAATTATTTTCTTCCATAGAAAACATCTCCAATATGTGCCCTACATTAGCCTTGAAAACTTGTTTTTCTTCTCCCCTTATGACACATAAAATTTACTAATTAAAGCACTGTTTAAATTCTTTAGGCATAGGAAAAACCACAAACAGTAATACATGTTTGAAAATTCATGCTTATCAATTAAGCCACATACATTGAATGGATTACATACCTCATGCCTTCATATGTTCACCACTTCTTTGTAAACATATATATAATCACATGACCACCATAATTCTCATATAAGAATAAATATAATACAAATGAGAAGTGTCACATAATTACTGCAAACCTCATTCATATGTATAATGTCCTTGTTCTTGCCACCAGATGCTTTCTGTCACTCTCAGTCAATCCACAAGTTATGCATCAATTTCATAGTTAACTAGTCATGTACAATTAAATGACTATACTGAGATAGAAAAGCAAAATTGTAGACAAAACTAATTTGATTAGTCATGCAAATTTCTTGTGCTATTAATGGCATAAAAGTTCATTCACATCTCGTGAAAATTAGTGAAAACAACACTACAATTCACTATAGTCCAAAACCCATGGCAATATTAAAAATATGTTATCTCATGCTTGAACCAAATTAGCCATACAAGCAACACTATACATGCCATTTGCTTAACAATATTAAAATTTTGGTTTAAGCAAATTAGTTACAATTTATCATATGCTACAGTCATGGAAGACATTGTGTCACCTTACACACCTTTGAAACATATCCGTGATGCTATAGATGCAATAACAAAAATTGCCAAAATTTATATTGACATGCTTTCAAATATAGACATATATAAACTTAGCATATGCATTCCTGCAACACAACTTTAACATATGTTATCACAATCATAGGCTCAACATATCCCAATAGTATTGATAAATTATAGAATATGACTAATTCCGTCTCCTACAATCAGTAAGACGTCACGACATGGTTGGATTGTGGGAACAATATAACACTTTATGAATCCAACATAACCATTCCTTATATAATTTATCATGAAGATGTAATACGAACCTCTTCATTGGGTTTGTTCGACTGAGGGATCTTAAGAAATTCTCCAATGCAAGGTTAGAACAAATGTAAATACATATACATGCTATGCGAACTGTAGATACAAAATTGGCTTTAGAAAATTATATATACTTGCTTGATCCAACAATTGCTGGCACTTATGCAATTAACGTATCACTCGTAGCAATTCATATAGAATACAATTCATGGAAAATAATATTAGTTCTTATTCAATAAGCATATGCCCATTTAGATACGTATTGCCAAAATATATAATAATTGGATCCATATTCATGACATACTTAACCGATACATGGTAATCAATGTATGTACATACTCCACAATAATTAGTACATCACTCATGCAATTATATCTTTATCTTATTACCAATTTAAGCTTTCAGGATCAACCCAAATATATATCAACCAAAATACCATAAACCAATATGGAAATCAAAGTCAATGAAACAAACCATTTTGCTTTGGTAGATGACTTCGTTCTGCTTGCTAATCGGAGGGACCTCTTCAGTAAGGTCAGAACAAATATAGCATGCTTACAAAAATTGAGATCATCAGTGGCACATGGTAAATCAATTCAACCAAAACACTAGCATGAAGATTGAAATAGAACAAAACTGTTATTCTTCTTAGTGCCATGGTTTCCACTGTAAAATACATAATATAATACCACGCCTTACATATGTGCTTCTTTACGTTCCTATTTGATTATAGGATTCCAATTCCTATATGGTTTTTACTTTTCATGCTTCAATACTATAAGAATATTATATAAATTCTATGCTTCAATTCCATAATTTAATTCATGCTTGATCAAAAACACCTCTAAGCGTAGTTCAATTTCCAATTGGCAAGCAAAGCTATGTGGTTATATATAATACACCGCATACAATATTATGGATTCGTGCTATAATCAGGCAACTTGTCTTGCTGATAATAATCAAGGTATCGATTAGCATATTTCTTAATAAATTTCCCTTGACTGCAACCATAATATTAGTGAAAAATATTCTTGATTGAAACTGAATAATTATGCAACCTGATCATAATTAACAATTGAACTTATTCAAATCGCATGGTGATGTTGCCGAGTATATGCAATGAGAATTTGGATTAAACACGCAGTTCAAGAGAATATTATATAATCCAACACTAAACCGAATAGGTTTTAATTATATAACCAGTGGCTCTGATACCAATTGTTAGCCTTATAAGGTTATACAATTAAAACACAAATGAATGAGTGACTGACCTGATTCCAATAGTAGTTATCGAAGATGCAGCAGCCATGCAAGCAAGACATGATCGATAAAACTCTAATCTTCATGTTTGCCGTGACAAACAGAAAACACCAACTCTTCTGTAAACTCCTAGCTTTATGACAATGCTCTATGGGAAGCATTAGTTGTCGTGTCTAGGGTTAGCAGGGACCGGTGTTTATATACTAGCCAAAAAGTCTTAGATTCCGTCCATAAGGGAAAACTAAAACTCTCCTTTCTTGGCTCTCAAATAAAATATCATAATCATATTCAATTAAGGATTCTATCAATCCTATTTCCAATATAAGACACCTTATATAAGATTGATATCTTTAAGAGATCAAATCACAATTAACATTATTCTCCAATATTACATTCCTATTACATATAGTAGACCACTTAAGGTTGATTTATATTGGATAAATCCAACAAGATAATTAAATCCTATTGCTAAAACGATAAATAATGCTCACTCGTTTGTCAGGTATATGGTCTAGCTGCGGGTAAACCTGAAAAACTTGATAGCGTTTTACATGTCGTGGAGAATTGAGACGTGATGCTTGCTTGATAGTGTGCTTTTCAATTGTCTGGTTGGTTAATGCTTATGGGAGGATGGAATGCTTCATGCTTCTATACCTTATCATTGTTTAGTACCAATGCTAGTGGATCCTTTCCTATGCTAAATACATTTTCCAATCCAATTCTCGACACCAAACGAGAACCGAAACTGCATACATATAATAAATCTTCTTCAAACAAGAATTCACTTATGTTTAAAAAAAAAAAAGTATGTATACGGTTAGCATTCTTATCTCCATGTCCTTCGACAGTGGGGCATGATACTGCCCATTTCCGGACCCTGCCATGGAAATCATCGTCAGAGAGAGAACGAGAGAGTTTGGCGGGGTTTCGGTGTTTACGTTATTCTAAAATATAAAAAAATGATGTTCGAGAAAGGGTGCATAAGTGATGAATTAAATTTTGACGTGGACAAACTGAATATTTGTTATTTCACTAGACACTAGCGTTAAATGATGACGTGAACATATTTTGAAGTGTTTTAACTATCAATTATCTATGAAGTTTTGAATCTTCAAACTCACCCCCTTGTAATCAAGCAAATTTAGGTTTTAATTTGGCTAAAAGTGGTCGATTAGGGATTTAGAGTTCCATTTAATGCTAATGACACATCATCGAGTGCTGGTGATCTTAAAGAAAGAAATATCAAGTGATAATAAGCGGTCAACTCACAATCAAAATGTGGGTAGCAAGAAATGAAATATCAGTTAAATACGAATTTGAAGTAAGTCACAAGTACGTAAATAAATGTATAGCATAAGATCTATCCCGAATGACTATAACAGTCATATTACAATCAAAACGTGGATATCAATAAACAAATAGAACGAAAGCCGAGTTAAATTTATGTGAAATTGAAGTATTACAAGAGATGATAATAATCAATCGGACTATTTCCCTTTTAGTGATAAAAAAAACAAATGAGAGTCAGAAAATAAAAATAAAAATAAAAATAAATTTCATGTATTTAAATTTTGGCCTGTTTCTTCTTCCTCATCGAACCAACCCCAATCGAACTCGAAAAAAATAAAAGTTTAAGGGACGTAATAATAAAAAGCCCAAAATGTACGTCCAATTTCTCTAAGCCCTCTTCGTTCGTGTTCGTCTTCTTCCCCAATGCGCACATAGCCCACTATTCGCAGAGGTCGCGTACTCCCCAAACTCTTCACCCCCAAATACGCAACGAGAACATCAATCCGAAAACCTAATTCCCCAAACCAGAAATCAGTCAATTGCAGATTGAGAGTTTCTCAGCAAGTGTAAGCATCCATTTCATGGCTGACATTTGGAGAGAGGTCTTGTGTTCTAGGGCAAACTTGGTCCCGTTCCATTTCTGAGCGTTTTTTTTTTTAATTTTTTTGTTTGCTCAAAACCCTAGGAGAGAGAAATTTCCAGAAATTGAAGTCCCCAGTGGCACCACAGTTGTGCCCTAGCTCGCAATTTTGCTACCCTGTTCCCAATTGCAGGTATTTTTACTGCTCTGTTCGTGTTAGGTTTTTGTCACGTAAACCCTAGAATTTTTGAAATTAGGCGTTTGCTTGGGGTTGAATGGAATTAGGGTTTCGCTCGTTAGGACAATTTGTGGGGAGGTGTCTTTCGTTGTGATTCTGTAATGCATTGTGATTGAATGCTTGGGGGTTATAGGGTAAGTTTTGCTATCAGTGCGCTTATTGTTTTGACATGGGATTGAATGCCGGAATTCGAAGTCCCCCTCATGGGGGAATTGAGTATGTTCTTTCTTTGAGTTGTATGCCAGTGGCTTTGTAGCTTTAGTGGGTGTATATGAAAGTGCACATGTGGGAATTCGAAGGAAATCATTCTCTGCAAGCCTCTTGCATGCAATTGTTGCTCAAAATTGTAGCGTAATTAGTACCGAATACGTACAGTATATATTATGCAAGTAATGACTTACCATAATTTGGTCGTTGCTTTTTCATGTTCCTATTTTTTGGCAGACCACATGTTTCCTTTTCTGTACTTAGCTGTTTGAACTAGGTTTCACCTGTTCAGTGGTTAGTGCTTGGTTTGAACCTGATGATTTTCCACTCATGCAATGTGGCTTTTATATTGCCTTTCAATTTTGCCCTTGAATATTTAGCATCTCGTGGATTTGATTTAAATTGTGAACTGCTATGCAGACTGAAACTACCATACATTGATATAAATTGTGGAAAATCATTTTCTGAGAGCTGGAGAATGTCTCATAATTTTGGCGATGTTTATGATCATGTTGAATTCACATTCTTCCTTCCTCTTATTTTTATTATTTGAAGTTCTTTAAATGCTTTAATATGCATTTCCTCCAACAACTCGTTGATTTCTGGGAGGAGAGGAACTATAGTTAGATTTGGTCTAAGAACGGAACCCGCAGCCATAATATGATGTTTCGTGTATACATTAGCTGCTTGTCTTACCCTTCTAAGTTTGTTTGTTGGGATCAATATGAGTTTGACAATCTGCATATCTTTGTATATGTCTGTTTCAATTTGATTTATAGCTTTTTGTGCTTGTAAATCATGTTATACGTGTTTCTAGTTCTGTTTAAAAGAACATTAAAACTCAAGACTGTTCAGATGCTTTTCAGTCGAATGGGGACATTTTTTCCTGGTTGCTTATGGTGCAGCAATTCGAATTTAGTGAACTAAAGTTTATTTTCTTATTACCTGTGTTATCAGCTTCTTCTCCTTTGTTTATAAATAGAAAATTACATAGTAAGTTCCGGATTCTGATTTTATTTTTTTATATCTGTGCCTTCATTAATTTTTATAGACTTTGGATAAGATGGGAGATTAAAGACTCTGGGCATTAAGGTCGGAATGCATGGATGTAGCTCAGGATCTGCTCTCCTAGTAAATGCAGAGGTTGATTCCATGGGTGGAGTGGTTGACGGCGGAGTTGGTATTGGTTTGAAAACCTCTCCACGCCGAGCAGCAATCGAGAAGGCCCAAGCAGAGCTTAGGTTTGCTTTCCCTTCTTCTTTAACTTTTATATTTTGATATTTTCATGTCTGCATGTAGTATACAATGAACTGTTATTTTCTGATAACAGACAGGAGTATGATGTGAGGGAGGAAAGAAGAAAGGAGCTAGAATTTCTTGAGAAAGTATGGAAATTTAATCTCATGGTGCTGATTTATTTTTGACTTCTTCATGTACTGATTATCACTATTTAATTACTTTCAGGGTGGCAATCCTTTGGACTTCAAGGTTGGGAATGGAGCTTCTGTTAGTGTTCAGTCTACTTCACTCACTGATCAGCAACCAGAACAGTTTGTGACCAGGTAGAGTTTTAATTCACTTGTTCATAAATGGGTTGTAGATCACATGATTTTTCATTAAATTTCTAATGCTCTTCTATTTTCTTTCCTTATGTCATGGTTTTGATTTCAGTGAAGCAAAAGGTAGTTTTGCATTGACTGCATCACCACATGGGGACTCTGTTGAAAGTAGCGGTCGACCAGAGGTTCCTACACTTTGTGAACCCAATAGTGCTGATAATCTCTTACTCTTTGATGCCGACAATGATGGTCCTGATGGTGAAAGGAATTCTATGCATCTTAGTAGAAGGAATAACAATGGTCCATCAGAACAGTCTTCCCAGATGGATGGGACTCAAAACCCCAAGGAATCAGAAGACTCGGCTATATTCCGTCCATATGCTCGAAGGAACAGGTCCAGACCAAATCGTGATGGCACTCGATCAAATTCAACAGATATACAGGGTCGTGGAGGTCAGGGATCTTCTTTACCTTCTCGTGGGCTGTCAAAAGATCCTAAGAGGCCGATATCTGAAACAAACAACCAAAAGGACCAGAATATACCTTCTGGCCCTAACGTAAAGTATGTGAGTTCAAATGGTGATACTGTTCCCAAGATTGTAACTTCTGATAATCAGTTCGATATGGACTTGGAGGGGGCGCAAGCCCCTGAAGTAATTACTGGTCCAATGAAAGATGGATCTCAAAACAAATTGGATGTTACAACTCTTAAAAGTTTGAGGGATAGCCAACATAGTCAACCATCTCAGATTGATGCTCAGGAAACCCCCATTGATGTTGTTTCTGAGAGATCTGATGTTGTTGCAGACAGGGAACCACTAGCATCATCTGTCCTTGAGTGTCCTCCTTGTGCTGCTACAACAAAGACTGAAAATGAACTTAGTTCGGTTCAGATGAATGGGTATAACAATCTAAATAGGGAGAGTAAAAGTGTGCCACATGAAGGTCAAATTAGCAGTGCAGCTCTATGCCCAAAGGGTTTAGATTCAGAGTCTTCTTGCACCCAAACTAGTTTAGGATTAGATGTAAATAATGACAGTGACATGTGTACTACTACGAGGAACGCTGATAATGGAAATATTATTGAATCATCAGATGTGGATGGGACACGAAATCTAGCTGGTGGCGTAATGGTACAAGAAGATAAGGAAACCAACGCTGTTGACAGTGGTGCTATTGTTAATGATAACCAGGCTTCTGTTTGTCAAAACAACTCTGGCAACAGCAAAGTCAAAGTTGAGGAAGACATGAGTCAAAGTAGATCTGGGTTGCATAATGAAGTTAAGCTTCATTCAAACGTTGAGGGAGAACAACCAAGTGACCCTCTAATATCAGAAGCTGTTAAGAAGGTGGATGAAGCTTTGGATGGTAGTTCCAACATCAACAAAGAGAACCTTTCCACTGGCATATCCCAGGGTCCTCAAGACTCATCGATGCATGAGGTTCCTGGGACTGTTTTGTCAGGGAAAGATACTGCTGCAGGTTCTGACTGCCAGACTCCTAGAGTTCACTTGAAAGTGGTAGACAAGGCACATGAAGATTCTATTCTGGAAAAGGCTCGAATTATAGAGGTTATTTCCGCTTTCCTGCAATTTATGATGTCTAATTTTACAAACTTTGAAGGAGCTTTTACTTACTTCTTCAATTGCCATAAACAGGCCAAGCGTAAGAGGATTGCTGAATTATCTGTTCGTTCTTTACCATCGGAGAATTGCCGAAAGTCTCAGTGGGATTTTGTCCTTGAAGAAATGGCTTGGTTGGCAAATGATTTTGCGCAGGCATGATATTGTGATTATACACGTATTGTGGAAACTAACTAATATTAATATATCTATATTGATTAGTTTTGTAAACATTTTTATTCATTTATTTTGTGTTTATAGGAGCGTCTTTGGAAGCTTACTGCTGCTGCTCAAATTTGTCATCGCGCTGCTTTTACTTCTCGGTTGAGAATTGAATCCCAACATCAACATTGGGAGCTAAAAAAAGTGGCTCATGACCTGGCAAAGGCTGTCAACCAATTTTGGGTTTCAGCTGAGACCCTTTTGAAGGGTGATGATTCAAGTTCTTGTCAAAAGGACTGTAACTACGATTTGGTTGGATCAATGAGGATTGATAGGAACAAAACTTCTCAAGACAAGAATGGGGAACCCAATATGGTAGTGGTCATTTTTCTTACCTTTCTATCAATGGTTGTTACTTTTGGTCAATTTAGTTATAGGAATCACATACTATGAAGGTGGTTAGTTTCCCTTTGGTGGTTACTTTTTTCGTGCGAACTTTTAGATTACTTGATAAGCTAATCTATTATTAATTGCTGTGATATATATATATATATATATATATATATATATATATATATAGAGAGAGAGAGAGAGAGAGAGAGAGAGAGTTTATGCCATAAGAATAATCTGTCACCTTAAGTATGAATCAGATTAATTATTTACCATTCTTAAGGTTATTTTGAACTTGCAGAACTTAGAGAGGCTTGTAGGAGTTCTGGATGCATACAATTCTCTTCTTTATGTATTGTGCCTTTAAATAAATGATCAGAGTTATGCTAAGTTTATAGTTTCAAAGAGGGTCGCAAAATGCTTTAGTAATCTCTACGAAAAAGTACTCACGTGGATGTTTGAATTTGAGTAATGTAATATTCTTTTGCCTATTTTAGGCTTGAATGAATTCTCTACATTTTGAGATGCACCTCCTGGTTGTTTTGCTTAAAGACGCTTTCATTGGCTGAAAAACTTGTTTCATGCGTTCATTGTTTGTATCCATTGATACTGTGCTTATAGGCCAGAAGATGCCATAACTTTTGTCTAACATGTATGTGCTATATTTCGTTGATCAATAATGGTCAGGAGCCAAGCAAAGATTTGGAACCACTGCATCCCCGAAAAGATCTTGCACTTTCAGTGCGGGGATACGCAGTGAGATTTTTGAAGTATAACAACTCTCTGGGTCCTGACCTTCAAGCACAAGCACCTGCTACTCCTGAGAGAATTTCTGATTTAGGCATTACAGAAATGTCGTGGGAGGATCATCTTACAGAGGTATGGTCATGTTCTTGATGATTATTTTTGTTGGCGAAGCTATCTATGTTGACATTGGCCACCCATCTCTCCATCCTACCCAACCTCTGTTCATCTGTCTGTCTGTCTCTCTCTCTCTTTCTCGGTCTTTTATATTATCTGTCTCTCTCAAATACACGCGCTCGCACGAAGGTGATAATTATCTATTATAACATGGAAATTATTTGGGGGTCCCTTAAGAATCCCATGTGTTATATCTTTAAGGGATAACTCTTGCATGCATTTATGCTTTATTTGCTTTTTAATATAAATTTTATATACGTATATAAAAATTTATACATTTGCAATTATAGGGGCTTATACCTCGAATCTGGTAGGGGCAAGCTAACTATCCAAATCAATAGGGCAACCTGAATTCTATTCAGAGCTTTTTATTGTTTGTTTCTTAAAAACTGAGATTTTTTTTTTGCAGGAAAATCTCTTCTATGCAGTTCCCTCTGGTGCAATGGAAACCTATAGAAAATTAATCGAATCTCATTTGGTTCAGTTTGAGGTAAATGCAATGTGCACTAGTGTTGTTGATTAGATGCTTCCTGTTTCTGGTTTCTCCAAGGATTTATCACATTTTATTTGGAGAATATGGGGAACCAAATTCCATTGTGAATTGGTTACTCATATATGTATTGGTTATCATAGGAAGGAATTTCTTGTTTATATTGTGTCTCTTGCAGATGGTTTCTTACATAATTGATTTGGTAACTGTTTGGTTCATTTTGGTTTATTCTTGCTGATTTAGCGACCTGCAAAATTTCAGAGAACTGGCAGTAGCATGCAAGAGGAGGTTGAGACATCTATGTATGATGCAGGAGCAGGTACAAACTCAAAACTATTTTTGTATAACTAAATTGAGTTCACGTTTGTTTTATTTGTATAGCAAATCCTGTGCTTATTAAGTTGTTCTATTCAATCTCAGAGTTTGGTTTTCAAGAGGCTGCATATGATGAGGATGAAGGAGAAACAAGCACCTATTATTTGCCTGGAGCATTTGAAGGTAGCAAGTCATTAAAATCTAACCTGAAGAAACAAAAGAACTTGAAGTTATATGCTTCTAGGTCATATGAAGGAGCTGATTTGCCTTACGGCAACTGCACAACAGCAACTCACCAGTCCATGTTGATGGGGAAAAGGCCTGCTAGTCTCAATGTTGGTTCAATTCCAACGAAACGCATGCGCACTGCTTCCAGGCAGAGGGTCGTTAGTCCATTTGGTGCTGGAGCTAATGGGAATGTTCTGGCTCCGATTAAGACAGATGCTTCAAGTGGTGATACTAATTCTTTTCAGGATGATCAAAGTACTTTACATGGTGGATCTCAGTTCCAGAAAAGTGTGGAGGTTGAATCTGTTGGGGACTTTGAAAAGCAGTTACCATATGACTATGCAGAAACATCAATGAAGCCTAAAAAGAAGAAGAAGGCCAAACATCTGGTACATGAAGTACTCATAATTCAGCTGGACTGAGTTATCCATGGAATAATATGGAAGGTTCTTTAGTTCTCTTACCTTAATTACTGGCTAAGTTTATTGTATTCTTTATGGTTGCAGGGTTCTGCCTATGATCAAGGATGGCAGCTGGATTCTGCTATACTTAATGAACAGGTAATTAGTAATATTGTTAGATATGATCTGGGTCTGCCATGCTTAATATTTTTTATTTTTTTACAATTGTGCATCATTCTTTTGGATTGTGTTTTCTATTTCTATGCAGTTTCTTATTTTGCAAGCTTGATCTTTAGTTTATGCAGTTTAAATTTCATCCTCCCTCAATTAAGTGTTGCGATGAATCCTATGAACTATATTTTGAAGTGCTAATCAAATAACTGACGGTGTCTTGAATTAGCAGAGGGATCATTCCAAAAAGAGATCGGAGGGTCATCATTATGAATCCAATGGAACAATTGGTAACTGTCTTCACTTGGATATTTGTTTTGGGCTTTGATTTGAAAATGTGGTGGAACTCTCTCATTTATGTATTTGTTTTAGGTTTATACGGGCAACATACAGCCAAGAAGCCAAAGATATTAAAGCAATCTCTAGATAATACTTATGACAGTATTACTCCAATGCCTGGATCCAATCCTTCTCCAGTGGCATCCCAAATGAGTAATATGTCCAATACCAGTAAATTTATTAAGTTGATTGGTGGTCGAGACAGGGGACGGAAAACTAAATCACTAAAGGTAACTCTTTGGTGATACCCTGTTTGACAGTGTGCTCACACTTGACCCCCCTTTATTGTGCTGTTATTCCGAAAAAAAAAAAAAAAAAAAAAAAAAAAAAAAAACCTTTAGCTTACATCTTATACTGTGAATGTGAATTTAACCTTTTGCAGATGTCTACTGGGCAGCCAGGTTCTGGAGGTCCATGGTCCCTTTTTGAAGATCAGGTTAATATGTCATTATTAATTTTATCAAATTGTTCTCTCTTCAGTTGTTATACAGTTGCCAATAACTGAACAAAATTTACTGTTTTTTTTTTACCTTAGGCACTTGTTGTTCTTGTACATGACATGGGCCCAAATTGGGAACTCATAAGTGATGCAATCAATAGCACGCTGCACTTGAAGGTTAGTGTTATTTCTGGAGCACCTTCTTATGCTTACCGTCTATTGCGAGGATGATCTCTGTGCATTTGAAGTGTTGGTTTTCATAGTCTATGTCTTGCTCTCATGACTCTACCATGCAGTGTATTTTTCGCAAGCCTAAAGAGTGCAAGGAGCGTCACAAAATATTGATGGATATGAATTCTGGTGATGGGGCTGATAGTGCTGAAGATTCAGGATCTTCTCAACCTTATCCATCTACAATACCAGGCATTCCGAAGGCAAGAGTGTGTTCTTTAAAGTGCTTCTTTTAAACTATTAAGTTGACCTCACACTGTTTCATCTTCAGCATGAGAGGCCTGCATCTTTCAGTACAATTCTACTTACTTTTGTTGGTTGGTGTTTCTTTATTTCATGCAGGGCAGTGCCCGACAATTATTTCAACGCTTGCAAGAGCCAATGGAAGAGGATGTTCTCAAATCTCATTTTGAGAAAATAATTAACATTGGTCAGAAGCATCATTATCGGAGGAGTCAGGTTAGTGAAAATAAGTATAGATTTTCTCAATCAGTGCAGTGGCCCGACTTTGATTGATATTGTTGCCAATGTCTCTGTAGCTAGACCATCCTTATGATCACAAGTTTAGACCTTTCCACTAAGGAAGAATCATTTTACAGTGACTAATGCTGGACCTTATTGTTGGATTACATGCTACACTTGAGATGCCAATCCTTTTAGTTCGGTGATCTGACTGGCGTTTTTTAATATTGTCATCATCTAAACTGGCAATTTTGATCCATAGGATCATAAAGGTTTTTGTAAATTGTAATATTCGGCAGTACCTTACATCTTAAACCCAAAACAGCGAGTGTTGTCAATTTTCTGTTAATGATCCCAGTTCGAATTAAATGGATTGTTCGACCCAACTCGAAATATATGTGAGATAAAGGTAGTTGAGTTCAAGTTCAACTGAAATAAATTATTGTTTAGATTCTCACGAGAATGGACTGTAGATGGTTGGGATCTGGAAGCATTTTAATTACCCTGTTTTTCTCTTATACGTGCTTCGGTATTATTGGAACTCCTTTTTGAATCCTAACAATAACTTCTTGTGATTGTGTATTTATGAAGAATGAAAACCAGGATCCGAAACAAATAACGACTGTCCACAATTCTCATGTTGTGGCCCTTTCCCAAGTCTCTCCAAATAACTTGAATGGAGGTGTTCTAACGTAAGTTCTTGTCCTTGCATGCCAACAATAGTCTACTATTCCATGTTAATCATCTGTCCATCTTTGTCAGTATGTTAAAGATATCTTGTTTACTTGTTCTCCTTCTATGATTCTGTGTAATAAGTATTGGAATTTATGCGTGAAGGCCTCTTGATCTGTGTGATACCACTTCATCAAGCTCAGATGTCCTTGGGTATCAAGGATCTCATGCTAGTGGTTTAGCAATGTCAAATCAGGGTGCCATGGCGTCACTACTTCCTTCTGGGCCAAATGCCTCAATACAGGGATCTTCTGGTATGGTTCTTGGAAGCAACTTGCTATCCTCGTCTGGTCCACTTAGTGCCAACGTCAGGTAGTGTGTTTCTATCAGTTGTTATTGTCACTTTGGTGTACATTATTTTTATAAAATTCTTCATACATGCTTTTAATTTATTTGTTAATCCTATGTATCCCATTATTCATGGTACAGAGATGGTAGATACAGTAGTCCAAGAACATCATCTTTGCCAGTTGATGAGCAGCAAAGACACTACAATCAAATGTTGTCTGGTAGAAACATTCAACAGTCTGGCTTGTCTGTGCCTGGAGCTCTTCCAGGAACTGATCGTGGAGTTCGTATGGTTCCTGGTGGAAATGGTATGGGCATGATGTGCGGGATGAACAGAGGCATGCCAGTGTCAAGGCCAGGATTTCAGGGAATGGCTTCATCATCTATGCTTAATTCTGGGAATATGCTTTCATCCAGTATGGTTGGGATACCAAGCCCTGTAAATATGCACTCTGGAGCTGGTTCGGGTCAGGGAAACTTGATGTTAAGACCTCGCGATGCTTTGCATATGATGCGGGTGAGTTGTTGACGCACCTACATTGTTTAAGACTAAGATCTAACTCTGTGATGGTAGCTTTTAGAGAAGGCATCAAATGGTTCATGGCTTATGATTCCTTTGTCCTCAAGGATTGATTTTTTGCAGGTTGGGGTTAAATGTGCCCAACTCGCAAGTTGCAATAGTTTGTTAAACCGCATTCATTTTTTTTAGTTTGATTATTTTTTTCCAGTTTCTCCTGCCAATCTGGGAGTGCGAAGTGGAAGAAGAAAGGCTAAAGTTGAATGTGCTTAGTTGCATGGTGCCAACCATCTTCATTAGTTTTATCTTATTGTTTTATTTTGTTTTTTCCTCCCACCACTTTGGGGGTGGAAAGAGGGGAAGGGGGAGGTATGTCCTTGGGGTATTTAATGCTGGTTACTTTTGATCTGTTGGTTTCCTCCCTCCTGTCAGGCTTTTGTTTTGTATCGAAATGCGTCCTGAAGTTTGAAATTGTGGCATGTATATATTTAATTCTTTAGGTTTTAGTTTCATCGATCAAAAGTTAAAACCTTAGCCCTCACTTCACCCTCATTGACTTCTATTGGCAAGGCTGGAAATGGAACTTCTGTTCACACTTAAGTTTGATTATCTATTGTTACACTTAGAACAATCACTTGTCATTTCACTGCTTTTCTAGGTTGCCGTTCTTGGCAGACACATTTGATGAGAAGATTGGATTATCTCCTTTCCTTTCTCAATAGTCAATGTTTTACGCTTTAATTATCCAAGTCCACCAAGATTTTATGTTTACTTGACTATTGAGTTTTTTTTTTGTCATAGCCTGGCCATAATCCGGAGCATCAAAGGCAACTTATGGTTCCAGAACTTCAAATGCAGGCCACACAAGGGAATGGCCAAGGAGTTGCTCCATTCAATGGGTTGAGTTCCGGTTTTCCTAATCAGCAAACTCCGCCATCTGCTCAAACATATCCAGGCCATAGCCCGCAGCAGCATCAGATATCCCCACAACAGTCCCATGCACTCAGCAACCCTCATCACCCTCATCTTCAAGGCCCGAATCATGCTACGGGGTCGCAGCATCAAGCCTATGCCTTCCGCGTCGCGAAAGAAAGGCAACAGCGGTATTTGCAGCAGCAGCAACAACAGCAACAGTATTCTGCATCTAATTCTTTGGTGCCACAGGTCCAGCCGCAGGCCCAACTTCCCATGTCATCAACTTTGCAAAATAGTTCCCAACTTCAGTCACAAACTTCACCTCACCCAGTATCTGTGTCCCCTTTGACACCTTCTTCCCCAAGGACTCCCATGTCATCCCAGCACCAGCACAAACATCATCTGCCATCCCATGGCTTTAGCCGGAATCCTGGTGCTAGTGGGATGACCAATCAGATAGGGAAGCAACGACAAAGACAACCACAGCAGCACCATCTTCAGCAATCTGGTAGGCACCACCCTCAACAGCGGCAACTTACGCAGTCTCAGCAGCAGGCTAAACTTTCAAAGGGAATGGGAAGAGCCAATTCAATGGTGCATCAGAACCTCTCCATTGATCCTGCAAACCTCTCTATTGATTCTTCTCAACTTAATGGACTTGTGCCTCCAGGAAGCCAATCTCTTGAGAACGGAGAACAGTTCATGCAATTGATGCAAGGTCAAGGTGCATATTCTGGGTCTGCGCTTAATCCTGCAACATCGAAACCATTGGTCCCCCAATCACCAAACCATTCTCAGTTGCAGCAAAAGTTACTTTCTAGTGCACCGACCAATTCATCAAAGCACCTCCAGCAAATGCCTTCTCATTCTGATAATATCACTCAGGGCCAGGTTCCACCAGTTCCTTCCAATCATACGATATCTGCTTCACATCAAACTGGCTCTCCATCAGGTATTGCTTCCAACCACCAGCAGCTGCAGCTGCAATCACAGGCACAGCAACAACAAAAGCAAGCTAATCAAACTCAGCCTTATGTTCAGAGAGTGCTGCAGCAGAATCGCCAAGTGAATTTGGAGATTCCAAATAAGTCTCAAAATGATCTAACTCAAGGTGATGAGCAGCCTGTGAATGGTGCTTCGCCAGTAGGTGTGAGCACGGCAATTCCTCAGTCCTGTATTGATTCATCTAGTGTAGTTCCAGTTCCTTCTGCCATTCCTCAGTGGAAATCGTCAGAAGCAGTATATGATGCTAACATGCCGAATTCAACTGCTCAAGTGGGTCCAGTTGGGAGCCCCCCGCTAACAAATTCTTCTGGGAATGAGCCTGGGCCACCTATCAGTCAAGGGTTAGGCCCAAGAAAGTTATCTGGAAACTTGCTCTCTCATGGACATAATGTTGGAGCACAGTGGCAGCAGCAGCAGCTACTGCAACGGTCTCCTTCGCTGCCATCCCCATCTCAACAACATTACCAGCAACAAGAACAACAGCAGCAGCAGCAGGAACAAGAGTCACCCCAACATCAACTGCCTCTGCAACAGCAGTCTCAGCAGCAAATGCAGCATCTGCAAGCAGGGCAAGGAAGTTTGTATATGATGTCTGGTAATTCAAAACCAGAATGAATGATTCTAAGGAATGAGCAGCTGCAGCAACCGGTCCTGCCAGGGTTGGATCCGCATGCCCTTGGTACAGTGGTGTACAGGTAGTTGCTATTCTTTAATTCCATAAGATGGATATAACATGATAGGGCTTTGCATAAACTTAAACGTGTCACCAACATCATCACAAAATTATTCTTTGGCTTATTGGTTTTCCATTACTTGCAAACCCTTTCCGTATCAAGTGAATTATACTGATGAAGCATGCATTGCTTCTACTTTCTTACATAAAAAATTGCTTTGGTTTTCCCCTTTTGTTGTCTTCTTTTTGTCTTTCTCCGTAGTAGGATCTGTCTTCGACTTGATGATTGCTGATTATTGCTTTAATGCTCGAATGCTAGTTTATATATATTTTTTACTGTATGAGATGTCTATATTTATTTTAGTCAACGGAGTCCTGTGTTTCAATCCTAAAACAAATCTGATTTCAGTTTGGGGTTTAATGCCAGATGAAGCTGATTATTCGACAAGGGCATTGACAGGAAGAGAGTTGGTCATGGTATTTGCAGGTTTTGTGAAAAATGTAGCTGGACTATCCAAGTGATGTTGCAAGGCATTTTGCTTTTGTCTTTGGAAACCATGTAAATTACCACTGGGCTGGAGTTTTGGGAAGATAGAGATCAATATAGAGGTACGTGTACAGGGCTCGTATCTTTCCATTTCTAGTACCTGTCGGTTTCTTTTTTTTTTTCCATTTTTTTCTTTCTTTTTCTTGGTCTCCCAGCATATTTGTCGAGGGACCTTATTTCTTTTTTGGCCCAGTAGATTAGTGCATGTATTACTACCCTTTTCAGATCAAAGGGCGTTGCAATCATTTTTATGGGCAAAAAAGCCTTTTGCAAATATCTTGTGAATATTAGAGATGTCTGGTGTATACATTGGTGAATGGGATTAGAACAATCATCATCTGTCAATGCCATGTCGTAACTTGTAACGATTCGCAGTTTATAATGCAAAGAGTCCTGATAGCTGTTCATCCACATCTGGTGTTTGTTAAAAGCCAACAGGCATCTGTATTGCATAAAATTTTCTTCTTTCAACTTTGTGTTGGGACTTGGGGGCTCCTCAGATTTTACTTTCCGTCAATGGGCGACCGTTGGATTGATGTTTGATCCGTAAAAGTAAGTTGAATTAAAACGTGGTTGAACAGTCATTGTACTAGTCATGGTTGTAAATTCAGACCCCCTCTGAGTTGGTATCTCAGTTCCACTACAATGGCTGGAGTTCATATTCAACCCGATCCGATGCCCGGGGTGTGTGGAGGATACGTCGAGGCGTGCAAGTGCTGCTCCGAAGGGCCATGCGTTCAAAAATGGTGAAGGATTGATACCAGGAGGAAAATAAGTACGATGGCAGTGCCAAGAGCTTCTCAGAGCAAGTTTACTAACTTCATCAATTAATATCCTAGTGCACTTAAAGCCGCGGGCATTGTATCCAAACCCCAACAGAGAAGAGAAGGGGCTTATCACCAAACATTGAGAGCATAATCCAAAAGTACAAGGAAGTTTTAACAAAACACTTCCGGTACTGTTCACTTTTAACGAAAAACCATTTTTATATCTTTCTCTGGTACTATTCACTATACCTTTAAAAGAGTTTTTCATTAAAAATGAAGTTTTTTTTAGATTTTTCGTTAGTTTTCCTAAAGTAAGGGTTCAGATCAAACCATGAAACCTAACTTTACAACTAAAAGATTACAATTGCACCCGGAACTATATGACACCATGCATAAATTCTGGGCTTCAACTCTCAACTATACAAATCCATTTCAACAAGAAACACAAAAACCATAACATTATCCCTACTCAAATCGAAAACCGAAAACCAACCTTAGATCAGCTGCTGCTCAGCTTGTTGGAAGACCCGAAAGCGGTATTAATGGAGTCAACAATCTTCTGCTGCGACTGCAGGATCATGCTGATCCTCCTCTTCTCCATCTCCACTCTATACCTCTCTGTTTCCTTCATCATCTTCATCCTCCTCTTCTCCACCCCCATTAACTGCTGGGCGAATGCCCTCATCTCGTCCGCCAATTCCACCACCATTTCCCTACCCCTATGCTCCGGCGGCTCCACCACGTCGCCCCCGCCCACCGCCTCTCTCCCTCTCTTTAACTCCGCTCCCGCAGCGGGTCCCTGCAAAAACGAGGCTTTCCCGGAAAATCTGTTCACAAACGTCGGCCTCCGCAGGATGAAGTCGATGCTCCGGACCTTGTTGGAATTCTCCTCATCGTCGTCTTCATTGCCGCCGCCACCGCCGCCGTGATAATCACGCTCTTCTTCTTCTTCTTGCTGATGTGGCATCTCCGCCATGGGCATGGCAGAGATGGGCATGGGCCCGCGCTCCATCTGCTCCATGAGCTCGAAGAAGGGCCAGCCGGACTTGGTTCTCTGGCCGAGGCGCTTCTTCACGGCGCGGTGTCGCTGCCGGAGCTTCTCCATCTTGTGGCGGCACTGCGTGGCTGATTTCGACGGCTCGCCGTATACGTAACCGCACCGGGCCGCCACGGTCACCGCCACCTCCTCCCACTGGCTCGACTTCAGCTGGCCCCTCCTCAGCGCGTACCACTTCTCCTGGTAGGCCCGGATCAGCTGCACCGTCTCCTCTTGGGTCCACGGCAGCGGCTGGGGCTTCTTAGCGGTGGCTGTGGGCGAGGCGGAGACTGAGGCCTTGGGGGATGCCGTGGGCGACGGCGGTGGTGGTGTGGACATTGCTCTGGGGGTGGTTAGGGCTAAGAATTTGGAATTTTAGGGTTAGGATTGGGGTTTTTTGTTTGAGATTTGTGGAGGTTGGTGGTGGCGGTGACGGTGGTGGTGGCGATGGACAGATGGAATTTGTGTTTCTTATGTTTTAATAGTTTGTACGGTACGGCCTCAAGTGAAAGGAGTTGCAATGCTCAATGATTGGATAATGGATTGCGTATTATGACTTGTGCAATGCAAACAAAATTTAGGGTTAGTTGTGTATTGCCTGCCATGTTTTAAGAAAAAAATTGTTTCTGTTGCGTGATGAGAATAATCAGCTTTGTAAATAAATAGTTAAGTGTTCGATAAATAATATTATGTAATTCGTTATTCATTCAATTTCTGTTGCGTGATGAGAATAATCAGCTTTGTGATTAGATTCTAGAGGCACTCACAACACTTTGGTGTTGTGAAGATTTCTCGTTGGAACGTTTATCGTTACTTGGAGATTCAGTTCTCAAGTATCACATGTCTTCGATATTTCAAGCTATAATTTGTTTTCATAATACTTGATATATCAAAATGTTGGAAGATCCTAAAATACATGAACTTGCACTGAAGCCATTACGAGGGCATCCCTCCGATCCTACTGCCTGAAAAAAATGATGAAATCGCTGTCTGGGAGAAGAAGCTTGGCTACCAATCTTCGGTTACGGGTTTGTCACAGGGGGCCATAACACATGCCTCTGAGCAAAAACTAGGTGCTAGATATTGTTACCAGGTTTGCACTTGATATTTTCCGCAGATTTTAGTCATTTTTCACTTGTTGAATATTTTGACAGAGGCTTGAGTTTCTTGGCGACTCGGTGTTGGATGTGCTGATCGCACAACATCTCTATCATCGCGGCACACCTATTGATCAGGGACAGTTGACAGACTTGCAATCAGCTGCTGTTTGTAATGAAAACTTTACCGGAGCTGCTGTGAGAAAGAACCTTTACCGGCATTTTCAACATTGCTCTTGGTTACTTTGAGTCATATCACACGAGTATGAGAAGTTGTGTACTGCTGAAGCTCTGAACATCACAAGAGTATGAAATTGTTTAATGCAGGTTCTTGGGGACATGGTGGAAAGCATAGCAGGGGCAATAAACATGGACAGTAATGTCGACCTTAACAAAGTTTGGAGGGTGTTTAAATAACTATTATCTCCGATCGTGACCCCTTCCACTCTGCAATTACACCCGCTGAGTGAATCGAGCAAGTTATGTGGTTCTATAGTGTACTTTGTGAAAGAAACTTGTAATAAAGAGGATTCAATGGAGCATGTGGAAATGACTTTGCAGCTGGAACATGGTCTTTTGGTTGGGAGCAGGTACAATCGGAGCAGCAAAGCTGCTAAACAGAAAGAAGCTCGTCAACTGTCGAAGGAGCTCCAGGGTTGCCGTTCCTTGTCTAAAAGGAGAAAACTTGATACCGACCACATAGATGAGCTATCTTCCGAAGGCATGGAGATTGAACCCTGCAGCCAACTGACTGATGTTCATTCTTCAGAGCCAATCAGTCGAATCGAATCATCATCTGCAGAGTCGAGAACAAGTCCTGACCCGACCAATTTTGGTTCCGACCAAGTCTACAGTCACAACATTGCATCCCCAATTTGCCTGGTTAGTGAACGATTGAATCAACTTATTACGATGCTCACAATTACCCTTGTTTTCTCCCATTTTCATTTTCCATGCTATCATTCTTGTTCGCAGCTATGGCTTCGATCAGCACGAGGAAAGGAGAAGCTCGGATTTCTCTCTTTGAGCTGTGTAAGGTAATGCAGTGGCCGATGCCTACATTCAAAATAACAAAGCAAAAATCGAGGTGATTCGAATCAACCAAACTGCACTTAAGTGTTCTCTTTTCCGAGGGGCTAACTAACTAGTGTCATCCTAGTGCAGAACTCCGATTGAATTCGGAGAGGGCTCTGAAAAGAGAATGGGTTTCAACAGCTACGCATGGGAATTAAGTTTGCAGACACCAAACTTTGGGACTGTTGTATGCAGAGGAGATCCTAGAGCTGATAATAAGAGTTCATATGACTCTGCAGTAGTTGCCCCTTACAAGCTTCAACGACAGGGAAAACTTTCAATTGGGTGCTCTTGAGGGGTGAGCATTGGCTGGGTTGGTTGGGTTGGACTCTCCAGCCCGTTGGCCAACCCAATAGGTTTGGGTTGACATTATTGAAATCCATTTTCACCCAAGAAAATGGGCAAACCAACCCACCCAAACCATTATATGAACGACAAATAATCCAAAATAGATGTCATAGTAGGCTTAATCATGTGAATTTTGTGTTGTAGGATCATTATTTGTCACTTGATACTTAAATTGCATCATTTTGACTGAAGTAAAAATAAACAAGTGTGCTTAAGAATTGATCATCTTTAGTACATGTATGTTTAAGAATTGTTTGATATTCGAGCGGATGAATTTCAATCAAGTTAATAATAATACTTCAACCTAACCGACCTGTTCAACGAGTGGTCAGATTTGTACCCGAAAATAAATGTTTAAAACCCAACCCTCAGTTGTGTTGGTCGGTAAACTCACTAAAGTGCCCACCCCTAGATAGTTAGCAAATAATGTACAGAATCAATAGACATTGTAGATGTAAAATCTGCTTTTGTAAATTTTCTATTGGTATAAAATTCAAAAGGGTCAAGTATTATACTGTATCACAATGAAAAGGGGGGAAAGAAAGGGAGAAAAATGGTCATACTATGTACATAAACACCAAGAAGGTTATAAACACGCTTATTTTCGCTGTAAAGATGAGTTCCGTGACCCCGATCAACAGCTTTATTCTCTTTACTCTTCATTGTCTCAATAACTACTATCAATTGCCAATTACAAAAAACCTGCAGCGGAAAAAAGAGATCAGAACGAGATGACTGCAAAGTTGTGTGCTTGTGCACACATGGACAGCGTGAGAGTGAGAGAGTCAATAATATTGGACGGGAGAGACAAGTCACCTTAAATGACAAGCCCATTAAAATTGGCTCAGTGAACTCGGATGTGGTAATATTTGCATTTGTGAGTGAACAGGCATTGTTGGCCAGCAATATCAGTGGACTCTTGTCCCAAGAAACCGGCATTCATCTTCCTGGGTCGTGGTTGTAACTGCAACTTCTTGGCCAACATGAGTTTGATCCCTGCAATTGAGAAAGCCTGATGTTAACGGTATATTCAAGTTGTGCCAGCGACATAAACGAGTCGTATGAATTCCTATCCAACCGCATGCAAGTAAAAGGAGGTTCCAAATTCCAATCCACGTTAATAAACTACATTCAACTTTATTTCTAAAGGTGATAGGAACTTACGGTTAAACTGTCATCTTTTAAACTTTTCAGCGACTTAGAAAGCTCCACTTGCTTTGATGCAGTTGCGAACAATGCCTGAAAGAAAAGCTCTTGGATTTAGTAGCCGACTCTAATACGACAGAAAGAAACCTTACTGGTACATACTTCAAAATAACCCATGGTTACAAGAAAGAAGGTTGACTTACTTTCTTTGTCTTCTGTAAGTCGTACTCTATAGATTTAATGCGATTTAAAGATTCGTGAAGCATGTCTTCTTTCTCTTGAGGAATTTTAGTAGGTTTGTTTATCAAATTGGTAACCAAACCTTCTAACTGCTGCAGCCTCTGCCAGAGGGGGCCTACATCTATTCCCTGTGAATTCTGTTGTTCCTGAGAACTTGAATTTTCAACTGGCAGAGGTTTGAATCGTGTTTTTAAGCAGCTCTCTGAATAACGTGCTGCAAATATCCTCCCTAACATTGGGAATACGAGATATATGCCTGTTAATATTTTGAGTATGAGGTGAACGGTTAAACTAGCTACATGTGGAATGGATGTCTTCAGCGACCTTCTTGGGGTGAAGTTCATGGGTGAATCACCTGTCAAGAACAAAAACTTGAATTAGAAATTTCCAAGTCTGAGGCATGAAAAGAAAACTGCCAGGCACTACATCACGAGTAAATATACGAAGCTTGATAATTGACCAATGATCACCTACTTTTTAAACTTGAGTTAGCAACTTCCATTCTTCCTGCAGTACTGCCTGATTCAACTAGGCTGCAGGGAGATGCAGCAGACTCAGTTGCCCTCTCCTGAGACAAATCAGACGAAATATAGAGGACGAAAAGTTAGAAACTGATTGATATTTTATCATGTGACTGGATATAAACCTAGCCACGATTGTAAGTAAAATTTTAACTTTAGTAAGGTGTATAGATGCTAATAATAAAGTAGCTATTAGAGATGCAGTCAGTAGTTAAGTGAAAGGAGATGACACCCAAGAAAAGAGAACTTCAGAAAATTTACTTCGTCAGAGTTAGACATTGATAGCTGCAAGAAGGCAGAAGTACTTGACCTCATTTCTGATCCTGACTCAGCTGCAGATACTATTTCACTATCTGTAATCTGCAAAGTAAACCCAAGCAATGTGAAATATGATACATGGGTACAAGGTAATAAGAACAGTATCCATTGAAGGTTTGGCTTAAGTCACCTTAGAGGTAAGCAGCTTGATTCCGACATCGTCACCATCAGAAGAACCTTTGATTTTCCTCAGGTGCATTGTTTCTCCAACGTGTACCAGCTGCAAACAGAAGTCAAATGAGTAGGGAAACTGGCAAGAAAACCCCCAATATTCAGCCTATTAACCCAAACTACTGTTAACCCACTAGAATCATACTTTCATTATTTCTGGATCATTCCAGGGTCCCTTTCCAGACCTAAGGCACCCGCCTTCATTTGGACACGAGCAAGTTCCCCCAAGGAAATCCGGAAGTTGGCTGTTTAAAGAGAAAGTTGCTGAAATAAGTTTCGAAACACGAACCAAAAGTTCCGACAGCCATTATATTCATTAAAAAATCGAACTAATTTATCAAATAGTAAGAAATCCCAACCTCGAGTCTATGATTTCCAAAAGTTTGTTTTGAAATCTGTTGCCTAAGACCTGCAGAAGCACTTATTAGTAGCCAATAGTACCTTCAAAATGAAAGCATCAAATGACAAATATCCACATACATGTATCTTTCCAGTAGTCCTCGGGTCAAGAAAGCCTTTTGCTGTGTTCCAAAGTAGCTTGAACCCGTTACCAGCATTTACCACAAACATTTGATGTAATGTCTGTGGAGAACAAGCTAGTATCAGAAATCAATAAAAACGATTTCATAAAATGTTATCAGTTGGTTTCAGATAATATTAAATCCACCTCAGGATAGTTATCACCGTCCATTTTCTGCATGCGCATAACAAGGTCATGTGCAACCTTGCCAAAACTCATCCAGTTCTGCATAATAATAATAATGATAGTAAATTAGGAAAAAGTATAGTTATTGCAAAAAATACGTATGATACATAGAACTGAATAAATGAAATTGAGACTTAATAAGTTACCATCCCCTGGACATCTAGAATAGTGGTTGTAGAATCTATATGCTTTTTGGCCGCAATAGAACATGCTGGGAATTTCTCAGCAAAAGCCTTCTCAAAACCCTGGACATGATATTTTAGAAACCGTTCCACTGTGGTGACATTCATTAGCTTGCTAGGTTCAACTTTTCCAAGTCTTTCAATATAAAGAGGTCTCCCTGCCTTGTCTACACCATGATAACCATGAGGATAGAAACGCTGAACCTCTTCATATTCACTGTACACAAAATCCTACAAATTTATCATTGTAACACCTCTATTAGAACTCAGAGAAGGAAATGAAATCTCCGCTAAAACAGGCATTAAAAAGTTCCTCGTGTTTGATATTCTGTAATCTTTACATATTACCGACAAAAGAGTCTTTCTTTATCAAAAGAAATGAAATATAAAAATATTTGTATCAGTCGTCCTTCGAAATACTCTTAATAGCATTATACCTTCACAATAGATTCTACTCCATACTCTCTCCTCCAGTTGAGCATTTCTGCCCACATTTGAAAAGATTTATCAATGTCGAACTTCCTCGCCTTCAAAAATCTGCATAAACACGGCCTAGCTATTAGTAACCAAATCCAAAAAGCTAAAAGGACAATAAAAAATATACACTATCATTGCAGTGAGTCAATCACCTCAGCATTGTATGATAATCATCGAATTGAGCAGGGAGCTTATCTTTAGCAACCAATGCATCGCGAAACGTAATCACAGCTTCTTCCTCCTCAGCATCCCGAGCATTTTCAATTGAAATCGATGCGTAGCGACAATTGGCCACACGCGTGCCACGCTTTCTAGGAGTGTTTGTTAATCTCAAGGAAGCATTTGACGTCCTTTTCTTAAGAGATCTGCTCCGAGGTCTCCGCCTCTCGTCCTCGGAGGTTTCGAAATCAAAAGTTCTAGACTTTTCGTCTTCTTGCAACGAAATTACTTCTCCTAAAGTTACATATCGAAATGCAGAAAAATGAAAATTTTGGATCAAACATAAATATTAAGATCCGATTTTTGTATAGAATTTTACTGAGGAATCGGATTAATGTACCTGGCATTGTTGCTAATCGAATCGGATTACAGCTCGAGCTCAGATTACATCTGCATCGAATAAGATTAAGAACAGCAAAAACAGAGAAAATCAAATAAATAAATCATCAAATTTACGAATAAAAACCTAAATTTCTTAGAAAATACTCAATAGCTCAAGAAAACGACGAAATCTACCAAGATTCTATCAAAATCTCGGATAAAACCGGGAAACGGATCCGAAAACAGCATCCAGAAGCGAAAATTCAAAGCCACAAAAAACTTTATAAAAAAAAATTGCATTCGTACCATAAGCTGATCAGGTGATTGAATCGCAAGCGCAACTGCAAATTGCGGGCGAAGCACATTCGCCGGAATCGAGCTCGGGCGTGGCGGAGAATTTCGGAAAGAATTGAATTGTTGATGCTGCTTCTATTTCTCTCTCTCTGAGAAATAACAGGTGATGAGAGAGAGAGAGGAAGAGAAAGCGAAATGGAGGTTGCTTTCGGATTAAGATGGCATTTTTTTTCTTAATTGTTTCTCTCTCTAAGCAGCGAACTGTGAGTCTGAAGACGACGAGGCAGAGGAGAGAGAGAGAGAGAGAGCAGAGACGACAGAAGGAACGTAGCCGAAGCGGAGAGGAAGAGAGAGAGGCATGTCGTTGTCAAAAAGCGTTAGAACAAGACGTAGCGTTGTAGCGTACAACGGCCGCTTTAGCTCCGTCGTCTTTATTTTCTAATTTTTTTTTTAATTTTTTTTTATTAACAAACTGTATTATCTACCCTATGAAGAAGGAGTTGAACTTAACCTCACTATAGTATTAGTCTCGACTTAAAAGTTTAAACTTCGTAGGTTGTTGCAATAAGGATAGTTTAATTATGCAATTTTCCAAGGTATGCTTAGTAATTTTACACCTAAAAGAATTTGAAATTTCCAAATATCATTCATGAGTAGACTTAACAAACAAGTTGTTTTTTGTGTGCTTAGAGTCGTGTTCGACACGTACACAATATGTTAGTTAACATGTCTATCCATTTATGAATAAGACTCATTACGGGCTAAATCGAATTCTATATTTCTCGTGTCGTTTCGTAATGTATCTAAACTTTTCAGATCAATTTGTGAGCTAATTATGCCAAAAATTGTTTTCTTATTGCAAGTGATTTTTTTGAATTTAACCTAATAATAAACGGTATAAAGAGTGTTCGAACTTAAGTATATATGATGAGCGTTTTTAGTTTAACAAATATAATTACATCCAGGTATGCAATTAAGCTATATTTTTTAAATTTCTATAATTAATAAACTACAATGGTCAAGTCGTGACAATCAAAATTTAAGGGCCGAAGTAGAACATTTTATTTTTGGTAGGGTCGAACTACAAGAACAAAAAACATGTTTTGACCTTTATTTTATTTATTCTTTAGTTTATTGTTTGTTGGCGCCGTTTGTTAACGGGAGACGGAGGAGGGGTTGATTGGTGATTAGGTGCTGTAGAGTTTACGCTACGCATGAGGAGACGGAGTTTCGGTGCGTAATACTTGTGTGGGTGCCACGTCATCGTCCACACGGTAGGTGACACGTGGAGGGGCGTCGGTGATGTGACGGTGCTCTCAATTTCTCAAAATTGGATGCTGATTCGAGAGAATAAGATGCCACGCTTTGGACCGGGAGGGGAAACAAAGCAAAGGTCGGCCCTCGTGTGCCTACTACAACGCACACCCCCCCTTTCAAATCTCAACTTTTTGTTGAGTCATTTGTGTAAGAAAGCTCCTCGTATGAAAATTCTATTCTATTTTATTGGAGAATTTGCACAAATACTATTTGAATTGTTACGTTAATATAATTTTATTATAGAGATTTGACGTAAAAATAGAGTGTCGGCTGTTGACTAACTGACGTCTTTCTCTTCCTCCTTTATCCGAGCTTGGATTTCACGATTATTTTACATCTTTGTGCAATTTCATCCATCTTTTTGTAATCGTGTGACAAGCACGAGGGTTCTTTTTCAATGACATTTGCATCAGTTCATGAGATTATGGTGTTTGACACCATTAACTCCATCAGCTTACACTCAAATTGGCGTCAACTTTGGTGTAGGTTGAGGGAGTTTATAGGGTCGCACATCGTAATACTGTGCAATAATGAAAATGCATTGAAGAAGGACTATCGCATTTGTCATGTGACCATTAGGTGACAACAAAGTAAATAAAAATGAACACAAATTACATATTAGAGTGGTTGTGATACATGTACTTGATGATTGATGATTTGCAGAATTATCAATTTTTCACTCATGATCTTATAATCCACAACATTTAATAAAAATTAAGATTGCATCTTTTGAACAAAAAAGTTAACCTTTTTATTTTGTCTAAGTTAAGAAAGAAAGAATCATTAGTTTTTCTTTCCACTTTTGAACATCTAGAAACTCCCTTTTTACAAGTTTAACATCGACCAGCTGATTAGTATATCTTAAAAAATAGTACCTAACCGCAAGACCTAATAGGGTTAATGTCACGTGGCACATGGAGACAAGCAACACACAAAGAAATTTTTAATTGTGATAGGAACACGGATGATACACCATATATTTTTATGTAAGTGATGATTTTTTTTAATTTTTAAGTTATTAACCTTTTAACACACATATCTCATCATTTATATAAGGACACATGATGTACTATCTCGTGTGATGGTCACATTGAAAAATCTCTCCAGTCCACGGCCACACAAGTTTCATGGGTAGAAACCAAAGGAGGTCGTTTTCATGCATGTGACATGAAAGGGTGCTAAAATTTTAATATATATTTGTCATATTTCTTATATATCATCTCTCTCTTTGTTAAGAAAAAAATTGGAACAATGGTTCCTGAAGTTGACCCTATTAGAGTTTTGATCTCTGAATTTATTATAATGTTGAGCAATGGCCTTTTAGATTAAATTTAACACGGTTAGAAATTTCATTCAAAATAAGGGGTTTAGAGAACCGAAAAAGGGATGAACGTTTTAACAGAGTTACCCAAAAAGATCGTTGCTTCCTATGGCAACAAGTTCATGGATCAATACTCGGGCAAGTCTTTAATAGTCTGAATTACTCGATAATCCACTTTCTATTCATTAATTTAGCAAATAAGTAAAAATATTATTTTCTCAATTCAAACCTAATTGTTTATTTTCTGTACTACTGAGTAGTCCGGAATATTGAAGAAAGATTGTCAATACTCACAGTTTTAATTTATGGACCAAACTTCGGACGAAAATTCATAGACTACTACTCCAATTATCTCTAATATCTCGAAATCACAATGGACATGTGCTTCAAGCGGCTAAGAGTTTTGTTGCTGCACCCATGACGTGTTTGGTTTCCCTTTCCCTCAATATTTTGTTTTGAAAAATATTCTCTCATTCAAACCCAAGTTGTCTGTTAAACAAGCATGTTCTTTGACAGGATCATTGCTCCGAAGATTCTGTCTGTTTTTTATTAACCTAGTTTGAGTCAAGTCAAGGAATCAAGGGTGGCAAAACATGAGACTTAATCTTCATACTTGATCCCCCACCTACCTGGAAGAGTTGTCCTTTTGGATTGTCAAGCTTTGTTTACATTAGCTTCTTTAGAAATACTTCCATTTGTCACGGGTCCAACTATCAGAGATTCCCTCTTCACAAATTTCATTTCAATAATTCGGGAAAGACGAGAATCGAACTCTGAACAAGATCGTTGAATAATCATTCTTTACCACTTGAGTTACAAGCCTCCGAAAATATTCTCCGAATAAAGAAAGATTCACCGTTAGTCGGAAACTGTAGCGAAATCTTTCTTATTAAGATGATGAAAATGCAATGAGAAAAGTGAGAAGAACATGAGAAGCTAAAAGAACATGAGAAGCTAAAAGGACAATCAGTACATCCATCTGCAACCCTCAGGCCCATAAGTTATGGTGGCTATGATTTGGGGGGGCATTTTCCTTTTCATATCATTTGCAAAAGAAAAAACAAAGTGGGACAGATCAGTTGAGGAACATGGTTGTGACTTGTGAACCCCCACTTTTTTTTTTTTTTTTTTTTTTTTTTTCCAAATTCAAAATTTAATACACACAGCACAAAAGTTATCAAGAGTAGGCAATTGGCAGCTACAATCTAACTACAGAGCTTTTGTAGTGGGAATATACAAATTGGTTTACAGATTCCTTCCAACCATAGATCCGATTAAAAGGACTTGAAGCAACAAGATTCCGATAAATCACTAGTCCGGGAATTACTGTACAATTGTACATGCTTTAGGAACTTGTACATTCGAGTGCCTCCGAGGGCGTATTTAGGCAGCGTCTTTTATTCAAACTCACCTGAAAATGAGATCAATACAATCAGCACTCGTTATTCGGATAACACAGCAATGGAAATGAAAGCATTATATGAACATGAGCCCATAACATGGACCTTTCTGTATTTCCCTTCTGTCATGGTTCTGTGTATGAGTTCTCATGTGCGCTTGTGTGTGTTACTGTGTTTATAACTAAAGTGATAGCATTCATTGGTTTTGTCTCAAGTCTAATGAATCCACTGCATCGCTGCATTTTATTTTTGATAGGTGGCGTTTCTATTTTATATATGTTAATAAGGGTAGAATAGAAGCAAACCATGTTGCTTCCTCGATGACGAAATCAAAGTTACAGTACAAACAATGATCCTAGCAGCACAAGACATGGATGATTCTGACAAAAACATGCAATAAGAAGTTATAACAATGTAAAAAGGCAATTAGGAAACACTATGATTCACCTTACAAGACAGAGGTAAAGAAGCCTGGCGCTCAGGATCTCTTATCTGCTGAATCTTGCAAAGCGGGTTCCCGATCTCCTCCAAACATGATGGGGTTTCTTGCCTCTCCCCATGTTCAGAAGAGGAAGTCAGCTTCTCTTTTCTCTCTTCTAGAATCTGTAGCTTTTCCATTAGCAAATCATCCTCAGTGTCAATCTTCAACCTTTCATTATTTACTGTGGACAATGAGTTCTTCATTGAGTCTATCACCAAGGCTTTGCATTAGGAGTTATCCATCATTGGTAACCCACAATGCATATCCAAAGAACTTGCAATGAATTTAGGTTCAGTATCCACCTGGCTTGTACCTGGAAAACCTTGTAATAACTCACTGCTCCTGACCCCAGTAGCTCCAAATGTAGAAGCAAAATCTTGGGATCCATCCAATGCAGTATAAAATGATGATCTACTTTCTTCTTTCCAAAGTTCAGTTTTACCATCAACGACATGAACATCATAAAAAGCTGGCTCAATATCAAGCATTAAACCATGCAAATTTCTCTCAAGATCCCCATCATGCTGTTGCACTCCATCACAATGTAAGTTTTCCTCAGTACCAATACGAGCTTGGGCTGCTTCAGGAGTTATTTCTTGGCACATTACATTATCCCTGTGTACTTTTTCTTCCCTTTCTGAAAGTACACATTTCTCAAGCTCATTAGGATGAATTTGTTTTTCAACAAATGAAGCCTCATATTGAGAAGTACTATTTGCAATATTTCCGAATTCCGTACAGTTAGATTTACTATCAGCAGTCTGCTGCAGCGTCAGTAGTGCATCTGTATTTGACTTAACAGAAGGTGAAGGCCTTTTTCCCGATTCACACAACATAGCACTCAAATCAGCATCAGACCATTCATTTCCTACGAAGCTCATTTGCCTATACGATTCAACTTCCTTCTCCAAAAAATGGTTCTCCATCTCCCTCCTAAGAAGAATCTCTTTCAGAACACCCATCTCCTCTTCATCATAAACAAATTTTTCTTCCATCATCCTCTGATACTGCCTCACTTCCATTTCTATTGATGCCTTATCCTTTTGCAGACGTGCTATCATGGACATCGCTTCATCAGCAGCACTTGCAGCAGCAGCTTGCTCTTTCTCTAGCTCTAGATAAAGAGCAGCACAAGCAGCTTTCTCTTTTTCCAGTGCTTCTTGCAACACCCTGAGTTTATCAGTTTCCTTTCCAACAACGTGAGACTTTTCTTGCGTATAACTAATGTCCACGTCTTTACTCTCACCAAATGATCCACTCAATTCAGAACTTTGGCATATACTCTCAGCCATATCATTTCCAGTTGGTGCTTTCACATAATCTAAAACGAAAGAAAATCCGCAAAACTGAGCAAATCATTACCAATACAGTAAAAATATAAGTTCATAAGCAATTCTAGTCTTAAAAGATTTTCGAAAAATTGCAATAAATTTGATTGACACTACATTCTACTATATATATAAATCCACACATTAAAGAAAAAAGGCTCCTCTAATATAGAAAAATATGAAATCAAGTATTGAAAACAACCAACCAAGTTTAGATATTCCTCACCTTCTCTACCAGCTATGGCAATTGAGCTTTCACCTGACATCTCTCTTGTATCTCTGTCATCGCAAGGAAAGGGGAATATGTGAGCAACCAACTTTGAACTATCACTTGGATAGTAAGAAGGAAGCCTTCCATATTCAGGAGCCGCCCTCCTAGAGCGCCGAATTCCAGTCCTTTTCTTCAGAACCATAACCCTCTTCCCCTTAGCGTCGTACCCACTTTCCCTATCAACCAGGTTTTCCAATCTGGGACTCGAAAATGGACTAGAATCTGCTTCACCTTGCAACTCACGAACTCTATTATCACAATTTACATCTCTGATCAGTTTCGTATTCAAGTTGCACCTTTGATCCCTAGACCAAAGAACATCAAACGGGAACTTGCTATTCACCAACTTATGGACAGCACGGATCGTCCCAACAGGCCCATCAATAAGCAACAACTTATGCAAGCAAAGATCAGGGTTTCTATACCCGAAAACCCCATTACATGGACATGGAAAACAAACCCAGAAAATCCCCAACAACTTGGAAGCGAAAAACACGAAAGCAGACACGCATAGCAGGATATAAGCCAAACCCAGGTCGATAAAAGCTCCCAAAAGAACAGTAAAGGTCCATGGCTGAACTTCCCGGCAAGCAAAAGCCATCCCTTTTCAAAGTAATCAAAATTCTGGGATTTCACTGAATTGTGGGAAGCAACTGAAGAATCATACCAAATAAACTAAGAATATTTTGCTGAATTGGGCGCAAAGAATTCACCAAACCAAAACCAACTCAGTTGGAGACACATTAAAATATCAAAAGAGAAAAAGCTAAAACTATGCTTCTAATTGAAAATAGTGCATCATGATTATAAACACCGTTGAAGGAAAAAAAAATAATAATCCAATATTTATGCGCTAATAATCATGGCCTACACACCAACTAGGTACAGGTCAATGAAGCACGAAAAAGCTTAGCAAATAAGGAAGGTGAATTTAAAAATATATAAAAAGAGCTGAAAAAATAAACAAGTAAAAATCTCAACTTTTACAGGAAATTGGTAACTTGGAGAGCTGAAAGGGAAAACCCAGCAAGGATTTGGGGAGATCGTGATGGGTTTGGAGTTTTGAGCCGCGAGGTCGGAGGAGCAGCTTCGTTCGCAGAGTTTTGGAAAGAGACGGCTTTTTCAGTTGGGGAAGAAAGCGAGGAAATAGCTCGTAGCTGGCTGCTGTCGGCAATTACGGTGTCATCTGTTAAGTTGTTGTTTCGTATAATAAAGCCAGCTACTTTTTGGTATTCGCCAAATTTCGCACATTTTTTGGCAACTGTATTGTATGTATTGTTATGTGCTGCGCGCCAAATTCCCCTCAAGGTCAAGGGTACTACGACATCCCTTTTAGTGTCGTTTATGGGCTTGCAAGCATGTTGTTGAGCTATGCATACGAATAATTTAGGGGTGTGTGTTTAGGGGTGTGTGTTAGTGTCGTTTATGGGCTTGCAAGCATGTTGTTGAGCTATGCATTCGAATAATTTAGGGGTGTGTGTTTAGGGGTGTGCTATCCACACACCCTTTTTTACTTCTCTCACACCCCTTGTTAATTTATGTCATTTGATCTTTTTTAATTCATCTGATCCGACGGTCGAAAATTAAAAAGGTGTGAGAGAAGTAAAAATGGATGTGTGGATCACACCCCATAATTTATTGATGCGATTACTACAGTGTCACTTGGTTTTGTCAATCTATAATTATAATACATATATCTAATTTTATGAATTATCACATTGTTTTTTTTTTAATGAATGAATTATTACATTGTTCGTGCTTTCACATAATTGTAATATTACATTATTAATGTTGTAGTACTACATTTTAAACTAATTCTTAATTAATTTGACGGTAAAAATAAAGTGCGATACAAAAAAAAAAACATAATGATTCATTTAACTTTTGGAGGAAAAGCCGCCATCTAACCCTACTTTTAAGGAAAATTGATTGAACAATCAAAGACTTAAAAGAAAATGAGAAAATGCAAGGGTGTGCTTTTTTTGTTAAATCATGAACGAAGTGTGAGCCAACCAAACCAACCATATAGTTTCACAAGAACATGAATGAATGATCCGCCTAATAATTAAAGTCATTATGATATGGTTGGAACATGATAATTATTAGGGTCTAGTGATATTTCTCTTCATTTGTAAATAAGAAGTCTTAGGTTCGATTCTTTGTAAATACGAATTTGAACCACATTATTATTAGGTCATTGTGAGGCTAAGCCCACCATTCTCTCTTAGCGTAGATAATATCGTTTATTTTAAAAATAAAATATCACATATCGTTATCCATACTCTTGAACAAGTCAGTGTACACCAAAGAGGAAAGAAGGCAAAACCTTGGTGGCACGAACATGCCTCGTAATTTGGGTTTTGAATCAAGACAAATGTTTTAGAGTTGACTCTTCTAGAGCACTTCCACCTATAGGACAATAGGCAGTTATTGCCTTAGTGAATAGTAACTATCCGATTGCATTTTA
Organism: Malus fusca; assembly: GCA_035220775.1. Lineage (NCBI taxonomy): Eukaryota > Viridiplantae > Streptophyta > Magnoliopsida > Rosales > Rosaceae > Malus > Malus fusca. The sequence goes on from CM069063.1 coordinate 29,690,252, forward strand.
CTTCGTAACTAAATTTTATGAGCAATTGGCATTATCAATTCCGTCATGTCACGTGTCATTATCCGAATGGGGTGTGCTATCTACACACCTCATTTTACTTTTCACACACCCCTTGATAATTTATGTCCATTGATCTTCTTCAATTCATCTGATCCGACGACCGAAAATTAAAAAGATGTGTGAGAATTAAAATGGTGTGTGTGAATATCATACCCCTATCCGAATTTACAATTTTTCTAGAAGAGTATGATTGAATATTTATAGGACATATTTATCTTTTTTTTCCCTTTTTTCAGTTTTTTTATTTTTAACATTATTTTCTAACCAAATTAATTTTAATATGCATAAGTTAATTTTAAAATTTTTTCTAACCAAATTAATATGAATCGTTAGATTATTTAAGGGTAAAAGACTGTTTACTACCCTTAAGTTTCGTGGTTTTCAACATTTGGTACATCAATTTTTTTTCATCAGAGTCATACCTAAAGTGTTAATTTTGGGACAATCTCATACATCTGTTAGTCAAACTGTTAAGTATGCCGTTAACTGATGACGTGGCGCCCATGTGGACAATGATTGGGCGCCACATGTCATCCACGTGGAAATTAAAAATAAATTACTTATAAAATAAAATTAATTAATTTAAATAATTAAAAAAAAAAAAAACCCTTCTTCCCCAAATCTAACCCGTGCCCAGCCTCCCAGCCTCCCATCACCCACCCCTTCGTCTTCCCCAAATCCCACCCGTGCCCAGCCTCCCACCCTCCCATCACCCACCCCTTCTCCCACCCCCCAACACTCTTTCTCTCGCACCTCTCCTACCTCAACCCCCGATGGTGTTTTTCATGCCGAGTTGACAAGACTAGTAGTGTGAAAGGAGAGAGCTTTTACGGCATTGCTAGCTGGCTTGACGACCTGCAGAGCTATTCGAGAGAACAATCCTAGAGTTTCGCCGTGGGGGCTTGCTAATAAGCTTCAGTTGGTGATCCCCTTGAGATGTGCTTGTCCTTCATCATCTCAACTTGTGAAACAATCAAGACTCTTGATTTCATATCCTGTGAGTGAAGGCGAAACAATTTTTTATTTGGCTGTTAAGTTCAAAACAACACAAGAAGCTACCGTATCTGCAAATAACAGATCATTCGAAAGCTTTAGACCCGAAAGTTCCCTCCCTTTCTCTCCTCTGCACACCCACTCCGCACACCCACCTTTAATTCCCTCTCCCTGTACATTCCACCAAAACATTCAACATCTCCAGCCTGTGATGCTTCACACACAAGTGTAACCCGGATTCAAAAATCAACAAAATGGTAAAAACCAAGATCGTAAATCGACGAGAAACGTCCATGCTTCAATGTTTGAGTCAGATCTGGAAGAACCTAGAAGATAAAATACGCAACAAAAACAAAAAATCAACACATTTTCCATATGGGTTTTCGAATTCAACCAAAATTCAATCACAAAAGCTAATCAAAACTATAACTTTCACAACACTAAAGATCTATAAAAGCTAATCAAAACTATAACTTTCACAACACTAAAGATCTATAAAAGCTAATCAAAACTATAACTTTCGCCGCCGTCAATGAGGCTCAGTCTCGCGGATCTGGGGGTGGCGGTGGCGGAGAAGGCTACAACCGTGAAGGCACCGTTGATATCTCTCACAAACATGGAGAAAGGAAGACCCATCCCCAAAATCACAGCAAAATCACAACAATATTTCCAGATCAAGGATGGAGGGAGGGAGAGAGAGGGAGAGGGAAGGAGAGAGAGAGAGAGAGATAGAGAAGTCGTATATTTCCAGATCAAGGATGGAGGCGACAAGGTCTCCGGCGAAGGGAGAAAAGTGCTCGGACGATGGTGGGGATGGGTCTTCCTTTCTCTATGTTTGTGGGGTTAGGAATGGAAGCAAGCACAGGGCCTGGGAAGAAAGCAAGCAAACACGGAAGAAGGGAGGGAGAAGGGGGGGTCGGGGTGGGGAAAGACAAATCTGGTTTTTTTTATTTTATTTTATTTTAATAATTAATTATTTTAATAGTTTAATATTTTTAATTTTTTTAATGACATGTGGCGCCTAGTCATTGTCCACATGGGCGCCACGTCATCAGTTAACGGCAGACTTAACAGTTTGACTAACGAATGTACGAGACTGTCCCAAAATTAACACTTTAGGTATAACTCTGGGACGAAAAAAAATTGATGTACTAAATGTTGAAAACCATGAAACATGAGAGTAGTAAACAGTCTTTTGTCTATTATTTAAATTCAGCATACCAGATTGTGCCGTGTGGGCACAACAGTCACCTTGAATATTTAAAATTTGTCGAACCCAAAAATGGTTGAATTAATAAACACCGTTAGATTATATGACCGTTGGAAACCCATCATGTGTATTGCACGCGCCTGACGCAGGAAAGTTTTACACATGGCTGACTTCACATGGATGTCAGCCCTTACTTCAAATCACGCTAGGGGGGTGGGCCGGGCACAAATTGGTTGACTGTTTCGTCAGGTAGGCTTGGGCCTACGTTTTTCCCGACTTTTTTCAATGGCCCAGATCTGTTTTTTTTTTCTTTTGGTCAAAAAGTGCCCAATTGTAAGTGTTTCTTGTGGATCAAACTAAGGTGGCTGGTTGTTGAGTGTATTTTTGCTCTCTACTGTAAGTGTTACTGACTATTACCATCACATTATTAGAGCATCATCAACAGAAGTTCCTATTTAGAGACTCTCATCATCACTTTTAAGGACTCATTTAGAAGCTTTAGAGGAATATTCGAGTCCCTAAAAGAATATTGTTTACAATGGAAATTCCTTATAATATAATCCCTAAATGTAGGGACTAAAATATTAAAAAAATTATTATTCATTTCATTGAAGTATTGTAACCATTGATAAAAATAAAAAACCATCTCTACCACTGATTTTTCAAGAATTAAAAAAAAAAGGGATATGAGAAATTGCCTCACTCACTTGGGTGGGTTCAAAAAACAAGGAAAAAAAACATAAAGTGTACACCATTCCCACTCAAAATTAATATGGAGTCCACTATTTGAGTTCTTATATGTAGTCCTTATATTTGAGAATTTTGTTGAGATATCCGGCGAGTCTCTCTGTATTGAGATATTTTAAAGACTTCAATTCCGGGCAATTGAAAGTCATTTGTCCCTATATTTAGAGACTATGTGGTTGTAGGGACTCCATTTATAATCTCTATGAGAGATGCTCTTATGCAGTTGGACAAGTGTTATTTAATCTATTTACTTTTTTGTTTTTTGAAACAACATATATTACGTTAAGGAATAAGAAATAGGAGAATAAATTAGTATCGAGCTCTCGATTTATGTGAAGTAAGACTCTCCATAAACTCTCTGTTATATTATTTTTTTAGCACAATATTTTATAATATTGACACAAGAATTATGTTAAAAATATAAAATAATGAAAAATTCATAAAAAAATTTATTTTTAAAAGAGTATTCTTAGCATTTCACGTCTTACTCAAACTACTTTTGCACAAGTTTCAAAATCAACTCATTCAACGGATCAATTTAGAAGATGTAGGTCAAACTTGAGAAGATAATTTTACTTTGCCTAAAGCCTAGCCCACGACCAAAAGATCCAATTTTGTTAGACGCAAGCAAGTTCGTCTTTTACCATGGCTCACTGAGTATCTCAGTCCCTCTTAGCAAAGCATATACGGTATACCTCTGAAGACTCTAGTTCCCCACTGACCACTCACATCCAAGCAAATGGAACAAGAGCCGCCAGTCCTTCTTCCAAATGCCACTTAGCTGATTGCCTCCACAAAGACAGGGAGGAGGAGAAACCAGACGTCTCCAATGGCGGTTTTGGCTCATGGGTTTTATCTACCCCCACCCACACGGACACCCAAATCGTCAAATCGGAAACTTGTTGGGTATTCGAGCTCTATCATTGTCAGACGCAGATTGCTGACGGACGGGAACGAATGCGTGCAGGTTTCCGAACTCTTCACTCCCAAGACTTTCAGGTAAGTTTAACTTTATTGGGTAATTTTTTTTGTTGTATTGGTGTTTGGTTGCGGAGAAAATCTGAGGGAAAAAAAGAGGGAAACTTTGAAAGATGTGAAAACATGGTTAAAGGGTGTTGGAACGGAAAACCCGACTCGTGAATAAGCTAATATTTGAAGTAGGAGCCGCAAGGTTGAGGCTTTTTCTTTGTCACGAGTGCTTTTTCTATCCTTACCAGCTCAGAAATTGATCCTTGACGTTCTAGATATTCAAATTTGATGGTATTAGTTAACTGGTTTTTCGGTATTTAGTCGGTTTTTTCATTGTTGATTTAATTTTTGTACTAGCAGGATCAGAAGCTTTTCTGAGGAGGATGCAGGAAATAATGAGGTTGAAATATCTAAAGACATTCTGGATGGGGAAGATGGGATTTCTGATGAGCTGCTTGGAAATGTTGTGAATACTGAAATTAGTACAGAAAGTTCATTTCTTGCTAAAATAGCAATTGCACTAGGCGTTGCCGCAACAGTGACTCTGATATCGGTTGGCATCAAGGGTGCACCCGCTATTGGGTCATCGAATGGAATTCAAATTTTTCCAGATAGTTCATCCTCTTCAGTAATGGCTGCAGCCAATGTCAGTTTCACCATCAAAGCTTTTGGGTACAGCATTGTTCTCCCAGCATTTGCACCGGGGTAATATTCTTAACATTTTTTACTTAAACATGCCTGATGGAAACTCTCTTTACTCTTTTTTGGTTACAGTTAATTGAAAGACATTGCTGTGTTATTTCTAGTACAAGCGGTGATTTTTCATAGTACTTTGTTACTGCTGATTTTTCGTAGTACAAATGGAAACTCTCTTTACCCTTAAAAGCAGCTGAGACAAATAGAATAGTACTTTGTTACTGCTGATTTTTCATAGTACAAGTGGTGAAGCAAAATAGAAAGAGATTATTTTAGATGTTATAGCATAGGACTCCATAATGAAGTTTGCTTCACCTCATGGGGTAGTTGGTTTCTTTATTTATTTCTGAATTGGGCATGAGTCATGACTATACATGGTTGTAGGTGGATCTACTTTTGGTTGCTTATGGCTGCAGGCTGTGGACTTTGCATTAGTGAAGAAGCTCTAAATATTTGGGTCTGTCCTCTTTTCTGGTATTCTATTTCACAAGCTTAAATATTTAACTTTGAATTTATCACTGTTTCTACATCCATGGTTTCAAAGCCGGTTTGAAGTTGTGAGTAATCTTTTTGAAAACAATTTAGGTTGGCATATCTTTGGCTCGGATGCTGTCTTTGGACGGGACATGGCAATTGTTTGCTGAATCTTTTTCGAGAAATGCTCCATATATCATATCCACAATTCTTTGGGTGTATTGGTAATATGGCCACACCATTTTAGTTTCTAGCATTGTCTGTCTATACGCCTTATAATATTGACTATGGGAATATTACTTTGATGTTTTCATATTTCAGGGGAGTGTGCATCAGTGATCTAATACCATTTTATCTCGGGAAGCTTTTTAGAAAATCCAGGGCCTCTGATGGCGTTTTCTCGAAGGTTAATCTTACTCCTACCTTCTTGCTTCAGAGTTCTTATACATCTGCAGTGCTCATTCCCATGATGCACATACCTATTTTCTGCAAGTGGTAAGCACCAATTTTGTGTTTTAATGAAGTTTAACCTGATGCTGGATGCAGTTAGGGATTGGAAAAGAGAAAGCTTTAAGCATAACCTCTGCAGTGCAAAAATATGGCAACCTCATCGGTTTCGGTAAGCTCTAAAGCTTATTTGTTTTAGATTCTTTTTATTATGTTTTGAATGTGCAAAGTTATGAATGATTCAAAGTTTTAGTCATCAGTTGACGTATTCCCATAGGCCAATATATGTAAAAATTTTGAGGTAGTGTTGTATAAGAAGATTATAACAATCCATTATGCTTGAATTCTGGTATTAGATAGTGACGTTTCAGTGCATTTTGGCTTTCAGTTGAACGATTTTCGCTTGGAGTGAGAAATCCAACGGCTTTTCTAGCGGGGACCTTGGTTAGTCTGATATAATTGATCGTACATTTTGTTGGTATTTGCTTCGATTGACTTGGGAATGACACGCTTTTACCCGAGTGCAGGGCATTTCTTCAGAGTGTTTCTTTGCTGGAGTTTGTTGTGGCGGTTTGATCACCCTTCCCCTCCAGGTCAGTTTAGTTCTGTTAAAAACACTTAAATCCGTACTTAACTAGGTAGAACTAGAAGACACATCTCAGGGACACTCTCTAGCTAAAGTTGCACTTTGGTGGGCTGGGGCAAGGAATTGGTAGATCTATGATTAAAATCTTGTTGTTTTTAAAAGATCAAAGAAAAACTAGAGAACTTATATTGATATGCAGCCAGTTTGAGCGCAATTCGTCACTCGTTGCAATGCTTGTCAAAAGGAGTGAATTTTTTTTAGAAGTTTCAGATTTTCTTGGCTTTTGAAGAGTAATATTTTCGATGCTGGAAAAAACAAGCGTAGAAATTGATATCCAACCTTCGTTCGAGTACTAGCCTAACTTACTCTCTTTTGCTTTCTGATCTCAGTTGTTAATAGGATTCTTCCTGAGGGAGCGCCCCGTCTTTGCCCTCGCTACTGTTGCAACAGCAATTGTATGCAGGAACTCTAAATCTATGAATGAAATTATCACTTTTTTTTGTAATTTCATGAATCTAACTTGAAAACTTTCCAGGGCATTTGGACCATCTTCCCTTACGCTGTGGCTGCATCAACGGCATTATTCCTTTACCTGAGACGCCGCTACTCTACCTAGTCAGAATACATTCCCAGAAATAGAGGATAGGAGTTATAACATATTTGTATTTACAGAGAAATTACTGTGATTATTTTTGGAGTAATATTCAATACACCATGTCTCTGAGAATTAGTGATTCAGGCTTGTGAGAAGCTTTCAATTTTGCCGAGTGGATCGAGACAGTGCAACCTACCATCCATTCCAATCACACCATGTCTCGGAGAATTGGTGATTGAGGGTTGTGAGAAGCTTTCAAGCTTGAAACATTGCAACGCACTTGAGGGATTGAAAATAACTGGTAGCCGCAACTTGGTATCGATTCCAATTTCAGACGCATTCCCACCATCCCCTTGCCAATTTGTAATCGAAGATTGTGCTGAATTATCAAGCCTGCAAGGCGGTCATGCATCTCCTGAGGAGTTGAGTATAACGAATTGCCCCAAGCTATGGAAGAGTTCAGTTGCAAACCATGGGAGGAGTCAGACCGCCCTCTGGAAATTGGTTATTACAAGCTGTGGACCGGAAATGACATCTACGCCATCAGCACTCTTGCGGAGATTTCTTTACACGATTGCACATCCCTTCGCCAACTGATAATGCACGACTGTAAAACTTTGAGGCATCTATCGCTCCAAACCCTCCTCTATCTGAAGTTTTGAGGACATCCTGGTGCCATAATTTTGAGGCAATTCTGTGTTTAGACAACCTCACATCCCTCCGTGTTGTGACCAGTGAAGAATGTCATGGACTGACAAGTCTGCTGAGTGGGCTCTCATCCTGCACATCTCTTGTCGAGTTAAGAATACTGTTTTGTGAGAAATTACAATACTTGCCGACAGGTTTACACACTATTAACTCGTTTGAAGAAATTGTGTATTGGTTGGTTCTGGGAGGAGCTGGATTCTTACCCGGTTTCTCAAATTCCATCATGAAACATCCTAAGTTCAAGTGTCTGCCTCCACTAGTTCGTCACTCAACCAGTCCTGTAACAGAGGTGGCTATATCTGATTGTGATGGGCTAGAGACTTTCCAGAGTGGTTGGATGACCTTACATCTCTTACCAAACTGAAGATCGGGAGTTGCAAGAATCTCAATTCTCTTGCTTCTGCCCAAGCTATGCAACACCTCACCAAATTAGATTTGTCATTGATTTATTATTGAAACCGGTTTGTATGGATAGGTTGTATGTACGAGTCATCAACCTCACTTTCCATAGCTTGTCATTCACCTTACATCAACCTTTCCATAGCTTGTCATTCACCTTACATCAACCTCACTTTCCATAGCTTATCATTCACCTTACATCAACCTTTCTTAGTTGCTTGTAAAAGCTTCTTTACTTGTAATTTGGTTTTTGCTTTTCCACTTGTTAGGGCATATTTTAGGGATTGTGTTTGTGTCGTTATCCTACAATCTATTGTAGCTTTCTTTTTGGCTCTCTATAAGAGTTGCCTTCACTCTCTTGTAACATTCATAATGAAATATACAACAAATATTGAAACCAAAACTCAACATGGTATCAAAGCAGGAACCATAGGGTCCTGACTCTGTTCTTTTTTTTTTACTTCTTCATTTGCTCATCATCGATAGAGATGGCAGAAGAAAATGTGTCTAGTGCCGACAGTGCCTCATCCTCCTCCCCAAACTTAACCCAAGGGGTTGAGAACAATCCAAATCATCGACTCTGCTAGGTGCTACTGAACAAGTTCAACTACCTTCTTTGGTCAAGAGTTGTGTCACTTGCTCTAGGGAGGAAGATCGAAGCTAGGGTTTATCAATGGAAGCTCTGAGCCCCCGATTTTCCACTTCACTAACTTACGATGCATGACATACTACTGATCAGCTGGTCATGTCCTGGTTACTTAACTCCATGGAGCTAAAACTGTCTGAGCTTTTCAGCTACTCAGAGTCTTCCCTTCTCCTATGGGAGTCTGTCAAAGACATGTATGGCAGCCAAAACAACTCAGTTCGCATCTTTCAACTGAAGAAGAGTATGGCTAGTTTAAAGCAAGGTGATCACTTATTTGTTCAACACCTTGGAAGTATGAAATCCATGTGGAATGAACTCGATATGTATCGTCCACACACGACTGATTCCGCTGTGCTACTGAAGAGGGCTGATGAAGACAAGGTTTTTCAACTCTTAGCAAGCTTAGGAGCGGAGTATGAAGACCTGCTTAGTCACTTGTTAATGACTTAAGAGCTGCCCTCATTTACCACTGTGTGTCATGCAGTCTAGAGAGAAGAAACTCGACGAAGAGTGATGAACGTTGAGCCCAAATCCAACTCTGAAGCTAGGGTTTTCACGACAAATCACAAAGCAACTGGTGATAGGGTGATTGGCAAGAAAGCAGACTGGAAATGTTCTTATTGCAACATGAATGGACATTTGAGAGAAAAATGTTGGATTCTTCATTCGGAGTTAAAGCCTAAGTTTGATAGGGAAGGCATGATGATCAAAGATGGGAAGGATGAAGTCACTCCAAAAGCATTTCATTCAGCTTGTTCCTCAACTGATGGGATGGCCAATTTCTCAACAAATCATGTGTCCTTGATCAACGAGTTTGCTGCTTTTCTTCAAAAGAAGCAAGAAATCACTAAACCTGATGAAATGACACCTTAAAACCCTAATGCAATGCTAGGGAAATTTGCTGGATTCTTGGCTGACTCGGAGAACACATCGAAAGGCAATATTCCAGGTATTATCAGTGTCATTGCCACTGCTCTTAATGCAAATGTTACACATGATTTTTGGATTATTGACTCTGGTGCCACTGATCATATAACTAATAAACCCTCTAGTCTCCACAATTTTCAAAGAACTATTGATCCAATTCATGTATCTGTTGCAAATGGGAAAGGGGAACCTATTCTAGGGAAAGGAAAAATTAGATTTCTAAGTGAGCATACTGATTCCACTGCTATCTATGTACCTTATTTTCCTTTTCAGCTCTGTCAATAGGAAAAATCACAAAAACCTTAGATTGTCTTGCCATATTTTCCCCTCACAATGTTGTGTTTCAAGACCGAGTTACTCAGAAGAAGATTGGTGAAGGGTTCTTCTTAAATGGACTCTACTATCTTTCAAATGAGTCCAATTTTGTCAAAAAGCTCAGTGTCAACTTAAGTCAAGTTTAGGAACACCAACTCTAGCATCAACGCCTTGCCTATCCCTCATAACATGTGATGACCAAGTTGTTTCCCTTTTTTTGTAAAAACACACTGGAGTGTGAAACTTGTCAAATGTCAAAAGCCACTAGACTTCCTTTTGTTTCCTCTAATTCTAGAACCAGTAAACTTTTTGAGCTTGTTCACTCTGATATTTGGGGTCCTTCTCGTGTAGAATCCTTCGATGGGTATAGATATTATGTTACATTTATTGAGGACTATTCTAGAGTAACCTGGTTGTATCTTTTAAAACTTAAAACTGATTTGTTTGATGCTTTTAAGGACTTTCACAACCTAATCACCAATCAATTTTCATCTAAGTTATATATGTTAAGATCAGATAATGGTACCGAGTACACTTCCAATAACATGAGTAATTACTTGAGCAATCATGACATTTTGCATCAAACTAGCTGTGTTGGTACACCACAACAAAATGGTGTGGCAAAGAGAAAGAATCAAGACTTATTGGAGAAGACTCGATCACTTATGATCCAAATAAATGTTCCTAAGAAATTTTGGTCTCAAGCTCTACTCATTGCCATGTACATCATTAATAGACTGCCAACTCGGGTGTTGAATACTAAATCTTCTTTTGAAGTCATGAAGGGCAGGCCTATAAGCTTGTCTCACCTCAGGACCTTTGGTTGTACTTGTTATGTGCACATTCAAGCTCTCCATCGTGACAAACTCGACCCTCGAGTTGTCAAATGTGTGTTTATGGGATACGCCAGTTCTCAAAAGGGTTACAAAGTGTACAACCCTAACATGGGGAAGCTGGCAGTCTCTAGAGATGCGCGATTTGATGAATATTCACCTTATTTCCACAAAGGGTTGGAGACTAATGCTAATATGGAAGATCTTATGGACCTATTTCCACTACTTATTCCAGCAGAAATTCATGAAGTCACTCCTGCTCATATCAGCACTGATAATTCTCAACTCACTGAGAGTGTAACTGATGCAGTGCCAAGCTCATCTTAACCATCAGAAGCTCAACTAAATCAGCAAGCTATAAGTGCACCAAGAAGAAATCCTACACGAAATAGACATCCACCAGTGAGGTTACAAGAGTATGTTACTTACACTGCAAGGCATCCTATCTATGCAGCCATTTCTTATCACATATTCTCATATTCTCATACTTCTTTCCTTAACAAAGTGTCCCACACTTTCGAACCAAGGAATTTTCATGAAGCCACATGCATGCCTGAGTGGTAAGATGTTATGACTAAAGAGCTTCAAGCTCTGCATGACAACCAGACATGGAGTGTGGTGGATCTTCCAAATGGCAAGAAGGTCGTGGGAAGTAGATGGATATATAAGACCAAATTCAACTCCAATAGAAGCATTGAAAGACACAAGGCACGATTAGTAGCTCAAGGCTTTACTCAAACCTATGGCATTGACTATAAGGACCTGTTGCCAAAATGAACACAGTGAGGGTATTGTTGTTTGTGGTAGTCAATAATGCATGGCCTTTATTCCAAATGGATGTGAAGAATGCATTTCTTTATGGGGATCTTGAAAAAGAAGTGTACATGAAGTTGCCTCCTGGTCATCCAAGAGAAAATGAACCCAACAAGGTCTGCAGACTTCACAAAGCCATATATGGTCTTAAACAGTCCCCTCGAGCTTGGTATTCGAAGCTTAGTTCAGTCCTTAAAGCTGCAGGGTTCAAAAGGAGTCATGCTGACTCTTCTTTGTTTGTTCGAAATAGTATTGCTGGCAAATTGGTTGTGCTTATATATGTTGACGACCTAATTATTACAGGTGACAATATAAGTGAAATCAAGACGCTTAAGCAGTCACTTCACCAAAAATTTGCCATTAAAGACTTGGGGCCTTTGAAATACTTTCTTGGAATTGAGGTGGCTACCTCTTCAAAAGGATTGTTCTTAAATCAAAGAAAGTATGTTCTCGATCTTCTAGATGAAGCTAACATGATGGAATGTAAACCAGCTCGGACACCCTTAGCTAACAAACTTCAGTGGCATGAAAAAGGTGAACCTCTCTCGGACCCTAGTGTTTATCAGCGAATGGTTGGGAAACTTATTTATCTCACCATTACTAAGCCCGATATCTCATATTCAGTTAGCCTAGCCAGTCAGTTCATGCACTCTCATACTCTAGTTCACTGGGAAATCGTCAAGAGAATACTTCGATATCTCAAGGGCTCAGTAGGAATGAGAATAATTATGAAGAACAATGGATCAAATCACATCTTGGCCTACACAAATGCTGACTGGGCTGGAAATGCCCTTGATCGAAAATCCACAACAGGTTTTTGCACATTTGTTGGAGGGAACCTTGTCACTTGGAAGAGCAAGAAACAAACTGTTATTGCTCAATCTAGTGCCAAAGCTGAGTATAGGGCTATGGCAGCAACAGCCTGTGAACTCATATGGTTGAAAGGTCTTCTTTCCGAGCTCGGATTCACAAGCATGGCACATATGTCCTTGTATTGTGATAACCAAGCTGCCATGCACATTGCTTCAAATCCAGTATTCCATGAAATGACCAAATATATTGAAGTTGACTGCCATTATATTCGTGCTCAAGTTCAATCCAAGGTGATAGATACCGTCTTCACACACATCCACAATCAACTTGCTGATTTATTCACAAAAGCACTAGACTCTACTCAGTTTCAGCGTTTGTTGTGCAAGCTTGGATTAATCAATCTCCTTGATCCAGCTTGAGGGGGTGTATTGAAACCGGTTTGTATGGATGGGTTGTATGTATGAGTCATCAACCTCACTTTCCATAGCTTGTCATTCACCTTACATCAACATTTCCATAGCCTGTCATTCACCTTACATTAACCTTTCCATAGCTTGTCATTCACCTTACATCAACCTTTCTTAGTTGCTTGTAAAAGCTTATTTACTTGTAATTTGGTTTTTGCTTTTCCACTTGTTAGGGCATATTTTAGGGATTGTGTTTGTGTAGTTATCCTACAATCTATTGTAGCTTTCTTTTGGCTCTCTATAAGAGTTGCCTTCACTCTCTTGTAACATTCATAATGAAATATACAACAAATATTGAAACCAAAACTCAACAAACATTATCCCTGATTCAAGATATCACGCGTGGAGCTGCTGAGCAACTACAATATCCGCGTGAGGCAGTGGTGTTGTGGGCGCAGAAACTTAAAGACGTAGCTAATGATGCCGATGATGTCTTGGAGGAAATTGACTATGAAGTTCTCCGCCATAAGCTACAAATAGAAAACCATTTGAAGAGAAAGGTACTCAACTTCATTTCACTCTCTAATCCGGTTGCATTTCGTGTTAAAGCAGCACATAAAATTAAGAACATCAACGCATCGTTGGTAGATCTCAAGAATCAGGCGTCTATTATGGGACTAGTTTCCAAAAATATAGATGCCACTTCTCAAGCAATGAGATCGATCAGAGAAACCAATTCATCAATTGGCAATGAAATCATCGTTGGCAGAGATGAGGTCTTGTCAAATGTACTTGCAAACTTGACCAGTTCCGAAGTCAACCAAGAAACTCTTTCGATTATGGCCATTCTGGGAATGCCAGGTTTGGGAAAAACTACTTTGGCCAAGTTAGTTTATAATGAAGATGAGATAAGTAAACACTTTGATAAGAAAATATGGATACATGTATCTAATACATTTGATGTCGATTTAATTTTGGGTTGAATCTTAAAATATGTTGACTATGCAACGGTTGATACTCAATGTCAGGGGGCAGTGCTTAAAAGCCTCCAAGAACAGTTGATGGAGAAAAGATGTCTTCTTGTACTCGATGATGTTTGGAATGAAGATTCTGAAAAATGGAGCAAATTGATGAGTTGTTTGTCAGAACTCCATTTTGCACGGGGGAGCACCATACTTGTCACTACACGCAGTTCCAAAGTTGCAACAATTACAAAAACACTTCCTTGCTATGATTTGGAATTTCTATCTGAAGATGAATGTTGGTCCATATTGAAGGAAAGAGCATTTGTAGATAATACTGCTGCTCCTACAGATCCTGATCTAGAGGAAGTTGGAAGAGAGATTGCCAAAAAGTGTGCAGGTTTACCATCTGTGGCAAAGGTAAGGACTATTAATTTAGTATTATTTATTTGAAGTTTATACTGTTTTGTTTGGAATCTTATTTGTTATCATTATAATTTCCGCACATGCTTTTGACCTTTTGTACCTTTTGTATGTCTCTACTTTATTTTGTCCTTTGATTCTATGATGGAACCAATTTCGTATAAAGAAGAAAGAAAGGGAAAACGCCAAAAAAGAAAGAAAGGGAAAATGCTAAAAAAATTAAGAAATTAAATAATAATATGCTTAATTCTTGCCTTACAATTGAGGCTATTACCAAATATATGGTAATCTCCTTAGTGGGTCTAAGTGACCCATTAACCCTATTATAGATATTGACTCATTAATATTGTTAGGGTCCTTATAATCCCACCCCTACCCCCTAAATAAAGGCATGTCTTCGTGCCCTAATACTAGATATGGTAAGTTAGACCCAATGTGCTTTGCCTTTGTCCAAGTAACACCCTCTCCAAGCAATCTATCATGTAGAAATGAAAAGGGTTGTCTCTGCTTGTTCACCCAGTTACAAACCATAGGATATTCAAATATTAGCATGGTAGCCGCAACCAAAACAAGTGCAAACTTGTCATCAGTTGCTGATTATTTCCCCAAATACAACCTTGGTGAAAATGCAAAATTTCCAAATTTCCTAGCATCCCACAAGCACACTAGCCTCCAACTGAACAACTTTTTCCTTCATGATTCTGATGCATACAATGCTACTGAACAAAGACCCAAAAAGTTGTTCAATTCATCAATTGTATTGTAGTCTTTGATACATACGGCATATAGGTATCAACAAACTTTGTCTTAGATCCAATAATAATCTTGCCTTCTTGAATTAAGTAGTGAGGCATTAGACGATTTGGCATTATCATCACAATACTGTATCACTTCTGTCAAACATATGATGATTCTGGAAATTACAAAGCCCACGTGATGCGCAAGTCATTAATTGTTGAGCTAACTACGTCCTTCTTGTGGATGCGGCGTGCAAACGTGCGACCGAGCTTGGTCAGGCGAGTAGAATAGATGTGGTCATGTGGTGTCGAACGTACTATTAATTTATGCACCGAGCGACTACGGCCTGCGATGGAACACTCTCAACCTAGGGTTCTAGAACCTAAAGACAAGGTTATGCCTTCAACTATGAAGTTCAATTCTCCGCACTAGATTCGATAACTTCAACTATATTTGTGAAAATATAGGTGCATCAAATCAATATTAGGTTGTAAGAGCAAAGATACTCAAATGAATGAATGTCTTTACTGTGAATGTTGTTAGGCCGACTGAATGCTTAACTATGAAATCCACCTAGGAATAACCACTCATAGAACAACTCACTTTGCTGGGAAGTTGATGAGACCTTGTTTGTCAAAAGAATCGTAGAATCTTCGCTGTCTGAGACTTGGATAGATAGCAAACCAACTAGAAGCAATACTGTTAATCCAAACTGAATATGCTTCTGATCGCCTGATTCTATGACTCAGTGATGTTAATCCAAACTAGATATGTTACTGATTGTCAACACGGTGTTGTTAATCCAAATTGAAGGTGCATTGAAAAATGGTTAGGATAATTAGTATTTTTTTAGGGTGTGAGAAGGTTTCGCATAAAGCATTTTGAGTTGTTTGTTGAGTTGAATAGGCTGTTGCATTGCAAAACCACTTCTATTTATAGAGGTAAGTTTTGTGATAGCCAAGTCTGTCGAAGTAAAGTCCTAATAGGACTATGACTTCTTGGACCATATTCAGATATTCCTGATATTATCTCACAAAACCCCCTACTATGCCGAGACTCTATCTCTACTAGGTCTCGGCCTATTTGACTTGAATTAGGACTCTGAACCTTAGCCTTTTTATGCACTTAATTCACTCTTATCTTATTAGGCATATGTTTTGATCTTGGAATAATTCGAGTCTTATCAAAACCTTTTCGGACCCTTAACAATTTCAATTCAACCAGGACTCAACCCAGCCACGCCTAAGTCTAATCCCTTAGCAATCCCACTTTCATTAGGACTTGGTCGAATCATCATTTTCTGGGCTGAGAAAACCATTTGACCAGATGGATCACTATTAGGCCGAGAGCCATGACCTTCCATTTTGACTTATCTTCTCAGCCTAAACCCAATATTTCAGGCCCAAACATTGCCCCTCGTTTATGAAATCTTTGACCATAGACATATAGTTGGAGGGTTTTGAAGAAACGAATATTCTTCAACCACCTCCACTGGCTTGTAATAAATGCCTTTACTTAGGTGTGCACGCTAACTCTGCATCGACTGACCCAACCTAATTACTTCTGCCACGCTTTGAGTTCTTACCATAACTCTTTAGATTTGGCCTTTCATGCGCCACGCTCTTTTAGACAGCCTAGCTGTTAGAACGTCCCATTTTGATTGACTCGTTTTAAAAACCAAAGCATCAATTCTCATATCGGATTAGGTGGCATGAAAATTGGCCCAAGTCGCTTCAATTGCCAAAACTGCAATGAGTGAAAAACACATGAGATTTTTCTATTTTGAAATTCAAAATTAATAACTCAATCATTTCTTTCTCTTATGTATTATCCATAAAAACCCTCAGAAATTTCTTCATCTCATTCACACTTTCAAAACCCTCTAGAAACTCTGCAACTTCAATTTCCTAGAATTCTCAAGCTTCCTCTGTTTTCTTACCAACGGCTTTAACTTCTCTAACTCGAAACCCCATCTTTTCAAATGGCCAACACTTAAACACCTCTAAGCTTATGTGAACAGCTCACTTGCGAGCTTCAAAACATTAAAAGCTTCATTGACTACCTCATCATCAAGCTCTTCAGATATCCTGATGAGCCATAAGCCAAGTCTTAGGTTTTTGGTCTTCTGATCAAGAACACTATCTTAGACTCGGTCATTTCGCTGGTGAAGGAAAATTTGCTCACATCACTTTTCAAAGTTGGGATTCGCCAAACCCCAGACCGTTTGGCCCTCAGCCCCTACAGCTTGGGCTTCATGGGTTAGCTGAATGGTGCCCCACTTTAGCAATGCGTGACATCTGGGCATTTTCGACACCATCAAGATCTTCATCGTAGATATGAACATGGATCGAGAACTTTTAGTGGCGACCTTTAATTTTTGGTACCCAGCCATTAACACGATGGTCTTCCCTATCGGCCCTATGAGCCCTACGATACTGTACGTCACCACCATCCTCGGTACGTCTCTAACCGGCCTCCCTGTTGACTTCATTTTGTCAACATGCAAGTACCACTTGGACTTGAGGGCCATCTTTAACTAGAAAACCTATAAGTCTTGAAGCTCAATGACTACAAGAAAAATTGGCTGAAGGAAGACATCGCCAAGTTTGCAGAAAACTTCCTCAACTACAACACGTTGAACACCAATTTTGTTGGCAAAGATGATAACCTGTCCAACAAGGGGAACATGAGACATTCCTTTTCTACTAGTACTGTTCCAAGTCCAATAAGTGTCTCACAGAGAATATGTCAGTGGTCGAGGCAGTGGAAAGTTGTCAGGTACTGGCCTTCAGCTATTAGCATCTCGAAACACTACACAGTTGTTGGTGGCATGGTTGTTGGAGTGGTGGCACTCAATAGACACTTCCCGTCAAATATTCGGCCTTAAGTATGACATGGCCTGGACAAAGCTTGATCATTTTTCCCGCAAAGAGTTGATCAAAAATAACATTAGCCATGGTGATTCGAAGGTGCAAACTTTTGCAGTCTTGACTGCAGTCTCGGCCGAAGTTGTTCGCGTTTTGACATATTTCATGTTGGTTTGGGACAATGCCTTACACACATAATGCTTATCGATGATAATTCCAACAACATTAATGTTGATATACTACTAAGAATTTTCTTTTGGAAGGTACTGCACTTGGCGTTTGCTTCTTAACAGTGACATCTGGACTATCAAATTTCAGTGAACAATTATGTTAACAAAAGTTCGTTTCCTCATGAGATCGTTATACTTCCTCATGGTATTGATTTGCTATATCTTGTTTGAAACTGAGTTGGCCGAGCTCACTCTCCAAGGTAAATTCAAATGTCTGGTATGTTTGGCGAGCCTACATCAAATGAAAGTTTTAGAAAGTACATCATCTGAGGCCTCATCGTTGTCTTCCTCAACCATCTGTTATGAAGGCCCAAAATCGGCGGGCTTAGTAGTCATCGCGATAATCATTGCCGCTAGCTTCTGTTTGTGGAGATTATCTCCATTTCTAGGTGTGTTGTAGGGTATGGCTTGACGGCAACGAGAAGATCATGTGCAATTTTTACGTCAGATGACACAATTGCCTGATTTGTAGATGTTTAATTTGTCGATGTTTTCCCCATCGTTGTTTTCTTCTTGAAAAAGTGACTTTTAGTGGTCATGAACTTCATAGTTTTTAGCACTTGGTTTCACTGAGCGTGCCAAAATGTTGACCTTGAAAATTACAAAGCCTAAGTGACCCGCATGCCGAGTAACTACTACGCTACCTATGTCTTTCTTGTGGATGTGGGCGTGCCAACTCACGACCGAGCTCAACCCATCCACGTATAAGTCTGATCCCTTAGCAAGCCCACTTCCATTAGAACTTGGTTGAATCATCATTTTCTGGGTTGAAAAGGCCATATGGCCTTAAGGATCACTATTGGGCCGAGAGCCACGACCTTCAATTTTGACTTATCTCCCCAAACCTAATATTTTAAGCCCAAACAGCGTAAGAGTTCCTTGACCATGAAACAATTATCTTTAAATAGAATGGCCAAAGTCTGGTATCATGAACATTTTCATAAATTTTGTTCTCATCTAACACTATAAAGGTTTCTTTAAGTCTTTCAGTCTCCCACAGTGCACGGACGACTTTGCTACATATAATATTGGCTAGCTCATATCCAGACTACATGTGTCAAATAAGACATGACTATCTTGGATGATAGAGATGCCATCATTGGACAATCCAATAATAGAGTAGACTTTCCAAGCTCTCATTTCCTCACGGGAAGATAAGACTGCCTCAAGTGTAAGATTAGACACTCATGTGGAGTTTGTGCTTTGTAAACCAATTCCATTTTCTTGTTTCCAAACCCTAGAGCAACATGAGATTTGGACATCATGCACTTGGACATTGAGTAGCTATATTGCCAATAGCTTTTACAAGCTTAATGTTTCCAAGGTCGAAAAAAATTTCGTCACCAACATCTACTTTTCAATCCCTATGGAAACTGAACCAGGCTCTGGATACCAAATAATGGAATCCATTTCGTTTCGTAGAAAAGAGAAAAAAAAGAGGGAAAATGAAAAAAAATTAAGAAATTACGTAACAACGTTCTTTTTTCATGCCTTCCAAATGAGACTATTCAAAAATAAATATATAGTACTCTCTTTAGTGGGCCTTAGTGACCCGTTAACCTTATTACCAATATTGGCCCATTAATACTGGGACTTAGTGCAAAAGGTCATTAAAATACCATTGCTCTTTCTGCGTACCCATGTACTTCTGTTCTTGCATGTTTTATCTTTTGATTTGATGATCACAAACTTCTTGAAAAGTTTTATCTTTTGGTTTGTGCTCGATTTACTATTCTCCCATCGATTAAAATGCTTGTGCAATCAAAGAATTATTTAACAGGAAATCTAACCATATATGAACCAACAAGTTTTCGGAGGAATGTTGCGTTCTAAGAATGGTGCAGATCAATGGTCAGCAATTCTACAAAGTAAAATATGGGACTCTCTAGAAGCAAAAGAGATTATATTCTCGGAATTGAAGTTAAGTCTGGATAATTTGAAACTCCCATTTTTGAAACAATGCTTCACTTATTGCTCAATGTTCAATAAAGGTTCTGAAATTGAAAGGGATGACCTAATACAATTGTGGATGGCTCAAGGATTGCTTCACCCTTCTTCCGAGAATAGTGATCTAGAGATGGAGGATATAGGCATTGAGTATTTTCATATTCTGTTGCAAAACTCCTTACTTCAAGATCTTACGAAGGATGAATTTGGTGTCGTTGCCAAATGCAAGATGCATGCTCTTGTGCATGGTTTTGCAGAACTTGTATCAAAATCTGAGAGTGCGACTTCAGGTTCTAATATGGTGGTCGGCACACTGAAGACTTGACATGCTTCACACATTCCTACTTTGGTTTTGGAATCAATTCCAAAGAAAACTTTAAGGGGATTGCGCTCATTGTTTTCTAATAATGAAGTTCCTAGGAACATGTTGCCAAGGTTTAGAGGTTTGCATGTCTTGAATCTTTGCAACGCTAATATTAAAGAGCTACCGATTTCAATTGGGAAACTGAAGCAGTTGAGGTATTTAAATGTTTCTGGAACAGAGATCAAAGCAATCCCTAAATCTGTTGAAGATGAGTATTTGTCACGAGCTATTAGACCTAACAAGTCTGGTAGAAAAATGTACCTCTCTTCAGAATCTGGAAATAAGCAGCTGTGACAAACTTAGATCCCTTTCCCTTTTCGGTTTGACATCCATCCGAAAATTGTTGTTTAGTTCATGTGGTGGTGGATTGACATCAACGAATCTACATAGAGGATCGGAACTGTACACCCGAGTATCTCTTGAGGAGTTGTCCATAAAATATCCATCTCTTGAAAAATTGGAAATAAGCCGCTGCGTTAGTCTGATATCCATTTCAATTCACGGTGCAACATCCATTCGAGGATTGAAAATTAGTTCATGTGGTGAATTAAGATCAATGGACCTGCAAAGTCTACCAGAATGCTACATTCCTCTAGATGTGTTGTCTTTAAGGTCGTGCAGAAGTGTAGAGTCAATTTCAGGTTTACACGGATGCACATCCCTTTATGAATTGACTGTTGAAGATTGTGATGGATTAAAAACTTGTGTATGGCGTGGGCTTGAATCTTGTACTTCTATCCGTGCGCTGCGTGTCCACGATTATCAACAATTGGGGCAGTATTCAACTTATGGGGTAGACATGTCTCTTATAGAGGAGCTGACCATTTATAATGCCCTAAGCTAATATGTATTTGTTGTGCTAGGATAATACCAAACATTTTTGGAACCAACTCTCAAGCTAACCCACATATAATATATCAAATGAAAATGCAAGAACAAAATATAAAAGACACCAAGATTTTAACGAGGTTCCTCAACAGTCAGTGTAACTGGAGTACGTCATCGGAGCAGTAGGAGCTCACCCAATAATCCACTATCAACCAATTGGGAGCTCGCCCAATAATCCATTACTAACCAATTGAAAGCGGTAGAGCTTTTTCTTCAAGTGTAGCCGGTTCTCTGCACTCTTCGTCATATACTTGTCTTCCAATTTTTGCCACAACACACTTGCTAATGTCTCCCGCATCACAAAATACTTCTGAGTTTTTGCAAGGCACAACCGAATTGAAGAGCAAGCCCACAAATTTAATTTCTCCCATTCCGGCTTCGACATAGCTTCTGGCTTCTCTCCCAAAGCGGCAAGTAGATCTTGTTGAGCCAACACATCTTTGACCTCACATTGCCACATCCCGAAGTTGTTTGTGCCATCAAACTTTTCCACTTCGAACTTTGCATTTTGCACCGTAGTTCTTGCAAACCCGGAGCTGCTTCCAAAAGGATTCTCATCTTGCCCGTCTGACATCTTTGGCAACTAGACAGTACCCAAGAGCAACCAGTGCTTTGATACCAATTGTTGTGCTAGGATAACACCAAACCTTTTTGGAACCAACTCTTAAGCCAACCCACAGATAATATATCAAATGAAAATGCAAGAACAAAATATAAAAGACACCAAGATTTTAACGAGGTTCCTCAACAGTCAGTGTAACTGGAGTACGTCCTCGGAGCAGTAGGAGCTCACCTAATAATCCACTATCAACCAATTGGGAGTTTACAAAGTGTTGGCAATCTCACAACCCAAATAACCCAATACACCCAATAGCTCTCACACACCAAAGAAACCAATAGAGGAAGAAATATAATGAATAATTTCTTCTCTATACATATAGCTCAAGCTATTACAACAACAACTACTTTGGTGGATGATTACTAACCAATTGAAACAGCAGCTTCTTCTTCCTGTTTGGGCTCTCTGCAACTCTCCCTGCTCTCAGCAGCTCTCTCTTCTCTCTTTAGCTCTCTGCTGAAAAAAAGCTCTTCCTCTCTTCTCTTCTACCCGAAACAACAACAATTATGGCTTAATAAAAAAACCACAAAAGAAAAAAAACATCATCATGATGTCCCCTCATCATTTTGTCTTTCACCTTTTTTTTCTTTTCTTTTGGTTTGTTTATTAGGAAAGGTGTTGGCCACTTGGCCACATACTCCAACAGTATTTCCAATCACAGTCTGACGACCCTCCGCAAACTGGTACTTATTGCAAGTTGTGAATCAGAATTGTCTACCGGCAGTAGTACTAAGCTCAAGTCTTCGGGTGGCCTAAGCTCAAGTCTTTGGCTCAAGTAATTCATCACTCAACTAGTCCTGTAAAATACTTGACTATAGGAAATTGTGATGGAATAGTCCAGTTTAGAATGTGATGGATTCAAGACCAATCCAACTTCTCACTTCCAAGTTAAGAATGTACATTCTAGAGTCAAGTCATCCTATAAAGATTTCGATATTCAAGTCGAATCCAAGTTTTCACTTCCAAGTTCAAATACACTAAAAAATCAGGCATCACTGGATCCGACATGTGCATGAAGGAAAATGTTGAAGCTGGAAAGTTACATTCCAACAAGAACAAGTCTGATATGCTAACCAATGCTTGTCCGAAAGGCAAACATCAACACCGCAAAAACGGTCGAGGTCTTCATTTTTTTAGCACCGAGTTGGAAATGAGGGTAATGCTCCAAATTCCCTCGTGTAAATGAGATGTCACTCCAAAGATATTTGTTATCATGCAGTTTACTGTATGATGTCCAGTCCTCTATTTGTACTGTGAAAAAGACAGGTAAACAAGTTCCTAATAAAAAATTATCAGCATAAAAGATCTGATTCCTCAAAACAAGATGCCTGACAAGAAGTTCACTAATATGTAATCTCGAATAAAAGCACAAGGAAACTCACTAAGATGTAATCCGCAACAAAAAAAGTGAAATGAGTGAAAAATGTGAAGTATGAAGATAACTCTGTAAGGTAACAAATGTATCGACTCTGCTGTGGCTAACAACAATCTACATCATTCAAATTACAAGAAAATACAATCTACATTCAAATTACTTACAACAAATAAAAGGCAATGTTAACAAATTTTGACATCATTAAACACGAATTGTAAAAAGCATAAATCTTTTGAGTTGAAATTCATCTTATCTTGATGGTGTCATAATGGTTTCATCCGACCTCAAACGAAAGCTGACCCAACAAGCAGTATTTGTGGCCCTTCAGAAGCCTCAAATCCCTAATTTCACAATTGATCACAAACCCCAATTCACTGAAGCAATTCATCAAACACTTAGAAAACAAAAATAAAAAGTCACACCACCACCATGCTCACTTGTGAGTTTTGAAGCAGAGAAACAGAGACACAGAGGAACAGAGTGTGAATTACGAAATGACAGCATTACCCTCGGACGTTACGCCAGAAGATTTTGGCGGGAGAGGGTTGGGTGTTCATGCGCTTCCTGAGGAACTTCATGTACTTCAGCTTCTGCCTCACCAGACCTTCTGATATGGCGATCTGCTTGGCGCGCACGACTGCGGTCGGTTGGCCGTTGAGAAGGTCCTTGGTCACCACCACTCACTTCTCTCTCACAGCTAGGGTTTTTGTTAACCGCGGGCCCTGCATTGGTTTTTGGGCCGACTATTGGGCTTTGAACATTTCTAATGATGTTTTGAATTGAGCCAGTAATTGGGCTTTTTATTGACTTGGATGGTAGAACCAAGAGGTTTTCTCTAATGCACTCTTGTTCGGAAATGAACTTTCTTTTGATGTGCACTACAGAAAATTTGTGAACCAAATCCTATTTCCTCACAACAATTCTTTTGGAGTGATTTAGATATGAAAGTGAGTGCTAGATGATAAGTTACCAAGCATTTCCTTAACAATATGATGTGTTTTTAGTGTAGTGTAAAGTTTAGATGCATCTCGGTCTAAGGAGAAATTTTAGTGTGTGACCAAAGGATCATAAGTATGCGGCCACTCACCAAATAGAGAGTCAATATGTTTTCATAGCATGTAAGGTATCTTGTGATCCCATCGATGTGAGAGTTTCTGCATACGAGCAACTGTGTAGAATAACTTTTCTATACTAAAGGATCACAAATAGGCAATACAAAAGATATGTGTTAGAAAGTCTTTGAAATAAACAAAACAAGTTAGTGAGAATCATGGAATGCACTATCTCAAGTTATGATCATATCCACAAGAATTTAATATGACCGTTGTACAAGTTGTAGAGTCGACTCACTGAGGAAAACTCTACCTACGCAACCAAATATTAAGCATGAATGTGTGAACAAGATATTTACTACTCGAGCTACAAGCCTGCACAACCTTTTGATGTCCCTCAAGTTGATCAAAACACAAGACGGAGGAAAATAAAAAGCTGACAAACAAGCTTTATTTTGTTCAGAAAAATAAATAAACAAATAAACAAACAAGCAAGCTTTACTACGTGGAATATGAACATTTTCCGCAAAGCGATTATGCAAAAAATAAAAAGGACCAGGATCCTCTCCTGAGCAGTTCCCTAGGGATCCTAGGGATCCGCAATCTTGTCCGTTCATTTTATATCGTGCGGTCAATTTTCGCTAGGTACTATTCATATTTGAATTTTAAAATTTAAATTTTAAATAATTTCTGACCGTACGATATACGATGAACGGACATGATTGCGGGATCCCTAGGGAACTGCTCAGGAGAGGATCATGGTTCAAATAAAAAAACCACCAAACATAGGGAGTTTGTGGTTGGTGGACGACGAGGCCATCCCACCCTTTTACTTTCCCAACTCCCGCACAATCAAACCACCAACCCCACCTTTCCCTTACCCTTTCAAATCAAACTCTGTGAAATCTTCAAAATCTCTGCATTTCCAAGTCTTAGAGGTGAAGAAGCAGTCCGGCCTCTGACTCTCCTCCGACGACAATGGCTGGAGACAAAAAGGTTTATACTTTGGCTGAGGTCTCCACTCACAGTGATCGCAAGGACTGCTGGCTTGTCATCGATGGAAAGGTAATGTTCTTGCTTCTTCTGAGCTGCAGTTTTCAGTTAAATTTTGGGATTTGTGTGTGTGATTGAATTTGGGTTTTGCTCTGATTGGATCTAGGTGAAGTGTTTGTTGGTGGGTTTTGACTGGTATAGTTGAATATTGGTTCATATTCTGACTGCATGTTGGAATAAGATCAGGATGAAATGTGTTCGAGATTGCTATAAAAACAAGGAAAATTACAAGTTTATAGATTGGTACGAGTCAGATTGATAGACATTGGTTGAGATATAGATTTCAACTTATAGGAGCATGATTCAACTGCTGATGGATGTGCATTTCTTTTGTTTTTTTAGTGAATTTATCGCCTGGAAAGGCGATAGTTTGTGCTTATACTGCGCTTTGGTTTCTCTTAAAATGGGTGATACTTTGTGGAGAATAGCTAATTATTAAGATTTTAGTTGGGGGTGAAATGATTGATTAAGTTTAATGAAATTATTGCATGAAGGCACAGCAAATAAAAAATGGTGCAAATGTTGCAGATGGACTTTACAAAGCCGATTCCTAGCCGGCTAGCCCTCTTTGATTCCTCGTTGAAGTAGTATTAGTGTAGCTGATTTAACTTGGCATAGTTCAGGTTCCCTTCTTAGTAAGCGTAGATTATCTGTTCGGTCCACTGTGTTCACGTTCATTACCAACTGATGTGCCCTCAGTTCTATATTACAAAATTTGACTGTAATAACGCTTCCGTTTGTCAATTATTTGTATCTCAAGGAATAATGTGTTGCTCTTTGTGTGTGTTCACTGCCAATCATTTGGGGAGGGAATAGCAATATGGAAGAAATTTGCGGTCAAGTGAAGGTAGATTATTTATATTGTGATAAACGTGTTGGAACAGGTGTATGATGTAACAAAATTCTTGGAGGACCATCCTGGTGGTGACGAGGTCTTATTGGCAGCCACAGGTACAACACAGTGACACTCTCTCAAACAAACAAAATTGTTTCCCTTTTCATATGCACACAACACAATATATAGGCCGAAACAGAAACCTATTGATTCAATGTGATTCGTGGTCCTACTATGATCTTTGGTTTGCAGGAAAGGACGCAAGTAATGATTTCGAAGATGTTGGCCACAGTTCCACTGCTAGAGCAATGATGGACGAATTTTACGTTGGAGACATTGATTCAGCATCCATCCCCGCGAAGAGGATGTACACTCCTCCCAAGCAGCCTCACTACAACCAGGACAAGACAACTCATTTCGTCATCAAACTCCTCCAGTTCATTGTTCCTCTGCTAATTTTGGGCTTGGCCTTTGGCGTCCGCTTCTACACCAAATCGTCAACAGCATAAATGTAGAAGCCGATGGAGAAGTGAGAATGCTTTCGAATAAGTTTATGACGGGGTCGCAAAGACCCTTTGTTAGTTTTTGGGTTTGGAAATGTTGTTGATGAAGGGATGTTAGGATGTATTTGACTTCTTTCGGTAATGAGTTTAAGCCTTCTCTTTCAAACTTCACTTGAATTATGAGTTGTGGATGCTGATACGACATGTCGTGGGACTGATCAAGGCCCAATACACACAAAATTGTAACTGGTCGTTGGGGCTTGATTCAGGGGCCCACATAAGTTTTACGGACCTGCTATTTACACCCAGTGATTCCATCACTACACTATGATAAATCTCTTCATGGAGACCACAACTAGTAGAGAAACTTGCCTACTTTATAGATCCCACTCTGACAATATTTTGAGTTATGTATTGTCATGTGTCTTAACATTTGCACATAGCAGTACATTATTGGTAAGAGAATCGATATAGTGACATCAGCAGAAATGTTCTTCACTACCAAATAGTCATGTCTTTTGTTTTGTTTTTTTTCTTTTACGCAAATCAGTCATCTATTACATACCCTTTAAAGAGAAACACTTCAAACCAATAGTTAAAAAAAATATATCGAGCTAACTTTGCAAAAGAATTATCACAATTAAGAATCAATTAGAATATAACAAGTGAATGGCCGATAAACTCTCTCCTCCAATTAAAATAATTTAGTGTTTTTGTATAAAATTTATAATTATGAGAGGTGTTCTTGTAACACACAATTTTTTTTTCTCTTAAGTTTGGGTGATTGAGTACCATGATCAAATTCTTGGGGCATATAGGAACCCTCTAAGGTTCGATATCTATCCATTTTTGGAAAGTTTAAATCCATTTTTGGATAATCTATTATTAAAATAAGTAGTAAAAGCCAAAAGGAAGAACAAGAAGCAAAACAAGACAACTTTGATTTAAGTGGAAGTAGTGGAATTATGCGTCTGGCTTGTTTTGTTTCTTGTTTTTCCTTCAGGCTTTTGCTATCAAATAGTCATGACTTCTATTTTGTTTTTTTCTTTATGCATATTAGTCATCTATTACGTTACTCTTTAAAGAGAAACATTTCAAACCAGTATTTAGAAAGATATTGAGCTAACCTTGCAAAAGAAATATCACAATTAAGAATCAATTAGATATATAAAAAGTGAATAGCCAATGAGCTCCTTCCCCCGATTAAACTATTTTTTAAGAGTTTTTGTATAATACTTAATTATCAGTTTTTCTTCTAACTTACAATTTTTTTCTTTGAAGTTTGGGTGATTGAGTGTTTATGACCAAAATCTTTGGTTGATATCCATCCATTTTTGGAAAGTTTCTATTTGGTTTAGGTAGGGCCAATTTTGGATAATCCGTTGATTAATTAAGTAGAAAAAAGCTAGACAAAAAAAAAAAGAAAAAAAAAGGAAATAAGTAGCAAAAGCCAGAAGGCAAAACAAGACAAGTTTGATTTAAGTGGAAGTAGTGGAATAATGGAAGAGGAAACAATAAAAGAGTAGGATCAGTGTCAACGGGTGCCGATGATCTCGAGGCACCTCCATTGGATCATAATGTGTTTGCCACACATTCCTAAATTCGTCCAATCTTATGCTGCTCTTGAGGAGAAATTTTTCTTTGTTTCGTAATGCAAGTGGTATACTACATGTTATTATATAAGTAGTGAAAATTTTATTTTTTATGTAATTAATTTTTTAGTACAAAATACTATTTATATAATAACATATGATGTATCATTCAGTGTTTCGAGCACATGAAAAAGTCTCTTGCTCTTGAGGCTCTGCTTTGACTGCGCACCACTAGATATTTTGAGCACAATAATCCTCAAGTCCCCAACTGGTTATCTTTACTTGAAGAATGATAAAATATATTTTTGTATATAACTCGTTTGTGAGTGTTTTTAAAATATCTGAAATCGTTTTTGATAAAAATATTTTTAGAACTAATTCTTAGTGAAAATGTAAGTAAGTGATTTTTTTTTTTTTTTAAGAAGCACATAACTAGTGCTTTTTGCCAAAAAACACTAAAGCGCTTTTGAAACTAAAATTATTTTTTCTAAAAACTCTTTCAGTTGTTTTAAAGGCACTTCCAATGAGCTCTTAGTTATCTTCGTTGTTTTTGTTTGATATATTCAATTTAATGACTAAAAATAAAGAAAAGTATGTAACAAGTTAAAAAGAATGTAAATTTTACCTACTAACTCGTCAATATCATATAATAAGCTTATGTTTATACTCAATCACTACCTCTTCTTTTCAAAGACATGTAAGAAGGATTTGCAAATCACTATCTAGAATGATGCATTTACAAGTCCCTCTAGCGTGCCTTAGTAATGATCATGAAGAGCATTTTTAATCCCTTGTATCTGTCATTTTGTAATAAGTTCCTTACTAACTTGACATCAATCCCTTGAGACTAGGAAATCCCCCAGTCAAACATAGCCTTCTAAGAAGAAATTTTGGAAGAATGGTTGTGTAAGAAGAATAAACTATTTAAAAATTGTAAAATTTTGTTAATTAAGAGTTTGATGGGTAGGAAGAGATAATAATTTAGAATAGATTGAAGCTCCACTAACATTTGGTTTAATCTAAGGTTTCAGGCTCGACTAACACCTGTGTGACAATATACATTTGTGGTAAGTTCGATACTTAGTCGTAGGTGACTCCCTTCCAGTAACACAACTCTATTGTTTGCATCTGTTGGGATGCAAAAAGTTTGTACAATAAGTTGGTGCCTTTCCATACTAGTGTCTTTTGCACCACCATGTAGGCGGCCGTGTTGTCACATTGCTCAACTATCGAGTCCTTTGAGACTCTGAGCAGCCAAAACAAAGTGTTAAGATTAAGGATAAGACATTTCACAAACACCAAACAAAGTTTGGTAAAACAAACAAAGAATCTACTCAAATGCGTACAGAATCTATGTGGACAAAGAAAAGTCACATTCCTCCGGCTAATTTTGGCATTCCCCTCCAAAGATTCCTCATAAGTTTCTCCACCAAAACTTCATCTGCTAGTGAGTTTATTACCATTATAAGAAGCAAACTTGAGCAGCCTGGTAGCTCCTCTTCCTCGACTTATTGTCCATTAACTCCTAGCTGCTTAGAAAAAAATACTTGATCAGATATTACCGGCGTTTGATTTGGCGATGGGAAGTGTAGTGAGGGAGGAAGGTGTGCTGAAATTGGTGCGTCCAGGGAGGCGTTTGGAGGTTCACAAGAAACCGGTAACAGCTGAAGAGGTGATGAGAAGGTACCCCCGGCACAGCATAACTAGGCCAGACATCTTTGAGTTCCCGTGGATTGTGGTTAAGCCTGAAGCAGTTTTGATTCCCGGGAAAGTGTTTTTTATAGTTCCTAACCGCACGATTTATCAGTTGCTTAAAGCCAGAGAGCACGGCAATCAGCCTCCTCCTTTGATTGAACAGAAGCAATCTGTTAAAGCTCGTGGCCACCATCAAGTATATGAACATAGTTCTCCTCCCAAGGAGTATGCTGGTATGACACCGAAGCACCACGAGCAGAGGCGAAGGCTTAAGCTTCAGTTTTTTGCTTGTGCTACTGTAAGCCCTAGCCTGAGTGATGAAGATGCTGACTCTGACAGAAGACTCCAAACAGATATCAAAGTAGAGTTGTCATCCATAAACAAGAAAACTCGCGAAGAATCTAAGCAGAAACCTCCGATACATTCAAAAAATGAAACTAGACGTCGTAGAAAATATGATGACGGCAACAACGACATTACGGTCAAACTTGCTGATCTTAATATTAGGGAGAGCAAGCAAGTCCCCTTGCTGAAATCTTGTGTAAGAGAACCTGAAAGTGCTCGTAAGTCGCTTCGCCTTAAGGTAAAATTTACCTTGCCAAACAAGGAAGAGGAGCGACAAAGCGAGGCTACTGGGTCTCGGGTGCAATTCCAAGGCTTCTCGAGTAGATTAGTCCTGCAAGGCATTTATTAAACCGTGTTTTTGTACGTTGATTACGCGCACCAATGTTTTGTTACCTTATTAGAGCAGCTATATAAGTTTATTTATTTGTTCTACATATCCAGCATAGAGTCTATATTATTTAATCTTAACCTGCTACATTTTGCAATTAAGTTGAAATTTAATTCAATGATTTAGAATTTAAACAAATGTAAAAACTGTACTCAACCAAAAGCATCACTTACAATCAAGATCTTTCCCCGCTATCGCTAACTCAAAGCACAAATCTTTTTTACAAGGAGGCCAAAAGACGCATACAAAAGTGAAAATTTCGTAAGGCTTGCACTTACTAACAAGACATAAAAAGTTCCTGACAATGTGAATTACCTAATCTGTGCTTGCACACGTTCTCTCGATCACTTTAGAATCAGTTCTATAAGAATGCCTTGACGGAGAAGTGGATGCCCTTGAAGAACTATTTGCAAAGAAGCTTAGCTTGCCAATCTTCTTGGAGAAAGAACTCATAAATTTACGAGAGTTGGACCTTTGCATATCCCTCTTCATGCATACATGTTCTCTCTCAAGATCATTTAGTCTCATTCTTAACCGAGCTAGCTCAAGCTTTAGCTCACGGTTTTCTCTCCTCAATGATGCATAGTTGTCCCGTGGAGACATCGCAGCACTGAGCGCACCACTGCTGATCCGCCACGACTGGTGCATTGGCTTGGGTTCATCTTCGTTAGAGCAGCCCAAGGAATTTCTGAGCCTTATTTGCTCAAAATAAAGCACTTGTACTATTGACTGGAGAGGGAGGCGCTCGTTCTGTGCAGCGTGTGCACCGGCTTCTTGTGAGAGCTTTTGGAAATCAATCATTTTGCAGAGCCTCTTCTTGTCTGTATCGGTTAAACCTTGATGAGCCTGTCACAGAAAGAACGTATATACATCAATCAAAACTAATGAAGAATGGTAATAGCAAAATCCTTAATCGAGACTAACGGCAAAGAATGATGAGAAAGACTTACTTTTAAGTAAATATCAATGGCTCGATATAGCCCATCATGAACTGTTCGTGCGTGTTCAGGTAAAGCATCAGCAATGACTATGAACTTAGCAAGCTTGAGGTTTGCATCAGGGGCTATTTCAGCAAGGTAATTGTCCACCAACTTTGAAACTTTAAACAAAGCGGTCTGGGAAGGCGAATGAGGACTATCAGATTCGAAAACAGACGCATCTTCCATATCTTCTTCGCTATCATCTTGCTGAGAAAAGTTAACTAAAATCCTATGCACTGTATCCACATCGAATAAAGTGTCACCAGCGTGCTTGAAAGAAGGGATCAGAAGATCATCGAGAGTAGCAATATCCAACTGTGACCCAATTCTCCTCTCCAGATCAAGTCTGCAAGCAATTGTGCAATCAAGCATTACAGCGCTTCGCAAAAGCCCGAATAGGAAATTGATTGGAATAACAAGTTTCTCAACGGGCAGAAGGCTGACAATTGTCTCAACCACGAGTTTTTCATGCCCGGTTGAAGCTGAAATTCCGTCAACTTTTGTCTGGCCAGATATATTCCATAAGCAGGACTTTTTTGTCAACTCCTTCTGTGCATAGTTCACAAGAGATGCACCAATACTCTCAGGGCGGACTCCACGGCACTTCATGGCAGTTATGACTCTTTGGTACAAGTCAACTCGAAGAACTGAAAGATCTTCTATCCACCAGTCCCCATCAGATTTGGCTTGCCTGTTCATGTGAAGCCTCCCCGAGCTGCTATACTCCAAGCGCGAAAAGCTCGAAGCAATTTGCTCTACACAAGCCTTTGAGGCTATTGCATCTATGCAACGGCTAACTATTCTCAGCTCATCGGCCAGAGGGAGTAAACTCTCACATTGTTGCAAAACCTCAACACACATTTCAAGGTTCTTGCAAACAACGCTTTCCAGGTATTCTTCGACGCGCGAACCAAGATTATCTTTCGAGTACTCTTCAGTCATTTCAAGGTAATCAGAAGCACAACACAGCTGAGAAACGTTTGAAGAAGTGATCTCGAAGTTAATACCATAACAGAACTTTGCTGCCAACTCAAATGATTCTGCACCTCCCGGTAGATTAAGAAGCTCCACTCTTGAGATATCAGAATCCCTGTGTTCAGCAACCAACTTCCGGATTCTCCCACTTCTAGAGACCAGAGGGAACTGCATTCAGAAGCACCATAATATATCAAAATTCCATCAAGACAGTGAATTTAAAGAATCATTTTGAAGAATTGAAAGTAAATAAAACAGCAAAGGTAGTTACCTTATGTAGTGAGAAAGCCCCTCCATTTACTTGTATTGTAATATCGCTTGGAACGTCCCGAAAAATCCTGCAAAAGATCAACAAGTAAACATTCATACAAGAAACCGCTGCAGATATTTGCATGACACAAATCAATGAGGAAAGAAAAAAAAGTTTCTTTATAGAATACAATACAAGAGAACAATCAGAAACCATTCATCTTTTGTTTATCATGCATCAGCACAACAAAGCACATAAATATATATATCAAAACACCACTTATATAATCACTAGGTAGTGTAGGCAACACTTACAAAATAAAATTAAAAGTACTCAAGTTGAAATACAAACATAAAAAAACATATGAAAATCAAGAAACAAACCACTCGTTGTATCGCTGCTGCCGCGAACTCTTAGCCACGGATAGTTGTGGCTGCTGCTGATGCTTGTCACTGCCGCGGTCCATGGGGCGAGAAAATGGAACCCAAGAGAGGAACTTGGAATGTCAAGGCAAAGATGAAAAAATGGTAATGCTGGGGTTGAAAGAGTGAAGTACCGGGAAGAGAGAGACAACAACCCAGTTGGAGATGTTGATGTTGGTGGTGAACTTGTTTGGCCATTTTTTTTTTCTTTTTGTCAAACAGGTGGTGTGCAAAACACAGATTGCAACTGTCCAAAGCAATGGGCCTCTTTGGTGGGTCATGCTTTTCTGCCTTTAATTTTTTTTGGGAGGTTTAGTAATCACACTCAAAATATTGCATGATCTCTTCCTGTTTTTGTTACTCTGTGCTGTGATGGGATTTAATTTAATTTTTAAAAAATTAAGGAGATGATGAGGAGCACAGAAAGGAGGGGTTTGTTACTTTGTTCACATTGTAAAGTCAAAACCTCTCATTACCAACCGGCAAAAAAGCGGGAAATATAGAAAAAGTAGTTATTTTGGTTTGACAACTTCGACATGTTTTATTGTACGTTTTGTCGGCTGTAACACTCTGTAAAAGTGATAGACTCCGGGAGTGAAAAATATCCTGCCGAATACAAAGGGAGGTGAGATGGTGGTAAATTGGTGTAATTAATGGGATCTAGGATTCGAATATTGGGGGTTTGAGCGTTAAAAGTACAAGTTTTTTAACTAAAATAGAGTGCGAAGCGTACACAAATATTTCAGTTTAATTATTGAGGCATTTCGTCAAACACTTAGTGGGCTTATTGTCGTCAGTCGAGTCGTGTTACGCACATGTCAATAGATATCGATATATGACGAAGTAATCTGATGAGTGCTATCGAGAGAATATGTCGAGTACTCTTGATGCAGCTTGTCGAGTTTTACTGAGATATGCCTAGCAGACATTATATCAAACACTTGCGGACACAAATGATACTCATGCCAAACATTTGAATGGTCATCGAAAGATTTTCACATGTATATTCCCCAAACTCCGAGTGATCCTAATAAGATCTTGGTTTCAATGTACATTCACCACTGAATATGAACCCTCGTACGTGCAAAAAATTAATACATGTGATTTGAAATTATCTTTAACACATTAAGGCATGAAAATGATCTTTAAATTTTTTTTTTCTTTAAATATCTTTAAATATTTTGCCACTGCCAACAAGGTATTAAATCGTGGGGTTTTTGCTCATTACCGAAAGGAAACCCAGACAACTTAGTGAATCATTTAACTAAGTTATAAGCATCATCTGCCTACTAAGTTATGAAATTACTTTAGCAAACCATTTAACTAAGTTAACATCTTGTAGCAATAAGGTAAGAAATGAGTCATGAACCAACTTATGTTTCATCCAAGAAATACCTTACATTGGCCCTATGGAACTATGAGACCATATAAGATAAGTTAGAAATGGCAAGGAATATAGAAATCATTAGCATCAAAACAAACTTTGGAAATTAAGGTCTATTAAGGGAGGAACTCCCCTTCATGCGACCGAGAGTTTATGACAGTTGGTCAGGTCAAGATTTTATTAATTTTGCATTCAAATTTGAATTTTTTTTAATTAGTGTAATTTAAAATAATAACGCAAAAAGTAAAGTAAGTCGGTCTATTTTTGGGAAAATTTTACACAATTCACGTGAGGAAGAGCAAACAAAGAAAAGTTCAAAAAGAAGAAAGAAAGGAACAATCAAACTTTGGATAGGGAGAGAGTGGCGTGACCACTTTTGATAATTCCATGATTTTGATTTGTGATTATTACCCACCACCTCCATCTGCGGTGGGTCATATATGTTTAGGGTTTTCTAATGGAATGAGGATCCTCTCTAGATCCTATTTGTGAGGATCCTTAAGATCATTCAATCGTGTCCGTTTATCGTATATCGTGCAGTCTGTTTTTGTCAGGTATTGTTTATATTCAATTTTAAATAAAAAAAATTACAATAATTTTTTACCACACGATATATGATGAACGGATATGATTGGAGGATCCCCGAATCTTCACAAAGAGAATCCGAAGATGATCCTCATTCTTTCTAATGCAAG
The DNA here is from genome assembly GCA_035220775.1 of Malus fusca. Classification (NCBI taxonomy): domain Eukaryota; kingdom Viridiplantae; phylum Streptophyta; class Magnoliopsida; order Rosales; family Rosaceae; genus Malus; species Malus fusca. The sequence goes on from CM069063.1 coordinate 29,725,472, forward strand.
GCAAGCCACAAGTGGCTCCGACCACATATTATTACATTTGCTATTATTTGATCTTTCACTACCACCGAGAAGAACTTATATAATACAAATATACTATTACATTGACATCTCATGTCGATAAAATAAAGATATGTACAAATTTTTTACATATCTTTATTTTTATTGACACAAAACACTACATAACAGACTAACAATGTCATACCATGTAAGTTATCCTCCAATACGGCTACTAACATTCCTTTAATATGTGTAGAATGGAGATACAAACAAAAACTTATTTGGTTCAAGTCAAAATCATCAAACCATTCGTGATAATGGCATGTATTTTGTTATATATATGAATGCATGTATGTATAAATGGCATGGAGAGCAGGATCCTAAAGTTAAGGATTGGTGGTCGCTTTTATGAGTGAATTCTAAGGTTTGAATATGCATGCTTTAAGTGAAGTCAAATTTTGTACCCTTCTCATGATGTAAAACCAAAATCTTATATTGTATCAAATGACTACTTGTGTAGCTTTTTACCTACCTAAGTTAGGTTTCACCTTCCGCCGAATGATAGGGATCTTTTTTCCTTGACACCTTATAAGCAGTGCTCTAAAAATTTATATCTAACACCGCTTAAGCCATGTTTAGGCACTAGGCAGCTGATCACCTCCACGATTAATATTTAGGCATTTAAAAATTAAAAAAGAGTTCTCGCTTAGCCTACCTAGGCACTCGCCTAAGTCTCAACTCTCACTTAGATATAAAATAGATAACTTTTATTTGTAAATTGTAAGAGACTTGTTAGATACTTGGATGAACACTTATTATATATTTGTTCTCCATGTTTTTAATATGTTCTAATACTTTGTAATCTATATGTTATTTTATTTTACAATTTATGTTTCGTAATACAATTATGTAATTTCTTTAAGTTTAAATAAACACTTATTTATATGTTATATAATATATTTAATTAAAATTGAAAGAAAAAAGAATCGCCTAGGCTTCGTCTAGATGTCTAGGCGTTAGGCCCATACCCGTTGGCCGAGTAGTGCCTAGCGCCTTTTAGAACCTTGCATATAAGTATCAGAATGTCAAAATATTGAACCCTAACGTTTTACCACATTACAACTTTCATTCTTATTTTAGATATCTGATAAGTTTTCGTGAATTTCGCTTAGTTGTCTTAGAATCTGCACACAAATTTTCACCATTCAAACAAGCGTAAGAGATCATATATGTTAACGTTTTTTATCCTTCAATTTAGTTTATATATGTTATTTTTCACAATTACATTATTGATTGAGATATATCGGCCATATGTAAAGGATGAAGAAAATTATTGAGGATTGAAGGCGTGCGTTGTCTTGTGGTAGTGGTGGTCTCAGGGAAAGTGAGTCCCCATCATTAGAGTACATTCGCACGCCAAGTGTTTCAAAGCAATTACCAATTAGTGATGAGACACAAACAATGTAACAAACTCTAATTAAAGGCATCCGATGCTACAGTTTACATGCTCAAACTATGCATGGCCTTATACTATACTAGCCTTCATGCATGCGCTTACGTGAGTACAAAAGATATTTTTTGAATCACGGCGTGTTACGCAAGACTACATTTTTTTTTAATTACATTATTGCTAGCACATTGTGAGGCTAATCACATCCCCCTTAGTGTAGATAATATCGTTTGTTAAAAAAAAAATCATTTGACAACTAATTGAATCACATTATTATGCGCGTGCGAAAGAACTTTTTGATAACCGGTACCATACCTCTTAAGATGTTTTGAACGTGTTTAACAATAAAGAAAATAATATTTAATAAACAACTGATTGAATCATATTATTGTTAGTCCATTGTGAGTACTAATTAAAAATTAAAAAATTAAAAACTGCACAAAAAAAATTAATTATAAAAAACACTGTTTATATGACGAAAATACCCCTGCATTATTTGATGCATTATTTTGAGCTGCTTTTGAACTTTTTTGTTTGGGGGACATTTTTGTCCCATTATTTTTGGTGAAGCTCGTGACTCTAAATGAGGCTGCTAGCTTTATATAGTAGTATAGATTCATAGGGTGTGATATCCACACACTCCTTTTTACTTCTCTCATACCCTTTTAATTTTCGGCCTTCGGATCGGATGAATTAAAGAAGATCAAATGACAGAAATTAATAAGGGGTGTAAAAGAAGTAAAAATGGGTGTGTGGATAGCACACCCCTAGATTCATATGCTTACAAATTAACTTTACTTTTTCAGTAGATACAATTGGGATATGAATCGTGACACTATACCCTCTAAATTATTGGTTTTTGTTTGATCATATATGTAACATAATTCAAATGTCACATAATCATATACGTACAAGATAATCATGAAAGGTATGGTTCCTAAGCTCTATCCATTTTTGTATGCTTCTATCTCTCAATTTTGAGGATCACGTATTCGATCTAATTGTCTAATTCTGGTGGACATATTAAATAGATTTCAGCTTGAGCTTGAACACAAATTTTTTCAATTTATACGATTTTAAATCGAGATAAGTTTCGATTGAGAGGTCATACAAAAAAAAAAAGCCTAATGTTTTGGATCTTTTAAAGATCATAAACCCAATTTTTCAGATTTTTATAACTTTAACTGCTTGAGAAAGATACGAGCACATTCTTAACTTATAAGTCATTGTAAGGTTTTGTCCCTTTTTGATGTTGTACTTTATTTTTTACATTCTGACATTATACACTTTGTTAATAATCTACACAACAACCTTTGTGAGAAATGATCTTCGCAATCTCTTTTTCTTCCTCTATACTCCCTTATCTTTTTATAGTGTTAGGATTGAATAAATCAAAGAATAATAAGGACAACAAAACTTACATTAAAAAAAAAAAGTGTAGAAGGAGAAAACAGAAGTGTAGATCATTTGGTGCATATGATGGCCGGTAGGACATTAGAATTACATAAATTATTTAAATAAAAATTGATTGAGGTACGAATATTAAATTAAATGTAATGGCTTAACCTCACAAACGAAACATTCAATTTTTTTTTTAAACAACGATATTATCTACACTAAGGAGAGGGGGTGGCCTTAACCTCACAATGTGCTATCAATAATGTAGTTCAAATTAGTCTTTGGTGATAATTGAATCTAAGACCTCTCATTAAGAGCATCTCCAGTGAGGAGCTCTATATGAGGCTGGAAAAATAGTGGATATAACCCATTTTAGAGCTCTGAGGAATCTTTGGGGCTCTATAAAAAATCTCTCACAATGAAGAGCTATTTACTTTTGGGCTCTATATGGGGCTATATATATATGTAGTAATTTGATTATGTGACAAATTTTATTTTGTATTAACTTTTTCTTAAGTTGATTCTTGGACATGTTATCTCAAAAAGAATTTATGAACATTCCAACCTAAAAAAATGTAAATTCTGACAAAGTTAGAGTTCATCACTTATTATAAACCGTTGGATTAGGTTTTCTAATCTCAATTTTATTTGTTGGTTTGTTTCTCTGAAATCGGACAAGATAAGATTTCATCTCATAACTAAATTGTAATGCCCTTCTAATTTAGGTATGTTGTTTGTTTAGGTTTTCTGTTTAGGTCTCTAAACTTCCAATGTCATTTTAATATGTAGAGCGTTTTTATATGGAAATTAATAAAAGTAAGCCCTTTTAGACGCAGAACATCTTATATCATTTTAAGTCTTAAGCATTAAACATACCAATAAAATGGATTATCTTTGGAACAAAATAATGTTAAGAAAAAGAATTAAAACAAAAGAATAAAAAGAGAGTATGAGTGTATTTGCAATTGGGAGGAGAGTGAAAAAGTTTGGCTCATATGGGTATCTACTTTTTTCGTGGGACCTACTGCTTTTTGGGCTAGATGTAGCCTAAATTTTTGCTACACATGGAATAAAGTTGCTAGCCCAAATGGTGGATCTAACCCCATTTTTTGGTTCATTGGAGATGAAATTTCTCACTAGGGCTCCAAATGTAGTAGTTTCATGGAGGATAAAACCCACATTGGGGATGCTCTGACAAGTGAAAATGAATACCACTAGACTGTAATACTAAGTGACTCGACAAATTTTTTTTCGTCTAGCAAGGAATTTATTTTATAGTCAAGTATTTATGCATTGAAAATTTTAACTCTTCTGATGTAATAGGTAGTATACATGAACAAGATATTTTTCTCTTCCCACTTACATGGTTTATGCGTTAAAAAATTCAAATCATAAGGAGGCGGATAGGATTTTCAATTTAAAATCATGGAAAATCGAAAACAAAAGTAGTCAGATAGGGTTTATGGATCAGTCATGTTAATTACATTCAATGGTAATTAATGTAATTTGCTTTAAAATCATAGACACTTTAATTGCTGACATGGAAGACGGTTCTACTTACTAAACCCACCTATAACAATGTAATTCTAATGGATCTCATTAAAAAAAGGTTCAAGAAATTTTGTTCTCCGTCTGATATAACAAATTTAAACTATTAATCATTACATTATTACTTTTCATAATCGTAATAAGTATTTTTAAAACAAGAAATAATAATTAAAAATGATGAAAAACTTTACTAATCACTTCAAATAGATTTGAAATTGCTGTCAAATTTGACAGCAACCACCTTTGCTGTCAATCCAGATCATGTCACATAGGAATTGACATTTAGGTTGGAAAACATTGATGTTGTCTTTTTTTACTATTATTGCTGATGAAGACATTTTCACTCCTCATTTAGAGATGCTCTGAGGAGGCAACTCCAAATAGGAGTCTTGATTGCGTGAGGATAACTTGGAGACAAGGAAACAGATTTTTTATTTTATGTTTTGTATTTTTTGAACACGAAAGCAGAAGAAACCAAATCCTTACACGTAAAAGAAGCTTAAAACCCAAACTGTAAACTTCGTAAATACTTAAACCAATCTTGGGCTGGGCGTGTTGAAAAAATCTAGACATATTTCTCTGGCGTTTCATGCCTTCGGCTTAGTTAAATACGAGCAATTTTTTAGCGTATTCAAAACATTATTATGTGGTAGGGTAAAGTACAAAAAACTACCTCAACTATTAGGGTCACGACACTTTCATACCTCATCTTTTAAAATTGACAATGTCATACCTCATTTTACGAATTTGCGTCAATGTCATACCTTCCATTAGCCTAGCCGTTAATTTATCAGTTAAATGCTGACGTGACTTGATTCAGATCTTACTTTCTATTAAAAAATTAATAAAATATTATTAAAAACTAAAAAAATTATTTAATATTTTTTAAATATTAAAATAATAAAGAAAAGTAAAAAAAAAAAAAAACAAACAAACAAACAAATAAACAAAGCTTCGTCCCTCCCCACCCTCTCCTTCCTTCCTCCCTCCCTCCCTCCCTCCCTCCCTCATCTCCTCTTCTCCCCCATCTACCAGCTACAACCCAGAAAAAAGAAGGAAATAAAAAATAAAAAAACCTACCTTCGTCCCTCCCCCCCCCCCGCCGCCGTCATTCTCTCTTCTCCCCCATCCCCCCCACCCCCTCTGCAACCAAGAAAACAGAAGAAGAGAAGGAATAAAAAAAAAACCTTCGTCCCTCCCCCCCCCCGGCGCCCAGATCCGGTCACATCCCTTACCGCACCAACCCCACCCCCCCAAGATCCCAAGATCCCCACACCTGCAACCCAAAATCCACCATCCCCCAACCTGAAGAAGAAGAAAAAGAAGAAGGAAGAAGAAGAGAGAGAAGGAAAGAAAAAAAAAGAAAAAAAAGGAGGAGGAGCAGTTCGTCCGTCCCCCACTCCCCCCAACCCAACCTCCAGAAGAAGAAGAAGAAGAAGAAGAATGAGAGAGTGAGGGAGAAGAAAAAAAAAACAAGAAGAAGGAAACCAGTTCGTCCGTCCCTCCCAACCCCCAACCCCCAACCCAACCTCCTGAAGAAGAATAAGAAGAGAGAAAAAAAAAAAAAAAAAAAAACCCAGTTCGTCCCTCCCCCCCCCCTAAAGCCAACCTGTAACCCAAAAAGAAGAAGAAGAAGAAGGAAAAAAAAAAAAAGAAGAAGAAGAGAAGGAAAAAAAAAAAACCTTCGTCCCTCCCCCCCCCGGCGCCCAGATCCGGTCACATCCCTTACCGCACCAACCCCACCCCCCCCAAGATCCCAAGATCCCCACACCTGCAACCCAAAATCCACCATCCCCCAACCTGAAGAAGAAGAAAAAGAAGAAGGAAGAAGAAGAGAGAGAAGGAAAGAAAAAAAAAGAAAAAAAAGGAGGAGGAGCAGTTCGTCCGTCCCCCACTCCCCCCAACCCAACCTCCAGAAGAAGAAGAAGAAGAAGAATGAGAGAGTGAGGGAGAAGAAAAAAAAAACAAGAAGAAGGAAACCAGTTCGTCCGTCCCCCCCAACCCCCAACCCAACCTCCTGAAGAAGAATAAGAAGAGAGAAAAAAAAAAAAAAAAAAAACCCAGTTCGTCCCTCCCCCCCCCCCTAAAGCCAACCTGTAACCCAGAAAGAAGAAGAAGAAGAAGGAAAAAAAAAAAAAAAAGAAGAAGAAGAGAAACCCAGCTCGTTCGTGCTGAAGAAGAATAGAGAGAGAAAAGAAAAAGAAAAAAAAAGGATGCAGAAGAAGGAGAAGAGAGAGAGAAAAGAAAAAGAAAATATATATATATATATATTTAACTTTTTTTCATTATTTTAATATTTAAAAATTATTAAATGATTTTTTTTAGTTTTTAATAATTTTTTAATAGAAAGTAAGGTCTGAATCAAGCCACGTCAGCATTTAACTGATAAATTAACAGTTAGGCTAACGGAATGTATGACATTGACACAAATTCGTAAAATGAGGTATGACATTGTCAATTTTAAAAGATGAAGTATGAAAGTGTCGTGACCCTAATAGTTGAGGTAGTTTTTTGTACTTTACCCTATGTGGTACTACTATTCTCGCAAGCATTAAGCAAGTAACCCCATCCCAAAGTATCATGAACGTAGAGCGGCAACTATAATAGTAATGCTGTCACTTAACAGAAAGACAAAAATCTATGAAGCAGCTTAAATTGTTTCAATTCACATAAAGGTTCGTCCTATTCAGATTCATGACAAAAAGTATTGATTTCTCTTTCGAATAGGTCCTGATAGAAGAAGGAAGGCTGAATTGCCAACGTGCTATTATTGAATTAAATTCACTTGACCCAATACTCAAATTAATTATAACATATCACATATATGTATTTGTTTTTATTAACATATTTTAATAGTGGGATATATCAATCATTTGGTTCACCGATATTATAACACGTGAAATAATAAGATCACACATTACCATTCACTAAACATCACCGAAACAGTGGACTTTCAGAATATGACCTCAGAATTATTGATTTTCGTTTCATAATGTAAAGAACTCATATGCTACAAACTACAATATTATCATCCCTAAATTCCCATTCAATCAATTAATTTTCAGTAATTTAACCACCCGATGGTGAGGTATGAACATTATTCAGTTAGGTTCAAATATTACTCTGTAGAGCGGTTCGAGCAGCAATATTTATAAATTCCAAACCAACGAAATCAATTCTCACTGATATAAAAGCATCAAACATACATAATAACGTCACGATATCAAGCGGTTTGTAGTTCAATTAGTCAAGACATTTACCTTCTGCGCTAAAAGTCTCAAGTATGATTCTTTCTCTTTACTAATCATGTTTATATCCGAAACCAAGAAGGGCCTAAACGGCAAAGAAGAAACCCATCCTTGTTTTCTCTAATTTAAAATCCCCGTTAATCACCCTTCTAGGTTCCTTAAATAGCCTTATTTGAAGAACACTTTTGAGCTAACTTCGTCCTTTTTTCTCAACTATTCAAACTGTTTATGTTAAAATTAATTATGTATAGCTCATTTTTACAATATATATATATATATATATATATATATATATTAAAAAGATAAATTCAAAAGTATTAAGACATCAAGTTATATTAAAGAAAATAGACAAATACGAAGCTTCAAATGAACACTAAATGATCAACATTTAATCAACAAACATACAGTTTTCAATATGACAATTTTTTGTTGATATGATCTTTGAAGAAAAATCGATAGACGGTTAAATCGTTGAAATATAATGTGAGGTGAACTTGAAAGTATAATCGGTAAAATCGTTGTTGAAATATGATGCGATCTGAAGCCACTTAGTACTACAGTCTAACATTACCCATTTTCACTTGCAAATGAGAAGCCTTAGATTCTATTCTCGAACTAAATTAATATAACTACTCTATTGTAAAACTTAACTCACTCTCCTACCCCCTAATGTAATAATATCATATGTATAAAAAGAAAAAAAAAAGTGATCTAAAACTCACTACTCACTTTAGCCCTTAAAATTTAATTTTCTTTATATAAAACACGTCATAAGTTTTTTTACTGAAATAAAACTCATTAACTAGATTCCATATCAGCAAATTCATTAATTATATTTGACTTTACGCATTTAACAAAAAATTGATGCCCAAAACACCCCTATTTGAATGTTTGATGTACACAATTAGTTCCATACAAATTGTAAGGGAGAATTAATGATTTTACGAAAATAAAAAGTAATAAATTTATTTCCTAATATATAATAACAACAAAACATGCCTAATATATATGTAATAATACATGCTTAGTTAAGTCAACAAATTATATTTTACATATAAATGTAGGTAAATTATTTCACACACACACACACACACACACACACATATATATATATATATATAACAAAAAAAAAATGCCTGGTATATGTTAAAATTCATGCAAAATAATTTACCAACAAAAAATGTTATTTGATTCAGTGCACCTACTATTTGAATTTTAAAATGTTAGATTGCTTAAAAAAAAGAAAAATAATTTCCCCACTATATGTAAGAGGGGTGTGCTATCCACAAACTTTTTTTTTAACTTCTCACATACCCCTTGTTAATTTCTTTCCGTTGATCTTCTTCAATTCATCCAATCTGGCGGCCGAAAATTTAGAAAGGTGTGTGAGAAGTAAACAAGGATGTGTAGATATCACACCCCTATGTAAAATACATGCAAAATAACTTACCTACATAATAAAGCAAACCCAATGTACGCAAAATACCTGCCAAATAATGTACCTACATGAAAAAAAAATATTATTATACCTATTATTTTGTACATATAATAATAAATGTGCTCAATATATATGATGATGCATACAAAATAAAATACCTACAAAATATATGTTATTCTCATCATAAATTTACATATAGGTAGATTAATTAGTATAATATGTTTGATTATATATGTAGTATTGTGCATACATATAGATATATATATATATATATATATATATATATTTGAACATATAATTGTCACATCCTGACCCGTGGCGGACCACTTCCCGGGCCCGCTCCACCACCGTAACACGATATTGTCCGCTTTGGGCTTACCATTCCCTCACGGTTTTGTATTTAGGAACTCACGAGCAACTTCCCAGTGGGTCACCCATCCTGGGAGTGCTCTGGCCTCCCTCTCGCTTAACTTCGGAGTTCCTACGGAACCCGAAGCCAGTGAGCTCCCAAAAGGCCTCGTGCTAGGTATGGATGAGAATATACATTTAAGGATCACTCCCCTGGACGATGTGAGATGTTACAATAATAGTACTATATATATAGGTAAACTATACCTATATATATATATTGAGCTTATGGTAGTCCTATATACATTTGAACGTATATATGTATATATATATGTGTGTGTTTGGGGTAATAATATGCAATAAATTATGAGAAATATTATTGACACTTCAAAAATCTCATTCTACACTTCTCACAAGTGTATTTTTCTTTCTAAATATAAAAAGTTTAGAGTATAGAATGAAAATTTTGAAGTGCCAATAATAATTTCCTAAATTATTTGTTCATTGTAATTAAGGTGAGTAATAATATTTATTGATTTATTTTGAATATTGTGGTACAAGTTGTAAATATTTTGTATTAATAGGTCAATTACTTTCCTACATAACAATCACTTTTAAATTTGGATTTTATTTGAATGTTTATAATTAGATGAGGTTTTTAGGTAGGAAATAAGAGTCGCAAGGATTAATATATAAAGAACTCAAAAAAAAAAAAAAAATATTGTTGTTCAATATCTGTGTGTTCACTACCATGCACTCTGGCATTGCCAATGGATTTATCTTCGTGGTTCCGACGCAAACTCTTGAAGAATAGTGAAAAGACCAGTAACCCAGATCCCTCAGAGCAAACCCTCCTTCCCCAGCAAAACGAAAGGGAAGAAGAGCAGCTGGGAGTCACGGAGCAGTTGGTCGATCTTGTCAAGTCCTTCACTTTGGACACTTTCAGGAATTTCCCACTTCCAGGTACAAAGATAACAGCTTTCTGAATTAATTTTAATTTTAATTGTTTCCTTTGGTGTTTTGGAACAGTAATTATTTAGCTTGATAATGGAGTTTTTTCTTCGGTTAATTTGATTTTGGGTAAATAATGAAAATTTATGAGCTGGGTTTTTCTTTGTGTGGATAAGGACTGCAATGGGTTCTTTCTTTTCTTGTTAATGGAGTTAAATTTGCATTGATTCGCTGCGGTGCAGACGATGAGGGAGCTGAAGAAGATGAATATCTGTCTGGATGGCAGGAAAGGCATGCCACCATTGTGCTCTCAAGAGTGAAGGTTTGAATTCTAGCTCATTGTTTATGTTTAATATTTTTTGTAATTGATGTCAAATTCACAGTTATAAAGTTCGTTGAGCAAAGCATGTAAATTTATATCAACAATTGTAGAATGTTGCTCCTTGGCCTTCTAGCAATTTGCAATTGCTTTTATAAAGGTTAGTGCCTTTATTTGTAGTACAAATAAGAAATGGTTGTAGTCCAAGGAGCTCGGGAAGTTCGATTACCCTGGATGTTCCAGGCCCCATATCTAGATTTCTTATTAGTTATAACTTTGGAGCTGCACTGCATTATACAACCCTTTAAGAGCATTTTTATGAATTGGATCTTTCGTATTTTCAGGAACTTTCACATTTGAGATATAAGCTATGCCCCCGCTACTTGAAGGAACGTCAATTTTGGAGAGTGTACTTTGTGCTCGTCAAGAAACAAGTGGTGGAGTAAGTATTTTACAAGTTTCAGATTTTCTATCATTTCGCACCAATGTTATCTGATATCATAGTCCGAACTCCGGAATGATTGATTAGTTGTTGATGGGATTTAGGAGTATTCGTCTAGGTAGTTTAGTTTGAATATTTTTAGCCGATTATCTTGTTAGTGTTTGGAACATACTGATTGCTCCTGATGGAGCTCTAGACTCGTATTCTCTTCCTATCATAGGGCCAGTGAAGACTGGTTTGGAAAAAACGAATCAAACAAACACGATCCATTCATCTCAATGAACTTGAATACTCAACTTTCAGTTGGAATTGGTTTGGTCAAACACAAAGGCTTAGACTGCATAGAAATACATATGTACTCCATTTGAATCAGATAGCACCAAGTTCTTGATTTAGTTTATAGTAGATGTCAACAATGTTGAACTGCTGGGATCACGCTTGCACCTGAAGCTTCTTTCGATCCTTGAAAACTTGTCCACAACAGGATGATGCTTATAGCTAAAGAGTCATGTTAAAATCAGAACTGTTAAATGTGACCGTCACTATACATTTTCAAATTTACAGATTCAAGCTATAAATACAGGTGCATATGATGATATGAGTCCAAGTGACTATCACTATACTTTGTCAAGACATCTGCGTCGTTACCCTTTTGAACTCCTAGATCATGTTTAGTATCTGCACATGCGTACACACTCGGTAAACATGATTTCTTGATTTGATCATCAGATACGAGCTGCGTGCCATACAACAAGCGAGGATCAAAGAAATGGCAGTGGAGAATGAAAAGTCTACAAATACCAGTGCATGTGAAGTCGAAATGTCAGAAGCAAAGCAGGGAGCAAAATTAGCGCCTCCAACGCCATAGCATCACATAAATTGCATTACTGCATTTCTCTTTAGCAGTAGGAATCTTATCCATTCCATTCAGTCCCTGGGCTGACGGACTAGTGACTTGTTAACGCTAATTTCTGTAGTGTCTGTATTTAAGCTTGCATTAGTCGACTTTGTGGCAGATTGAAGGGCCGTTGTGAAGATCTGGACCCTGTGATCCAGCATCGGGGCTGGAACGGGAGATTGGAGTAGAAACCTTCATAGTTAGTCAAACAAGTAAGTTGATAAATCTCGTCCCGTTACAATCCAAATTAAATTTAGACTTAGTTGTTAACAATTCACTTGAACACTGTTGATGAACTACTCGAGCACTACAAAGATACTATCAAAACACTTAAAAGGCACTAGACAAAAATGAAACATTTCAAAGTTCATCTACCAAGTTTTTTTTGTTTTTTTTTCTTTCTCTGGTCAATTTCATATATTTAGTTTTTGTAGTGCATTCCAAGTTCAGTAAAATTTGAAAGTCATTTATCGAGACGCGCGAATGTGTAGATTTATGCAAATTGGATTTGGTTTTGTGACATGGCATGCAAAATGGACCATAACTTTCGGTTACCTAAGCTAAGTTGGGTCGGATTTGGACTGCACTGTCCTAGAATTCATTCGCATACAAGAAGGAAAAACCGAATAGCGGCAGTGCCATTGTTCAGTTCTAGAAATAGTTGTAGTAGTTTGACGGATATGGGGTAATGCCCATTAGGGGCAAGGGGTGGAAGAAAAAGTAGGAGAGTTGCGTAATGAGTTTTAATATTTAGAGTTTGACGTATGTAATTTGTGTCATTTTTATTAAATAAAGTTATTAGAGTGCTTTTGATTAAGAAAAAGTTTGGGGAAACCCTTTTCATTAAAGCTCTCTAATTTATTCTCGTAAGGGGCTCCATTCGAAACTCAAGACATTGACTCGGTTTTAATGGAATTCTACAAACAACGGAAAAATCACGATCACGTGAAACGTGAATGAAGAATCGATGACAATAACAGGCACAATACGAATTACTAGTGGAATATCAAAGTGTTTCCCTTGTAATGTTTAACTTGAAGTCGAAGGTACTGTCGGCAGTGTAAATTCCATCGTCGATGTTTTCTGTTAACTATTTCCCCGGCAGTAAGAGTGCCGCGCTGGCTGTAGGAGAAAGAAATATCGCATGAAGCCTCCGAAGTGACGAGACACATCCGCCTTATACACAGCCTCATTTTCACTACTTGTGATGGTTTCAGTTTCTCCAAAACGGACTGATTCTGTAGACCCAATCTTGATCTTTCCGTCTGCGATTATTGGAACACTGGCACAGGTGCCGCTCCCTACACTACCAAGCCTCAGAAGTGAGGAGACGCCGGAGACCTTTACCTCTGCCGGAAAAGATTCTTTGTTACGATTAACATCCCCACCAAAGCCGATTTTTGGACAACATTTTGGTTGTCCATTGTGAGGCCCTTGAGGCAATAAGTGACATCACTGATACTCCTTGAAAGGACAAATCTCTTCCACCTCCATGCATGGTTCGTTGTCTATAGAGAAGGCCAAAATAACGTGCTAGAGTTGTTGCTGGTGGTGTCATCTGAGTCAGCGTAGATCCAATCATCCTCGGCAAGCCTCCAGAACTTACCCGAGGAATTGGACTTTATGCGGATGCTTCCATCGGCATTCTTGAACACCTCGTTCCCCAGCGTTGGATCTCCGATATCTGTGGATTTTAGTCATATAACAAATTATACCTAATCACTTGTTCCTAAAGCAAAAGATTAACATTAATCAGGATCTCAGTTAGTCAATCCCATATTTACAGACATGGTACCTGGAATGAGTACGTTTGCCTGTCAGTTTCGACATCAAAGATGGAAACTATTTTATCTGAGGCTGCTGCCAGCAGTTGTCCAGTTCTTGGCTGAAACCTCACTTGTGCAGTACCTCCCTGCCCCAAATGATAAAGGCAACTTTTAGGGTGTGAGTATAGCATTCGTACAAGTCAAAAAACACTTGACTTGGAAGGAAAGGACAGAAGATTACAAACCTTCGAACTAGAGTACAAGAGAATGGGTTGATATTCGAGTACCGAATTTCATTGTCATGATCACAGAAACAAAATGAATCAGTCTTCTTGGGGTGGAAGTCATTGGGACATAATAGGTGAGTTGTGTCCCGTATATGCTTGTAGACAACGGTTTGGCTGCCACGATAAGATTAATAAGTCAACAACGCTAGTACAATGCCTTTTTGTCATGTCCAACACTAGCCAGCAACTTCCCATCAGAAGAAAGCGAAGAAACTGGAGCCAACTTCGCAATTGTAAAACCTGAGTTGGACAATGCGGCCACAGCTTAGGTACAGTGAAGAAACTGGAGCAACTATCTGAATACAATGTGTAAACCTTCAAGTTACCTTCAGAAGAATCTTTATGGCGCTGTTTAGGACTCCGCTTTAATGTCACATACAGATCCCTCCTGTCTCCCCCATCATTTGACAAAAATGATTCCACATTATCTTCTAAAGAACCAACATCTCCAAATCGTTCAATGTCATCCTGCACAGAAAACGATTCTGTTAGAAGAAGAGTCAAAACGATTCTGTTAGAAGAAGAGTCGCTCTGGCTTTTCTACCTTCTCCGTTTCAGCATCCATAAGATAACAATAAAATTTGATACTCAAAACTCATTCATAATAGTGATTCCTCAACAATAGAACCAAGCTTTTGGCAATGTTTACTGACAGCACAATTGTTTTTTGAAACTTTGAGAAAAGTTATAATTAAATTGGCAGCTCAAGTACTCTTCACATCTACATTTAAAGTCAGCAACTCAGCATACCAGTAAATTCGAAGATGCAGCCAGTCCTGTTCCTTCTAAACCATACATCATCAAGCTTTTTGGCATTCTGTTAACATGCTGCGTACTATTGGCTGTCTTAATTCCATCACCAGGCGTGCGAGTTGATGCTGGCGAACTGGGTGAAGGGCCAACAGTGCTTCCTGTGCCGGTGCTGTTGGCAGGTCCACAGGAAGAGTATTGTTTCCTTTTTCTGGTTTTCAGCAGAAAAAAACATCAATAGATGTTGATCATCTTATCCAAAACTAAGTTCATCAGGTCCTAATTCAAAAGGCATAAGATTGTAGCATCATATCATCGTTGTGGCAATTGTTTAACAACACATAAACTAAAATTAAAAATTATATTAGACACTAAAATTAATAGATTATATTAAGACAGAAGAGTTAAACCCATCGATAAGAAAAGAAACTTATTCTACATTATTTGTCAAGGGGTTTAACTAGGATCATCTAATTACCATATAAGATTGTTACTTGGAAAACCCTGCATATAAAGCTGTTTACTAGAAATACTAAACTTAAAACACTGCACATTCAACTCTATATCTGCAAGTCAGTCTCCCCTCCAGATTTCCACACCAAAGCACTCTCTGAGGATTTTAAGCTTGAATTTACTTCCATAACTCAACGGAATTGTCATGACTTGCTGACGCAACCATTCCAGTATAAGGTGACTGAGCCAGAGCTGAGATTATATTCTCGTGTGCCGCAACTGTCATGCTCTTGTTCTCAGCCATGTTCCACAGCTCCAAAGACTAGCTCACAACCATGAAGGCGACTATTAGCAATAATTACCCTTTTACATAATAACATATTAACCATAGGTTACCATGGTCAATGCAGTTACTATGAACATCATCATCTGCTACTTTATTTGTTTATGAAGCTATTGCTAGAAGTCTAGAAGAGGTTAAGAAATTACCGAGATTCCTCCGATGATCAAGAGAGTTGAATAACTTGGGTGAAAGACACACGAATGAAACTGGTTGCCGTCAGAGCTGAGCTCCTGAATACACTCTCCCGAAGATAACGACCAAATCTTCACCAAGTTCTGACTGACAGATGCCAGATATTCTCCATTTGCATGCCAACAAATGTAGTTTACCATGTCAGAGTGCCCCTGAGATTGAGGACGACGATTTAATCGTATAACTAATCACTTGTTCGTACAGCAACAGATTAACATTAATCCGGATCTCAGTTAATCCCATATTTACAGACATGGTACCTGGAACGAATGTGTTTGCCTGTCAGTTTCGACTTCATAGATTGAAACAATTTTATCTGAGGCTGCTGCCAGCAGTTGTCCAGTTCTTGGCCGAAACCTCACTTGTGAAGTACCTCCCTGCCCCCAAATGATAAAGACAATTTTTAGGGTGTGAGTATAGCTTTCGTACAAATAAAAAAACGCTTGACTTGGAAGAAAAGAACAGAAGATTACATACCTTTGAACTACAAGTACAAGAGAATGGTATTCCAGTACTGAATAACATTGTCATGATCACAGAAACAAAATAAATCAGTATAGGGTAGAAGTCAGGGGACATTATAGGAGCGGTGTCCCGTATATGCTTGTAAACAATAGTTTGGCTGCCACGATAAGATTAATAGGTCAACAATGCTAGTACAATGAAAATGCACGCTAGAACGTTCTAACAACTAAAAATTACAAATGAATAAAAAATCTTGAAATTATTAACGTATTGAGGTACATCCTGGTTGTATCAGCTCAGACCATACATAAAAGAGAGTAAAGACAATTACATTGGTTGCATCCCACAATCGTACAGATTTGTCAACTGAAGCTGTTGCCAGCTGAGATGAATTTGGTCTAAATCGAACATCTGTGATAAATAACTTGGATCCCTAACCAGGGAAGTCTGCATAATTATGCACAACCTGTTGCAGTTGCTACTGTGGCAATTGTTCATGCTGTTGAGAGGAAGGATGCTGCATCTGTGCCATTTTTATCTGTTGAACACCAACAAAGTTTCAGAAAAAGAAAATTTGAACCTTTCAAAGGATCAAAGTTTTTGGAAACAGTAAATATCAACAGCCAAACTCAGAAATCACATGAAATGATGATTGATCATAACCATTAAAAGTTGAAAAGACCAAATTCTCAGAAAATAGAGCAGGAACATTTACGACAATAGATTTAACAGCATCCTTAACTATAGAACCCCAACAGCCTTAACTATAGAACCACAACAACAACCATGAATCCTAATCCTCATTGGATACATCAGAAAGGTTACCTTTGGTGAACTTGATAAAACTGGAGAGGACATAGATCCATCATTTCTGGTAGACTGGCCATCTTTTGCATTCAAGCTACCCCTACGCAGTCCAGAAAATCTGCAAGGATCCATATCTCCATAATTTGTTGAACTTCCAACGTTATTTTGTGCCTGAGCTTGTGCCAAAACCTGCTGTTGTTGAGATGCCAAAAAGAACTGATTTGGGTCTGAAGATTTGGCTTCTGTGTTTGTACACCCAAATTCTGTCGTAATTGGTTGATTCCCTGTAGTATGTAGTAGTTTTGCAACAAAGAATTAAATCCACACTAGAAGAAACATTCAAGAAGAGAGAGCCATATATAACTGACAGTTAAAGGCCAACCCTTCAAAGGAAGACCTGTAATGCCTTGATTCAATCCCGAAGGAAGAAAGGAGCCGTATCTGACAGTCAGGTCACCTGCACTGCTCAGTCCAAATTTTGACTGTAAAATTGCTTGTCCATAAATTGATGAAGGATCCATAGGCAAACTTTTCTGAGTTGCACCTAAGCTAACTTCGCTTTTGATGTCCTACAATCTCCACAAGCCACATACTAATTGCTCGGTATGCTAGAAAAGAAGAGGCAAAGAAAGTTAAGAAACTAATAAATTTGGAAAAGGAACAATGACTGAAGAGTAAAGGTAATAGTTTGAGTAGTTACAGTGGTTAAAGAAGTTCAGGCTTGGATTTGCTGCAAAGCAGCAGGCATGTTCCCAGAATTGCTTTGTACCAACTGGCTGAATCAATGAGAACCAAACAGATGAATGACCCATTGTGATCAGGAAAACAATTAACAAAAATAAAGCTCATATACATGCAAAAACTAAGGAGAAGTTACCCTTGTGGATTTGCAACTAATTTGAGCAGGGCCATCCTACTGGCATCAATAAGCACAGGGGATTCCTCTGAATCCATTGAGTGAGGGTGTTTCATATGATCTTCATACATTTTCATGGCTAGCACACTGGCTGACGGTTGCCCCATAACAGCCTCGGAGTTTATAGCATTTATAGCACCACCAAGAGCAGGATGACTAGGATCCCAAAGCTGTAACTGAGCACTGCGCTGCTCCAATAGCTGTAGCTGCTGCATTTGTATCTGCTGTTGCTCCCTTGCCTTAATTTGAGCAGGGCCATCCTACTGGCATCAATAAGCGCATGGGATGCCTCTGAATCCGTCGAATGAGGGAGTTTCATACAATCTTCATACATTTTCATGGCTAGCACACTGGCTAATGGTTGCCCCATTCGGGTATATGATCTTTAGGAACGTCATTGGACTGTTGGAGATGGCTTAGTAGAGCTACACATAGAGACTCGTGCAGCGTATGCACATGTGAATTCGACTCAGTGAAAACTTGTATTCGTCTTGAATCTGGATGCTGGCTGATCAAATGTAACACAAAGAAGTTAGCAAGAAATGTAGAAAACAACCTGCAACTTGTTGAAATGATGGTAAAAGGTTTGGAACTAAATAGTTAAGACATAAAACTTGATGAATGATTTGGTTTGACAGGAAATTACCTCTAACGTTTAGAATGTGAGAAATCTCAGGCCAATATTCAATCTTCGTCCACATCTTAATGAACTAATTTACAAAAAAAGAAAAGGGTTTGGTCAATACTCAATACTGAAGAAGAAACGTGAGAGAAGGAGAATTGAACAAATGAATTATTTGTTTTGAGAGAGAAGGAATTACTTCTGAGTTTTGGAATATGAGAAATCTTGGGCCACTCTGTGCCAGTATCCTTGGTGCATGTTTCCTTCAGAATGGGACATCTACCAATCCATAGATGGTTTAATTCGGTGAGGCGTTGCATAGCTTGGGCGGAAGGCAGAGACTTGAGATTCTTGCATTTGTAAATATCTAGTCGGTACAGAGATGTAAGGTCACCCAACCACTCTGGAAGAGTCTCCAGCCCATCACAATTATTTATAATTAACAGTGTTACAGGACTAGTCGAGTGATTAATTACTTGAGGCAGAGACTTGAGCTTAGGCCACCCGCTGATTCTTAAGAAGTCTGATGATGGAATTTGCGAAACCGGGAAAGAATCGAGCTCCTCCCAGAATCCACCAATCTCCAAACTCTCGAGATGAGTCAGAGTGCGTAGACCCGTCGGCAGGTATTGTAATTTCTCACAATCACGTATTGTTAACCTGGAAAGAGATTGCACGCTAGTTACATCAAGGGAGGTGCAATCGCGTAAAGAAATCTCCTCAAGAGCACTGATAGAGTTGATGTACAATTCTGGTTCACCGTAACTTGCAATAACCAGTTTTCGGAGGGCTGTCAGACTCATCCCCTTATCGGTAACTGAACTCCACCATAGCTTAGGGCAATTCACTATACTCAACTCCTCAAGAGATTCATGACTGCATGTCAGGCTTGATAGTTGAGCACAATCTTCATTTACAAATTGCCTAAGGGATGGCGGGAATACATCTGAAATTGCCTAAGGGATGGCGGGAATACATCTGTTGCACCGTGAATTGAAATGGACATCAGACTATTGCAGCAGCTTATTTCCAAATTTTCAAGAGACGGACATTTTATGGACAACCCCTCAAGAGAAACTCCAGTGTACAATTCTGCTTCACTATGCAAGCTCGTTGATGTTAACTTACCACCACGTGAACTAAACAACAATTTCCGGATGGATGTCAAACCAAATAATGAAAGTGATCTAAATTTGTCACAGCTGCATATTTCCAAATTTTGAAGAGATGTAAACTTTTCTACCAGACTTGTTAGGTTTGATAGCTCGTGACAAATACTCATCTTCAACTTACGGAGGGATGCAAAATGATCAGGAAAATTTCTCAGTTGTGGACACTCCAAGAGATCCAACTCCTCAAGGCGAGGAAACACCGATATTTGTTTTTCTTTCACCACTGGTGGTTCAATCCATTCGGTCAAATTTGGGGCCGCACTAATTCTGAACGTCTTCAATGCAGGAAACAAAGCCTCGGTCTTCATTGCATCATCAACGTCATCATAGCCATAAAACTCATCTCCCAAACGTTTTAGATTACACATTGTATTAAACTCAAGATGCATAAGACTAGGTAGATGGCCAAGCATGGGGGCTTCTTTGTTGTGCTAAAATAGCACCAAACCCGTTGGAACCAACTCAAGCTAACCCACAGGAAATTTATCAAATGAAAATGCAAAAACAAAATATTAAAGACACCAAGATTTTAACGAGGTTCCTCAACAGTCAGTGTAACTGGAGTACGTCCTCGGAGCAGTAGGAGCTCACCCAATAATCCACTATCAACCAAATGGGAGTTTACAAAGTGTTGGCAATCTCACAACCCATAAGCCCAATACACCCAATAGCTCTCACACACCAAAGAAACAAATAGAGAAAGAAATATAATGAATAATTTCTTCTCTACACATATAGCTCAAAACTATTACAACAACAACTACTTTGGTGGATGATTACTAACCAAAGAGACGAGCACTTTCTTCTTCTCTTCAAAGAGGAGCTGCAACTCCCTTTTTCTGCTGCTCTCTTCTCTCTGTATTCAGCTCAAAACATAAAATGAGCTCCACACTTTCTACTCACCCTCCGTAGCTTTCTATCTCTTTCTCTTCTCTATTATTAGGCTGCAAAGGCAACCACCAAAACATAAAGGACCAAAACCCACGGGTGTAAAAGAGAAAGTTGCCTTTTCCCTTTTTTTTCTCCCCAAAACAAGGAAGGATGTTGTCCACCTTTTTCCTTTCCTTTATAATTTTATAATAGCCGAAAGTGAATGACTTATTTGGCCACTTGGCCACATACTCCAACAATCTCCACCTTGGCCAAGTTCCGAAAGCGCCATGACAAGCCAAAATGCTCCAAAACTCCTACTGCTCAACGCCTTCTTTATATAGGCAAAATGTGAGCCAAGTTCAAACAGTGAACAAACTTGGCTACACCAACAACCTTAGTCAACATATCAGCAGGGTTGTCTTTAGTTGGAATCTTCTGGAGAATGATTTCCCCTTCACCAACAATTTCACGAACAAAGTGATAACGCACATCTATGTGCTTGGTCCTCGTATGATGAACCTGATACTTAGCCAAATAAATGGCACTCTGACTATCACAATGTACCTCCACCTGCTTCTGATCAACCCTCAAATCTCTAATCAGCCCATGTATCCAAATAGCCTCCTTTATAGCTTCAGCAACTGCCATATATTCAGCCTTTGTAGTAGACAAGGCAACAGACGACTGCAAAATGGACCTCCAACAAAATGGGCCTTTAGCCATAGTAAACACATAGCCTGTAGTAGACTTCATTCCATCCAGATCACCTGCATAATCTGAATCAACATAACCAACTGCAAAATGACCAATACCAGAGTCATCCCCCTCAAAGCATAAACCAACATCTCGAGTACCATGGAGATACCTCAATATCCACTTAGCTGCTTGCCAATGCTCTTTACCTGGATTATGCACATATCGACTCACCATGCCAACTGCATAAGCAATATCCGGTCTAGAGCATACCATTGCATACATCAAACTACCAACCAAATTTGCATATGGTATATTTTTCATTTGCAGCTTCTCTTTATCAGTTTTAGGACATTGTAGAGAACTCAATTTAAAATGAGGAGCCAAAGGGGTACTAACCGGTTTGGTTGAATCATGAACTCTAAACTTCCGAATCAACTTCTCAAGGTATTGTCTTTGATTCAAACTGACCAAACCCTTCTCTCTATCTCTAGTGATCTCCATGTCAAGGATCTTCTTCGCTTCACCAAGATCCTTCATCTCAAACTCATTCTTCATTTGCTTTTTCAATTTCTCAATCTCTTCGACATTCTTTGAGGCAATCAACATATCATCAACATATATCAACAAATAAATGAAAGACCCATCTTGCAACTTCTTGAAGTACACACAATGATCATATTGTTTTCTAGAATAATTTTGGCCTCTCATAAATTTATCAAACCTCAAATACCATTGCCTTGGAGATTGCTTCAAGCCATAAAGTGATTTCTTCAATTTGCAAAACAAATTCTCCTTCCCTTTCACTGTATACCCATCTGGTTGACACATATAGATCTCTTCATTCAAATCACCATGTAAGAAAGCCGTCTTCACATCGAGTTGCACAAGCTCAATATTATATTGTGCAACAAGAGCTAACATAATGCGAATTGAGGAGTGCTTCACAACCGGAGAAAAGATTTCATTGTAGTCAATGCCCTCCTTTTGTGCATACCCTTTAGCAACTAATCTTGCTTTGAATCTCACATTGCTTTTCTCATCAGCATCTTCCCTCTTGGCATACACCCATTTGCAACCGATAGCTTTCTTGCCCTTAGGCAATTTAGCTAACTCCCAAGTCTTGTTCTTCAAGAGAGAATTCATCTCATCACCCATGGCATTGCACCACCTCTCATTCTCCTCACTCTCAATGGCTTCCTCGAAATTGGATGGAATATCATCAGTAATAATAGGAAGAGCAAAAGCAACATAGTCACTATACCGAACTGGCTTGGTAATTTGCCTCTTTCCTCTGTTCTTGGCAATAGACTCTTGAGGTGAAACTTGCTCTTCAACTTGAATAGAATCTTCAAGTTCAACTTCTTCAACATCCTCATGGTCTCCAACTTTTTCACTTGTAGTGGCATCGACATCAGCGGAAATAGGATTTGAAGTACCAGAGGCAACTTTCTTAAGCTCCACCTGTTGGACATCTTTCACATTCTTCTCAGAGTCCTTGAACATACTTTCTTCATCAAATGTCACATCTCTACTAATTACAAGTTTCTTCATCTCTGGGCACCACAACCTGTAACCTTTGACACCACTACTAAAACCAAGAAAGATAGCCTTTTTGGCTCTAGGATCAAGTTTATTTTCAGTCACATGAAAATAAGCAGGTGAACCAAAAATACGGATATAGTCATAATCAGAAGAAGATTTTCCAGTCCATACCTCCATTGGTGTCTTACCCTGAACAGCAGCTGAGGGTAACCGGTTGATGATGTGACATGCATAATTAACTGCCTCTGCCCAAAATGACTTGCTTAAACCCGATTGAGACAACATATATCTAACCTTCTCAAGCAAGGTTCGATTCAATCTTTCTGCAACTCCATTTTGTTGTGGAGTTCCTCGAACACTGAAATGTCTCACAATTCCTTCTTCTTTGTAAACTTTAAAGAAAGTGTCGGATGTGTATTCACCACCATTATCCGATCTCAAAATCTTAATCTTTCTCCCAGTCTGGTTCTCAACCATTTTCTTCCAACCCAAGAAAATGCTCAACACCTCACTCTTGTCATAGTGTAGACCCAAGACCTTCTTGAATAATCATCAACAAAGGTCACAAACCAATGTCTACCACTCAAAGAGGGAGTCTTTGTAGGACCACAAACATCCGAATGCACATAATCAAGAATGTCATTCGTCTGATGTACTGCAGTACCAAACTTCACTATAGTTTGCTTCCCCAAGACACAATGCTCGCATAAATCAAGCTTACAAGTCGTGGCACCCTTTAGAAGACCTTTTTTCACAAGCCCTTGTAGAGCTTTCTCACCGGCATGACCTAATCTCATATGCCACAGTCTAGTAGTATCTGAATCAGATATGCCCATATTTTCTGAGACTACAGACGCTTCACCTGTCACGGTGCTTCCTTGCAATAGATACAAATGACCACATCGAGGAGCTTTCATCACAACAAGTGCACCATAAGTAACTTTCAATGTCTGCCCATCTGAATGAAACTTGAAGCCATTGGCTTCTAAAGTTCCCAAAGAAATAAGATTTTTCTTCAAATTCGGTACATACCGAACACCTATCAACTCTTTAACCATACCATCATGTAACTTCAAACGAACTGTACCAATCCCTTTTGTTGTACAAGGATTGTCATCTCCCATGAACACAACGCCACCATCAAACTCTTTCAAGCTTGAAAACCAATCCTTGTGAGGAGTCATATGATGAGTACAACCCGTATCCAACACCCATTTAGTAGCACAATCAAATGATGAGGAAGTGGTTAAAGCAAAATAAAAAACATCTGTTTCAACCTCAGCAACATTGGCTTCAGAACTTTCTTTTCCTTTGGTCTTCAACTTAGGACAATATTTCTTCCAATGACCCTTATTATGACAAAAGACACATTCATCCTTTTCCAAAGGTTTTATACCTTTAGAGTTTCCTCTAGGTCGAGACTGTGATTTTTTCCTACTAGAAGATGATCTTCTCTCCGATGATCTACCTCTAACAAATAAAGCTTCAGAGGTACTATCATGGTTTTTATCTCTATGCCTCATTTCATAATTCATCAAGGCATTTGACACATCTTCAAATTTCACAGTTTCTTTACCATGCATAATAGTGGTAACAAAATGCTCATAAGAGTCCGGCAAGGAATTCAACAATATTAAGGCCTTATCTTCATCCTTAATATCCTTATCTAAATTTAACAAGTCGGCAATCAACTTATTAAAAGCATCAAGGTGTCTAATCATTTTTGTACCTTCTTTGTATTGAAAGCGGTAGAGCTTTTTCTTCAAGTGTAGCCGGTTCTCTGCACTCTTCGTCATATACTTGTCTTCCAATTTTTGCCACAACACACTTGCTACCGTCTCCCGCATCACAAAATACTTCTGAGTTTTTGCAAGGCACAACCGAATTGAAGAGCAAGCCCACAAATTTAATTTCTCTCATTCCGGCTTTGACATAGCTTCCGGCTTCTCTCCCAAAGCGGCAAGTAGATCTTGTTGAGCCAACACATCTTTGACCTTACATTGCCACATCCCGAAGTTGTTTGTGCCATCAAACTTTTCCACTTCGAACTTTGCATTTTGCACCGTAGTTCTTGTAAACCCGGAGCTGCTTCCAAAAGGATTCTCATCTTGCCCGTCTGACATCTTTGGCAACTAAACAGTACCCAAGAGCTGAAGGGAAAATTATGAGTTTTCAAGATTTGGGATTTCAAGATGACTAGCATGCATATACAATTCTAGATTTATATACATACGCAACCGAAGCATTTATAACAAGTTATCAAAGTTATAGTCATGCAAATCCCCTTCAAGGTTCATAGGTTTAAATATAATGCATCAAAACAATTTTTACTTAAGAACAAAGTCAAGGAATAGATCTATACCTCTTGTTCTTGATTTTAGACCAAGGATGGACCACCTCCAAGCTCTTTGTTCCTTGAATTCCTTGAGCCTAGCTTCCCTCCTTGCCTCCTCCACTTTGATAGAATGAGTGCTCCAAGGTTCTCCTTAAGTCTCCAAAGTAGAAGACCTCTAAAGATCCTCACCCACTAGTGTAATGAGAAGGATGAAGGAATGACCAAAAGGATGAAAAGTTGTTAGCCAATTCACCCTCTAGGTGGCCGGCCCTATTGTTGAGAGAGAGAGAAATGGTTGTTTTTATTTTGTGTTTCCAAACTCACAAAAACTCTTTTGGAATCAATCTCTATAAAGTTCCTTATATATCATCAAAAACCTAGTCAACAAATTGACCAAACATCTCACCCAAACCCTTAGTATGGCCGGCCTACTTAGTGTCATTTGGGCTTTGGGCTTTTATTTATTTCAAGTCATCCAATGCTTGAATAAAAGCCCAATGGGCCCAATTAAACCCGAACGTTTCTTTAAGCCCAAAACGATCTTTATCGCTTTTATGATTTCTTTAGACTTTCTAAATTAATCCTAACACTTAATTAATCCAATTAATTGTTTCCATCATCCATTAATTACTCACTACAATAGTGTTTTGGTGAACAATCTTTTAGGTTCTAATTAGCAAGGCAGTGAGGTGATTGGCATTAATTCAATTTAATTTCAATCACTTAGTGAATCAAAACTTCATTTTAATTCACCATTCTTCTTTGATGACTACATTTAATCATTTAGAAGAACTCACAAGCTATGAGTGACATCTAACCATATGTCATAGCTACCCAAGCTAATGTAGAAGTTTTATAAGGAGAACCTATTCCATTGGAATTACAATGTAATTCGATCATTCTCTAATACAATACTCTCAATCATATTAATAGGGTATGGATATATTATGTCAAACCCCTAATGTGATTATTCCTTCTTATATGATTCTGTTGAGTCGTATAGGAACGCATTCCTTTTAATACGCTCGATACTTCGGCCGAAGATTCCCGAATCATATCTTAGAGTATTCTTCCTCTCTTATCGAGGATTAGAGATTCCTTGTTGCGCATACACTTGCCTTCATGACTAAGTGGCTTAACCCCGACTATGCCGTTGACATTCTGAAAGAGTGACGTTTGACATAATCAAAGATCAAGTACTTAACCACAAGACAACGACGATGCCTCAGGTCTAAGGATTATTTACATTATTCCAACCATTAGAGTTACTTGCTTGACATGTGAGTAGACCTCCATGCAAGTACTCTTGTTCGATTGTGTTCAGTGAACTCATTCCCCTAATGAGCACCTACATACTTGTCTTAGTGTCACAACACGAATGGGATGAGACTTTCCATCCTTCCATTTGAAGCAGACACAGTATGTACCGATCTACGCATTGTTAGTTTCCCTCCGACAATCCAATGACCAGGAACCTTTTGGACATTTGGTTATCTGAAGAAGGTCTCTGTAGTCTAACATCATTAGATTACTTCTTCAATCCATCCATTGTCCATGGATACACTATTTAAGACATATATCGTTTATTGAGATAGTCCTAATTCGTGTCTTTGCCATTTGACGTATAAGAATCATCTATACATCCATTCATTTGTCCTGAAAGGTTTCTTCCAAAGATTGGCTTTCAGGGCATATTTCCAACAAGAGCAACTAGTGCTCTGATACCAATTGTTGTGCTAAAATAGCACCAAACCCGTTGGAACCAACTCAAGCTAACCCACAGGAAATTTATCAAATGAAAATGCAAGAATAAAATATTAAAGACACCAAGATTTTAACGAGGTTCCTCAACAGTCAGTGTAACTGGAGTACGTCCTCGGAGCAGTAGGAGCTCACCCAATAATCCACTATCAACCAAATGGGAGTTTACAAAGTGTTGGCAATCTCACAACCCATAAGCCCAATACACCCAATAGCTCTCACACACCAAAGAAACAAATAGAGAAAGAAATATAATGAATAATTTATTCTCTACACATATAGTTCAAAGCTATTACAACAACAACTACTTTGGTGGATGATTACTAACCAAAGAGACGAGCACTTTCTTCTTCTCTTCAAAGAGGAGCTGCAACTCTCTTTTTCTGCTGCTCTCTTCTCTCTGTATTCAGCTCAAAACATAAAATGAGCTCCACACTTTCTACTCACCCTCCATAGCTTTCTATCTCTTTCTCTTCTCTATTATTAGGCTGCAAAGGCAACCACCAAAACATAAATGACCAAAACCCACGGTGTAGAAGAGAAAGTTGTATTTTCCCTTTTTTTTCTCCCCAAAACAAGGAATGATGTTGTCCACCTTTTTCCTTTCCTTTATAATTTTATAATAGCCGAAAGTGAATGACTTATTTGGCCACTTGACCACATACTCCAACATTCTTCACATACGTCGCACTGAAGCAATCGAATCTCTTTCAAGTTGTTGTGTGGCTTCCAAGATGGAAATTGAGCACCCATGAAATTGCGAATCTCTAAAACTTCCAAATTAGGGTGTGGCTGGAGGCCTTGGAGAACATCTTCTTCACTGTTGTTGCATGGCCTCATTTCCTCACCCCATACAAGTGATAACTTTTGTATGTTGCTCTTCTCAACTAAATTTGATTTCTTCGCTTCTTCTCCATCCCTCACATGTTCCAAATCATAAATGGCCAGTTCACCTTTCAAGTGGTTTAACCTAGCCAATTCCTCAATTCCACGACCGGTTCCATCAGGACTCACAATAAAATAAGACATGGTTCGAAGACTAGTCAATTGCCCAACCCTAACATGAGATTCCCTGTACCAACCAAAATTAGCATGTTTCTTTTTTTGGACAGGACCAAAATAGATGTGTCTCAAGTTGATCAAATCTCCCATTTCCATAAAAAAAACACTTTCAGACGTCTACAATGCTCCATTCTTAATGTTTGTAGGTTATGGAGCTTGCCGACAGATTTGGGAAGTGCTTCAATCTTTGTTCTAGAAACGTTTAAATACCTCAATTGCTTCAGTTTCCCAATTGAAATAGGCAGCTCCTTAATATCAGCGTTGTAAAGATTCAAGACATGTAAACCTCTAAATCTTGGCAACATGTTACTAGGAACTTCACTATTAGAAAACAATTAGCGCAATCCCCTTGAACTTTTTTTCGGAATTGATTGCAAAACCAAAGTAGGAATGTGTGAAGCATGTCGAATCTTTAGTGTGACGACCATCTCATTAGAATCCGAAGTTGCGCTCTCAAATTTTGATACAAGTTCTGCAAAATCATGCACAAGAGCATGCATCTTGCATTTGTCAAATACACCAAATTCATCTTTCGTAAGATCTTGAAGTAAGGAGTTTTGCAATAGAATATGAAAATGCTCAGTGCCTATATCCTCCATCTCTAGATCACTATTCTCGGAAGAAGGGCAAAGCAATCCTTGAGCCATCCATAGTTGGATTAGGTCATCCCTTTCAATTTCAGATCATTTCTTGAACATTGAGCAATAAGTGAAGCATTGTTTCAAAAATGGGAATTTCAAATTATCCAGACTCAACTTCAATTCCGAGATGATAATCTCTTTTGCTTCTGGAGAGTCCCATATTTTACATTGTAGAATTGCTGACCATTGATCTGCACCATTCTTAGAACGCAACATTCCTCCGAAAACCTGTTGGTTCATATATGGTTAGATTTCCTGTTAAATTATTCATAGACTTCGTAAGTGATTATAACAATAAACATTGGTTGGTAGTTTGACAGAAGCTAGTTAACTAATATTATAATGTTACTGTTAATGGATAAAGAGAATGTTAGGACCCTAACAATATTAATGGGCCAATATCTGTAATAAGGTTAATGGGTCACTTAGGCCAACTAAGAAGAGCACCATGTATTTCTAAATAGCCTCATTTGTAAGCTTTAAATAAATAATACAAAATAAATTGTCTTTACCTTTGCTACAGATGGTAAACCTGCACACTTTTTGGCAATGTCTCTTCCAACTGTCTCTAGATCAGGATCTGTAGGAGCAGTATTATCTACAAATGCTCTTCCCTTCAATATGGACCAGCATTCGTCTTCCGATAGAAATCCCAAATCATAGCGAGAAAGTGTTTCCGTAATTGTTGCAACTTTGGAACTGCGTGTAGTGACTAGTATGGTGCTCCCCCGTGCAAAATGGAGTTCTGACAAACAAATCATCAATTTGCTCCATTCTTCGGAATCTTCATTCCAAACGTCATCGAGTACAAGAAGACATCTTTTCTTCGTCAACTGTTCTTGGAGGCTTTTAAGCACTGCCTCCTGACTTTGTATATCAACCGTTCCACAGTTAACACATTCTAAGATTCGACTCAAAATTAAATCGACATCAAATGTATTGGATACATATATCCATATTTTCTTATCGAACTGTTGACTTATCGCATCTTCATTATAAACCAACTTGGCCAAAGTAGTTTTTCCCAAGCCTGGCATCCCCACAATGGCCATGACAGAAAGATTTTCTTGATGTTTTGAGTTGGTCAAGGTTGCAACTATGTTTGACACGGCATCATCTCTGCCAACGATGATTTCATTGCCAATTGATGAATTGGTTTCTCTCGTCGATTTCATTGCTTGAGAAGTTGCATCTATATTTTTGGAAAATAGTGCCATAGAAGATGCCTGACTGGCGAGATCCACCAACGATGCATTGATGCTCTTAATTTTATGTTCCGTTTTAAGACGAAGTGCAACCGGATTAGAGAGTGAAAAGAAGTTGAGTACCTTTCTCTTCAAATGGTTTTGTATTTCGTGCTTATGGCGGAGAACTTCATAGTTGATTTCCTCCAAGACATCATCAGCATCATTGGCTACGTCCTTAAGTTTCTGCACCCACGACGCCACTGCTTCACGCGGATCTTGTGGTTGCTCAGCAGCTTCACGCGTGATATCTTGAATCATGGCTAATGTTTGATGCAGGCTTTTCAGTTTTTCTTCAAGTTCCCACGAACGGACGAGCGGTTCATTGGAAAGTGAAGCCGCCTTTGCAAGTATTTCCTCAGCAGTGAAACTAGATATGTCTGCTATATCCATCCTTCCGTACACAGATCACAAATCAAGGAACATATTAAAACCAAAACACAGCGCTCATAGGCACAGTATTTCTCTGGTTGATAGATAGCACGGAGTTGTACGTATGACAATAATGCATGTTTGCCTTATCTTGTATCTTTTTCAAAGTGTGCACCTATTTTTTTGTCGCTTTAGTATTTCTCTGGTTGATAGATGGCAAGGAGCCGTACGTATGACCATGGTCTAAAATATCTATAATATCCCGATATTTCCATCAAAATTTCCGTGTTTTTGGACTACCGATATTTCCGATATCATCGATATTTTAGACTTTGCTAAGTCACTCATGTATCTTACCATGCAATGTATAAAGTGTAAAATATTGTATTAATTCATTATATATAAATGATTATGGTGTGTTTAAACTTCTTTCATTAATTACTAGCTACATATTTTCTACACTCACAATGTTTGCCAGCTCGCTATATAATCAACTGAAATCAGTTATATCTATCATGCAATGCATTTCTTTCCAATTTTTTGTGATAAACTAATAGATAATTAACTAAATAAACATCCTGCAAAGTTTCAATAAAAATTTCCAAGTTTTTCTTACAATTTCCGTGGTTTTTATTCAATTTTTATCGATATCAATAATATCCCGATATTTCCATCAAAATTTCCGTGTTTTTGGACTACCGATATTTCCGATATCATCGATATTTTATACCTTGCGTATGAGAATAATGGATGTTTGCCTAATCTTGCATCTTTTTC
Source organism: Malus fusca (assembly GCA_035220775.1). Classification (NCBI taxonomy): domain Eukaryota; kingdom Viridiplantae; phylum Streptophyta; class Magnoliopsida; order Rosales; family Rosaceae; genus Malus; species Malus fusca. The sequence goes on from CM069063.1 coordinate 29,756,585, forward strand.
AAAGTGTGCACCTTTTTTTGTCGAATAAAGCGTTCACTTTTTTTTTTGTTGCTTTTTTTTTTTTTTTTTTGGGGAAGAGGAATGACATTCCAAGGCAGAAGCCAAAAGGCACAGGAGAGCCTACAAGAGGCTAACACCAAACAGACACAAAGAAAATGAAAGCGATGAAAGGGGATACAAACCAGAAGACGCTACAACCAAATTGAGCGTCACCCCAAACATCGCCACACCAAATCAATGCGGACAAGGAAGGCCATCCTTGTTCAAAACATGCACCAATGAAGATGTTGCTTTTACATAAAGTTGTATATACCAATTGACGTTTGTGGTTTCCGTCGCAAGTTTTTTTTTAAGTTGTTGTGATTCAAAAAATAAAATAAAAACTAGGTTCATATCCTTTTTTTTTTTACTAAAATCTTACTTTATATTTAGATGAAGAAATTTAAGATTACTAAATAAAATCAAAATTATGAAATTTAATTTTATAGAAATTGTGAAGTTTTCTTGTTTGAATTGACTGTAAACTATAATGAAAATTAAAAAATAAAAACCCTACTTTATATTTAGGCGAGAAAATTTAAGATTACTAAATAAAATCAAAATTATGAAATTTCATTTCCTAGAAATTGTGAAGTTTCTTGTTTGAATTGACTGTAAACTATAATGAAATTTATATACATAATTTAATGTGACAATCTATAAATGGAAAATAAGAAACTCTTTTTTGTGGAAATTTATGAATGATAAATATTTACATGGAATTTCAAGTTGGAATTGTTACCTCTAATTTCCAAATTATATTTCCACACAAAAATTCCAAAATTTATATGATTATAAATTCAAACAAGAGAACTGGTCATTTCAATTTCAAAAGTCTAACTTTTGTCCAAATTTCAAGTTTTTATTTAATTTTTTTATAATACTTTCCTCAGTTGAGGATGAGCTCATCCCCCACTCACAAATAACTTGTCTTCTGTTTGTGCAAATTTCTGCCAATGTTGAATTGACGAGAAACCTGCAAAACAAAATAAAAAGGAGAAACAGAGTTATGACTAACACCGATGTGGTGTTTGCCAAAAGAGTTATGTCACATCTTCAACTCCTAATTTTAGACTTTTAATCCTTAGATTAGTTAATTTAAGTTAGTTTGTCTTATTTTGTGTCAAGTAAAAATAAACTTTTCTTCCTCCTAATTCACATTTGTTAATCTCTGATATCCAATTCATACAAGGTGCTTTGCATTGTAGGTAATTGATACATGTGCATGGCTACATGCAAGTTGTGGCAGCAAGCTGGAATTGGTAGCTCATGTTCATCAGTCAACTCCCAGGCCTCAAACCATCAATTTAGACTGCTTGGATCTAGATGACTTATTCATGAAAGTTGTTTCAAATTGTGTCGACTACGACATGTCCAAAATTGGCACCAATCTAAGCTCGGTCGCATTCCAAGTGCATCCCACACACCAACAGATGTTCAAATTCGCAGCTCATGATCTTCAGTCAGATTCACTGGCGTAGCCACACCAAAGGCTACGGGGCTGTAACCCAAGGAGGGTTTGTGGCAACATGTGTATATATATTTTAGTGTATATTCTAATATAATAGACACATAAAAAATAGTGTAAGGAGAATTATTTTTAATGAAACTATAACCCAGTGAATATTTAGCTACTAAAAATATAAAATTACCATGGAAATTGTGATGTCATTTTGTTAAAGATTATTATGCTTTGATTCAATGGGCTTTATATTAGTTTCATTCAACATTTTTTTTTAAAAGATTGCTTTTACTTCTACTTTCATAGTTTTGTTTTGTGCTAGTTGTGTGGTTGTAATTGAGATATCAAGTTTTCTATCTTCTTCTTGTGTTTGCATCTAAATATATGTGAAATTTGATGATTCATTGTAATTTTTGCAATTTGCAATTGGGAAACTTATTGAGTTCATGCCAAACAAATTTTAAGTATACAAATACGGAAGTTAAACTTAAATTTTTGCATATAATACGTATGTAGCAAAAAAAAAAAATTTGATTTTAGCATAATTTTTTTAGCTAGCTCACCCATACAAAAAAATTTCTGGTTCCGCCTTGGTCAGATTGTGGAGATCAAAACATCAACTTAATGTGCCCAAATAAAAACGACGACTTCGTGAAAGTTGCTCTAAATTGTGTCTAAAGTAACATATCCAAAATTGGTGATAATATATTTAATGATGCGTTCTTAGAGATCAAAACATAGAAGTATGTTATGAGGAAACTTTAGCAGCTGTCCACTAAATGCAAAATAAAAGGAGGAAAAACTCACCTACTATGAATAATAACATGCAGTGATTGTGGACCAAATGATGAAAGGAGAAGTGATTCATCCATGTGGGAAGACAAGGAGTAGTGGAAGCAAAAGAAAAAGAGTAAAAAGCTAACCTACTACAAGACCCACTTTCTTAGCAAGTGGTAGATATGAGCTTAAAATATAAGACAATCTCTAACTCAAGGGATAAAGTTAAAAATATAAACTTTAAAACCCCCAAATCATCTTTAACTATTGGACTAAAATAAGTCATGCGGAGAAATATATCTCTGGCCTAAATTCTCCCCAGAAATTAAGCGTGGCTTAAATAATTCTAGAACCACCAAACTGTCATATTTCAAACATTTTTTTTTTACTATAATCTAACGGCTATGATCAAATGAGATCAAATTTAATGGTAAAAAAAGATTGGACGGCCCAAAATTAAATTTAGCGTCTAAAATAATTTAAGAAAATTATTTAAATCAAATTTCGCGTAAAACTTTATAAATACTTATGTATTTGTATGATTTTTAATTACTTATTGGAATTTGAATGTTCATAAAAATAAATTAAGATAATATACATAAATTTTATTTTCAAAAAATAAAAAAAAAGAGGCTAAAATCATTATTTAATAATCTCGAGCCAAAATTTTAAGTCATAAGGGTTGGAGAAGAAAAACAGTTTCTGGGTTATGACTTAAAATTTTTTGGGTAAATTACATAGTAGCCCCTCAGGTTTGAGGTCTATTGCAATCTTATACAACATCTTTAAAACATTTCACTTTCATACCTCAAGTACCATTTTATTTCAAAATAATACATCCGTTAGATTTTCCGTCCATTAATCCGTTAAATGCTGACGTGGCTGCCACATTTGTGCCACGTGGCTACCAAATGTGAGCCACGTGGCAAAAATAATAATTTTTTAATTTTTTTTTAAACCTAAATCTTCTAAAAAAAAAAAAAACTGAAACTTTATCCCTCCTCTTCCCACTCTCTTTTCCCCTCAGCCTCCATAACCAAACCCTCCACCTTCTTCTTCGACGCCATTAATTTCTTCCCACTCGCTGAAAATCTCTCCCCAGCAACCCTTCCAATCCCTTCCATGTCCTCTGCCTCTCCTTTCCCTCCTCCCAAACACCGCCTTCAGTCCAAGCATAGAAGAAAGACAGGAGTAATCCAATCAATCTCCACTACCCGTGAGTCCTTTCTAACCTTCATTCTTTTATTTCAGCACTGCCTGTCTTACTTTGGTTCTTGAAGCAGAAATGGTGAAAATTTGAGAAAATAAGAATTTGTTTTAGATAATTTGCCACTAAATTGAGTTTTTTGAGGTGGGTGCGGAGGGGGGTTGAGTCGCGGGGGGAGGGAGGGGGGTTTTTTCTTTCTGGGTTTGGGGGGGTTCGCGGGGGCAGGGGGTGGATTTTTTCTTTCTGGGTTGGGGGGTTCACGGGGGTGGAGGATGGTAGACGATGCATGGGATCTTGGTTCGCGCAGGGGGAGGAGGGGGGGATCTGGGTTCGTGCGGGGGGAGGGGCAGATTCTGGGTTTCACGGGGGGAGGATAAGGAGGGGGGTTAATGGGATCTGGGTGTGGGGGGGATATGGGATTGGGGTTCTTCTTCTTTTTCTTTTTTTCTGGGTTTTGGGTTGAAGGTGCAGGTATGGGTTTTGGGTTGAAGGTGCAGGTACGGGGGCGAGGAGATGGGAGGAAGAAGAATGAGGAAGAAGAAGAAGAGAAGAAGAAAGAGGAGGAGAAGAAGAAAAAAAAAAAAAAAAAAAAGATATGTGGCAGACAGGTTTCTAAAAAAATTAAAAAAATTATTATTTTTGCCACGTGGCTCACATTTGGCAGCCACGTGGCACAAATGTGGCAGCCACGTCAGCATTTAACGGATTAATGGACGGAAAATCTAACGGATGTATTATTTTGAAATAAAATGGTACTTGAGGTATGAAAGTGAAATGTTTTAAAGATGTTGTATAAGATTGCAATAGACCTCAAACCTGAGGGGCTACTATGTAATTTACCCAAATTTTTTTGTTTAAATTTTTAAGTTTTATCCCCAAGGATTAGAGATGGTCTTATAACAAAGAGGAGCTACCAGCTAAGGAGGAGACTCTCACAAAGTGAGACTCTCCACGAACTCAGCCACCTCATGTTTTTGACATAATTCTCATGCTAACATTATAAAATATTGTGTAAAAACCATGAGGTGACACAAAGTCTATAGAGAATCTCACTTTTGAGAGAATCTCACTTTTAAGAGAATCTCCTGAGCATTTCCCAACATGAGAATATGAAAATTGATCTTCCCCTTAATAAGATTGAATAAACGGATCTCTATACACTCCCAAGTAAAATAGACGCCTGATTCTTGAGATTCACCTATGATGCATTGATGTTTTTGGATCCCGAGTCTCCACATTTAGCATCATGAATTGACACGCATTTAGCTAAATCTTAACTATCGTATTAATCTAGGAGTTTGTATCAATCCATATCAGAATTATTTTATCACACCGTTTGCACTGTATCGCATCTCTCCTTCATGTTTGTTCTCTTCCACGACTTTCCCTCTTTTGTTCTTCATATCATCATATTCATAAACCTAGAATCCCATAAACCCATGAATAATCATGACCACCTGTTTGGACCCGATTTTACACCATCGGTCCAAGCAATCGAGGCCGTTGATGAACATAGATCTCAACCGTTGGATGACAGAGTAGTCAAGATAATTATTATTGAAGGATATATTATGGTTTTAATCATGATGTTATCTTTTAATGGTGAATTATTTTGACATTTTCTAATACGGGATAAATGGGTTTCAAATTATCTCCAATTTAGAAGCAATAACATAGTTCGAATTAATTGGGGTTTACTGGTAGAACATGCATAGATCAGCACTTGGCATGATCAGGTAAGTCTTGAAGAATGGGATGGCATGATCAGATGGGCCTTGAAGGGATAATGAAAGAATATTCTTTTATTTTCCTATTTGGTCAAACAAATTTGTCAGATAAGTAAGTAGGTGATAGGTTTTAGCCTAACATGATGACCACGTGGAATGCATCCAAAAGAAAAGAAAGGAAAAATAGGTTTTTGGATAAAGGTGATAATACTGAAGCAAAGTCAGGTAATCTATTTCTGTTATTTGCTAAATGATAGGCTCTCGCTTGTCTAGTTGGGATTGAAGTCAAATTCTACTCGGGGATCAGGCCATGCCAAGCAAGCATACAGTCACTATAAATACAGATGCAATGACAACGGAAAAACTCCCTCCAATTCAACACACAACTGCCCTGCGCAAATTCTCTCAACAACCTTGATATTTTTTCTTTTCTCTTTTCGCCGACACACCTTCAGTTTGGATAAACAGCACTGTGGAGGCAACCGGTGATATCTTCAGTTGGCATAAACAGCATTGTCGCCGTAGAATCAGCCGATCTCGCAGCATCTTCAGTTGGCATAAACAGCACTGCGTCGAGGTCGACTGGTTACCTATCCAAGTCTCGGTCGAGAAGGATTTCTGAATCCTTGTTGGTCGAGGTCATCTCATCAGCCTTCTCGGCGAAATGAGGTGTTACGAGTTACTACATTCGGCACATTGGAAGCCGAATTTGATATTGAACTTCGCTAAGTTAGCAGCCTTGTCTTCAGGTTCTAGAACCCGAAGGCCGAGACAAGTTCCTTCCTCGGCCGCAATCGCAATACGCAGAAGTCAGCCGCGCACCCAACGCAACATCAACATATTTTACTCCTCGGCCGATGAGTTGGCACGCCCCGCACACAACCGAAGGACGTAGTTAGCTCATAAATTACTCAGTCTGCGCGCCACGTAGACTTGGTAGTTTTTAGGGTCAACACCACCATTAGATTCAAATCATGTCCACGTTTTGAAATCCAAACAGTAATGAATAATCCCACAATTTTATCACTTTGAATTATCTGGAACTCTTTCTTCCCTCCATTTATTCCACCTTTTCAGATCGTCTTCCTCTTTGTCCTATTTTTTCAGTTCACCTTATACCTAAACCGTTAAACCCTAATTAAACCAATAAACCCAAAAGAAACCTTACAACTCCATTTGCTTTTTGCTTAATTTCTGTTATGGGCTACATTTGTTTCCTTCAATTTTTCTGCTGATTTGAGTAAAAAAAGAGAGATATAAAGTTGAGATTGGGAAAAATGGAAGAGAGAACTGATACACGGATTGGGATTTTTTTACCGAAATTGATATTGAAAACTTTTGGATTAATTTGTCATATGTAAAATGAAAGTCACGGAGAGAGGGATACCATGCAAATGACGTAATATAATAATTCTGACGTGGATATATCAAAATTCAACAAAAATGGGGGTTAGTACGTTAAAAAAAGAAAGAAAAAAAAAGTGGTTTTACTTACTATGTTATAAACTTTGGTTCACTTTTATTTTGCGCTTCTTTGAGGACTTAGAATTGATGCATACAACCCTGGCATCACGGCATTCTCGTATTGGTAGCTTCGAGTTCTCCCCTCTGTGTAGGACCTTTTTTTTTATTGTAATCGCAATTTTAAATGACATTCATTTCGCTTGTAATCTTGATCAATATTATGCTTTGAACATGTTCATACATTCTCATATTTCATGGTTTTAAAAAATATGTATTTCATTTATAATTATTACATTCAGCGCAAGGTTGCATGTATGATGATTGCATATTCCTAGCATAAGCATGATAGGATGGCTTGCGTCACTCCGTGAGTATCGGCCAACACGTGACGATCTTGATGTCATCTGGACAGCGGGATCGGATGTGTCAAACGCAGCAGAGGAAGGGCTCCAAGATTTCCTTCGATTGTACTTCGCGGTCTGCAATTTGAATCATTTGATGATCGGATTCGTCCATTGGAGGCAGTGTAGGGATCTCGAGGATAGCTGCAAAACACTAGGGTTGTAGAGAGAGAGACAGAGAGAGAGCGAGAGAGAGTTTTCTGTTCGATGTCACATCGAATACACATATTCTTGCGGTAACTTAATTAACCACCCACGGAATTACCAGATGCTTTATGTACTTTCTATTTTCATTTTTAAAATACTTTCTATTTTCATTTAAAGAAAAAAAAGAGGCCAATATTGTACACTGACCATACGTGTAGGAGAGGAGTTGTACAACCATTGAAGTTCTTTTTTACGGTACAACAATGTATGACACGACACAGATTCAAAGGATAGTCTTATGTTTATGTTTCGTGTCAAGAATATCAATCATAGAGATAAGAGCACTTCTAGCGTGGGAACCCTCCCCCCAGGTAATACATTATGCTATCCACCAGTGAACAGTAACTACCCTTAATGAACAATAACCGTCTTTTGCATCTCCATCGTTACACTTCAATAGCCCTGGCAATAGGCAATAAAATAATATTATTTTTTTTATTTATAAAATAATACCAAGATAATTAAAAAAAGACAAAGCAAAGAGTAGCATCTGACTCTCTCTCTCTCTGTTGAAATGAAGACCACCAACAACGCCACCACAAACACAAAGCTTATTCTCCTCCACCCCCAAGCAATCCACAAACGGCGGAAGCCACCGCCTGTGGCTCCTCTTCTTCTTCACCTTCTTCACCCTCGCATTCACCCTCACTCTCATCAGCACCACCATCCCCCAAACCCTCCCCACCTCCTCCCTCACCCCCACCTCTGTACTCCCCCTCCCGCCCACCGTCCTGGACGCACTTCTTCAATACGCCATTTCATCATCAAACACCTCGTCAGCACCCCACATGTCCCCGCCGGAACTCACCTCCATATCCTCCGCCCTCACCTGCCTCTGCGCACCCAACTGCAATTTCCTCGTTTTCAGCCTCATTGGTCCAGAACCTGACAAAAAAAAAAAATTAAAAAAGGCGTCTGACGTCAGCTGACCCCAGAACCACCTCAGGCGCTCGAGCCGGCACGAATCCACAGGCCTGGCGCTCGGGCCTGCTCGGGCTCCCTCGCTAGCCAACGCTGGACTTCGTCCCTCAGGCAATCAGGCCCTGTGCTGAAGCCTGTCCATCGAGCAAAAGCTCCCACTTGAGCTGCTCTAACAAGTTTGGGTCGCATACAATCGTCGGCTAAATTATAACAATAATTCCTATACTTATCTGAAAATTTCATTAAATTAGCACTATTCATTATGCTTTGAAAAAACAAAAAAAAACACTTCTTTTAAAAGCTTGATAGACTCTGCTTACGCTTTTCTATGATTTTCTACTGTAATTGACAACAATTTCCTTAAAAAAAGCAATTTTTTCATTTTTTTTAATTTTTTACGAAACACATTTGGTGTTCCAGATTCTTATAAGCTACTTTTTTAGAAGCACCACAACCACAAACCAACCTAAATAATACACACACAAAAATGTTTAATAACATATAAACTAAAATTAAAAGATTATATTAGACACTAAAATTAAAAGATTATATTAAGACAGAAGAGCTGAACCCATAGATAAGAAAAAAGAAAAAAAAAATCTTATTCTACATTATTTGTCAAGCGGTTTAACTAGGATCATCTCATTACCATATAAGATTGTTACTTGGAAACACTGCACATTCCATCTGCCAGTCAGTCCTCCCTCCAGATTTCCGCCCCAAAGCGCTCTCGGAGGATTTTAAGCTTGAATTCACTTCCATAACTTGACGGAGCTGTCATGACTTGCCGACGCAACCATTCCAGTGTCAGGTGACTGAGCCAGAGCCGAGATTATATTCTCGTGTGCCGCCACTGTCATGCTCTTGTTCTCAGCCATGTTCCACAGCTCCAAAGACTAGCTCACAAGGATGAAGGTGACTATTAGCATAAGTTACCTTTTTACGTAACAACATACTAACCATAGGTTACCATGGTCAATGCAGTTACTATGAATACTTTATTTGTTTACGAAGCTATTGCTAGAAGAGGTTAAGAAATTACCGAGTTTCCTCCGATGACCAAGAGATTTGAATAACTTGGGTGAAAAACACACGAATGAAACTGGTTGCCGTTAGAGCCGAGCTCCTGAATACACTCTCCCGAAGATATTGACCAAATCTTCACCAAGTTCTGACTGACAGATGCCAGATATTCTCCATTTGCATTCCAACAAATGTAGTTTACCATGTCAGAGTGCCCCTGAGATTGAGAACGATGATTTAATTATACAACTCTTAATACCTAATCACTTGTCCCCAAAGCAAAAGATTAATATTAATCAGGATCTCAGTTAGTCAATCCCACATTTACAGACATGGTACCTGGAACGAGTGCGTTTGCCTGTCAGTTTCAACATCAAAGATGGATACCATTTTATCTGAGGCTGCTGCCAGCAGTTGTCCAGTTCTTGGCTGAAACCTCACTTGTGCAGTACCTCCCTGCCCCAAATGTTAAAGACAATTTTAGGGTGACTATAGCTTTCGTACAAATAAAAAAACCGTTAACTTGGAAGGAAAGAACAGAAGATTACAAACCTTTGAACTACGAGTACAAGAGAATGGGTTAATATTCCAGTACCGAATTTCATTGTCATGATCACAGAAACAAAATAAATCAGTCTTCTTAGGGTGGAAGTCAAGGGACATGATAGGTGAGTTGTGCCCCGTATATGCATGTAAACAATAGTTTGGCTGCCACAATAAGATTAATAAGTCAACAAGAGAATAAGGTTTCTAACGACTAAGTTACAAGACAATAAGAAAAAATCTTAAATTATTAACATCTTGAGGTACACCCTTGTTGTCAGCTCAGACCATACATAAAGATAAAGGAGAGTAAAGACAATTACATTGGCTGCATCCCACAATCGTATAGATTTGTCAACTGAAGCTGTTGCCAGCTGAGATGAATTTGGTCTAAACCGAACATCTGTGATAACTAACTTGTGTTCTTCGGGAGTGCTCTCTGTCTGCAGAGTATCCATGTTCCAGAGGACAACCTGGTGCATATGATATGACAAATGTTAATTGTTCTCATTCCTTCAAGCCTCCAATCTCAATCATGCATCTTCATTACATGCATTTAAATCGTTATATTAACTGACCCAGCAGTATCTATTTACCACTTTTAGCTCATGACCTCTCCATTCATTAAAATTTAAAACATGTGCGAGTGAACACACTCGTGTAGAACAGACTTTTTGACGTTGAAACTCATAAAAACTGTCAAATCCAGTAGATAATACTTTTCGTGTGAACGATGTGCATGTGTGTGTGTGTGTGTATATATATGTATGCATATAATTTGAATGTCTTCTTATACCATGTACATACCTTTTTGTCATGTCCAGCACTAGCCAGCAACTTCCCATCTGAAGAGAAGTGACAGCAAGTAACTTTGCTGGTTCTGGTCCGTATGCAGCCAACTTCACCAAATGTAAAACCTGAATTGGACAATGCGGCCACAGCTTAGGTACAGTGAAGAAACTTGAGCAACTCTCTGAATACAATGTGTAAACCTCAAGTTACCTTTAGAAGAATCTTTTTGGTGCTGTTTAGGACTCTGCTTTAATGTCCCATACAGATCCCTCCTGTCTCCCCCATCATTAGACAAAAATGATTCCACATTGTCTTCTAAAGAACCAACATCTCCAAATCGTTCAATGTCATCCTGCACAAAATACAATGCTATTAGAAGAAGAGTCACTCTGGCTTTTCTACCTTCTCCGTTTCAGCACCCATAAAATATCAAAGAAATTTGATACTCAAAACGCAATCATAATAGTGATTCCTCAACTATAGAACCAAGCCTTTTGGCACTGTTTACTGACAGCATAAATTGTTTTTGGAAACCTTGAGAAAACTTATAATTAAATTGGCAGCTCAAGTACTCTTCACATCTACATTTAAAGTCAGCAACTCAGCATACCAGTAAATTGGAAGATGACGGAAGTCCTGTTCTTTCTGGACCATATGTCATCAAGCTTTTTGGCATACTGTTGACTTGCTGCATACTATTGGCTGTGTTAATTCCATCACCAGGTGTGTGAGTTGATGCTGGCGAACTGGGTGAAGGGTCAACAGTGTTTCCTGTGCCGGTGCTGTTGGCAGGTCCAGAGGAAGAGTGTTGTTTCCTCTTTCTGTTTTTCTGCAGAAAAAACATCAATAGATGTTTATCAGCTTATCCAAAACTAAGTTCTTCAGGCCCTAATTCAAAAGGCATATAATTGTAGCAGAAATCATATCAGCGTTGTCTAAAATTTGGTTCTCTTAAACAGCTAATATTTCGTAATAAGCTCACTAGTAAAGAAGAGACAGCAACGCTATCCTTGCCCAGACTTGGATCCCTAACCAAGGACATACAGAAAGAGTACAAAGTTTAAATCTGCATAACTATGCACAACCTGTTGCAGTTGCTGTTGTGGCAATTGTTCATGTTGTTGAGAGGAAGGGTGCTGCATCTGAGCCATTTTTATCTGTTGAACACCAACAAAAGCCTCAAATAAAGAAAATTGCACCTTTCAAAGATCAAATTTTTTGGAAACAATAAATGTCAACAGACAAAGTCAGAAATCACATGAAATAATGATTGATCAAACCAGTGAAACTCATTAAAAGTCGAAAGGACAAAATTTGCAGAAAATAGAGCAGAAGCATTTACGGCAATAGATTTAACAGCATCTTAAACTATAGGACTCCAACATTCACAAAGGGGTCATGTATGCCCTACTTTAAGTCCCGGAAGTTTCATTATTCTTGGGCAAGTATAGCATGCCAAATTTAGAATACTTTTCTTAATCATTGTTGAATAAAAACGCCACATGCAAAAGTTAGGAAGGTAAAGACTATCATATTTGTGCACAACAGTGTAATAACAAATTTTCAACTCTTTCTGTCTAAGTGTGTCCCTAACAGATACATCAGAAAGGTTACCTTTGGTGAGCTCGATAAAACTGGAGAGGACATTGATCCATCATTTCTGGTAGATTGACCATCTTTTGCATTCAAGCCACCCCTAGGCAGTCCAGAAAATCTGCGAGAATCCATATCTCCGTAACTTGTGGAATTACCTTGTGGCAAAACTTGCTGTTGTTGATGTGCCAAAAGGAACTGATTTTGGGTCTGAAGATTTGGCTTCTGCATTTGTACACCCAAATTCGGTCGTAACTGGTCGATTCCCTGTATTATGGTTTATGGAGTAGTTTTGCAACAAAGAGTTAAATCCACACTACATAGAAGAAACAACCAAGAAGAGAAAGCCATATATAACTTACAGTTAGAGGCCAACCCTTCAAGGGAAGACCTGTAATACCTTGATTCAATCCTGAGGGAAGAAAGAAGCATTCACATGAGAAATTTCTGAGCATAATTATCATATTTAACTGTGGGGCCGTATCTAACAATGATAACGTCAAGTGTTGTCACCTGCACTGCTTAGTCCAGATTTTGACTGTAAAATAGCTTGTCCATAAATTGATGAAGGATCCATAGGCAAACTTTTCTGAGTTGCACCTAAGCTAACTTCACTTTTGATGTCCTACAATCTCCACAAGTCCACATAATAATTGCTCAGTATGCTAGAAAAGAAGAGGCAAAGAAACTAATACATTTGAACAAAAAAAAGAACGAATAGTAAAGGTAACGAGTAGTTACAGTGGTTAAAGGAATTCGTGCTTGGATTTGCTGCAAAGCACCAGGCATGTTCCCAGAATTGCCTTGTACCAACTGGCTGAATCAACAAGAACCAAACAGATGAATGACCCATTCTGGCCAGGAAAGAAATGAATGAAAATAAAGCTCAAATACATGCAAAAACTAAGGAGAAGTTACCCTTGTGGATTTGCAGCTGATTTGAGCAGGGCCATCCTACTGGCATCAATAAGCGCAGGGGATGCCTCTGAATCCATTGAGTGAGGGTGTTTCATACGATCTTCATACATTTTCATGGCTAGCACACTGGCCGATGGTTGCCCCATAACACCCTCAGAGTTTATAGCATTTATAGCACTACCAACAGCAGGATGACTAGGATCCCTACGCTGTAACTGAGCACTGCGCTGCTGCAATAGCTGTAGCTGCTGCAATTGTATCTGCTGCTGCTCCCTTGCCTTAATTTGCTGTGCCTTCATACCATGAAAACATACTAATGAAGGAAAGCAACAAAAATTTCCAAACAACAAATTTCTTTTTTCCTGAAAGGATATTTCTAAAATAACAAAATCCAAATATAACAAAATGAAGGAACCTCAATGTAAGCTGCAGCAGCCTCTGAATGCTTCTCATTTGTCCTTGCAATGAATATGTCCCAAAAGACAGACCACCATTCAAAGAGAAATCCTCCTGGTGCATCAATTGCTGCATATTCAAGTCTAAAACAGGTTTACTCTCCAGAAAATTACTCAACATATATACTGTAAAATATTCGCAACAAAATCTTTTTAAAAAAAAAATAAGCAAACCATCAAAACATGTCATCCCAGTGAACGAATCTGGGCATACACAACAATTACAAAATGTTGTTGTGCAAATGCATGCTAAGCAGAATTTTCTAAATAACATAATCAGTAAGCGAGTTGAGAATGAATTAAAAGTTGGCAACATTACCTACTGGATCTGTAGCAACCTTCCCTTCCGTCATAAACGCATTTGCAGAAGCAAGCAATTTTCTTTTCAACAAATAGTCATGAATATAAACATCAAGCCTGCAGCGGACAGCAAAATCAACAGTAGGGTGAACAATAAATATCGATCCGACGATCAATTCACGGCAGTAAAACAAAGCAACAACAAATACACCGATATAGAAATTACATGCAGATTGAAAGGAAAAATGATCAAACCAAAAACTTACATCTTATCGGCTTCCCAATTACTCTGCGCCATGTTTTACCTTTATTAAGTGCAAACAAAGAAGTCACCAGTAATGTCACTGTTTTTTTCTGCAATTATACATCACCGATAGCTTGAGATTCCCTCATCAAAGTAAATTCAACTAAATTAACAAATAAATTTAATTTAATTTCAGTAAAAAAAAAAAGGGAATTCAACCGTTACTATGAGTAGTTCACAATCATTATCTCAATTATCATCTTTAGGAATTACATTGAACTTTTTTAAGTCACTAATACAAAACTAGATAATGCACAACTTCACAAATTTTCTCCCTCCATCGTCCTGGATTTTCCGAGCAACCAAACAGAGCAAAAACTCAAAAAGAAAAAAGAAAAATCACAGAATTCTGACAATTTCCATCGGAATTCAGCTGAAAACCATACCAGTGAGCCAACCGATCAAATCCTACACCGCCATTCTGGGAGATCTCCACCTCATGCACCCTAACCCGAACTGAATCAACCAAAACTGAAAAACAAAAACACAAACAAATTGAAATTTCGCGCAGCTAGAGTGATCCGAGACCTTACATGCTCAATTGAGTTCATACAGTGTGGATAATTTTCCCGAGAAAATAATGGACTCTTGTTCTTAGAGTGTAACTGAAGTAGGAAGAGGGGCCTTCGAGATTTATAACAGTGAAAAGAGAAGCGGAGAAGGAATCGTCGAACGAAGATACTAACAGAGGCTGGTTTTTAAGTTCGGAGCCGAAGCTAGGCTCGGAGTATTAACGTTTGGGGAGTTCATGTCTGTGGGATTTTGGTACGGAGTTTCGGCATCGGCCTTTTGGGTTTTGCTCGGTTGTGGGACCCACCAGTGATTATAGGTGTTACCCATTTTTATTTTAAGAAAACTAACTAAAAGTTAAAAAAAAAAACTTAAGTTTTAATGAAAAAACACAAATAAAGGTATAGTGAATAGTACCAAGGAAAAGTAAAAATATGATTTTTTTTTTGTTAAAAGTAAACAGTACGATGAGTGTTTCGTTAAAACTTCTTTTTATTTTTTAAGGGAATCGTTATTGACACTTCAAAAATCTCATTTTGTACTCTAAACTTTCTATAATTAGAAAGAAAAATACTATAAAGAGTGTAGAATGAGATTTTTAGAGTGATAATAACAATTTTCTTCCTTAAAGACATGAACTATTTTGTGCCACACATCTTTTTTTGAATAGATAATAGATCTCACTTTGATCTAAAAAATTAAAAATATAATCTCACTTTAATTTGCTTAACAATGTGATTAGTGAGGTTGAATGTCAATTTGACGAACAATGCTATATAACAACGTAAGTTGAGAGAAAGTGTTTAGTCGATTTTATGATGAATTATAGTAGGGTGATGAGAGATTAGGTTGTCATATTTTTTATTCGTAATCTAAATAACTTTAGATATTTAAAAATAATAATCTCGCATACCATTTGATATTTAAAGAGAGTAGCTAAGTGGTGAACTTTATTATGTTTCGATTGTCTAACTTGTGTAATATGAGATGTAAATAGATAGTTGTATGTAGCTGTTACAGAGAACATTATTTTCCAAATATTTATACAAGCATTTAGTTATATTTGGCCTTTGAACAAGTGCGCATTGCATTCATACCTTGATAACAAACTTGATCCCTACCAGTACATAACAAAACATGACATAGTTCCAAATAAAAGAATTAGGTGAAATTTGTAAAAACAAATGTAAGACCCCAAAACGGGACTTTTAGATAAATTTTGGGCTAAAATTGAAGGTGTTGATGCACAAAATCAGCGAGGACTTTGATACAACAGAAAGTGTCAAGTTTGTGACCTTCACTAGATTGCTCCGATCACTAGTGTAGATAAGTATATAAATGGATAGAGACAGGGAAGCAAACAAAAGATGTACGTGGTTCACCCATATTGGCTACGTCTACGGAGTAGAAGAGTTCTCATTAATTGTGAAGGGTTTACACAAATACATAGGTTCAAGCTCTCCTTTAGTGAGTACTAGTGAATGATTTAGTACAAATGACATTTAGAAATATTGTGGGAGAATGATCTCCTTTTATAGAAGAGAGTTTCTAGTTTTGTTTTGACATTGACACATGTCGTGTTGTGATTGACTTCTGATGTTGACACGTGTCGCGCTATGATTGGCTTCTGATGTCGACACGTGTCGCGCTGTGATTAACCTCCTGGTTGGAGGGAAACTCTTCTGGGTCCTTGACGGTATAACGTTGACTGATGCTCGGTAGTTTCGGGATTGGTCAAGTATGGTACAAACAGAAGGGTTATTGCTAAATACTCAAACAAATTAGTTGATGGGTTAAGGTTTTACCCGATCAAAAGAAAAATAACAATGCTATGAGCTTTGTAGCTTAGTTATTTAAGAGCATTATTTCTTGTATTTTATGAGTAATTTTTCTGTCTATTTATAATACAAGCAGGTATACCATGAGTCATAATATAAATAGAAAAACGCAAAAAAATATATCTTCTCTCCACGTGTATTGTGATGCATAAAATATTAATTTGTGTTTTGAATATATGAAAAATTATTACCTAAATTAAATTTCCTGAAAAAGAAAAAAAAAAGGCCTAATTTATTTGCATCTTTTAATACAAATGTTAGACCACCGGAAGAGTTTAACGGGAGGTCGCGCCAAAAATAAGAGAAGTAAAATAATATTTTCCAGAGAGCACGTGGGCTTTGAATGACAATCCACGTGTCCCAACATAACTGGTTAGTAAGTTCTAGAAAGTCATAGAAGTGACCGGAATCCAAATTGTCGTCCCAATTTGTTGGGAAAGTGTTTAAAGCGACGGATCCGAACGGGCTCACGCAAATCGCAGAAAAGAGAACTTCTCTTCGCGGCTTCTTCACGCTAAGGTACGTTCTCTCGTTACAAAACCGCAGTTGAAAGCCTAATCGTTATCCATCAGCCTTTCAATTGTTTAATCGAATATGCTTTCCGAAATGCGCTTTATATATTTTTCGATTTTGTTGAGAATTTGCAGAAAAAATTAAACTTTAAATTTTGGAATTTTGTGTGGAATTTTTGGGGGTTTTGGTTTGATCCGTGGGATCCAATGCTTAAGGTAGATTGCTGTATGTAATTGCTAGATTTGAATATTTAAAAGGTTTTTTTTGGAGGGTAATTCAGGATTTTGTTCATTGATTTCGGTGATTTGTATGATAATTAGTGGAGATTCGAACAATGTAGCTCCAATTACTGGTTTTGTTTTGCAATTGGGAAATATGTTGATGATGTTAAAGTTAAACAAATAAAACTGTTTTGCGTGTACAATTTGGTATTTTTGTGCATTTTGAAGTTTTTTGGTGGTGGTGGTGGTGGTTGAAGCACAGGAGCAAACCAGAAGTACCCTTTTTCCAACTTGTATTAGCAATTTGCAAACTTTAGAATTCGGTCGTTTATATGTCAATTATGGCAATCATAGTGTCCAGCTTTAGCTGCTTATAACTGAATCTGTTATTTTTCTCCCTGAATTTTGGCCCTGATCATGTTTCTTTAATTGTTATCTTTATCAGTGTGATTAGAATACGCGATCTTCATTAGCTCAATACCCCGCATTTTCGTCTACTGAGCATTTTGATATTCGACCGCAGAGATGGCAGAGGTGTGTACTGTTATATTTGTTGTATTTTGGCGTTTCATTGCGTTGACTTCTTTTCTTGCTTTGCAATGCAGTTCTTTAATTGATGTATTAATTTGGTTGCAGGAGGGTCACAAGGTTATTCTAAATGTATATGACCTGAGCCAAGGATTAGCAAGGCAAATGTCCATGGCTTTCTTGGGGAAAGCCATTGAGGGCATATGGTAAGTGTTTTTTGTTCATTGGAATACAAGGAGAACTTCGATATGAAGAAATATTGTTATTTCTGTATTTTCTTCTTAGCAAGGCATGTGTAAAGGTAATTAAACCTTCCATGTGAATTTTCAATTGCAGGCACACAGGATTGGTGGTTTATGGTAATGAGTACTATTTTGGGGGAGGCATACAACATGCTCCTTCTGGGTCAACGCCATATGGGACACCAATTAAAGTGGTAGATTTGGGTGTGACACATGTGCCCAAGGATGTCTTTGAGATGTATTTGCAGGAGATCAGTCCTCGGTATACTGCTGAAACCTATAGTTTGCTTACTCACAATTGCAACAACTTTAGCAATGAGGTCGCTCAATTTTTGGTGGGTGCATCCATTCCGGACTATATTTTGCAGCTTCCTAATGAAGTTATGGGCAGTCCAATGGGAGCTCTTATTTGTGAGTTATTTATCCTTTAGATACTACTCAGCCCTATTTGATTCTGAAAGCTAATTTATAATTCTTGTTGTTTTCTATTTATTTCCTTTGTTTTCACTACCCCTTAATTTGTATTTGATTAGTGATTAGTGCCATTTGATCTCAGATAATGACTATAAATTGATAGTAGGATTGCAGTTAGTGGGAGAACCATGTGGTTAAATACTCAATCATGTGAATTTTCGCTCCCTTTGTTTTGCAGTGCCCATGATACAGAATCTGGAAGCAACGTTGAAAAGTGGTGCTGCTCCTCAAGCTCCACAATTCCGGTCTGCTTCCGTGGTGCAACCAACAACTAATGCTGCGAAACCCATGAGTACTTTGAGCAAAGAGACTGGTGATAAGTCGAAATCTGGAGTGCAGCAGCTCACCAAGTCAGAAGAGCGGGGAGCATCAGGGAGTGCGGTTAAACCTCCCAACGGAGTTGTAGATCCTCTCGGGGATGCTCGCAGTAAGGTGCAAGAGGAGATCTCTGCTGAGTTTGCTGCAATCATGGCAAGTGGAACACTGCGTGCAAGCGAGGCTGCAGCCCTTGCAACGAGAAAAGTGATGCAGAGATATGGTCATGCAGGTTCCACGATGTCACAGAGTTAAAGGGTTGCGTTGTTTTGAGTACGTAGACCCCTCCGATGGATGATCAGACGGTTTTGGTATTTTTTATTGAATAATTATTGATCTTGTAGCGTTCATTCGTGGCTTTGTTGTTCGAAATCTTAATGATTTCTTGTAGACATATACTTTGTCCTCAAAAGGGGCTTATTTGGATTTGGAGTAATTTGGAATTGAATGGCCATAGTTAACCGTTATGTGCATTTAGATTGGAGTGATCACTTGAATCCTATAAAATGAGCTTGATTTGTAATCGCATTAATTGTCAATTGATCCGAGTGAAAGAAATTAACAGAACGACAGTAATTATGAAGTGTGATTTCCATCTGTGTAAGTTACAGTAGCTTAGAATATCGCTATCGTAGTTACATTTACAAAAATTCTGAAAACGGTACAAATATCATGCATTTTTACGTGTAAAATGCGAAGTATGCTATGACGTGGCAGCTGAAACCGGCCTTCCCGTGCCCGATGCATTGCGACCTTCACTGGTCTCGCTGAGATTTTCGTTCTCTAACACAAGTACAGCTCCTTTTGGTCTGTTAAAAGCATCAGAAGGAATGTTTATGCCAGCGAATCCGATCATGACAGCCCCTGCTCCAAGATAATCAGCAAAATGAGGAGCATGGCCAGTCATCGAGTCCACAATTGCCGCCAATGGAACCTGGATCGTCAGACCGGCTGTTGCTACCGTGGTGGTTGTTAGAAGAACGGCCTTGGCCCATAAGTAGTCACTCAGAACATTATCCAGCAAACCTAAACACAACACAATTATGATTCAGTACAGGAGAAACACTACATAAAACTCTACAGCATCTGTCTGTATCAGTACGCCTCATGTCAACCATTTTCATATCTTGCCCTCGACGTTTATCCATCAAATGATAAGGAAGATACTCGCAGTGCAACTTAGTTGTTAAAAATAAATACGGTTTAGAGTGAGACTAAATTTGACAAAATAAAATCCTGCCGTATCCAGAAGTCTAGGATCGGAGTCTTTAGCATTACTATTGTAAGATTGCACGCATAGATAAATAGAAAAAAGCAGAGCAAACTCCAGTACAGGTAACTCCGAGTTAAACAGAATATAAAGTATAAGTTAAGAACACACCTTTACCAACGATGAGACCAACCTGCTCCCATGTAAGCATATAAAACGGCTCTAGCTTTGAGAAATGAAGTATAAGGGCAACCGGAAGAAAAATAAGAAGGTTGGAAAGCCCTAGAAATCCTAGAAACTGAGCCATACTGGCACGACCGCTTTTTTCATCATCTTCATCAGGTAATTTCTTGCGAATGAGGGTAATATAAACAGAATATAAGGCCGCCGAGACAAGAGCAAGTATGTCTCCGAGGAGAGGGTTTGAAGCAATTGCACTTAGAGCAGTTCGTGAGTCACCAAGGCTGACAATTATCGTTCCTCCCATGCAAAGAAGAACGCTAATAAGCTTAACCAAAGTAAACTTCTCCCCTAAGAATACTAGGGAGACCAAAAAGGTGAAAAGGCTGGATGAACTGCTTAAGATGGTATTCGACTGCACGCAACAAACACAACAAATCAATCATATCGAAATGACGAAACAAATGGACAAATTTAAGAAGCCAGGTGTGCCATGCAACACTAAAAATCCTTACTGTAACGGTAGTATACTTCAATGACAAATTGAAAGTCAGCTGTGCAAAAAACCAAAACGGGGAAATCAGTAGGCTAACTTTAGCCACTCGAGTTCGTGTCCAGCGCCCTTTTCCATCCACTTGCTTATCTACCGTTTCAGCGACATTGTCTTGAGTTGCTGAAATCCCAACAAGCTCGTATGATACAACTTTCGGTTCTACACCAAGATTAACTTCCCCCTCTTCCGCATCCGATATCACAACTCCATCAGTCTCCTCAAGGAGAGTGATTTGCTCCGACTCTCCTAACCTTTGCAAAGGGCTACTCTTCCTACTTCTCCAAATCCAAAACCCCTCAAAATTATCTTCCAAATACCGCCCGATTTCAACCAAGGGAATGTAGATCACAAACAGAGAATTGCATATGTATGTGATGAGGAACGGGGACACACCGGCATCTACAACCGACTGCACTACGAAACTGGCAGCTATCCAGATGGATGCAACAGCAAATATGTATATCAAACCCAAAACCCACTTCCAAACTTCAGTTTTCATATCTTTCCAGTCAACCCCAAATCAAATCAGCTCCCAAATCTTCCTAAAAATTAGCTATCCGATACCCCAAGCCCGAAAACACAAACTTTCTGCGCTTTCAGAGAATTATAACAACTTCTCATGTCACTAATAAACCCAAATCTCACCTGAAACCACCAAAACGAAAGAACAAATACTACCAAAATTAAGGGGGGAAAAGAGGTGTGGAATTAACCCTATAATACTAAACTGCACCAAGACGCAATCTTTTCTATACCATTACGATATAAACTGAATTAATCTCAGACCCAAAATGCCAATATGTGAAATATTTAATCAAATTTAAGTTCAATGAGGATTTGAACCCAGAAATAGAAAGATAATTTGAAAAGAAAAAGTATAAAAACTGAAGAAAAAAAAATATATATATAGCGAATTGAAGGGGGATGGAAATTGTACCTGGGACGAGATTAACATCGGATTCAGAGGTTCGTGACTCGTTTTGACGGAAAGAGAGGTACCTGTAATTTTTATTTTTTTTGTCAAAGTTGTAAGCTTGTAATACAGTTGGATTTTGACCTTTTTTCACCGGTCGTGAAGAGACGTACGACGTTACACAATCTAAAGAAATTGATGCGGGTACCGGTCAGCCTCGTTAGTCATTAGTTAGGCCCATCTTCGGAAATATTGTGATGTCTTTTACTTTTCAGCACAAGCCCAAATATGCACAAATAAAATTAGCTATATTGTTGTTAATATTATCTAGGAGTGTGATGATGTAAATTTAGAAGTAGAATTATGAAAGAATTTGGAAATCCAATTCCTTGTATGGCAAGTAAAGCTCATGTGATTAGTATAAATAAACGATTAAAGCCACAAAGGAAAAATAAGCGATTACAAACCAACTGAGTTTCCTTTTTCTCTCTATTGTCGTTGCTCTCTTACCCTAACTCTCTAAATTTTCCTTTAACACTACAAGATTTTTAATTAAAAAAAAAAAAAAAACTATCCATCAAGGAGCTAGTTGGTTCCTTCCTGGACCCCATGGAAGAAAGAAAATGTCTTGGAATGCCTTCTCTGAAGGTCGTATGGCAGTCTGGTATGTGTCCTAGTAGTGAACGTGAAGTGTTTGATGAAATACATGCTCATTAGATGTTGTCATGGCTCGACCGATGTCAACAGAGCTCAACATGTCTCGAGAGATGTCGACCATGATTGACAACATGGTTCGACGGCATGGCTCGACAATAGTCTACAAGCTCATAAAGGGTGTAAACACGAAGTTTCCTACGACAAATGAGACAAGAATACGTGTACAAAGAATTTTTTTTTTGTATTAATGAGTTTGGGGTTACAATCTCTTTTTAATTTGATCCTCTGATTTAATCTCCATAAGGTGTGGATGTGTGATGTTGTTGATTCAAGGGTCACGATGACTTGATATTGGATGAACGGTTGCCTCAAGGATTTGGCTTGTGGCGAAGGAAGAATCGGCACATGTAGTTGTGCTTGTTGATTCTTGTGATGGTTGTTGATCCAAGGGTTGCGGCAACTTGATCTTGGATGAATGGTCGCCTCAAGGATTTGGCTTGTGACGAAAGAAGAACCGGCACATGTGCTTGTTGATTCTTCAAAAGTGTTGGCGAAGAACGAAGAGAGCTTTCTCGATCCTTCGGAATTCTTGGGAATTTGGGAGGTTCGATGCTTGAGAGCTTTAGAGTTTCCAAGCTCCAAGGACACAATTCTTTGTGAAGTGAATTCTCTTCCAATTTGGGAGTAGAGAAATGTATTGGTGAATTGGTCCCTTGAAATGAATGTTTTGGCTTCCTATTTATAGAATTTCCAACTATTGATTTTGGATTTAAATAATCAAATCAAATAAATTATTTCTGTCAAGTGTTGACACGTGTCCTTCTTGATAACTCTTCCGATTTTTGTTAAGTCACATGTGATGTGTACAATTTATGTGACACGTGACATGTATACCTTGGCACGTTAAAATTTTAATGCGTTGATCAACATTTATTTCATCGAAATTCGATATCTATAAAGTGCTCAATAAAATGTCTCTCACTGACAAAACTCGGCAAAAATCATTCAACATTGAACTAGAAAAAAAATTGCGCCCTTGTGCGCACTGTTTCTTTCATGAGAAAGTTATGAACTTTTACACTACAAACCTATGAGGTATGATTCCTAGATTCATTACATATTAGACAGATACTAAACAAACAATAAATCGTATCAATATTATGTGCAATGCTCTTTTATTATCAGTTAGCGTCTCTTTTAGTTCTACTTCTTGGGCCACTTACAAACTCAAGTAATGCTAGAATTACCACATATAATCGCTAATTAATTATTTACGTGGTGTAAATAATTTGATTAACTAAACAACTGATGATAAGTCATTAATATATCCTGGAAGCAATGACAAGTGAAGATCATAAATTGATGAAGAAAAATTCTCACTCGATATAATTTCCTTCTCATTCAATCCGTTTGATTTTTTATCGCGTTTACAACCCGATACATTGTTACAATCTGACATTGCTCATACAAATTTTGAGTAATTCATGAGCAAACGAATCATAAAGATATGTTTTACAACAGAAATTAAATGCTCTGTGGAAACAACATTGTACCATGCAACTTGTAGTTTTACAAGGAAGAAGTACTTCCACACCGTGATGCTGCCACTCCATTGTGCCTTGAGCACGAACCCCATTCCATGGCTTCTGCCACAGCGCGTTGGCGTTCGGTTACACTGTCTTCGAGCTGAGAATCCTCGTTTATGACCATTGTTTGATCCGGTGATGGAGAGGGAAGGCTGCTTATAGGCGAGGCAGCAGTGTCCGGACCTGTTCCGAGGACACTAAGGGCACTGACCACATCGCTTATCAAGGGACGAACAGGTGCTTCCTCGTGGAGGCACATTGCTGCAACTGCCATGGCTTGATTTAGTGCTCTCACAGGAAAGTTTCCTTGAAGAAGTGGATCAGCAAGTTCTGGATACCTATTAGGATCCTTGAATACTGGTTGTGCCTGTTATAGACAAAAAAATTATGATAAAAAGTGTCAAAAGATTTCACAGAGACGAACTAGCAGCCCACTACTAATTAGTCGAACACGATATTGTTCATAACTTAACCACCTGCATGGTCTAGAAGGTGTGAGCCTCGGTTTTATACTAGTGAAATCATTTACGTACTGTATATTATTTTGTCAAGTATCCGGCGATTCTTCAACGCAAAGCACATGACTTGAATAAGAATAAGAAGAAAAATATGTAGGGATATTTACCCAAGCAACTAGATTTTGCTCCCTGGTTGATAGTGTGGTGTCAACTGCTCTCCTTCCAGTGATCAATTCCAACAAAACAACTCCGAAACTGTAAACATCGGACTTGACCGTGAGCTGTCCTGTTCTTTGGTACTCTGGGGCACAATAACCATATGTTCCCATTACTCTTGAAGATACATGAGTCTTGTCTCCAATAGGTCCAAGCTTAGTTAACCCGAAATCGGAGAGTTTTGCATTGAAATCAGCGTCGAGTAAAATGTTGGAAGATTTTAAATCGCGGTAGATAACAGGTGGATTTGCCTCGTCATGCAAGTATTCTAGTCCCTTGGCAGCTCCCAGAGCTATTCTCATTCTTTTGAACCAATCTAGTGGCGTCTGGCCTTCTGGAAGATCTGAAAATCAAGATACGAAACATGAGAAACCGGGTTTAAGCCCTTTGCGGATACAAATGGAAGTAGCTGCAAGATGGAAGGAAAAATCAGTTTACAAACACATCAAAGTAGTACCTAGTAAATGGTCTTCCACAGATCCCAAGGGCATGTACTCGTAGACAAGAAGTCTCTGATCACCGTCTGCGCAATATCCGATAAGATTTACTAAATTTTCGTGGTGTAAGAGGCTCAACATCAACACCTCGACAAGAAACTCTCGGTTTCCTTGCAAGCCATTCCTGTCAAGTTGCTTCACAGCCACAACCTGTTCTATTTTGTCAAGTTTTCCCTTGTAAACTCTTCCAAATCCGCCCTCTCCAATGAGGCATTCTTGCCTGAAGTTCTTCGTCGCTGTCGCTAATTCCCGGAATGTGAAAGTTTGCGCAGCAATGTTGTTGTGGTTTACGGGTTCTTTGTTGACATTATGGGCATTGGCTGCTGGATTCTCAGCTGGTGGTGTAGGTTTTGGTTTAGGAACTTCTGCTTATACATAACCAATAATTAGAAAGCTAATAATTTGCCATGCGAAAGGGTAAAAAATCCGAAGAGCAAGACTTGTGATGCAAAACACAGAAGACAAAAATCTAATTTTCAACGATGCTGGGAAGGCTGCATTGGCAAATCATTTCGTCACACGAAACAATCACACGTTACCACAATTTTTATTCGTTAGAAAGGCAAAAAAATCCGACCTACCAGCTGGGGGCGGCCGAGGCTGTTGTGCTGGTGGAACATTGTGTTCCTTCTGAGAAACAGTGGTAGGCAATTGTGCTCTCCTCCCACTATTTGATCTTGTGTTAGATGATTTCTTTTCATGGGATGAAAAGCAAGAAAAGCAACTCATCTCACGCGCAATATAATCGCTTGAAATCTATATAAAAAGTCCTTGCAAATTAAAAAATCTCAGTTTATGATCCATGCAATGTTGCATTCAATCCCAAACTTTTCGATATGATCAACTGCAGATAAAAAGTTGATTACGAAGATCTCCCGAAAAACGAAAGGAATTCTCACAACTCGGTGAGGATACGGAATGCTGGGTAGGCTCAAAAGAAGTGTGTCATGAATCTAATTGGAATGCATGGAAAGGGAAGAGGGGGTTATAACCATGAAACTGAAAAAACAAGATTTTGAGTACAACCATGTTTGAATCCCTAGAGCAACTACCAGAAAACTGAAACCATCAAGAAACTAACAGAATCAACAAACTTCCAGGCATGCAAAAGAAAAACCGTCGTTACGATTTCCCGGGAAAAATGGTGAAAGTGTAGGTCAGCAAGAAACCAAAAATAGGTTAATTACATATCTTTTGGTGTTTCCGCAGAGCATGGAAAAGAAGAAGAAAAATGAGGTTGTCAAAGTGTCTGAATTATAAGCAGAAAAACGTTGGAACCAAATCTGCTTAATTAATTATTAATTCCCAAAAAAAGAAAGCTTAATTATTATCTGTGGTGGTTATGGTGTTGTTTAGCATTATGGGATTTTTCTAGCTGCAGTTAAATATAAAAGAAAAAAATAGAAATAGGCCAAATCATGATTTTGGTGCTGTAGGTTGAGCGAAGTTCAGCTTCGGTCTTATTTTAACGTCGTGATCGATTTAACCATTGTTATTTACTAGTTATAGCTCACTCGTGACATGCACGTGAAGGTAAAATTAGACTTTTTTGAAGTGTAAAAACATTACAAACATGTCATCAATGTGATAATTTTGTTGAAAAAGTGACGTAATTGTTTTGAGATTGTGACAATTAGTAAACTACGTAGCAGTTGAGAGTACATGGATCAAAATAGAACTTCGTTAAAACTACATAACCAAAATCACGACATTCATTTATTCATGCAATCCAACCTTTTCACATAAAGATAAATATTTAAGCATACATTACATAGAGATACCACTCGACAACCCACCCTCCCCTTCAATTTTTCCCAACTGTTTAGGAAGCATTAACCGAAATCTTCACACCACCATCGCAGTGGCCAGGGACGGTGCAGATAAAGTAGTTGAGTCCCTTCGATAATTTGACGCGATCTTTGCCAGTGGTGAATGCCTTAGAGCTTGAAGAAGCACTACAACTACTATATTCATTGGCATCAACAACTGCCACATTGTGGAGGGATCGATCATAGTTGAAAACTGCACAAAAATAAGTTGCCCATGTGTAAAACGAATCAAAACACCGTGTATCGCTAAAGAGAAAATTATATAATGAATGTTCTAGCTAGTATTACCAAGTTCATCGCCGGCTTTGAACTTCTTTCCATCTGTCCAGTTTTCGACGTTGAAACTCCACCCAGATTTGTCACCAACTGTGAAGGTGGTTGTTTGAGCAGACACAATGGTGAGGAAGAGAAAGAGGAGAAGAACATTGGATTGAGTTGCACTGCATCTTCCCTGGTGAGACATTCTTGATGTGATGATATGATAAAATTATCGCATATAAAGTTTACTTATATAATAAAAAGATTGAGGGAATGCAAAGAATGTCGCATATAGGAAGTTTACCAAACTTTAAAACATTAATTCAATAAAAATGGCGCTTATTTTTTGTTTATTCACTTTTCCACAAAATAAAAAGAAGTGCTTGAGAATATATGTTGGACCTTTTTCGATCCATCGAAAAGTGAATAAGAAAAAATAAGCAGTGGATTTTGAAATCCATGATGCTTTTGTATATAGTTCCATATTATAATTAGCAATTAATCATTCCTTCACGGGTCTTGTGTGAAGCAAATAAAGAATCAACAAGAACCCAAAACAAAGAGATTCCGGGCTCGTTTGGTAGTGGTTTGATGGAAAGCTGGTATGCTCATAAGTTTTTGTTAAACACAACAAATTGTAATTAAAGTTGAAGAGCTTGGGGGATAAACATTAAAGGGTATTTTTATATGTACTCCAACAAGGCGTATTTTATTGTTTGAAAGCGCTCCTCAGTTGTCTAAAGCAAAATTTGTGTAAGAGCATCGCCTGAATTTCTCATGAACTTGTATTTTACATTTGAATTGCCCCTAATAATTCTTTTATTTTTATTGAGGATAAAGAATCAGACCCCCAATGAATTTGAAAAGGACCTTTAAGTTTCACTTTAGTACTTGAACCAGTATTGCAAATTTGCAAGAGACTTGAAATTCAGTTGACAAGTAAGAAAAATTACTATTCAATCATCTTTTTTTTTTTTCTTTTTTTTTCCAGAAATAATTTAAAATTTTATTACTACAAATGTTTTTTTGACTGAAAATTTGCGACCAGCACTATTCTATCCATGGCCACCAATTTGACAAAGGATCCTTTCCTTTCTTTTAATTTCATGTCTTAAGATATGGACACTATTGAATCCTATGCCAATATGTAAGTTTTGGATCCTTTAACCCCAAAATTAAGTGATTATAATGTTAAACTAGTGTTCTTCAATTGTGAGCGTGACTTGGAAAACTGCCATTGAGAGAAAAGTCTTGTTCACATGAAAGCATTAAGCCGTTGGAACCAAGTTCGAGAGGCTTGTTATCTACTTTATTGGGTTTGTGTAGACCTGGAAAGAGTGACATGGATCGTCGTTCGGGATATAGGGCATGAAAAGGATCTTGTTGATATATTGTTTTCTTCTGGTAGGTAGAAGCAATAGCAATGACATCGTGACAACAGCTCGCACCGTAAACTTGGGAGATAATAACCATGCAGTGCCACTGAAATTGGTCTATGGGAATAAAGAAAAGCGCATAGAAACCACCTTTGAAGTTCATGATGACTTATATATATTCAGAAAAGGTTTACAACTTACATTTGCTAGAATCAACAACAAAAAATGAAGTCTTGGTTATTCATCAAATGAAAGATTACTTTATAAAAAGAAGGGGAAACAACAATGCCAATGGTGGTGGTGGCGGAGGCAGTGGCGGTAATCAGGACAACGATGATGAAGCCAATCAAGGCGACGTACGATGGTCACGCTGACGTGGAAGGCAATAACGTGGAAGGTAATGGTCAAGAAGTTAATAGTGATCATGATAATTTCGATCCAGATTATGTGAGGACAAGTGGAATTAGGGTATACAAGCTTGTCCCAAAGAATGACAAATTAGCAGGGCTTCAAAGCTTGGGGGACCAAATTGTTACATTAGTTTTGGCACACCACGGTTCCTTGTCCATTAATCCTGCAGGCAGCGAGTTCAGACAGTATTTCATATAGCATTGGAAACATACATTACAACACAATCAGGTTATAAGAGTAGAAACAATAATGCAGGAAGCAACTCTGAATATTACGAGTTAACTTAGCGATATATTGACCTCGATGGTGGAGTCTGTTAGGATAATTTTTTTCGAGTTAGTAGCCTTCAGGTGATCGAGACAATCCAATTTTATCCTCACATTTAGAGGTTTCATAAATATCACATATCTCAAATCTCTGTTTGATTTTAACAAGAACTGAATGCATGAATCTCTTCCCAGCTTTCCACTCTTCTCCGAGTTTAAAATATCTGCTATTCTTGCTGCATATTTCTCCTGATTATCCTCTGCTACTTGCTTTGTTTTAAGTTTTAAATACAGCATGGCGTAAACAACAACCTGCATGATAGCGAGAGTGAGGATTTAATTGGCACCCGAACTACCCAAAAAAAAAAAATAAACAAGGAGATAAACTAAATGTGCACACCTCGCTTGTTCCAGGACTAGTATTGACGACACAATTGATGTGAACTTTCCCGTCCTGTAGCCCTATTTCAGTAGTCGTACTATCATCTTCGACAATCAACTCAGTATCAGGTTCTGATATCGACAAGGCAAGATTGATTGTCCAGTTCATCGTACCATTGTTGAGCAACACCGACCTGAAAATTCGAAAGAGTAGAAATCCTAAGCTACTTAAAAGGATTAAGCTCTTCCAGATAGGAACCTTCTCTGAAGCTCCTCCTACATCATCTACCCATTATTGAGACAGATGCCAAATCATCCAAACAAGTCATTAGTTAGAACTGTAGACAATTAGCTGTGGTAATTGTGTAATTAGTTTTAGAAGTTAAGTGCACTAGTGTAACAAGCCTGTGGCTATATATACCATCTTGTACTGTTGTAATTATTCATTCAATGAAAAGCAGTTTGTTACAGAGAGAATTTTCAGTTTCTATACCCATGACACTTCGGTAGCTGCTCCTCTTGCCTGGCGCCATATACAGCCTTCTCGCAACTGTTCTACAAGCTCGGTATCTTCAAGAACCTCCACATTTAACTGTATCAAAACTCTTCCTGTTACATAGTAAAATTATCTGATCAAAGAATCGTTAACATATTAAGTTTGCTTGGTTAACAGAAACAGCATACTCTACCTGAGAATATCGAAAAAAAACACACAAAACTGGGAAAGGAAAAAGATTGGAAATGACTGGTAGACGATGGTTTATTTGCATGTTTAGCAAAATCAAATTTTCTCTCTAGTCCACCATGTTTACTTGATGCAAATAACAAGATGTCATTGCTAAGACATGAAATTAGCGCAAACCAAAACATTACCTAGCATATCCACCAAACATTGCTCATTTTTCAACTTTGAATTAATCACAAATCATGGTAAGGCAAAAGATTCAAATCCCAGTTGGACATATCTAGAAAGAGAGGCAGAACCAACTCACATGTCACACGAAATAGTGAAATAAAATATCAACTAAGAAAACAAGAAGCGTACTTAAGATTAAGAAAAATACCTGGTAATAACGAACTAAAAGATTCAAGATGATCAATCACTCCCTGAACTCCACTACCACTGTCAAATGAGCAAAAAATATGAAGAAAATCATAAGAAAACAATTCAAGAATACATTGCCACATAATCAGAAAATGACAAAAATGAAAGAATATTGGATGTATAAGGAAACTAGTTTGTATATCATTGCCTTCATAAACATACGTAGTATATACTTTCTCCAATGAGGAAGGCAACCAATACCGCAGTCCAAGAATTCCAAAATTTTGATAACCGGAAGGTCGAACGTACTCCAGATTCTTCACTTAGTTTCAAAATCCTCTGTCCAACTTCAGAATCAGCATTGAAATGAGTAATTGAGTATTATAGACAAAGTACAAAACAAATTCACTTGAAGAGGAAAATAATCCAGTAAAATAGGTACCCCCATATCACAAAGGATTACGTGATTCTGCAAGGTGGTCAATGAAGATAGTAGGCCAGCACAGCATATGGGAGCTGCTCTGGTGAACAAATAACATTGGTTTGTTGCTGCAACCAATCATGTGGCATCTGTTTCAACAGCGCTACTTTTTCCATGACCTGCTGTTCACAGACCTCCAAAATCTTCGGGAACCCTTTTCAAGTCATGATGTTAGGCTCCATTAAATGTAATAATATATATAAACAAGAAAGAAGAAAAAAAGAAGCAAACCTCTGACGACTTCTTTTATCTCTCCTGAAGCCAAATTTAGGATCCACAGAGTATTAAAGCTGCCATTCAAATTAATTAATAACATCAATGCCTATAATAAAAGTTAAAACAATAAAAGACAAGTGACCCAGGATTTATTGATTAAGATTTAAGAAACAATGACAATTGATGTGTTGGTTTTACCTTCGGTTCGTAACATCGAGACTGTCATCAATAGATTTCATCAGATGCCAAGGATACATCAATGATTGTAAATCAAATCCTTCAGTCCTTGTATGGGCATTGCTTCTCAAACCTAGCTTGGTTGTGATCCAGGTCAAAAATTGATTACTCTTCTTAGTGGTGTCTCCCACTGGATAGAGGGTTTCCAGAACCCGGCTATCCATATCAGCTTTCCTTATGGCATGATTCTTAGTAGATAGGGACCCCCACATGCAAACTAGTTAGTTACAGGAGTATGCAATACAGCTGCAACATCATAAATCACATGTTATACCTTACAAACCAATGCATACCTCTGAATCAACAAAATATAGGCAATCCTCAGCGGCATCATAAAATGAAGCTGCAGGGTTTGCCAACTTGGCACATTCAAAGTTTCTATCCTCAAAACCTGGGGAGGAACCAATCTGACACACAAAGAATGAAAACCCAAACTTGAGCTTTCTTCATTTTATCTTTAAAAGTTTCAAGAAAACTACAATAAGACAAATACTAAGATTAAATTTAACATCTACATGGAAACACAGCAACTTTCTAAGAAGAACTCAGTAAGGTCAATTTTGTGAAAACCAAAGATTAATCCCATAGAAGCCCTTCCCGTGCGGACAAGGGAAACTACTTTTGTTTGTTTTAGAGTCGAATACATAAAGTGAGCAAGTCACATAAAAAAAATCCTGATAAACATATATGGACTACAAAATCATCAAATCCTGGTTGAATAAAATATTGAACCGCCAATAACTGATAACTGAGTTCCTAAAGTCGTCTTCTTAACAAGTGAGTGTTAAAATCTTTGACCCTGTCAATGTAATGTGCATAAATTGATGATTACTAAGAAAATTTAGAAGAGCAGTCCACATATAATTTAATATATACACAGTCCAGAATATGACCATTTCCATCAACTACAGTAATCCAATGATGATTACTGTCAGAAAGGAAGAGCCGGTTCCCACATTCATCTGCAGAGATGCAGCCTGTAATGGAGAAGAGTAAAAGAAATGCTTAAAGCTTAGGTTCTGGAAACATTTTTATTTTTGTGTATTCTCGAACGAATGTTACAATTTCAACTGAACTTCACCAGTCATGTGACATGTATCAGTCAAAGTAAAATATAGCTGTGTTGAAAGGAATGAAAAGATTTTGATAGTCTATTGCACCACACTGCTCTATAATATCATACAATGCAGATGCTTACAATGGAGCAAATCAGTGATGCTTAGGGAGCCTATACCTGGGAAGTAGAAGAGAAGATTCCTTAAAGAATCGCCATAGGACTCTTTAATGATTTCAGGTTGCTTTGTCCAAGTGCTTTTCAAGTTAGTGCGCGACCTGGAACTCCCATCATCTTGCACAAGCAAGTTCCTCAACAGCTGCACAAGGGCATTAACATGTATTGTGGAATACGTGTATATGTATTAAAATGCGTAATTATATTAAATAAAAGCACATGTCCCAAAATAAAAATCATGGATCTATATGCATTCAGTCAAACAACATACTAAAAGTAATAATTATCAACATATAAGAGCCAATTAGTTTACCATGTTAATTGAGATCATGACAAATTTTAACACACTATCGGATAACACACCTATTTCCTAAGAAATTTCAAACTCTTGATTCACTTTTTTGGTGGAAGCTTTGTAATTAACCCCCTCCCCTCCCTTGCTACACAAGTCGAAAATAAATAGGATGTTGAAAGCAGGAAGTACCCTGACTTATTTCGAAGTGCAACTGGAATTTTAAGCAATAATTGCATGATAATATAGAGCTATTAACAGTTATCACAGGAAGAACATATTCTCCCAAACAAACTTTTAACAATGTCATGCAGGAATACATGCATATCTTTATTAAGAACTCTGAGATCCATATCCTTCTCATGGTAAACCACTGGACTTTTAAAACCTTTAAACAAAATGCAGCATGCCCCGTTTTCCATCTAAACACATTAAAAAAACTAATGATTACATAATGATTGTAAGAAACAATGTTGAGATCCGTCAACAGGCCAATGAATGTGTACGTAGTTATGGATTTTGCATGTGTAGGTCTTTTCACAAGACAAACCAAGGATCTTTACCTCACCTCAGTGAAGTTCTTGTTCGACAATATAATAGGAAATGTGATGTATTCCTTCAGTATTTATTGGATCAGATGGCTTTGATCAGCAGCTGAGTGAATCGAACCACCTGACACAAAGCCCGTAATGTGGAGCCGAGGAAACCTACAACAGAACACACTCAAAGAAGAGAGCTTTAGAATGACTACCCCGCTCACGCAAATCATCCAATTCTAAGCAGCGAAAACAAACATCTGACAGCATAGCAACATATTTCTTCTAATTCATCCGGTTCAAAGTAGAAAGAAACAAACATATGACATTTTATTCGTTTTCCTCTGTTGAAGTGACTTCACCTTTTCTAACATAACTGTGGCATCACAACTAGTTGTTAAACAAGTTTCAAGGAACCGTCCAGCAAGAACCAAGAAAGTTCCATCTTTTTTAAAGGAATCCTTGCCTCCCTTGGACCTATTCAACCTACAATGGCAAGGACCTGTACATTAATATACAAACTAAATAAGTACATAAAAAAGATCAAGCAACCGCCATTTGCAAAAACATTTCTTGAATCTTAACATAGAAGAAATGAGTACCTTCGAGCACATTTAATGTGGATTTAATGAAGGACAAAAGATCAAGTTCACCAGTACGCTCGTGTGATACTTTTGCCGTGGTTGAGAGCCTGAAAGAGACTGTCAATCAGAGGGCAAAACTCCGATTACCAAAAAACAACACTAACGGAAACTTATAAACTAAAATTTAACTGAGCCAAGCAACAAGTGAACCTAGAACAAACAATATGACTATGTCACAAAACCACAGGCGAAATTCAACTTAAAATTACCGCTTAGCACGAAATCCACATTGTGAAATCTCTGTATCAATTCTTTCCAGAGCATGTGAATGTGGAATTATGGACAAAGCCGATAACTTGGTAACCAATCCACATTGTAGAAGATGATCACCTGCACCAACACATCAAGGATTCAATTTTTAAATCTCAAATGAACATTTCTAGACTTCTGCTTCCTAAATTTCAACAAATTGCAAGTTAAAGTGAGTTTCTTTCATGCCAAAATTGAATTATTTGAGATTGTAGAAACTGTGAATTCAGTGTATATATGGAGGGTGAAGCTTACCGGAGTGAATTCGAGGCAAAATTTGTGAGATTTCTCTGAAACGCCGATATCTGAGAGCCATTCTTGTAACGGAAGCATGTGGTTTCTCTGGCTCTGGGGTTTTGGATTGGACCATTTGGACTAGAACCCAAAAATCCCATTTAGCCCAAAATATTATTCAAAGAAAAAATAAAAAGTTCATAATATAAACTTCTTCTACTTCTGTTTCTTGAATGTCTTTCTCTCTCATATGTGATTAGTCATGTAATGCGAGATAAATGAATAGTCCAACTCTTTATCCGCTCTTAAAAGTTTCTTTAACTTTCTGATGTGAGACAATTATCACATTGATCACATGCTCTCTCATGTATAGCAAGTTTAACTAGGTGGCATGAACCACGTATAGTCGTTAGGCTTCACACGTGTACAAACTTGTTTTGATACCATGAAAAATACGAGGTTCTACCTTCAAAACTAATTGTCAATTGGAGGAATAACTCAAGTCCTTATAGCTAGACGCTCTTGGCTCTTGCAAGGTCCATGTCGCGTGTATTTATCTTCGAATCATCGTACCGGTGAGACTTAATCCCTTGTAATGTCCTCAAGAACCTTTAATATGAAATATGGAAAGATAAATAAATGTGTGATTCCAAAGATTGAAATTGTTGAACTTGAGGATGTACATTTTGTAATAAATTTGAAAGTGTTTCCCACTTCCGACCCTTTAATCATGAAACGGTAAGCATGCAAAATGTTAACTGTGACAGATCTCTTTTTTTATGTCTTTGACTGAGATTAAAGTAAAAGTTACTATTTATATAGAGTTACCTTTTCAAAGTATAAACTACAAAACAAACATTAATTTTGGAAAAATAAATAACTCAAGACTTTGGTTGATGAAACAATGGCAATCAGTCTCTGATGATTTTTGTGTCAGTTTTAGTTTACAACTCTACTTTTATTGATTTTTCAATATTGGTAATTCCTTTTCTAATTTGGCTTGCCTTATAAACTTAATGCAGGCATTTATATTTTTTTATATAGAAGATAGAAAATTATGATGAAATCATGAAAATGAAGTTGCCTCACGAAGTTGACTTTCTGGGTTTGGATTTTATTGAAAACTCTACATAAAACATTTAACATACAAATTACAATATATAATGCATGGTTCCAGTCTTAATTATATTGAAGCCTTTTAAGATAAAACGCCGTCATTCTTGTTGGGCTTGCAAGTTATTAAGTTGATGACAATACCGGTGTTGGACCACTGACCTATCTTTTTGAAATTTTTCAAATTTTGGGGTACATTTTTGTGTGATGCAAGGTGATAAATAACCTCGACACCATAATATGAATTTGAAAACAAGGTAATATCATTAAAATTTATAATGAAACAGTGGCCATCCAATATGACCTCTCTCGCCTTAACTTGAGAGATTCTGCGAAACCTTTATTATACTTATTCTTTTCATATACCGTAGCATGCTAGAAAATTTTGAAATTAATTATATATTTAAAAGATAAATCCTATTTTCAAAAGCAGAATGATAAAGCCTATGATTGGGAGCAGCTTACTCAGCAACAGGCAATGATACTGTTATCATTATCAAAATCATGACTTTAG
Source organism: Malus fusca (assembly GCA_035220775.1). Taxonomy (NCBI): domain Eukaryota; kingdom Viridiplantae; phylum Streptophyta; class Magnoliopsida; order Rosales; family Rosaceae; genus Malus; species Malus fusca. The sequence continues at coordinate 29,792,942 of CM069063.1, forward strand.
TTTTGGTTGCTTGGTTGGAATCAGCTTTCTCGGATTTTGTATTTGAGAAGACAAAAGCCAAATTCCAAAAAGCCGATCAAATAATTTCAATTTCTCGGCAGGCAAAACAAAAGGTCCTCCCCTAAGCTCAGGAGAAGATCCAAATCCCTCCCCTACCTTCACTGCTTCCACTACTGCATTTGTCACAGAGAGATCTGACACCATTGCTTCCCTCACTCTTCAGCCTCAGATTTCTCTTCTTATTATCTCCCCTTTTTTTCAGCTTTAAAGAATCACTACCATTCCATGCAATAAAGGCACATGCTACATCTGATTTTCTTCTTCCATTTTTTTTCCAAAATATACAAGTATATGCATTTCTGTCTTCAATTTGAAGGGGTACTATGTAAACTCGCCAAAAAGTTTACAGAGGTTTCTTTTCTTTTCTTTTTTTCTTTTGAAAGTGAAATGATAGCATCATAGCAGTTTTATGAGAAAAAACTTGTCAACCAATATTACCAAAAGTAAACTTGAGTTTTCATAAATCTATTGACAATATATATGAACAAAAACCAAAATTTCACCATCAACACACAAAGCATTTCGAAATTTAAGATGCATAACTATTATAATTAATCAGAGCAAAGGAACAATCCCATTTATAATCTATACCACCACCCAAAGTCATACCATCATCATCATATATATATATATATATATGAAACAAATAGATGGATTTTACATAATATGAAATATTATTTATAACCAAAGTGTACTCTTGCTATACATTTCTAGCCCCAATATAAAAGCAAAAAAAAGAAGGAAAATAATAAAAGAAAAGGTAATGCTAATTAATACGGATGACGACAACAACAATTTAAAGGTAACAAACCTCATTCATCACTGAGGCACAAAGCAGTTTTACAACAATAACCAGAGATATGACAAACCATAATAACTGTTGCCGTTACGACCCCTTTCTTCTCTCTACCTTCACCATCTCTGCAGCTAGTTTGATATAGGGTTTGGTCCGCTAGGAACTTCATGAGCTTCAGCTCCAAACTCTCTTCTGGCACTCGGATTTGAAGACGACGTTGTAGTTGTAGGGTTTTTGGTGTTTTTTGGGTGGAAATTTGTGGTAGACTTTGATGAGGGCTCGGAGAGAAGCCTTTTGCTTGTGACTGGTGATGCGGAGGAGGAGGAGGAGGCCATTGATGATGGACTGACAAGAAGAAGAAAAATGAAAAAAACTAGGGCAAGAAAGAGAAGCAAATTAGGGTTTACTTTGGTGGGGAATTCAGAGATGGATGGTGATGACGGCGGTGATGATGATGTTTTAGGTGCAGCTGCCATGCAATTTGGAAGAAGAAACCACCCCCCAAGAGCCCACAAGGGTTCAATATCCATGAACCAGCACCAAGGCTAGATAAGAATAAGGGAAGACCGAGATCTAGAGAGAGAGACAAAGAGAAAGTGATGATGATCAGAGAGAGAGAGAGAGAGAGAGAGAGAGAGGGACAAGGGAGAAAGAGAAGAAGAGAAGCTTCAGCAAAAGTGAAGAATATAAAGCAGGTTTTGAATTTTAATACACATTTGTATTTATGAGAGATTGAAGTTGAATTTTTTGTGCGTATGTAAAATACTTGTCACTATATAATTCACAATGTGGCGGTGTTTAATTTATAAATATACTCAAGAATCTCTCACAGAGTTATAACTTATAAGATAGTGACAAGTAAATATAAAATTGTGGTGCCGAAACGGTAGTGAATTGACCAAAAAACCCTTGTAAAATGCAATGAAACGAAGACAAGTTAGTACTCATATACACAAATTAGTGAAATATTAAAGAGGAAAGGAAAAAGACAATGCACTACCGAGAAAGGGAAGAGAGAGAAGTGGTGGCTTTTTCCTGTTTGGCCGGTTCCTCAAGAAATCTTTCTTTGACTTGGCGAACCCTAACAATGGAAAAATATACTGATTTTGTTCTTTGCGTTATTTTTCTTTTCATGAAGAGAATTCGTTTACTCTCCCTTCCATTCTTGCGTGACTTGCACACTCGAATATTCTTGAGTTTTCTTTACATAAATTGCTAGCCACTATAATTTGTAATTTAAAGCCCAAAAATTGTTTATTACTTTACAACAAAAATAAGTCCAAAAATTGGTAAAAACCGTGAATTTACAAGTACTATAAGAGAATGAATAAACTCAAATAATTAAATATATATGTGAATGTATTATTGTACATATTATGTACTTTTTGAAAATTTTATTGAGACTAAATATTATACCATATCCTCTCACGTACATATTGTTCTGTAACATTAATGAATATCGTACTTTAAAAAAAAACAAGATGAATATTTGATTGAATGTAGAGTAGGGATGGGCAAACGGGTAGTGGAACCGCGGGTCGGGACGGGTAATCTAGGTTCGGGGCGGGTACGGGGCGGTTCCAATTTTTTTGAAGAGTAAATGGGGCGGGGCGGGGCGGGGGGATGACAATTAAGGGGCGGGCCGAGTCCAAATATTGAGAAGAACGGGGCCCCGGACCGGCCCGTACATGAATTGAATCGTTTCTAATTACAGACACTGGGGGATGGGATCCTCCCACCCACATACTCTCTTCACTGTCTTCTCCTCCTCGACCTCGACGATATCAAACTCAGAACCGCCGCCGCCGTCGCACCACCCATCTCTCGATTCTCCTCCTTAACGACATCCCAAACTCAGAGGACCCAGGTCCCAGAACCCATTTCTCGATTGTTCAGATGTTGCTAATTTTTCTCTCATCCTCGACCTCGACGATATCAACCTCAGAACCGCCACCGTCATCGCACCACCCATCTCTCGATTCTCCTCCTCAACGACATCCCAAACTCAGAGAACCCAGGTCCTAGAACCCATCTCTCGATTGTTCAGAAGCTGCTAATTTTCTCTCCTCCTCGACCTCGACGACATCAACCTCAGAACCGCCGCCGCCGCCGTCGCACCACCCATCTCTCGATTCTCCTCTTCAATGACATCCCAGACTCAGATAACCTAGGTCTCGATCTCGTTGGCGACACAAAGGATCTGAGCTTGATCTCGTCGGCTCATCTTCTTCGTTCTTCTGTGATTCCATTTTTAGGATTGAGGGTTTTGAGATTGGGGCGAGAATCCCTAATCTTTGTGTAGGGATTGAAAGGGTAAATGGGAGAATCCCCAATCTTTCTGTGATTCCATTCTTCAGATGTTTGCATTCTTGTTGCCAACTTGCCATGATCCGACATCTCCTGGAAGCTGGAACAATCGAGAGAACTAAAGAAGAAGAAGAAGGAAAAAAAAAAAAACCTGTGGACCCGGCCCGAATCGGCCCGTTTGAAACGGGCCGAGTTAGGTCCGGTTTTTGTTTTAAAATTTGTTGTGCCCGGCCCGGTCCGACCCGTTTCTTTTAAACCCGGGTCCGGTCCGGTCCCTTCAAAATTGGGCCCGGCCCGGCCCGTGCCCACCCCTAATGTAGAGTGTGAGGCAACCCTTTTTGAACCGAGAGTGGGCGTGTGTAGCAAAATTGTGGTCTGGTCTGGAAACAAAATAGGAAAAAGCACACTGAAAGCAAAGCATCGTATTGTCTATCATATATACATATTACACATTGCTTCTTCTCTCATGAGCCGTGAGTCATGACTCATGTATTTGTGTGTGTATGCAAATATGGATTACTTTATATATGCTAGCAGAGAGCACACATTTTGTGTGTGTGAACAACCATCCGCCTCCTTCCACGTTCTTCTCAAGCGCAACCGCTTCAATTCATTCAAACTATCCAAAAAACATCATGATTTCACTTACCTATATGAAAAAATGATGGTGGGACAATTTCTCGTAATAAGTGCATATTTTTATCTTATGTAAATATTTTTGATACAAAATTACCATTTTGCCCTCCTTATGTAAATATTGTGTATCAAAAGTGAGTGCAAAATAGAAAAAAATGGGGATATGTTTGTCATTTTGTCAAAAGATACAAAATTACTATTTTGCCCTCCTCATGTCCAGATTGTGTATTGAAAAGTGAGGGCAAAATTGAAAAATAAGAGGGCAAAAAGTTGACAAGCCATCTTCTCTTAATAGAATAGATTATTATAGAGAGTACTGAAAGAGGCCAAAGACACATTGTATGTAATGTCTCCCATGATAGGTGATGCATGGGTCCCCACGACCTCGGAAACATGTTCAAGAGAGGGATAGTACGTTATTAAGGTTATGTTGGTAATTTCATATATGGATACATATATATAATCAATATGTTTATTTGTACTCCAAGTCCCGTCAAAGTGCTAGAGCTACCTCCCATTCAGTTCAGATATCAGTGTTCATATGGCTTTTACGATAAAGAAAGCTAATGTATAAAGACATATAGCTTCCATGGCCGCTAACTGATCCACGAAGAAAGCAACGTCTAAATTAACCATCTATATAATATACGGGGTTTTAGACATAAGGGCTTGATTAAGATGACTTTTAAGCAACTAAAAATTACTCCTCTCTCTCATTAACTTATTTCTAGAAGGACAACACTTTCACTCTTCAGAAAGAGGAAAGTCTTCATTCTATACTAATGTGACATTATTTTTTATCATACAATAAGGATAGTCGGTATCGGTTCATTTCTCCTTATTATCATGATATCATCTCGATAAGGTTGAGAAAAATTAGTGTATAATTGCTATATTAATCAAGCACAAAATTTAGTGCACACTAATAAACAAAACACAATGCTAATGCACATGACATTGGACTAGAAAAACATGAAAATACAGTCTAGTCAAGAACTTAATTCTCTCTCCTTAAGACAATTTCCGCCCCTGTATTTGGTTGCTCAGCGTTTGTCTCCCAGGATACAACAACCACCTCCTAAAAATAGTAGCATACAAAATCGTAAGACTCTAGCGAATCACGATTGTATTGAACTCTCTCAAGGCTCACTTAATCATAAGAATGATATGAGACAGAACTTGTATGACTTCACTAATTAATTCACAAATGACTCAATATGATGAGGCCTTTATATAGATGTAGAAGTGCTCTTCCGAATAGTTGTGTCTTTACTTGACGAGTTAATGGTTGCATCTATAGGCAAAGGTTACACCCATTCTCTTTAATGGAACAATCACAACCTTATTCAATGGTCACAACTCATTAATATAATTTATATTCACATGAAATAATTTAGTTCATTTTTAATTAAATTTTCCAATAGATAATTCATTCAATTTTGAATGTTGTTTAGTCATTCATATGTGTTGTCATTCCAATTTTGACATTTGTATAGTAAAATGATGTCACATTATTAGTAAGTAATTAAAGAAGTTAGAATGAGAACATTATTATCCTTTCTTGAAATTTTCGGCACATATTTATAAATATTGCATGCATGTGCATTGTTATTGGGAAAGCTAGAGAGATTTGTGGGATTGATTGAGTGAATCATGGGTTGATTTGTTGACTATGAGCTTATTTGGATGTGCTTTTAAAATGATTGAAATTGCTTTTGGTGAAAATGCTTTTAGAACCAATCTTTAGTAAAAATGCAAGTGAATCCTGAAAAAAGCACTTAAAGTGCTTCTTGGAATAAGCACATAACTAGTGCTTCTTGCAGAAAACACTTTAAGTGCTTTTGAAACCTAAAACATTTTTTTCTAAAAGCACTTTTAGTCATTCTAAAAGCACATCCAAACAAGCCCTATAACTATGACATGTCTCCAACAATGGTGGAGTAGTTATCCCAAATATGTGATTCATGGCAATTATATATGAATTTGATGTTGTGACTCAATTAAAAGTTTAAAACACAATCAATAAGAGATCTTCTTCTTAATTTTCAACAACTTATGTGCATGCTGTTAAACTGCAGTCATGTAACTTCCTTCATAAACATATGTACTAGTACTAGATAAAAGTAACTTTTACATGTGAAATTTTTGTGTTCAGTTTTCTTGCTTAATATCGCTTGTATAATAAAAATGAGAATGAAAAAAGTTGAATATCAGAGTGCATGATTAACAAACGAACAAACTAATTATAAACTAATATAACTTTATTAAGTGAACGAAAGATTGCCATGACAGTTACATAACCCAAGAGACTACATTGCGAATGACTTATTGTAATTAACTAATACAAGCACTACTATATATAGTGAAAACTAAAGCAAAATCCTAATCCTTAAAGGATATAGAAAACTCTAATATCCTTGTCCCACAAGGAAACCATAAACAAAAAAAAAAAAAACTAATTTTCCAACACCCCCCGTCAAACTCATGGCGGTACACGTCATGAGTTTGCCAACAAGTAGATGTGGATGCAAGCTCAGTTAGGCGGACACGACAAGGCAAACTCCGTTAGGCGGACACGACAAGACAAGCTCCGTTAGGCGGACACGACAAGGCAAGTTGGCGAGTAATCAAGCGAGCAAACAAACAATCTAGGCAAACAAGCAAATTCGGGCGGACAATCCAACTAATGACCAGGTACACAACGTCACTCGAGTGGTCATCAATCCAAGCATTCAAGCAATTGTCGTGGTGAGCAACAAAGTTCCAACAACAGGTTATTCTCATATCATCCGTGTGGGCCTCAGAAAGCCCAAACACACAAACAATACATTTCCTTCCTTGCCCGTGTGGGCCTCAAAACCTGATTACTCTATCTTCATTTTTTTTTCTTCTTCTTTTCTTTGAGTGGTCATTCGTAAGCAATTCAAACTAACAAGCAATGGCTTCTCAACAGAGGGGTTGCCAACGTACAAGTTCGAGATTCAAGGCTCGGTAATTCCAGCGGATTCGAGGTATGGCAGGGTGTAGCACCAATCAGTGTGTGCGTAGCAGGTCTGGTGTGGGCGAGAGCAACGGGTATACGGGTGGGGATGTCACGGTGCAGGTATGGTGCAGCGGTCGGGATGGTGATGGTATGTGCAATGGTCTGCGGCGACAGGGCAGAAGGTTGGTCAGGTGGCAGCAGCAGGTCGTGGTGGTTTGTGTTCCTGATTCAGGCAAGCAAGAAATCATGCAGGGAACATACATGCTAGACACAATCAGCGGAGGTGAGATTGTCGGGACGGCAGCGGTGGTTCTGATTCTGCGATGGTGATGGCAATGGTCTGCGGAGAGGTGGCGGATCAGCAGACTTGGGTTATGGTTGCTTCGCCAAGTGGGTCGATCGGGGTTGATCAGGTTGCAGGGCGGTTTGTGCTTTTTTTTTCTTTCAAAACTACGAAACCCTAACCTAGGGCACAACAAAAAAAAAACAAATCACAACGAAGAAGATGATAAGACAAACAAACTAGCTACCAAGAACAGATTTAACCCCGAAGGATCAAACCTGCTCTGATACCAAGTTGAATATCAGAGTGTATGATTAACAAACGAACAAACTAATTATAAACTAATGTAACTTTATTAAGTGAACGAAAGATTGCCATGACGGTTACATAACCCAAGAGACTACATGGCAAATGACTTATTGTAATTAACTAATACAAGCACTACTATATATAGTGAAAACTAAAGCAAAATCCTAATCCTTAAGAGCAAGTCCACCGGGGAATTGATAGGCCAGTACCCAGCCAAAAAATCAGCCTGGCACCCAGGCTATCCACTCCAGCGGCGCATTTTGACCGGCACCCAGCCCAAGCCAGGCAAGAGACCGGCCTAAAATCGACAGACCCACATGTCGGGCCATCTGACGTCAGCTGGCCTTCACGGGCGCCGCTTCCGGATTTCCCGATTTCTCGTGCGCCTTCACGGCCATCTGTCGATTTCCCGTGAGGTTGATTCCGGGTTCCCGTACGCCTTCTTCATCTACACCCCATCTCAAATCCCTCATTCCTCTTCCCGATTTCCCGTACGCCTCACTTCCCCAAGTTCGGATTTTGAAGCCGAACCCATCAACAATGCCTCAATTACATGTTAAATGCTCTGTTTAATCTGCCCATTTGATTAGAATTTTGGGAATTTTGAGAAGATATATGTTATGTGCTCAGACCTTGGCGGTTTCTTCCTCTGGTGCATAATCAGCTTCCTCATTTGAAGAAGAAAACATGGAGAAAAAAGGGAGGGGTGAGGGACGGTTAGTCGGAGAAATAAGGGGAGAAAGGACCAAAGAGGGAATGGAAGCTGTGGGAAGGAAACAGAAAGACCTTTCGAGAGAAAGGAAGAAAAAAGAGAAAATAAATTAAATGATAAAATATTAATTGATATGAATAAAATAATATAATATTAGATGGGCTGGGTGTCAGAGTATTTTTAGGGGGGGATGCTTTGGCCTATTACTGTTCAATGAGGTCTATTACTGTTCATTTGAGTGGATAAATGCGCTGAGTGTTGGCACAAAGTCCTTAGGGGTGGACTTGCTCTAAGAGCAACTCCACCCCTAAGGACTTTGCACCAGCACCCAGCGCATTTATCCACTCAAATGAACAGTAATAGACTGGAGTGAACAGTAATAGGCCAAGGCATCTCCACCCCTAAAAAAATGCGCTGGCACCCAGCGCATTTATTTGGTGTGTTTTTTTTTTTAAGTTTATTTCGGATAAGATTTTTAACCCATTTAAAATAAAGAATAAAAAAAAATAGTTTTAATTTCGGATAGGATTTTTAACCAATCTCGTCACGCCACGTGTCATTATCTGAACGTACTATTTTGTGAATAGATTTCCGATAATATTTTCAACCAATCCCGACACGCCACGTGTCACTTCCGTGGTACAATAATTTAGCCAAGATTTCGATAAGATTTTCAACCAATCACGTCATGCCACGTGTCATTATCCGAACATACTATTTTGTGGATAGATTTCCGATAATATTTTCGACCAATCCTGACACGCCACGTGTCACTTCCGATTTACAATAATTTAGCCAAGATTTCGATAAGATTTTCAACCAATCACGTAGTGCCACGTGGCATTGTCCAGAACCTCATCCTTTCTTTTTTTGTCTATATAAACCCTACATCCCTACATTCATCCTCACACCAAGCTCAATCCTTCTTTTTAGCTCAGAATCCTTGTTCATCGTTTTCAAATCTTGAGTTCTTATTACAATGTCTTCTTCAAGAAGGGTGTATAAGCAGTTGCAAGAGCAACAACAAAGGTTGTTGGCACAACAGGCAGAATTGGCCAATCTCGAGGAAGGTGGAGGTGGAGATGAGGCTTTCTTCATGGAGGAGGATGAAGATGATCACCATAGAAGGCAGAAGGCCTCACATTCCCGCCGTGTCATGGAAGCCGTGGGTCAGATAGCCAAACCAAGACGTGTTGCAAACCTCGATAGAAAAAGGGAAAACGAGGTAAAAATCTATTGGAAGATTATTTTATTCCCAATAGCATATTCCCTGATCATATTTTTAGACGGCGTTTTAGAATGCAACGACATTTGTTCAACAAAATCATGAGTGATATTTGCAACCATGATTCATACTTTGTGCAAAAAGAGGATGCTTTTCATGTTCTAGGTCTTATTCCCGAGCAAAAAATTACGGCATCCTTGCGAATGCTTGCATATGGAGCATCTGCAAATCAAGTGGATGAGATCGCGAGGATGGGAAAAACAACTGTTCTGGAGTCTCTGATGCGGTTTTGCTCTGCAATTGAAGCCCTCTACACCAAAGAGTATCTCCGGACACCCACGTCAAGGGACATGCGAAGGCTTCTGAGGAAGGGTGAGATGCGAGGCTTCCCTGGCATGATTGGAAGCATCGACTGCATGCACTGGACTTGGAAAAACTGTCCAAGTGCGTGGCAAGGAGCATATGGCGACATAAAAGGAGCCAAAAGCATCATTTTGGAAGCGGTGGCTTCATTTGATACATGGATTTGGCATGCTTTTTTTGGTGTTCCAGGAGCTCAGAATGACCTAAATGTCCTTGCCCAATCCCCAGTGTTCGACGAACTGCTGCAAGGAAACTCGCCGAGATGCACATATTGGGTTAATGGTACCCAATACGAGGGATCATACTACCTTGCATATGGCATTTACCCAAGGTGGTCAACATTTGTCAAAACAGTGCCACATCCACAGACTGAAAAGGAAAAACACTTTGCAAAATGTCAAGAAGGGTGTAGGAAGGATGTCGAGCGTTGTTTTGGTATCCTGCAAGCTCGTTGGGCGATCGTCAGGGCTGCAGCTAGAATGTTTGATGTCGAGGATCTTCGATCCATCATGATGACGTGTATTATTCTCCACAACATGATTGTTGAAGATGAGTATGATTATGATGCCGTCGATGAATATGAGCCGGATCCGATGAACAACTCAAGAACACGTATCTATTGTGCTCATGACCAGACCGAAGATCCAGTGCAACACGAGCCGTTGGAACGCGATGGACGTTACAATGAATTGATCGTTCAGCGGTACACTAATGTGCAAGAGCCATACTGGCACGTAACCCGCCAGAATGACTTGATTGAGCACCAGTGGGGATTGCATGGAGGCGAAGATAATTAGAATGAGGCTTGTGGTTGAAGAATAAATTGTATTTTTTTTTTAAGTTTAAGTAATTCTATGTAGTGTGTTTTGTTTTTAAGTTTATTTGGTGAGTTTATGTAATTCTATGTAATGTGTTTTGTTTTTAAGTTTATTTGGTGAGTTTATGTAATTCTATGTAATGTGTTTTGTTTTTAAATTTATTTGGTGAGTTTATGTAATCTTATTTCATGTGTTTAAATAAAGTACAAAAGAAATAAAATTTTAAAATTTTTAAAAATAAATAAATAAATAAATAAAGTACATAAGAAATTAAATAAAGTTCAAAAGAAAAAAGAAAGAAAATACATAAAAAATACATAAGAAATTAAATAAAGTTCAAACCTAAAAAAAGAAAAAACATAAGAAATTAAATAAAGTTCTACTAGAAAAAAGAAAGAAAATACATAAAAATACATAAGAAATTAAATAAAGTCTCTCGAGTTAGGATATGTGGTGCTAGGATCTTGGTTGCCATGATTTGTGTAGCTAGAACCCCCTTGACTTGTTTCCGCATCTCTTGCACGCCTCCTACGCATGACATCTCTTTTTTCCGATGTCCAAAAATATTTAGAATTCGGAGACAGTCCTACTAGAGACTTGGTCATAGTGTCACGATCTGCTTGAGCCATCCTTTCTTCTCGAAGCAATTCATTTTCTCGATGAAGTGCTTCTCTAACCAGCTCGTTCTCTCGATTAACTACTTCTCTTTGTCTCTCAGCCGCCGCATCACGGGCCTCAGTAGCTGCTAATATTGCTGCCATAGCAGCAACTTTTTCCTCATCTCTAGCCTTTTCTCGTGCCAAGTTTAGTTCACCTTGGCGAGCAAGTTCCTCCATATATTTAGTGTAGTCATTTTTGGAAGAACTACCTTTTTTCTTTGACGCCTTTTTACCTAAAGGCCTTAGGGACTGACGAGTCGGTTGGGTCTCGGGCACTTGTTCAGGCATCCCTTCCGTGTCTTGAAATGTGTCGGCTTCTTGTTCGGCCATGTCTGGTTCTGGAGAACTATGTAGACCCATACCGTGCATGACAACTTCTGGACCAGTTGCCACAATTTTGTATTTAGGGCAATCTTTGACAATTTGCCAACATTCCCATTTATTGAATGATTTGTTCCCGTTCTTTGAATTGTAGAATGCTTGAGCTTGTAGTGTCTATAAAAAAGTGGGATAACATAGTGTTAAAAAATGCGGGTGTAACACAAATAAATAAATTCAAAATATTGATACGGGTGGAATGCATATAAATTACATAAAAATGACATAAGAAATTAAATAAAAATTACATAAGAAATTAAAATTTTGATGCTGGTGGAATGCATATAAAAATTACATAAGAAATAACATAAAAATTACATACGAAATTAAATAAATCAAAATATTGATGTGGGTGGAATGCATATAAATAAATAAAAATATTGTTACCTGATCCGCTAAACTTGTCCCACTACGGAGGTTACCGGAAGCATGAGAGATGGCGTTTTTCCAACAAGTAAATGATGCGTTGAGTTTTTTCCAACGACCTTGAAGACCTTGACTAGTTCTGGCGTTTTCTCCATGTACATTGCAAAACGCTTTCGTAATTTTACTCCACATTTCTCTCTTATCCATCTCATTACCCGTAATCGGGTCATGAGTAGTGTGAACCCAACATTCACACAACGTAACATCTTCAATGAGCTTCCACGAAGACATTTTTTTCTCTTAAAGTGTAGAAAATATTGAAATGTAGATAGTATAGAAAGTGTAGAAAATATTGAAATGTGGTGTAAAGGTGGAAGATGAGGGTTAGGTATTTATAGGAAAAAAAATAACATTTTTCAAATATTTCTGTAATTTTTTTTAAATTTTCTGTATTTTTTAATAATTTTTATGTATTTTTTAATAATTTTTAATAATTTTTAATGAATTTTAATATAGTTAATTAATCTGGACCGTTGGATTTGAAAAATATTCAAATCCAAGAGCCAGGGACTTGCCACGTGGCCAACGGTCATATTTCTGACCGTTGGGGCCTTTTTTTTTTTTTTTTTTTTACTTTTTTGTAAAAAAAACGTGGACCGTTGATCTTTGATCCGACGGTCTATTTTAAAAGTAAAATTTAAATTTTTTTTACCGTTGGAAATCCAACGGTCTAGAAAACTAGCCGTTGGAAATCCAACGGCCGAAAGAAAGCCACGTCGCAAACTCGGGGGGTGGAACTGACAGCGCCTGCACGCGGGCCCGGGCTCTGAAAGCTTGTCGGGCACTCGCTCCACGGCTGCGTGAAGCGCACGCGCCAGCCTTCCTCCCCGGCTTCTGTCTCAGTCTCTTTTGGGCTGGGCTCTTGCCCAGCTCGGGCTGGGTACCAGTCAATTTGTGGGGGTGGACTTGATTGACAGGGGCCTGGCTTGTTTTTTGGACTGAAGGCTGGGACATTTGGTCCCCGCTGGAATTGCTCTAAAGGATATAGAAAACTCTAATATCTTTGTCCCACAAGGAAACCATAAACAAAAATAAAATAATAACTAATTTTCCAACCAAAAAAAAAAAAAAAGTGTATATAAAGAAAACTATCTAACGGAAATGACAAAAGCTACTTTTCTAAACATAATGCGGCATCAACAGAGATTGATTGAACATGTCGATACAAACTCCTCACCCACCTTATCAATACAAGGTCAAGTTTCAGCTGGTTCCTATTTCTTAAGCAAAGAAAAGCAAAACCGATAATATATAAATAATTTCTGCGTAAGTAATGCATGCCCTTTCTTTCTTTGGTAAGAATAAGAGATAACACATTCACGAAGAAAACACTTCTATTTAATATCATGCTAATTTCACTGGGGAAAAATAGTCTGCGTATGCAAAAAAAAAAAAAAATGTAAAAAAAAAAAATGAAAATATATTGAAGAATAAACATCAAACAAAAAATGTAAGTTGAGGCCATGTGCTTTGTTGGTGTGTATGGTTCCATGACATCTGGGACCAAAACCCAGAAGTCAATTGAGTGGACCTTTGCAAATTTATTTTAGAAATCAGGTGATGCAAGTTAACAACAACCATAAAATCTGCAAAAGTTGATTTCAATATCACAAAGGGACAAAGACAAGACATCCTTCATATATTAATCCATCTTTTCTTTGAGTTAGGTATAATAGTAAACCTAGGGGTAGCAGCAAACCAAAACCAGTACTACCACACTGCTACTATTGTTTGCTCGAAATGTCAACAATATAAGCTCTTAACCCTAATCTAATATCGTATGTAGGTGCCTTTAACAGGTTTTGCCAATGACAAGATAATTGATGTGTGTTTTCTTTTTTGAGTAACCATTATTGTTTTTTTCTTGGTAATATTAAGAAAACTCGGGCGGATCCAAAAAATTTAGTCTTGGGTGGGCAAAATATGAAAGCTTTTAAGTGATTGTAGACAATAAAAGACACCTTGAAATTAGACGGTACTAATATTATTCATAAAAGAAACAACATTACAACTTATGAATTACAATTATTTATAACGTTTTTTCATATCATAAAAATATCGCATTATGATTTCATTATCAATACTTGTTCTTGTCTATATTTCCTTGTTGGTGGGCGGATTTTGGCAATGGTGGCGCCGGAGAGATTAAGAAAGGAAAGGGGGAAATTTTTGAGTGTGGATGAATGAATGAGGAGAAAGGGATTTGAATAGAGGAAAAAATGGTTGTTGTCATCGAGTAGGAGAATGGGATCTGAAATCTCCAAAAAACGACATAGTTTTTTCCTTTTATAAAATGCACATCTTGACTTACATAGTTGAATCTTGGTGAAGTAGTGCTCACCGAACTACAAGCACAGAGTAAAGGTAAATTTATGTTTCAAGAACATTTCGGTATACAAGCGTCAATCTTCATTTCGCTTGTTTGTATATTAGTCTTGTTTATTGTGAATATACATAATTGCAATTTGTTTATTATTAACATATTAATATTATTAACATATTAATTTGTATATATATTTCGTTTTATTCTTGCAATATATATATATATACACGTGCTTGATTGTCATCCAACATGAATCACTGTGTTAAGAAAGTAGTTCATCAGAGAAGTAATTAATAATAATATCAAAAAGCCGAACCAAGGAATTATGAACATGCTTGATCACAAGCCGTGTTTCTTCCTTTTCTGGCAGAAAAAGTTAAGTCATACTTATTGTCGATAAATGAGTTTGTCTAAGCTCTACATGCATACACGGAGTTACAACGATATACATATGTATAATCTGTTAATTAGTATAGATTCAACCGTTTAACTAGGAATATATTCACGAGATGACTGAGACAATAACATTGAAATATGGCCTCGGTGACACTCAAAATAATTCCTTTGCGGCATCTAAATAAGATAGTAAAGATGATGGGTTTTTATGGATGCGACCCAAAGAAATCACATGCTAAAGCCTAAAGCAATTAGAATATTATCTGTATAGTCTGCATGATTTGAATATTTGCACAAACTTTATGTATCTGACACTTTATTTCCCTCCTTTATTTCCTCGCCGCTACTTAATAGTCAAATAATTAAATTCCAATTTTTAGGTGGGAAGGGAAGCGAATGTTCAAGATAAAACCACCTTTTAGTGTAAGGAATCACTTTAGAAAGCATATTTTAATTGCTTCCTATATGATCACAATTCTTTTCCCACTTACATATATTACTACGAACTGACATGCAGATGCAGTGTGGACAAATTAATGTCAAATTATTCAATGGTTAATTCGTGCCAAACTTGTCTGAAACAAGATACATATTTCCGTTGTTTTTTTCTCAATCTTCACGTGACACGTAATGAATCACTTGCCACAAATATGTAAGGAATGAGCATCCTGGATATATCTCTATAACATACAGGTATTTCCCGATCAACTAATTGAAGGCGATCTTGTAACACTTATAGGCCCTCCTTAACGTCACCATTGTATAGGGAATTAGGGTTTATAATCAGGAGCACACACAGCATCTATCTAACTTGTTATAACGTTATATAATTAGCTGTACCCCTATATATATATATATGCCCTTTATCCAAAGGAATTTTCATTTTTTGGTACAAATAAGGACTAGTTGTGAAGCTCACTTCACATCGAATTTCAATGATCCGAACCTTCTATTTTTCAAGTTGCACTTCATAATCATCTTTGCAAAACATTAGCCAAAACGGAAATATTTAAGGCATCTAATTAAGTTCAAAGAAATTGACAAACACTATGTTCTAAGACTGGAATTTCATCATGACAATGAAATGCATAAATAGTTTCGGATTGAGTTAATTTTTTACAAGAAAACTAAAGAAATAGACTGTTCGAATCTTTGAAGTTCGTTATAAAGTCCCCATTTGGAAAAAAATGGAAATCCTTTGGATAAAGACTCTCTCTCTATATATGTATACAACCAGTTGTAATTAAGGTCATCTATTCGTCAGCTGATTAGCAATGTGGGTCATGTTTAATTTCAAAACAGAAGCCCTACCACTATGCATGCATGGCTTTTGATCAGTATTTTGTTTCTTGAGTTTGGGCCACTAGACTGTTTGAATCGAAGTTGACATGTTAAATGGTTGAGTGTGTTTAGTATATATGATCAAGCAACGAACATACATGTAGGGGTGGGTTCGGTACGGTTACCGTACCAAACCCCTTGTACCAATTACCATACCAAACTTTCGGTTTGGTAAAATCTATTACCATTACCGTACCAAACTTTCGGTATACCGAAGTTCGGTATTGCCAAAAGTTCGGTTGGCATGGTATGGCAATGGTAATTGCCATTTTGTTTTGGGACAAAATCTGTTTTTGTTTTTTTAACCCAATTCAAGGGCAAAACTTTTTTTTTGTACCTTTATCTCATACATTATAGATTAAATTCATCTACTATTCATTATTCACAATTCACACACATAATAATTCAAATGATACATCAAGATTCATCATGAAAATTAAGCTTACAATCCAAATAGAAGTTACGAATCAAAACAAATAGAAGTTAACAATCCAAATATAAATTAAAGTTTCAAACCAAATGAAAATTGGAAGTAAACTTCAAAAAGGAGAATTCATTGATCAGTTATTCAAGCTTAAGATGTCGAAGCTTTTTGGGGGAAGCATTGAACTTGTAGAAGATTGAGTTTGTGTCAAGCCTACATTACAAACAAAGAAAACATATTAATTAGTAGCAAGAAGAATTAAAGTTGAAAACCATTTAATAACAAATTTACTAAAAAAATTAAAGCATATCTTTCTTGTTTTCTCTTCTTCCATTTCCTTGTAAAATTGAAGCATATCTTCCGTTCCTTGTAGAAGTTTACTTCATCTGCCCTAAGCCAACCACTAGTACGCACTAGTGCCTCCATTATTTTAGGAGTCAAGGATACCCTAAAGGGTCCACAACCCTTCTCCCTAGGCTAAATGCATTTTCACTAGCAAAAGTAGAAGTGGGTGTTACAAAGATATTTTGGCTATTTGTGAAAGAATTAGGAACTCTTTTGTGTTTGATTTCCACAATTTCAAGAGATCAAAGTCACCAACAACAATGCTAATATAAGTAGGGTTTTATTTTCAAATTATTGGAATATTATAAATATGTGTTATATAATTATCTATTATATAATTTCTAAATTATATATTATATTGTATTTTCGGTATGGTACGGTAATACCGTGGTAATGGTATCCATTACCAATACCGTACCATGAAATTTCGGTACGGTACAATACCGTACCATTACCGATTGGTACAAAAAATTTGGCACAAAATCGGTATGGCACGGTTGGCAATTCGGTTGGCACGGCAATTTGGCAAAAAAATCCACCCCTACATACATGCAATGCAATGAACCAACGTGAATAATTGATGTACACAATTTGGCTCATATTTCCAATAATTCAACTGAGTCAATCACTAATACAATTTCAAACATTGCAAATCAAGAAAAGTAGAAGACGGCGTCGAAGTGATTTTTTTTCTTTTAATAAAGAAAAAAGAGTGTGGAAATTTAAAATCTTAATGGTGAGAAACTTTAATAGCATTTTGTGATAATTTTTTCAAACCCTAAGGCTGCATTTTGGAGCTTAGATCGTAGAAGCTTAGCATGAACCTTGAACCCCTTGGAAGTCTAGGAGTTGCTTATCCCAAAGAATTTTTTATGAGTGCCACTTTTTGGTGAATCTTCAAATGCTAACTAGTTAGTACTTTAATACGGTAATTAATTCTTATTTGGCTTACTCCACACAGTAATTTCATGATTTGAACTCTTCATTTTTTAGGTCATAATTCATAGATTATCATTGTAAAAATACACTCAAATCGGAATACCGCTTAGTTCTTTAATTGTTGTTGTGAATATTTCATTGTTTTCCGACAACATTGTGATTGGTCGTCTATTTATTAGGTTAACTAAAGGGCTTCTAGTTCTTGTAAATTTTTGTTGAGATGCTCTTTTAATCATAACCTTAAAAATGATCGTTCAGATTACGAGAAATGTTATGTAATAGGATCAGACGAGTGGCTAGCTTAGCGCCATATCTTGTAGCTAATTAGCGCTTTGGCTTTCTTTTATATACATATAAACATTAATCTTGCTACTCAGTAACCAAACAGTGTTTGGTCAATTCATCTTTGAAGGCAGAAGCTATTTATTTATTTAGACTTTATACGTCCGAAACAGTTCCCGCACATATAATTCTAGGTATGGGGCTACCCCTTTTAAATAAATACATTATATGAGCCACTCGCCGATAGCTACTTTGTAATTTTCTGTGCTCAGTGGCTTATTTTATTGCTTCCTTTTGATTCAGTCTCCTGCAATCCTTATATATAGGGGAGTATGATGCCTTTAACTTTTAGGTCATCGCAGTCAAACAATTATAGTCAAATCTGCATAAAGTTTTTATATGCAGATCAAGGCCCGTGTAAGACTCTCGTTGTCGATAATCTCTTTTGACTTAAGTCATACTTCGTAAGTCCTCAAAGATGCTCAGTTGCTTATGGTATTGCCCAGCACTGGAATGAGATAGCTTCCTGTCCCCCTAAACTTTTACAAAGCAAAAGAAAGACTGGTCAAATATGGAAGCAAAGAGAAGAAGGAAAATATGATATAGGGTATTAGGGTGGCCGCTTAGGCTCAGGCTATCCTCATTGCAATGCACGTCTCCATGCAAATAATTGACTTCAATATCTCAGTATAATATACTTATTTTGTCTTTGTTGGTGGTAATATTTACCTTATTTATTTAAAAACATGATAGATTTAAAAAAAAAAATGTTGGGAGAGTGATAATCTTGCTCCTCTCTTTACGTTGCTACAATTTAATTTTCAGAATTCATTCATGCTCATGTTTGTTAAAGCTAGGTCGCTTACAAATTCTAAAGTGAAATTTTTAGCATTAATCAATGGTCAGAGATCGTCAACATATCGATAGCACAACTCTAAATATATTTCCCTTATTTTTCCTCTTCTTGTTTGATTAGATCACTTGCACATCAAGATTCATAAACAACGTCAAATAGGTATGTAAGGTTTTTTTTCACCAGGCAGCCAACGTGTTCTTCATAATTGTCCAATCATTGCTAAGAAAAGGTGATTGCTCTATTCTATGATTAAGAGAGATTCATTTGTTTGTTACCATAAAATATAAACAAAAAATAATTGAATAAAGAAATTAGATTTTTTAATTTTCATATTGTTCGCCGCTCGGTAATGATATTCGTTACCATCAATAAATGAATTCTTAAATTCAACTATCATAAATGGCAAGTTTGTACGGGTTAGCTCAATACTTTACTGCCTTAGTATAAATATATTATAAAATATAAAATAAAATATTCTTACTGTTTTGCTTGGATAGTGACGCTTCCTCAACCCCCTTATTCTTTTTTGTTTTTAATCATGCTTAATCATGCCTTTTTCTCCGCCCTTGTTGTGTTATTCCATTTTTCTGCGCCCTTGTACGGGTTAGCTCAACAGGGCTCGCACACGTCAAACAATGAAAGATCGTGACACATCCCAATGCAATTGACTGTAGTATAACTCAAGGCCAACAATTGCATGGCTTTGAATGATTGAGTTGTTCTATTCATGCATGATTTTGTAGATGCAAAGTGCATTATAGTGCAGAGTAACCTGGTTTTTCCATTAGGTAACCAATTTTCTCAATAATGTTTCCTCTTCGTAATTAGGTAAAGGCTGAAAGTGGGAAACCCAGCTTTATATAAGGGAGTGGACACCACGAATTGTTTAGTGTATGATGAGAGAAGTTTCTAACAAGAAAAAAAGATTAGGATGTAAAGATGGTAGGGCACAAGGATTATCTTCTGACGAATTAAACTTTTGCTTTTGTGATCTTCTGAAAAGCAAAATCATTATGTGCCAGTCATTTTCCAACTATTTTCTTCATCAACATTAAGGGATATGATCACAATTTCAAAATCCAGGTTGGACATAATATTTTGTGACATATATGGAATATGGCAAGACGAACCGATCGAGTGATTCTTCAGTATGACAGCTACTCGATACCAGAAAGATGGATTGAAAGAGGGACCAAAACTTATGCCAAAATTTAAATTCATTGTAATTCTCAGATTGTTAACAAATGGGGTTCAAGGAGTGCCTCAAATGGCCCTACTAAAAATCAATATTTCAATCTGACAGATTCGAATTACATTCTTCAGTTTCTTCTAACCAACTCTTCCCTAACAAAAAAGGTAAATTGCAATGTACAATGGAAAGGAGTACCCGTGTATCACTTCCATCGTAGAGACTGTCTAATTCCGGTGTAGATGAGTCCTAATGACCTTCCAATCAAGCATTTTAGAAAAAACGAGAGACCCTTGCTGATGTTGTCTACAACTGCTCTAATCAAAGGCATGCTGATGTCGTATAACTCAAGGAATAGGCTGAAGTAATACCTCCTGCAATAGACAAGACAATAGCAATGGATGAGAAGGCAAATCATTCATATTCAATAACGTCAAGATTAAATCCGGCAATAGGGTGATGGCCAAAGATATTTGGAATGCAGAAGATGGGGAAAAAAAAAAAAAGTGAGGCAAAAGGAAAGCGCGTACCACCCCGTAAGGGCCCTTAATTCTTTTGTTCGCTTTACAGGCATAGAGAATTGACTTATCACAACCTGATGTAATGTCGATGATGCAGTGTCAGATTTTTTCCAGCTAAGCCACTTCCACCACTTATAATTCTCAGTCCAGCTATTGTTTGACTCCTCGATGAGTTGGCTCTGAAATGTCCATAAATCAAATCGATCCTCATACATTGATGCAACTGCCTCCAAATTTTGATACAACCATTGGTACAAAGCTACCTGGTAAAAATGGCATGCCTTGGTGAAAAATTGGGATTTTGTTTCTAACATCAAACTGAAGTATAATGCAGTATGTAAAGCCCACAAGCTCTCTACGTACAACCACCTCCGGAATACATAGGCAGCCACCAAAAGGAAGTATAGCATGCCCAATCAACAGTTTCCTAATTTGTGACCAGATAACATTTAAAATAAAGTTACAGAAAAATCGATGTAAGAAACTAAGAATAAAACTATGAGGCCTTTGATAAAAACTCAGTGGTGCAGCATTCAAGATAATAAGCAAGAAAACGGCTTGATTGATGATAAAGCGATACAGTCCATCTCTGCATCAAACATTAGTATGTGGGCGTGGAAGTGAGAGAGAATTAAAAATAATATGCTTAAGAATCAACTGTCATATTTATACTAGTAAGCTACAGATGAAATTGTCAAACTGTACCTCATTTCGTAATCTTTGGAGTGCTCGTGTTGACAATGTACACAATGTCAAAGGCAGGTTATCCATTTCATATGAGAAATTGCTGTCAACAGAAATAAGCTCCAAATATATGCTTACTATCCCGTCTGCTAAACTTATCACCAAATCTTCCAGTATGGAAACTCCGTGTTTCTTAAACATACTACCGTCATAACAGCATCCCTCCCTGATGAAACAAATAAAGGTACAATAAGTGTCTCAATAAGATGAAAGTTAGCAGATTAATATAGAATGCAACGCGTGAGAAAGCCATGACACTAATCCAGAATGTAATTATGTAACACAAATGTACTTAATATGATTACAACATGAAATGTAACACCAACATGCCACAAATTTTAACTCTTCATCACCAATAATAAGTACCATCTTGGTAACTGTAGTACATGATGAAATTAAATAAAGTGTTATAGTTAACCACACATTAAACACACCTGTCGAAGTCATACAATAGAGCCTAATCGACCTATTTCTCGTTACTAATACTACCTAGTTTCCATTCCTCAGTGAGCCTATCAATTATATGGCAATTGCTTTACAGCAATGTGTTTCTTGGAGCCATATTATGAATTTATGACCCATGTATTAAGAAATCAAAAACTTTCGTATTCAATTATGCTAAAACTAGTAAGCTTCAAGTGCTTGTTTCCATTGACACTAAAAGATATGATTTTGCATAGTTAGAGAATCTAAGTTTGCAGAAGAAATCTGAAACACCAACAAGAGAACTCAAACATGGCAGAAGTCTGAAGATTAGTAGACCAGTTCTCGAGAAACACAGTCAAGATAACAGACAATCATAATTGAATTTACCTGAGAGAACCGAAACTGAGAAAGCACATTAGTTCTGCATAAAGGTCTTCCTTGCCTGAGTTCCTGATGTTCTGTAAAACAGTATTGTCTCCATCTAACTTTCCATCCATCAGCGTAACAAGTGCCTGGCCAGTATGCATAGCAGAATAAGAGAATTTATCTAAATGTGTAAGTTGGGGAAAAAACATAGGGGGCAAGATTTTCCATCCAACATACCTTGGTAGGCTTGCTGTTTAAAAGATGAAGTTCTGTTTCTAACCAGCTCATGCAAACAGGCTGACACGACTTTCGTATAACATCAGAAAAATCCGTGAAGCACTCATCCAATTTATAAATTCCAGAATTTGAGATATTAATCACCTATAAAAAAAAGTTTTAGAGAAATATTATCAAAAGATTGAAAATAATTCAGGCAGTTCAAAGAACTACTTAATTATAATCTGTTTTATTACAGCATCCAATGCGGAATGTACGAAGTTCATAAAAGCATTTTTTTAGTAGTGCAAGGAAAGTTCTCATAGATGTATCTGTTTGACTCAGTTAATCAAATGCAAAGAAAAAAAAAAAAATATATATATATATATATATAATATAAATGAGTTTAATTGAATAACCTCTGAGAAAATGGAAAAGAAGAAAACTTTATCCCAGAGCACTTTCAAAACTGCAACTGTGTTTATTCAATTAAACGAGATGCCATATTTGTCTTAAAAAAAAAAAGGGGAAAAACAAAGTACAGCAAAGCAGGAGAAAAGAGATAGCGCTGACCTCTTCCTCAATTCGCAGAAATGATGCCCAGAGCAATCTTAATCTTGGACCATCAGCAACAGCATTCAAACTTAAAGGTCGCTTTGCAGTGTATCCTTCACGTTGAAGGACCCTGTCTCCCAAATTACCCCCAAGTTCAAAAGCTTGGAGAGAATCTGAAAGTTTCCTTTTCACTGCATCCAAGGCATAACCTGAATTTTCTGGATCATCATTCTTTCTTCCACTACAATTAGAGAAAATACACCTCAGCTAACTAAAATAAGCCAAATAAAAAAACCATAAGCATTGCGGCTTCAGTTTTAGACAAGAAACTTGTCAGTCATTTTGAAGAAACATAATTGAATGCCAATATATTTTGTGCTTGATAGCACTTCCTCCCCTTAAGAATAAGGTTGGAGGGTAACTTTCGGGGTTAATTTATCCAGAAATAATTTTAAATGGACGAAGACTTCAACCTTCAAAACTTGGACATGCTTACCCTTACCTACCAGAAGCGGTTGAGGTTTCACAGCCCACATTGTCATTGGAGATGTCCTTTCGAAAAGTTGGACTAGAGGTCCGACCAGGAATTACTCCAGCCATATATGTGAGAAATACACTGGCTGTCAGAAGCACTTGATCAGCAATAGGTTCCCAATCAGAGCCTACCAAAGACCCCAAGCAAGCACATTTCGAGGAAGCCTCAGAAAAAGGACCAACTTTCACATTTGAAATGCCAAGAGCAGTGAACTCACACATTTTCCAGGTCGGAAATGGAACTGTCTTGCACCTTCCATACGAATACTTCCTACTGAAACGAATATAGTAGAAGGGTGAGAATCATAATATGAAACATAAACCCCGAAGTGTTAAGCCGGAATGGATGTTGACCCAATTTCTATACTTTTCTGGAAGACATTAGAAATCATTAACTATCACATCAAGCCCAAAATAGTAGCAGGGCAAATCTAACTTACTCGACAACCATAATTCACAATTTGTTCTTGCTTGGTGCACTAACCCCTATCCTCAAAACAACATAATGCAAATTACAATACTATAAGCATAAATGTAAGAAACAATCAAACACCGGCAGTATACCTTTGCACTTTCTGCAGACGTGAACTCCGGGGTACAAAGCCTTCCTCTTTGACATAACTTCTCCGCATGTGCAGCTTCATACATAATGGCGAAGCCAGACATTCCGCCATTTGAATCAAAATTTTCTCTCCCCTCAATCAGCACATTGTAATAATAAAACCACCCGATGATAAAATTCGAGAATTTCAGCTACCTCATCAAATTCTGCAGATAACACCAGCATACAATCACTTTCCATTGTTTCCAAACTCAAAAATAACATCGTCCAATTAATCAGCTAGCATATTTACTCATAAACCCAACAGATATAAGAGCATAAACCAATGTCGAACTGCTATACAACATCCCTAGTCTCACACTTTACGTACACACATATATAAACAATCGAAAATTACAATCAATTCGAGCGCTTACCCAGTACAATACATGAATTTATGAATCCGGAACTCCAGAATTGTAGAGGAGCAATGGGGGAATTAGGGTTAGGGTTTGGGAATTTGGGAGATAAAATTGGGGGGCTATGAGAAAGGAAGAAGATGGTGAAAGCAAATGGTCATTGGATATAATATTGGAGTTGTTAACGGCTCAAATTCAGAGGGAGCCAACCTAAACAAAATCAAAGTACTATAAACTCCGTCGCTGATTGGTCAGCGCTTCTATGCCTTACACTTTCCTTTCTTTTTCCTGCTTTTGCTTGTTT
Organism: Malus fusca; assembly: GCA_035220775.1. Taxonomy (NCBI): domain Eukaryota; kingdom Viridiplantae; phylum Streptophyta; class Magnoliopsida; order Rosales; family Rosaceae; genus Malus; species Malus fusca. The sequence continues at coordinate 29,817,618 of CM069063.1, forward strand.
TCTTTTTCTTTTTCTTTTTTTCTTTTCAGTTGAATTTGTATTTTATTATTTAATTTCTTGTCTCTTCGCTATATCTGCATTTACAAATGCAATGGACAGAGAATTTCTTTGAATCTTGCATTCTGGAGTCGATAGATCGAAAATCTAAACTACTCATTTTAAATTTTATGATCCGCATTAACCTATTTATCTGGTACATCTTACACAAACTAAGAGTCTAGTTCTCTTTCTCGCTCTCTTGAATGATTCAGATTTTTCAGTTCATCAGTTTCGGACTGCGAGATTTGAAAATAATCTGAATTCCATTGGATGATGGATCCAACTCTTTTTTTTAATACATTTTAAGCTGGATTCTTTTGTACTTAGGTGATCATAAACTAGCAAATGAAGCAAGATACTAGTAGTTTGATCATTAGATAACAATTACTACTACGAGATAACCTATAAATTGAGTTAAATGTACTACTCAACCTGATCATTTCAAAGATTTTGTTCTCCGTATGAGATATTGGAGCATGCCTTCCACTTGGGCTTCACATTATCAAGGATCATGGATCGGTTATTTCTGACATGTCATGAGGCTAAATTTAGCATGATTCTTATAATATAATTTATTTATTTTTTGTCATCTGGAAATCTTTTTTATCAAATTTAGATTAAATGTGGCATTTAGTCCTCAACTGAAGATGTCATTAGTTTTTATAAGACAAACTAAATTAAGTTGAAGATACTTCTCATACTCATACTCAAAGATATTGTTCCATAGTTTTTTTTTTTTATAAGATACACCACATTAAATATTGTTTCATATGTTAAAGTATTTTCTCACTTCTAATCCTACTATTTTAAGAAAGATTGGAATTGGTAAGTTTTCTTTTTCAGGAATCATTCTCATACTCCTAAGTTCATAACAAAATTTTCCTTTCTTCTTTTAACGTATGTTTTTTTATAGTACAACGATATATTTTACACTAAAGCGATGGAGGAGTTCGGCTAAGTAACACAATGAGCAATCTAATTTGGTATCGATTTAGCCATCTATGAGATTCGAACCTAAGAGACCTCCCACTTATGAGTGAAAGATGAATACCACAAAACCATTGAGTGGCTCTTTTTAACATACGTTAAAATTAGTGTCTTATCCATTTCAAATGAGATCCTTTGTTAAAATGAAGCGTTATATTCCATAAATGCCGAAGTTTAACAACATCGGGGTGGTGGCGCAGTTGGCTAGCGCGTAGGTCTCATAGCTTCTGAGTGATCCTGAGGTCGAGAGTTCGAGCCTCTCTCACCCCAAATTATTTTTATGCTTTCAGTTATTTTGGTTGGGCCTAGGCCCGGTCCAACTCTGGGCTCCACACTCAGTTAGAAAATCTTTCGGGTCGGCCCAAAGTCTCCAACAACTCCACTGCGACCCAAATTAGATAAACCCTAAACCGCATCAGAGCTCCGTCTTCTTTCACTTTCCTCCTAAACCCTAAACCGATTCAGGGCCTCCCTCTCTCTCTCCTCTCCTTTCTCTCTCTACACCCTCTATATTTCATTTGAAGGATACCCAACGATGGTGAAGAAAAGCAAAAGTAAGCGTCTTAATTTCACTACAAATCTCTCACTTTTGTTAAATTTTGTATTTTTTTTGGATTAATCGGAATTTGAATAGAGTAAGCTGCAATTTTATTATTTTTGTTAATTTTTTGATAAATTTGATTTGTATTTGTTTTCTGGAATTAATTGGAATTGGATTAATGGGTTGCAGAGAGCAAGAGTAAGAGAGTGACGTTGAGGAAGAAGTACAAGGTGATAAGGAAGGTGAAGGAGCACCACAAAAAGAAGGCCAAGGACGCCAAGAAGCTCGGCTTCAAGAACAAGAAGGTCGAGAAGGACCCGGGTATTCCTAATGACTGGCCCTTCAAGGAGCAGGAGCTCAAGGCTCTCGAAGTCCGTCGGGCTAAATATATCGAAGAAGAAGAGCAAAAGAAGGCTGCTCGCAAAGAAAGAGTACGGCTTTAGTTTATTTGTCAAGCGTTACCCATGTTTTCTGTTTTTGTGATTGATTGTTGTTTGAATTATTTTGAGTTATGATTTACGAATTAGAGTTTCTCGAGTTTTTGAGCAATTGGATGTAAAATATAGTTTTTCCCGTGTACTGATGCAATTGGCATTTGAAATTGGGTTTAAAGTTCATAGCATATGATGCAATGATAGCTGAGAATGAATGAGTATGCTTTTTTGATACAGTACCCTTTTTGTGCATATGAAGTTTTGGCGTTCAAGTTCTAATACAGTTGTTGTTAATAATATTTGCTCGGCCTGCCGATTTCATCATTGGGATGCAATCACTTCCCTGCTTTTAGTGCACACTTTTAGCTGTATCATATTGGTAAGAAACTTTTTATTCTGATTCAGGCTAAAAAGAGGAAGATGGGGATTTTAGAGGACGACAATGTCCCCAATTCAGAGGAAGTGGCAGAAGAAAAGAGTATTGATGATTCCACTGCCTTCGGGAATAATAGAGGTATGTTGTTACTTGGTGTTTTAAGGAATGTGTTATTATTGCGGATGGTTCAGCTTGAATATCACTACATTTTTTATCCTTAATTGTTCTTAAAATGATTTTCTCTCCGTACAGATAGCTCAGATAGGGCTTTCTACAAGGAGTTGGTTAAAGTTATCGAAGCCTCAGATGTCATTTTGGAAGTTCTTGATGCTCGAGACCCCCTGGGTACCCGATGTATTGATATGGAAAAGATGGTGATGAAATCGGGTCCTAACAAGCATCTCGTCTTACTTCTGAACAAAATTGGTAATACATTTCATGCTCTTCAGTATCTTAAAACATTGATTTGCACTCTCATTTATTTTCTTGTTTCTAAACTTTAGCCTTTAATAACTGTGATGGTTCTTGGATCTTAGACCTTGTCCCGCGAGAAGCTGCTGAGAAATGGCTGACTTATCTTAGGGAAGAGTTACCAGCTGTTGCCTTCAAGTGCAACACCCAAGAGCAAAGGTCAAACTTAGGGTGGAAATCATCTTCGAAGAAATCAAAACCAAGCAGCCTTCTCCAGACAAGCGACTGTCTGGGAGCTGAAACTCTTCTAAAATTGTTGAAGAACTATTCCAGAAGTCATGAGGTACTTGTATCATCTGTTTTAGGAAGCAATGGCACACACACACAGAAGCATATTATATTTATCCCTCTAAAATTAGGGTTTTCATTGCTGGAATATGAGTAAGTTTGAATAATTTCATCACATTATTTCCGGTGTAATTGTGAGCTTTTGTCTTTCACAGATCAAGAAATCAATTACCGTGGGTATTATCGGCCTTCCTAATGTCGGAAAGAGTAGTCTGATTAATAGTTTGAAGAGAAGCCGTGTTGTCAATGTTGGTTCTACTCCAGGATTAACAAGATCACTGCAAGAAGTTCAGTTGGATAATAATGTCAAATTGCTGGACTGCCCTGGTGTTGTAATGCTTAGATCTAAAGAGAATGATGCCTCTACAGCACTACGAAACTGCAAAAGAATTGAGAAGTTAGAGGATCCAATTGCTCCAGGTATTCACCAAGTCTCAGATTCATCATTTAACCCTCATAATATGCATGACTGCCCAAATCCTGTATTGATCTACCACGGAATGCTTATTAGTTAGTCCTATTGTATATGAAACTTCTATTGCAATCCTTCTTAAGCTTAGTTGAGATTTTCTCTTTGTTGAACAGTAAAGGAAATTTTGAAGCTTTGCCCAGAAAGACTTTTGGTGACTCTATACAAGCTCCCAAGTTTCGATTCAGTTGATGACTTTCTGCATAAGGTGGCTACAGTTAGGGGTAAGCTAAAAAAGGGTGGTGTTGTAGATATTGGCGCTGCCGCAAGAATTGTGCTGCACGACTGGAACGAGGGTATGCATTGACCTTTTTTCGTTCGACAAGAACTCTGAAAAAAAAAATTGTGAAGAAGGTAAATGCTGAAAAAGTTGATAATTGATGCTAAACGTTCAATGTGTTTCAGGTAAAATTCCGTACTACACTATGCCCCCAGTTAGGAATCAAGATCATCCTTCAGAGGCAAACATTGTTTCGCAGCTGGGCAAGGCATTTAACATTGATGAAGTATACAATGCAGAATCTTCATTCATCGGAAGCCTCAAGTCTGTTAGTGATTTCCATCCTGTCGAAGTTCCTCCCAGTTGCCCGCTCAATTTCGATGAAGATATTGAAGAGGTTTGTGATCTGTGCTAACCATATCACTTATGACTCCTTTTCTGTTATTCAGTTTTTCGGTAGCCAAACTAGTGCACATTGAATAGTCTGTGCATGCTGTTTACAGATATGTTCAATAGTCTTCTAGGAAGCCGACTGATTCACATTTGATTTAAAATTTAGTGGACATTTATCAAATTCCGAATGTAATGTGATTTTACATTATCACGCACCAGGTTGATACGGCAGAAGGACCATCAAGTCATGGTGATGGAAGTCCTGAAGATATGGTTGACGGAGACGATGACCAATTCATGGCATGTGAAGAAGATGATGGTGGCAAACCCAAGGAAAAGAAAGCTACTAGAACTATCAGGCAAAATGAGAAATTGTATACAGCTGAAGGTATTCTCAATCCTAAGCTAAAGAAAGCAGAAAGGAAGAAAAAGAAAAAGGCCAAGTCAGCCGCAGCCTCAGTCGACGCTATGGATGCTGACGGTGACTATGACTTTAAAGTGGATTACAAGAACAAGGGATCCGCTATGGATGTTAGTGATGGTCAACGTATAGGAAAGGTTCCGATGTCTGGTACTGGATTTGATGAACCGGAGAAATAGCCGGGACGATCAAATACAACTGTATCATCAGAGGCGGTCCAAGGTGCACACCAAGTTCAGTCTTGATCTAGCCAGTTTTTTGTTCTTTTAAGAGAAATATGTATGAATGCCAATGGTTTTCAGATTTTTGTACGGACAGGATTTATGTCTGCCTAACAATATAAAAGCTTGATTATTTATCTTCACATTTAACCTGGATTCTTTTTGCACGCATTACAAACAGCAAAACCTTATCCCACTAAAGATCGCGACTTTCACGGTCACCCTCACTGAAACGAGTTGAATCTGAAATGCGATTCAGATCAAGTCTTACCAAAATCGGATTACAATTTCCCAACGGAGGACGTATAAGTAGCTAGCATCAGTATGTGTATTTGCAATCCAAGTTTAAGCCCTTTCTCTAAGGACTACAATAACTTATTATCGAAGTTATAACGAGTGATCTACACCAGATTAAAAACCAACTGTATTGGCTGGAAAGTGTAAGATATGCTAATACATGAAGATGGATCTCAATCATCAATTGGCACCCCTCGAACCGTGTCATCGTCACCCGGATCTTGTTCGTCCTTAGTTGTTGAGGGAGCTGGTTCAGACAATGAGGATTGATTCACAGGAGTGACCACAGTCGTGGTGGTTGTCGAAGATACTGCTGTAACGCCGTTGGTGGTTGTGACTGGTGTTATGGATTCTGTAGTTGATGTCACGATTCCTTGTGCCTCCACGGCCTCGCGTGCTGCTTTCTCTTTGGCCCTTTTGGCTCTTTCCAGTACATCTTCCTGTGTATAATTGATAAATTAGCGCAGCGACTAATATCCATTATGCTCAATGCAGACTATGCAGTTGTTTTGATTCAATCCCTCACATCACTAGCAATATACAGTTCAAACCAAATCGAGAACCAGTAAGAGAACTTTGTACCGATGATCCCACGCTGATGGTGTTGTCTATGCACAATGATCTGCCTTAAACCGAAGTGATTTAGAAATTATCTAAAGCAGATTTCACATTTAGCTTCAATCCATGAATTCTGGAAATGTTTTTTCGCTTACGGAAATGTTAACAGCAAACTTGTAAAGCAGAAAGTTCTCAAGGAGGAACAATTCATCAATGAACTGAACCCTAATGATGCTAACAACTTGAAGTGCTCACCTGAAACTCCTCTACAAGCTTCTGCTGCTCAGCTTGCAGCCTACCAATCGTGCTCAAAAACTCGCCTACACCGGACTCAATGCGGTCGTTTATAGCTTCAGCTAGAGCTTTCCCCAAGAAAAAGGCATCCAGAACACTCCTGCTATCACCCTCACCTGCAACATTCAGTTGCTCAAATCTTTGCAAATTCCAATCCAAAATTTACATTTATCCCATAAAAACCTGACATTTCTGGAAAGGGGTACCCAAAGGATTGTTCTTTCGTAATTTAGATAAAAACCCAATTCATACAAATCAACAATTTCCAGAACGAGATTCATTCAACCGACACCAAATAATTTACACATGAAAAAAGTTCAAAAATTGAAGACACAGAGGTAAGAACAATACCAAATCCGGGCCCACCAGGATTTGCACTGCAGTCCAATCTGCTTCTCCGAGACCCAATTCTTCCGTAAAATCCAACGCTTTTAAGCTTCAAATCTGTATGAACACTTGCAGAGCTTGAAGACGACGCAGAGAAAAAGCTGCTGCTTCTGGGTTTAGAAAGCAGGGAAGAAAGTGCTTGTGGGGAAGCAGAAGCAGAAGTTAAAACCCCACTAATCATTTTTTCACTTCAGATTCTCAGATTCTGTCACTTACTCGGTGTTTCTCGCCTTTTCTTGTCGGCTCAACAGAACAAAAATCTTCAGGGTTTGCCGTCCAGTACAGTTGGGTTCGGGTCGGTTTTTCTGTTTGTGTTAATGACGTGGGCCTAAACTTACACACATGTAAGTCCAGTGTTCCGGTCCACCCGAACCATGCGTGGTCCATATAAACAAGTGCAGCCTATGCTAAATTAGTGCACCGTGTCCCACACATCTTGCTATCAAAACTTAAGATCTTGAATTTCATGGTGATTTGATTTGACAACACTACAAGCTCAAGCTCATCTGTTTGTGGGATTTTTTGTGTTGTAGTATTTGTATGAGAGTTTTGCTATGGTCAGTTGTGTTTTCACGCTTTTTGATTGAAAAGATGTGTAAATCAACAGTTTGTAAGTGCGTAAATTGAGATTGAAAGTTAGGTTTTGCCAATTTGGTTGTAACATAGCATAATTTGTCACTTGGACCGTTGCTCTTTATCACACGGACAAATCGACTTAAAAAACTTATTCCTTGTAGAATTCTCATTGTGTTTTGGAGAAGTGTAGGCATATAATCAACTGATATCGTTTGACATTTTACTCAATAACGTGATAAGATAAGTGATTCTATTACTCTATGGACAATCCAATTTCTCTTGCCACCTATATTTCACTTTTCAGTTTCTTTGGACACTCTAATATCTTTGGAAATAAACCAAACCTAACTTTTGAAAAACTATGATTTCCTTTTGCAGGCTATACGTTTTTTGAATACAACGTTATATTTACACCAAGATGTAAGGAATTTAGAGAAAATCATAAGTTGATTCTAAATGAGTTATTAACAAATCCAATTGTCTGAAGGGGAGTTAAACAAAGAGGTAGAATTTTGATTAATTTAGGTTCCATATAATTTTAGTAGCATACCTAAACCAAACCAATCTATTCATCTTCAATCATTCTACACTCCTTACAAGTGTATTTTTCTTTATAATTATAGAAAATTTGGAGTGTCAAATGAGATTTTTAGAGTGCTAATGACAATTCTCTATGTTAATAAGAGCATGATGGAATTTGTTATGTGACGATTGATTATCAAATTTGACCGTCTCAACATTTGCTTGCATTTAATGGTCGGTTGTATGAAAGAAAAGTTACGATTCAACACGTTTTTAAACCTCTCCCATCATTTTTCTTAGTACACGGTTATTTTCGTTTAATTTATTTATTATAATGACAAGAATTAAAGAAGAAGGTTTTTAAAAATGAGTTTTAACGAAACACTTCCGGTACTGGTCATTTTTAACAAAAAATCACATTTTTACCTTTTTCTGATATCATTCATTACATTTTTATTTGTTCTTTTTCATTAAAACTATTTTTTTTTTTTTACTTTTCGTTTTAAAAATTACCTCCCTAATTTAATTGAGTTGGCTTGGCCCTCACTCAATCATACTTCCCCGTGGACGGTAGTCAAAACCCTAAACCTTCGCTTGCTAGTACAATCCAGACCGGAAACCCTAAATTGCCAAATTCTATAGAACCAGTGGCCATGGAAGGCGCAATGCTTGCTCGGAGGAACAACCGGAAGAGAAAGAGAGCGAAGAAACTGTCGGAATCGACTGGTACGATTGAAGAATCAGAGCCTCAAAACCGTAAGGAGGACCAAGAAGAAGAAGACAAAGGGGAAGATGAGAAGACGAAGAGAATGAAGGTAGAGGAAAATGAAGGCGTAGAAGCCTCGAAGGAAGAGAAGAAGACGAAGGTTAAGAGAGGTGGAGGGTCTGGGATTATGACCACAGAGTCTTTTGGATCACTGAATTTGTCTTCCAACACTTTTAAGGCCGTTCAAGATATGAAATTTCAGCACATGACTCAGGTAAAAAGTTAAATTTCGGGGTCGAATTCAATGATTTTATTAGCTCCTGATTCATTCATGGATTGACATTGCCATGCTTCTAATATCAAGGCTTTTTTGGGGTAGAATTTGTGTAACTTAGTGTATATTTTTCGGGCGAAATTGGCTTAACGCAATTTACAAGTAAATTAAACTGCTGCAGATTCAAGCCAGAACAATCCCACCACTATTGATCGGAAAGGATATACTGGGAGCTGCAAGGACAGGATCTGGGAAAACTCTTGCCTTTCTAGTACCAGCTGTGGAGTTGCTATATCACACAAAGTTTACTCCTCGTAATGGAACTGCTGTTGTTGTCATTTGCCCTACACGGGAACTTGCGATTCAGGTGAAACAAACCCTGGTACATTCTTTCTTTGTTATTGGTTTGGTATGTTACAGGGGTCGGTCTTATTTCACTGGCTCCAATTCAAGATCATTTTTTTATGCCTATTACATATCTAGGTTGAACATAAAGGCCTGCCTGTATTTGAGTGATAATGCAATTCTGCAGAACAGTTTTGTAAAATTGGCTTGCTAATGGAGTTCCTCTATATTGGCGGGCTGAAATATGGCTTGGTATTCATATTTGCATGATATGAAAGTTAACATGCTCAATAATTTAAGAAATTCACTTCTTAGAAAGAAGTCCGAAAACGGAAATGTTTATGTAAAATTTTATGCTTCACAAAACCAAAAAAATTGTGCTTTATTAGTCGATGTGCTGTCACATTATGAGGTTTACGATAAATCATCTTGATTCTTCCCTGCATATTTTCCTCTCAATAATTCAGACCCACGCTGTGGCAGAGCACCTCCTCAAGTATCACTCACAGACTGTCGACTTGGTTATTGGTGGTGCAAATCGGAGAAGAGAAGCAGAAAGTCTTGTAAAAGGAGTAAATCTATTGGTTGCAACCCCTGGCCGACTTCTTGACCATCTCCAGAATACCAAGGGGTTTCTATATAAGAAATTGAAGGTTCCTCACATCTCTTCTATGGAAATATTGTTGTAGTCTATCAAAATTATTTGTATCTGGTTATTTTGTAAATTGGGGCTAATTTCTACCGATGGATTTCTCATTGAAAGATGATTCTACACACTATTTTCTTAACTCTCTAATATTCTGCAGCGGTTAATAATCCCTTTACTGAAATTTCTGACCCTTTTCTCAATTTTGGTTGTTGTGATAGATATAAAATTTAGCCTCTTGGTCTGGTTGGACTAAACATTTTTTATCGAGATGTAAGTTTGTATCCCGACATCATAGCAATTGACCATCCTTGGTTTCATTGTTCTATTGGACTTGCAGTGCCTCGTCATTGATGAAGCTGACAGGATTTTGGAAGATAACTTTGAAGAAGAAATGCGACAGATTATTAAACGTCTACCCCAGGTCACTATTTGATTCAGCATTCTAACTTGTGTTACAAATACTCAAGGCTGAACAATAGATGCATCCAGCTCGCAACATATTCTTATTTTCTTTTATTAGATGGATATCAGAATGTGGTGTAGTGTGTATGATTATATTCAGCATTCAGCCTTGACGCGTTATTTTTGTTGTTTTAGTTGCAATTCAAAATGGATTTTACATGGTTATTCCCTTGACTTATTCAGTTGCTATTGGATGTGCAGGAAAGGCAGACAGCTTTATTTTCAGCAACCCAAACCAAGAAGGTTTGTGCGTTATATTCATGTCCTTATCTTATAATAGTCAATCTCTTGCTTTCTGCATTATGTTTATCTCTTTTAGCATGAATTAATAGGCTGCACATTGTTCAGTTGTTCATTTACTTTTCTTGCATCGAGTTTACTCGTGTGTGTGCGCGCCCATATGCTACATGAATTGCCTTGTTCTGATAATACTTTTCCCGTTAAACCTGTAGGTTGAAGATCTTGCTAGATTGTCACTGAAAGATCCTATTTTGATTGACGTGGATGAAGGGAGGACTAAGGTAGGAATCCAGATGGTTTCATGTATTCTTTTAGTAATTTTCTTGTGTTAATATCTGTCATGCATTTAAATCTACTTATATGTATTTAATACATTCTTTGTTTATTTTGCTATAGCTCTAAATCTCTAAAGTCTAACAAGATTATGTGCACTGTAGGTCACTAATGAAGGGCTAAAACAAGGCTATGTTATTGTGCCCAGCGATAAGAGATTTATTCTCCTATATACTTTTCTGAAGACCACTCGTTCTAAGAAAGTGATGGTCTTCTTCTCTTCTTGTAACTCAGTTAAATTCCACTCTGAACTCCTTAAATACATTAATGTGGAGTGCTTTGATATCCATGGAAAGCAAAAGCAACAGAAGAGGACAAAAACTTTCTTCGACTTCTGCAAAGCAGAGAAAGGAATCTTACTTTGTACTGATGTTGCTGCTCGTGGGCTGGATATTCCTGCCGTGGTATGTTTCCTTCAATTGTTATGTCTTGTTTGAACTTCATGCTATGCCAATAAGATTCTGTTCTGTCACATTACCAATACTGCAACAAGCAGTTGTTCACGGTAAATCTTTTTCTTCTTTTTTGCGTTTGCTTGTAGGACTTGATTGTGCAGTTTGATCCTCCAGATGATCCCAAGGTGCCCAAATTTTCTCTACTAATGTATTTCAATTAATTTTTGTATCGAGTAATTTTTCTTTATCCATTATTAATTCAGGATAAGAATCCAATTTCCAATTGGAGTTAATTTCCCAATTAACCACGGTTTAATATACTTGGTAATTAGGTTCTAGGACTAGATTTTCTAATATGCCTTTCTCGTGGCTGTTTAAAGAGCTTTGCTGGTTTACAAGCATAAGTAAGCAAAGAGAGAAGTCAGACTTCCACTCTTAAGATGGTGAATGGGAATACCATCCAGAGAGAGGAGTGGGAGGAACTCAAGGAGTTAAAGTGACATAATATCGAAGGGCAAAGTGTCTGAAAGATAAGAAAAGATATACGAGTGTTTCCATAGTTCTTGTTCTTTATGGCTCATCGAGTCTTAAATCTTGAGGCTTGATAAGATAATTGGTTGTACCCATTATCGATATTGTGAAGATTTGTGTTTGTGCCTTGTGGACATAGGCATATAAGCAAACCACGATAGTTCAAGTTCTTTGTTTTCTTCCGTATTTTCTTGGGCTTCCTGAGTTCATTTGTTTTACCCATTTGTAAAAGATTTCACAACAATGGGATATCTTTGTGCAGGAATATATCCACCGTGTTGGTCGAACAGCTCGAGGAGAAGGTGGAAAGGGAAAGGCATTCCTTCTCCTCATTCCTGAAGAGATGCAGTTTATTCGCTATTTGATGGTATGGTTAGTCAAGAATAAGAAACGAATGGAAGCAACCAAATCTAAAAAAATGCCATGCTTTTCAGAAGGGTGTCTGTTTAAAGCAAGCTTGATTGAATATATGGCCTTAAGCTTTTATTTAGGTTGCTACGCTTCGGTGCTTGTTCTCCATTTCAATTGCTTATGTTATTATGTGTTCAGGATGAAAAGGTCCCCGTTGAAGAACATAAATACAAGGAGAGTATGCTGAAAAATGTGCAGTCGCAACTGGTAAATGTTCTGTTGTTCAATCGTAATCTACTACTATACAATAACTGTTTCCAAGGAACCTTATGTGTTGCCTTGTTTGATGCAGGTGGAGATGGTTCAGCGCAACGATTATCTCCGCAAATCAGCAAAAGAGGCATATAAATCTTATCTGTTAGCGTATAATTCACACTCTATGAAGGACATCTTTAACGTCCACCGACTTGATCTGCAGGTACTCAACTTTTTCTTTCTTGATTGATGTTGTAGAGGAAATTAATATTTATCTTTTCATCTGAATTAATCGGCAAAGAGACCCTAACTGGAATTGGACTGCGTGCAGGCGGTTGCAGCTTCATTTTGCTTTCTGAGTCCCCCCAAGATGAATCTGAACTTAAACAGCAACGCTTCAAAGTTCAGGAAGAAGATGAGCAAAGTAAAAGGAAGTCGAAACGGATTCAGCGTGAGCAATCCTTACGGTAGGCAAAAAGGCCGAGATGAAATTCGACAATTTGTAAGACATTAGGGAGTCTTGAGCCAAAAGAAAGAATCCACATTAACTTGTGTAAAAAGTGATCAAATGGTTAAGATACGGAAAAGTGATTTCCGCCCTCTTTTACCTTAATTTTTTTAATTGATTCTCCTCACAGTGATGGAGGCCAAAAGCGGAGTGCAATAGATCATTCCCTTTACCTTCCAAGAAACAATCTGATGAATTATATGCATTCGATACCTTCAAATTTATTTGATACATATAAATTGCTAACCATCTCTAATTCGAATAAATTTTTCATAAGGAATATAGATATGATGATTACGACGAAATTAAACAATTCCAATTGTTTGTATCGTAAAAACACGTCCCATCATAATAAATGGATAAATGGCACAACCATGAGATGAAATACACGTATTATTCTTGCAATATAATACAAAGAGTAGGCAATAAAATTCTTACTTCTTAAAAAAAAAAATTATAATTCTTACTTTTTAAAAAATATTATGAATAAATAAATTCACTTGTTAATCTCGTGGATAAACATGTTCAATACTAAAGTATTACCTAGCGTTTAGCGTACATAATATTGTTGGTTTTTTTTTTTTTTTTTAAATTACGAGTCCAATGCGATTTTATTAGCTCCTGACTTATGGGATGCATGTCTGATGTTTGTGTGCACTATATCAATAGGCGAGCAACGAAGGGCAAGGAGTGGAAGTGGAACAAGGCTATTGTATTGTGCCTAGTGAGAAGAAATTTATTCTCTTATATTATCTTCTAATGGTGAATCAGAACTTCTTCGATACGGCTTCACACCAATTGTTCGGTTTTTAGGGCATCTTTTAACTACAACATAAAACACCTATACGTGTGTAATACCTATAAAATATGATTGTTTTGACATGTGTTTTCGTCCAATTAATTTTGTTTAAATCAATCCATGATCCGTGTATCTCATCACCACATGGTACTTTGTGTATATTTCTTCCCACATATGCACTATTGTTATTACTGCAATTTAAATTTCTCCATCAAATCGGTTGGATTTTGTTTCTAAACTGAAATTATCTCGGGGTGGTAATCCGCAACTCTAATGGAGGCTTTATTGGGGCTGCCTCATTTAATTTCCAGGAGGTGTTCTCTCCTGCTCAAATCGAAGCGTTGGCGGTTAGAGTTGGTTTCGAAGTGGTGATCAAAAGGGGTTTACAAAATATAATTTTTGAGAGCGATTCAGTTCAGATTGTTTCCACATTAAATGATTCTTCTACTGATTTGTCGACTATTGAACCTATCATAGAATTGCTAGGTTTGCTCTACATTCAAAGAGTAATTGTACTTGTTTTGGCAATCCTCCTCTGTTTATCTGTGATCTTCTGGAGGAGGACCTCCTCTTGTCTTATACTGTTTAGCCTAGTTTATGGCATCGGAATGAAATATATCGTTTTTTTATAAAAAAAAATAAAAATAAAAATCTCTCAATTGCAAAGTGTCGTTGGAATTGGATATAAGTACGGACCCGGATTGTCTGCCCTCCCCATCCCATTCCCTTCTCATCCCCTCCTATTTATGTGGTCACGGTCATGGAAGAAAATATCCAAAATATCGGCGATATTTCGCCGATATTTTCGTTTTTTTTTTTTACCAATATTTTAATGAGTATCCAATGAGTTTTCGTCAAAATATTGCGATATTATCGATCATATCGCGATATTAGTCCAAAAATTCCTGAAAATTTTGAAAAGGGATTGTCTGCCCTCCCCATCCCATTCCCTTCTCATCCCCTCCTATTTATGTGGTCACGGTCATGGAAGAAAATATCCAAAATATCGGCGATATTTCGCCGATATTTTCGTTTTTTTTTTACCAATATTTTAATGAGTATCCAATGAGTTTTCGTCAAAATATCGCGATATTATCGATCATATCGCGATATTAGTCCAAAAATTCCTGAAAATTTTGAAAAGGGATTGTCTGCCCTCCCCATCCCATTCCCTTCTCATCCCCTCCTATTTATGTGGTCACGGTCATGGAAGAAAATATCCAAAATATCGGCGATATTTCGCCGATATTTTCGTTTTTTTTTTTTACCAATATTTTAATGAGTATCCAATGAGTTTTCGTCAAAATATCGTGATATTATCGATCATATCGCGATATTAGTCCAAAAATTCCTGAAAATTTTGAAAAGGGATTGTCTGCCCTCCCCATCCCATTCCCTTCTCATCCCCTCCTATTTATGTGGTCACGGTCATGGAAGAAAATATCCAAAATATCGGCGAAATATCGCCGATATTTTCGTTTTTTTTTTTACCAATATTTTAATGAGTATCCAATGAGTTTTCGTCAAAATATCGCGATATTATCGATCATATCGCGATATTAGTCCAAAAATTCCTGAAAATTTTGAAAAGGGATTGTCTGCCCTCCCCATCCCATTCCCTTCTCATCCCCTCCTATTTATGTGGTCACGGTCATGGAAGAAAATATCCAAAATATCGGCGATATTTCGCCGATATTTTCGTTTTTTTTTTTACCAATATTTTAATGAGTATCCAATGAGTTTTCGTCAAAATATCGTGCTATTATCGATCATATCGCGATATTAGTCCAAAAATTCCTGAAAATTTTGAAAAGGGATTGTCTGCCCTCCCCATCCCATTCCCTTCTCATCCCCTCCTATTTATGTGGTCACGGTCATGGAAGAAAATATCCAAAATATCGGCGAAATATCGCCGATATTTTTGTTTTTTTTTTACCAATATTTTTATGAGTATCCAATGAGTTTTCGTCAAAATATCGCGATATTATCGATCATATCGCGATATTAGTCCAAAAATTCCTGAAAATTTTGAAAAGGGATTGTCTGCCCTCCCCATCCCATTCCCTTCTCATCCCCTCCTATTTATGTGGTCACGGTCATGGAAGAAAATATCCAAAATATCGGCGATATTTCGCCGATATTTTCGTTTTTTTTTTACCAATATTTTAATGAGTATCCAATGAGTTTTCGTCAAAATATCGCGATATTATCGATCATATCGCGATATTAGTCCAAAAATTCCTGAAAATTTTGAAAAGGGATTGTCTGCCCTCCCCATCCCATTCCCTTCTCATCCCCTCCTATTTATGTGGTCACGGTCATGGAAGAAAATATCCAAAATATCGGCGATATTTCGCCGATATTTTCGTTTTTTTTTTTACCAATATTTTAATGAGTATCCAATGAGTTTTCGTCAAAATATCGTGATATTATCGATCATATCGCGATATTAGTCCAAAAATTCCTGAAAATTTTGAAAAGGGATTGTCTGCCCTCCCCATCCCATTCCCTTCTCATCCCCTCCTATTTATGTGGTCACGGTCATGGAAGAAAATATCCAAAATATCGGCGAAATATCGCCGATATTTTCGTTTTTTTTTTTACCAATATTTTAATGAGTATCCAATGAGTTTTCGTCAAAATATCGCGATATTATCGATCATATCGCGATATTAGTCCAAAAATTCCTGAAAATTTTGAAAAGGGATTGTCTGCCCTCCCCATCCCATTCCCTTCTCATCCCCTCCTATTTATGTGGTCACGGTCATGGAAGAAAATATCCAAAATATCGGCGATATTTCGCCGATATTTTCGTTTTTTTTTTACCAATATTTTAATGAGTATCCAATGAGTTTTCGTCAAAATATCGTGCTATTATCGATCATATCGCGATATTAGTCCAAAAATTCCTGAAAATTTTGAAAAGGGATTGTCTGCCCTCCCCATCCCATTCCCTTCTCATCCCCTCCTATTTATGTGGTCACGGTCATGGAAGAAAATATCCAAAATATCGGCGAAATATCGCCGATATTTTTGTTTTTTTTTTACCAATATTTTTATGAGTATCCAATGAGTTTTCGTCAAAATATCGCGATATTATCGATCATATCGCGATATTAGTCCAAAAATTCCTGAAAATTTTGAAAAGGGATTGTCTGCCCTCCCCATCCCATTCCCTTCTCATCCCCTCCTATTTATGTGGTCACGGTCATGGAAGAAAATATCCAAAATATCGGCGATATTTCGCCGATATTTTCGTTTTTTTTTTTTACCAATATTTTAATGAGTATCCAATGAGTTTTCGTCAAAATATCGTGATATTATCGATTATATCGCGATATTAGTCCAAAAATTCCTGAAAATTTTGAAAAGGGATTGTCTGCCCTCCCCATCCCATTCCCTTCTCATCCCCTCCTATTTATGTGGTCACGGTCATGGAAGAAAATATCCAAAATATCGGCGATATTTCGCCGATATTTTCGTTTTTTTTTTTTTACCAATATTTTAATGAGTATCCAATGAGTTTTCGTCAAAATATCGCGATATTAGTCCAAAAATTCCTGAAAATTTTGAAAAGGGATTGTCTGCCCTCCCCATCCCCTCCTATTTATGTGGTCACGGTCATGGAAGAAAATATCCAAAATATCGGCGATATTTCGAATATATTTTCTTCTTTTTTTACCAATATTTTAATGAGTATCCAATGAGTTTTCGTCAAAATATCGTGATATTATCGATCATATCGCGATATTAGTCCAAAAATTCCTGAAAATTTTGAAAAGTCTCAATTTTGAGCATAGAGGGGTTCGAACCCCTCCCACTTAACTCCTTAACGCCTTAACAACTATACCACTTATGTTGTTGTGATAATATGCTACAATATTTATATATATGGTTTTGTTTTGAATTCTTTTTACAAGAAACAAATTTGCACATATTCCAAATTTTTTGTGGTATTATATTTTAAATTGTGTCAATTAATTATTTAGTCAATGGCATGTGGTTTTTAATTTTTCTATTTTTTATTTGGTCACTTACATGGTAGGGCTGGAAAAAATTCCGGAAAATCCCAAACCAAACCGAAAAAGTCCCAAACCCAAACCGAAAAATCCCAAACCAAAACCATCCTGAAGTTCGGGAATCCCATCCCGAAAAATACCGAAATTTTCGATATGGGATTGGTTTCCAAATCCCATTTGTATGGTAATCCCGAAAAATACCGAAGTATTCGGTTTCCTATTGACTTTTGGGTTTTGGTTCTTGAAAATCATTGCCATGGTTGCTAACTACTGTTCAAAATACACTCACTCTACACATAGAGATGATGAAGATAGTGAAAATTTTGAACCTCATAGGAACTATATGTGGTACTAAGTCACTCATGTATCTTACCATGCAATGTATAAAGTGTAAAATATTGTACTAATTCATTATATATAAATGATTATGGTGTGTTTAGACTTCTTTCATTAATTTCTACATATTTTCTACACTCACAATGTTTGTCAGCTCGCAATATAATCAACTTGATAATGTTAAATCCATCATGCAATGCATTTCCTTCCAATTTTTTGTGATAAACTAATAGATAATTGACTAAATAAACATCCTGCAAAGTTTCAATAAAAATTTCCAAGTTTTTCTTACAATTTCCGTGGTTTCCATGTAATTTTTATCGATATCGATATTATCCCGATATTTCCATCGATATTTCCGTGTTTTCGGACTACCGATATTTTCTTTCTTGGTCACGGTTAAGCCACGTCAACATTTTATATTGATTTTTTTATCGAAATAATAAGACAAAAAGCAATAGGAATATAAAATGTTGACGTGGCTTAACCGTGACCACAGAAAAATGAGAGGATGGGAAGGGGATGAGATGGGGAGGGCAGACAATCCAATCCAGGTCCTATACGTACAGGCGGTTGCAGCTTCATTTTGCTTTTCTAGGGCCCTCAAGGTGAATTTGACCTAAGTTGAACGTGGACGGACATAGGTGACGGCAATGCATCAAAGTTGTTCAGGGAAAAGGAAGATACGCATAGTAGGAATTAATTTGATTTTTCGTTAATGTTTGGTTGAGTTAAACACATCATTTCAATCAGATTCTTCTAATCGACAACAAAAGTAAGCATTACTATCATAGGAACAACAAAAACCACTAAAAATAAAAGAAAATCACAAAACCCATGAAATTGAAAAGCTGCATAACCTATGAAATTGAAAATAAAATATGCAAAACCCATGAAATTGAAAAGAAAATATGTAGAACATGAGAGAAATTACCATGAGACTAACCTTGCAAAGGAAGTCGTGGGTCGAGACTCGAAACAACGAGAGGAAGTCGTGGGTCGCGGGGGTGAGAGACTGAGAGTGAGACGGCGACACTTGCAAATCGGTGAGATGTGAGAGACTGACTGACCGACTGAGAGTGAGACGGGTCGCATGTCATTGGAAGGAAGAGGACGAAGGCTGATTGAGTTGAGAGAGGTGCGTGGAGCAACGGAGGCTGGGAACTGGGAAGGAGAGGAGGGTCCAAAGGGCAGAGGCTAATAGAGGGATCGATGTTTAGGATTAGGGTTATAATACAAACGCAGCAACGCAATTCAGACTGAAGAAAGGAAGAACAAACGACGCCGTTTCAAGTAAAAAACATTAATTTATAATTAATTATAAAACAACGTCGTTTTGACAACACTTTGGTTCGGTTCGGTTTTCGAACCCCATAAACCGAACCTTCGGTTTGGTTCGGTTTTTTTCGATCTCGGTTCAATTTTCGGTTTGGTTTTTTTCGGTTTTCGGTTTTTCGAACCCACCCCTACTGAAATCACTAAGTAAACTTTGTTTAATTCTTGTATTTACAACTCATTACCACGAAGTATTAGTGCATGTCATTACCATGAAGGTGAAGGCGTTGGATTATTGAGGCAATGAAATAGCATTCATCAAGTCTATCCAAACAAAATTTAAAGAGTGGTGCTACAATTACCATCACATGTCACATGTCGGTTTTATAGAAAGATGGTAGAAATGATCGTACAAATGGATAATAATAAGAGAGTTTTAACGAAAAGCCCACGGTACTGTTCACTTTAACGAAAAACCACATTTTTACCCTAAAAGTCAAATCTGGTACTATTCACTTTACCCTTTATTTTGTTCTTATCATTAAAACTCAAAGTTTTCAAGCCTTTTTCATTAGTTTTCTTTAATAACAATGGTATATTTCAAAACGTAAAAAAAAAAAGGGTAAATTACATAGTAGCCCCTCATGTTTGAGGTCTATTACAACCCAATACAACATCTTTAAAAAATTTCACTTTCATACCTCAAGTACTATTTTATTTCAAAATAATACCTCCGTTACATTTTCCATCCATTGATCCGTTAAGTGCTGACGTGGCTGCCACATTTATGCCACGTGGCTGCCAAATATGTGCCACGTGGCAATTTTTTTTTTTTTAAACTTAATTTTCTAAATTAAAAAAAAACAGAAAAAAAAACAAAACTGAAACCCGCAACCCACCACCTCGTAAGCAAACCCAGAAACCCCCTACCCCGCAACAAACCCAGAAACTCGCAACCCCCCTCTGCATTTCTCTGCTGCTTCCCGTCTTCTCGCTCCCTTGCCGATCAAATCCAACGATCCAAACCCCCCAACTTTTCTCTCCGCACCCCCAAACCCACTCTTCCCACCCCCCCCCCCCAAAACCCTTAATCCACACCCACAAATTCCTAAATGGACCATTGCCGGCCTCCCCGCATAGTCAGCGACCCTCGCCGGTTCTTTTTTCTGCGGTTCCCGCCTCACCGGCCCGCTGTGCGATTCCCACCCCAACTGGCGACTCCTCCGACGGTGACTCCTCCGCCAAAGGCCCCAATCCGGCTGCTGATTCGAGCTTGATCCCAACCAAAAAGAAAGATGCCTCCGTCGAAGTCAAGGACGTCAATAACAAAGGTGACCCAACTCTTATTTTTTTCAAGTTTTTTATTACCAATGATTAAAGTTTTGATCTTGTGGATTTTTGGGGTTCTGGGTCTGTAATTTTTTCATTTGATATGATGAAAGTGTGAATAATTTGATGGAAATTGGATTATTTGAATGTTTTGGCTTATTGGGTTCAGTATTTAGTGCCAGGGAGGGACAAATTTATTGCTACCAGTGCAGCCCCTGCTCCTATTGCTACCAGCAATCTGACCCAGTTTTCAACCAGGCCGGATCTTGCAGGAGTTGCAAAGCTTGGAGGGAGGAGAGGGAGGGGATGAAGGTCGGGGAAGATGGGTTGCCGATGAGTTCGCAATGGCGTGGGGGGGGGGGGTTGCGGGGGCGTCGGCCGTGGAAAGATAAGGGAGGGAGGGTTGTTTGAGGGTTGCGGGGGTGGGGGGATGGGGTGTTAGGGTTGCAGGGAGAGGGACAGGCTCGGGAAGAAGATAGGTAGTTTTTTGTTTTTTGTTTTTTGTTTTGAGAAGATTCAATATTTTTTTGCCACGTGGCACATAGGTGGTAGCCACGTGGTACAAATGTGTCAGCCACGTCAGCACTTAACGGATCAATTGATGGAAAATGTAACGGAGGTATTATTTTGAAATAAAATAGTACTTGAGGTATGAAAGTGAAATGTTTTAAAGATGTTGTATGAGGTTGTAATAGACCTCAAACCTGAGGGGCTACTATGTAATTTATCTAAAAAAAAAAAGGCAGTAAACTACGTACGGAAATTTCAATCCCTGACAATGATATATAGATAAATATAATTTTATTTCCCTATTTATAATTGGTTGGTGGATTTGTCACGCAACGATTAGATGTCAGATTGAACAGCTGCAAAATGCAATGTTTTTGTCAAGTACGAGAGAGGCTGGACAAACTTTGTCTACTCATTTTTATCTGGGTTTGCCCAAATTCTTGAAGATCCAGGAACCAATGGACTTATCTAATATATTTTAACATTATCTACTTGAAACAAACGAAAACAAGAGCTCCAACGTAACGAGCCACCCATCTAGTAATGCCAGAGCGAAAATTCACACTTCATCTTAATTTTTAGCCGTCAGATTGAACAAATTAAAAAGATTAAGGACGTAATTAATAAAAGTATGTAAAAATAAAAGTATGTAGATAGCACACACTTAAAAATTATTGTTTTTCTTATTATGCGAATATAAACGGACAAAATTGGGATTATCATCCGGAGATATTTTTACTTTTTTTTTAGTAGATGTTATTGAAGCTATAAACTTTGTCAAGATCCCATTTTAAACAAAGGAGTTTTAACAAAAAGATTACGGTATTGTTCACTTTAACGAAACATCATATTTTTACTTTAAAAAGTCAATCATTGTACTATTCACCTACAACACAGTTTTGTCATTTTCGTTAAAACTCAAAGTTTTCAAACTTTTTTCATTAGTTTTCCTTTTAAACAATGCATAGAACACGTTCGGGTAGTTTTACTTGGATTATTAGGGTTGGGAATTATGAGGCAGATTGTCTGCCCTCCTGTTATGGTGCCCTTCACATCCTCCTATTTGTGCGGTCACGGTTAAGTCACGTTAACATTTTATATTTTTATTGTTTTTTGTTTTATTATCTTTATGAAAAAATCAATATAAAATGTTGACGTGACTTAACCGTGACCGCACAAATAGGAGAGGATAGGAAGGGCACCATAACAAGAGGGCAGACAATCATGAAATTGGTTTGTGCTGATATTAATGAATAATTGGCGGCACGTTTTAGGTTTCACTTGAGGAAATTAGTTCTTAGGTCATATGTTTCCATTGAAATACCAGCATGGTTGGTGGAACACCGACTTCAAAATAATTTTTTTTGAAGAGAAATTGTTATAGACACTTTAAATTATAATTTTGCATTCCGAATTTTTTATATTTAAAGATAAGAACAAATGTGAAGAGTATAAAATAAAATTTTCAAAATATCAATAACATGGTTTATATTAATATACAATGTAACAACTTGTTATCGAATAATCGTAGCGATGTGGGTACACAAAGAATATCTCCGTTCTTCAACATTGCTCTAATCCAAAAAGAAAATAATAATTAAAGTCCAAAAAAAAATTAGAAAAAAGGAAAACACGTATAGGATGAGGTCCTTTGAATTGAATGAGTTTTCAAAATTCTAGTTTCTAGAGGGGGGGCTCTGCGCGTCACCTTGACTTTTGTAGGAAAAAGGCATTCAAATATTTCCAAAAAATTCAAAATCCGACTGCAGCCCAGAGACTGCGTGGCATTTTCGTTATTTCCTCTCAAGTTGGAGGGTAGCTTAACAAACTCACAACGAAGACCCCCTCGCTACCGTACCTAGCTTCTCATCTAAGCAAAATTCTCTCTCTCTCTCGCTCGCTCTCTCTCTCTCATCACGATAAAACCACCGTTACTTTGGTTCTCTCTCTCTCTCCAACAAAAAAACCCTCAAACCCTCCGCTGCCTCTCTCATCCGCAACCGGAATCTTCACTTCCTCTCTCATAGGGTAGGCTTCGGGGATCGAATCCATGGGGCAGCAATCGTTGATCTACAGCTTCGTGGCGCGCGGCACGGTGATCCTCGCAGAGTACACGGAATTCACTGGAAACTTCACCGGCATAGCTTCCCAGTGCCTCCAGAAACTTCCGGCCACCAATAACAAGTTCACCTACAACTGCGACGGCCACACCTTCAACTACCTCGTCGATAATGGCTTCAGTAATTCCTCTTTCTCTCTCTCTCTCTCTCTCTCTCTCTCTCTCTCTCTCGTCAGATCTCCTCTGATTGATTTTTTTAGTTTCCAGTCCGATCCACGTATTGATCGTGGATTTGATGTGCCGATTTTGCTGGATTTGGATTTGCTTCGTGGTTTCTATGCTATTTTTGGAAAATCGTTTATTATTAGTTCGATTGGCATAGATTTTCGTTGCTTTGAGGCCGTCGGATAAGATTCATATGGATTCTCAAGCTCGTAATTTCTTGTGCGTTTTTCTCGGATTTTGTTAGGCTGTTTGGTAGGTGAGAAAATGTTTGTGAATAATGATAAAAGAGTCAAGTTTGTGCGGTGAAAAGGAAAATAATTGTAAAAGTAAACTTCGTAACTCCCGCTGTTGTTAAAGTGATTCGTTTGATATGAGTGTTGAATAGGTATATGAGAGGAAAAATTAAATTCACGATCGAAGTTTTTAATTGGGTTTTGGTCTTTCTGGATTCAGTTAGTAAATACCATTGTATCCGAATTATGTTAGTTCTAGATTTCTTGAGCCGAATGAGCATGGCTTTGTGTCTCCTCTGATTTCGTAAAGCTTATTCACTTGTGCATTCCAATGGCTTTGGAAGTGTTTTTTGTTATCGGATTTAACCAACGAAAAAACTCTCAGCTTAAATAAGTTGAACGAGTAAGATATTTTAGCTTCTAGTTTCGTAATTACTAGATTAAGCTTTAGGAAATATGGCAAGAAGTCGTTAATGTCAAATCTGAATTAATGTTTTATTGCTATGTATGTTTCTACCAAGTTTAGTGGGAAAAGGCTTTGTTTTTGTTGTTGTTGTATGTTTCTACCAAGTTTTTCAACATCACCGAAACAGAATAGGTTAATGAAGTTGAAAAGGAATGATCTCACTATAAGGAGCCTCTGGAAACGTAGTGCCACCATACACCACTGTGAACAGCTCTTATTAATTGATCTGTCAAAATTGGTTCTCTTACATGAATGCATGCACTAGAACCTTGAGTTTCTGAAGTTTAAAGAAAAGAGCCGCGTAAAATTACTTTTCAGTCGAAAAACATTTTAGTTTTAATTATGCATAGTTGGATGATGGGATGTTTTTTTATTCGTGTTTGTTTCTCTTTACTCTTTTGAATTTTGATACATTTATGTCTGTAAGAGTTGAACTAACTTTACCCCTTCGATGCTACAGCATATTGTGTAGTTGCAGTTGAGGCGGTTGGTCGACAAGTTCCTATTGCCTTCCTTGAGCGAATCAAGGAGGATTTTACCGGTAGATATGGTGGGGGGAAAGCTGCAACAGCAGTTGCAAATAGCCTAAACAAGGAATTCGGGTACTGTTGTTTTATCTTTTCCATTTATTGAATTGAATGTGGTTGACCTTTCCTATGACGTTTTCTAATCCCGCAAATTTTGGTGCCAATATAGGTCCAAACTGAAGGAGCACATGCAATACTGTGTGGATCATCCCGAGGAGATCAGCAAGCTTTCAAAAGTGAAAGCACAAGTCTCAGAAGTCAAAGGAGTTATGATGGAAAATATCGAAAAGGTAAGGCCTTGTGATTTGTTTAGATCTAGAAAACCAATCGTCTTTGTTTAGTTTGATGTCTAATTCTTGTGGTCAGGTTTTTTGCTGGGACTAATAATTTTCAAACCTGGCAATTTCTTACACGACCTATTATTAAACTGATCCGAAATGACACGAAATAATGGGTTTTGGGTCAACACGTTAACTAATCGGGTTGTTATGGGGTCACACGTTAAGAGCTTGTTAAGAACGGGTTCTTATTTACCCACGGGTAACCTATCTCAACCCGATAAAAAAAGTTAGTTTGATGATTTTAAACTGCTAAAAAACGTTTCTACAATAGCCATAGTATTTTTCTCACATAGTGAGATTAAAAAATTCCAAACCAGTTTAAAATACATCTATAAATTTAAATTTAACCGTTGATTGTCATTACGAGCGTTTATATATATATATGTATTACATTTTTCATACTTCTACATTAATTAAAAAATCTTACTACAACAATTGCCACAGGATTTGATTTCACATAAGTGAGATTACATCCTTACCGTTGGATTATTTGATCTGACTTACGTTTTTCATTTGATCATGTATTGATTTAAAATATATTTTCTTTAACGGGTTGGGTCATATTAATTGGTTGATTTTGGGTCGGGTAATATTACCCATTTTAACCACACAACCGTTAAGATATCGGGTATGTCACGAACACGGGAACCACGACACGAATGCTAGGTCTAATTTATTGTAATAATTAATTCGAGTGAGGGATCAATGTGGTGTGAGATAATTTATTGATTATGTTCATTGCAGGTTCTTGATCGTGGGGAGAAAATTGAACTTCTGGTTGATAAAACAGAGAACCTCCGCTCACAGGTCAGCGATTGATGCCATTTTGTTTTACCCTGCAATAGCCAATTCAATTACATATATTGAAATTGAACTGTATTTTGTTGGCTTTTCATTAGTATCAGTAAACCCTTAATCACTGTAGGCTTGGTGTAATTATATTTCTCTTTTTGTGGCTTGAGCGTTCGGATTTTGTGTAGTTAATTTTCTTATGTATGCTGTGTTACTGATTGGTTTGGCGATGCAGGCACAAGATTTTAGGCAGCAGGGAACCCAGATGAGGAGGAAGATGTGGTTCCAGAACATGAAGATCAAGCTGATAGTTTTGGGAATCTTAATCGCTTTGATTCTCATCATCGTTCTATCCGTTTGCAATGGCTTCAAATGCTGATGTGTCCGTAGACTCTTATCGGGCACAGGATGGAGTTTGTTCGTCGCGCTTGTTTCTGGTCTACGTATATTTATTCTTGGTTGCACATCCTACTTTCTGCTATAATTTGTATTGCAAGACCGTTTGTATAGCTTGTATTCGTAAATTTTTTCCTATAATAGGCTCTGTCGGATGTGCGAATCGTTCTTGATTCCTTTTGCTCCATGGAACTTATGTTGTAGCACTTGTGACTGATTCTAGATTTGGTATTCAACAGTTGAAAAGTGTCGAATGTGCATCTTATCAGCCTTCTCAAGAACCGTAAAACCGCCCAAATAACGCGAAGCGAAAAAATTCACGGGAAATGAAACGTAAGGGAAATGTGCTTCTTTTCGCTTTCATTTGAGAATCGAAAACATGAGGGAAATCGTCCCTTGAGAATAATGTATGAAAATGGCTTTTGCCAAACGGAAAAACAAGTCCAACCTTTTCGACATTCTTCTATGTATGTTGTATGAACTATGAAGTACGAAGTAGGAAGACAATGATTCATTTGTTGATCTCCATGTTGTCTATCGGTCTGACTAACCCGAACCAGGCAGCAACACACAACACAACCGAACGTCTGATCTCTTCTACTGACTCCAAGCTTCCTTGGTCGACAATACAACAATAATAACAACAAAGCCTTTTTCCACTAAGTGGGGTCGGCTATATGAATCCTAGAACGCTATTGCGCTCGGTTCTGTGTCATGTCCTCTGTTAGATTCAAGTACTCAAGTCTTTTCTTAGAGTCTCTTCCAAAGTTTTCCTAGGTCTTTCCTTGGTCGAGAATCTGCCGGAAAAATTCACAAACAATTAAAACATAAATCTTCGTCAAGTTTTCTGACATATTAGCTTACAAGGTACTTGTCCCTCGTCTCCCAGAAAGGTGGAAGAAACTAATCAAAGAAAAATGAAGTTGGTAAGTGCCGAAATTAAGGTTTTAAAAATTCAAAGCTATCTTGAACAAGTATCAAGCACCTTGTTGTTCCATCTTAAAAGCCAACGCGGTAAAACAAGTTAGTTCTGCGATGCTCACCTCAGCATAGTCGACTCTTCCACCGGCTTCACTAATCGCTTCGACGACCAAGTCTCTCAACTCTTTACAATTAATTTGTCCCTTTTCTGCAGAAGATCTAGCTTTTGACAGTGACTTGCTTATAGAAAGTGCCTGTATATAACACTGCATGAGCAAAAATGCCGCAGAACTCGAAGTTCTATATTCGCAAATAGCGAGATAGGCTTAAATGCAGTAGCAAACCTTTTCCCGTTCTTCAGGTGAGAGGCGCACATTGCGTGAACCCATTGCCAGGCCGTCATTTTCACGCACCATTTCAGAACCTATCACTCTAATAGAAATATCAAGATCTCGAACCTGTACAAATTCAAAGAGACCGATAATCCATAAGCGGCTTCCTACAAATGTAGCTAACATCGTATCATCAAAATACATCATGTCTAAAACTACTGCAGCAAGCAATTAGGTTTGAAATGGCCATATGAAATAAAGCAAACAAAGTTTTTGAAACGGTTTTAACCCAAACCCGAAATTTATGCTCTGCAACAATTTTCAATTCAATGAACACAACATTGGCAATCTATTTTTCTTTCCTCAAAAAATGAGCACACCAAACATTCTTGCATTGACAAAGCACATTAAATCAAGACCAAAACCGGGTTCAAACAACAAATTCTCACACCCAACATTTTGTCATTCGTTGTATGAACTCCGTTAAATCTACCCTCCCCATGTGACGCACAAGTGACATTTCGCACAAGAAATTAACGTAAGTTGACACGTCCTCGAATTCCAACAGTAAACAGAATGCAAACAAACAAAGACAAAAATCCGATGCAATTGAAAATGTAGGGACAAGACAAGAGGTCTAAATCACGTTTTGGCCATCACTTTTCCGACCAAATCTTTCGAAGTCTTACAATTTCATGCTCCAATTCATGAACTTCTAGAAGCTTATGGCGCGGCGAAAAATGCCACGAAAAGAGATTTCGTCATACATTTTGAAAGAAATTCGCAAAACCGATTAAAAATCAAACTCTAAAAATCCAACAAGAACTCACCATCCGCTGAATAATCCGCCATTGCTGATAATCCTTCTTCCCAAACACCGCAACATCCGGCTCCACAATGTTAAACAGCTTGCTTACCACCGTCGCCACCCCTCTGAAAAACACCGGCCTGCTCCGCCCGCACATCCCCTTCTCCAACCTCTCCACCCTCACCCACGTCTCGTGCCCCGCCCCCTTCTCCTCCACGCAGGACACCATTTCACCGCCGTCGCTCGCACGTGCCCCATTACTCGCTGGTGCTTTTGCGTCCGTGTTAGTTCCATAGTCGTATAGGTTGTGGGGGTTAAAAACGACGTCGACGTCGACGCCGCCGGGAATTTGGGTGAGCTTCCGGATGTCGCCGTGAAAATCGGACGGGTATGTGGAGAGGTCTTCGCAGGGGGAGACTGACCCGGGTTCAGGTAGATCGAGACGGCGAGGACATCGGCGTGGGTGTGAGCTTCTCGGATGAGGGACACGTGTCCGTCGTGGAGGTAGCCCATTGTGGGTACTAGTCCGACGGTCTTGCCTTGGGATCTGATGGCGCGTGACCACCTCCGCATCTGGTCCTTGTCTCTGATGATCTGTGGCTCTCCGGCCGCCATTGGAAGCTTGGTGGACTTGGCGAAGGCAAATAGCAAAATTCAAGTGAGGAAGAAACTGCTTTGTGGCGGGTACGTTGGGTCGCGCCTTCCGACGCTGAAATTGTCATTTTCATCTTATGCAGTCTAAAATATCTATAATATCTCGATATTTTCATTGAAATTTTCGTGTTTGTAGACTACCGATATTTCTGATATCATCGATATTTTAGACATTGCTAAGTCACTCATGTATCTTACCATGCAATGTATAAAGTGTAAAATATTGTACTAATTCATTATATATAAATGATTATGGTGTGTTTAAACTTCTTTCATTAATTACTACATTTTTCTACACTCACAATGTTTGCCAGCTCGCTATATAATCAACTTAAATCAGTTATATCTATCGTGCAATGCATTTGCTTCCAATTTTTTATGATAAACTAATAGATAATTGATTAAATAAATATCATGCAAAGTTTCAATAAAAAAATCCAAGTTTTTCTTACAATTTCCGTGGTTTTTATTCAATTTTTATCGATATCGATAATATCCTGATATTTCCATCCAAATTTCTGTGTTTTTAGACTACCGATATTTCCGATATCATCGATATTTAATACCTTGGTCTCAAGTTTACTCAATTTTTTGTCTATTTAATTAAATAAACGTTAGGTTAAAACTTAAAAGGGGAGTATAAAATTTTATTTTTGACACGACTAATTACCTTCAATTTGTTGCTAAGACAATCTCATTCTATTTTTGATAACTCTAATTCAAACTCCCGTTTGTCTCTCTTGTAATTGATATTCAATTGTAGTTTCAGTCATCAAAAAAATCTAATAATGAATTGTGTTTGAAACCACCAAAGAACTTTATTTCAATTTTTAACTTACCCACACACCCTCATACAAGACAACTTGATTATATGTTTGTTTGTGTTTTTCCCTTTGTTGGGATTAAACACACAACCTATATTAACACACCTACATATCAATATGAACAAGTGAAACAACACAGGAAAGTGAAAATTTGGACTATTAACATGCCATTTGATCTCTAAATTGAGAGATTTCTTCAAAGATTGGAAGCCTCTTGGATCTAAACGGACCCCATTCATTCATCAATTGCTCGAGCCCCTTCACAAAATCATCATCCAGGCTCAATACATCCACTGACTCTGGCAATTTACTCATTGACCTCAATTCCATTAACAACTCGTGGGCCCGTTTCTTCGACTTGCTCTCCTCGGATCCTGGAAGTCTACTCTGCACCACGTCTTCAAGAACCAAACAGGCATCTTCGTATCGGCCCTGTTTGATCAGGCACAGGCCCAAGTTACATGCTTTGTTCGAGTCAGGGTCGATCATTTGGGCCTTTTGATACACGACCTCTGCCATCATGTAGTTACCCTTTTGCATATAGGCCCAGCCCAAATTGCCCTGTAAAATTTATCACATTACTAATGTAACATGTTACCAAAATTATGAACCTAGGCAACTCAACATAACATATCAGATGGATATCTGATAAATCATACCAGTAATCTCGAAGTCTCTTGCGTAACTGAAACTTGAAACTTCTTTCCGTGAGAGCGCGCGGTTTTAGTAGGCCTTCCGTTGAAGGCGGCTCCTTGGTATATCAACCTAAGCTTCCTCTTGAGCAAGTCAATTTGCTCTTCAATTTTGCCACATTTCTTGTACAAGTCAATGAGGACATTGTCAAGAGATTCTTGGGCTTGTTTTGAGCAAAGGCCCCTAAAGGACTTAACAGCTTCAATGGCCTCCTCACTTCTATCCAATTGCTTCATCACCACTGCCATGTCTTTTAGGGCACTGTCCACCCTGTCTCCTGCATTTATTGCCTTCCAAAACAACACTATTGCTGCCTCTGGATCCTTTGCAACTAGCTGAGAAATATTACAAAAATAAAAAAGGGGTTTGGTAAGACTAACAAATTGGGACCCCAAGAAAAAAGCCCATGTAAATAATCGAGAACTGTCACTCCTCTCCATGTTTTTCACAGTGGTCCAGACGAAGTGGGCCAACACTAATCAAAATACAATAAATATTTTGCATTGCATTTATATATATATATATATATATATATATATTTTTTTTTTGAGAAATTTATTTTTATTTTTGATGAACACAAAATCTTTTTCTTTTTAGGATACCAAGTTGACATCATAATTCAGAGTCCAGATCCAACATCCACGTGGTTCTTGGCCCCCACATCTTTAACAACAATTTAAATAGATTTTTCATTTTTGTCAATTATTTTATAGGTGTTCTTTTTCTTTTAATTTTTTATGGACTGCAAATAACATCTAAATACTCAAGTTATTATTAAGAATATAATGTTATTCATCTTGTTGCAATAATTATTGTTCAGGCAATTAGTTATGATAAATAATATAACATTTCAAGTGGTTTAAACTTCTAAATTCTATACACAACTCAACTTAGTTAAACTAATTAGCTAAGTTCGATCAATTTGGATAAATTTAATGAAAAATATTTGCTTGTGTGTGTATATACATATAACTTCTACATTCAACGAACCCAAAGTTAATTATTTCACGAAATTAAACCATTTGGTTTAACTCAAGTATGTATTTTTCAAATCATTTACAACCTAATTTATTAACCAAAGATGAGATCTGAACCTGTGAAACACACTGAGATCTGATTTTCCACTCAACTACATATAAATTATAATTCACCCAATTAATTATAAAAACTAGCCATAAAAATTATTGGAAAAGAGGTCGATCGATTGCATGGTAGGCAATAATCAGCTTCGAATTTGGGAAAAGGAAGAAAGAAAGTAGGTTTGAAGTTTAAACCTCATGCTCGAGCTCTAGCGTTTCTTCACCAAAATTTTACCCCCACTTAAGTCAACCATTCATCCAGAAAAATTAATAAAATAATGTACTAGCTATTCAATTATTGGGGTTTTTGAGTAGGGAAAATTAAGGAAATATTGAAGCATCCTCCAAACAAAAATGATGGATTTGGTAAAACAATAATCTCCATGGTAATTGGAAGAAGCTTGAGTAATGCCAAAAGGTGCGCAAAACCAAAAAAAGATAGAATGAGAGAATATTAAGGATGGATCATATCTCAAAACGAGCAGAACAACCTAATTGCAGACGGCAGTTTATCTTTTATCTATTTATTTATCTCGTCACGTGAAGTATAAAACAAAGAAGAAAATGTATACATTTTGGAAAAACTAAGCATGCAATTCAAACTCAATCGCTACGAATCAAACTCATCGTATCATGCAAAACCAAGGTATGAGTTTTTATGACATGAATCAGCTTCTTATAACCCCCAAACGAAAAAAACAAACAAGATCTTAGATTTGGGCATCGCGAAGTTAGCTAGACTGAAAGAGCAGTATGATCACCCAAGTTCGAATTTCTCTTCCCGTTGTTTTGATTATATCGCGTTTAATAAATAAATAAATAAATAAAACCTAGACCGGAGGACTATTGAAGTTTGGGGACGAACCTGAGCATGTTTAGCTCTAACATAAGGACTATCACCAGAAGGAACCTTATGAATAACATGATAAAGATCATCTTTCTTCCCCTTGGTGCTGCAGCTGTTCATCTTCCGACTCCCCTCCATTCTTTTTCTTTTTCCCCCCTTAATTTCTCTGGATTAATTGGCTGCAATAATATTAATAAAAAAAAAGAAAAGAACAATAAATAATTAAAAACAAATAATAATGGAGGAGCTAGGTCTCTACTCTCTCTCCCTCAGGAAATCGAGGAGGAGAGATATTACGAGTCCAATTTATACAAGCAAACATCTGATAATATTTTCGGTTTTATAAGATGGTCATGAACTTTATGCTATATCACGACTCGATTCATCCTTTGTTGGTTTATGTTCACACAAACAGCCGATCAACAACCTTGCCACGTGTCGGGTGGGACACGTGTCGCGCTGAAATTCAACCATTCTGGGAACAGTCTCGATGGTTGTATTATTGCATTGGAGAGATTTTTCAGTGTAACCGTCACACGAGGTGGTACACCATGTGTCCCTATATAAATGATGGGTTATATGTGTTAAAAGGTTAAAACTTAAAATTTAAAATTTTTCCACCACTTGTATAAAAACACGTGATATACTATCCGTGTTCTCGTCACAACTAAAAATTTCTCGTATTATTAGTATACAATCATGACCTTTTCCTTTTCCGTACATGATAATGCTCGGAAGACTAAATTTTGTAAATTAAATGATATAGAAGTTGATGATTTGATTATTACTTAAACGTTGATAAGCGTACTCATTTTCATTTAGTGACACAACATTTAATTTACAAATTTATTTTCATCTCGTTACTCTTATATATAATTAACAATACACTACATTTTATTTTATTTATTTTTATTTATATAAAAGGTTTTTACTGTAAATATAATGTATTTTACTATAAATTGATACGTCATTTGACCCCACAACAGGGCCCTAGGGTTTGTTGTCAATGCCATTAGTCAAAATACAGCATTGTGTAATCCTGCTTTAATCCTTTTGGTTTGGGATAATGTAAGCTATTTTTCTTATCATTAGTAAAATTGGTTGTAACTTATCACATATAACAGATCGGCGGTCATGCCCTTTTAGCTACTTAATCATAGCCAGGTAGAGTGAGGTTTTCACACTACCTAATAAACATATAATTCTTCCCTATCCTATATATCTCAATTTTCGGATGAACTTGGACATGATTATGTTGAGACTCTTCTAGCACAAAACATCGCGTGTTATCGATGAAAGTTATGAAAATGTTACAAATATGTATATATTAGGAAAAATTCTTATATATATAGACAACAACACATCATTTCTGTTTGTGTGTCTTATCCGATCTCGTCTAATGCTTTCTTGTTAGAAAGTTAGACGGCTACTAGTCTAAGCTAAAAGGAAGATAATCTTATCAGTAGACGTCAGTTTGTAGGTTGTACGGGTGAACCTGACCTTTAAACCAGTCGGGTTCAGTTAGAACAACTAAGAACTAGATTTGAACGAGGATTTCAGATATATCCCAACTCCTGAGCACTAAATTTTGTTGCTATCTTTAAACATTTAAAAAAAAATCTAGAGAAATACTTGTATAGTAAGCAAGCAAGCAAGAAAATGACGTCAGAGCAAAATTGTTGGAGCACTGTGTGAGGACTGAGGAGCTTTGCCATATATGGATGAACCTGGACATGTTCAGTGCACTGGTTAGGAAAAATGTTTGTATCTAGAGTGCGTATCTATAAGCACCGCTTTATATGTACAACATTTGATTTTTCGTGATTTATTATAACTTGGAAGTTATTATGTGCTTCATTTCGTATGTCTCCCGACTTTAGTTCCAATGTCTCCCGACATTGGGTTACGTTAATACTCGGAGTGTAACCCAATGTCCCAATGTCTCCCGACTTGTTAGTTAAATAAACATGATTAACTTATTATCTTTTTAATGGTATAACCCTAATCTTCAAGTGTTTTTCTTTGTAGTATTTTGTTTATTCACAACAAGTGCACTACAAAAAAAACCCCCTTTTCAAACGAAAGGTCAAATAA
This sequence comes from Malus fusca, assembly GCA_035220775.1. Lineage (NCBI taxonomy): Eukaryota > Viridiplantae > Streptophyta > Magnoliopsida > Rosales > Rosaceae > Malus > Malus fusca. The sequence continues at coordinate 29,851,720 of CM069063.1, forward strand.
GGTTTCGTCACCTAATGTTTTGTTTGACATATAGTTCGTCGGGCAAAAGTCGTCGTTCAAATGTTTGCCCGACGTTAAATAAAATTTTGCCGGGCGAATACTATTTGCCCAACGAATTATCGACGACTATTTTCTCGCACAAAGTGCCTTGACCAACTTGACCCGACGAACCAAACTTGCCCGATGATCGTATTTTGTCATCTCTTGCATGTACAGTCAAAAGTTATCCTTCCGCTGGTGCACTGCTTCATTCCGAGCTTTTTCTTGCTGGCACGCAACTTCTTCTTGATGGGGCATGGCCTCTAACTCCATCTCCAACTACTACAGTTTGGAAGATGACCACTTGCAGGCTAAGAGCTAGATGAAGAAGATCTCCCGAGGTCTCAAACCAGACCATATCTTAGGCCACAAAACTCTTGGCCTTCTGTTGCCCACCCCTGTCTATGAGCAACTATAAAGACACATCTGGATCATGTGTTAGCTGCTTCATTGGCGTGTCCGGTTACTGCTGAGAGACGTTGGCGAGGTACTCATCATTATTTTCGACATAGAAGCCTACAGAAGAAAAAGAAACCAATTAAGATTATCGATCATAATTTTATAAAATTTAAGTGTAATGAAATTTGAAGTTAAAATGTTGAATGGAATACGTACATAAATGTTGTCAGCTACCTGTTTGCCATAATTGGTGATGTATATTTAAACTAACCTAAATAATAGATTAATTTAAACCAATTAAACTCGCAAGCGCACGAATCAATTGTAGTAATATATGCAAAGACGAAGTCGATCCCACATGGATTGCTTTAATACCAATTTAACCGATTAATCACGCTAGACTTAGTTAAACAAACAAAGGATATATTGAATTGAATAATTGAGTAATTGATTAAGACTAAAATTAACAAGAAAAAGAAAAGATAATTAATTAAAATAAACACACGACACAAGAAAACCTAAGGTTATGAATTCACCAATAACAATCCTATTTACTTTTCCTAGAGTCAACTACTATCCAATTACCATGCCAATGTTAAAGGTTGTTATTTCTAAGATATGAATTAATCCGTGGTTAGGCATCAACTCGTGTATCTCTACATGATAATTATATCCTATTGGTTAGGCATACAATTAAACACATAAAAACCCATTAAGCGTAGAAGAATCATGTCAACCAAGTAGGACTAGCTATAGCTTGATATTGGTCATCCTCACTAGTTTGTCTACTCTTCTTAATCTTAATTCCAATAAACCTAATTGATTGGTCATCCTCATAGATTTATCTAACTATCTAGATGCAAAATTTCTAAAGGTGATCAGTCATTAGAAATCCGAATCTAGAATAAAATACCCACAAAGATTAAGAATATAACATGACATATAATCGGATAATAATTAACAAAGTACTTCGCAAATATTCATGTCATGGCTTCATCATAAACCTTAGAAAATAACTTAGTTACACATAGAAATAAAAATAAAAGAAAGATAGAATCCGGAATCCATGGCAAACCACATCCCTAAGCTCTTCTTCACAAATTGCAGAGATGGTGAATGGTAGTATGGATGTGGGTGATATCCGGGGTATGCGGGGTATGTGGGGGTCCTCTAGAGATAGCTTAGGACACCTTATTTATACTAGAAAACAAACTCCTAAACAATTAATAACACAAACTAGGAAAGAATCCTTCTTGGCTTGGGAAACAAGTCTTCTATCTTGCACGTCAAATTTGGGGTTGATTTATCTTCTGGAAAATTTTGTAAAAATATAGGAAACGCAGCTTGATCTCTTATCTTTCCAAGCATATATCGCACGCCACTAGAAAAAATTGGGAAAGCCTTTTTCATTCTCCCACAGCTGCGCAATTCTGACTGAAAAACAACTTATGCGGGATTGATTTGTAAAACTGGAATGAATGGCTCCATGGAAAATTATAAAATTTGGACAGAACGATCTTCAGCCTCTTAGCTTCCTTCTCCAATTGGCCTTGCATTCTAACTCCTCCGGAAAGTCGAATTATCACAAAAAACGTTCTAAGTGCGCAAAATGGCTGAAATTGAGAAAAGGAAAGTAATAAGGTTCTTTCATAATCAATTCCTTAACAAAATCTAGGGAAAATTAATATGAAAATATGATAAATAATGCACCTATCCATTGGCATACGTATCCCCCTAGGCGTCGACTTCCAAAAAAACGAACGCTTCGCACGCCATTCTTCGACCCGTAGATGAGGAGCCAAGCACCAGAGTGAGGGAGGTACTACTTCGCTTCCCAGTTAGCCTTATTTGTCGTCAATTTTCGTTGTGAAAAAAAAAAATTAAATTAAATTAAAAAACTTTGAATTAAAAAAACAAAAAATTGAACTGAATATAAAAAAACTTACCAAAAATTTCAGGCTCTGAAAGTGACCGTACATGAAGTCAGTGTCACTTGCCCATCATTTATACCAACTTTGGGAATAGATCGATCAAAGCTTCAGTAGGAGATGCACAAGGCGCATAGTTTTTATGCAGCTCATGCCTCCACTCCTTGAATCGATCGGTCCACACCTGGTTTATGTACTCGGACACACCCTACTTATCCATGTCAATCTCGAAGTTGACCTAAAATAGACAAAAAATAAAAACTAGTGTTAGTTTGAAAAATGCACTAAATAAGTAAAATTAAATAGGCACATTTATCGAGATCTCGTCTTTTATCTCAAGGCGAGCTTTTTCCATGTAAGGACTTTCATAGGGCACTTGGTGCAGATGATGGCTCTCATGTCATGAGTCAACAGACTGTTGAATTTGGTGTTTGCTCACTAATGTTGTGAGTCGTAAACGACCATGATCTTGACTTGCGTTATGCGAGTGATCATGTTCAAGAATAAGCTTCTATAGGTCCCCCACACTTTCACCTTCTTCACACCCCAGTTGGAAGTTCTCCGTCTCTCACATGGCGATGGCCAATGAATCGAAGTCAACCTGTGCGATATCAACAGTGGGGACTGGGCTAGCACAACACCATGTCATTTCCGACTGTAAATAAGTCGAGAAAAATTGGTGCTCCTAGACCGACGAAGCTGATGCAGTGGGCCTAGCCGCTGACTTGGCCGTGGCCGCATGGTACCTCTAATGAAATATTCGCCATATCTGCCACCAAGTCATTCTAACCCGAACCGAAAGAAGAGCGACAACCACAAGTGATCAACCGCGATGACATATGACGAAAAAATAAATTATTTTGCATTAATTTTAATAAATTTTAATAAATTACAGAACTTTCTAAAATATTTATTAAATGACATTTTACCAAAAAACAAATTGCAAAGGATTTTTCTAATATTCCTACAAATTATACAAATTCTAATTTCCACCCGGAACCAACCCGCTCCCCACCCTGGTCCCCTTTGAGCTTGAACCACCACCCTCCCCCACCACGTCGCCTTTCTTGTACATTCAATGCACAAGTTCAATTATATTCATAATATTTCTAATATAACAAAAAATATTTCGAAAACACATTTGCTCGACGAATTTTACAACATTTCATCTAGCAAGCACTTTAATATGGGGGAAATTTTGAGTTTTGAGAAAAGTGGAGAAAATTTGAAAGTTTGTCCAACGAATTTAGTACTGTTGCCTGACAAAATTTACGAACTTTGTCAGGCAAACATCAAACATTCAAAATTTCCCTATTTATTTATTTATTTATATATTTTCAAGCGGTTACAAGGTCGTCAAATTTGATAAACAGATCAATTTGTGATGTTACATTTGTAACCGTCCAGCCTTTCGTCCCATTACTTAATCTCTGAAAGTTTGCTTTTGGCGATTTTTGGCATATGCAATTTTGTACTATTTGCAAAAAATTTGACGGTTGGATCATGGAAATTGATTTGTAGACTGCGTATCCCTTCAAAACAATAGATTTAACGAACACTTAAAATTTATTTTATACTTCTGTAAGTAGAATGTAAGATTTTGTGATAACCAATAGTGCAAATATTTTAAATTGATGAAGGGGTCTGTTGACTGTATTTTTCTATTGTCGGGGAGTGTAGTTGTTAAAAATTATCAAAATCGGAGCTAAAACAATTGTTTAATCGTGATGCTAAGTGTCTAATACTCGAAGGATTTCGTCTCGTTACCTAATCCCAAAAGCTTGCATTTGGATGATTTTTGGCATATGCCATCTCGGAGTATATACCAACTACATTGACGGTCAGAGTGTTGAAATTAATTTTCCAGACTGCAAAAATCATCGAAAGCATTGAGTATGCGAAAAATGTCCCTCACCTTTGCTAGGCGAAACATTTCCTTTTGCCCGACAAACTATAAACTATAAACCCTAAATCATAATATATAACTTTGCCCGATGAACTTTTTTTTGTCAGGCAAAAGGTGGCATAATACGTGCCAATTTTTTTCCTTTCCACGAAAACTTTGCCCGACGACATTTACTTTGCCGGTCGAAACTTTTCGCCACCTAAATTCTCTGAAAAAAATCACAACATTGACTACTTTTGCTTGACAAAACTTGATTCGTCCGGCAAATTCTCGTTGGGCAAATGGTAATTTTTTGTTGTGATTCTCAGTTGGGTGCAAATTAACAAGTTATACTAAAAATGAACGGTATGGTAGTTTAGCTGCTAAAAGAAAATGTTAACAAAAATGAATAGTATAATTGTTTATGAATAGTGCTCGAAGAAATTGTGGCATGTGAGAAGATATTAGGTCTGAATTATGAAAATTAAGTCCTACCATGTGTTTGTTTGTTTCCCTGTATATCTCTATCGACAGACAACCTTGTTTCAATTGACAGAAATGAGAAAAAAAAGAGATCCAAGTTGGCTCTCAAACTTCAATTTGTGGAGAGAACGTTTATGGCATGGACACGGTCCATTGTGTCGCTTTAAGTTAATAATACAGTAACATATGAGATAAAAAAAAATTATATATAACATTGTACTATTAACATGAAATGTCGTAATGGCACGCATATTTGCTATGTAAATTCTTTACCAATTTGTGACTATTCTCATTTTTCACACTATTTAATATCATCTTTCACGTGTTAATTTTATTACTTTCTCATTTTACCCTCTTTTAGGAATAAAAAAACTAAAATTACTTAGTAATAAGATGGCATAGAAGAAATTTCACTTAAAAATCACTTAAAGTATGCTAAGTGAATACGTTATTCATCTTTTTTTCCTCAAACTAAATATTAAAGCGCTTTTGTACAAAATTTATAAATACCGAAGTGTTTTTTCTTTAAATTTACTATTTTCTTTTAATACAAAGTAAAATTTGAGATTTAAGGTCTTCCATAACGTGGCGAAGACAGTGTTTAAAATGTCAATATAGGTGGAAATATCTATATTCAATTTTATAGAAATATCGAAATTGATATTTGCATTCGACAAAAATTATGGAATTTTACAATGCGGTGTGTGTTTATCAACTTATTCAAATTTAGTCAAAATTAGAGAAAATTTTCTAAAAAAAAAATCAAAAAGTTCGAAATCTACAATGGATTTGCCAAATTTTCTGTAGTGAATCAGTAAATCATCGATATTAATTGATTTTCCTATATCTCACCGATATAGGGTAAAGTTTGCAGTTCATCCCTTCTTTCCATATCGATCCTTGATTTTTCGGATATTTCGACGAAAATATCGACAGCTTCATAGATATTTTAAACATTGGGTGAAGATAACAACTTTTATGATGCAATAGCAATGTTGTCCTTGTTGGCTGACATGATGATGTGGCATTTTAATGCAATTTCTTGCTCAGGCTGACCCTGAGAATTTGGGGCCTAGGCGAGCCTTCAAAGTGGGACCCTAGAGTTGTCTGACCCTCGACCCTTGTAAATTGATATGTATAAAAAGAATTTGCTAAATACATGAAAAAATTTATTTCTACATCAAATATCATTATAATATAATATCAAAAGAAGAAAGATATACAAACATTACTTAAATATTACACGTCTTGCATTGTTTAGATGCAAATATACTAAGTAAGTTTACATAATCTAATATTTCAACAAATTCTTTTTCAGTTGAAAAAATAGCTAACCCATTCAATATTTCTTATGACATAGTTGATCGAAGATAAGATTTGATCAACTTTAATTTTGAAAAACTTCTTTCTATAGAAGCAACTGTAATAACAAAATTCAATAAGAAACTCATGCATTCGAGAAAAACCATCCATTTATCTCAAATAGTTCAACACTTTTATTGCCCGATTTATTTTCTTCGGTAAAGTTTCTCTCAAGATTCTTAGTTCTAGAAATAAGTCGTACAAATGTTGGGCTCAACAACCACCTAATTGATTATATAAAACAATTAAATCTTACAAATGCTAGGATCAACCGCTCAGCCCAATGATCTATTATATTTAGACAAAGACTCAAAGTCTGTAAACTTCTTATTTGAACAGACACAAAGTTTGTAATACTAATTTATATATATAAAAATTGAGGGCCGGAGGGCCCTAAGCGTCCGCCTACTCTGGCTACCCCCAAGGTCGGCCCTAATCTTACCTACGTGTCACATGGCATATCAACGTTACATTGTATTGAGCACATGTTGACCACATTTCTAATAGAGGTGGTACGTAGTCAATATGGTTCAAATACCATTTATTCATTAGACTTTGAAAGTTGAGAGAAACACTGGAGTCAAATCGCTTGATCAATTAGCCGGTCTGATCAATCAATATCAACAAAATATATGGCACACAGTATTGATTAGAATTGTCCTTCATATAAATGATGATATCGATACTGGGATTGTCAATATCGTGTCTGTCAGTGGAAACTTACTTTAAATGTAATCGGAATACCAATAGTATAGATAGAACGATAACATGCCAATATGAATACTTTATCGAGCTAGGTTTTACCTATTTGGGAAGTCCGTTGAAACTTGTTTGCAAAGGCAAATAACCAAACTCCAAAAGGCAATTTTCTATGGTACTACAGGAAAACGCAATATTCTGAAGGAAGCATTCAATACAAAATTTATCGGAAAAGTTTTTACACATTTCGAACTGTGATTTGTCGAGAAGAAGAAATGAGTTGCAAGGAGCGAATGAGTAAATAGGAAGAGAACATTGGTTTAAAAGAAATAAAGATATATTTTAAGGAAGCACTAGATACAATAATGTCAAAAGAATTACAGCAATACTAAAACTGACCCCTTTTTTTCACTTGGCTGCTAAATGCTAAATGCTAAATGCAAAACCCAATACAAGGCTGCCCATATCCACAAAAATATAACGCAACGCAGGAGGAAAACATCAACATAGAAACTGTTTAAACAACGCCAAATATCGAAGGGCCACATTTCACGCCATTGAAACAGTATTCTGATAAAAACGCACCCTCACGGGCAAAAGGGCACATGCATTGTAGCTGAAGCAAAAAAGATCACCTACTTTAAATTATGCTTGGTTTCCAGTTCCACCACCCCTTGTGCGCCCACCTGTCCGTCCTTTTCCCCGGTTGTACCCTCTGCCCCCTCCACCTCTGCCACCTCGTTCATATCCACCAGCACCTCTCTCGTATCCACCACCAGCACCTCTCTCGTATCCACCAGCACCGCCTCTCTCGTACCCGCGAGCACCACCTCTCTCATACCCACCAGCACCGCGTCTCTCATACCCGCCAGCACCGCCTCTCTCATAACCTCCACCAGCACCGCCTCTCTCATAACCTCCACCAGCACCGCCTCTCTCATAACCTCCACCAGCACCGTCTATCTCATAACTCTCACCAGCACCACCTCTTTCACCACCCCTTTCCTGACCCCCACCAGCACCACCCCTTTCGTAACCCCCAGCAGCACCACCTCTTTCGTAACCCCCACCAGCACCACCTCTTTTGTAACCTCCACCAGCACCACCTCTTTCATACCCCCCACCAGAACCCCTTTCATAGCCACCAGCACCCCTTTCATAGCCACCACCATTCCTTTCATAACCAGCACCTGCAAAAAAATAAAATGCTTTTCATAATTAGTCCATTGCATATGAACCAATGACCACATGCAAATCTATGAAAGAACAAATTCATATCTGAAGTACACATCTTAAGCTGTGAAGTACATCCACCAGACTGAGAGGTATAGGGATACTATTGAATATATGCACACAATGCAAACGCAAAGACACAATGATCCGACACTCCTCAAAATAGTATAAAATGCCAACCATTCAAATATGGCCAACTCTTTAGTAAACAATTCCTCCTAATCCCCCAGTGCTGCTCAGGATATTTTCCTTGTATAGGTACTTACTAAAAAGAATGCATTACACTCGTCCACAAGTTTGATTATCGCATAGACCTTGTATAGGATGTTAAATAAACTTACCACGGTTACCCCAACCTCTACCACGTCCACCACCTTGTCCACGATTTGAATATCCATCATTATCTACCATAAAAGAAGTCCACGTCAAGGGCAGATTTATATTATATAAAACATATATAGTATAGGCACTTCAAAAAACCATAATATGAGTACTTAAATCCCCAATGACTTGTATGTCATTTCATTATTGTACCTTGATAGTTTCTATAGCCACCTTGATAGTTCCCATATCCACCTTGAGGGTTTCCACCTTGATAGTTCCCATATCCACCTTGAGGGTTTCCACCTTGATAGTTCCCATATCCACCTTGAGGGTTTCCATATCCGCCTTGATAATTGTCATACCCTCCTCCCCTGCCCCAATTCCGGCCTCTTCCTCTACCACGTCCCCATCCCCGTCCCCGTCCCCGTCCCCGTCCCCGGCCATACGAATCTAAGAACCAAATCAAGGAAACATGTTAAAACTTAAACATTAAACCATGCTTAAAATAAAAGCTACTTGATAAGTTGTCATTTACCATCACCTTCATTAACAGCATTGTAAGGAACACGTGCTTGCTTTGGTTGCTGCTGCTGTTGGTAATTCGGCTGTGGCTTTGATTGATCCGCAGCATATGGGGCTTGATACCTATGGAAGGGGATCATGTAGAAAATATTAATGTTAAAAGCACCAGAAAAGGAAAAGGAAACACTTTCCATAAGCTCAATACTTTTATGCGCGTACAGCAGAAGAATATCAAACTTGATCTAAAAAATAAACCTTGGTGAAGACCCCAATATATTTCAGAACATACCCGGGAGAGTTTGTGTTTAGCTCCTTTGTTGATAATGCGATTGAAATCATTGAGACATGACGAGTCGTTTCCACACTGCAACATTTAATACATGCCCATTATTGATTAAGCAGAAAAGAAAAGAAAAAAAAAACCCACCAAACAGAGCATACACAAAATATCTGTTTAAGTCATCATTTCCTTACTGAATGAAGTGATCACCATAAATATATTCATGCGTACAAAATTTACGACACTTACGGGAGAAGACCTTCTTCCATCGGTTCAAACACATCAGTTATGCTTACAGAGCTGATGGTGGTATCCTGATGCAACCAGGAAATTCTCTTCTGTTTTCAAAAACAAATGGTTGGTTAATGTGCGTGCATGGAGAGAATTTTTTTTTTAATTTTTAAGAAAAAGAGGAAGAGCCGGGGGGGGGGGGGTTGGTGGGCGTTGTGTTTAAAGAGAGCAAGCAAGATAGTGACCTTTATAATTTCAGCAATTGCAACTGTCTTGTTAATTGCCTGTCCCATTGCCTTCAAGACAATTTCTTTTCCGTGCTTATCCTAGAAAAAATTTCAAAAAAAATCAGGCGGATAGATGAATCACCCTTATCACGAATACAGACCACTAAGACGAAGTACCATATAAGGCACTGTCCTATAACATTAATCTTAGATTACCAGCTGACAGAAAAGAAAAAAAGATGGTGAGAGAAAATACAGTTAACCTTGGGAGTTGGGATTCTAGAACATAAAAAGGCAAAAGAACAACAGATATAAGAAAGAGACATAGTAAATAGAAGCTCAAGCAGAACCGATACAAACTGATCTTACAGCCGTAAATAGATATGAATTCTTGTCCATCCTCAGATTAACCATCATTAATAAAATTATCTGAGTAGTTTACGGAACACACTTTTTATTGTAACAATTTCTTATCATGTCAATGTGTTTCGAGTCAGGCGTCAAAGATATATTCACTCATAGAAAGGCTGACCCCTTACTGTGACTGAAAACAGTAGACCGCCTTGTTGATAGATTTTGCCAAGTACACTAAAGGAAACCCTTCCCAGGTGGAGAATCCATCACAAAAAGGAATAATATTCACACCAAAAAGGGCCTTGTGCACTTGTTGGAGAGAAAGGATTGGTATTAAGAAGAGACCATGATTGAAGAGTTCACTCTTGTCTTTGCAACCACTTTTGGAACATTGACCATCCCTTTTCAAAGCTCCAGCAGTCATTGAACTCTCGGCCTAAATTGGTCTATAATCAAATGACATAGCATATGATGCAAACAAGTACAGAACTAGATTTGCAAAGCCGCATACAACACGAAATGTTCGGTAAACTGAATTCTTAACGCAAACGTGCAAACTAAGACTAACCACCTCCTCACTGAGGTCAACAGTCATATTCTGAAGTAAATAATTGACAAATGGCATTCCCAATTCACTAACACCGCCAATGGCCAATTTTACAGTCCAGACCTACCAGCTAGCATCTCCGACAACAACACGAATTAACAATCACGAAGGACTTTCTGTATATGTACAACAAAAACTATCCGAGACCATCAATATAAACAATAACAACAGCTACATACATGTGATTCAAGTTTCAAACATAACCAAAAACCAGAAAAATCCATAAAGCATAACACAAATGCATATTATCACCAGCATACAACCAACACCAGTAAAAAAAATTACCCACATATAACAAAATGGGTCAGAAATCCATCAGTATTTGAAGCAAAAACAATCCAATAAACCGAACGGACAAAACCCAATACAAAAACAAAGACATGCAAAAACACCCATAAACCAAAAATACAAAAAAACACCAAATTATGAATCAATGGAAGAAAAAACGATAAAAAACGAGAACATAAGAGATGATCGAAGATAGAGAAGACGAACCTGAAGCAGAGTGGTGGCATAGCTGATGTGGTTTCTGATAGAGCCTTGGGTGGTGATTCGGATCTCGTTCTCGTTGATGGGCACTTCGGGCCTCGGCTTCTCGACCTTCTGAAACTTTTCCATGGCGTTTCGGATTTTTCGGATTTGGAAGAAACAGAAAACCCTAAAACCCTAGAGGAGGAGCGAGACAGTCAGAACACTGAGGAGAGAGAAGGAAGAGTGAGAGTGAGAATGAGAAGCAGTAAAAAAAAGGGCGAAATTTTGGTGAAAACCATTTTCGGCCAATCAAAAGCCCAGGCCCAATTGGATTTCGCTCTATATTTCACAACCCCTTTTTATTTCTTAAACAACCTTTTAATTTTCGACAGACGGATCGGATAAATTAAAGAAAATCAAATGACATAAATTAACAAGGGTGTGTGAGAAGTAAAAAATAGTGTGTGGATAGCACACTCGTTCACAAACTGACGCCCAAGGTTTGGAGAAATTTTTCATTGTGATCGGTGTACACCAGTATATTTTATTTTTCAAGTTATTAATTTTTTAACACACATATCCCAAGATTTGTATAGTGACAATTGATTAAAAAAAGGCTAAGTGCAGATAACTACCCAACATTTAGAGCACTTTCACCTCACTAAAGCAATAATTATCTCGTCAATTGGGAAAAAACAAGGGAGTTTTAACGAAAAGCCCACGGTACTGTTCACTTTAATGAAAAACCACATTTTTACACTAAAAAGTCAAACCTGGTACTATTCACTTTACCCTTTATTTTGTCCTTATCATTAAAACTCAAAGTTTTCAATCCCTTTTCATTAGTTTTCCTAAAAAACAATTATTGCCTTAATGAATAGTAATTGTCCGAACAACTAGCAATAAAATTTTATTCTAAAAATATTTGATAAAAAGTTAATATTACTAAATTTTTTTTTTTAAAATTCTAAACCTAAGACTCTCTCTGACTCGAAAAGCTCCACCTTAGTACACAAATTAAACGATTTCATTGAAGCCAAAATTACAACTTACAAAATGTTTTACCCAATACACACAATTACATCACATCGTTGGAAATCAATATAACACCACAATGCTAACAGTAGATATCTTAAAAATTCTGAAAAATTACATCAAACAATACAAGGAACTACGATGTCAATAACCGAGACGAGAGCGTAGATAACGTCGAGGACGTTGACAATACTCCAGCTATGTTTCAATTTCTGTGTCTGTTGTATAGAAGCTTCTGAAACATTAAGAAACAAGACGATACAGGAGCATCAGCTGCACAACTGAAACACGTTTTTTCCCTAACCGAAGTGCTTGATCTTGCATCTCTGTCATGTGCATTGCTGTCAAACATGTTGCAGACAATGAAATGTTAGTAAATCATTCAAGGCATCATTTGATCTGACTTCGGAGACCAGGATCTATTTTTTGCTCGGTTGTAAATGCACATGCACTTAATGAGGGAAATGGAATGCACAAACACAATGCGGCAATGCCCCTCAAAATAGGGGGAAGGTGATCATACGTCGTCGAGAGAAACGATTTTCAACAAGAATCCCAAAAATCAAATTTATCCAACGGCACATAATGTGAGCATAGAGTAGATATTCAATGCAAGACTCAACGGCACATAATGTGAGCATAGGGTAGATATCAATCACCGAAACTTATGTATCTTATGGAGCACAGAAATGTCAAAAATTAAGGTGTAAACCAACACTTTTATGGTAGAAACTTGAGAAAACTGGATTTATAAATCTTGCCACATTAGTAGAAGAAGCATATATGGTAGAAACTTGAAAATCTCAGCTCATTAAACCTCTGAACTTTACTGTCCCACACTACCATTCAGGAACATGTCCAACATGTAATGTTCTACCATCACCAAAAGTAACTTCTATTTTTCAGCCAAAAAAGTTGCAACCGGAACTGTGAACCATGCACATCAAGGAGCTGCATACTGTTTATACTGTGTTTTCCACTTTTTTTTTTTTTTTTTTTTTTTTTTTTGAGTACATCGATATTTTTACACTAAGGCGAGAGGGAGTTCGGCAAAGCCACACAATGGGGCAACCTAATTTGGTATCGAATTCACCATCCATGAGATTCGAACCTAAGACCTCTCACTTTCAAGTAAAGAGAAATATCACCGGACCGTAGTAATGAACGGCTACCGTGTTTTCCACTTAAAACGGGTAATTAACACTAATCGATCATGCCTGAACTAGTCACATAAAGTTATTAAGTACCCTGATTTGGGAGTTTCTCTATGTAATTTTACTTGCATCTTTAAGGATATATTCACATATGTCACCTACTGATCTGCACTGAATTTGGCATAAAACCCCCTTGTTAATTCAATCAAGAAACGTCACAGCTAATTAAATCCTACTTAACAAAATCAAACCCACCAAACTTCAATTGCAAAATCAATCAATCTTAACACGATATCAATGAAGAACAAATTAAGAAATTTGTTGAATCCATACCATGAATCCGCGGAGCGTAAAATCAGTTCAACATAGGCTGCACATTGACAACGCCGTCTCCTTCGCCCTCCCCTTCGCCACGAAGGATATTATGCGGGGAAACTGTCGACGAAAAGCTGATGACTTTATGGAATTTATTAACAGGGGAAGGCAATTGGGGCAGTCTCCTCCAGCTACACTTCCCCGAAGGTCCGCCATTGTCATCGGAACCAATCTCGCAAACACAAGCCGGGTACTTCTTATGATACTCCTCATTGAACACGTATATAAGGTTTCCCAATCCCACACATTTCAAGCTCGCAAACTTGTCTTCCTCATCGCCGTCGAACAATCCATTCAACAAGTCCTGCGGCATGATGGCGATCTCGCTGAACTCCATGGTGGCCTCCTCAATCTTCCACAGGTTGAATGACGGACCGAGAGGGCCGTTGCAGATTCCGGCGAGGACGAGGTGGTTGGTGGAGGAAATCAGGAAGGAGAAGACGACCCCGGGCGGGCGGAGGGTCTGGACTTCGCTCCAGGAGTGGGTGCGGAGATCAAACGAGGCAATAAAGCAGGAGTAGATTCCGAAAACGTAGAATCGGCGCTTGAAGAGGGCGGAGGATAGAGATTCTGACGAGTTTCCGGAGCGAAAATCGGCGGGGAGCGGCGGGCAGAGGAGCCATGAATCGGAATCGGGATTGTAAATCTCCACGGCCAAACGGTCCTCGATGTCGACCAAATTGCCGATTAATCGGACCCCGCCGACGACGACAAAGCTAGGGATTGGGGAGGAGGAGGCAGAGGAAGAGGAGGAGGAGGGAGAATCGACGCCGACTAGGGGGTTGACGCGGGAAAATCGGAGAGGGGAGGTGGAGAGCCATTGGCGCTTAAGGATATGGGAGAAGGTGAAGAAAGGGGCGGTGACAAGGAAGAAGCCGTCGGCGCCGAGGAAGGAGGAGGACTGGGAGGGGAAGGTGGGGGAGGGGAGGCGGAACCAGAGGTTGGAGAGAGGGTCGAAGGCGAAGCACTGGTTGAAGTTGGAGGAGGTGTTGTGGATGCCGAAGAGGAAGAACCAGGGGTATTTATGGGAGAGTGGGGAGGAGAAGGTGGAGGAGGAGATGAGGGAGTGCCAGTACTTGCAGACGGCTGAGGCGCGGATGAGGGTGGGGATGGGGAGGTAGGAGAGGATGAGCTCCGTCAGGTCGGAGCTGAGGCAGCTGATTTCCGCCATATGTGGGGTGGGTTGGATGCGGAGTGAGAAAGAATGTAGAGAGGAGGAGAGAGGAAGTTGGAAGAGAAAGGAGGAGAGGGGGGTTGGGTAGTTGGTGGAGGAGTGTGACTTAATCGGAAGATAAACTAACAGGATGTTGCGTGCTCCCTTTTCCCTCCATATTTTATTAGCAAACAATCCGGATGATTTTCATCTAATCATCATCATCATCATCAAACAATCCGAATTTTTTAAAATTGATTCATCAGTTAAAATTATTATAACTTTTAAATTAGACCCGTATTTTTAACCGTTGAATCAAATTTTAAAAGTCAAGATTATTTAATAAAAAGGATTAAGTAAAACGGATCCGGAGAGGATCCCTTTCCCACTACTACTACCACTTCCACTGTTGTAGGCTTGTAGCTTTCGCTTTCCACCTTCCAAAACTAGAAAACCTTTAAACTTTTATGATAATAATATTAATAACTAGCCTCTCTGTACGCACATCCGTGTGAGAGGTTTTTTTGTATCATGGGCGCTACGCGCTCCAAATATGTGTTGTTTTAGATATTCTAATATTTCTTAAGTGATTATTTTATAAATTGTGGGTGTGTGTCTATCAGAACAATTTCTTATTATTTTCAATCATCTAACTTAGTCTTTTTGCACCAGCCTATTGTACAGAAAAAATGAAATTTATGAATTGCACACTAACTATTCACATTTTTTTTGTTTGGCTGATAGAACTTGGTTTCACGAACTAAACTATTCTTGGTCATTATTATCACTTTGGTAATTACTGATTAACAAAAAAAATTAAGTTAATCAATGTAGTTGGAATTCTCTTATATCCATCAGTATTGTTTTACCCTCAGGAAGAAAATCAAGAGTTAGGTTCCTTAAAATCAAGAGTTGGGTTCCTTAGTCAATAAGGGATTGAAAATGGTGGATTTCATTTTCGTTTACTATGATAATGGTGTTATCATTATGCATGCCATATTGTCATATTGCCACGGTCGTTGAAGAATTTAGCAACATATATTTCATCCAATTTGCACATATGTGAGTAATCTCTCATACAATTTTTACTATTTTTCCTTTAAAACAACAATGAAGATAAAATGGGAAAACAAAAAGTATTAAAAAAATCTAAAAATATGACATGTAATTTCATTTCTAGGTACATGCTGATAACATTTAATGTCCTTAAATCAAAATTTTCAGATTCATAAGTTTTCAGTCAAAGTTATAGGCTAGCAAAGCAAAATATAGACAACATGTACATATGTAAACATAGCGTCTACGTGTGAAATCAAAGCCATGCTTGTCACTCATTTGCTTGCACTTGATGCTTTAGATTTTCATGGTTAATCTGCAAGCAATGATGATAAAATAAGAAGTCTAACTATAATGCACAATCCCAAATATAAAGATTGTAAGCAATTTAACCTAAATACCTTTAACTTTTACAATTTTCTCATGGCAATACTTTTACTCCAGTTACTTTTAGAATACTGAAAGATAAATAATTTGTCAAGTTTTAGGTAACAAATTGTAATCATGTTTACAAAATTAAATAGTAAGAAATGTTACCTTAATCTTGTACTTCAACCTTTGTACTTTGAGACGGGTGTAATGCTTGTAAAATTGACGAAAAATGCAATTTTATTTATATCTGAAAATTGAATGCAATTTGAATTTATAGTATACTTCCGTATAAAAATAAGAGAAAACTTACCGTATTTAGAAAAGTTGTTTGATCACTATTAATCTTTTTCCTGCACCCAATTTTTTTTTATTTTTTATAATTTGAGATAATTAATTTGTAGATTTTTTTTTCTAATTTTATAATTTGAGATAATAAACATGAACGTATCTCATCCATTTTAGGAGGAGATAATAATATAGAAGAAACAAAGGAACAATAGGAGGAGATATTATCTCAAAGCTGCAGTAGAAAATGATAATGGCATCACAGGCCATAAGAAGATTGAAGCATGCGATAATTCTAAATTGAGATTGAAGCCTATCAACCTTTAAAGATAATGTGGTGATGACCTGGTGTGTCACATCTCGGCCCGGGTCCACCATATATCAGGCCCCTTCTACCACCGTAGCACGATATTGTCTGCTTTGGGCTTACCATTCCCTCACGGTTTTGTTTTTGGGAACTCACAAGTAACTTCTGAGTGGGTCATCCATCCTGGGAGTGCTCTGGCCTCATTCTCGCTTAATTTCGGAGTTCCTAAGGAACCCGAAGCCAGTGAGCTCCCAAAAGGCATCGTGCTAGGTAGGGATGGAATATACATTTAAGGATCACTCCCCTGGACGATGTGGGTTGTTACAATCCACCCCCCTTAGGGGCCCGACGTCCTCGTTGGCACACTTCCGACCAGGGATTGGCTCTGATACCATTTGTCATAACTCGACCTGGTTCCACCACATCCCGGGCCTGTTCCACCACCATAGCACAATATTGTCCGCTTTGGGCTTACCATTCTCTCACGGTTTTGTTTTTGGGAACTCAAGAACAACTTCCCAGTGGATCACCCATCCTGGGAGTGTTATGGCCTCATTCTCGCTTAACTTTGGAGTTCTTACGGAACCCGAAGCCAATGAGCTCCCAAAAGACCTCGTGCTATGTAGGGATGAGAATATACATTTAAGGATCACTCCATTGGGGCGATGTGAGATGTTACATGATGGAAGAAATACGTTCGGTTTTCAAACATTTTACCTGACAATTTCATATGTGTGTGTGTGTGCGCATGTACAGATGCATATATGTTATACTTTTTTGGCTTCAATTATAAATGTTTGTGTTTTATTCCTTAATGTTAATCTTCGCATGAATTTTCACATGAAGCTCATACAAAGAATGCCACTAAAAATAAATAGGAAATGGTGTTGTACCTAATTTGTTAGACTTTATTCCAAATACATATGATGTGAGGAGTTGTTGAAGATTTTAATTCTTCTACAATCTTTTTCATGCGTCACCTATATATTGAAGGTATATATAATGTTAGAATTTATTGTAACAAATTTAATAAAGAATTTAGAATACATACTGCTCATGCTTCTTCTTTTTCCACTCTTTGAGAATCAGTTGGCTTAGATCAGTAGTTTTTACTCCGACAGATATCTCCCACCCAGGTGTAAAAATAGAGACACATCTGTTTGGGATCTTATCAATAGGTAGTTCATTCTTCATTTTTTGTGGGTATTCTTGTAAATATCCTGAGAATGAAAACAAATAATTTTTTAAAATACCATAGCACACGTGTAGCTCATTAAGATAATCAAAATCGAAACTCATAATCTGACCAAAATTTAAAAAGTGCACAATGAAGATTTCAAAGGAAGAAGTTAAAAAAACTAAAATTGACTTAGAAATACTAAATACAAACTCATATATACATCCTCAAAGCTGCAATAGAGCGTATCAAATTCATCAACTAAAAGATAAACCGTTAAAAAAACCTAAAAACTGAAAAGGTAAATTTAATTGAGATTTACCCAAAGTTACTCAAACCTATGAACTTTGGAGCCTAATAGAATCATCTTGACCCTATAACAAAAAGGAGAGAGAAAGAATAACAAAATTGAAATAAAAAGCACCAAGATTTCACAGAAGATGGATATGAATGGTTGGCAAAAGCCTTTTGAGTCAAGAATCTCACCAAATTAATTCAAATAGCATCGCATGTGAAGAAGGCAGAGCAAAAAAATGAGGAGTATAAGATTCGGCCACATAATCGGAGGAGATGGGGAGTACATATAATAATACTGTAGCGACAACGGAAAAAATGGGAATATACGTGGGAACTGGGAAGTTACTGCTTGGTAGTGGGAGAACTTCACCGTTTTTTTTTTAACTGACGATAACCTCTACTCATTTTCTCCCACGTTGGTTCTTAGTTTTTTTTTTTAATATAATTTTGTTTGATATTAATATTTACGTTCATGTTCTTTTCTTCTTCTTTTTTTCTTTTTTTTTTCATTTTTTCCAATAAAACAAATTTTAATTCTTTGTTTAATATATCTCTCCTAAAATGGAGAGCAATTACGTTGTTTTTGTTTAATATAAATTTCTTAGATATTTTTTTAATATAATTTTGTTAGATTAATATTCCCTTTCTCTTGTTTTATTTCTTTCTTTTTATTTCTTTTTTCAATATAACAAATTTTAATTTTTCTGTTTAATATCTCTCTCTCCTAAAATGGAGAGCAGTTATTCACCATGTTGTCTTTTTTTACTTTATTTTTTAGGGTAAAAGATTGTTTATTACCCTCATGTTTCGTGATTTTCAACATTTAGTACATCAAGTTTTTTTCGTCTCAGATTCATACCCCAATTGTAAATTTTGGGACAGTCTCATACATCCGTTAGTCAAACTGTTAAATCTGCCGTTAATTGTGACGTGGCGCCCATGTGGACAATGAATGGGTGCCACGTGTCATCCACGTTTTTTTTTTCTTCTTTCTTCTTCTTCCTCCGACTGCAATTTTTTTTTTCTTCCTCCTTCTCCTTCTTCCTTCCTCCTTCCTTCTTCTTCTCCTTCTTCTTCTTCTTCCTCCGAATCTGGGGAAGTTTTTTTTTTTTTTTCTTCCTTCTTCCTCCTTCTTCCTTCTCCTTCCTCCTTCTTCCTTCATCATCTTCTTCTTCTTCTTCTTCTTCTTCTTCTTCTTCTTCTTCCTCCGAATCTGGGTTGCTGATTCGGTTTTTCTTTTTTCTTTTTTTTTCTTCTTCTTCTTCTTCTTCCTCCGACTGCAACTTTTTTTTTTCTTCCTCCTTCTTCTCATTCTTCTCCTTCTTGCTTCCTCCTTCGTCTTTCCCCTTCTTCTCATTCTTCCTTCTTCTTCCTTCTTCTTCCTTCTTCTCTTTCTTCCTTCCTCCTTCTTCCTTCCCCTTCTTCTCATTGTCTTCCTTCCCTTTCTTCTCATTCTTCCTTCTTCTTCCAAATCTGGGGAAAATGAAGGTTTTTTTTTTCTTCTTTCTTCTTCTTCTTCTTCCTCCGACTGCAACTTTTTTTTTCTTTCTTTCTTCTTCTTCCTCCTTCTTCTTCCTTCTTCCTTCCCTCTTCTTCCTTCCCCTTCTTCTTCTTCTTCCTTCTTCTTCATCTTCCTCAAAAAAAAAAATTAAAAATAAAAAAAACCTTCATCTTCCCCAGATTTAGAGGAAGAAGAAGGAAGAAGAAGGAAGAAGAAAGAAGAAAGAAGAAGGAAGAAGAAGGAAGAAGAAAGAAGAAGGAGAAGAAGGGGAAGGAAGAAGAAGGAAGGAAGAAGGAGGAAGAAAAAGAAAGAAAAAAGTTGCAGTCGGAGGAAGAAGAAAAGAAGGAAGAAGAAAGAAGAAGGAGAAGAAGGAGAAGAAGGGGAAGGAAGAAGAAGGAAGGAAGAAGGAGGAAGAAAAAAAAAAGTTGCAGTCGGAGGAAAAAGAAGAAAGAAGAAGAAGAAAAAAAAAACGAATCTGCAACCCAGATTTGGAGGAAGAAGAAGAAGAAGAAGGGGAAGGAAGAAAGAGGAAGGAGGAGGAAGGAGGAAGAAAAAAAAAAAAAAAAAAAAAAAACTTCCCCAGATTCGGAGGAAAAAGAGAAGAAGGAGAAGGAGAAGGAGAAGGAAGCAGAAGGAAGAAGGAGAAGAAGGGGAAGGAAGAAGGAGAAGGAGGAAGAAAAAAAAAAGTTGCAGTCGAAGGAAAAAGAAGAAGGAAGAAGAAAGAAGAAAAAAAGAAAAGAAAAAAAAACACATGGATGACACATTGCGCCCATTCATTGTCCACATGGGCGCCACGTCACAATTAACAGCAGATTTAACAGTTTGACAAATGGATGTATGAGACTGTCCCAAAATTTACACTTTAGGTATGAATCTGAGACGAAAAAAACTTTATGTACTAAATGTTGAAAACCACGAAACATGATGGTAGTAAACAATATTTTACCCTATTTTTTAATATTTCTCTCCTAAATTGATGTCTCTCTTTCCTCTCCATAACTATTAATTTTTAGAGGATAATTGTCACGCTTTTTTTTTCTTTTTTCTTTTGTAATTTTAATGACCATGTTTTGGGGCTCTCATTCCATATATATATATATATATATATATATATATATATCGATATAGATGACGAAATCGAAAATGGAGGCGGATAATTGTCATGATTTTTTTTTATTTTAATTATCAGTTTTTCCGGTTTCCACGTTTGAGGAGTTCAACACGTTCCACTTTTCTTTTCTTTTTTCAATTTTCAATAAAACAAATTTTAAGTTTTTGTTTTTTTTTTTTAACAATATTTCTATGAGATATTAGTCCCTCTCTCTCCGAAAATGGAGGAGGAGTGGAGTTGGTCACGTACCCTTTTTTATCTCCTTTTTTTTTCTAATAAAATGAAATATAAATTTCTGTTTCTTACAAAATTACCCTTGGGATTTTTATATGTTTTTTTTCTGTCAGTTTTGATTTTTTTTGTTTGGGGGGCTTTTTAGTCCAAATTTTTTTGGTGAAGCCTTGAGACACCAAACTCTCCTGGCTTTCTAATATTAAAGATTTACGAGTAATAGACCAATTCTGCTTAAATGTATATAGTAATCCGTGACGACCCGTCTCGAATTATTATATATTTTTCTCCCCGAGTGTGTAAAGTGACGGTAATGCCCTCGTAGTTTAGTGACGTGGATGTACATATGTAGTTTTAAATTATTATTTCTACTGTCGTAGTTAAATCGTACTCGACGCCATGAGTGTGTTGATGTGACCTAGGGCCGAATCGGATTCGTAACAAAGAAGTTACGAACAAACGAGTGTGTAAATGGGTAGAAATATATCTTTATGGGTTGGCTATACCTTACCCACCAATCACCTTAGTTCCTGATTTCTTTGGCCCAATTAAATAAAAAATCTCTATCATTTTTCCTTCTGCCCAATCACGCACACACACACCCTCACTCTCTCTCTTCTCTCGGACCTTCTTATTCTTTCTTCTCATTTCGTACACCCAAGCCACCCTTACCCCACAATCATCATCAAAACATCACGGATCAAACTAGAAATCACTACCATCGCACTCACCTCGACCCCACGAACTCATTGGTACCCTTAGGTCGAGGAATAGACGTCGGGAATTCGAGAACTCGCGAGCTCCAGCGAGGTGTATTTTTCTACGTCATGATCGTGGTCTTTTTCTAAGGTTTAAAGGCTCGAGGTGGGTCCTAATCAACTTTATAGGGATCCTAGATTAGTTTTGGAGCAGTTTGAACGTTGGAATAGGCGAGAACACGGAGTTGCAGGTTGGCCGGTTGTTCCAAGCCTTATTCCGACCACTTTTCGTAGGTTTTAGGACCTCAAATAGATAAGATTGTGTTCTTCTAGTTGAGAGCTTCAAATCCATATAAAATTCATGGAATTTGGTTGAAAAATGATGAAGACACAGGCGGCAGCCGGCGGCGGATTCCGGCCAAGCCACCGGAGAAGGAGGAGAATATTCCATTAGTTTTTAAACGGAATATTCTACTATTTAACGGAATATTCCCTAACACCATAAGGGATTCCGTCAGCGTGCCAGGCACATGCTTGCGCGTGGCCGACGCGTGTGGCCGTGCCATGGCCGGTGTGTGAGGGCTCGTGAGATGTCAGGAATTTAATCTAAAAATATCGGGGTGTTCGTGTTGTTGAGTAGGTCACGTTGGTATATTCAAACACTCAATTTGAGCAACATATGAGAAGTTATTCCTAGGGTTTGTGTATGTGCTTTAAAATTAATGTAAAATTAGTTATTTCGCATATAGGTGAGACGTACCAGTGAGTGGGCTTTTGTTTTCTATATATATGTATATATGCTTATGATTCCCAGAAACTATTTTAAATGAATGTATGTTTTAAATGCCATGTCATGTGTGCATTATGTGTTAGTATTGCATTAGTATAGCTATACATAGTATTGGACGAGACTGTGGAGGCTTAGGTAAGCTTCAGGTGAGTACATCATGATGGTATTGGTTGCGTTGTATGCGGTTATACGCTGATGCATTTTGAGCTCACTATCCTGCACCCTGGTGTTAGTGCTCCCGCCCGTGACCAGGGCACAATCCTTCACGTGATGTTCACTTCTCACACCGCATGTTCACCTTGGATCCAAGTTTGGTGCACAACCCTATCGTACAGACCATAATAGGTGGTTCCGACTCGCAGGTGACTGGCGATTATTCGCACAGCCTTCACGTGATCGTAGCACTTGAGCATACTTATCTACACCCAGCCATGTCGTACATACCATAATATGTAGTTCCGACTCGTAGGTGATCGACGATTATTCGCACAGCCTTCACGTGATCGTAGCACTTGAGCGTACTTATCAACATCCAACCATGTCGTACAGACCACAATAGGTGGTTCCGACTTGTGTGCAGACATACTTGATGAGCTATAGATTCAGCCGTACATGTCACATTATGTGACTCCGGCTGGCATACTATTTTACATTGATTCGTATCACCTGGCTTACACATTTTATGGTTGAACATCTTGACATGGCATACCTCTGTTTTCACTGCTTCTAAGCATCATCTTTAAGTACCTACATGTTATTATTTTCTGGGAAATTATACGGGTTTTACAGTGAGGGGTTAATATGTTCATAAAGACAACTGTGTTTTCAAAAGCTTTGTTTTTGCCCACTCATGTTTTCTATTTTGCGCCCCTCCAAGTTCTAGGTAGCTGGTCATCCTTGGTGGCTCATGAGGACTTTCACGGCGGTTCTGAAATCTCTATAAATAAGTAGAGATCTTTTCCCTGTTTGTATAATTAGTACTTAGTTGGGTCGACTGCACTTTCATTTACCTATGATCTGATATTTGTATAACTTGCTTGGTCACCTTCACTCACTTATATTATCTTAGTTTAGATAAGTTTGGTTTTAGGTATTTATTTATTCGCATTTCTTTAATTATCACTTTTGTTGCGCATTTTGGCTACGTCACGCTCACGTAACGGCCATCACGTATCGACCTCGGTCGGGCTGTGTCAAATAATTGGTACTTACAGTAATTAGAGGAAGTAATTATAGACACATTTTAAATAATTACTATTAGCATTTATCTACACACTTTGTGTGTAAGAACACGTTTTTTTTAGACAAATGGGAAGGAGAGAAGGAGAGAAAGAGAACGTGGGTGGGAGTGGGA
Source organism: Malus fusca (assembly GCA_035220775.1). Lineage (NCBI taxonomy): Eukaryota > Viridiplantae > Streptophyta > Magnoliopsida > Rosales > Rosaceae > Malus > Malus fusca. Next base: position 29,875,660 of record CM069063.1, read on the forward strand.
GTGTGAAATCCCGTCCTCGGAATTTCACTATTCATTATGTATCTCGTAATTTAAGTTTGTATTTCACGTTTACGTTATTTTTATTACTTAATTTTAATTCTGTAAATTTTGGGAATTAAATCGAATAGTTATCGGGTTTGAATTTTCAAAATCAATCTTTATCTTTCGTTGACTTTTCGAAGTTTTAACTAGTGTTTTTAAATAGATCTCGAACCCACGAATGCATAGGCGAAAGCCGTTTGCGAGTCCGAGTTATAACGATATAGTTACGAACGTTTGAAGTTGTGTTGCTTTAAAAAAAAAACAAAAAAAAAAAGCCACGGGAGTGGCGAGTGAAGAAGGAAAAAAAAAAGGGAAATGATCCCCCCCCCCCCCCCCAATTTTTGTCAACCCGTGCACCCACAAAAAAAAAAAAGGGTTTCGACCTGGCTAATTTCAGGCCAAAATCCTTTCATTTTTCAGGCCTTTTGCACCCATTCACCACTTGCAACTTATTCCACAACCTCTCATCTACCTTATTTGCTCAAATTGAAGGGTTTTTAAGGCCAAATTCGGGTAGAACTCCCGGGGGTTCTCGACTGCGATTCGTCATTCCGGTGAGTATCACCATTCACCATCACCCTTGATCAACTTCTCTTGGACCTAAGAACAAGACCCAATCAGTTGTAGGGGTGTTGGAACACCAAGGAAGCCGAATTGAAGAACACTCACCTTAGGGTTTTCGACGGGTGCGAGCCAATCTAAGGGCCTTAACAGCCAAATTGGATTTGGTCACATGTATAAAGTTTACTCTACTTGTTGAGATCTTTATTCCTATAAAATTTGAGAATTTTTGGAAAAAGTCGAATTTCCCGGTGTGTGACATCTGATTTATGAAATGTTGATGGTTAACATTATGTATGTATAGTCTTATTTGAAAATTACCCTTTTATCATGTTGCATTTGTTGCTTTAAAGTTAGTGAATGCATTAATGTAATGTTGATGATGGGGAATCGACAATTATATTGTCCCATAATGTGAAATTGTTTCTCTTCATATTTGGTACAATTTTGCTAGAGTTGTTAGTATACATTTAGTTAGAAGTGGTCCAGATTTTATCCTTGTGATGACAGTGAATAGCCATTGTTGATGAGCATATTGATTCCATCTCATTGGTTTAGCATTATCAAACCTTTCTGCTTATGTATGAAGTTGAACGAATCCTTATATGTATGTATAAATTAATGAAGGGATGAAATTGTTTCCTTATTTACCGTATACATATACCTATGTATGCTTATTCAAAGGAACTTATATATATATATATATATATATATATATCTATGCACCAACCGTCAAGGCTTTTATATACAGGTACATCTATATTTGTAAGTAGCATCTTCACTTATTTTCTCTAAGTGTTTTCATTCAAATGTTACATTTATTTTGATCATGTTAATTCAAGTTAACCAAAATAGTACTTGGATCTCATAGTGTGAATTAGTAGTTCCAAGTAATCTAATTAAGACTAGAGTCGGAAGTGATGCATTTAGTAATTGCTTATACTTGAGAATAGGAGTTGATCGAGGTGATTGATGCTTGTAGTAATAATTCAAAACAATGCTTTGGAACCTACATGGGAAATACATAAATGGATGGTGTCTGTGCTCATGTTGTAAATCATAAGTGTGGAGGTAGGAGGTAAGTTGTGTGTTGGTTTGATAGCACCATTTCCATGATGTAGGCACTTATTTCACATGCGACAGGTTTGGGTAAATTATGAGAAACCATTTGATATTTTGATTCCGTTAAGTAGTCCAGAATCCTTGCTCTTGCTCATTTCCATAAGGTTATCTTAGAATCCTAGATTCGTGTGAATGGGAATTACCCACAATGGATCTTGTGAATACAAATTAGAATTACCATGTTATTGTCCATAACCCAAGTAGGGAATTATGTAGAGTTCTTCAATTAAATTCGTGAAATGATATGCTATCTCACTGATTGATTAACGTGATTAAATATTAATATTGTGCTTCGTGATTCCTTGATATGTTACAAGCTATGTATTGAGATATAATGTTGGAAGCGTAGTGATTGGTATGATGTAGTGAAATGTGATTTGACTTGTGTATTGGAAATGGTTGTGACATGTGATTGAAATGCATATTGAATTGCTTGGGAAATGTGAGGTCTAGTAATGGACCGATAACCCATTGTGATGGAGATTTGTTGCTTGATATTGTTTCGTTTCGTTGAGTCTTTGTGAATTGAGTAACTTGAATCATGTCTTATTCTTTCGAGCCGTTGTTGTGATTCTGGGACTTCTGTTTAGTTCTGTTGAGTAGTCTGGAATTGAGTTTTGATTGGATTCCGTTGAGTGATGGTCTGGATTCCCTTATACTTCGCGATTCCGTTGAGTGATGGTCCGTAATCGTATTCTGATTGGATTCCGTTGAGTGATGGTCCGAAATTGTATCCTGATTGGATTCCGTTGAGTGATGGTCCGGAATTCCCTTTGGTGCCTTGGTTCCGTTGGGTGGTCCAAAATTCCCTTTTTCAGAGATGTAGTCTTCGGCCGAGTTGTGGCGCTCTAGCCCGCATTTTGACGTGTTGTATGTGTTATTGATGATGTGATGGTTGGCATTATTGATGGATGTGATTATGGAATAATGTTGGTTATGGTAATTATGATTAGACTCGTTGAACTTTATGACTAATGAATATGATTGTGCTTCATCGTTTGTCCCTTGTAATGTTGCATGTTATGCATTGTGAGTTATTGTTGAGACATAGCGATTTAATTGATGAATATTCGAGTGTAGTGAAATGACTAACTACGAATGACTTGATCCCTAATGAGGGTACGTAAGCAGTCTAATGAGGAGGTTAGATGCAGTCATAAAGTATACGAAAAACTACTATGTGATTCGATTCTCGAGTTGTGCTTTGTACATATCCTGGAGGCTGGGTATGTTAGATATATGGGTATTGGTGTCGTCACGTGTCGATCCTGGACGTATGTTGGGATCGGGGCGTGACAGGGAGGTTATATTTTTTTTAATTTTAAATATTAGAGATATTTTAACATCATCTGTAGGTGATGCTTCAATAAATAAATAAAATTTAGACATGTGAAATTACATTATTGCTCATCATTTTTTTGTGTGATAGAAGACTAAATAGTCTTTTCACCCTCTTTTAGTTGACAAAGAGGGTTTTATTAAGGGAGCTGATTTTCACACACCTTTGATAGCTTTTCCCACACCCCTCTTTGTTCCAGGCCATCGGATTGAATAAATCAAACGAAAACAACGGACATGATTAGCCAGGGGTGTGTAGGAATGTCACAGCCCGTCCCTAATTTTAAGAATTTTAAAAGTTTTAATAAAGGATTTTACAAAAATGCCCTTTAAGGCACGCACGTCATTCGAGGTTAATCGTCATGTCGTGCAATCTAAGATTTTGTTTTCTTGGCATATCCTCGTAGTACTTGTCGCTACGGGCGCGTGGGCGCAGACGGTTCGTTATTTGGAGTTATAACGAAAAAGATTTTAAAGTTTGAAGTTGGACATTTTATGAATTTTATTATAAAAATTTGGATGGCCCAGATTAAAGGAATTTGAAATGGATGGCTTGGATGTGAGGGAAAATAAAAAATAAAAATAAAAAATAAGGTTTTGTGTGTGTGTGTGTGTGTGTGCGTGAGAAGAAGAGGAAGAACAGAAAAATGGGGATTGGGCAAAGCTACCCAATCGGAGAAGAAGAAGGAGAAGCCAATGGGGAGAGGAGAGAGGGAGGAAGCCGGCCAATCGGAACAGAGCAAGGAGGAAAGGAGAGAGGGCGAGAAGCGGAGGAAGAAGAACAGAAATGGGTTCTCAACCCATGACCCGCGCGCGACCCGCCAGGTTTTCTTCACATTTCCGTCGAATTTCCACCAATTTTCCGACGAATTGAATCAAGGTACCACTCCCAATCAACATCTAGGCCTTCCCTCTCCATGTTTCACCCCAAAAATCATGAAATTTCGTGGTGATTTCGCGAAGAACACCCACACGGGTGCCGCGACTTTGTTGTTAAAATTCTCCAAATTTTGAAATGTTTTCTTTCAATTACTAACACCATTAGCATTCCTTTAGGACCTAGAACAAAGCCCAAGAGGTAGTTGAGGCGTTGGAACAAGTTTGAAGGTCGAATTGGAAGCACCCAATTCTAGGGTTCTTCACGGTTTTGGTGAAATTGAAGCACTTCCAGGCCAAATTGGCCTTGGCCACAGGTATGAAAGTTACTCTACTCATTGAGATCTTCAAATCTGCAAATTTTGGTAATTTTTGGAAATAGTTAGATTTTCCGGCGAGCCGGGGCGGCCAACCGCCACCTGCGGCGGCCCGTGCGGCGGCGCGTGGCCAATGGCCCGCCAATGTCATTCTTATCATGTGTTTAATGCTCTAGGTTCAGTTTTGATAATTGATGGACGTAAATTGAATAATTGAACCTAAGTCGGTTACGATTCGTGGTTAGGTGAAAATGTGAATTGACGATCCGACCGTTGGATCGTCACCAAACCTTGATACGTTGTAATACGTAATATTTGAGGATTATAGGAACTTACGGATCGGGAATCCGATATACGGATCTTTCGGAATTGGAGTTGTAAGTTCATTAAATAGAACGTTAACCGTCACTTGGTTTTGGAAATTGACGGAGATCCGACCGTTGGATGGTAATGAAATTTTAGGATGTTGTCCTAGAGGTATATTGTGGACCTCTGGAAGTTTTGGATTGGAAATCTGAGTTGCAGATCTTCCAGATCGAACTGCGTAGTGACGTGTTTTATATAAGTTGTATTCTATCGATATGATTCTGAGATTGGATTTGATTATGATTCTAGGCACCGATCATCTTGACGCTTTGATGTGTTGTGCTAGGGAGTTGTTGGGCGAACTCCAGGTGAGTGGGCAGTTTTGTTTTCGTATTACCTTTATACTATTGATTTTTCCCAGAAAATGAATTTATATGAAAATATGTTTTAAAAATGCCATGCATAGAATTATTGGAAAAAATGTGATTTGCGTATGAGTTATATGATTGATATATGATGCATACATGTTGCATGGTGCTGTGGAGGCACATGTAAGTCAGGTGAGTTCATTATTTATTTAATTGATTGATTTTGAGATGTTTGAGCTCATAATCTGCACCCTAGGTGTTAGTGCTTATATTATTCACCACACCGCACGCTCGTCTTGGATCCAAGTAGGTGGATGTCGTACAGACCATGTGAGGGTTCCGACATGCTAGTCGTATAGATCACTAGGCGTGATTCCGACTAGTGGGTGACCTTAGTTATGCGCGCTGATGATTGATGAGAGAAGCACTAGAGCGTATTTTTACACCTTTCATCGTATAGACTACCTTACGTAGTTCCGAGTGATGTGCAGAGTAAGGTCGTATAGGTCACAGTGGTGACTCCGGCTGAGTGGGATATTGAGCTATAGAATTAATCGTATAGGACCAACTGCAGGGTCTCCGATTGATTCCTTATTTCACCTGATTTATGTTTTGATTTATGGCATGGCATGTTTTCTTGAAAAATGTTAAAGATTTGGGATATGAGTTTTGAGATTATATATATATGATTTTATATATATATACTATTTTTCTGGGAAAGTATACAGGTTTTACAGCGAGGGGTTAGAAATGTTTTCGAAAAACTTTGTTTTACTGACCCACTCAATTTTGTTTTGCGCCCCTCCAGGTTCCAGTTAGCAGAGCTTTGGTGGCCACGAGGAATCCAACGGTGTTCTGACAGAATTCACAAAAGTAGGATTCACCCTCGGGTGTTATATCTTAGTAATCGTATTCTTTTAAAGCTTCCGAACTGTGTAAATGGTTACGTCACTCTCACGTGACGGCCAGCATGCCCTCCTCCGGGACGGGGTGTGTCAAGGAAGCTATAAAAGGTGTGTGTTTATCATTTCCCTTTATTAATAGGTAGTTTAGATACACATTTTAATTTATCATTTAATAACTTCCTCTAATTATTTAGAGGAAGTTAAATAAAATTAAATAAATTAAAATGTGTATAGTAATAAATTTAAAGTCACTCAGTACTACGGTCTGGTGGTATTCCTCTACATTTGGAAGTGAGAGGTCTTAGGTTCGAATCTCATGGATGACGAATTTGATACCAAATTGGGCTACCCATTGTGTGACTTAGCCGAACTCCCTATTCATTTAATGTAAAAATATTGATGTACTAAATTTTTTTTTAAATTTAATATGGAGACATTAAATAAGATATCCATTAGATATTAAAACAAAAATATAATTTAAATTTAAATTAAGTACACGTTAAAGGACTAAAATTAATATGTAATCTAACGTTGTATTTTTATTAAATTTAATCTTCTTCAATGATTAAAGTTAAAAAAAACCCCCAATTTATAATTATGTGATTATCACTAATAAAAAAATAATAAAAACAAGATCCGCGTCATATGAATTATAAGATATGATATACATAGATGTCATCCTAGCGTTGACCATAATGTGTTTATACATGCCCGCAAGTGGTTGTCAGTATTTGACGTAAATGAGTCTCATAACACATCAATAATTAATAACAATTTATAAGTGCGTCGGTAGTTGATGATATCTTTATATCTCTTGTCAACACTATGTTACTAGACTGTGTATAATTGACAGCCCATTAGGAGCGTAAATTCATAATTTAGCAAGACAAAGTCATACGAAGAAAATTAAAGTTTTTATCATAAAATTAATTGACAATATGAAGAATAGTTCAATTATTTATAAGCACATTTAAAATCTTTTTATTTTTATTTTTAATGTGAAACTCATACGCTCAACATAAAAAATACCTTATATTACTAGAATGCGTTAGTTTACAATTTGTCTCACACTCTTTTGGTTTTGATTGTTTGCAGTCAAATTAATGAATGTAAAAAATTATACCTTACATTTTGGGATGGGAATTCGACTTTTTACAACTTAAAATTAAATGAAAGGTAATTTATTGTATGAAAAATTAGAAAACAACCGGAAGGGTCGGCACATTTCTTTTTACTTTGCATATACCCCTTATTAATTTTTGTCATTTAAACTTATTTGATTCAGTCAATCTAACGACTGCAATTTATGATGGTGTGTATGAAGTAAAAAGATGTATATGAATAACACATCACTTGTTCTTTTGTTTTTATTTGTACACGGAAGGAGACAAAACCTTGACTTTCCTTCCGATGGGACAATTAATACGTACTAGGACTACACTCACAAAATCATAACCACCTTGAGGTTCCTTCTAATGGATGAGAAATGTTTTGGTGCTTTCTAAAGCAGGTCGTCCACCACACAAAAGTTTCTGACTATTTTTTACCTTTTTTTTTTTTTTTTTGTAAAACGATAATGTTAATGATTTGAATAGTTAGTTGTTTTAAAATGAAGAAAATCGGTATTATTAAGTATTAACATTGGTCTACACACTTTGTGTATGTGAACACATTTTTTTAGAAAATGAGAAGGATAGAGGAAGAGAGAGAGAGAACGTGGGGAAGTGGGAGGTTTTTGTTTTTGATTTTTTTTTAATTTTAAATATTAGAGATATTTTAACATCACTGGTAGGTGAGGCTTCAATAAAAAACAGTAAAATTTGGATTTGTGAAATTATATTATTGCCCATCATTTTTTTATGTGATAGAAGACTAAATTGTCTTTTCACCATCTTTTGGTTGACAATGAGGGTTTCATTAATTAGTAGAGATTATTATTATTTTTTTAAAGGCATATATAAGAAGGGGTGTGATATCTACACACCCCATTTTACTTCTCACACACATTTTTAATTTTCGACCGTCGGATTAGATGAATTGAAGAAGATCAACGGACAGAAATCATCAAGGGGTGTGTGAGAAGTAAAATGAGAATTGTGGTTGAGAAAGTTGGTTGACCGTATACAAGTTTGTGGAATAGTGGTATACATATCATATCTAGGTAATACTAGTGAGACTAAATTTACAAACTAAATGATGCGTTAAGAAATAAAAACGTTAATCGACGCTTAAATAATAATCTAATTATAAATTTTTATGTCATTTAATTTATAAAATTTAGTATAAAAATTGAGTATGGTAAATATTACCCAGCATATCTCAGCGGCTGAGTGAGTAGAGCATTTGGTTGGTCTTAGTGACATTCATGTCGCACTCTTTTACGTACTTTGCTAGTTGTCAGATTGGTATGGATTTCTTCTAGAAACATGAACTGGTCCAGTTGCCGGCTTAAAATATGATGTACATACTCTTTTACATATTTCGGTGGTGGTCCCATTGCTCAAATTTGCATCTCTCTATTAAAAATGCTTTTGATTTTTGAAAATAAATAAATAATAATGTGTGAAATAAGCTTGTGATATGTCTCGACCCGGGAATGTGGTTGCCTTCCCTCGCCCTAAACTTTCTTCAACCAAAAAAAAACAAAATGTGTAAAAGAAAATAGAGTGTGGATCTTATTTTCCTTGTAGCATATAATGTGTGCTAAAGGCAATCAAATTTATTTTGTGCATGATTGTGCTGAAATTTGCAACTCCCACGACATTATTCAATAGCCCAATTATTCAACCGTTAACCCAAGCCTATACTCCATATTACGAATTTGTGGCCCAATATCCAACAGTCACACTAGCTGGAGAATTGCTGGAACCAAAGACCGGTGGGTTGGAATGGGCTACCGGTCGGATGGGGAATGTGCAATACTTTGTTCTTGGTATAAACTTGGAGTGTTCCTTGTTATCTCTCGTGTGTTTGGGGTTTCTTATGAATGTGCAATACTTTGACAAACAATAGGGTATGTCGGGCTTCATTGTACCACAAGTCTTATTCACATATCCTCTTTGCACACTAGATGTGACATGTGGGGGCGAATAAAGTCTGAAAGATAGCATAGTTACTACGTGCCTTGGAGTCTTTCATCATCTTCACAACCATACCCACATGTATCCATAAACTCTCTCTAGCACTCTTTGTTTCAAGTTCTTTCAAGGTCTTCCCTTCGGAAAAATTCTTCTGTGCGGCTTGGCGAGCTCTCCCATACTCTCCAATACTGGTCGAGTCAGCGCTTGGAGAGACCCCACTGTTGAGAGTATGAATCACACATCGGAGAAATAATGGACCTTGCATCTGCTTATAAGCAATTGTGTTACTTCCCATACTGCCAATTGGTTTTATAGTGGAATATCAACTTTCTTCATGGTATGTGAAGCACATCGACCACACGTGCTCCATGTTACCCGATTTGTCTTTTTTATGCGCTAGGCTTGAGAATTCGCCACATGTGACGGGGCATATTGACAATATCAATCTCCCATCAGAAAGAGTTACCTTGCATTTGCTTATAAGTAATTAATTTCTCATATTGTCATTTGGTTTTATGATAGAATCTCAACTTTCTTCACCCACTCCTTATGAGTGTGTTGCTATTTATAGCCGCCGGACGGCACAAGTTTTCTTCGTTTGAATTAGAAATCAAATCTTGTTAACGCATGTTTTTCTTTGCATAATCTTGATATTAAATAGTCTCTATCATCTTCCAAATCGTAATGTTTAGCTGGAGTATGCGCTAAATCTGAAGAAATATTTATCTTAAGATTTGGTTAACCAACCGATTAACTTTTTAGTTAGGGACATCCTTCTGTGTACTTATCAACTGGAACATTAGTTTTATTTTGTTGATTTGTTTGAAAAGTCAAAAGTAGAGTTAATTGGTGCACTTGTTTTATGCAGGATGCAGACAGAAAAAATGGTATCAATGTTCACTTATTTATGCTGAATGACTATTTACATGAAATACTAGTGAAGATCGCTTTCTTTTAAGAAAATCACATAAACATCCTTTCCTTGCATTGATTTTGCTTTTCAAATCTTAAATCTCTCACAAAATTTAACATCTTCAATTAATAATTATGATACAATCACTAAGCAGTTGATCGATATTCCGGCCGTCAATGGATATGAAAGATCTTCATAGCTCTAGTACCACAACTGTTCAAGCAAAATCATAATTCCAGGGTTAATTAGTTGAATATATAGAGTATTAGCAATATAAATTTCAAGTTATTAACAAAAAAGAAATGATTAGGCAGAAACTATAGGAGGAAGCATGTGTTACATTCTGAGTCTGAGGTGATCCAGTTCCCTTTCTTGGGTTCCAAGTGATCCGGGTCTTGAAACTTTGTCGAATTCAAAGATGGAAGGCTTATGATTTGATCATTCTTGAGTGAAGATGCTGTTGAAAGCGCTGTATAGGCAGAGGAAGTGGTGGAGTTGCTCTCCAAATCCCATCTGAAGCTGATCTTCGGCGAGTCGTTGCTTGGTTGATCATCATCTGGTACCGCTTTCAGAGTTCCCCGGTTTCGAAATTGCTTAACCTGGATGGAACAACACAATTTAAGTCTCAACCATAAACGATATCAATCATAGATCGGCATATGTTACTTTGAAGACTCAACAAGCACGTTATGAGAAACCTGGAGTTAAGCAAGCTATTTCGGCATGATTTAGGACCAGTTAAAATATGTAACTTTGATTTCCACCTGGAGGTAACAAACATTCACTCTAGTTGCATTGTGTGGTGGTAAGTTTGAACATTAATGGCTAGAGAGGGTCACAAGAGCAACATATGGCTGCATAACTATTACGGTTGTGGACCTGCTTCTCTCATGTTATATATCAATAGGTCCATGCAGTACAAAATATAAGAAAAATAAAAAAACTAAAACTAAAAACTAAATGGTTATCAATGAATTTTAACTGAACAAAAATTTAGAATTGTACCTTTCGAGCGATGAATTTTCCACCCTTGTCTGATTTTGCAGCAGCAGCCCATCTCAGAAGCTCCTTCATTCTTGAAAGGGTTTTGGTTTTGTCCCCTTTAAGCTGTTCTTTCTTCTCCGGTAAGCCACATTGTTCGTTTGTTCTCGTCGAGGTTGATAACGTTGAATCATTCACCGGTAAAACCTTGTTGCTTACATTCACCGAATCCGCCTTGGTGCTACTAATTCCCAGACTTCTTGCAACATCTTCTTTCTTCATGATCTTCATAGATTGAATCCAATGCTGCCTTGCCTGCCTTCTGTTTATGCTATTAAGTCTCTTTAGCTGAAGAGTGCTATTAAAGCAAGCCGTTGCGACATCTTTTCGACATAGAAAGGTAAACGGCTTGAACTTCTTGCTACCCGATTTGCTTTCTTCAACTCCTTTTGATGATTTTCGATAAACACCGGCGCTACCGCGCCTAAAGACGATTATGTAATTTGGTTTAGCTTCTTGATCTGAAAATGAAGATAGAAAGTTCATAAATTGGTTAGTAAAAAAATGTCCTAATGTTAAAGGTCAAAACTCTCTTTCATAGCTAGAAAACACTTAAAACACCGTTTCGATCAAAGAAACAAAACATGAACCCAACTGTTATTCCAACCGACTATTATCTTAAAACATTTCTCACTAACATTAACAATTATCAGTGAAATGCACCGAATAAGTAAATCGAGTTTGATCTCTTACCATTAGTTGTTGCGTTCTTGTTGGAAGAACTAGAAATCTCCTCCCTTTCTTGTCCAACTTTAGCTCCAAATAGCCATTGAAGAAGCTGCTATGTTTATAAGAGAGATCAGTTTTGATCCAAAAATGCTATGTCTTTGCGTTGACATATACAAATATTTACACTCTTTTTACCTGCATGGTTATCGCTTGTATTTGGATCCTCCTTTATATAATGCTTGTGAGTTGTGAGGAGTGACCAGTGAGAAGTAGATGGAGGAGTGAGAAAGTTGATGACTGTTTTCTGGTCAAATGGACAGCACAGAGAGATCTGCCTATGCTGTCTGCATGCTCAAGATTCCTGTCTAGGGTTTGGGACCTTTTGGAGAAGAAGACAAATGAAATTAGAAGTGAATCTGCAGAAAAAATAATAATAGTGAGAGACAACTAAGCAATGAGTGGGGGAAGGATTGGATCAATGGCTTGGGATTCTTTTGTAACATGGGGGAAAAATATATATAAGATGATCATGTGGTGGTTAAGTAAGGGATTTAATTTAATTAAGAACCCAAATGTGTTTAGCTTTGGTGGCTTTTGTTTTAGCCATACACTTGTTTGTCCATGGTTCATCACTCCCATTTGGTCCCCCTTTATATATTACCCCCACAAAGTTACTTAGTCTAAGATTTACACTTGTGTTAATCTACGGAAAAGAGAATTCGAAGAAGAGAGGACGAGCGTATTGCCCTGACTAACTGGTCGAATCCACACCTGTAAATAATAATCTACTCTACTAAACTCAGTTTTGGGAGTGAGGGGTAAAAATGAAGCTCTAACAAATAGTTGGCATAGAAGACCAATTATTGCAAGGTTTATTAAAATAAAAATTTGTCCTTGCAACTTGACTTGCAAGCAGGAGGACACAAAAATGGATTATATATTCACATTAATATTAAAGACTAGAATTAGATCAAACAAAAGAAAGAAGGGGTGGAGAATTGGGAAAACCATGTTCCCTAACACATTAGAAATGCATATTAAAAAAATATGTGACAAATTAAGGAAGAAAAGGGTCATCACCGTCTTCCAGATTCCATAACATTTTCAGTCTTTTGGCCAGTTGGGTATGGCTGCATTTCCAGGCAACTCTCCATCTATTTCCGAACTACACATACATCTACATTTCGAGGTAACCTTCGTTGACGAACGGTTTTCGATTTTGATGAATGTTTAAGAGAAGGAAGGTTCGGATACTAGAATTACATCGTTGAAGTCAATGAAAATGAATAGTTAGCGTTGTGCTGACTTACTAACTGATTAGAGCTAAATGATTAAGGCTAATACTGTTTATCTATATCCATATACGCACACATAATTGTTCCTATGAGTAAAATTAAATTAATATTGAATTTACATGTTGCTTGAGTTGAGCATGTGGGAAGGAGATATTTTGGGGCTGTGTCAGTTATACTAACTTAGTGCTTGCTAGAACTTGGTGTGCTTCACATGGGGATGAGTTGAGAACATATGCAGATATGCTCTCATAACTATTTTTTAATTACTTACAAGTAAAAACTAAGTTTGGGGATTCTTTCTTGTAATTAGCTGTATATTCCCCACTCTATTTCTCACATCACGTGAATGGTTACGTAATGTGCAAGATGAGGAGAGTGGAATGAGAGCGGAATTATACAACCGGGTATGCTCTAGATTTGGCCCTAAACTAGAGGCCTAGAGGCCTTGCTTGTGGAGATTTCGTCTCTCTGAGCTTCTCTGACCTTTCATTTTCATTAGGACTTAATGGGAAATCGTTAGCTCCCCTAAACTTGTGGCAGCAACTGCATCTGCAACTCACAGTAATCTCCGCCACTGAAGCAAATAAAATCAAGGGCTGAGATTGTGGGAATTACATTGTACACGACATTCTTGATGAAGACTCGGGGCAAGGAAGAGTGATGTGGCTCAACCTCCTCTTAACTTTAGATCTTAGTGTTTGGTTCCCCAAGAAATGCAAAGTGCTGGGAAGGAATAAGTAGCTCTCAACAACCCTGTCACTGTTTTCTCATTCATATCAAATTCTGCTTGCCTCCCTTGGTTGTAACACCATCCACGTTCTCTCACAAGCTTTCACAACGCTCAGCAACACGAATGCGATTAAGTTCTCTCACATTCTTCACCTTGGACGACATTCTGTAGAATTAGCCGCATTCAGGGTGATTAAGTTCCCCAGTGGACAATCTTTGAATGAGAATCGAAAGCTTAATACAACGTCGAAACAAATGAATTGAAAGTTTCCATCCTTTATACAAACTGGAATTTCGTTGATGCATAAGCTATTTACATTTCAATACAAACAATGTCTAATGTTATTTATAAACAAGCATAGAGTAGAACCGATATCAACTTCATAACCATATCATACATGTACAGGATAGCTTTGGCCTCGTGTTGGCCAGAAAGTGAAAGAATTATGGCTCAACTTCTGTTGGCTGCCACTGCCTGTTTGAAAATGAAAATGAATAATTAGCGTTGTGCTGACTTACTAACTGATTAGAGCTAAATGATTAAGGCTAACACTGTTTATCTATATCCATATACACCCACATAATTGTTCCTATGCGTAAAATTAAATTAATATTGAATTTACATGTTGCTTGAGTTGAGCATGTGGGAAGGAGATGTTTTGGGGCTGTGTCAGTTATACTTGGTGCTTGCAAGAACTTGGTGTGCTTCACATGGGGATGAGTTGAGAACATATGCAGATATGCTCTCATAACTATGTTTTAATTACTTACAAGTAAAAACTAAGTTTGGGGATCCTGTAATTAGCTGTATATTCCCCACTCTATTTTTCACATCACGTGAATGGTTGCGTAATGTGCAAGATGAGGAGAGTGGAATGAGAGCGGAATTATACAACCGGGTATACTCTAGATTTTGCCCCAAACTAGAGGCCTAGAGGCCTTGCTTGTGGAGATTTCGTCTGTGTCTGAGCTTCTCTGCCCTTTCATTTTCGTTGGGACTTGATGGGAAAACGTTAGCTCCCATAAACTTGTCGCAGCAACTGCATCTGCAACTCACAGTAATCTCCACCATTGAAGCAAATAAAATCAAGGGCTGAGATTTGTGGGAATTACATTGTACACGACGTTCTTGATGAAGAATCGGGCCAAGGAAGAGTGATGTGGCTCAACCTCCTCTTAACTTTAGATCTTGGTATTTGGTTCCCCAAGAAATGCAAGGTGCTGGGAAGGAATAAGTAGCTCTCAACAACCCTGTCACTGTTTTCTCATTCATATCAAATTCTGCCTGCCTCCCTTGGTTGCAACACCATCCACGTTCTCTCGCAAGCTTTCACAACGCTCAGCAACACGAACACGGGAAAGTTTTCGAGTGTGACAGTTTTGACAGGGTCATTCTCCACCTTGGACGACATTCTGTAGAATTAGCCGCATTCGGGGTGCTTAAGTTCCCCAGTGGACAATCTTTGAATGAGAATCGAAAGCTTAATACAACGTCGAAACAAATGAATTGAAAGTTTCCATCCTTTATACAAACTGGAATTTCGTTGATGCATAAGCTATTTACATTTCAATACAAACAATGTCTAATGTTATTTATAAACAAGCATAGAGTAGAACCGATATCAACTTCATAACCATATCATACATGTACAGGATAGCTTTGGCCTCGTGTTGGCCAGAAAGTGAAAGAATTATGGCTCAACTTCTGTTGGCTGCCACTGCCTGTTTGAAAATGAAAATGAATAATTAGCGTTGTGCTGACTTACTAACTGATTAGAGCTAAATGATTAAGGCTAACACTGTTTATCTATATCCATATACACCCACATAATTGTTCCTATGCGTAAAATTAAATTAATATTGAATTTACATGTTGCTTGAGTTGAGCATGTGGGAAGGAGATGTTTTGGGGCTGTGTCAGTTATACTTGGTGCTTGCAAGAACTTGGTGTGCTTCACATGGGGATGAGTTGAGAACATATGCAGATATGCTCTCATAACTATGTTTTAATTACTTACAAGTAAAAACTAAGTTTGGGGATCCTGTAATTAGCTGTATATTCCCCACTCTATTTTTCACATCACGTGAATGGTTGCGTAATGTGCAAGATGAGGAGAGTGGAATGAGAGCGGAATTATACAACCGGGTATACTCTAGATTTTGCCCCAAACTAGAGGCCTAGAGGCCTTGCTTGTGGAGATTTCGTCTGTGTCTGAGCTTCTCTGCCCTTTCATTTTCGTTGGGACTTGATGGGAAAACGTTAGCTCCCATAAACTTGTCGCAGCAACTGCATCTGCAACTCACAGTAATCTCCACCATTGAAGCAAATAAAATCAAGGGCTGAGATTTGTGGGAATTACATTGTACACGACGTTCTTGATGAAGAATCGGGCCAAGGAAGAGTGATGTGGCTCAACCTCCTCTTAACTTTAGATCTTGGTATTTGGTTCCCCAAGAAATGCAAGGTGCTGGGAAGGAATAAGTAGCTCTCAACAACCCTGTCACTGTTTTCTCATTCATATCAAATTCTGCCTGCCTCCCTTGGTTGCAACACCATCCACGTTCTCTCGCAAGCTTTCACAACGCTCAGCAACACGAACACGGGAAAGTTTTCGAGTGTGACAGTTTTGACAGGGTCATTCTCCACCTTGGACGACATTCTGTAGAATTAGCCGCATTCGGGGTGCTTAAGTTCCCCAGTGGACAATCTTTGAATGAGAATCGAAAGCTTAATACAACGTCGAAACAAATGAATTGAAAGTTTCCATCCTTTATACAAACTGGAATTTCGTTGATGCATAAGCTATTTACATTTCAATACAAACAATGTCTAATGTTATTTATAAACAAGCATAGAGTAGAACCGATATCAACTTCATAACCATATCATACATGTACAGGATAGCTTTGGCCTCGTGTTGGCCAGAAAGTGAAAGAATTATGGCTCAACTTCTGTTGGCTGCCACTGCCTGTTTGAAAGAGAGGATACGGGCTGCTAGACGAGAACCAGAGGCTCATTCCTCCTACCGGTAAAGAGAACACGGGCTTGAGAGAATCCCCTTCAAATTAGCACCGCCATTGTCCCAGAACGATCAGCTTGATCTTTTTCAAGACTCTTCTAAGTTCCAACAAGCTGATGCGATTCTTAAACCGCAGTTCTTGGAGCAGGCGGTCTCATCTGACGGATTTTCTGCAGTTACTTGAACAACAATTGTCAAAGACACCAATGGAGTCAACTAAAGGCAATCTGATATACAAATCCAGTATACATCAATTTTCAGTCAAGGAACTGTAAATTTTACCAGATAAAAAGGGCACTTCTCATGGTCGATCCTCATCGGACCTTGAGCGTGTCAAACGTCGACGCCTTCTGGGGATTGGAGACAAATCTCTGTGATTAGTCATGGGCATGTCGTCCTCATCATCGTCCTCATCATCGTCATCATCATCATCTTGAAGTCCCAACAAATTCTCACCCCAAAGAAACCGGCGTTCATTTAAAGCACCTGCTGACCGCCGATGTCTTGTCCAAACCCTTGATCGAGCCCTTGGTTCTCCAGCACGGTCAGCTGAACCAATCATCTGAAACAAAAACAGGGTAGTCCACCAAGGCCCATTAGCTTCACCTGCACCACTTTCCCCTCCACCTGGTAGCCTATCTCCATTTTCAATAACATAGTCCCCAACAACAACAGCACCTGGCATGGCTGAATGAATAGCACTCACAACATCACCAAATTCTCTCTGGTGCTCAAGGTGTCGCCAGGCTCGTTCTCTAGACGGGTCAATGTCAGAGGGTCTGGTGGTTGGGTGAACTCTCCTGGCATGCCGGCGCAACTCCTGGTAGTTACCAGAAAATGAGCATGATTCCCGAGAGCAACTTCGCTTCTTCAGGTTAAGATATTTTCTGGCATCTTCCACAACCTCCCATCCAAGAATGGCTCCTCGGCACATAGGGCATTTCAAGCTCAATTGTGACTCCGGTGAATTTTCCCCATCCAAATCATCATGTTCATCCCTTTCCTGAAATGACTCAGAATCAACCACTTCCATAACCCCTTCTGGTTGTGCTTCAAAAGGCCTATTTAGATCTTGAATAACATGTTGCTGTGGAGGTCCAGGTAAATTAACAGATGATACAGAATTGCTTTCAATCAGGTTGTCACTTTCATTAGCTTCATTTGAGTCTGTTCTCAGAGGGATGTTCAGATCAGAAATACGAGGACCGTAACGGTTTATAGGGAAAGGACTGGGTAGAGTTGGACTGTTCATAGTATTTTCTCTCATCTTTTTAAAACGGTCCAAACAATTTGAATGCCTGTAACTTGTATCACATATATAAGATCTGCAACCCTTATCATGTGAGCTGCAAAGCAGGAGAACGGCATTATGCGGATGGTCCATGCAGATAGGGCATGAAACGGCATCCAGTTCTTTATTAAGAGCACGAATATCTGAATCAGTATCTAATCTTCGTTTCACACCAGCCATCTTGCAAACACTGTTCGATTTACTAAGCAAGTTAAAGTTATTACTACAGAAGTACTATCATGCATAATCAATGTTCATCAATTAGATAAGCAGGGGGAAAACACTACGGTCATGTTGTATACAGCAGCAATTTATTCTCTTATCACATAAAAACAATAGACGAATCGATGTTGAATGCGAAGGGTACAAATTTTTTATGGTACATGTTTCTGTATAATGTTTCACATTATCCCTTCCCCATCCAATTCACATAAAAATATGTTTTCAAATCAAGAGTAAGAATCAACTTTTGAACCACTGCCAATTTCAATTTGACTAGTGGGAATATAAGAACCTACCCAAAATCTAGGTCCATAATAACGTACAAAAGAAAGTTCAATCGGGTTCCAAGTTTCTTAAAGAATGCAATCAGTCTAATACAAAAGAAGAACAGTCAGCCACTACGAAGGGTTCATCAAATTATTACTGCCAGAACTGTAATTCCTTTGTTCCCAAGAAACTTAACATTACGTGCAATCAGAATAATTACCTATCCACACAAACACCCCTAATATAACACACATATGAATTGAAATATATCAGATATATAAAGCATCATTGAACTACATATACACTTACCAAAAGGCAAAGCTCTAAATAAATTCCCTACTTGGGCTTCTGATCTCTACTGCTTTACCAACTGAAAAATACCGAATCTTTACTTGACTCTAACAGAAATCAGATGCAACCAAACAGAAATCAGAATGCAACCACTCTTACAAATGCTCCAAAATGTGATACAAACAATGCAGCGACTGGACAACGGCACAGAGCTTCAAGGAATTGAATTCTTGATTTATTATAACGACCTACGTCTTAGGCCACAAGGTCACAAATGAGGCTGAGACCTGCAGTTATACGACAAGACAGAAGCGATGTCATGTACATAACACCTTAGTTCAATCATGGCATTATTCAGCAACAGATAGAAGCAATATTAGTAGAAACATCATGTATACATGTATCAGACCACATGACCTTCGAACTGAAATTTCAAAGACCATGAAAAAATCGGTTGAGATCGGAGATATATTTTTGCACCGATTCTATTGCTGTTCTTAGATTCTAAAAGTGCTCGCACCTTCTGTTTAGAGATTCTAAAAGTTTTTTATATCCATCCACCCCGTTTCATATGCACAATATTATACAAAGTTAGTGAAATTCAAAGATCAAGCAATAATTACTACAAAAAATCAGAGGAAATTAAGCATTTTTTTAAAAAGAAATTGAGCATTGCAAATCTTTACCAGATAAAAATCAGCATCTAAACCTAAACCCCACAGATAAACCCAAAATTGCATCCAAACCCTAATCCTAAATTTAGCACACTTGAGATTCCAATCATCAAAGGATTCAATAAACCAAACAAAAGGTATCAAATTCAGGTCCCAAAAAACACAAAAATCCATCAACCACCCAATTCAACAAGGATCCAACTAGATCAAACCCAAAAACTGATCAGATCAACATAAATTAAATAACTGAACATTCCAAAAAATGAGACGCGCAAAGAAATTGAGGATTTACAAAGATTAATGATTTGATTTCGTCCTTGAATTTGGGGCTGTGGGTTGAGAGAGAGAGAGAGATTGCGTGAAGGAATTGCTTGAGAATTTGGATCGAAATTTGACGAGGAAACGGCACATGAAATTAGGGTTTTTTATAATGCGTTTGGGAAGATGGAGGGTAAGCACTAATGTTGCAACCGCTCGGAGCGGTCTAGGCTACTTCCACTTCCTGTTGATGACACGTGGCGGAAATCGGGTGGATGTGGGACCCACTGGCAGGTCCATTCGGTCTTGCGTTTTGATCCTCCATCTAGAAACGATTTTTCATTGATTACACGTTTAATTCCCGGGATTATAGTCTTTGAAACACTAATAATATTCGATTAAATGGATTGTTTTTAAAGAATGGTTTGTGTAATTTAGTCCATGCAAGCAACTTAAAATGTGTACATTGACCAAAAAACAATGGAACCTAATTATAACTTTCATATCTCGAGACGTATAAGAGCAAGTCCACCCCTAAAGACTTTGCGCCAGCACCCAGTCCATTTATCCACTCAAGTGAACAATGATAGACTCTAATGAACAGTAATAGACCAATGCATCTCCACCCCTAAAACTAAATAGCCTAGTCAATTTTATTAAAATATTATTAATTTTTATTATAAAATAATAATTTGGTATTTTACTTTCTGACTTCTTCCTTTCTTCTTCTTCTGGAAATTGACCTCCTCCTCCCCACACCAACGCTCCCGCACCACACCATTCCAGAAAATTTTTATGGTGTAAAATGACGAGGCTGCCCATCTCATCTTCAGATCCCACGGTTTGGATGATGAGTTAGAGGGGTAGAATCGTCTTTTTATGAATAGGGTTTCAGATTGGGGTTAGTTCCTTCCCCCGTCACTTCGTTCTTTCTTCGGCGCAGGCAAAGCCATGCGGATCCTGGCATGGCAGAGTGGAAGGGAGACAGTGAGAGAAAGAGCGAGTGACAGTGAGAGAAAGAGCGAGTGATAGTGAGAGAAAGAGAGAGTGGTTGTTCGGATAACAGGGAAAGAAACAGAGAGGGAGGGGTTGGGATGGTGAACAGAGCCGATCTTGGTCTCCTCGTCGTCGTCTCGCCGGAGCTCGCAAAGGGAAGGGGGATATGGTGTTGAATATATGGATTTATCAGGGGAAGGGGGTTGATGGGGTAGCCATGACATCAACATGGCGTCAAATGACCCGTCTCCTTCCTCTGTCGATTTTAGGCCGGCCTGTGGACTGGCTTGGGCTGGGTGCCAGTCTATTCCATGGGCTGGAGTGAATTGGCTGAGTCCCAGCTTGTTTTTTCCACTGAGTGCCGGGCTATTCCACCTCCGGTGGAACTGCTCTAAACATATTGAGAATTTATTGATTAATTGATAACTTATATCTATAAAATGCAAGAAGAGCTAAAACCTAAATAATGACACCGCTAATTACTTGTTTGTTCTATGGGTGGTAATCTTGCTGCTCACTCGGTTGCTTCATTTGCTGCTTGCATGGTGGCTCTTATTTATAGGACGTTATTGGTCCTGATTTTCTGTTTAATATTCTTGCTGAAAATGTAAACATAGCTATTAGAATATAATAAAGTCTATCTTTTGACAACAACAAAAAAATACGCTACGCCCCCTTCCATAATTGTAACTAAATTTGTTATCATGAAAAACTTCTTCATGATAACTCCTTCATCTTCAACTAGGTTTCTTTATTTGTTGTGTTATGGAGACAATGTCAAATTCTAATATATTTTGTTTAACATAATTAGCGTGTGACATAGGTTTGTTTGAGTACTAACCCTAGTGCACCAAAATACTTAAGCACAAATGTAGCGATTTCGAGAATAACATGTGACCACTCACCTTTTAATTCTTTGGCCAAATTTTAAAATAATCAAAAATATATTAATCACATATTTGGATGAAGAAAAACAAATTTCCTATTAGATCAAATTAAACAATAATTTTATCGAATCTGTAAGTTTAATAATTATATGTGAGAGTCATATGATTCATGCTAGTTCCACCATCTTTTTCCCATTTTGGACACTATTATTTGTTCACCCAATATGTAGGTTTAATATATTATTATATGTTAATCTGTGGAATCATTTTATTTTAATATAAGACAAATAGAAAGAAAACGAGCAAGAAATTCGTAGTTGAGTCGGTTAAGAATATATGTTTCTGCATCTAAGGCTCTAGATTTGATAATAATATACTCTTAATTTTCTTCTAATTTGACCTTTTCAATATTTGGTTTGTATTGAGCTCTAAGATTTTTTTAAACGTGATAATTTACTTTGAACTATCAAATTTATCATATTTTAATGGTAATTTGCCTCACCTCAATGTCGAAACTTACCCTCAGTGTAACGAAAAAATTCACCAATTTTGACAATTGGTTAAAAAATGGAGAAGATTGCAACATCTTTAAAGATTAGCCTTGAGAAATTTCTTTCATGTAAATTGTAATCATAACAAAAATGGGTATTGGAAAGATTTGCAAGTGAAAAGGTGTTGAACTTTTGCACGACGGCGTGAATTCAAAATTTTTAATGGCTAATCTAACATTTAATCTAACAAAATTTATAGTTCAACAAAAAAAACAAACAATAAGCTATATATTATAATACGTTATGTACCAACTCGTATTCCGACCACAATGAAAAATCTATTCTTGTAACCAAATTCAAATGTTGAGAAGAAAGAAAAGAAAAAAAGTCGTCAAGGGTAGTTTGGACTTTGCCAATCACACTGACAAAGTCTCGAGTCCAAACTTCCGAACTCACTCTCTGACAGACCAAGATTGCCGCCAACTCGTTCGCTACCGCAGCCAAAAGATCCCTCCGCTTCCAATGGCCGCCAACAATCCTTCGCAGCTACTCCCATCAGGTTTTGACCACTTCGTTCCCCCTTCTACTTTCCCGTATTTTCTCGAGAAAATTAAACGGAAAATTTGAGGTGTTTTCCTGGAAAATGCGCAGAGTTGATCGACCGGTGCATAGGCTCGAAGATATGGGTGATAATGAAGGGAGACAAGGAGCTCGTAGGGACTCTGAGGGGTTTCGATGTCTACGTCAACATGGTACTCGAAGACGTCACCGAATAGTATGAATTTCTCCTTTAATTCTGTTCTTATGAAACCCTAAAAATTTGGGGGATTTTTGTCTCCATTTTTTTGGTACAAGATTGAGTCTTTAGTTTTGTAAATGCTTTAAATGTTTGATTAATTGATGGGAAGATTAGAAAAAGGAGAAGGGAGTACAAAGTTATGAATTGTCTTTGTTAGTATTTATGTTAGAAAATTGTTCATGGTAAGCAGTTGATTGGAAGTCCGAATCGAGCTCTTACAAGTAACAGTCGGTACAGATTATTGAACTCTAATAATCTGTTAGTACAATGTCAAGCACTCCAATACTCCAAATACTTGTATATTTTATTGTCAAAGTATGCAGGACAGCCTCTAGAGCTTCGAATCTTAGTTATATACAATGGGAATTAAGGTTTTTAATTTTGATCGGTGGTAAAGCGCATTGTGAATAGTCGAATACAACCTCGTTTGTATATTAGAATTTTACTGTATATCTTTATTTTCTTTTGTTTTTTTCTTATCTGGATGCCAAAATACTTGGATTTGGCTTTTATATGGAACAGTTGATACATTGATTTATACTAGATTGTAGATTGAGAAATCTGGCAAGGTCATGGAATTGCTTAAGCTTAGTTATAGGGCATTTCGTAATTAGACAATATGTTGAATACAAGTTGTTTTCATAAGGTAGATAGAGTTCTAATGCGAAGCTTCTATAGCAACATTGGTTTTACATGGGCACTTTACGTGATGTGTAAAATTGCACCTAAAAATGTAATATTTGAAGAAACTAAGCAATAAAAAGGCAGACTTATTCCTCCTCCAGCCTCCTGTTTTCTGCGCATTATACCTTTTGCATCTCGCTTATTTTTCATTGGTCATATCAAACGTACTGTAATGTTTTGGGATCAAAGGAGAAATCGGACTAGGATATATCTGGCATACAGCGTATTTGTTTTAGTAGTTAGTTTATGTTAGTCCTTAGTTATGTTCATTCCCTCTATTTGCTATATGGTTTTTCCACTTTTGTGATCTATTATGCATGCTAATATTCAGGGCCCTTGTTATTTTGTTTGGATGTGCAGTGAGATTACTCCTGAAGGAAGACGTATAACCAAGCTTGATCAGATTTTACTCAATGGAAACAATATTGCCATTGTAAGTAAAACATGGGTGTTCTTTATTTGCCTGGATGGAATAATTGAATTTCCGGTGAATATGCAAGTGATTGTTAGGTTTTCTTAGTCAAGTATACTACTACACTTTTTGTAGCCTTTTTCTTTTCTCGCCTTATATTTGACAACCTACTCTTGTAACTATTTCTGCAAGCTCATGGTTTCTACTTGGCCTTTTCAATAAAGCTAGAGCCAGCATAAAACATAGATGAAAGATTTCAAACTATTGTTATAAATTGTCTAATGGTTTGTGCACAATGTCAATGCAGCTGGTCCCTGGCGGCTCACCTGAAGCGGAATGAGAGGGAACTCCGCACTCCGTTATTGAATGTTTGCATTACCTATGGGTTCAGGGGAGATCGTTTCTCTTTTTCATCGAGAACTGGGCCCCCTTAGATGCCCTTTATTTGCTCCACCCAGCACTCGTTGTTCTTCGTAGGTGACATGGTTGTAGGATATGTTAAGGATATGGTGGATTATGTTTCTTCTAATCTGGAGTGGTATTTTGATTTTCCGAATACATTGACACAAGCCGGGCTTTATTATTTATTGTTCACATATGTAATGGGACTCCAGTAACATTTTGCAATTGATGCAACAATTCCATTGCATTGTTTCCTCAAATGCCTTTTTCCTCTGATTCATATATACAGTTAGAAGGACAGATTTCAACGATCATTTCGGCCCCAGAAGAAAACAAGTCAGTGTGATACTACACAGCGCACACACCAATTCTTTTGTGCCTAAAAAGCCTCTAGTGCAGCTGCTAGTGCAAAAGTTTCGTAATCCGAACAAGTGAAACCGTGACCGTGACCACTTTCACAACCACACTCATCCCACCTTTTCTGCCTTCTGTTTCTCTGCCTTTGTTTCCCAATTACGCACTTTTTGCATTGGCTTGGAGGTAGCAAAAACTCTGCCGGATTTTAGATGGCCAAAATTGGTGCTTATTCAAGTGTATCGCTTTCTTGTTTAGATATCCAAATGTGATGCTCTCTCAAGGCCCCCACCCCCACCCCTTTCCCTTTTTTTCCCTCTTCTCTTGACAGTGTCAGCAGTGGCGGATTCAGGAATCTTACCCCAAGGGGTCGCAGTGTAAAAGTTCAAATAAAAATTTAGGATGGAAAAACATATTGAAAATGAAATCATAGTACTTTCATTCATAATTCATAATGGAAACAATATTACAAACTATAATTGTCCACGACGAGGTTTCATATTTTGAAAACGAAGCATTATAGCTTCATTTTCAATACAAGCAAAAATATCTCTCTCAATATAAACAAGCAAGCTATCACTCAACCATTGATCTCCCATTTTGTTCCTAAGTGGACCCTTAACAATATTCATGACAGAAAATGCTCTCTCCACTGAAGCAGTTGCAACTGGTAAAACTAAAGACAATGTAATGAGCAAATATACATAATTGAATACTTGATGCATCCTTGTCTCCACCATTTTTTTTGCAAGATCACCAATCCCTTCCAATTGAGAGAAATTACTACTGGAACACACATAATGAATATAAATCTTAAGTTGATCTTCAAGTGCCAAACGATCTTCATCCGAAAAGTCTTGAGGATAAAATTGAGCAAGACGAAGTAACTTTGGTTTATCAAAAGCTACAAATGAATCTTTCGGACTCAAACATGCCATACAAATAAGCAACTCGGTATTTACCTCATTAAAGCGATCCTCTAACTCCGTAATTTGCTCATCAATGACATAAATAAAGAGCTCCACACGATAATGATGACGATTTGTCTTTATTGGAGCATAACGCCTTGACCTCCCTGGAAGTATAAATGCCTCTTCCATGTTAGGAACATCAATATGATGTTTTTTCACAAAAAGAAGATACTTCATCAACCAATGCATCGAACCCATTATTCCTCATCCAATATAGCTTTTCCTTGCATGATTTCACTAAAGCCATTGCATTCACAATTTCTTGATCTTTCCTTTTCAATGCTTGTGACAAATCATTTGTGAGTCCCAATATGACTTTCATCAAGAAAAGGTGAAACACAAACTCAAAAGTAAATATCACTCTCATTAACGTATTTGCTTCACCCGCACTTTCATTGGGATTATCATCAATAACCATTTGAAGCACATGAACCACGGATGAAAACATAGAAATGATGCTAATCAAGGTACCATAGTGTGAGTTCCATCGTGTGTCACCGGCACGTTTGAGACTTGTTTCTTGATTTAAGCCTCGCCCCGTTATAAGACAATCATTTTCAAAAGCTATCACAAGCTCTTCTTGAAGTTGCCCTCTAAGTGAATCACGCCGTTTACAAGATGCTCCAACATGATTAACCACACTATTAGCCATTGCAAAAAAAGAGGCAATGTCTATATTCTTCTTTGCTACGGCAACAAGAGCTAGTTGAAGTTGATAAGCAAAGCAATGAACATAATATGCACAAGGTTGTTCTCTCAATATCTTTGTTTTAAGGCCATTCAACTCACCTCTCATATTGCTAGCACCATCATAACCTTGTCCTCGTAGCTTGGAAATGCTCAAACCGTTGCGAGAAAACAATGTGTCAATAGCATTCTTTAGTGAACTTGAAGTAGTGTCGGTAACATGTTGGATACCCACAAATCTTTCAATTACATGCCCGTTGTCATCCACATAACGCAACACCATAGCCATTTGCTCTTTCACAGACACATCAACTGCTTCATCCACCAATATTGAAAAGAATCTATCTTTTAGACCATCCATGATAGCATCAAGTGTTTCAAGGGCACATGAATTCACAATTTCTTTTTGAATGGAAGGAGCTAGTAATTTGAGATTCCCCGAAGCATTTTCCATCACAACTTCTCTAACTTTATCATTATTATCTGCAAGGAATTGCAATAACTCCAAGTAATTTCCCCTATTGCTTGAAGTGGCACTTTCATCATGGCCACGAAAAGGAAGACCTTGTCGCAATAAAAACTTAGTGCACTTGATTGAAGCAATCAAGCATGTGCGATAAGCCTTACGAGTTTGGTCAGAGTGTTTGCTCACTGCCGTTTCAATATGTGCAGCTTGATTCATCAAATTTGTAGCAGCTTCTCTAGCCTTATTATGAACACTCCCAACCGGTCCAACATGCATCTTAAATCTTTCTCTCCCTTTCTTCCAATTCTTAAATCCATCTCCAGTGAAAGCTTCACTACCCACTTGTTCAAAATTGGTTTTAAAGAGATAGCAATAGAGACAAAATGCCGCATCTTTAGATACACTATACTCCAACCAATCAAACTGACACACCCCGATCCAGAGGATCAAGGCGTGCTGGCCGTCACGTGAGCGTGACGTAACCAACAGTGCGACACGGAAGCATGATAATAGAATACGAAGGAATTTAAACCAATCTCTAGATGAACAACCTACTAGAGTAATGGGAGAGTTAAGATAATACATAAATTCAGAGCATAGGTTTTAGTGCAGTCAAGTAAGACTAAAATAAAGGTACTTCACCCTCGGGTGAGTCCTACATGTCAAGAGTCTGTCAGAATGCCGGAAAAGACCTCGAGAGCCACCAACCGCTAACTAGAACCTGGAGGGGCGCAAAACAAAATGAGTGGGTCAGTAAAATCAAGATTTTTCCAAAAACATTTCATTAAAATCATTTCTATCCCCTCACTGTAAAACCTGTATACTTTCCCAGAAAATAGTATATAAATATATATATATCATCAAAACTCAAATCACAATCCTTCAACGCTTTAAGAAAGAATATGCCATGTCAAGATATGCCAAAGTATAATATGAATGCATCAATATAAATCAGGTGAAAATAAGTCAAACGGAGACCCTAAAGTGGTCCTGTACGGTTGATTCTAAAGCTCAACATCCTCGCCAACCGGAGTCACCTCGGTGACCTGTACGGTCTAACTCTGCACGTCACTCGGAACCACATAAGGTAGTCTGTACGATGACAGGTGTATAATTACGCTCTAGTGCTTCTCACATCAATCAACTGTGCACATAATCTAAAGTCACCCACCAGTCGGAACCCCTCTAATGGTCTGTACGACTGGCATGTCGGAACCCTCACAGGGTCTGTACGACATCCACCTACTTGGATCCAAGACGAGCGTGCGGTGTGGTGAATAAATATAAGTACTAACA
Source organism: Malus fusca (assembly GCA_035220775.1). Lineage (NCBI taxonomy): Eukaryota > Viridiplantae > Streptophyta > Magnoliopsida > Rosales > Rosaceae > Malus > Malus fusca. The sequence continues at coordinate 29,903,690 of CM069063.1, forward strand.
CCTAGGGTGCAGGTTATGAGCTTAAACGTTTCAACATCAATAATTCAATGAATAATGACTCACCTGACTTACCTGCGCCTCCACAGCACCATGCAAAATGTATGCATCATATATCAATTCATGTTTATATATATATATATCCATTATCAAATCAATTATTCAATGTTTTCATGCATGGCAATTTAAATTCATAACTTTCATAAAACGCGTATTTTCTGGGAAACAAATGTATATAGGTAAATATGAAATCAAAACTGCCCACTCACTGGTATGTCGATGGGTCGTAACCCCCGCGACGTCCCTGGATACGCTCGTCCTCGGGATACTCGTCACCTATATGAGAAACAACTAAAATAACATTATTTTTAAGCACATCGCCAACATTTCGAAATAACTTCTCATACGATGCTCAATTTGGGCATATGAATATACCACATCGACCTACTCGACGTCACGAGCGTCGAGAAATTTTTAGAAAAATTTTAGGAGCCCCCACGCGCCAGCACAGCCACGGGAACACGCGCCCCCACGCGCACCATCTTCAACCTTGGCTCGCCGGACTGGTTTTTCCGGCGGCCGGTTTCCGGCGAGTTTTAAAACGCCCATATCTCCTTCGTTTTTCACCCATTTTCTTCGTATTTTATATCAAATTGAAGCCCTAAGAGTGTACTATCACGTTGGACTAGTTTTAGGGTCTAAAAACAACTAAATCTCACCGGGAAATTTCAAAGGTTTCGGCCAAACTCGAACTCGACGATCCCGACGTCCAAAGCTTGCAAACGAACGTCCCCGAGCTTCCTTAGGACCTCCTAAAGCTCACTACAAGCTTGGAATTCCCTGAAACACGACATTTAATGTGTGCATGAACAGTACCCAAAAATGGAGATTTCGGATTCTACGTGAAATCGAAGGTTTCACGGCCTAAGACTAGTACCATTCGACTCATAAGGACTCAGGGATGAAGATACATACCTTATTTGCTTCGATCCGTCGAGATTTGCAAGGTTTTGGGTGTGAGCCGTACATATGGGTGTCTAGAGAGAGAGAGGATGTCGGGGTGGAGACAGGGAAGGAGAGAGAGGGTTACGGGTTAGGGAGAGAGAGTGAGAGTTTTTGTCCAAATCAATCCTCACCCTCCATTTAGAAATCCCTAAACAACAATTAAAATTATCCTTTTAATAAATTTTCAACTTACTACTATACATTTCCCCCAATTTGATTAATATATGAACCAATTTAATGTCACATATATACGTACCTTAATCACGTCAAGGGCATTCCCGTCATTTCATACATTCGATATGAAAATCTCGGGACGGGCTGTGACACAAACTCATCAAACCATTGGGGAATGAAGCGTCGATTAATTCCCGACATATTAGTTATTGGGAAATTATGACCTCTAGGTTGACAAGGTCCTTTTTGTAGATATAATCTTCGGACCTCATCTCTCATATTAGCGTCAAAATCTATTATTCGAGTTCTTAATCCAGGATCCGCTTGAAGATTACCCAAAACATCATCTAACTGACTTTGTCTTGAACTTGGAGTTCTTGAACTACCAACAGTATTTGAACTATCAACATTATTCGAACTACCTGAACCCGATGATGACTTTCTCTTAAAAAACCGTTCCATAATAATGCTACATATACAAAATATTCAAAATAAATACTCACAATATAAACAAACCATAAACATAATCAAAATAAATATGAATTGGATTTCAATTAAATTAAATATCTCATCTTGCATTCTACATATACAAAATAATGAAAATAAAAACTCACAATATAAACAAACCATCAATATAATCAAAATAAATATGAATTGAATTTCAATTAAATTAAATATATTCTACATATACAAAATATTCAAAATAAATACTCACAATATAAACAAACCATAAACATAATCAAAATAAATATGAATTGGATTTCAATTAAATTAAATATCTCATCTTGCATTCTACATATACAAAATAATGAAAATAAAAAATCACAATATAAACAAACCATCAATAAAAACTCACAATATAAACAAACCATCAATAAAAACTCACAATAAAAACTCACAAAATAAATATGAATTGAATTTCAATTAAATTAAATATATTCTACATATACAAAATATTCAAAATAAATACTCACAATATAAACAAAGGGAGGAGATGGAGTTGGAGCCGCCAGCAGCAGGGGAGCAGCAAGGGAGGAGATGGAGGAGTTGAGGGTTTGGGGGCGGCAGCAGCAAGGGAGGAGAGGAGTTGAGGGTTTGGGGGGATTGAGTTAGGGTTGGAGGAGGAGAAAACAAAAAAAATTGGGGGTTTTGATTGTATAGAAGTCGGGTAGGAAGGCTGGGATTGGGGGGGGGGACACGGTGGGAATTTCTTTTTTTTTTTTTTTGTTCGGCCTGGCCCAAAACGACGCCGTTTTGGCCAGGTCATTTAAAAAAATTTCCTGGGCCAAAACGACGCCGTTTTGCCCGTCCGTTTTGAAAAAAAAGAAGCGCGCGAGCGCTGCTTCTTCTTCTTCTTCTTCCTGTCGAGCCTTCGTTCAGGCTTTTTGTCGAACAGTTGGCGTGCGAGTCTGACCCCGACGACCCCAGCTCCAAGAGGTCGCATATGGGAGCTTCAAGGTTGTTTCCATGGTTTCCAAGGGGTCGTGCGACCCCGACGACCCCATTGTGGATCCGCCACTGAGTGTCAGTGCTGCTCGGTCAATCCAAATACCACATTTGTACACTTTTGCATACAAGAGACGTCTGTTCAGATCGTGCTTTAACTTCACGCTGTCAGTCTGTTTATTATCCATTAAAATAAGTCAAATTGAATCGAAACCAAACCGAAAAAACTAAACAGAAAATAGATTTATACCATAGGATAAATTATTGGGCCCTCTTTGTAATTTCAAGTTTATTTGGTTGTTAAAAAGCGAAAATAAATTGTCAAAATTCATGAATATTGCTACGAATCTAATTACAATTTTTAAATTTTTAATTTTTTGTCAACGCAACATTTCATGCAATACAAAGCCCAAACAAACAACTATCTAGAAAGAGGCTCCACAGTAATTACAAGCAGAAAATAGGTCAATCCATTCTTTTAAAATTAATAAACTCGTAAAATTAGAGACGGGTTATTACACCATATTAATAATAATAAATTATAAAAAAGAAGAAGCAGAAAGCCAAAAGATTTCAAACAAGAATTAAATATTTATCACCATACAACATTCTTCTTTAAGTATTAATTCCCAAATAAATTACACCAAGGAAGTAAAGAATGAAATGCAAATGACATTTAAACCCCTAATGCACGCAATAGCTAGCTGTAAAACACCAACGACACCTAAAATGGCGTCTACATAAGTACAAGCCATGGTAGTGTTTGGGTAAACGTTAACTGATGCTGATCATCTTCTTGTTCTTGGTGTTCGGCGCTTTAGCCTTGTCGGTTGTGAAAACCGAAGAGAAAAATTGGACGACATCATCAAGAATCATTCGCTTCACTGACCTCCTCTTTGCTGGAATTACGCTCGCAGTCACACCTGCTTGCGGTTGGAAACAATAAGGTTGCTCATCAGGCTTCTTGTCTATTTTCTGAGATGTGTTCAATTTCATCAGCATCCCTTTTGGCTTTGCTTCTAAACTTGCCTTCGCTGACATCTCTCTCTGTCTCAGTGTGTGCTCATTGTGTGCTTGTGAACCATACTTTTATGAGCTTAAATAAAGCAGCAAAGAAGGCAAGATGAAGAGAGACGTAGGCTCTTTTACATGTTGGTTGTGTATGTCAATGTCGGGATGCGAACGTATAAATTACGCGCTTTTAGTTTTATGGCATTAGAGGCCGCACCAAACCCCTGCCTGTGCCTGGTGCTAGCAACTCATTTTTGTATATTTTTTAAGTGTAGTGCTAACGATGTTGGAGATTTTAAGTAGAATTTCATTGTCCCATATTGGTCATAACAAAAAAATTCTTACTTTATAAGACTTTGTCCCTTACAAAAAGTGATTGGAGTGATGGACCATGAAGAATAAAATTTGGCTCAACCTTGAATTTGAGCATTGGGATGTATTAATTAATTGATAATTAATATATAATTAATATCAAAGGATGGGGATGTTCAGTGCACTAGTTGGAAAAATGTTTGTATCTATAGTGCGTCATCTATAGTGCGTCATCTATAAGCACCGCCCTTTAGCGTCATCTATAAGCACCGCCCTTTACGTACAACACTTGATTTGTCTCCCGAGTTTAGTCTCTATCAAAATTTAAACGGAAGATAATATGGCGTTAATACTCGGAGTGTAACCCAATGTCTTTAACTAGAAACAACTCCAAAAACGTAATACTGGTTAGTTAAATAAACATGATTAACTTATTATCTTTTTAATGGTATAACCCTAATCTTCAAGTGTGTTTCTTTGTAGTATTTTGTTTATTCACAACAAGTGCACTACATTCTTCGCCTAATGTTTTGTCTGACAGATATTCGTCGGGCAAAAGTTGTCGTTCAAACGTTTGCCCGACGTAAAATAAAATTTTGCCGGGTGAATACTATTTGCCCAATGAATTATCGACGACTATTTTGTCACATGAAGTGCCTTGGCTAACTTGACTCGAGGAACCTAACTTGTCCGATTATCGTATTTTTGTCATCTCTTGCATGTACAGTCAAAAGTTATCCTTCCGCTGGCGCATTACTTCATTCCGAGCTTTTTCTTGTTGGCGCGCAACTTCTTCTTGATGGCGCATGGCCTCTAACTCCATCTCCAACTACTACATTCTGGAAGACGACCACTTGCAGGCTAAGAGCTAGATGAAGAAGATCTCCCGAGGTCTCGAACCCGACTAGATCTTAGGCCGCAAAACTCTCAACCTTCTATTGCCCACCCCTGTCTATGAGCAACTATAGAGACACATCTAGATCTAGTGTTAGCTGCTCCATTGGCGTGTCCGGTTGCTGCTGAGAGAGGTTGGCGAAGTACTCATCATTATTATGCAACATAGAAGCCTACAAAAAAAAAAAAAACCAATTAAGATTATTGATCATAATTTTATAAAATTTAAGTGTAATGAAATTTAAGTAGAATTTCATTGTCCTACATTGGTCAATACCAAAAAGTTCCCTCACTTTATAAGGCTTTGTCCATTATAGAAAGTGATTAGAGTGATTGACCATGAATACTGAAATTGGGCTCATCCTTGAGTTTGGACTTTGGGGTGCACTAATCAATTGATAATTAATATATAATTAATTATCAAAAGGTGGGCATTGGACCTTGGGGCTCGGACTCTAATAATTAAATTCCTTAATTAATTATTTTTAATTAATTCCAGATTTAATTAATTAATTATCTTTTACCAACAGACTCATCTTTTTAGATGAAGTCTGAAGTGTGGTGAAAGAACGCAGAGAGCAAACACCTTTCTGAGAAGATGTCTCCCAACAGATACATCCCTTCTTCATGCCTGTTGCGAACATGAATAATCCTATTATATATACATCCATCTGCATGACATTTAGAACACAGAAAAACATAATTCTCCTTCTACAATCCAAAAAGCATTCTTACTTAGAGAACCACAAAGAAATTTGCTAGAAGTTAAGTTTTCCGGTGCTAGAATTAAGACTTGATCGTTGAATCTTGGTGAGCAGACGTTCGTAGAACTACAAGCACTAAGTAGGGGCGAAATATCTGTTTCAAGGACATTGTGGTACGCAAGCCTCGATCATCAATTTATCTGTTTAATATTATTTCGTTGTTCATACTCTGTTAGGTTAGTTGTTCACATTTATTATTTATTAGCATCTATAAATTTATCATTGATTGTTGATATTTATCCAACAATCTTGAAACAAATAATGGATCAACAATCATTGACTGTGAATGGCTCTGTGCCGAAATACTCTGAAAAGCTTGAGAAATTCAAGGGGCTGGATTTCAAGAGATGGCAACAGAAGATGCTGTTTTTCCTGACAACCATGAATCTCGCTCATGTTGTCAAGGAAGAAGCTCCGAAGTCTAATGAGAATCCAATGACTAAAGAGACTGTCATGGCAATTGAAGCTTGGAATCATTCTGAGTTTTGTTGTAAGAACTATATTCTGAATAGTTTAGATGACAATCTCTATGACATTTATTCTCTGTGCAAGACTGCAAAGGAGTTGTGGGAATCCTTGGAGAAAAAGTATAAGATTAATGATGCTGGTTCAAAGAAATTTGTTATCGGTAAGTTTCTCAAATATACCATGGTGGATTCAAAATCTGTTGTCTCTCAAGTCAAAGAAATCTAAAAATTGATCTATGAATTGCACTCTGAGGGATGCGAGATCAATGAGCATTTCCAAGTTGGGGCGATGATCGAGAAATTGCCAACTTCCTGGAATGACTTCAAAATTTATCTCAAGCACAATCGCTGTGAGATGAATATGGATGATTTGATTTTGAGGCTACAAGTGGAAGAAGACCACAGAAAGGCATACCGCACTGGTGGGTTTGCTGCCATTGAAGTTAATGCGAATTATGTTGAGGGAGGAAACTCCAAGGCCAAGCCTAAGAAGAATAAGGCTCTGAAAACCAAGCAGTTTGTACAATCTGCCCTTGCTCCTAAAGGTAAGAATCTAAAGAAGATTCAGGGCGCCTGCTATGTGTGTGGCAAATCTGTTCACAAGGCATAAGATTGTTATCATCACAAGGATGGAAATAATGTCAACGGAAACAACAATAACCATGCTAACATGGCAATCATCGACGAAAAGTTGGCTGCTGTTGTGTCCGAGGTCAACATGGTCTCGAATGTGAGTGAATGGTTGATGGATATTGCTACTAACTACATCTGCATTGACAGAAATCTGTTCACTGAATACCATCCTTTGGTGTTGCAGCTGTTCATCTTCCAACTCCCCTCCATTATTTTTCTTTTCCTCCCTTAATTTCTCTGGATTAATTGGCTACAATAATATTAATAAAAAAGAAAAGAAAATAAATAATTAAAAACAAATAATATTTGAGTAGCTAGGTTTACTCTCTCTCCCTCTGGAAATCGAGGAGGAGAGACATTACGAGTCCAATTTATACAAGCAAACATCTGATAATACTTTCGGTTTTATAAGATGGTCAAGAACATTGTGCTATATCACGACTCGATTCATCCTTTGTTGGTTTATGCTCACACAAACAGCCAATCAACAACCTTGCCACATGTAGGGTGGGACACGTGTCGCGCTGAAATTCAACCATTCTGGGATCCCTCTCGCTGGTTGTATTATTGGGATACAATCATGACCTTTTCCTATTCTGTAGATTAAGAGCATCGTATACATCAATTCTTATACTCTATCATCACCCCGCAAGTCGGGCTTTATTATTTTTTGTTCACATATGCAATGGAAGTTGTTGACAGTTTCTATTGCCGACCCTATTTGCCGTTATCTGATAATTTCATGTGTTTCGGTAAAGCCATAGCACTCCTTCCTGCAGCTTTGGCGGCCGCCGTGGCCAGGCTAGCCACCGCTCATGGCAGTCATGCCACTTAAAAAATTAGAGAACTTAAAAACCCAAGAGTTTAAAATTGTAGCTGGTTTCTGCTTTTATGTGATCGAAGAACCATAGAAACAAACCCAAATATCGAGTCATTGACAAAGAAAGAAAATAGCTAAACGAACGCGACAAACAATAATTTTGCTTCTTTTGTAAGTGAGGGAATATATATTTTTTGGATAATAAGAGTGAAATATTTTGTGTGGTTTTAGAAAAAATTTTACATGGCTAAAACATCATGATGTACCATTTTCACTTGTCATGTTATGATTAGATGACACCGTTGATATGTTTTGTGTTCAGAATACAAAAGAATATACACGTGCAGTGGCGAAGCCACGAAGGTATTGCCACTGAGATTGAGAAAACCGCCTCTCTGGTTCCTTTTAGCTTTACGGAGAATTTTGGAGCTACGCAGATGTGGCTGTGAGAGGCATAGAGTAAACCTCCGCGTGGCGGAAGGCTATGGTCGACGAACGAGGAGATTGTCCATGGTAGCGTTGCTATGGATTCGGCCGCCATTGCATGAGGCCTCGACTGAGAGGACAAGTCGAGTATACATAGTAGAGAGAGAAGAACAAGAGATAGGTGTTTGGCTATGGGTGCAGAGTGCGCAGTTAGAACACGTGGCCTGCTTCAAGCCACTTTCACATGAATCTGGATTCTTGCCGGATCCGTGAATTATGTCCGTTTATCGTACATCATGCGATTAAAAATTATTTTAAATATTTTTATTTAAAATTAGACATAAACAGTACCTGACAAAAACTAACCTCACGATGTACTCATGACCAACTCATGGGTCAGGCAAATTGGTTGGATCAATTTTTTTTTCTTTTGCAAGTGATGGATTTCCGAGTTTGAGCCCTCCCTGTCTCCATTAAATAAATTTAGTGTAAATATATTTTGTTATGTAAGTCGTAATGGAGAAAAAAAAAATCACGTTTGAAAATTGCGCTAAAATTCTTGTTTTCCATACTTATTTAGACTTAAAGGGTTTACTTTTCATGTACCATGTTCTCCTTGCTTGGATCATTACGAAATAATCTTGGACATATAAACACATAAGGTTCGAGATCATTTGTTTGTATGTTCCTAAAAAAACACAAATGTAGACATGCCCGTTGTATTATGGGTTTTGTATTGATGCAATGCATTGGTTTTGTGCCAAGTCTTTTGTTAGTTCCATCCAAGTACTTCATGTCCTTTCTTAGAATCTCTTTTCATGTCTTCAGAGGTCTTTGTTGGATGTGTGGGCACACGAGTAATGACAGGATTAAGAACGAGAATATCTTTGTATTGATAAATTTTGAATGACATTAATATTGTTTGCTATCTAAACGTATTTGGTTGTCTACATTTTTTTGGAACTTTTTACCCTTTTAAATTTTGCCCCTCCTCTCTACACGTTTGATAATTCATGACTTTGCTACTGTACACGTGTTATAATTTGACTAGAAGAATACCGCAATATAGTGTGTTGATGCACAAAACCGGAGGGGTCTTGGAACAACGTAAATCCGACTGTGAATCTGCAAGAAAGTAAAGAACACAAGATGTATTGTGGTTCACCCCAATATTTGGGCTACGTCCACACTGATATTGTATTTCTCTGTTTGTGAGAGGATTGAGAGGGTGAGAGCTTTGCTCTGAATATGAGAGGGGATGTGAGGCTTTGGGGATCTTAGGCCTAGGAATTGGCCCCTTCTATTGTGAGGGTGAGAAGACCCTTTTATAGACTAAGGGCTCCTCCCCTTTTTACATATTTGCCCATTCATTTATTACATAATTACATTTGAGCCCCCCGAATATTTATACGAGGTCTAAATACGGAGACCCTAAGTATGGTACAAACATAGTGGTATTAGGGACGCACCAATTTGATTTTATTACAAAATGCATGTCGGTTTGGTGACTTTCTAACCTTCATTTATATTGTTAAATATATGCCTACCAATTCTCTTTCCGAAAATTGGATTTCGTGGTTCTCCTAGTATTGATCCTTGAAACACCAAACAACTAATTCTCAAGTTATTACAATTGGGGAAAATCTTCAAGAATCAAGCTTTTAACTGACCTTCTCTTCGCTGGAACCACACCCCCGGCCCCAGGTTTTGGTTTCAGGCAATATTGCTTCCCTTGTCCTGAATTTATCTTCATTTCCATCTCTCTCTCTCTCTCTATCTCTCTCTCTCTCTCTCTCTGTGTTTTGATTATGTTTTTGAGTAGCATTCCGGATGGGTTTAAATAGAAAAAAAGAATGTAGTTGTGGGAAGGAAGAAAAAAAGAAACTGAAGGAAAATTCAAACCGACCAACTAGTTTTGGACTAGCTTGTCTGACTGCATGTTTGTCGACATTTACCTATCAAAGCTAGTACTGTTATCCACCTACCCATTTTTAGTTTTTACATTCTCTCTTAATTTTTGGTTGTCAGATTTAATGAATTGAACAAGATCAAAGAACATAAATTAACAAATAAGGTGTGCAAGAAGTAAAAATGAGAACCTGCATGTTATTCTTTATCGACTTCTATAGGTCATATTATTCTTACAATATGGCACGCCTCACCAATTCACTTTAGTAAGAGAAATGTGAACCCACATGTTTCAAAAGTCAATTTTTTTGTAGAACATGGCCAATCACCAATGTTTAATGATTCTGGCACTATCATTGAAGACTCGAAGGCATTGATGGCTGCGATCACTGAAGTTACATCTGCCTGTGTTTATCGCCAGGCCAACGGCATCGCCCATTGATTAGCTCGCTATATGCTGCTCATTTGAGTTTTGTTAGTTGAAGAATGTTCTGAGAGTTAGCTATGTTGCTTCTTGGCCTGGTTGTCGTAATGGAATGCTATCGAGATTTCTTAAAATAAAAAATAAAAAAATTCGGCACTGTTGAAGAATGGTTCAGTCTTGGTGTGGAATCTTTACTAATTCTTGATATTGTTCCAAGTTCAAGGCTTCCACTTGTGAAAAATAGTTGAGTTCATTAATTACTTGGTTGCCATCTTCTTTGTTTCTTCTGTGTGGCGTTTTGTACGTTTGATCCAGTTTGTTATAATAAACGAACAATTGCTTTGCAAGCACAAAGAAAGAATGGAGAACTTTCTTTTATAATGATTAGTAGTCTGCAATCCACTATAAATTGATACACAATATTTGTTATGACATCAATTTTTGTACAACACAACGTTGAACAATGTTTCCTTTATCCTGTTATTCTTCAATTCACCCTTAAGAGCTCAAATAATGCTACCAATTCTAATTAAGAGTAGATCTTACATATTAAACAAAGTGTGAATCACAACAAATAGCGTTTGCATAATAAGGTGGATAGATCAAATCAAACGGTTCTCTTTGGAGAATTGATTTTATATGGCACTTATGTTTCTTATATGTAAAATATTATACTGGAATAAAGCTAATGACAGTCATAGACAACACTATATAGTTGAAATTTGAAAGCAATTTTTCACAAAGGTATTAGGAAAATGGTATATCTAAATTCTAATTATGGCTAACCCAAATCATGACTCCCAATATCATTATCAAACGGGGCAAAAACTAAAAATTATGACCTGGTCTAAAATGATGAAAAGAAAATTGGCACACGCGTAGGTATGTTGCTATTTGATCTAAATTTTTATTTGTCTATTTTCAGAAATTGCGTGGATTGTACAATCAAACCATTTGCTAAACTGTCGAAGACGCTGGTGTTGAATTGATCCATGAACCATCAAACCATTAATTTAGTAAACTGAACAGAAAATAGATTTATACCATAGGATAAATTATTGGGTCCTCTTTCTAATTACAAAATTCTATTTTTTTGTCAACGCAACATTTTATTACAAAATCAAGCAATACAAAGCCCAAACAAACAACTAACTAGAAAGAGGCTCCACAGTAATTACAAGTAGAAGTTGAGCCAAGTCCACTGACACTGAAAGCAGCCCCAAAACAGTAACCTATAGCCACAAAGTTCAACTAAGCAGAGAAATTCACAGCATTCGTTAAATTACGAAATACATATACCAAAATATACAGTTGCTGTTGGAAGTTTTGAGACTCTTATCCCATATCAGGGAAAACAAGATTCCCAAAGACATTTATATATGTTTTGTCTTCTACAATATTAGTTAGGTGTTTGACCATTTGGAATGATGATTGAGGCTTAGGCCACTAATTGTGTGGATTAGGCTTGATGATTATACCATAATATTAATATAAATTAATATTAATTAATCAAGACAAGGGCCTTGGGCCTTGGGGCCTAAGAATTAAAATTAATCTGATCAATTAGTTTTAATTTCAAATTAAGTTTTTAATTAAAATTAATTAAAAACGTTTTGATTAATAGACACAACTCTTTGAAAAGAGTTGTATAGCTTCAGATACATCCAAAATGTATTTGAAGAGGTATGAAAGAGTCCATATAACTGGAGTCCTCAAGTCCATCAAACATCATCTTGTAGCCCTCATTTTCTTCTGTACAAACTTTCCAGAGAGAGTGTAAACACACAAAGCAATTCGCTAGAATTCTATAATCCAATGTGGGTTGTAGAATTAGGTAGTTGTAGGCTTGACATTTCCTGACACGACCCGATAACCCGACACGACAGGACACAAAATTAACAGATGTTCCAGTCGACACGATAACGAATCGGGTAACCTGATAAGCCCCTGTTAAGATAATAGGTTGGTTCGGGTATACACGTGGGTAACACGATACACGATAAGCAAAATATTAATTTAATAATTTTATAACCCTAAAAAAAATACTATAATAATTATATATATTAATTTAACAATTTTATACCCCTAAAAACTATAATAATTATATATATATATATAAAAAAAATTAAATATTAAAAATTGGTGACCATTTGATCGGCTTAAATATACATACCAATCAATTTCTTAAGTGTTATATGTGAAATCCCATTCTTGGATTTTATTGTTATAATCTACGTATTTGTATTATTGAGATTTTGTATTATTTTTCGAGAAATTATATTAATTTATTTGGATTTAGATTTTACAAAGTTTGAAGTTTGGAAAATATTTATCTAAAATTCGTTGATCTTTCGAGGTCACAAGTAACGTATTCGAATAGATTTTGAAACTACGAGTGCATAGGCGAAAGCCGTTTGCGAGTCCGAATTATAACGGTATAGTTACGGACGTTTGAAGTTGTCATACTATAGTTTGTAGGAATTATTTAACTTCCACTTGTGAGTAAAAGGCCCAAAAAAAAAACATATATTTGGGTTAAGGGATTAGACAGCAGGAAATGAATAAAAAAAAAGAAGGGAGGGGTCTGATTTTTGACCCGTTTTTGGAGAGATTTCAACCCGTTAACCCGCCAACTTGATCCGCTCATATCTCCTTCATCCGATCTCTATTTTGGGTGATCTTGGTGTCTATGGAAATCTCTTGACGAGCCCTACAACTTTGTAATGTTAGATTTTCCATTTTCTTATCCATTTTTCCAGTTCGAGGCAGCAAAGTCCCGTGGGTTTTCCGGCGGTTTTGTCATTTTTCTGGCGATTCCGGCAACCATTTCCCTCAAGTGAGGTATGAAACTTCATCTACTCTTCATAATCTTCAAGTTAGTATGCTTGGTTCATGCTTTCGTATTCATTTTAGAGTTGGGTGTTTAGAACCCTAGAAACCCGGTTTCCCTGAAGAATTTGGATGATTCCAGTTAGAATTTGTCATTGGTCTAGTTGTGAATAATATCTCCCTTGTTGAGCTCTAGTTACCACGTGAATTTGAGCCTCTTGGGTTAAGGTTGAAAATTTGGGTTTTCAAACCCTTCACCATGGCTACCATTGCGTGTGGCGGTACGTGAGACCATCCACGAGTGTTGTCTAAGTACCAAATACCTTCTAGTGACCCTATGAACCTATGTCTAGCTTGGTTTCCCTAAATTCAATTGTTGGTGTGATGTGGAGAAATGTGAATGACTAATATGTGATATTGGTGATTATCTTATTTTCATAACTATTATCCTGTGTGGATATGAGATGGTTTTATAATTATGTTTCCTATAAAATTGTTAATTTTTATATTTAGCCATTGATGTAGTTTTATGGTGTGATTTGACGTGCATATTGGAAATATGGTTTGTATTGTATGATTGGATTGATATGATGAAATGCGAGGGCTAGTAGTGGACCATTAACCCATTGTTATGAGGTTTGTTATTTCGAAACATGTTTCAACCCTTGTGTCATTATTTCATTCTCGTTTCGTTGAGTATTTGTACCTTGAAGAACTTGATCCATGTCTTGTTTCATTGATTGGTGTTACACATTCTACTCCGCGATTCCGTTGAGTGATGTTCCAGAATCGTATCTAACTTGGGTTTCATTTAGTGGTGATTATGAATTGTACTCCGCGATTCCGTTAAGAGATGGTCCGGAATCCCGTTAAGAGAGTCCGGAGTCCCTCCTACTTCGCGATTCCGTTGAGAGATGGTCCAAGATCGTGTTCACCTTGGGGTTTATTGAATTTGGATTGAGATAGCTTCAGAGATGTAGACTTCGGCTGAACTGTATCGCTCTAACCCTACTTTTCATTGTGTTGTATGAGATTATGATTGTGAGCTGTTGTGATTTGTTTCAGATGAACCGTTGTATGTCTGGGTGACTCCTTCGGAGTTACAAAGGTTTGGTATTGATTCCTTATGAATGATTTATATTCAAGAGATGTAAACTGTGATTAATAGTTGGCTTTATCATTATTATCACATCCTTGTATTATTGTCACTCACCCAAGCTTTGCGGCTTATCTGAATTCTTGATGCCGATGCACCATTCCCATGGTGTAGGCACTAATTGTACAGATGTCAGGTCTGAAGAGATTACAAGAGATCGCTTGGTATTTTGGTTGGATTCTGTTGAGTGGTCTAGAATCCTTACGCTTGCTCATTTCCATAAAGGTAGTCCGACCTTAGAGTCGAGTGAATATGAATTGTTCACAGTAGACATTGTGTATAAATTAGACTTATCATGTTAGTACTTGGAATCTAGGTGGGGAATTATGTAGGGATCCTTTATTAAAATTTGTGAATTGATATGGGACCTTATTAATTGAATAACATAGTAATTGTAGATATCATGCATCTTTGATTTTTAGGATTGATTAAGTAGAATGATTGCGGAATGATGTGGGATATGATTGTTATTATTATGATTAGTCTCGTTGCTCAAAGTGGCTTGAGAATAATATTGTGCCTTGTTGGTTCTTGGATATGTTACATGTGGTGGATTAAGGTTTCATGTTGAAATCATAATGATTTATATGATGTAGGAAGTGAAAATGTTGTTTGTCATATGAGATTGTTATGTAGCCCTGAATCTAGTACTTCCATACTTGTCAAGTTCTAATGATTGATTGAAGAATGTTATATCTTTCGGCTTGAACGTACTGTGTTAAATGTAGATGGGTAGTGAATGATGAACTATGAATGGCTTGATCCCTGTTTAGGGTATGTAGGCAGTCTAATGAGGAGGTTAGATACAACCATAAAGCTAACGAAAAATTATTATGCAGTTGAATCTTGAGTTATGCCTTGTACATATCTCGGTGGCGGGATCTGTTAGATATACGGATGCTGGGTAACGTCACGCGTCGATCCTGGACATATGTTGGGTTCAGGGCGTGACATTACATGTACAAAATAAATAAATTTAAATCTACTTAATATATATATATATATATATCATTGAACTTGATGGGATACGAATTCTACAAAACTAATTTCGACGATCCAACCATCAAACTTGTTTGTATATGCTTCGAGATCGCTTCAGCAAAAAATCGCAAAAAACAAACATTCAGAGATCAAGGAATGGGACAAAACTTTTCAACGATTATCAACGAAAAATCACAATTTAACGGTTATTTTAACTCCGATTTTGATGATTTTTTACAACTACACTCCTTGACCCTATATGAATACAATGAATGAACTCGATCTTCAATTTAAAATATTTACACTAGTGGATACCACAAAATCTTATGTTATATTTAATGAAAGTACAAATAAACTCTTAAGTGTTAGTGAATCTATTATTTTGATGGGATATGCATTCTACGAAATTAGTTTCAACGATCTAACCGTCAAACATGTTTATATATACTTCGAGATCGCATACGCCAAAAATTGCAAAAAACAAACATTCAGAGATCAAGTAACGAGACAAAATTTTTCGACTGTTATAAACGTAAAATCACGATTTAACGGTTATTTTAACTCCGATTTTGATGTTCTTTTTACAGCTACACTCCTTAACCCTATATGAATACAATGAATGAATTCGATATTCAATTTAAAATATTTACACTACTAGATACCACAAAATCTTATGTTATATCGTTTTGATGGGATACATATTCTACGAAACTAATTTCAACGATCAAACCGTCAAACTTGTTTGTATATGCTTCAAGATTGCATACGCCAAAAATCGCAAAAAAACAAACATTTAGAGATCAAGTAACGGGACAAAACTTTTTGACGGTTATGAACGAAAATCACGATTTAACGATTATTTTAACTCCAATTTTAATGATTTTTTACAGCTACACTCATTGACCCTATATGAATACAATGAATGAACTCGATCTTCAATTTAAAATATTTACACTAGTGGATACCACAAAATCTTATGTTATATTTAATGAAAGTATAAATGAACTCTTAAGTGTTAGTGAATGAACTCTTAAGTGTTAGTGAATCTATCGTTTTGATGTGATACGCATTCTACGGAACTAATTTCAATTAACCAACTGTCAAACTTGTTTGTATATGCTTCGAGATCGCATACGCTAAAAATCGCAAAAAACAAACATTCAGAGATCAAGTAATGGGACAAAACTTTTCGACAGTTATCAAATAAAAATCACGATTTAACGGTTATTTTAACTCCGATTTTGATGATTTTTTACAGCTACACTCCTTGACCCTATATGAATACAATGAATGAACTCCATCTTCAATTTAAAATATTTACACTAGTGGATGCCATAAAATCTTATATTATACTTAATGAAAGTATGAATAAACTCTTAAGTGTTAGTGAATATATTGTTTTGATGGGATACGCTTTCTACGAAACTAGTTTTAACGATCCAACAGTCAAACATGCTTGTATATATTTCGAGATTGCATACGGCAAAAATTGCAACAAACAAACATTCAGAGATCAAGTAACGGGACAAAACTTTTCGACGGTTATCAATGAATGAAAAATCACAATGTAACGGTTATTTTAACTCCAATTTTGATGATTTTTACAGCTACACTCCTTGACCCTATATGAATACAATGAATGAATTCGATCTTCAATTTAAAATATTTACACTAGTGGATACCACAAAATCTTATGTTATACTTAATGAAAGTATAAATAAACTCTAAGTGTTAGTGAATCTATTGTTTTGATGGGATACACATTCTACGAAACTAATTTCAACGATTCAATTGTTAAACTTGTTTGTATATACTTCAAGATTGCATACACCAAAAATCGCAAGATCAAGTAACGGGACAAAACTTTTCGACGGTTATCAACGAAAAATCACGATTTAACGGTTATTTTAACTCTGATTTTGATGATTTTTTACAGTTACACTCCTTGACCCTATATGAATGCAATGAATGAATTCAATCTTCAATTTAAAATATTTACACTAGTGGATACCACAAAATCTTATGTCATGATGATCGATGAAAATTGAGAATTTTGTAAAAGGAATAACATGCAAGCTTTGAGTTCCATTGGCAAAGTTTAAACTTTTGAGAAAGGCTTCACAATCTTAAAAACAAAAATTCTTTCATTTTGCATATCCTTGTACATTTAATATTTTGTAATAGACTAGTAGTGTATGTATGTTTGTTTATTACTGCTCTTATTTTCGAGTGTAGATGTAGTACTTAAACGACAAATGTGTTTTAATGTTTTGAAGTAATATTTATGTGGCAATGTGTTGTATGTGCAAATTTAAGAAGAAAAAAAATATTTTTCTTAATGGATCATAACGGGTCGGGTCACTTTATCCGTTGGGTAAAGTGACCCTACCTATTAAGGACCCGTTAAGATAACATGTGTGACACAACACGACCCATTAAGATAATAGGTGTTACAAGAAAACGACACGAACACGACAGACATGACCCGTTTGCCAGGCCTAGGTAGTTGTATCTTGGTCAAGCAGACATTGCAGAACCACAAATACAAGAGTGAGACGGAAATATTGTTCGAAGGACATAACTTTTGCGCTAGTCTCTACCTTTGATTCATTCAAGTTAGTATCATTTTAATTTTCTGTATTTATTGTGTATCATTCTGTATTGCAAGTATTTTTTTAGTAATAAAGTATAAGTATTTCAAGTTCTGTTATTTCTGTTTCTAAATTGTTCTCCAACAATCTTCGAACAGTATGGAACAATCAGGAACTAAACCTCATTATAAGAAGCCTGAGAAATTTAAGGGCGGAGATTTCAAAAGATGGCAGTAGAAGATGCTGTTTTATTTGACAACACTGAATTTGGCTAATGTTTTGCGCGAGACTGTGCCTACTGCAGATGGAGAAAATAATTTTTATGCCGAAACTTTAACGACCATAGATGCCTGGAAACATAATGATTTCCTCTGCAGAAACTATGTTCTCAATGCATTAGATGATTCGTTGTATGATGTCTATGTGGTATGCAAAACAGCCAAGGAACTTTGGGAATCACTTGAGAAAAAATATAAAATTGAAGATGCTGGTTCAAAGAAATTTGTCGTGGGCAAATTTTTGGACTACAAAATGGTGGATTCCAAGTCCGTTGTCTCTCAAACTGAAGAGCTCCAGAAAATCATCCATAACATTCATGTTGAAGGGATTGTGATTAATGAGTCTTTCCAAGTGGCGTCCTTCATAGAAAAACCGCCACCTTCCTGGAAATAGTTTAAGAATTATCTCAAGCACAAACTTAAGAAGATGACCCTTGAGGATCTCATTGTAAGGCTGAGAATTGAGGAAGATAACATAAAGAATGAGAAGGGCCTGGTTTCGAGTATGGAAGCCAAGGCGAATGTTGTTGAAGGAAGTTTATCAAAGCAAAGACCGAAATTCCAGAAAATTAAGAAGAAGGATAAGCAGATTGTCCCTGGTACGAAAGAGCCTATATAACTGGAGTCCTCAGTTCCATCAAACATCATCTTTCTTTTCTTCCGTACAAACTTTCCAGAGAGAGTAAACACACAAAGCAATTCGCTAGAATTCTATAATCCAGTGCGGGTTGTAGAATTAAGTAGTTGTATCCTGGTCGAGCAAACGTTGTAGAACCACAAGCACAAGAGTGAGACGGAAATACTGTTCGAAGGACATAGCTTTTGCGCTAGCCTCTACCTTCGATTCATTCAAGTTAGTATCATTTTAATTTTCTGTATTTATTGTGTATCATTCTGTATTGCAAGTATTTTTTGAGTAATAAAGTATAAGTATTTCAAGTTTTGTTATATATGTTTCTAAATTGTTCTCCAACAGTTGCATGTTTATAAGTGTACGTACTATCTAGTGAAACTCAACTCCTCTTACATTAACTACTGTCGTCTCCATGCGAAACTAAATGTGGTTGCTGATGATCATAATCTTCTTGGCGCTGGATGCTTCGGCCTTGTCGCTGTTGTCGGTCAAGACTCCGGCAGAAGGGGCAGGGGTGGTACTACTAGTAATGGTGCCTGAAAATAGAGACCGGAAGCATTGGAGAATATCTTCAAGAATCAAGCATTTAACTGACTTTCTCTTCGCTGGAACCACACTCTCGGCCCCAGGTTTTGGTTTCTAGCAATATGGCTTCCCTTCTCCTGAATTTATTTTCATTTCCATCTCTCTCCCCCTCTCTCTATCTGAGTGTGTGTTTTAATTATGTTTCTGAGTAGCATTCCGGATGCGTTTAAATAGAAAGAAAAAAAAAATATAGTTGTTGTGGGAAGAAATATCATAAAGAAATTGAAAAGGAAAATTCAAACTGACTAACTAGTTTGGGACTTCCTTGTTTGCATGTCTAGGTTATGGATATATGGTGCGTTAGTTTTATACCTACAAGAACCTGCCGACATTTCCCTATCAATATTATTGGCTAATTTTATGGGGTCAAGCAAATCATACATATTGACTAAATTAGCGTCTTAGTGATGCTTCCATCATTAAGAGATTTTTTGTGGGGGCAAGTAAATCATACAATATTGACTTAGCGTCTTAGTGATGCCTTCACTAATTAAGAGCTTGTTTCGGTTTTTCCCTATCAATATTTGCTTATTTATGAAGTACTTTGAGTTAACGGAAGACTAGACGTAAAATCGAACGCAGTGACGCTCTAAGATTTATATAGCCGAGTCCACCTAGTGGGATAAGACTTTCTTGTTGCTTTTTTGTATCTGGAAGATCGCCGCATAATGTTATAATTTCACTGTCTGTTTTTTATTTGAGACATATCAACCCTAGTAGTATGTAGAAGAATTAGATACGTAGGTTTTGTAACTTCCCATGCTCCTTCCACTTTTATAATATATATATAGATATATACAGTGGCGAAGCCAAGAATTTTCGGGGGGAGGGGCGAAAAAAAAGCGTAAAGGTTAGAAAAAAAAATCCTTTTAGATAGTAAACAATATTAAAGTCGTTCATAATTTATCAATACAAACAAGTTACAATTGTTAGCAGCGTGGTTTCACGTCTTGAAAACATGGTATAGTACCTATGGAAAAAATCCGAGTTCATCATAAGTCTAAGGTCATGAAGATCAAACATGGTATAGTACCCATGTAAACAATCACAATTAGTCCTTAATTATATATTTTAAGGCATGACACCGCAATCATCTTGTATTGCATTGTTAGCTTCTACTGAATTTCTTCAACAAAACAATTCCTCTTACAATTTCTCTTTAACTTGACAATCTAACCTAATATAGAAAATATATTCTGAAAGATTTTAATCATAGCACAAAGACTTATATTTATAAAATTTTACCACTTAGCACAGACAAATAAAAAATGATTTTATCACTTAGCACAAAGCTTATATTCCAAAAGCTTATATTCATTGAAAACCTTTACCACTTAGCACAGAAAATAAAAAAATGCAATATAAAATTTTATATTTCTCCTTGTTTAAATTAAAATATCTTATAAAATTCTATTTGACTTTGCAATAATTTTTTTATATTTATTTTCTTATAGTTTTCTTTTTAGATGAGACTAGAAGAAAAAATTGATTATATCATGCACAATACAAATAGTGTTAAGCTTTACGTTTATGCAAAACCAATATAATTTGGTAAGTGTTATTGGCACTCTAAAAATCTCATTCTACATTCCTCACGAGTGTATTTTTCTTTTCTAATATAGAAAGTTTGGAGTGTAAAATGAGATTTTTGGAGTGCTAATAATAATTTCCTATAATTTTTCCTTGTGGAAATTTCATTAGATGGTCCCTACAAGGCTACAATCCAATCTGATTGGCACCGCTCTCACTAGCCGCACCGTTTATTTATTTTTTGTTGGGTTATTATACAAAATGGTCCCTGAGATTTGCATGATCACTAGAAATGGTCCATGAGATTGTTCACCATCCATGATTTTGGTCATTCCGTTAAAAACTCTTTGGGCAATTTTCAAAGCTTTGTAACTCGATCGTTTCTTAACCAAATTTGACCCATGATATATCAAAATGAAGATAGGAAAGTATAGAATAAGATTATACCTATTTGGAAGCCCAATGGTTGCCGGAGATGGCAGGAAAATAGCCTGAAAGGTGATTGGTCCGCTGGAAAACTCGCCGGAAACTAGGTAAAGTTTAAACGTTCATAACTTTTTCAATACTCAACCAAATCGAGTTATTCAAAAACGAAAATCATACTTCTCGACGAGACGAAGAGAATGGTATCTTTCTTGACTGCTAGCTAGCCGTGGTTTGGCTGAAAAATGGCTCGAAAGTGGCTAACTTGAAAATGGTTAGCCACTTTCGAGCCATTGTCCGACCAAACCATGGCAAGTTAGCCTTTGAAAAATGTATCATTCTCTTTGTATCGTTAAGAAGTATGATTTTTATTTTTGAATCACTCGATTTGGTTGAGTATTTTACCCAGTTTCCGGTGAGTTTTCCAGTTTTCTTGCGGACCCGTCACCTTTCAGGCTATTTTCCAGCCATCTCCGACAACCATTGGGCTTCCAAATAGGTATAATCTTATTCTACACTTTCCTATCTTCATTTTGATATATTATGGGTCGAATTTGGTTAAGAAACGATTGAGTTACAAATGTTTGAAAATTGCCCAAAGAGTTTTTAACGGAATGACCAAGATCATGGATGGTGGACAACCTCAGGGACCATTTCTATTGATTTTAAATCTCAAGGACCATTTCTATTGACCATGCAAATCTCAGGGATCATTTTGTATAATAACCCTTTTTTGTTTAATCCTAAGTCCAAATGGTGTCGTTTGGCCTGGGTATTTGAATAAAAATAATTATAACGTGCAACAGCACTCAGGCAGCAATGCAGTACCGCAACACAACCAGAACCAAACCCAACCTAGATTCCAGTAGATTCAAAAGACCAGAAGGGCGGAAACTTCACCTTCAATGGAGATTTCTGACGAGCGAAGGGGAGGTCACCCCTTCTTGCCCCTTTATAACTTCGCTAGTGTGTGTGTGTGTATGTTTTTCCTTAAGAATTCAATATGTTGGTATAGATATAATACGCATATATGTTGAGATGCATGACTTAACAATTCACTATAGTACGGCCCAACTAAGAAGTAATAAGTACTTGGGCATGCCGCGTGGACTTGAATACTTCCACTTTGGCAGTAGAAATGTCGGGCTGCACCACTGATGCGACTCGCATATTTCTAAATCCAAAAGAGTGTAAAACATGACCAATCATTGCTATGATTGGTTTGCACTTTTAAGTTTAAGAATCATATCTATGCTTGCTGTAAACTACTTTCCTTATGCTGGTTGGGACCCCATAGATGCGATGTGATTGATTCATGTAAACCTAAGTAAATCTATGTAATTCTATGTAGAAGTTTAGAGAGAAAATAGCTCAGAGAGAAGATAAAGAGAGAGAATGTTCTTGATATATTTCTTAATGTACAAATATTGATACATTTACTGCAAAAGTGCTAACTACCTTAACTAACAGATCTTCTAATCTAGTTACAAGTGTCAGCATCTTATACATCAATTCTTATACTCTATCATCACCCGCAAGCCGGGGTTTATTATTTTTTGTTCACATATGCAATGGAAGTTGTTAACAGTTTCTGTTGCCGACCCTATTTGCAGTTTTCTGATAATTTCATATGTTTCGGTTGTGTATGATGAAATTGAGGTTCCACCATAAAACCAATTGGTAATATGAGAAGTAGCCCAAGATCATATAAGCACATAGTAAACATTGTTCCTTACCGATGTGGGACAACTCTCAACACGCCCCCGCACGTGTGGCGGATTTCAAGCCTACACGTGGATAACAACTGGGTGACGTGGAACGCCTGTGGACAACCCGCTCTTATACCATGATGAAATTGAGGTTCCACCATAAAACCAATTGGCAATATGAGGAGTAGCCCAAGATCATATAAGCACATAGCAAACATTGTCCCTCACCGATGTGGGACAACTCTCAATAGTGTATGGAAATCATAAAGCCATAGCACTCCTTCCTGCAGCTTTGGCGGCCGCCGTGGCCAGACTAGCCACCGGTCATGGCAGTCATGCCACTTAAAAAATTAGAGAACTTAAAAACCCAAGAGTTTAAAATTGTAGCCGGTTTATGCTTTTATGTGACCGAAGAACCATAGAAACAAGCCCAAATATCGAGTCATTGACAAAGAAAGAAAATAGCTAAACGAACGCAACAAACAATAATTTTGCTTCTTTTGTAAGTGAGGGAATATATATATTTTTGGATAATAAGAGTGAAATATTTTGTGTGGTTGTAGAAAATTTTTTACATGGCAAAAACATCATGATGTACCATTTTCACCTGTCATGTTATGATTAGGTGACACCGTTGATATGTTTTGTGTTCAGAATACAAAAAAATATACACGTGCAGTGGCTTCGCCATTGCAGGTATTGCCACTGAGATTGAGGAAACCGCCTCTTTGGTTCCTTTTAAATTTACAGAGAATTTTGGAGCTGCAGAGGTGTGGCTGTGAGAGGCACAGAGTAAACCTCCGCGCGGCGGAATGTGGTGGTCGACGAACGAGGAGATTGTCCATGGTAGCTTTGCTATGGATTCGGCCGCAATTGCATGAGGCCTTGACTGAGAGGACAAGTTGAGTATACATAGTAGAGAGAGAAGAACAAGAGATAGGCGTTTGGCCATGGGTGCGGAGTGCGCAGTTAGAACACGTGGCCTGCATCAAGCCACTTTCACACGAATCCGGATTCTCGCTGGATCCTCTTTGTGAGGATCCCGAGAATCCGTGAATTATGTCCGTTCATCGTTCATCGTACATCGTGCAATCAAAAATTATTTTAAATATTTTTATTTAAAATTAGACATAAACAGTACCTAATAAAAACTGACCGCACGATGTACCCGTGACCAACTCACGGGTTAGGCAAATTGGTTGGATCAATTTTTTTTTTCTTTTGCAAGTGATGGATTTCCAAGTTTGAGCCCTCCCTGTCTCCATTAAATAAATTTGGTGTAACTGTATTTTGTTATGTAAGTCATAATGGAGAAAAAGAAATCACGTTTGAAAATTGCTAAAATTCTTGTTTTCCATACTTATTTAGACTTTAAGGGTTTACTTTTCATGTACCATGTTCTCCTTGCTTGCTTGGATCATTACGAAATAATCTTGGACATATAAACACACAAGGTTCGAGATCATTTGTTTGTATGTTCCTAAAAAAACACAAATGTAGACATGCCCGTTGTATTATGGGTTTTGTATTGATGCAATGCATTGGTTTTGTGCCAAGTCTTTTGTTAGTTCCATCCAAGTACTCCATGTCTTTTCTTAGAATCTCTTTTCATGTCTTCATAGGTCTTTGTTGGATGTGTGGGCACAAGAGAAATGACATGATTAAGAACGAGAATATATTTGTTGTCTGTTATCTAAACGTATTTAATTGTCTACATTTTTTTTTTGGAACCTTTTACCTTTTTAAATTTTGCCCCTCCTCTATACACGTGTGATAATTCATGACTTCGCTACTGTACACATGTTATAATTTGAGTAGAAGAATACCACAATATAGCGGTATTAGGGACGCACCAATTTGATTTTACAATATGCATGTCGGTTTGGTGACTTTCTAACCTTCATTTCTATTGTCAAATATATGCCTACCAATTATCTTTCCGAAAATTGGATTTTGTGGTTCTCCTAGTATTGATCCTTGAAACATCAAACAACCAATTCTCAAGTTACTACAATTGGGAAAATAGATTTATACCTTAGGGTAAATTGTTGGATCCTCTTTGTAATTTCAAGTTTATTTAGTTGTTAAAAGACGAAAGTAAGTTGTCAAAATTCATGAATATTGCTATGAATCTAATTACAAATTTCAATTAACTAAGCAGAGAAATTCACAGCATTCATTAAATTATAAAATACATATAGCAAAATACACTTGCATGTTTATAATTGTAAGTACAAGTGAAACACAACTCCCCTTACATTAACTACGTACTGTCGTCTGCATGGGAAACTAAACGTGGTTGCTGATGATCATAATCTTCTTGGCGCTGGATGCTTTGGCCTTGTCGCCGTTATTGGTCTCCGGCAGAAGGAGCAGGAGTAGTACTACTAGTAGTGGTGCCTGAAAGTTGAGACCGGAAGCATTGGAGAAAATCTTCAAGAATCAAGCTTTTAACTGACCTTCTCTCCGCTGGAACCACACCCCCGGCCCCAGGTTTTGGTTTCAGGCAATATTGCTTCCCTTCTCCTGAATTTATCTTCATTTCCATCTCTCTCTCTCTCTCTCTCTCTCTCTCTCTCTCTCGCTCGCTCGCTCACTGTGTGTTTTGATTATGTTTTTGAGTAGCATTCCGGATGGGTTTAAATAGAAAAAAAGAACGTAGTTGTGGGAAGGAAGAAAAAAAGAAACTGAAGGAAAATTCAAACTGACCAACTAGTTTTGGACTAGCTTGTCTGACTGCATGTTTGTCGACATTTACCTATCAAAGCTAATAGTGCTATCCACCTACTCATTTTTAGTTTTTGCATTCTCTTTTAATTTTTGGTTGTCAGATTTAATGACTTAAATAAGATCAAATAACATAAATTAACAAATAAGGTGTGCAAGAAGTAAATGAGTGTGGATAACATCACCCTAACTAATATATAAGATCAAATAAATCACACATATTGACTTAGCGTCTTAATGATACTTCTATCTTTAAGAGATTTTTTGATGTATCCGAAACATCGCTATATGGTATTATAATTTCATTCAAATTATATTATATATCTATGCACACCTTATTTGAAACATGGCGACCCTAATGGTATGCAGAAGAATTCAATAAGTAAGTTTGGGGAATTTCCATGCACCACCCACTTTTATAATACGCATATATTTTCTTTGTTAAGAATTCAGAATGGTGCTATGAATATAATACGCACATTTTTGCTGAGAACTTGAAATGGATAAGTTCAATAATTCACTATAGTAGGGCCCAATTAAGAAGTAATAATTAGTTGGGTATGGATCGACATTTCTATTTTTTTTTGGAACATTGCTATGATTGGATTGCCTTTTAAGTTTGAGAATAATATCTATGCTTTGCTTTAAACTACTTTCCTCATGCTTTGGTGGTTGGGCCCCATAGATGCGATGTGAATTTGACTGATTCAAAAGTGTACTGATTTTGGTTCGTTTCAATGCATACCATATTATTGTTATGCATCGGGCACACCAGATTCACTTGAAGGCCGGTAAACAGGCACATTGGAAGCATACTTTTGAATATGGTATTCACTGAAACGAACCAAAATTAGTGGTTTTGGTCCTTTTTCAAGGATTTGCATCCTCTCCTAAGCCAATGGAGATGATCATTCTGATCAACTATAGTTGACCGTTGGATAAATCCTTCTGATCAACCATTGTGGGTTTTAGATTTTTAATCCAACGGCTACAAATAGGAAGATTTCTTTAAAGTTATAATAATTATAGCTGCCCACAATGGTTGGTCAGGAGGATCCTCTCCATTGGCTCAGGAGAGGATCCAAATCCCCTTTTCAAGTATATCTTCGTTACACTTTTCAGTGATTTTGGTTCCTTTCCTCATGCTTTGGTGGTTGGGCCCCATAGATGCGATGAAGGCTGTTAAGCAAACGGCGCAGGATGGTAATACCCTCACCAGATTCATAGGAAGATTGAGGTTGAGTGATGGGTTGAGTTTGGGTGATTTTTGGTGCCATTAATGGAGCTTGAAAAAGAAAAGGATAAGAAGAAATTTAACCCAGGAAGAAGAGAGCCGAAACCAAGAAAGGTTTCTAAGAGTTCGGGACGGGAAATTTCAAGAAGTTTTGAGAATTTGAGGAATTGAAACTGTTTAAGGTACTTAACCTGGGGATTAAGAAGATATTATATAGTGAGCAGTTGATTAAGGACAAAGATCATGGGTTAGTGCAAAAGGGCTTGGCGAACTAACGGTTGCTTTCGAAACGGTGCAAGTTTTGAGAGAAGGCGTGCAACAGTGGCTAAAGAAAAACGGCTATTCAATCATTATTTGCGCCTCGGTTTGCAGGCTTAACAACGATTGAAGGGGGCACTGTTTGGGTTAATATTTAACTTTGGGCTTAAAAGGGAAGGAATCCCAAAAGAGCTCAATATAGGAGATTTAGCCCGAGGCCCAGAGTCAAGTCCCAATACCCATTTCAAGATAATGTGACGGCTCCCCATTTAATGCAAAGGTTAGGTGCTTACAAAGGAAGTGACAACCGATGGAAATCCACCAACTCTCAGCCCAAAAACACTTTACGAATGGCGTAGCATGTAAATTACTGATGGTTCCCTACCCTCCAAATTACTTTCGGGCAAGAGCAGAAACAACACAAGTCAAGTTAATTCATCTATAAAAGGAGGAAGAGGGCCCAGAGACAAAAGACACTCAATCAATCAAACAAACAAACATACAATTTGTCTCTCAGCCAAGCAAATACCCAGAAAGACGTGCTTTGTCCATACTCTGCACCCTTTTAGCCTTATATTTCCTTAGAAAGACATCTTTTGTCTATTTAAAAGCTCTGCTACCTTTTCCTAAATGCTGTAGTATCGATCCTTCTTGTATAAACTCTTTTCCAGTCATCTCCTTATTACTCAACCCTTTTATAAACTGCAAAGAGAAGAGACCGCAAGACGTTTAACCTTGCCCGACAAGGTGAAATCTTGCCCAACCCTCTTTGTTTTGTCTTTCAATTAATAGATATGGTGTTATAATGCATTCCCCAGTTTATATTCAAGTTGTTTCTAGTCTTTTGATGATTCAAAGCCCCATCAGTTCTTAGATCTAGTTCACTTAATGATTTTATCATCAAAAGAAGATTGAAATGAATTAAACTGATGACTTAATCAAATCTGGACCCTCACCCCTTGAACATACAAGATAACTGCAAGTCCTTGATCTCAAGGTATATAAAAGAACTTAATGTAGACTTAACCCATCTACAACAATCCTTTGATAAACAAAAAGTTAAAAATAACTTGGGGCGCAAGTAATCGGCTTAAAACACACTTGTTCTACATCTGCTATACAAAGATGGCAGTGGCATGCCTAAGCTTAGTTGGTTTTGATTGCGAGCCTCAAGGACTACACCGAAGGTCCCACAAAGACACATTTCAGAACTAACCTTGTTCTCCTATTGTAGTATTGCGACAAGCATGAGCTCGACAATCAACCAAATTGCCAACTCCTTGGGGAGCTATGTGCTCGATCCAGGAACGCCCACCAGCCAGATTTCCTGCCCGAGCAGATCTCATTGTATTCGTCTATGGATTACTTTGGCTTTGGTGGTTTAGGTTAACGTCATTGTTAACGCGGGCAACAAACAAAACACAGTTGACAACAACGGCTTAAGGAATAAAATGGAATAAACAGATTACGAGGATCTGATTGTTCGGGTCGGCCTAGACAAAATAAAAGAAGAAAATGAAGTGTGGAATATTATAAGCCTAGTAGTACTTGAATATTGAGAGTCAAAGCCTCTTCTGCAACAAGGTTAGTTAAGATTTTGTTAAATTTAACGCAAACTGACTCAAAGGTGTTGTGATTAGCTACTCTGCTAATGTACTCCAGCAAGGCTCTATAGTTTTGAACTTTTGACTAACGTATGATAGGGCTGGAAAAAAATCCCAAACCAAACCGAAAAAATCCCGATCCCAAACCAAAAAAATCCCAAACCAAAATTCCCGAAATATTCGGTATTTATTCCAAACCAAACCGATATTTTCGGTACGAGATTTGGTTTTGCATCTCAATTTTTTCGGTATTCCCATACCGAACCAAAAATAAATATTATATATATATATATATATTAATTATAAGAGTATTATTTCAACCGTTCATGGTTTTGGATTTAATCTATGCCGTTCATATGTTTTTAGGTCAGAATCACATTTCACTTTTGTTCCATTGTTTCTATTGAACAGCCGAGCCCTAAATCTCGTCTCTGATCTCTCCCTCACCGAGCCGACGAGCCCTCATCTCATCTCTCTCTGTGACGAATTCCGGCCAGCCACTAGCCCACCACCACACCTGACTCTCCAGCCTTCCTTCACCACACAGCCACCTTTACGCCACCGCTCTCTCCTGCGATCTCTCTCTCTCTGGGGCGATTTTCTCTCACAGCCACCTTCACCATTATATATCTCCAGCCACCTCTACGCCACCGGTCCACCTCAGGCATCCTCTTCCTTCTTCTCCTTCTTCTCCTTCTTCTTCTTCCTCCACCTCAGGTAAAAAGGTTCGTAACTTTCATGTTTCTTACTCGTAAATTTAAGACTGTTTGGATGTGTATGTCATTCTGTTTGAATTAATGTTTGGGATTTAAGATTAAGACTGTTTGGTTGAACTTTGAACTCGTGGGTAATCGGGATTTTGGCTGGATGAAGATGAATGATGTTGTAGCGTTTGGAAATTAATGTTGTTGTGCGTGGATGCTAATGTAGCTGTAGTGGTATTGAGTAAAGTTTCGATGCAATGCAGCACTTTTAAAACCAAAATTTGTTTTTGATAAAGATCTGTGATGTTGTAGCGTCTATTATGTTTCAACTTGCAATGCAGCACTTTTAAAACCAAATTTTGTTTCTGTGATATATAAATTATAATGGTTTAATTAAAACGTGTGGTTGCTATGAAAATTCATATGTCAATGGAATCAATATGCATTTATGAGTTATAGATCTTGTATCCATTTTATAAACAGCTTTTTCATAATAAAGTTACTTTATTTATTAGGTTAATGCCATCTTTATTGCAATGATATTAGTATTGTAACAATCTTGCTTCTGATAAATAATTGGATCAGATCCGAGTGTACTGCACCACTCCACTGTCCACTCCATTACCCGCTGTAATAACAAGTGTATTCGGTCCTCGGAACAAGGGTTTCGGTATGGGATTCCATACCGAACCACCCCTAAACGTATCAATCATTCATAAAATATAGATAAAATAATTTTGCTAAACCTCTTCTATACTTTTCTCCGGAAAGGGATCCTTTCCGGATTCTTTCCGGATCCTTTCCGGATCCATTCCTCCGAATCTACCAAGTTCAGGGATCCGGACCGTTGAAATTTGATCCAACGGCTAATGTTATTATAACTTTTAAAGTGGGCTCCTGTTTGTATCCGTTTGATCAAACTTCAACGGCTTGGATCCCCGAACTTGGTGGATTAGGAGGAAGGGATCTGGAGATAATCATTTTCATACATGTCATATGTGAGATTGCTAGTTATTATATTAAAGATTGAATCATTTAAAAGACATAAGAAAAAAAAGAACAAAATTTGGGTCAGTCATGGTAAAAAGATAAACATGGTCACTCATTTCTCGCGTTAAAAAGATTAAGATCCACACGTTGGAATCTTGCGGATGTTCACCATGTAAGACATATTCTGAAATCACAACAACAAGACATTAGGATCACAAATAAATCAAATCAATATAAAATAGAGATCGACTAATTATATTAAACTTATCTGTAGAATACGGAAGACATGGTTATGAAGATGAAGCCATTGATCCTTGCGAACAAAGTAGAAGCAGTCTTCTACTTCCAGTACCTCTCAATGAACTCTACTATTGAAATAAGCTTGTAGTTTTCATGAGTTTCAGTTGGTATGAAAGCAAGGACTGTTCCTTGGTTTGGTTATATGGCTAGTGTTTCAACCAATTCCTCCCTATCATCGGAAAGGATATCAACCCAAATCATATCTAATCAATTAGATTCCCATCATAACTCTTATTCCTTGTATTTACTTAATAAAAGTCCATAATTGATTGCATGTAATTAGGACTCCAATATGTTTATTTCCTTAAGGCACCGAGAGTCCTAGAGATTTCATTAACTTGATTACCAAGTCAACTATTCCCGCAATTATTCTCGGCATAATTCATTGCCATTCACAAAATGGTTTTACACACCATCGTTTGTGTAACTACTGACGAATGGTGGTGTTGTCGTCCAATGCTCATGACAAAATGCCGAACCCTTTGTATGGCGTATGTACATGAAAAAAGACGAATGTTATTTGCAGTTGTGGACGCAAAAGAAAATGAAGTCAAATAAACTGACTTGCGAGATATGCTGTGTTAATTTCAACTTACAAGAATTGGATTATATTTTCCAATTAATCTTCACTTGGAATGAGGAATCCATCAAATTAAAAGCGGAAAATCTTTGCAAATAATTGAACATATATGTTGTTTTGTAGCTTCCAGGGACCTTCCAACAGGAAATTCTTTAGTTTGGCTTTGATCGATTAACTTGACAGTATATAGATTCATGTTATGTAAGAATATATAGATTTATTTTGGCCCGATATTCGGGTTTAAATTGATTTAGAAAAGTCTTATTGGAAGAGGTTTAAATGTCTTAGTTTGTAAAGGATTAACTTTGGGAATGAATTCGGAATTACTCACTTATATTTAAATTGGGAGACAATGTTAATTAGTTTCTATATGAATTCTTGAAAGAGAGAATTGTAGAAATTGTTTGCCTATATAAAGGTGGCATCTGCTCTCACATAAAAATCAACTCATTATTTAACTAAAACTTAGGCATTGAGAAGAGGAGAAGGGCAGCTATGAAGATCATGACCATGGAAGAAAAAATCGATATTTTTTTAACTATCCGAACGATTTTCGTTAAAATATCGATAATATCGCGACATAATACTAAAAAATATTTAAATATGTTGAGAAAACTCAACACATACTTCACTTGATCATAGCCCAAAGGCCGAACAAGCTATGCCTTTCTCAGCAGGGGAATGTGGGTTTTATAGGACAAATTGCTTGCTCACTGCCCTTGCATGGGCGATGTGGGACTCGCCCAAGGGAGAGAAAATCAGAATTTCGGCCGAAAATTTACACCCACTTTAAACGGCTATAACTTTGTCAAAACTCAACGAAATCAAGCAAGACAAAACGAAAGTTGTAGCCCTCGAAGAGACGAAGAGAATGGTACCTCACACGACGTCTGACTCGTCGTGGTTTGGCCGGAAAATGCCTCGAAAGTCACTGCGGTCGCCGGAAACTGGGTAAGATTCAAATGAGTATAATTTTTTCAATACTCAACGAAATTGAGTGAAACAAAAAGGAAAGTTGTACTACTCGACGAGACGAAGAGATTGATACCTTGTACGTAGGCCAACTCGCCGTGGTTTGACCGGACGAATTATAAAACAATTGACACACTCTTGGCTTCCAAAATTCAATTCTTTTACTTTATATAAACTTGAAAAAACATAATCGGCATCCAAATTAAAGTTTAGTCTTATTCAACCTATTGATTTTCAATCGTTAATTGATATACTATAATTTGGAACTTCAACGCCTAGACGCATGCTTATGTGTAAGAAATTTAAAGTGTCAAATTCGGCACATTATTCTTCATCATTTTATTCAATTCCTTTTTTTTTTTAATATCCTAAATAAAACCTCCCAATATTGTACTAATTAGTTATATATAAATGATTATGGTGTGTTTAAACTTCTTTCATTAATTACTACATATTTTCTACACTCACAATGTTTGCCAGCTCGCTATATAATCAACTTAAATCAGTTAAATCCATCATGCAATGCATTTCCTTTCAACTTTTTGTGATAAACTAATAGATAATTGACTAAATAAACATCCTGCAAAGTTTCATTAAAAATTTCCAAGTTTTTCTTACAATTTCCGTGGTTTCCATGTAATTTTTATCGATATCGATATTATCCCGATATTTCCATCGATATTTCCGTGTTTTCGGACTACCGATATTTCCGATATTACCGATATTTTCTTCCTTGATCATGACTTGATGGCTTCTTTATCGACTTCTATAGGTCATATTATTCTTACAATAAGGCACGCCTCACCAATTCACTTTAGTAAGAGAAATGTGAACCCACATGTTTCAAAAGTCAAAATTTTTGTAGAACATGGCCAATCACCAATGTTTAATGATTCTGGCACTATCATTGAAGACTCGAAGGCATTGATGGCTGCGATCACTGAAGTTACATCTGCCTGTGTTTATCGCCAGGCCAACGGCATCGCCCAGTGATTAGCTCGCTATATGCTGCTCATTTGAGTTTTGTTAGTTGAAGAATGTTCTGAGAGTTAGCTATGTTGCTTCTTGGCCTGGTTGTCGTAATGGAATGCTATCGAGATTTCTTAAAATAAAAAATAAAAAAATTCGGCACTGTTGAAGAATGGTTCAGTCTTGGTGTGGAATCTTTACTAATTCTTGATATTGTTCCAAGTTCAAGGCTTCCACTTGTGAAAAATAGTTGAGTTCATTAATTACTTGGTTGCCATCTTTGTTTCTTCTGTGTGGCGTTTTGTACGTTTGATCCAGTTTGTTATAATAAACGAACAATTGCTTTGCAAGCACAAAGAAAGAATGGAGAACTTTCTTTTATAATGATTAGTGGTCTGCAATCCACTATAAATTGATACATAATATTTGTTATGACATCAATTTTTGTACAACACAATGTTGAACAATGTTTCCTTTACGTTGTTATTCTTCAATTCATCCTTAAGAGCACAAATAATGCTACCAATTCTAATTAAGAGTAGATCCTACATATTAAACAATGTGTGTGTTGATTCTAGAGCTCCATTCAAGCTCGAAACACAACCAAACTCAGCAAATTTTTATATATATTTGAAGCTCAGAGAGAGGAGAATAATTTTGTACCAAAATCAAGTTGAGCCGTGGTCGGGATTGGTAGGAAAATAGTTCAATGTCGCTAGATTCCTCGTCGAAAAATGAGAAAAGTTACCCCGAGGTATTTCTATATCAATTCATCATCAAATCACACGGGGAACTTAGAAATCATACCAAGAAGTCATTAAAAATGGACTTATTAGCGTTCTTGAAGTTTACCTTAATAAAAAAAAATCGAGAAGTATGCCAAAAAATCGAACCTCAGAATTGAGCTCTGGTTTCCATAGTATGGCCTCGAGATTGAAGCCTCGATCATGCCTTTTTGGTTTAAATCAAGGAGAGGGACGAGGTGGTGCAGGTTGGTGTGGTCTGGTGTCCAAAAACAACGGCAAAATGACCGTCAGTGTCGTAGGTGCGTCGGAAAAAAAGAAGCCGAGAAAAGGAGAGAAACAAACCTGAAGGAGAGAAAAATAAAAAGGGGTGGTAGTGTGGCGTTTAGGTGATGACGAAGTTCGCCGGAGTGGCGAGTGTGCTTTGATAACAGTATTGATGAAGGTTATTCATGGAAGCGAAGAAGAACTCAGAGAGAGATAATGGAAGAAATATTACAAGCTTTGTGATAAACTGTGACGACCCGTCCCTAATTTTATGTTTTTACAAATTTTAAAAGCGTGACTTTATGAAAATGCCCTTAGAGGCGAGGATCTTGACTTTCGTTGACCAACGTTTAGTGAGACTTACGACTTATTTTGTTTAGCGTATTTGCGTAGTATCAGGTGATACGAACGCATAGACTCAAGAGGAAGTGAATTTGGAGCTACGGTTAAAGTTTTACGGAGCTACAAATCTGAAAAGTACGTTTGTAAGGATTTCCATTTATTATTTTATATATTTCATAAGTATTATTATATTAGTTTAAGACAAAAAGAGACTGGGCAGAACTTCCCAATCAGAGATAGAGGGAGAAACATAAGGAACGAATAAGAAGAAAGGAGGAATGAGGGAAATGAGAGAGGGAGGGGATCTGAACCCCCTCGACCCGGAGGGTCAATAGACCTGCGCGCCAGCCCGGTTTCTGGGCAGAGAAATCTGACGAGTTTTAGATTAAATTTTGGCGAATTAAGTCACGTTTCCACCTGGAAACCTCTCACCATCGTTCCACCTTCCTTTATCATACAAAAATGAGGTTGTTTGGGCTCCGTTTCGAAAGAATCGAAGTCGTGGGCTTAGAGGACACCTGGGGGCGAATCCGCCATTCCTACAACCATTTCCTTCAATTGCCACCATAGTTAGCTTTCCCTTAGACCCAGGAATAAGACCCAACTGGTGGTTAGGGCGGTGGAGCTTCGGAGACGACGAATCGACAACCACCATTTTCTAGGGTTCCGGCGGGTTGAGCAAAATTGGAGCTTTTCCCGGCTAAATTAGACTTGGCCACAGGTACAAAGTTTACTCTACTTATTGAGATCTTCATTCTTGTAAATTTTGGTAATTTTTGGAAATAGTTGGATTTTCCGGCGAGTCGGGGAAGTCGACCGCCACCCAGTGTAGTGTGTGCGGCGACTCGTGGCCGGGGGACCGTCGATGTTATTCTCAGACTATATTAGATGCCTTGAGCTTAGTTTTGGTAATTGTATGACATAGGTTGATTGTTGGAACCTAAATCCTTTACGTTACGTTAATAGGTCATTATATGAATCAATGATCCAATCGTTGGATCGTCACCAAACTTTAATATGTTATAGTACATAATATTTGAGGACCATAGGAACTTACGGATTGGGAATCCAATATACAAATCTTCCTGAATTGTCTTTGGCAATTGGCGGAGATCCGACCGTTGGATCGTTATAGAACTTTAGGATGTTGTTCTAAAAGTATAATGTGGACCTTTGGAAGTAAGGGATCGGAAATCCATGATGCGGATCTTCCGAATTGAACTACGTAGGGATGTGTGTTATGTAAGTTACATATCTTATTGATAAAAATTTTGAGTTGTGATTTGATAATTGTTCTAGGCGCCAATCGTTCGTGACGCCTCTATGGTTATGCTAGGGAGTTGTAGCATGAACTCCAGGTGAGTGGGCTTTTGTTTTCAGTAAATATATGTATGCTTGGTATTTTTCCCAGAAAATGTGTTTAAATGGAATTATGTTTTGCATGCCTCATGATTTATACTTAGATTATAAGTTATTATAGTATGCATATTGTGATTTGACGTTGTGGACGCTCAAGTAAGTACCAGGTGAGTTATAGATTGTTAATGTGAGTTGATGAGTATGTTGAGATGCATTGAGAGCTTATAAACCTGCACACCAGTGTTAGTGTTCTCGCCCGTGGCCAGGGTACAGGCCTTCACGTGATGTTCACCTCCCGCACCTCACGCTCACCTTGGATCTAAGTTAGGTGCACATGCCTGTCGTACAAACCATTATAGGTGGTTCCGACTTGTAGGTGACTCGCGATTATTCGCACAGTCTTCACGTGATCGTAGGATTTAAGCGTATTTATGTACACCTAGTCCTGTCGTACAGACCACTATAGGTGGTTCCGACTCGTGTGCAGGTATACTTGATGAGTTATGGGTTTAGCCGTACAGGCCACAATAGGTGGATCCGGCTGACATATTACTTTCATTGATTTATTTCACCTGGTTTACTCGTTATTGATTCTGAGATATTTGACATGGTATATATGTGGATTTTGCTAATTTTAGTATGGTTTCGATATATGTATATATTCTATTTTTTGGGAAATTATACAGGTTTTACGGCGAGGGGTTACTATCTTTAATAATTGAAATGGTTTTTGAAAAGCTTAGTTTTTGCCCACTCACACTTTCTGTTTTGCGCCCCTCCAGGTTTAATTTGATGAAAGTTCGTATCGACGAGGATTCTTGGCAAATCTCAGAATAGGTGGTTACTTTTGAGGGTATAATCTTTATCCACTCCACTGTACTTACTTCTGCTTTAACGTCACGTGTGAAGTGGGTTCATTCCTACTCACCAGCGCACTCTGGTATTTAGGCACTCTTAGGTTTAAATTTATTCACATTTTTCCACTTCATCAAACTTTATGGCTTCGTCACCTTCCAGGTGTAGGCCATCATAGCTCGATTCGGAGTCCTAGTGGATATTCCGGGTTAGGGTGTGTCAGAAACAATGTCAAATGAAAGCCAGACCATGATGACCTTTAGTGAGCACATCAACAACCTGATCTGCAGCAGCTATATACTCCACCTGAAGATCACCTTTCTAGACTCTTTCACGAATAAAATGGTAGTCTGTGTCCAAATGTTTAATCCTTGTGTGAAAAACAAGATTAGAGCATAAGGCAAGAGTAGAAACATTGTCACAGTACAATAAAGGAGGTTGTGGCAAGAAAACATGGAGATCTTTCAAGATAAATTGAATCTAGGCAATATCCGCAACGGTATTAGCTAAGGCTTTGTATTGAGCCTCAGTGGAACTCTGAGAAACACTGATTTGCTTCTTAGCTTGCCACGAGATAGGATTATACCCTAAAAATACAACATAACCTGTGGTTGATTGTCATGCCCTAAATTTTTTATTTTTATTTTTATTTTTTAGAGCATGAATAACAAGGGTAACTTAAAGGTAGTAACATGTGACTGTGTTGAACTAAAACGTTTCATTAAACAAAATAATTTACATTGTCATTACACATAAGAGAAAATGACAACAACTCCTTAAAAAGTTTAAAACTATTTATAAGCAGTCTCTTTCTTCCTAGTCAGCCATTAGATTCATGTCTCATATCCTGTAACACAACTAATAAGGGGTGAGCTAAAAGCTCAATAGGGGCCTAAGGTCTCAAGTGACTAATATTATTAATGTTATGAATATTTTATGAGTAATGTAATGCAAGAACAATACTTCTTTTCTACCCAACCCGTTAACCTATATATTGAAGCAACTAGACCTGCATGTCCCATACCATGCATTTTACCACTGTGGCCTCGAGTGCTTTAATATATAGAATAACCCCCATCAACTAACCCAGGTTCTTAACCCATTTTGCTAGTCATAATCATCCATATCGACAATTTTCGTCGCTATCCTATTCTACTGTGCACATCGGGCTCACCTAGAACTGGTTTCACAATGAACAGACTCAACTACACAAAAGCTAATTTCCACATTTTCCCACAATATAAGTAACTCCTTTACTTATTTGACAAATGATAATGACCATGCCAATATATAACATAACAAATCATATCTAATTCAATAGTTGAATATCTTAAGTCCACATAACAATATTTCACGTAATACAAGTAACAAATGCAATCAATTAATTCCCCAAATTCCCCTACCTTGAATCCTCTCTTCTTACTCCACGAGTACTTCTTTTGCTTATCTCCTTTAACACTCTCTTGCACACTTTCTACATACGGTGTGTATTGCATTTTGCAAGAGGAAAAAAAAACACAAATGGAGCATTGCTCCTATTTATACCATAAATAAGGCGGCAAAAGTTGTTCTCATTGGTTATAAGTTTTGTTTGTACCATACTTGACCAATCCCGAAACTACTTAGCACCGGTCAACGTTATACCGTCAAGGATCCAGAAGAGCTTCCCTTCAACCAGGAGGCCAATCACAATGCGACACGTGTCGACATCAGAAGCCAATCACAGCGCGACACGTGTCAACATCAGAAGCCAATCACAACATGACACGTGTCAATGTCAGAACAAAACTAGAAACTCTCTTCTATAAATAGGGATCATTCTCCCACAATAATCTCTAATGTCATTTTGTACTAAACTATTCACTAGAACTCACAAAAGGAGAGCTTGAACCAATGCATTTGTGTAAACCCTTCACAGTTAATGAGAACTCCTCTACTCCGTGGACGTAGCCAATCTGGGTGAACCACGTATATCTTGTGTTTGCTTCTCTGTCTCTATTCATCTATACACCTATCCTCGCTAGTGACCGAAGCAACCAAGCGAAGGTCACAAAACCTGACACTTTCTGTTGTACCAAAGTCCTCGCTGATTTTGTGCATCAACATTTGGCGCCGTCTGTGGGAAAGACACTTACTCCCACTCTCTTCAGCTTTGTCAAGCTGGTTTCCACCGCTCGTACACTTTCTTTTGGCCAAGCATCTCTCTCCAACATGGGGAGCGAAAGAAGCCATAGCACACAGAATGACACCCCCATTGGACCTAGTATGAAGCAACGAAAGCAAGAAGGAAATAGAGTTACTCTTCAAGCTAAAGTCGATGAGCTAGAAGCTCAGAACAACAAGATAGTGATGAGGAACGAGGTCCTCCAAGAGCAATATGAAAAGCTTTTCGAGAGGCTTCACGAGGCTAGGCATGCTCAAACACACAAGTTCGTCGCCCCTGTCGAGGTCAACAATCATCTGAATGCCCCCCAACGC
This sequence comes from Malus fusca, assembly GCA_035220775.1. Lineage (NCBI taxonomy): Eukaryota > Viridiplantae > Streptophyta > Magnoliopsida > Rosales > Rosaceae > Malus > Malus fusca. The sequence continues at coordinate 29,943,069 of CM069063.1, forward strand.
GGAGGGTCACCGATATCCAACACGGACATCCCTGACAGGGATCGAGCTACCCATCAATGTGACGATCAACATGAGACTTCTCTCAACCCGGCCGCTTCAACCCGAAGCAGAAGAAGTAGAGGAAAGCACCTCTTCACAGAGGGAGTGGAAGGATCAAAAGCCGTCTATCGCGATTGTCGAGACTTCCTAAAGCAACGTCGAGAGAATCTCATCCACATAAGCTCGAAGATTAATGACCCAAGAGTTTCTGAAAGACTCGGTCCTCTTCCACGACCCGGGCCAGCATCCAATCTAGGGAATGGGCAACAGTCCCCAGAAGAATATGAAGATACAGGGGACTCGGAAATATTCCGACATACTCACTCTAGGAGTCAGTATGGCGAGTCCAAGGAAAAATCACGCTATCTTGATCAAACTTTCCTACCCCCAAGAGGCGATGGGGACTTACGGAAGAAAACTTCAGTGGTGCACGGCTCCGCTCAGGACCCCCTCGTCCTACAACTCCTGGAGGAAGTAAACAAGTTGAAGGCTGAACGTCAAGCTGAGATACCTGACTGGAACCAACCCAGGCCTGGCCCCCTCACAAGAAGGATCCTCAACACCCCCCTCCAAGCGAAGACAAAGCAGAAGCTTGACTTACAACTCTATACCGGAAGGGAAGACCCGATTGAACACCTTAATCTCTTTGAGTCCACCATGGTATACCGGAGACACACCGACGAAGAACGGTGCCTTCTCTTCGCCTCGACCCTCTCTGGCGGAGCTTTAAACTGGTATTGTCGTCTTCCACCTGAGACAGTAGACTCATTTGAAGAGTTGAGGAAGCTGTTTGTCTCTCAACACATCTTCCAGACCGATCGCTTGCATTCTGCAGATGATTTGTACACTATTCGTCAGAAGCCGGACGAGTCATTACGAAAGTATGCTGGCCGCTTCAGCCATGAGTATTCTCGCTGCGCTGAGGCAGATGACAAGACAGCCCTCAAAGCCTTCACGGCAGGCTTACGTGACTGTTTCTTCAAGTACATGATCAATGCCAACACTTGGAAGACTTACTCTGAGGTGATGGCACAAGCTTACAACCATGCTTCCGCCGAGGCAAGGACATATCAAGGGAAACCACCTACAGTCACCCCTTATCAGCAAGTAGGGAATGGAGACCAGATCCAACCAAATGAGAAGACCTCAACCTTCCAAACGGTAGCACCACACCCCCTGCCTCATTTAATGCTTCGCCAAGTCAGCAGACATATCAATCCCAAGGCAAAAGGAAAGATTTCCATCCTCACCAATCTCATTTTAATAAAAAGAATAAAGGGCAATATCGCGATAACTCAGGATATCGTCACAATAACGCCCGTCCCCAGGCAGTCAACGCGGTGGGACAATCACGTGTTAAGACGGGTCCTACCCCGAGGTATGAGACATACACATCTTTGAACGCTACATGCGCGGCCATCTACCCCAGTATAGCTCACCTGATACCAAAGCCAAAGCCAAGACAGCCAGATTACAAGTCCACGAAGAACACGGGCATGTTTTGTTGCTACCACGAGTATAATGGCCATGATAGCGAGAAGTGCATCATCCTCCGTGATCATATTGAAGCTTTGGCACGTGAGGGAAAAATTGATCAGTTCCTCCTTCACCCTCCAAGGGATAACCGTAACCAACGCCAGGTGAATGTGATATATTCCATAAGCGGCGGCACACCCATGTCTAAATCTTCCAATAGGGCCATGAAAAACAGTGAACGAACTTTGAAACCTGGCCATCAAGTGTTTCACGTGGAAGACATCAGGGGAGGCAAGTATCAAAAGCCTAACTGGGATCCAATATGTTTCTACCCTGAGGAAGAAAGAGGTATCATCTACCCTCACAACGACCCGTTGATTGTGGAGGCTCACATAGCAAATTTTGATGTGAAACGAATCCTGATAGACACAGGTGCTTCAGTCAATATCATGTTTGCTGAAGCTTTCAAGGCACTTAATGTAGCTGAACACTTGCTCGATCGCTCGATTTCTCCTCTGATAAGTTTTTCTGGCGATATCGTACAACCTTTAGGGAGTATACACTTACCCTTCACCATTGGTACAGGCCCCTACACAGCTACTATTACCACTAACTTCCTGGTGGTCAATTGCCCGACGGCATACAATGTCATCTTTGGACGCACAGGCATCAATGATCTCAAGGCCATGGTATCCACGCATATGTTGTTGATGAAGTTTCCAACCCCTTTCGGCAATGGATACATCAGGGGAGATCAACTTAGTGCTCGATCATGTTACAACACTTCAGTTAAGCAACAACACCTGCCTGTCCCCAGGGAGACCCTCTCTATACATAACCAGGTAGTAAAGACCAGTCCAGATGAAGCTAACTCGGATCTTCATGATGGCAACAGTCAACCTGATGACCCTCGAGATGATTCCTTCACCCAGCAAGCACAACCCGCTGAAGAGTTAGAGAATGTCTCTATCTCCAAAGACCACCCAGATCGCATGGTGAAGATTGGCACCACTTTGTCACCACCTATGCGGCTGTCGTTGATCTTATTTTTGCAAGAGAACGCCGAGGTCTTCGCTTGGTCATATAAAGATATGCCGGGCATCGCTCCCGATATCATCTGTCACCACTTGAGTATTGATCCCAAGACCAAACCAGTAAAACAGAAGCGAAGATCTTATGATGTTGAACGATACGAGGCGATGAAAGCAGAAGTTGAAAAACTCAAGGACATAGGTTTCGTCCGTGAAGTCAATTACCCAACATGGGTAGCAAATGTTGTCCTTGTTAAGAAAAATCCGACCAAGGAAAGTCTCCTGCTTCAAAAGGTCTTGTGGAGAATGTGTGTCGACTACACCGACCTAAACAAAGGATGCCCGAATGATAGTTTCCCTCTTCCTCTCATTGATAGACTTATAGACTCTACGGCAGGGTGTGAGCTCTTGAGCTTCATGGACGCTTATTCAGGATACAACCAAATCCTCATGAACCCCTCAGACCAAGAGCATACAGCCTTCACTACTGACAGGGGACTATATTGCTATAAAGTCATGCATTTCGGCCTAAAGAATGCAGGAGCAACTTATCAGAGACTGGTCAATTCAATGTTCGCCGAACAGATTGGGAAGAGCATGGAAGTTTACGTTGATGATATGCTAGTCAAGAGCAAACATGCTGACCAACACATCACCAACCTATCTGAAACTTTCACCATTCTAAAGAGGTATCGAATGAGGTTGAACCCCAAAAAATTTGCCTTCGGCGTGGGCTCTGGCAAATTCTTAGGCTTCATGATTAGCCAACGAGGCATTGAAGCTAACCCTGAAAAGATCAAAGCAATCCTCAACATGAAAGAGCCAGTAACTTCAAAAGACATCCAAAGCCTTACTGGCAAGGTGGCAGCCTTAACCAGATTCATCTCTAAGGCCACAGACAGATGTGCTCCTTTCTTCAAAGCACTCAAGGGAAATAAGAAGTACATTACATGGACGGAGGAATGTGCCGAGGCATTCAGGAACCTCAAAGAGTACATGAGTAAAGCCCCTATGCTCTCCAAACCAGAAGTTGGTGACACTCTCATTATCTATCTATCGGTTTCGGCTTCAGCAGTCAGTTCTGTTCTTATTCGAAAGGACAGTGGTGTCGAACGGCCCGTCTACTACGCTAGCAAGGCCCTACAAGATGCGGAGACACGATACTCCAACATTGAGAAATTAGCTCTAGCATTGGTCATGTCTGCTCGAAAACTTCGCCCTTATTTCCAAGCACACGCCATCATCGTGCTTACCAATCACCCTCTTCGACAGATACTCCAGAGTCCTGACACGTCTGGGCGAATGATCAAATGGGCGATAGCATTGGGTGAGTTTGACATCTCCTACCAACCAAAACCAGCCGAAAAGGGTCAAGCAGTAGCAGATTTCATCGCCGACTTCACATATCCTGTTGACATTGCTTCTACACCTGAAGCAGTAGCTTCACTACCATCGGAAGCTCAGAAGATAGAATCAACAACCCCAGCATGGAGTCTGTATGTTGATGGCTCATCCAACCAACAGGGCTGCGGAGCAGGATTAGTCCTCACTACCCCCGACAAAGTGGCGATGGAATACGCTCTTCGTTTCAAATTCAAGGCATCGAATAACGAGGCCGAATACGAAGCCCTTCTAGCAGGCTTACGTTTGGCCAAGCACCTTGGGGTTAAACAAATTGATATCTTCAGTGACTCCCAATTAGTGGTCAACCAGGTCACGAACAACTTTGATGCTAAGGATAGCTCCATGGCGGCATATCTCGCGCAAACGCGACTTTTGCTCAAGCACTTCCACTACCAGATCACCCAAGTTCCTCGAGCGGCAAACAGTCATGCAGACGCTTTGGCTCGCCTCGCCTCGGCAGTGGAAGACAAGATTGGGAGAAAAATTCATGTCGAATTGTTGGCAGCACCAAGCACCATGGTCGCGGAAGTGTGCAATTTACAACAAGGAGATAGTTGGATCACCCCAATTTATAAATTCCTTGGACAAAGCTAAAGGTTGTTGGCCAGAATTCATACCCCAAGTTCTTTGGTCATACCGCACTTCATATCGGACTTCCACAGGAGAAACTCCATTCTCACTCGCTTTTGGTACAGAAGCAGTTGTCCCGGTTGAGCTTGAGCAAGCAACATACCGAACCCAGAACTACATGCAGAGTGAGAACGACAAACAACTCACTCTCAACCTGGATCTAGTTGAAGAACACAGAAATCAGGCTCACCTGAGGAATGTTGCCTACAAGCAGCGCGTCTCCAACTACTACGACTCAAGGGTCAAACCTCGCTCTTTCAAAGTGGGAGACTGGGTACTGAAGAAAAGATTACTCTGTGATAGAGTCCCGAGTGAAGGAACACTTAGTCCTAACTGGGATGGACCGTTCGAGGTCGTCGGCATCAGCCGCCCTGGCTCCTACAAGCTCAGAAGCTCCGACGGCAAGACCCTTGGCCATCCATGGAATGCTGACCACTTGAAGTACTATTACAAATAGACTCACATTGTACAAGTGTTAAGCTACAGCCGTTCGGCATCCTATGTAACAAAAACCATTTGGTATGAATTCAATAAAGAGGTGATTTAGCCAACTCGGCCCTAAACTCTTTTACATTCTGAGCAATGAAACACTCAAGTGTTGAAGCTTCAACGCAAATGTTTCCAATACAAAATAAAATCTAAGTATGTGTCAACACGACTATACAAGGGATCTATGCAAACATAGCCAAACATTCATCAATGATAGGGCAAACACTTGAAGCTTGATAATACAAACACTTGCTTGATAATGCAAACACTCATAAACATGCAAAACAAAAAAAACTCTCAGGCTTATAATATGGCACATGCCATACAAACAACAAACTAGTGCAGATAGAGTACATGCAGAAAGTGAAAGCACTTCTAGTCATCCTCATCTGAGGTTGAACCCCTGATCATATCACTCTGAGTCCTACCGCCATTTTCTGCATCTCCAAACTCATCATCACCGGGATGACTCTGCTCATCAGCACTAGCCTCATCGCCAGACTCATCTTCACTGCTAGAGTAAACTGCAAGGTCGAAGGTTTCACCTTTTCGATGATGCTCATCTATTTCTTCACGGTATTTTCGAAGAACGCTTCCATCATCATAACGATCAAGGACAGCCATCCACTTCCTTTTTTCAAAGTGAACTTCCCTGATACAGCGAGGTCTAAGGACATGGAGAAAGGCCTGGGAACCCAAGAACTCCTTCACGGCAGCTTCCTTCTCAGTCGGGATACTACTCTTCAGCTCAGAAACCTCAACCAATGCACTATCCAACTCCCCTTTAACCTTGGAAACCTCGAGCGTAGTTGTCTCCAACTGTTTCTTAGTCGCCTCCAACTGTACCTTGAGTCTCAAGTTCTCACCATTCCGCCTCTTCAAACTCTCAAAATGTTGATCCTTGACTTGGATGGCCTCAGCCAAAGCTTTGCTCGTCTTCCTGGCATCATTCACAAGCTGCTTATTCTCTTTCAATTTCACCTTGCACCGCTCAGCCTCTCGCAGTCTGTCGTGATACTCAGCCATGACCTGCATGACAAGATGATCATCGCTACTAAAATAATGCTAATAAAGAGGAGAAAACAAGGAAATGACAAAGTAACACTCACATATGAAGACAGCTTCAACATCCGGTCGCAATCCGATTCATCTTTAGCTAAGGGCTCTCCGAGCTCATCGAAAGTAAATCGACGCCCTGCCAAGCAATTGTTGATATACCCAAAGTCCTTTGGCCGCATGGCAACCTTCAAATCCTTCCAAGGGACATTGCCAACATCTTCCTTATCTTTACCTTCGCTGCTAGAACTAGGATCACCTTTCTGCCCAATGTGCTCCCTAACTGGAGGAAAGATAGGATTGATAGTAGGAAGAGGATGCAACAATCGCCTATCTTCCCCGGCAACTATGGCAGCAGCACATCCAATGGCCTCAGCTTCAGCTTTCTTCGAGGCAGCAACCTTGAGGACTTCTTCTCGAGACTTAGTTTTAATGATTGGCCTCACTCGGTGCTTACGAGCTTCTTTGTGAAACAGGATGTCTTCTGACGGTACTAACATGGGCACTCTCCTTTTCTTGGTGCTAGTCTCCACTTTCTTGCCCACCTTCTCCACTGAACAAGGAAAATCAAAGTAAGGAATACCACATTATATAAAAAAAAAAAAGGGAAGAACAAGGATCAAGTGAAGGATACAACTTACTTGCTCGTCTTTGGCACTCGGAAACTAAGGGCTGGAAACCGTACTTTCGAAACAAGGGTCGTAGCTTACCCAAGTGTCTATCTTCTTTGGGCACCCTCAGCACTTTCTCTACATCAGCTAGCTCCTGTCCGAAGAGTTTGATGGTGCCTCGTGTCACTGCATGAAGAAAAATCTTAGAAGCAAGAGAAAATTACAACAATAGCAAAAAATGAGAAAATTGATACATTACAACCTACAGTCTGGAAGTGAGTAGGAACACGTCGCTCAGGCGTGACACCCTTAGCATGCTCCCAATCATTATAAAGAAAGCACCAACGTTTCTTCCATGTGCAATACGCCTTTCTCTTATCAAAGACAACACGCTCTCTCTCGCTTCGACATGCACATTCGGCATAACCAGTACATGCCTTCACCGGGCGCATCTTATAACAGTAGCGCCACTGATGGAAGGAAGGCTCACCTAATCCACACTCCATCCAAATAATATAAAACCCGATCAAGGTATCCCAGAAACCAGGGTTGAGTTGTCCAGGTGCATAACCAATAAAAGACAGCATTTGTTGCAACCACGGATGCAAAGGTAAACTTACCCCCAAGGTCACTAATGTCTGGGTATAGAACATAACATGACCCTTGGGCGGCTCAGAAGGCAATTCTTCACAACGCACCAAACGTATCCCTACACTACGGGGGATACTACATGATCGTCTTAGGGCCTCAAGCTGCTTTTCGCTATCTAACAAGTTATTTTCTAAATGGTCCGCTGTGAACTCAGAGCGAAATATGGGTATGGCATCACAAACAACCCCCTCACCCACTAGCATGGAGGAAGAACCAATATTGGCTAAGTTTTGACAATTGTGAGGATCAGAACGAAATATGGGTATGGCGTCACAAACCCCCTCACCCACTAGCATGGAAGAAGAACCAATATTGGCTAAGGTTTGACAATTGTGAGGATCATCCAACGTTTCTTTCGTACCAGACTCTAACAAAGGCCATGAAGACCCTGACATTGCAGGCTCAAACCTAGAGCTAGAGCTAGGGGAGCCCTTATCACTAAGACTTCCAGACTCCGACATCTACAACAAACAGAAACAAACTCTATCACTACATGAAGGATCAAAACATAAGGAAGCTCATAGGGCATGAAGAAAAGCTCAACCAGTTCATTATATTCCAAACAAATTACATGAACACTCAAACAATCCAACAAGAATGAAAACATCCGATCTAGTGGAGAAGACTACCAACCTGAAGATGGTGCAGCAAAGCAATGCCAGAATCCCTCTCAAGTAAAGAGCACTCTGTCTTCAAAAATCACTACAAGATGAACAAATGAAGGTAAGGTAAAGAATGGAAACTTATCCTTCTTATATATAGTTCAACATGGTTTTTAACATTCAAAATTCAAATTCAAACCATGAGAAAACCCCACATGGAAAATCTTCAAACTTCTAACACTAGGAATTTCAAATTTCAAATGTTTCTGTTCCCCCTTAAAAAAAAAAAAAAAAAAAAAAAAAAAAAAAAAAATAAGGAAGGGGGAACACAAAAGCTTCATCAACGGAGGACAAACATCAATCTCCAAAGCTTCGCACTATCTTCATCAAGATAGTGCGAAGCACAATCAATTTATGGTGCCAACAAAAGCTTCATCAACGGAGGACAAACATCAATCTCCAAAGCTTCGCACTATCTTCATCAAGATAGTGCAAAACACAATCAATTTATGGTGCCAACAAAAGCTTCATCAACGAAGGACAAACATCAATCTCCAAAGCTTCGCACTATCTTCATCAAGATAGTGCGAAACATAATCAATTTATGGTGCCAACAAAAGCTTCATCAACGGAGGACAAACATCAATCTCCAAAACTTCGCACTATCTTCATCAAGATAGTGCGAAGCACAATCAATTTATGGTGCCAACAAAAGCTTCATCAATGGAGGACAAATATCAATCTCCAAAGCTTCGCACTATCTTCATCAAGATAGTGCGAAGCACAATCAATTTATGGTGCCACCAAAAGCTTCACCTATAAAGCTTCAACCCCAAAGCTTCACCTATAAAGCTTCAACCCCAAAGCTCCACCTATAAAGCTTCAACACCAAAGCTTCACCTATAAAGCTTCAACCCCAAAGCTTCACCTATAAAGCTTCAACCCCAAAGCTCCACCTATAAAGCTTCAACACCAAAGCTTCACCTATAAAGCTTCAACCCCAAAGCTTCAACCCCAAAGCTTCACCTATAAAGCTTCAACCCCAAAGATTCACCTATAAAGCTTCAACCCCAAAGCTTCACCTACAAAACAAAATTTCAACACCAAAAAATATAAAAGCTTCACACACTCTTCATCAAGATAGTGCGAAGCTAATCCAAGTTTTATGGCCTAAAAATAGCTTCAACTAGTCAAGCTATATACCCAAACAAAAATCTATAGTCAATAAACCTTACCTATTAAACTATTTTCCAAACACAAAACCTCGTGGCAAATAAACAAAATTTGTTCACAAAACCAAGATTCCCTTAAACTTGTACAAAAACACAGGGGTCAACGCAAACATTTGTTTTGTTCTACACCCACAACATCCCTGTCATAAACAAACAAACAATTATATATATGTTTCCAAACATATTATAATACATCAAACAACAAGCCAAAGTCCCAAGTTAACTAGAAATCCAACCCAAGCAACCTCTTTCCTTCTCTTCCTCTTCCGCCTCAAATTTCTGCTAGCTCTGCTCTTCTCCAGTGGAGCTGAATTTCGGACACTTTATAGTTCTTGAGCCAATGAACAACTTTCAAGAAGGAATCATTTCTGTTCGAGCAACGGAAATTAAAGTGTTGAGGCTCCAAACATGACAGTCGGATTCCCGCAAATTCAAAAGCTGCTCTGATGTTTCGAAGATCTGGAAGTATTTAACCGTTAGTTCATTCTGAATATTTGATATGTCATGCAAGAGATGATGAGGAACAACTTCTATGAAGAAAGTATGTTGATCTGAACAAGATAAAATGGAATTTCGAAGCTCACAACAAGTCTGACAGGTTAACAGAAAATTGATGAACAGTTACACATCATACCTGAATTTCTGGATTTGTACTGCTCCGATGGATCCCAAATTTGGATATGTTGTAGTTCACAAGATAAGGAACAACTTTCATGAAGACGACTTTGCAATCTGAGCTATAGAGAATGGTGTTATCTTGCATCCACTCAGGCTGATTAGTGGAAACGAAAAGCAATTCCACCAAAGAAAAGGTGAAAAAGAGATAAAAGCTACTAATTGCACTTGATATTGTCTAGTCAATAGCATGCAGCATCAAACACACAAAAGTTGGAAATATTTTTAGATAAGGCATATATGAAGGTGTGACATCAAAACAAGGCTTCGTTACTTTGACAAATTAGTAGCAAGCAAAACACCTCATTCGGCAACTCTCCTCGCCTGAAGACTTGGGGGACTCCCACCATATGCTACTGCACCTTGATACTCGGAAGTCTCACAACCACTCAGTGACTTGAATTTTTCAAGTCTCCAACCGAGAAGTTTTCCTCACTCGGGAAATTAAGGGAACACTACCTTAAAATACATGCTTCACTCACAAAGCTTCAACAATACAAGTTTCAACAAAAGAAAAAATTCAGAGAACTTTCTGAAGAAGGCTTTGGTGTATTTAACACAATACGTTGAAATGAAGCAAGCTTATTTATTAATATTTCCGATAAGCTACAAATATGTACATACACATGAGTCAAAATAAACAAACAAGAGGGAGCCTTCACAAAGGTTGCTCAGAGGAAGTCTCAGCAATCGGGAGAGCCCCAGAAAGACGAAGCACCAGAGATTGATTATCCGGAGCCTCAACACTTGGTGAAGCTCCAGAGGACGAAGGCAGAAGTTGCCTCTGGAGTAACGCCACAAACCTCTGATGATCACTCTGAATCCGCACTTCGGACTCCTGCAGCTGATCAAGCTTTCTCTTCATGCTTGTTGAGTAATTAGTTGCGAGCATGTGCAACTCCTTATTCTCATGCCTAAGCACTCTGACCTCTTGCCGAAGACTAGCCACTTCAGCCATCAACGACTCAACCTGACGAGATCGAGCAAGAAGGCGCTGGCCCATGTTTGATACTGAGCCTACACATCGGACGCTGTAGGCTAGAGAGTCCTCAACAGCGAGTTCGTCGGATCGCCTGGAAAGTATTCTAGTGTCTCTAGGAGTGAGAAGATTTCTGGCCACCACCGAAGCGGTTGTATCATTCATCATCATGGAATCCCCAACTGTAAGAGGACCGTTTGGGGATACGAATGACGGCTGCCAAATGTTGGTTGGAGAAGATAGGTCACTATCTTCCCCGACATTCAAGTTAAGGCGACGGTCAGAAGGGCAAGACATATTCGAAGGTGTGGAGAAAAAGAAGAGGTCGGACAAATCAAGTTCTTAGAAGTGCAAGTATAGAGCTTCTACTGGTGGAGATTCAAGTATGATGTGGAACTTAATGCCAGCCTCTATAAAAATCTGCATTCGACGGAGCTTCAGAAATCGAAGAGGCGTTTGCTTTCTCAAAAGCTGGGCTGCTCAGAGACCACGAGGGCTGATCTCAAAAATCGAAGAGGCACTTCCTTTCTCAAAAGCTGGGCTGCTCAGAGATCACGAGGGCCGATCTCAGAAATCGAAGAAGCACCTGCTTTTTCAGCCTCGTCAGCACCTGTCACATGCACACTCAGCTTTGCGGAAATTACGGGCAATCTGTCGAAGATTTCTGGTGAAGTAGAAAGCACGTGAATCTTACTGTTCAATCACCACTCTCCACATGCACCATCAACTCCTCGGGTACCACATATAACTTTGTCAAAAATCTCTGACAAAGTTTAGGCACGAAAACTTCGAAGTTCCAGCTACCCTACTATTACCCACAGGGGTAAAGGAACAACATAACTGCTTGACAACTGGAAAGTCCCTATGTGTGTCGACCTCCGTGTTTTGCGGCAAGACAGGTGGGCAAGAACGTCCAACCTTTACTCACGTTCGAGAAAAGACTCCCAACATAATTACTTTCTTAAAAGCCGAAGCGGCACCGCTTTCCGAATCTCGAGGGCCAGACTCCCAACGGGATTACTTTCTTGAAAACCGAATAGGCACAGCCCTCAGAACTTCGAGAACCAGATCTCCTTAGATAAAGCTTGTCTGTAATCTTCACACGCAACATCAGCTTTCCAGATACAACATACCACTTTTTCAAAGTGCTCTGACAAAGTTAAAGCACGTGAAGCTGACAGCTCCCACTACATTGCTGTGACCAAGAAGGGTAAAGGAATAGCATTACTACTTGCTATTGGGAAATCCCTATATACGTCGACCTCCCTCCTCTAAGGACAAGCAAACCTGCAAAAATGCTCAACTCTTTCTTTCATTCGAGAAGGCACCCTCAACATAACTTCTCGAAATACTCAGATTTATTTCCCCCCGATAATACCTCAGCAAATAAGCCACACCAAGAACAAGAGTATCTCATATCATCAGGGTCGAAAGCAAGAGTATCCCATATCATGCTTTCTCCCTGTCATTGTCTTTGTCCTTGTCCACACCTGCAGGACAAGGAGAAAGAGAGCAGTCAGTCGGAACCTGAAATCAAACCTCCAATCGGGAACTGACTGCCTGAGACCTTTGCCCGGTTACTTACTTAACATTGCTCTCGAGTACTCATCCGCAACTGCTGTCAAGGTCACGAATTCCACCGGTAAATACCTCATGACAGTTGATCAGATATTGGCTCTTTACACTGAAGCTGCCAAGCGTGGATGAGTCACTAGGAAGGAATGTTCTGAATGACCATTTAAATGCAAAGGGTACACACCACTTCTGCCAGGCAAAAGATTGAAGCAGAAGGTTCAACGATGAGCTAAAACAGATCGCTACAACACGAGAAGCTTCAACAACCTTTCACTAGCACCGCCGCCGAAGAGCAAAACCTCGCCATACCACATTCATTACTTTGTCAACAGCAAGAGTATCCCATATCATCAAGGTCGATCATACTCTAGATTTGATGGACTTGTTTTGACCCTCAAATTCTTGAGTCGACTCACTAAGGCGTCGTGAACTGCACATGTTGATTCATCACCCTTGAATCAAATCCTTAAAGATCATGTCACCAACGACCCTTGAAGATATCAAAAGCCCAATTCAAGATCAAGTGTCCGCCACCTTGAATCGGATTCAGTTCAAGATTAAGTCTGTGGAAAGTCCTTTGGAGGAGACTAGAAAACCCTCCAACACAGTTCAAGAATAAGCCTGTGGAAAGTTACTTCTTCAAAAGCAAAAGTACCTCATATCATCTCTTCTCCATCTGCTTCTCCTTATCCTGACAGCTGAATGAGAGACAAGGAGAAGGAGAACAATCAACCGGAAGCCGAAGTCGAACCTCCGATCCTGGGTTGCTTGCTTGGAAGCCTGACTGCTTACCTTGTCGGTTACCTCCTTCGACAGATCTCCTAGCTCGGCGACTTGAGGGACTCCTACTATAGGGTTTGTATCGCACTTGGCCAAGCCCGAAACTACAAGTAAGCTTCAGGTGAAATTGATACATTACCTTGTGCATCTCCACCGGTTGAAGACACCACCCCTGAATGGAGGAAGCGTACTTCCAGAGAAGATGTCACATCTACCTATGAGAAAGATAAGGCAAGTGAAGACGATACCACACCTCGGTACTTAGAAGTTTCGCGATTACTCAGCGGCTTGGATCTTGCAAGTCCCCAATCGAGGAGCCTCCCTCACTCGGGAACTTAGGGGAGCACTGTTTGTACCATACTTGACCAATCCCGAAACTACTTAGCACCGGTCAACGTTATACCGTCAAGGATCCAGAAGAGCTTCCCTTCAACCAGGAGGCCAATCACAATGCGACACGTGTCGACATCAGAAGCCAATCACAGCGCGACACGTGTCAACATCAGAAGCCAATCACAACATGACACGTGTCAATGTCAGAACAAAACTAGAAACTCTCTTCTATAAATAGGGATCATTCTCCCACAATAATCTCTAATGTCATTTTGTACTAAACTATTCACTAGAACTCACAAAAGGAGAGCTTGAACCAATGCATTTGTGTAAACCCTTCACAGTTAATGAGAACTCCTCTACTCCGTGGACGTAGCCAATCTGGGTGAACCACGTATATCTTGTGTTTGCTTCTCTGTCTCTATTCATCTATACACCTATCCTCGCTAGTGACCGAAGCAACCAAGCGAAGGTCACAAAACCTGACACTTTCTGTTGTACCAAAGTCCTCGCTGATTTTGTGCATCAACAAGTTTCAACTTCAATCGCTAATGCACCATTCCATGTTAGCTATAGGCTTGATTAGTAATCAACCTAGGCTTTAATAGTCATCACCTTAAGGTGCTTACTAAGCACCTTAAATACCCTACGTGATAACACCTCAGCTACATACTTTTCACCAAACAAGCTAATGATTAGATTAGTGTCCTTGGGTCGGCATAGTGAGTGAACTACGTGGAAAACTTTGCCACTCCAAGAAAGCCATTTGACCTCACTTTCCTAGTCCAAATGAGTTAATAACAATTGTATAAGGTTCGTAGTAAATTAATTTCAACCCAAACTTAGCTAACCTAAGTTAAATAAAAATGTTCCCCTTCAAGCAAGATTAAATAAAAAGAGAAGTCTAAAAGTTTAATCAAATGAGCACGACAAGAAAAAGGTGTATAAAATTCAGAAATTATGGGACTCCACATTGATCTTCTAATATTGACATCAGATGCCCAATTAGCATCACTATACGCCAGAATCTCCAACGAATCCGTAGAGGAATATGTTAAACCACATTCTAAAGTGCCCTGTAAATATTTGAATATACGCTTGACAAGATGAAAGTGTGCATCAGTGGGATTGGACATAAACTGACATGCATAATTCACAGCGAATGCAATGTCTGGCCGAGTAAACGTCAAGTATTGCAGAGGCCCCACAAGACTTCGAAACAAAGTAGGATCAGTCATAGGAGTACCTTTGTTGATGCACAAAATCAGTGGGAACTTTGGTACAACAGAAAATGTCAAGTTTGTGACATTCGCTAGATTACTTCAGTCACTAGTGTGGATAAGTATATAAATGGATGGAGACAGGGAAGCAAACACAAGATGTACGTGGTTCACCCAGATTGGCTACGTCCACGGAGTAAATGAGTTCTCATTAATTGTGAAGGGTTTACACAAGTACATAGGTTCAAGCTCTCCTTTAGTGAGTACAAGTGAATGATTTAGTACAAATGCAATTAGGAAATATTGTGAGAGAATGATCTCTATTTATATAAGAGAGGTTCTAGTTTCATTCTGACATTGACACGTGTCGTGTTGTGATTGGCTTCTGATGTTGACACGTGTCGTGCTATGATTGGCTTCTGATGTTGACACATGTCGCGCTGTGATTGGCCTCCTGGTTGGAGGGAAACTCTTTTGGGTCCTTGACGGTATAACGTTGATTGGTGATCAGTAGTTTCGGGATTGGTCAAGTATGGTACAAACATTGCTCCCCTAAGTTCCCGAGTGAGGGAAGCTCCTCGGTTGGGGACTTGCAATATCCAAGCAATTGAGTAATCACGAAACTTCTAAGTACCGAAGTGTGGTATCATTTTCACTTGCCTTATCTGTCTCATATGTAGATGTGGCATCTTCTCTGGAAGTACTTTTCCTCCATCCAGGGGTGGTATCTTTAACCGATGAAGATGCACAAGGTAATGTATCAATTTCACTTGAAGCTTTACTTGTAGTTTCGAGCTTGGTCAAGTGCGATACAAACCCTATAGTAAGAGTCCCCCAAGTCGCCGAGCTAGGAGATTTACCAAAGGAGGTAACAGACAAGGTAAGCAATCAGACTTCCAAGCAAGTAACCTGGATTAGAGGTTCGACTTCGTCTTCCGGTTGATTGTTCTCCTTCTCATTATGTCGTAAACTGCAACAAGGATAAGGAGAAGCAAATGGAGAAGAGATGATATGAGATACTTTTGCTTTTGAAGAAGTAACTTTCCACATGCTTATTCTTGAACTGAGCTGAAGGGTTTTCTGGTTTCCTCCAGAGTATAAAGCCGACTCAAGAATTTGAGGGTCAAAACAAGTCCATCAAATCTAGAGTACGTTCGACCCTGATGATATGAGATACTTTTGCTGTTTACAAAGTAGTGGATGTATCGGCACGTGTTCTGTTACATTTGTCTCCACATGCTTCCTTGTATCCTTCTCACTTGCCCTATCTGTTCCTCAGGCAGATGTGGTATCTTCTCTGGAAGTATAAGATGTTGAAGATGAGTACTCGAGAGCAATGCCAGGTAAGTAATCTGGCAAGGGGTTCCAGGCAGTCAGTTCATGACTGGAAGCTTGATTCCAAGTGCTGACTGATTGCTCTTTTTCTCCTTGTCTTGCAGGTAAGAACAAGACTAAACGAAAAGACAGAGAAAAAGTATGATATGAGATACTCTTGCTTTTAACCCTGATGATATGAGATACTCTTTACTCTGGTGGCTTATTTGCAGAGATATTATCGGGAGGAAAAAAAGCTAAGTATTTCGAGAGACTCTGCTGAGAGTGCCCTCTCGGATGTGAAGAAAAGTTGAGCATTTTTTTTATTTGCAGGTCTGCTTGGCTGTGGAGGATGGAGGTCGACATATATAAGAGTTTCCCTAACAACAAGTAGTAGTGTTATTCCTTTACCCTTCTTGGTCATAACAATGTAGTGGGAGCTGCAAGCTTCACATGTTTTAACTTTGTCAGAGCACTTTGAAAAAGTGGTCTGTGGTATCTGGAAAGCTGATATTGCGTGTGAAGATTGCAGACAAACTTTATCCAAGGAAATCTGGCTCTCGAAGTTCGGAGAGCGGTGCCTCTTCAGTTTTCGAACAAGCAATCCTGTCGGGGATCTGGCTCTCGAGATTCAAAGAACGGTGCCTCTTCGATTTTGAGAAAGCAATCCTGTTGGGAGTCTGACTCTTGAGATTCGGAGAGCAGTGTCTCTTCGATTTTTGATAAAGTAATATTGTTGGGAGTATGACTCTCGAGATTCGGAGGGCGGTGCCTCTTCGATTTTTGTGCACGTAATCCTGTTGAGAGTCTGGCTCGCTAGATTCGGAGAGCGGTGCCTCTTCGATTTTTGAGCAAGCAATCTTGTTGGGAGTGTTTTCTCGAATATGAGTAAAAGTTGGGCATTTTTGCCAGTCTGCCTTGCCACGGAGCACGGAGGTTGACACACATTGGGACATTCTAGTTATCAAGCAGTGGTGCTGGTCCTTTACCCTTGTGGGTAATAGTAGGGTAGTTGGACCTTCAAAATTTATGTGTCTAAACTTTGTCAGAGATCTTTGGCAAAGTTATCTGTGGTACTCGAGGAGATGATGTTGCGTGTGGAAAGTGGTGCCTCTTCGGAATTCGGAGAGTGGTGCCTCTTCGATTTTTGAACCAACGGCCATGTTGCTCTTTCTTTTATAAGGGTACCAATTGTGTGCAAGAAGTACATTCAGAGAGTTATTGCTTGTAGGAATTTTCCCTTTACTTCAGAGATTTATTGCACCTCATTTCTCCTTCATCATTTCTGAGAATGACTGGCCCATCCGACCGTCGTTTTGACTTAAACTTTAGTGAAGAGGCAGCCATGCCTTCTCAAGACAACATATGGCGCCCATGCCTTCAGTGGTTGCCTTCCACTGATGAAGCTCTTGTTGGCACAATAAATTGGTTTTGCTTCACACTGTCTTGATCAAGGGTGTGTGAAGCTTTTGAGAATTGTGGTTGAACTCTTTTGATGAAGCTTTTCTTGGCACCATAAATTGGTTTTGCTTCACACTGTCTTGATCAATAGTGTTTGAAGCTTTTGAGAATTGTGGTTGCCCTCCATTGATGAAGCTCTTGTTGGCACTATAAATTGGTTTTGCTTCACACTGTCTTGATCAAGAATGTGTGAAGTTTTTGAGAATTATGGTTGAACTCTTTTGATGAAGCTTTTGTTGGCACCATAAATTGGTTTTGCTTCACACTGTCTTGATCAAGAATGTGTGAAGCTTTTGAGAATTGTGGTTGCCCTCTATTGATGAAGCTCTTGTTGGCACTATAAATTGGTTTTGCTTCACACTGTTTGAGAATTGTGGTTGAACTCTTTTGATGAAGCTCTTGTTGGCACCATAAATTGGTTTTGCTTCACACTGTCTTGATCAAGAGTTTGTGAAGCTTTTGAGAATTGTGGTTGCCCTCCATTGATGAAGCTCTTGTTGGCACCATAAATTGGTTTTGCTTCACACTGTCTTGATCAAGAGTGTGTGAAGCTTTTGAGAATTGTGATTGAACTCTTTTGATGAAGCTTTTGTTGGCACCATAAATTGGTTTTCCTTCACATTGTCTTGATCAAGAGTGTATGAAGCTTTTGAGAATTGTGGTTACCCTCCATTGATGAAGCTCTTGTTGGCACTATAAATTGGTTTTGCTTCACACTTTCTTGATTAAGAATGTGTGAAGCTTTTGAGAATTGTGGTTGAACTCCTTTGATGAAGCTCTTGTTGGCACCATAAATTGGTTTTGCTTCACACTTTCTTGATCAAGAGTGTATGAAGCTTTTGAGAATTGTGGTTGCCCTCCATTGATGAAGCTCTTGTTAGCACTATAAATTGGTTATGCTTCACACTGTCTTGATCAAGAGTGTGTGAAGCTTTTGAGAATTGTGGTTGAACTCTTTTGATGAAGCTCTTGTTGGGATCATAAATTGGTTTTGCTTCACACTGTCTTGATCAAGAGTGTGTGAAGCTTTTGAGCATTGTGGTTGCCCTCCACTGATGAAGCTCTTGTTGGCACAATAAATTGGTTTTCCTTCACACTGTCTTGATCAAGGGTGTGTGAAGCTTTTGAGAATTGTGGTTGAACTCTTTTGATGAAGCTTTTGTTGGCACCATAAATTGGTTTTGCTTCACACTGTCTTGATCAATAGTGTTTGAAGCTTTTGAGAATTGTGGTTGCCCTCCATTGATGAAGCTCTTGTTGTCACTATAAATTGGTTTTGCTTCACACTGTCTTGATCAAGAATGTGTGAAGCTTTTGAGAATTGTGGTTGAACTCTTTTGATGAAGCTCTTGTTGTCACCATAAATTGGTTTTGCTTCACACTGTCTTGATCAAGAATGTGTGAAGCTTTTGAGAATTGTGGTTGCCCTCTATTGATGAAGCTCTTGTTGGCACTATAAATTGGTTTTGCTTCACACTGTTTTGAACAAGAGTGTGTGAAACTTTTGAGAATTGTGGTTGAACTCTTTTGGTAAAGCTCTTGTTGGCACCATAAATTGGTTTTGCTTCACACTGTTTTGATCAAGAGTTTGTGAAGTTTTTGAGAATTGTGGTTGCCCTCCAGTGATGAAGCTCTTGTTGGCACCATAAATTGGTTTTGCTTCACACTCTCTTGATCAAGAGTGTGTGAAGCTTTTGAGAATTGTGGTTGAACTCTTTTGATGAAGCTTTTGTTGGCACCATAAATTGGTTTTCCTTCACATTGTCTTGATCAAGAGTGTATGAAGCTTTTGAGAATTGTGGTTACCCTCCATTGATGAAGCTCTTGTTGGCACTATAAATTGGTTTTGCTTCACACTTTCTTGATTAAGAATGTGTGAAGCTTTTGAGAATTGTGGTTGAACTCCTTTGATGAAGCTCTTGTTGACACCATAAATTGGTTTTGCTTCACACTTTCTTGATCAAAAGTGTATGAAGCTTTTGAGAATTGTGGTTGCCCTCCATTGATGAAGCTCTTGTTGGCACTATAAATTGGTTATGCTTCACACTGTCTTGATCAAGAGTGTGTGAAGCTTTTGAGAATTGTGGTTGAACTCTTTTGATGAAGCTCTTGGTGGGATCATAAATTGGTTTTGCTTCACACTTTCTTGATCAAGAGTGTGTGAAGCTTTTGAGAATTGTGGTTGCCCTCCACTGATAAAGCTCTTGTTGGCACAATAAATTGGTTTTCCTTCACACCGTCTTGATCAAGAGTGTGTGAAGCTTTTGAGAATTGTGGTTGAACTCTTTTGATGAAGTTTTTGTTGGCACCATAAATTGGTTTTGCTTCACACTGTCTTGATCAATAGTGTTTGAAGCTTTTGAGAATTGTGGTTGCCCTCCATTGATGAAGCTCTTGTTGGCACTATAAATTGGTTTTGCTTCACACTGTCTTGATCAAGAATGTGTGAAGCTTTTGAGAATTGTGGTTGAACTCTTTTGATGAAGCTCTTGTTGGCACCATAAATTGGTTTTGCTTCACACTGTCTTGATCAAGAATGTGTGAAGCTTTTGAGAATTGTGGTGCCCTCTATTGATGAAGCTCTTGTTGGCACTATAAAGTGGTTTTGCTGCACACTGTTTTGAACAAGAGTGTGTGAAACTTTTGAGAATTGTGGTTGAACTCTTTTGATGAAGCTCTTGTTGGCACCATAAATTGGTTTTGCTTCACACTGTCTTGATCAAGAGTTTGTGAAGCTTTTGAGAATTGTGGTTGCCCTACATTGATGAAGCTCTTGTTGGCACCATAAATTGGTTTTGCTTCACACTGTCTTGATCAAGAGTGTGTGAAGCTTTTGAGAATTGTGGTTGAACTCTTTTGATGAAGCTTTTGTTGGCACCATAAATTGGTTTTGCTTCACATTGTCTTGATCAAGAGTGTATGAAGCTTTTGAGAATTGTGGTTACCCTCCATTGATGAAGCTCTTGTTGGCACTATAAATTGGTTTTGCTTCACACTTTCTTGATTAAGAATGTGTGAAGCTTTTGAGAATTGTGGTTGAACTCCTTTGATGAAGCTCTTGTTGGCACCATAAATTGGTTTTGCTTCACACTTTCTTGATCAAGAGTGTGTGAAGCTTTTGAGAATTGTGGTTGCCCTCCATTGATGAAGCTCTTGTTCGCACTATAAATTGGTTTTGCTTCACACTGTCTTGATCAAGAATGTGTGAAGCTTTTGAGAATTGTGGTTGAACTCTTTTGATGAAGCTCTTGTTGGCACCATAAATTGGTTTTGCTTCACACTGTCTTGATCAAGAGTGTGTGAAGCTTTTTAGAATTGTGGTTGCCCTCCATTGATGAAGCTCTTGTTGGCACCATAAATTTGTTTTGCTTCATATTGTCTTGATCAAGAGTGTGTGAAGCTTTTGAGAATTGTGGTTGCCCTCCATTGATGAAGCTCTTGTTGGAACTATAAATTGGTTTTGCTTTACACTGTCTTGATCAAGAGTGTGTGAAGCTTTTGAGAATTGTGGTTGAACTCCTTTGTTGAAGCTCATGTTGGCACCATAAATTTGTTTTGCTTCACATTGTCTTGATCAAGAGTGTGTGAAGCTTTTGAGAATTGTGGTTGCCCTCCATTGATGAAGCTCTTGTTGGCACCATAAATTGGTTTTGCTTCACACTGTCTTGATCAATAGTGTGTGAAGCTTTTGAGAATTGTGGTTGCCTTCCATTGATGAAGCTCTTGTTGGCACTATAAATTGGTTTTGTTTCACACTGTCTTGATCAAATGTGTGTGAAGCTTTTGAGAATTGTGGTTGAACTTCTTTGATGAAGCTCTTGTTGGCACCATAAATTGGTTTTGTTTCACACTGTCTTGATTAAGAGTGTGAAGTTTTCTACGAGTTTTAGTGTTTGCATTGTTACAGAGGGGAAATGTCTGAAACATATGCAAGAGGGCTAAATAGCTTGATCTTCGTATGTTATGCACTGAAATTGTTGTTGGCTTGCAATAAGACTTTGTTGGTGACTATAACTCTTGTTGGGCATAAGTGCTGCCCTAGTTGAGTTGTCAAGCTTGAGTGTTTTTGATTATTTGTGAATGCTAGGAGTTCACATGTACAAGTTGTACCACTCGTCTTCTGGTAGATGGAATGAATGGTGAGTTGCTTTCATCACTTGGTTGGTAGTACGAAGGTGAGTTCCTTCATCACCTTTCATCACCTGGTTGGTGGCACGAGGATGAGTTCCTTCTTCACTTGGTTGTGGCATGAATGGCAAGTTGCCAAATGATATTAGAGTACGGGTTGTACATTTCATCACCTGGTTGATGGCATGAAGGAGAGTACGGGTTGTACATTTCATCACATGGTTGGTGAAATGAAGATGAGTTCCTTCTTCACCTGGTTAGTGGCATGAGTGGCAAGTTGCCAAATGATATTGGAGTACGGGTTGTACATTTCATCACTTGGTTGGTGGCATGAAGGAGAGTACGAGTTGTACATTTCATCACCTAGTTGGTGACACGAAGATGAGTTCCTTCTTCACCTGGTTGGTGGCATGAGTGGCAAGTTGCCGAATGATATTAGAGTACAGGTTGTACATTTCATCACCTGGTTGGTGGCGTGAAGGAGAGTACGGGTTGTACATTTCATCACCTGGTTGGTGGCATGAATATGAGTTATTTCTTCATATTTCATCACCTGGTTGGTGAGAATAAGGGCAAGGTGTCGGGGCACATTATAGCAAGTGTCGAAGACACAAAGTATGTTGAACCCTTTCAAAGCACAGTTGGCTTATGTATGGATGTGTTGGAATGTATGATGTTTATGTATGAATATGTTAGAATGTATAATGTTTATGTTGATTAATATGAGTGATGCTTATGAATGTTTTGCTATGCATGAAGGGATCCATGCTTTTGATATGTGAACCATGTTGGTTGTAACACTTAGTATCACATACTTTGTGTCAAAGTACGCATGTTGAAGCTCTGAGTTGGAGTATAAGAGTAAGTCAGCGTAGACCAAATATTCCAGTGCTAGGAACGCAAAAGACTCAGAATAAGTTGTCTGAATTCCCTCTTCTTTAAATATTTGCCAAATGGCTTGTGTGACAAAAGATCTCAAGCGGTTGAGAGTCAAAACATTTGTAATGTGTATGCCTTCTTATAATAGCATTTCCTTCAGTACCTAGTCCTCCACTTTGAAAGAGTGAGGGTTGGCCCCGTAGTCATAATAGTCGACGATACGTTCACCCCTGGTTGTCTTGATACGAACTTTTATCCCTCTTGTTGTAATGGGCTTGCTGAAAGTAAAAATCATTCCTCTTTCCAAGAGACATATACGTTTGGTGACTTAGCGAGTAGCTAAATGAGGCAGGAGATTATGCAATGGGTGTCTGAATGGCCAATATCTCCTCACTTGGTAGAACTTGACTTCCAATTCCTATTTGTTGATAGGGGTTAACCATATGAGGGTTCCCTTGGTATGTCCTTGCTTCGGCAGATGCGTGGTTACAAGCATGTGTCATCACCTCAGAGTAAGTCTTCCAAGTGTTGGCATTGATCATGTACTTGAAGAAACAATCATGTAGGCCTGCCGTGAAGGCCTTAAGGGCGGTCTTTTCATCTGCCTCAGCGCAGCGAGAATACTCATGGTTGAAGCGACCGGCATACTCTCGTAGTGACTCGTCCAGCTTATGGCGAATAGTGTACAAGTCATCTGTAGAATGCAAGTGATCGGTCTGGAAGATGTGTTAAGAGACAAACAGTTTCTTCAATTCCTCAAATGAGTCTACTGTCTCAGGTGGAAGACGGTAATACTAGTTTAGAGCTCCGCCAGAAAGGGTGGAGGGAAAGAGAAGACATCGCTCTACGTCGGTGTGCATCCGATATGCCATGGTAGACTCAAAGAGGTTAAGGTGTTCAATTGGGTCTTCCCTTTCAGTATTGAGTTGTAAACCAAGCTTTTGTTTTGTCTTCGCTCGAATGGGGGTGTCGAGGATCCTTCTTGTGAGAGGACTAGGCCTGGGTTGGTTCCAGTCAGGTATCTCGGCCTGATGTTCGGCCTTCAACTTGTTTACTTCTTCAATGAGCTGTAGGACAAGGGGGTCTTGAGTGGAGTCATGTACCACTGAAATTTTCTTTTGTAAGTCTCCATCGCCTTTTGGAAGTAGGAAAGTTTGAGCAAGGGCATGCTGTTTTTTCTTGGACTCGCCGTACTGACTTCTACCGTGAGTTTGTCAGAATACCTCAGAGTCCCCCGTACCTTCATGTTCCTCTAGGACCTATCGTTCCTTCCTTAGATTGGCAGCTGGCCTGGGTCGTGGGAGGGGACCGAGTCTTTCAAAAACCCTTGGGTCATTGATCTTCGAGCATATGTGGAGGGGATTCTCTCGACGTTGCTTTAGGAAATCTCGGTAGTCACGATAAACGGTTTTCGATCATTCCAACCCTTCTGCAAGGATGTGTCTTCCTCCACTTTTTCTACTTCGGGTTGAAGCATCTGGGTTGAGAGAAGTCTCATGTTGATCAATGTTTTGATGATTAGCTCATTCATCATTAGGGATACCCATGTCGAATTGAGATGACCCTCCGTGTTGGGGGGCACCCAGATGATGGTTGATGTCCACAGGGGCAACGAGCTCGCATGTTTGAGTACGCCTAGTTTCGTGGAGCGCCTCAAAGAGCTTCTCATACTGCTCCTGGATGACCTCATTCTTCATTTCTAGATTGTTGTTCTGAGCTTCTAGCTCATCGACTTTAGCTTGAAGCGCAACCCTCTTTCCTTCATTTTTTCGTTGCTTCACACTAGGTGCAAGAAGGGTGTCATTCTATGTGTTGTGTCTTCCTTCGCTCCCCATGTTGGAGAGAGATGCCTAGTCAAAAGAGAATGTACGAATGGTGGAAACCAGCATGGCAAAGCTGAAGAGAGTGGGAATAAATGTCGTTCCCACAGACGGCGCCAAATGTTGATGCACAAAATCAGTGGGGACTTTGTTACAACAGAAAGTGTCAAGTTTGTGACCTTCGCTAGATTGCTTCAGTCACTAGTGTGGATAAGTATATAAATGGATGGAGACAGGGAAGCAAACACAAGATGTACATGGTTCACCCAGATTGGCTACGTCCACGAAGTAGAGGAGTTCTTATTAATTGTTAAGGGTTTACACAAGTACATAGGTTCAAGCTCTCCTTTAGTGAGTATAAGTGAATGATTTAGTACAAATGCAATTAGGAAATATTGTGAGAGAATGATCTCTATTTATAGAAGAGAGTTTCTAGTTTCATTCTGACATTGACACGTGTCGTGTTGTGATTGGCTTCTGATGTTGACACGTGTCGCGCTATGATTGGCTTCTGATGTCGACACGTGTCGCGCTGTGATTGGCCTCCTGGTTGGAGGGAAACTCTTCTGGGTTCTTGACTGTATAACGTTGACCGATGCTCAATAGTTTCAGAATTGGTCAAGTATGGTATAAACAACCTTCATCTTTGAACAATTAAGTATGTGGTTTGTAGGGAGTAGGACAAGGCTTGCAAGACTCCATGGCAGCCTTCTTGAGCAAATCCTTAACATACTTTGATTGAGAAATAAAAAGGTCACCATTGTCCTTGTATGTAATCTGAAGGCCCAAGAAAAAGGCTAATCGACCCATATCTTTCATATCAAAAACTTCACCAAGATTGTCAATAACTTGCTGCACCAAAACAGAATCAGTGCCAATGATAATAATGTCGTCCACATACAACAGAAGAATAACTACATGACCATCATGTTGCTTCACAAACAAACTGGGATCTGAATTAGAGACAACAAACCCAAGGCTAGGCATATATGTCGTAAACTTAGAATTCCAAGCCCGGGGAGCTTGTTTAAGTCCATAAAGAGACTTAACAAGTTTACAAACATAGTGAGGCGTATCAGAATCTTGAAATCCTTGAGGTTGCTTCATAAAGACTTATTCTTGTAAATCATCGAGAAGAAAAGCATTTTTAAATCTAATTGACGTAATTGCCATTTTTGTGCAGCATCTAAAGCAAGGGCAATTCGAACAGTACTATGACGAACCACATGACTAAAGGTATCATCATAATCGAGGCCTTGTTCATGACTATACCCTTGAGCCACCAAACGAGCCTTATATCGAGAAACAACACTAGTTTGATCCTTCTTAATCTTGTAAACCCATTTGCTTCCTATAACATTCCTATTATCAGAAGTAGGTACTAACTCCCAAGTACCTTGCTTTTGTAAAGCATTGAACTCCTTTGTCATAGCTTCTCGCCAATGAGATTGAGACATTGTAGCCTTGAATGATGTTGGTTCATTAGTATCCATTATACTCAAAACAACAGTATACCCTTTAAAAACAACTTCATCTGACACTTGTAATGAATCAAAGTTGGAATCAACCAACGAAGACAACTGAGAAGTTGTAGAATCCGACACAGCCATGGCACCATAATGTTTCCTAGAAATCACACCTGTACGAAGCCTCGTTTGCATAGGATGAGAAGACAAGCATGTAGTAGTATCAGTAGTATAAAAAAGAGCTAAAGGAAGAATTACCTCAAGCCGCATGATGGCCATGCAATAAAGGTTCTGTAGATTGTTGGAGAAGAGGAGTAGGAGCTGAAGAATGAGAGGCCTGTGAGGAAGACAGAGTTCCTGAATCTTGTACCAAATTGCTAAGAGAACTGTTAGATGAACACACATCTGCACTATTATCCCTTTGTTCAAATGACCCTGTAGCAGATTCTGAAATACTATTGAAACCTGAACCCTCATCAATAACAAACTAGTAGTATTATGTCGACCAAATGCAGAACCAGCCGAGTGAAAATGTCTAGGAAGTGAAGGTAAAACAACAGGCTCAATTATAAGATGATGTACATGTACTGATGCTTGAGAAGAAACAGAAACC
Organism: Malus fusca; assembly: GCA_035220775.1. NCBI lineage: Eukaryota > Viridiplantae > Streptophyta > Magnoliopsida > Rosales > Rosaceae > Malus > Malus fusca. The sequence goes on from CM069063.1 coordinate 29,969,533, forward strand.
ATAGGTGTATGGAAGGGAAACACCTTTTCATCATGGATAACATGCCTTGAAATAAACAACTTTTGTTTTCCTCGATGATAACATACCACACCTTTATACCCCAAAGAATATCCCAAAAAGATGCATTGTTCTGTTCTATGCTCTAATTTAGTAGAATTATAGGGTCTAAGATAAGGGTACACAACCGTGCCAAATTTTTTTAAAGACCCCAACTCAGTATGTGAACCAAAAAGTTTAAAATAGGGTGAACGCATAGCTAATGATTTATAGGGCATCTTATTGATAAGAAAAATGACATGAGAACAAGCATGAAACTAGAAATTGTGGGAAAGTATAGTTGTGGACATTAAAGTCACTGTAGTTTCAACAATATGTTGATGTTTCCTCTCGGCAATGTCATTTTGCTGAGGGGTATGAGGGCAAGATATTAGGTGAACAATACCATTATAACTCAACAATTTCTTAAAAGCATTACTTGTGAATTCTCCACCACCATCATATTGAAAATATCTCACAGATGCTTGAAAGTGATTCTTAATAAAAGCATAAAACTGTTGAAACACTGAATAGAATTGAGATTTATACACAAGAGGAAAGATCCAAGTAAATCAAGTAAAATCATCAATGAAATTGGCATAGTATTTATAGCCTTCAACATATACAACTGGTGATGGACCCTAAACATCACTACTAATCCTTTCAAAAGGTTTTACAGACACATGTGAACTAGAAGTGAACACTTGTCTTGACATCTTGCCATTCAGACAAAACTCACAAACATGCTTAGTTACATCTGGATTATAAGAAACCTTAGAGTAAGATAGCATACTATGCAAGACTTCATTACTAGGATGACCTAGTCGATGATGCCACAATGAAGTTTTCACCAACTGTCCAAGAAATGCAATGGGCTAAAGTAGCTTATTGTAGTTGAAAAACAGACTCTTGGGAATATAATAAAGGCCTCCCTTACTCATTCCTCTCATTAGAACCTTCTTTGTTGCCTTGTCCTGCACCCAAAAATCATACTCATCAAGAATAACAAAACAACGATTATCCTTGCAAAGAGAATAAACAAATAACAAACTAGCAGCAAAGGCAGGAACATGTAACACAATGATAAGATTTATGGGTTTAGACAAAGTTTTAATAGAGGTTGAACCAGTGTTCTTGACATAAAGACATTCGCCATTGCCAAGAGTAATCTTTTCATCTCCCTCAAAAGGTGTAAGCATTTTAAGGTCTGCCATGTCTATAGTCATATGGTGAGTAGCACCAGTGTCCATAATCCGAGCTTGTTGAGAATTAAAGTCAGCTGAAGAATTAGCAGGCATAGCAGTGAGAAGGGAAGGTGGTTCGGCACCTTGGAACGCATAATTATTGCGGTGAAAACAATTCAAAGTCGTATGTCCACGTTTGCCACAAATTTGGCATTTAGGAATTCCTCCAGCAAATGTAGATGGTTGATCATTTCTGTAGAAGCAATTTGGTGCCGTATGTCCCATTTTGCTACAAATTTGACACTCAAGTATTATGTACGATTTTTGTCTAGTGTTACCATTCCAAGAACCCCATGATGAACCACTCTTAGAATTACTACTAGAAGCTCCAGAAAAACCTCCATTACTTCAATTATTAAATCTGGAATTGCCACCTCCATTATACTTCTATTTGGAACCATTAAAACCTCCACCATTGTTTCTGTTGTGATACTATGACTGAGTTCCATTTCCTTAACTATTTCCAGGACCAGTAAATCGCTGAAACTGACCTACAGAGCCAGTGCCCCCATGAAAGTATTGAGTTTCAGATTGATGAGAAGACTCCCCTGGATAAAACTGGCGGTGACTGCCATTAGTAGAGGACTATCGCCGATAAAATTGGCGATTAGCTGCCATTGCAGAGGATTCCCCTTGTGACAACATTCCTGTAATACCCTGAAAATTTTAAATATATAATTTAATTATTTATGTTTATGAATAAGTGAAGGAAATAGGAAAATAAATCAATAAATGGTTAAGGAAATTTCAGTGGGAAAAATGTGAAAAATCCATTCCTGGATTTGAATATTAAAATAAGTATTTTGTAGTCGTATTCATAATTACGACGTATTTATAGTTACGGCGGATATTTGTATCGATAAGTTAAAAAGACAAAAATACCCATAGTTAGCTTAATGTAATTATACAAGGACATATTTTATCGTATTTCTTGATATATTTGGATAGATCTCAACCTCACGAGCGTGTAGGCGCAAACCGTTCGTGAAATGAAATTATAATGAAAGAGTTATTAACGTTTAAAGTTAGGGATATTTTTATAAATTTAATCTTCACTTTAGAAGGCTCCAGAAAATTTGGAGCAATGGGTCATGCCACGTGTGTGGCTGGGATGAAGGGAAAGGAAGATAAATGAGAGAGATGAATGGTTGAGTTGAAAAGGAGAAATGAGAAAGGGGAAATCGGCCGACCCCTATACCCATCAAACCTAGTTTCGATTCGGTATATTTTCCGGTGAAATTCATCGATTTTCCGATGAATTGACATGAATTACCACCACCAATCATCATTTCGTTGCTCCCTCTTTAATTTTCCACCTAAAATTGACCTAATTTGGTCTTTTTTCACGACGAGGTGGCGTCGTGGGTGTTCCGAAGCCACGATGTCGATTCCGCCGTTTTTGAAACAAATTTCGTCAACCACCACAACCAATAGACTCCCCTCAACCCCAAGAACAAAGCCCATGCACTGGTTGGGGCGTCGAAACTGTTTTGGAGTCGAATCAAGAACACCTAATTCAAGGGTTTTCCAGTGGATCTAAGTAAAATTTGGGGCTTTTTCCTGCTGAATTGGACTTCGGCCTAGGTATGAAAGTTGTTCCTTTCATTGAACTCTACAACCCTGCAAAATTTGGTAATTTTTTGTTATAGTTGAATTTTCCGACGAAACGGGACGGCCGACCGCCACTTACGGTGGCGCGTGCGGCGACTCATGGCCAGTGATCCGATGCCGTGTTTTTAAGCTAAATTTTGATGTACTGAAACCAAATTTGATAAGCATTTGGTGTGATTCACTTGTTTGAAGCTAGATGGTGATTGTTAGTCACTTGTATAAATTTTGGAATTTGAATGAATTTGAATTGGTGAACTATGAGTGGCTTGATCCCTATTTAGGGTACGTAGGTAATCTAACGAGAAGTTAAATGCAGCCATAAAATAAACGAGGGTAATTAATTGAGTTTTGGCCTCTTGTTGGGAATTAGAGTGAAGAGGAGAAATTTGGGCTAAATAAAAAATAATAAACGTATGTTCTTGATCGGTAAATTTAGTGGTAGACTTTTATAAGGAATTAAGGAATTTTAATTAAACAATAATGTGTAATGGTAGCAAATCAAACAAGAGTTTGTTGCGGGCCTATCATCGGAACAATTTCTCGAAAATAAATATTTCAGGACCGGGGTGTTACAATTCCAACCATAGGAAACCCAGCAGAGGATTGTAAGTCTTCAACCATCTTCTCAGCACTTAGGAGTTGAGCTCTAAACTCTTTTAGTGTAATAGGAAATTTTCGAGCAACTATGATAGTTTTAATCATACTATATTCAACAGGTAAACTAGCCAACGCTACAACAATGAGATCATTATCTGAAACAGTTTCTCCTGCAGCAAGAAGTTGGTCTTTAAGATGTTTAAGTCTGAGAAGATACTTCTCCACCGAATCTACTCCCTTTTTTATAGCATGAAGCTCAGTTTTGAGATGATTGACTTGAGCTCGTGACACAGTAGCATAGAGATATGTCAAGTAAGTCCACGCTTCATGAGCAGTTTTACTGCCCACAACATATTCAATTGCTTCATCACCAAGGGTAGCTATCAACAAGCTCAGAAGGGCTTTGTCTATTTTAATCCATTCACGGTATGCTTCAGTAATCTCCTTGGTAACCCCTTTCTCCATCAAAATAATCAAACAGATCATAGCCTTACAAAACATACCAAAATTGGAATGATCACTTAGCAAAATTCTCATCATTTAAACGAATTGTAAGCATACCAAGCAATCCATCAATCTTGAGTGGTTGAGATGCCATTTAGACAGAATTACACAAATGTAGTCTTCAACAATGAACCAAGAAAGAGTCCAAGAATAGAGTCAAACAACAAATCAACAAGCAATGACTTTGTGCCTATATCAGAGAAGGAGCTTCGTGCTTTAACAACCACAATTACTTCAATTTTCTCAAAAAAAATTCGGCTTCGTGCCCTAGATACTCAAGCAACAGAGCTTCGTGCTCTAACAACTGCAATTACTTCAATTGTTTCAGAAATTTAGGGCTTCATGCCCTAGACACACAATCAACAGAGAATCGTGCTCAATTTCTCAAAACAAATTCAATCAACAAACACAGAACGTCCATAACAAACATCTTCACCATGAAATAGTATATTCATCAAGATCCAAAGTCTGATCTATGTATTTAATCAAAAATGACTTGATGCCGCATCATCAAAGCACACTCAATATAAAAAATACAGAGGAAGAGAGAAATCAAAGGCCAATAGGAAGAACTTGAACTGCAACAATTGCCATAGCCAAAATCCTCCAAACACATACTCGAACAATTTCTGAAAAACCTCCAATCGCCGACTCGAAATTTCTGACTCAGAAACCCGAATTCTGCACAAATCAACACAGATTATCAAAGAGACTCAGGCCCGATGAAAAACCTAAGCTCTTTGATACCATGATAACAGTATTGATGAAGGTTATTCATGGAAGCGAAGAAGAACTCAGAGAGAGATAATGGAAGAAATATTACAAGCTTTGTGAAATCTCCAAAGTCGGTTACAAGAATATTCTCATCCCTATTTATACCACTTACAAAGTTTAATGACTAAGCAATCCTTATTACTACCTAGCTCACTAGATTATGACACGTCATCATCTAAAACCATCCATATCACTCAATATGTTGGTGGTGTGGTTTCTCTGCATCTGTAGAGAGAGACGAGAAGGAGCTGAGGGAAGAGAGGGTTCGAGACTGTCCAAGAGTGGAGGGAGGAGGAACATGTGGTAGTTGGAGAGAGTTTGAATGTGGGTCTCACTGGTCAAAAAATTATAAAATATTTAAAATATCGAATTAGAAAATGTTAAAATAATAATATAATAATAATAATAATGAAAAATATATAAAATGTAAAATAGTAATTTTTACAAAAGTATTTTTCGGATTCATAGTTCTGTAAAATCTTCGTCGTAACTTCGAATTGGATTTTGCTTGCACCTATGCATTCGTATCGTCGAGTACTTCGAGAATACAGTAAAATAATAACTCGTACATGTCACGAAAAGACGATCAACAAAAGTCAACAATCTCACCAATAGGGGCATTTTCGTCAATCCACTATTTAAAAATTAATAAACTCGTAAAATTAAAGATGGGTTGTTACACCATAATAATAATAATAAATTATTACAAAAAGCAGAAAACCAAAAGATTTCAAACAAGAATTAAATATTAATCACCATATTGCATGCTTCTTTAATTATTAATTCCCAAATAAATTACACCAAGGAAGTACAACAATATTATAAGGAAGAATGACATGCAAATGACATTTAAACCCCTAATGCACGCAATAGCTAGATGTAAAACACCAACGAAACCTAAAATGGCGTCCACATTAGTACAAGCCATGGTGGGGTTTGGGTAAACGTTAACTGATGCTGATCATCTTCTTGTTCTTGGTGTTTGGCGCTTTAGCCTTGTCGGTTATGAAAACCGAAGAGAAAAATTGGACGATATTCGCTTCCCTGACCTCCTCTTTGCTGGAATTACGCTCGCAGTCGCACCTGCTTTCGGTTTGAAACAATATGGTTGCTCATCAGTCTTCTTGTCTATTTTATGCGATGACTTCAATTTCATCAGCATACCTTTTGGCTTTGTCTCTAGACTTGCCTTCGCTGATATCTCTCTATGTCTCGGTGTGTTGATTTGTGTGCTCGTGAACCATAATTTTTTGAGTTTAAATAAGCAGCAAAGAAGGCAAGACGAAGAGAGTGGTAATTGGTGAACTATGGATCGACGTAGGCTCTTTTACAATTTGGTCGTGTATGTCAATAGATTTTCGGTGTGACCGTCACACGAAGTGGTACACCACGTGTCCTTATAGAAATAGTGGGTTATGTGTGTTAAAAGGTTAATAACTTAAAAATTAAAATTTTCCACCACTTGCATAAAAACATATGATGTATCATCCGTATTCTTATTACAACTAAAAAATTCTCGTGTAGCTAGGTCAATGTCATGACGCGAACGTATTAATTACGCACTTTTAGTTTTGCTTCATTAGAGCCGCACCAAACGGGCCTGGCTTCTCTGCCCTCTTAGTTCCCATACACTCTCATCCCCTCTTATTTGTGCGGTTCGGTTAAGCCACTTCAACATTTTATATCACTATTGCTTTTTGTCTTATTATTTCTATAAAAAAATCAATATAAAATGTTAACGTGGCTTAACCGTGACCGCACAAAATAAAAAGGAATGAGAGTGTATGGGAACTGGAATGCCAGAGAAGCCGAGTCCGCACCAAACCCATGCACGCAATCACTTTTGTATATTTTAATAATTTTGTTTTCTGCACCAATTTCAATTTATTTGTGGTCACAGTTTGCACTACATTTGTGATTGGTGGTTAAGTTAGACTCCATCAATTTGCACAACTCTGTATTTTTAAGAAATAGGAAATTTGCATAAAGTTCATCAAAACATGCATATATGAGTTTGTGTCTTCTCCCATCACCCTCTCATATCTTTCAAACGATAAACTGTTAGATTAGTTACTAACGTAATTCAAATCCATATCAATCATGTAAAAACTCAATCTTTTCTACTATTGTAGGCCACCTCACCCTCGCATATATCTTGAAAATCTAAAGAAGTGACGAAACATGGGGGGCATGAAAATGATATGTTGCGAAATGAGGAATGTTTTTGTCATCAATATAACAGTGACTTGTATATTTGCCGGCGACTGTTGACTCTGGCAGTTGCGGTGCCCTTCAAATACGTGTGATGGAATTTCACAACTCACAAGACTTGGGTGCCCCTATACATGAAACACGTTTATAAGTTCTTTGAAGGAAAAGAATTGGTCCTTTATACAAGGGAGGCAGATTGTCTGCCCTCCCATTACCATTGACACACCTTGATCCGGAATGTCCACTAGGACCCCGAATCGAGCCGTGATGGCCAACACCTGGAAGGTGACGAAGCCATAAAGTGTGATAATGTATAAAATGTGAATAAATTAAAATCTAAAAGTGCCTAAGTACACGAGTGCACGGTGAATAGGTCTGGGCCCATTTCACGCGTGATACAAAGCATAAGTAAAGTACAGTAAGGTAAGATAAGGACTATACCATCAAAAGAAGCCACGTGTACTGGGAAGTGCCACAAATCCTCGTCGATACGGAAACCTTGCTGCTAGAACCTGGAGGGGTGCATAAATAGAAAATATGAGTGGTCAAACAAAGATTTTCAAAGTCATTTCCATTATCAAAGGTAGTAACCCCTCGCGGTAAAATCTGTATAGTTTCTAGCAAATCATACTACGTAAAAGTATGAAATCAAAAGTATACCAACAATAACCCAGAAGTATACTACTACTCAGCATCTCATTAGCAATATAAATAATCATGTGCTTAATAAACCATATTAGCTCGTAAGTCGGAGTCACTTATAGTGACATGTACGACTTATCCATATCTCATCACATATCTCAACAATCATTGCTAGCATATAAGTCGGAGTCACCTATAGTGACCTATATGACTTATCCATATCTCATCACATATCTCATAAATCATTGCTAGCATATAAGTCGGAGTCACCTATAGTGACCTGAACGACTTGTCCATATCTCATCACATATCTCATCAATCATTGCTAGCATATAAGTCGGAGTCGGGGTCACCTATAGTGACCTGTACGACTTGTCCATATCTCATCACATATCTCATCAATCATTGCTAGCATATAAGTCGGAGTCACCTATAGTGACCTGTACGACTTGTCCATATCTCATCACATATCTCATCAATCATTGCTAGCATATAAGTCGGAGTCACCTATAGTGACCTGTACGACTTGTCCATATCTCATCACATATCTCATTAATCATAGCTAGCATATAAGTCGGAGTCACCTATAGTGACCTGTACAACTTATCCATATCTCATCACATATCTCATAAATCATTGCTAGCATATAAGTCGGAGTCAACTATAGGTGACTAGTACGACTTATCCATATCTCATCACATATCTCATCAATCTACTAGCCGGAGTCACCTCACATGACCTGTACGGCTGAATCAATATCTCATCAACAAGCTAACCAATCAATATCTCATCAACATACTCACTACCATCACTATCATCAACATGTACTCACCTGAAGCTTACATGGGCGTCTGCAACATCATTTGGCACTTCGAAGCATTCACAATAATTAAGTTCAGGTAATACACATATGAATATGTCATGATGCAATCTAGAACTCAACTATAACATAATATTTTCATGTATATATATATAACATGGCGTGAAATGCATAATCTGTAACGTCCCATTTCCAAACTATTTATTTTCGGGGATAATTATCGGTAATAAGCCCAATTAGACACTAGTTTAATTAACTAACATAAATTACGTTTCCTTACTTCAATTCCTTGATTCTTCACACATTGATTTATGAACAATAATTAACTACCAAATCATAAGGTTAATTCTCACATTTTCCACCAATGTCCCTCACATTGTTCAATTCCCCAAACAAGGCTATTGTCCCAATTATTTAGTCTCATTTATTATATGGCTGCATCTAACGTCTTGTTAGACTGCCTACGTACCCTAAACAGGGATCAAGCCATTTGTAGTTCGCATTAGTACTTCAAAGCATTGATAGTAATTATATGAAATATTCAATTTATAAACGTTTGAGGAGATGTCAATCTTATACACACACACACACGATAGAAGAGAAAAGACCTACTCACCTTAGGTCCGCGCTACAACTCTCTCGCACGAATATCGAGACATCACGAACTATCATCGTCTGTGGCCAAGTATCAAATCACGTCTCAGAGTTCTTACTGATAGAATACATAATTTACATAAAACATATCCTCAAGGACTTCAAGAATAATTTGAGACCCATTGACCAAGAGTCAACTGTCGATCGAAGATCGACAGTTAGGTCCACAACCCTGTATAACTCGATCTGGAAGATCCGCACATCAGATTTCCAATCCGCAACTTCCAAATATCCACATTATTCTTCTAGAATAACATACTAAATTTTCATTACGATCCAACAGTCGAATCTCTGCCAATTGCCCAAAACCAAGTAGAGGTTAACATTTATTTCATAAATTTACAAATCCAATTCGGGAAGATCCATACGTCGGATTCCCGATCCGTAAGTTCCTATGATCTCAAATATTATTCATTATAACATATCAAAATTTGGTGATGATCCAACGGTCGGATCGTCGATTCATACTTTTACCAAATAACGTATCATAATGAATCTAACTTCAAATAATCAGATTACGACATACAGACATCAATTATGAATTCAAGGCCTCTAATTGAACTTAGGAAGGCACCATCACCCTGAAGGAAATTTTGTGAAAAACATGTTCATTTGAATAACATCATATAGCATGCAATTAACAATTAAATGCGGAATCATGCTTTCATGCATTCAAAAACAAAACATCAACCATGAAATTCAAAGCCTAGTAGATTGGTGAACCTTGACTCAACTTTTAAATCAACATTTATTAGTTGAGAAATATTTACCTTTGTAGATTCCTCTTTGCATATGCAAAGGATAATCACCCAAGAGATAGGGCCTTCATTCCTTGCTTCTTAGCTCCATGGATTTGGTTGAATGAAATAGATTCTCCAAGTTCCCAAAATAGAGAACCTCTAAAGATTCTACACCAAGGTTGGATTGGAGAGGAAATGAGTGACCTTGAGGAAGTAGAATTGCTAGACAATATCCCCCAAGGTGGTTGGTCTCTTAGAGAGAAATGGAAGCTTTGTGTTCTCACCAATTTTCTCTAAAATCAACAACTTATTAATTTTAGGTTATAAAGTTCTTTATATAGTCACTTCTTTAAATGACCTAAAGAACCAAAAACCCTAATTCATCACTAAATGGCCGGCCACTCTAATGGATTTGGGCTTTTGGGCCTTTGTGAATCTTTATTCATTAAGTTGTCATACAACTTAAGTCAATGGGCTTTGACGTTCGAAGCCCATTGGGCCTTAAGGTCCAAAACTATCCCGAGGTCTTTAACGAACTTATTCGTTTGATTAATTAACATATTAATTAATCCTTGCCATAAATAATTAAACCATTTAATTCATCTCCTTTGTTTCTTCAATCTCCACCTTACTCGGTGTACGATACATTAGGTTCCTTTTAGCGAGGCAGTGGGCGATTAAAACCATTTTACATCGATTGTGAATTGAAACTTACTTTCAATTCTCCCTTTAGTGATTACACACGTTTAGGGCTTCCACAAACCATGAGTGACACCTAGCAGCATATCATGGCTACCCAAGCTAATCAGAAGAGGTAGAGAACCTATTCAGTTTAGGATTACAAATGCAATACGGTCTTTCTCTAATCTAATACTCTTGACCACATTGTTTGGTTTGATAGTTTATTTATTCATGTCTACTATCCAATGTGATTCATTTGCATTTTATGATTACCTTGAATGTGATTTGGAACGCATTCCCCAATCTCATTCATACTCTGGCCAGAGATTTTAATCATATCATAGAGTATTCTCCCTCAAACCATTTTGAAGGTTAGAGATCCCTTGTTGCACATTCACTTGTCTCCATGACTAAGTGGCTTAACCCCAATGATGTCGTGGACACCCCGATGGGGTGACTTTGACATAATCAAAGATCAAGGACTTAACCACAAGACAACAACTGTGATGCCTCAGGTCAAAGGACTAATTTGCATTATCCCAAACATGAGTTCTCATGTAACATGAGTATGAGAACTCCTCGTTGATCGTGTTCAGTGAACTCATTCTCTATTGAGCACCTACGTACTTGTCTTGATGTCACACACACCAATGACTCGAGACTAGTCACTCTCCCTGAGAGAAGACATAGCACGTACTGATCTTAACGGACTGTCAATGCCCAATTGGCAATCCTATGATCAGGAATGTTTAGGATGTGTCTACGAAAGAATGGTCTCATTAATCTAACTTCATTAGATTGCATTCTCCCAATCACATATTCCTTGGACTTTATCGTTTAAGCATATAATATTTATATGAGACGTCTCAAACAATAATGTTTGCCTTTTATATGTAAACTAGATTAGTTTAACATGTGAAATGTCCGTAAAGTATCATCATATGATTGGCTTTAGGGCACATTTCCAACAATCTCCCACTTGCACTAGAGCCAATCAGCTTGTTCATCTGTGATGATTCCTCTTCTGTAGTCATTTCATAAATGGCTGAGTAGTAGGCCTAGGCAATGGATATATATATGTTATCCATAGAAGCAACCTTGAGAATATCGACGTCACCATTATACATGATTCCCAATCATGTGGTTCAGTCTCTCATATGAGTTCGGATCTTGATGAGACCTTGATTCCCTGGCTTGAGCTATCGCCCCATTAGTGTCGTAGTGTCAGTACACTAGATACACTTTCTGGTTGGAACCGAATAGAGAGTTCATAAATGAACTTTCCCATCCAAACAACATTGTTGTAAACTTCTATATGGCAATATATTTTGCATTCATAATGGAACACACTAAAGTCATTACTTGAATGTTTCCATCCAAATATCTCTTTAGTCATAATAAAGGGATACCTGTTTATCTCTTCATTCATAATGAAGAAACATCCAATGATGGATTAGATTCATAATCTAATACATTTACGCTTCCATTACGTTACTCTAATTTTTCCTCATTCTTCGAGGCACCTATCCTTTAGTATTTCTTAAATACTTAAGGATTCACTTGACAGTTGCCATGGTTCTGATCCTGGGCTTGCACTGATATCGCCTTGTACCGATCTAGGTACAATTCATATCAACGTTTTCATACAATATGAAATACGTAAATCACCTTTTTGCCTATGCATAAAGGATTCTATTTATGCATTATTTCTTTGGGAGTCAAAAGGTACGTTCCCTTTGAGAAGAGCTACCTCCTAGTCTCACTAGAGTTGTTCTTCTGATTGAAGTTTATCATCATATGAGAAACTTCATAGCATCCTTTTGTCTATTATTAGGGCATGATATAATCCAATTATATCCTAAAATCTATCATTATAGATTTCCATCCCATGTATATAGACTATGTCTCCCATATACATTCTATCGTTATAGAAAGTTTAAAGTCATAACTTTAATAATGAAGTATTCTTTTCATTTCCAAAATTAATATATCATACATATATTTAAATTTAGGAATATGATTAACTCCCACTAATCTTTTGTAAACCTAGTAAACAAAATATTCATTTACATCTTTATGAGAAATCAAACAATTTGATCTTTCCCTCATAAGACGTTTATGGCTCCCACTAGCTTGCTTAGATCCATGATGGTTGGATCTCTACAACTTACATGTCTTGTGATTCATAGTTTTAGACATAAATTATCAAGACTATCTTAATAATGGTTTCGGAAACCTATATCATGTCCAAACATTGAATCACCATTTAGTTGTAGCTAGCAATCTTCGAATTAATTGAAACTAAGACTACGTCAAAGATGGTTCCTTCAAAGTCAACCATTCTCTTTGATTGTAGTCACCTTAAGCTACCAATTAGCTATGAAGGTTTCATTATTTCTGGTCAAATGGTACTTTACCATTTCCTTGAGTATATGTTGTATATACACTCAATGTAGTCATAAAGTTCAAACCATTCAACTGAGACGGTTTAAAATTCTTTTTGACTACCTTGGAGCTTGTGGTACAGGAACTAGGTTGTTATATTTGTTGATTATCATCTTGTCTCTCAAAGAACCCATTCTTTTGAGTTCTATTCCTAGTTCATTTGCTCTAAGGCAAATCACATTGTAGGATTACAATGAACTACTCAACAAACAACATTTGTTGGTTGGTTTATAGAAGTGATATCCAAAGGTTAATTTAAGGATATCCACAAGATAATTTTTAAACAAATATTGCTCATTAGCACACAACCCCAAATCTTAACATGATTAAGATTTGTCTTTCTTTCCAACTACATCCTATGGAGTTATGAAAATTTTGGAAGATCTTCTAATTGACAATCATATTGTTTTAGAAGTATATATCCTATATATATGGGTAATTGATAACATCCAACGAACTAAATCTTATTCGAGTTCGTTCTTCTCCTAATGGAGAAAATCATTATCTTATGATGCTAATTTCCTTGATATCTTTCAAGGAAACTCATCTAAAGTGTTACCTTTCCTTGAATCAAATCTAAGGAGGTAAGTACTTTAGACGTCTTACTCATCAACTTACATTTCTTGAATTCTTTGAAACCTTTTGCAAAGTATTCGGACTTGTGTTTATTCATAATAAACTATAGTCCAACCGAGAGTGATCTTCGGTGAATGTCAAACAACATGAGTAGTATTATGTTGTGGACAAGTGCCACTAACATCTAAGTGAATTAACCTCAATAACTTTGTGATTCTTTCTTCTTTCCAAAAGAATAAAGATTCGAACATTTCGCCTCTATACAATTTTGACAAGAAGGTATTGGATCCGGATCTAACGATCCAAAGCATCCATCTATGACCAACTCGTAATTTATGTTTTAGAGGTATCACAACTCAGTTGGGATTAGTCACTATCTTGCAACCTTTTGGGTTTTAAGCATCATTATATTCTAAACAGTTAACGCTACCATATCATCTCTACTATAGAGACAATCAATTAGATTACTATAATCCAATCAGTGATTAATAAAGAACAATGTTTTGTCAAACAAAACATTCATCCATCTCTACTATAGTGATGGAATTGAGTTCCTTAAAATTGGAATGTAAAGACAATCTTTGGTTTTTCCAATTTCTTTGGTAGTTCATATGAGGAAGTTAGTACCATCTGCTTTCGCAGAGATCTATATTTTATTCACGTTCCGAATGTGAAGTACTTTCTCTTCTCTCATTAATCTTCTACTTCTTATTAGCCACACTTTTACAACGATTGTAAAACATAGTTACTAATACGGAATCAAGCATTCAAGTAGAAGAACCAAATGTTTTGAACTATTCAAGAACAATTTACAACACCTTCGAAAGGTGTGTTCTTGACACTTGCAAGACATTTCTTGCAAATACCCCTTCCAATGTCCATCCTTTCATAAAGAAAGTTTGTTCCCTTGGAGTTAATTTTATCTTCTTCATTTGACTTCTCCTTTGACTACAATAGTCATGGTCCCTAAACTCCCACTATCTCTCTTGAAACCTTTTTCAATTGTGTTTATACACATCAAACATTTTGGAGAGTGTGTGGTTATTGTTCACTACATAGTTTACAATAAACTTAGTGAACCATTAGGATAGGGACATAAAGGTGAAGTCCTAGCTTAGTTTCCGTCTCGTTAAGTGGTTTATCACTTCAACACTCAATGATTCAAAATCATCATAAGTCCATGTTGATGGACTATTTTTGTCAACCAACCATTATGTTCTAAACATAATTACAAACTTTCAAGAGTTGTTCAAGGCAACTCTTATTTGTTCATAAGTTCCTTTGTTCATATAACGAAGGAATAAGCATTGGTTGTTTGTGTTGTCCTCTTCATGATAGACATTTCTAACATGTTCTTCCAATGATACATTATCAATAGGAAGATTGTGAGGATGAGACTTCTTAGGTACATGCACAATCCATTTAAGACAATCTTTGGGATTGTGTTACCAAGTCCGGAAACTAAAACATTCGGCTTTTCTTTGTCAAGTTTTGGATAGCGTTTGCAAATATATTGGTAAACAAATACATAACGAATATAAATTGATTGATTTTAAGCCATTTGATTCGGGTCTTTAAATCAAATAGCACCACCCACTATTTTTGGCAAATTCCATATCCCTCATTGGAATTCGAGAGTTTTGGAGGAAACTCTTAGTAGGTTATGGGAGACTCACTATTACCAAGCCCACCTCACAATGATACGATGTTGGCTAGCATTAATAATAATGAGAGAGTACGCTTACTCATTTGCAACTAATGCAAGTACCCATCAATTTGGCCTCTAGAGAATGTTGCCTCACGATGATACGATGTCGGCGCCATTGCACTTAGTTAAGTTATTCCCACCATGCTTAGTTCGTGAAGGGGTTCAAGAATAGCCTCACGATGATACGATGTCGGCCATCCTCGTTGCCTACACTAACCTCATCATATGTTTATGGATTCCTCCTGAGTATAAGCATGCACTTTGTACTCCCCCATGATAGGGTGAAGCCGGTGTACAAGTCATAAACGATTGGATCCCACCACGGTGGAAGGCCACGAAAGAGTGTTCTAAGCACTCTCACGCTTATCAACTTAATAATGGTTTGGTTGAGGGTTTTAGGTCTCATCACATATAACATATTCATTTTAATCTTTATTAAAACAATTTTGGTCCTATTACAACTATTGGTCCATTTGATTCAATTTAGTTGTATATAATACTCCCACTATACTTATAAAACGGTTTTTAAAGCAAGAGTATATGATACTACTAACATAAGGTTTGCATTCATTTGATGGACTATATAGTTGCCTTAGGGCCTTAGGATGACTATGAACCTTTGTTTATATTCAACACGAGCCTAGTGTTGAATCTCGGACTAGGTATGGAGATTGATTTTAGTTACGCGTTTAATCACATTAAGGCGTGTTGTTCCTAGGGGCGTTGGACCCAACTACTCCATTTTCATGCATATCAAATAAAGCAAGAAAGAAGTACTTCAAAGTAAAAGAGAGCTTATGCTCTTTTACAACATTTGATCAAATCAAATTACAACCAAAATTAATCTACACATTCCCATGGTTCAAACAAATTTGAAACGGCCTTTCACATAGCTCAATTATCGTAGGCTTAGGTTCATAATCACCCTTTAATTAATTAACATTTTAACTAATTAAATTGAATGCAACATTTTCATTTGGTTTTTGTATCCATAAAATTGATTTAAATGGAGCTAAATAAAATGAAAATCCAATTCTCATTTAAGGAGACAAAACAATTTTTGTTTCCTACTTAATTTGGGCCATCATGCAATAACCACAACTTTTTGGGCTATATTGCGAAACACAAACTTTTGGGGTCACTTTGTAAAAACACAAAAGTCCACTACTTCATGTAATTACAACTAGAACCCAAAAATTTCAACAAATACAAAAAACTTCATTAAAGGAGCAAAACAATTTGTCCTTTAACGTTTTTGGGCCTTAACGTAAAAACGTAAACTTTTGGGCCAAAGTGCAAATACACAAAAGTATCAAAACTTTATGTAATTGAATAAAAGACCCAAAAATACCCTATTCTATTAGGGTGGCCGGCCATGATAGAAAAAATATGATTTTTACAAAGTTTTTGTAAGTGGGTTTTGTTAGGTGAGGTAAAGATGAAATATTTTGAATTTATGTTAAACTTTTAAAAAAGTTTGTCTACCATTATAGCCATTAATTGAATTTATGTCAAACTTTTAAAAAAGTTTGTCTACCATTAAAACCATTAATAATACTTTACAAATAATCATCACCCACTAAAATCACCCACTAAAATTAAACCAAAACTTTATGTAAAAACATAAAACATTTTGAATCAAAACTTCAAAACTTTTTGTTCTTGGCAAGAACTTCAATAACATTGAAGAACACTCATGAAAACTCATAATAGCTCCATGAATGTTTTCACTCACCAAAACTCAAATTTTCATCACTCAAAAGAGGGTTAACATCCTAGGGTACTTAGGGGTTCCAAAAGTCACTTTAAAACCATTTTAACAAGACAAACATGAACCCAAAAAATCACCCTTTGGATTTGGCCGAATTTCTCAAAAAACATGGCACCAAATTTTAGCTCCAAAATTCATGCTCATATGAACTACATCTACAACATTTGAGATGACAAATTTTCTAACAAAATTTACATTCAAAGAAACAAGAATAAAGCTTGTAACATATTACAACTTTTAAATCAAAAAACTATGAACTACAAAACCCAAAATGATTCACCAACTACTAGACCTAGGCTCTGATACCACTTGAAGGAAATTTTGTGAAAAACATGTTCATTTGAATAACATCATATAGCATGCAATTAACAATTAAAGGCGGAATCATGCTTTCATGCATTCAAAAACAAAACATCAACCATGAAATTCAAAGCCTAGTAGATTGGTGAACCTTGACTCAACTTTTAAATCAACATTTATTAGTTGAGAAATATTTACCTTTGTAGATTCCTCTTTGCATATGCAAAGGATACTCACCCAAGAAATAGGGCCTTCATTCCTTGCTTCTTAGCTCCATGGATTTGGTTGAATGAAATAGATTCTCCAAGTTCCCAAAATAGAGAACCTCTAAAGATTCTACACCAAGGTTGGATTGGAGAGGAAATGAGTGACCTTGAGGAAGTAGAATTGCTAGACAATATCCCCCAAGGTGGTTGGCCTCTTAGAGAGAAATGGAAGCTTTGTGTTCTCACCAATTTTCTCTAAAATCAACAACTTATTAATTTTAGGTTATAAAGTTCTTTATATAGTCACTTCTTTAAATGACCTAAAGAACCAAAAACCCTAATTCATCACTAAATGGCCGGCCACTCTAATGGATTTGGGCTTTTGGGCCTTTGTGAATCTTTATTCATTAAGTTGTCATACAACTTAAGTCAATGGGCTTTGACGTTCGAAGCCCATTGGGCCTTAAGGTCCAAAACTATCCCGAGGTCTTTAACGAACTTATTCGTTTGATTAATTAACATATTAATTAATCCTTGCCATAAATAATTAAACCATTTAATTCATCTCCTTTGTTTCTTCAATCTCCACCTTACTCGGTGTACGATACATTAGGTTCCTTTTAGCGAGGCAGTGGGCGATTAAAACCATTTTACATCGATTGTGAATTGAAACTTACTTTCAATTCTCCCTTTAGTGATTACACACGTTTAGGGCTTCCACAAACCATGAGTGACACCTAGCAGCATATCATGGCTACCCAAGCTAATCAGAAGAGGTAGAGAACCTATTCAGTTTAGGATTACAAATGCAATACGGTCTTTCTCTAATCTAATACTCTTGACCACATTGTTTGGTTTGATAGTTTATTTATTCATGTCTACTATCCAATGTGATTCATTTGCATTTTATGATTACCTTGAATGTGATTTGGAACGCATTCCCCAATCTCATTCATACTCTGGCCAGAGATTTTAATCATATCATAGAGTATTCTCCCTCAAACCATTTTGAAGGTTAGAGATCCCTTGTTGCACATTCACTTGTCTCCATGACTAAGTGGCTTAACCCCAATGATGTCGTGGACACCCCGATGGGGTGACTTTGACATAATCAAAGATCAAGGACTTAACCACAAGACAACAACTGTAATGCCTCAGGTCAAAGGACTAATTTGCATTATCCCAAACATGAGTTCTCATGTAACATGAGTATGAGAACTCCTCGTTGATCGTGTTCAGTGAACTCATTCTCTATTGAGCACCTACGTACTTGTCTTGATGTCACACACACCAATGACTCGAGACTAGTCACTCTCCCTGAGAGAAGACATAGCACGTACTGATCTTAACGGACTGTCAATGCCCAATTGGCAATCCTATGATCAGGAATGTTTAGGATGTGTCTACGAAAGAATGGTCTCATTAATCTAACTTCATTAGATTGCATTCTCCCAATCACATATTCCTTGGACTTTATCGTTTAAGCATATAACATTTATATGAGACGCCTCAAACAATAATGTTTGCCTTTTATATGTAAACTAGATTAGTTTAACATGTGAAATGTCCGTAAAGTATCATCATATGATTGGCTTTAGGGCACATTTCCAACACACCCTACTGGCCACGCGCCACCACACGCGCCGCCGTGGGCAGCGGTCGGCCATCTAGGCTCGTCGGAAAATCCAACTATTTCAAAAAATTACCAAATTTTACAGAAGTGAAGATCTCAATGAGTAGAGTAACTTTCATACCTGTGGTCAAGGCCAATTTTTCCGCGAAACACATCAATTTCATGAAAATCCAACGGAAACCCTATAAAGGGTGTGCTTCGATTCTTCCTCCTTGACGTTCCGCCGCCCCTAAAACCTATTGGGCTTTGTTCAGGAGTTCAAGGGAAGTCTATTGGTAGAGATAATTGTATGAAATTGTTTCAGGTTTGGTGGATCTCGAGCAACCTTTCCCACGGCACCCATGGTGGTTTTTCCACCAAACTTCAACCAAATTCCTTCTAATTTTGGGTGGAAATGGAAGATGGGAGGTTATGAAAGAGGTTACAGGTAATGGATGGGTGAATTTCGCCTGAAAATATGGTGGAAGTGGCCTGAATTTCAAACCTGTTCGAAACCGGGTTGTCGTGGGTGTACAGGTCGAATTGGTTAGTTAGGTGCTCTGCACCTCCCTCCTTTCCCCTCTTTTCCTGCACTCCCATTGGTCATCTCCACACCTCCTTCTTCCTGATTGGGCAAAAGCCCCTTCTTTTTCTCCTTTCTAATTGGGCAGTAGCCTTTCTTTTCCTCTATTTCGTTTTTCCTTCTTCTTCCTTGATTCCCTTTTCTTTTTTTTTTCTTTTTTTTTCCAACCACCCCTTAAAATAATCGCAATAATAATTCATACACGTCATGAACTAGTGATCAACGGAAATCAATATCCTCGCCTCTAGGGTATTCTCGTAATTTCACATTTTAAAATTTATAAAATAATAAAATTTGGGACAGGTTGTCACAACCATGCCCTTTCCATTCCCTCTTACATTGTGCGGTCACGGTTAAGTCACGTCAACATTTTATATTGATTTTTTTATAGAGATAATAAAACATGTTGACGTGGCTTAACGATGACCGCACAATGTAGGAAGGGATGGGAAAAGCATAGTAAAATGAGGGCAGACAATCTGCCTCCTTATACAAGGAGTCAGTCACTATTCTTTTTCTTTTATTTTTTAAATACATTACAAATTATAAAGAAAAAGACATTTGTTTTTTATCAGATAAGGAGTGAAACAGTATTCCGCTATTTGTGAGCATGACGTAGATTAGTGCTCCTAAAAAAGGATTTGAATTCTCTCACCTCCTATTTCCATCCCATTCCATCCCCTCCTCTGACATTCTCTATTTTGTCTTTCTCTTTCTATAAAAAATTGATATAAGATGTTGACATGGCTTAACCATGACCGTTCAAATAGAACGGGAGGGAAGGGGAGGGAAAAACAAGAAGGGAGAGAATCCTACTCCCCTAAAAATGGTTTACCCAAAATATGAAGTTATTTAATTATTAGGTAAACTACATTTTGTACCCATAAGTTGTTGAGAGTTGATGATGTGTGGACAATTTGTCCCACATCAGTAAGGGATTGATTTAGCTATGAGCTTATATGGTCTTGGATTACTCTTCATATTGCTAATTGGTTTTATGATGGAACTCCAATTTCATCATGGTATTAGAGCAGGTAGTCCCTCGTGTGAAAGCCCAAGTGCCACATGTGCTTACGTGTCACCCAGTTGTTGTCAACTTGTAGGCTAGAAAATCAGCCACACGTACGGGGGCGTGTTGAGAGTTGATGATGTGTAGACAATTTGTCCCGCATCGGTGAGGGGACTTAGCTATGGGCTTATATGGTTTTAGGTTATTCCCCATATTGCCAATTGGTTTTATGGTGTAACCCCAATTTCATCACAAGTTTGGATGCAATTACAACTTCTTACAACATCTTTAAAATATTTCAATTTCATACTTTTACTATTATTTCATTTCAATTCCGTGCAACCGTCCCAATGTCTGTTAGTTTTTCTGTTATCTACTTACGTGTATTAAAAATTAATAGATTTTTTTTTAATTATACAAAGGGTCTACTCTCTCCTTCTTCTCCAGCCACCCTTTTCTTTCTCTCTCTTCTTCTCTAGCAAAAGAGTTGGTGAAGATCGGGAGGTGTGCAAGCTATATGATAGCGTATAAGCTTCTTACATTGATTTCGGTGTTACCGGTTGCAACCGCTTCAGTGGATAAAGCTTTTTCTGCTATAATATTGTGAAAACACCATTGCGTACAAAATGGGAGATCAATGATTGAGTAATAGCATGATTGTTTACATTAAGAGATGTATTTTCTTTTATTGATAACGAGTCTATTATGCGATATTTTTATGACATGAAATCTTGCCTGCAACAGTTGAAATTTGTTTGTATTGATAAATATAAAAGGATTAGGTTGTTGCCATTTTTTTTAACCCTGCACTCTTTTAAGTTCGCCGCTCCCCCCCTGACAATTCCTGGCTTCGCCACTAGTTGTATAAGGTTAATTATAACTGTATGCAAATCTGAGAGGGTAAATTGTAATTTACCCTTAATTATTTGATCCTGATATTGATATTCTTAGATATATTAAGTTGGACACTTGTGGAAGTTTCAAGCTGTACCGTATTTTTGTAAGAAGTTTATACCAAGTTGATGCATGTCAAACTCAAAGACCAAGACAGCAAATAGTTGATAAAGTTCAAAACTTTTCCAAACTAAAAGAAATGATGCAGCACGGTTTCAAAGATGAGACTGTTACATCGACACGATGAGTTCCAAAATGTAACAATCAATCATAATCAACGAAAATGAAAAGAAGTTTCTAGCTCGATGCTTTGTGTATATTGGCGACGTGGCTGTGTAGAAATTGGTACTGGACATGGCGGCTGTGCGACATGGCCAACTTGTTAAGCTTTTGAAATGAGTAACGTACAGGAGTAGGCTTTCATGCATCTTTAGTTAATTATTTTCGTATGCATAAGTACATAAATAATGATACAAATTAACAATCATGGTCAAATAACAATTATCCAAACTCGAAGAAACGCACAATGACACAGAAAATACAAGGGCTATGCGGTTCACCATCTAAATTTGAGTGTTACCCTTATAAGAGTATTGTATGCTTACAGGGGAAGTGAATATCTGGAAAACCTAGAGAAATTACAATGGGAGCAACAGTCGATTTATAGCCAAGTAGGCCGGTCAAACAGGGTTGTCTCCAACAATTGAAACTAGCTTGCCATTCGAGTTTGTGGGAGACCAAATTTATATCTACTAAAGCCCAGTTTCAAACCACTGTTCATCCTGTGACTAGGATCACTGTTCACCAACAGTGAAAAAGCTGCCCTTGGTTTCTGCCTTGTTTCCCGTACTCTTCACACTTTGCTACAGTAAGAAGTCTGTTTGTCCTTCCCTGCCTCGCGTCTCTCATCAGCTTTGGATTTGGTTTGTATTGGACAAAAAATAAGATTAAAAAAATGTTAGGAGTTAAACACAAGCACATAATTTCTGACACCGGAAAGGATAAAAAATAATAAAGAAATTTGTTAGAGAGAAAAAAATGATTAAAAAATGTGAAAAGTTTGTTTGGTTTTTGTTTTCTAATATTTTCTCTACCCACTCAGACTCCCCATCCCAACATTGTCACTCTCTCTCATCCCTCACTGCTTTGTGCCTCTCCCCATCTGTCCCCCCCCCCTCTCATCCCTCATCCCTCACCCCTCACGTCTCTCTCTCTCTCTCTCTCTCTCTCTCTCTCTCATTGTTTTTCTGCCTGCCTTTCTTTCTCTCTCAAGCTTTCTTTTTCTCTGTTTCCGATTTTCTTATCTTATACATATATTGGGTAGAGCAGACCGCGTGTTGATCATCTCTTGCATGATGTCCACATGTTGATCATCGGTAGTGTCTCTGTTGAGAGGATTTTACCCTTTTTGTTTCGTTTTCACTCCTCTCTTTGTTCACTTTTTCCTTTCATTTTTCTGCTTCTCTCTTTCGCCTCTTTTTCTTAATTTTGTATTTAGAGGTAGACCTTTTGTTTGAATTTGGGTTTAGTTGATTTTGAAGGTTTAGAGTTAACTATTTCCTTTGGTTTTTTTATGGGGGTGAGACTTAGGTACCGTTTGGTACGCAGACGGGACGGAACAGAACTGAACATATGATGTAAATATTAAAAAAGATAAAGAGAAATTTTGTCATAAAATGTTATAAATTTGTGTTCCACGGATGTGCAATGGGTCGTTCCAGGGAGAAGAGGTGGAACGAAACATCAGCCAAATTTCGTCCCATGGAACAACCCGTTCCACAGTTTTTAGGCGCACCAAACGTGGGACGGAACAGCTCGTCCCGTTCCGTCCCGTCCCGTTCCACGTACCAAACGGTACCTTATAGTACCAAACGGTACCTTATAGAATAGTAGGTTTTCTTTTTGTGTTGGGATGCCCATCTCTCATTCCTCCGTCTATGTCTCTTTTTTTTTGGGGTTTTGCTCTGCCTTTTCAGTACATGCTTTTCGCGTGTTGATCATCGGCAGTGTTTCTGTTTAGAGGATTTTACCCTCGCTGCCCACGCGTCCATCATCGTTGAAGAAGGTACCTATTCTCGACTCTTCTGCGTCATTCTGCTCTCTCTCATCTAAATCCAAAAGATTAGATCGCAGCTTCTCACTCTCTCTCTCGCACCGCCACCATCAGGCCGCAGCTGCTCCAAGGCTGGGTCTCCAAAGAGGTCATTTTGTAAAATGCTCTCAACTTAAGGCAAGTAATTTGAAATTTTGGTCCTGTTTTTCGATTATTATGCCCAATTTCGAATTTAAATCTATGTACTTTAAAAAAAATTGATTTGGGGTTATTGAAATCAGCGATGGAAAAATCTGCCAAAAAACGCAAGGTTTTGGTATTCAAATTATGGGTTCTCTCAGACTTCACAATTGTTGGATCTGGGTTCTCTTCAGACTTCACAATCTGCCAGAAAACTCCAGGTTCCTCTCTCTCTCTCTCTCTCTCTCTCTCTCTCTCTCTCTCTCTCTCTCTCTCTCCTTTTTTTCAATTCATGATCGTATTTGCTTTGCATGAATGCTGGATCTGTTGCTTTCGACAAATTCTGCACTATGTTTGCTGCACTTATTTTTTTGTTGTTTGATTTGATGAAATCTTGGGAAAATCCAAGCTGAATCCTGTTTTGATTCGAAGAAATTTTACACCCAGCAAAGCTTGGTTGCCGTTCTGATTTGAAGAAATTTCAAACCCATGAAAGCTCGGGTTTCCTGGTAGTTCTCCGACATATTTGTTTTGGGTTCTCTTTCTTTTTTTGTTCAAATTTTTATAATTTTAATTTTAAAAATCTGGTTTAAAGAAAATTTTCTGATTTTAACATTTAGCTATTGGATTGCATGAAATCAGTATTTAAAGAATTCTTTTGTATGAGAATGCAATGATGGACATTTTTTTTGCCCAGCGAATCTGTGAGTTAAAGTCTTAAACTTTTGATTGAAATTTTTTAGAGCTTTTATCGTATTTGTTATCTATGCTGATGTTAACAGAGTTTTTTTTTATCAAAATTTTGTTTTATTTTCTGTTGGGCAGCTTTTGGTGTGCTGCGGATGTTGGTTTATTGCTCTTTGCATACTCTTTGCCTTTGAGCTACTAAGTACGTCAAGGTATACTAACTTTTGTCTTAAGGGTACCCAAAAGCAACCGATGAAATCAAAATTACCCTACAAGACATGCAAGATTGTGTTGCAATGTTAAATTTTGTGCTTATATATATTGTATGAAAGATTATACTTGGAAGATATAATGTTGCAAAGATCAGTGTTGTTTCTTGGTAGTTTCTTTTTTTGTTGGTTGTTTGAAAGCACTGAAATTTTAAATTTTAATGTGGAGATTTTGAGTTGTGAAGGAGACCCTTTTGAGATTAGGGTTTAATATCTTCGTTAACACTCATTTTTCTTATATGAATTTATATTATCATAAACTCTAATATCTTCATTTTTTTTTTGTTGCTTTGCTATTTCAGGACAATTTACCTGTACGCTTCTGATGAAAGATAGAAAGGACTCCTTCAACATGGAACATAGAGATGTGATTAGAGTTCCTGCAGGGCTTCTATTTACTTAATTAACAATAACAATGATGAACCTCTTCACATTGCAAAAGCTCATCCGTTCTGTTAACAGTTCTGGACGATTTGAGGTAACCAAGATCATCACTTCATTTCATCAATATTAGTTTTGGTAATTTATATTTTTATTTGTTTGAGCAATTAAGTACCTACAAATCCAATTAAATTTTCACACAAAAACTTGAATTTTGTTTTAGTTTTAATATTTGGGGTTGGTAATTTATGTCATTGCTTTAATTTATGCAGGAATTCTGCCCTGCTGGTTTTGGAAATCCCAAGTCATACTTCCAACATTTCAGCGATGACGTTATTGAATCTGCCTTCAATGTAAGTTACAATTCTTAATTTTTGTTCTTTGCCCTTTACTTGATTTACTTTGTTCACATAAATTAATTAGGCTCTAATTTACAACTTTTAATTATTTGATCAGACCCCAAGAAAAGAGCCAATAGCAGGACTTTAGACAACAAAGGGGCAAACAAAGGGGTCAAGGCATAGTCATGAGCTCCCCAAAAGAGCAACTTGAGGCACTATTTGACTGATCACCTAGGATTGGTACCTGTAACCACTGCACATGTATAGTTTCTTTTTATATTACCTTGAATTGATGACAAATAGTGCTTTTTTTCTCTGCCACGATTCTTTTTGGTTCCATGATTTCCAGCATCTACAATGCCATCTATGTCATAATTAATTCATTTACGCTGCCTTCTATAAAATGGAATCCACGTTATGAAAATTGCCTTCACTATAAGAGTGTAAATTGTCAGGTTTTTTTTTTTTATATTTGGGAGATTGGGTATTTTTCAAGGTTTATCGTGAAGGTTGTATTTGCATGACATCTCTTCTTATATAAAGAGAAAAAATATTGACAAGAGATTTTTTGATTTGTTAAATGTTGCTCTTTCTCTATGTTCATAAGATAATTGACAAACTGGTTAATTACACAAGAAATTAACAACTTTTGGCCAACTAACCTTATTTTAATGCTTTAATACACTACTTCCATGTTTCCAATCCTGCTTAAATATTGAAGAATGGCTATTCTTGCATAGTTGTATTGAACAGTAGCTATCCTCAGAGTAGCACCTGAGAATTGGAGGTGATCCCATCGGAGGCCATTTGCACCTAATGATTCTCAATTTCTTGAGTGCACCAGTAAGTCATTTATCTTCATTTCTCATTGACATTTGTTTTCCTTGATAACATAGTTGACAGTGCTTTTAGCCTGTTATTATAATTACTGTTAACAATTACTCTTAGAGAGAGAGATGGATATTACCAACTCATGCATTTTCAAGGAGTACTATAACAGCATTATTGGAATTGGATAACAATACTTGCTATAACTTTGGTAAGGAATCGGTTCACAGTGTGGGGTTCATGGATTTGGATTTGGCATTCTCTAATATTAACCAATGAGTGGAAATTTTGATTGGTTTGGCAGGTAATTTGGGTACGCTGATTACATTCAACATTTTATAATTATGAGAGAAACCGAGATCATTGTATTATATGTTTTATTAGCGTTTAACATTTATAATTGTGAACTATCTTTGTCTGTTTTATCAATTTATTTTTTATGGTTTTCAGTTTCTTAAATGAAGTTTGAAGTGTATGGAATTTCACAATTGATCTTCATTTGCATTCATGCATTTGAACTTGCAAGTCAGATTTTGCTAAATGTTGTTTAATAATTTAGAGAAAACGTTTCAATTGATTGTCGTGCAATGCAGTTGCAAACTTGATGATTTAGAATTAGCTTATCAATCTTCCATACAATTTTTAATCCCCCAGCAACGCGCGGGCAGCAATTTCTAGTTGTAAACATAAAGCATCTCGAGTAGGGCTGCTCGATTCGGCATCTCATTTACAAGCAGTTGCTACCACATCAGGGGCCTTAACCAAGATTTTCTTTCGTCGTATTGTAATAGTTATATAATTGTTACCTGTAATACTATGCTCCAAGGTCCTTGAACCTAAATATCAATTTGCACTCAATGTTAATATTTACAGTTTCAGCAACAGTAACCTTAATTTTGTAGAACCTTAAACAGTGATTTATGTTTGTTTCAATAATGCTGTATAAGGGGAGTTTCAAAGATTTAAAAGAACTCGATGCCCAATTATTTTTATTATTACTACTATGGGGTCGAAACTATTACATTATTTTAAAGAAAATGAGAGTTTCGAACAATAAATGCATGAATGGAAATTCATCACTCTATTCACTAATAGGTATATTCGTCAAGCAAATTGTATATTCAACAGACGGAAGAAATCATTCGGTCAGGTAAACATGGTCAACGTTTTGGATTTCTCTAGAAGCTTTAGGCTACGACAGACCTTCGACGGGAAAATTTAATCCGTCCGGCAAATCGGACTGAAAAAATATGACAAAGAAGGTAAAACATTCGAAACTAATAAGTTAGAACATTCCTGTTACTAATAAGTAGAACATCTTGACAACTAATAAGATATGAGAAAGAAGTTAAAGCATCCTAGAACTTAGAACATCCAAGAATTAATCTTTTACCAGATGCTTATAGAAGTGAACGAGAATGACAATCAGCTAATCAGATAGGTTGAAAGTTGAAACAGAAGAAAAATGAGAGATTTGGGATTTATTAGAATGTATTATACTATATAGTACTACTAAGCTAGGTAGGTAGATAGGTTTTTACTTTGGTCAGTAGGGCGACAAGTGGCAACTTATGGATATTTTTAGGAGATGGAGGATATTGGTTGGGCAAAATATTTTTCGTCGGCAATTATTTGGCGCCAAGAAGAAAATTTGACGCGAATGGTCTTCAATTTGAGGGGACGAAAACTATATCCGTCGGTTTAAGTAATTTTGCTCGATGCAGTGTTCCATCGAGTAACTATATCATTCCTTCATTTGAAAAACCATGCTGATGTGTTTAAAAAGAGCGGTAAAACACTTAGTCGTCGACATATTTTGATTTAGCTGACAAAATATTTCGTCAAGTAAACCCTTCTCAACCATTAAGATTCATTCCTTCACCTTTCTCCCCATTTTCCTTTCTCTGCTTTGTTCCCCTCCCCTGAGGTTGCTTCTCTCTGCCTCTCTTCCCCTTCTCTGTATCTCTTTTTCTCTCTTACACACAAACAGACACTAAACTACACAAAACCATCTCAATTATGGGTCGGATCACAATCTTATACCTCATTTTTTTAAATTACAATGTCATACTTTACTTTACGAATTTGTTGCAATGTTAGAGATTTGTCAGTTTTTTTGTTAATTTCTCTGTTAATACTGACGTGGCTTGAGGCAAGGCTCACTCCCTAGCGCAACTGGATTAAAATTTTAAAAATAAAATCATTCGAATATTTTTATAGAAAAATGTGGGACCCATTGCCTACAAAGCCATCACCCTCACCCTTCTTCCCCAGTCCACCGGTCTCCTTCCAACCTTCATTCTTTCACCACCAAAACCAGAGCTCACACCTCTACCGACGCCCTCACTCGCCAATCACCCTCTTTGATGCCAAGGAGGCCGACAATGGCTTCACCCCTAGCTCCTTGAGCTGGTCCTTGTTCATATGCAACACCCATTGCCCGTCAGCATTCGTCAGAACCAAGTTGTCTAGCATTTTGTGCTCGAAAATGATGGGCTGAAGCAGGTAGTGCCTGGTGGAGGCTGCGATCAATGAGCTGATCATCCAGACAACCCTCATCTTTGTTGGATTATATAGCATGTGCCATGTTATAGCTGATAGGTTTGGTTAGAGATAAGGATGGCATGTCAGCATTTGTTTTAGCTAAAGTCGGTTATATTAAGTACAGTAGCTTACTGTGTAAGTAAGGCAATTACATAGTATAAGTGTAAGAATTGAGATCATTTGTAAGATACGATTGAATTGAAGCAAATACAAGAAAACATTTTCTTCTTCACCAAGCTTTCTCTCTCTAGATTGCTTTCCCTTGCAATTATTCATTTCATCATCTCTGTCTCACTGTTAAGATGATATCAATTGCCGAGCATCGATCCTCATTTTGCTCTTCCGCTGTGTTTTCGTGGAAGTTCATCTGTGGTTCTGCGTTTTTATTGTGTATCTCATCTCGGTGCTTTTGATTCTTGTGAAGTGTGATTTTGAAGGTCTACTCTGTATCTCTATTATTTGTTGCATAGAAAAAGGGGGGGGGGGGGGGGGGGGGCGTTTGGGTGGGCGTAAAGGAAAGAAAAGAGGGAGGGTTTGGTGGGGTTGGGTGGGAGCGGAGGTGAGGTAGGAGAGGACGCCCAGATTCTCTTATTTTTCTTAATTTTTTTAATTTTTAATATCCATTGGGCCCGATATTAACATGTGACACCTAGTCATTGTCCATGTGGGCGTCATATCACCATATCACCAGTTAACAGCTGATTCAACAGCAACCTTAACGGATGAATAAAAATATTCCAAAATTATGACTTTATGTATCACTTTTGGATGAAAAAAACTTGATATACCAAATTTAAATGTTGAGAACCAAAAAACTTCATGGTAATAAAATGAGATTAACCTATTAAAAACTAAAGCAAAACATGCCTGCTTCAGTGTTTCTTTCATGGAGTAGGATTCTCTCCCCTTCCCTTCCCTTTTCACACACTTTGTTTTTGTTATTTTGTCTTTATAAAATGAATCAATATAAGATGTTTGGGTGACTTAACCGTAACATTTCAAGTACGTGGAGAGGGAATGAGAGAGAATTAGGAGGGAAGAGAATCATACTCCTTTCATTGCGTTCAATTTTAATGGTTGATTGAGTTCAGTTTACTGGTTCATTGGGATCGGGTTTTCCTTTCATTGAATTAGCTATAGTCATAATATGTTCGGCGTTTGATCCCCAATGTATGAGGGTGCTCATAGTAGTATAATGAGCTAGAGTTATAATATGTTGGGCGTTTGATCCCCAATGTAATGAATAAGAAAAAAAAAAACGTTTACAAATGTTTTTTGGTGTGACCGATAATGCTTATGGAAACGTGACGTGAACGTTGGAATATGTCCCTTTGCCAAAGCGGAGGACCTTATATGTTGTGATCCTACCAAGCTCAAACAATTCAACCAATTTTAATTTATTTTTTGTTCAATTACACCAGATATCTCAAAATCAAATGGATCGCTGTCTGTCAATATCGTATCACTCTGGCAAGCAACAAATTAAATCCAACATCCAACATCCTACATAAAAGAAAAGTTTAAATCCAATATGGATGGATGAATCTTTGTAGATGATTACTTGTCGAAAAGTAATGGAGTCCATCCAAAAGAATCGATAGATGCTTGTTGGTTTTCTTTGCACTATCAGCTTCAAATTGCAGCACAATGAAGGGAGTGGGACCTGAATACCATTTCGGCTCTTATAGTCAAAGATTGCGGAAAGTTTAATTTGTAGTTACCGAAAATGTCCCTTTAGCACATTAAATAAAAAGGAAAACTAATGAAATTTTTTTTTAAACTTTGAGTTTTAATGATAAAGATAAAATAAAAGGTAAAGTGAATAATACCAGGTTTGACTTTTTAGTGTAAAAATGTGGTTTTTCGTTAAAGTGAATAGTACCGTGGACTTTTCGTTAAAACTCCCTAAATAAAATCTCAGAAACTTATGACTGTTTTCTTAGAGTTTAGTTGAGCAATTTTTCTGGTTATCTTTTTTCCTTTCACTTAGCCAGTTTTTCAAGTGAAATTGCTCATGTTGGGCATCCAATTAGCGCAACATTGGGTACTGGTTCATTAGCTACATCTACTTATAAACTGAAAAGTGTTATAATAAAATTGGATAATTGAAAAAAAAATTATAACCACTTATATTGTGATATTTTGTGTACTAGGCTGGATTCTCGGGACATAAAAAAATTTCCCCTTTTGAGGATCCTTCGAATGTTTGGTATGGGTCTCTTTTGTGTCCACCAAGTTCTTGATGTAATGCTTGTTAGGCATATCTCAGCAACACTCAGCAAGTTGCGTCGCAAGCAATTGACAAATTTTCTCGATATTACTCATCAAATTGCTTTGGCATATGCCATTATGTGTTGACATGTGTGCGACATGGTTCAGCAAATGACAACAAGCCCACCAAGTGTTTGACAAAATGTTTCAGTGAATAAACTGAAATTTTGTTGCATGCTTCGAGCTCTGTTTCTATCTAAAATACTTAGACCTGTAACACTAGGACTCCCAATGTTCAAATCCGTCACTGCACATACCAATGTTCTACTAGTATAATATAATTCCTCAAAGTACAGATATCACAACATTAATTCATTCCATCGAAGCTAGATAAACTACATATGCATAAATGACCAAAAAAAAGACTACATTTGCATGTCTTAGTTTTATTTAAATTTAAACGTTATAGAAACTCCAACTAACATTGAAGCCTTATTGTATGTTACAAATATATGGAGGCTAAACTGGAAAAACACTGTAGGGTTTGTTCATATGGGCCTTACCTATAAGCATGATAGGGTTTTGGTTTCGGAGACTCAAGTAGAAGTAGAACTGGAAGGAGTCATACTGTGGTCAGCAGAAGCAGAGCAAATTCGGGCTAAACGAACAACCGCCAGGACCTTTACCAACCTCCTCTTTGCTGGAATCACACTCCCAGGTTTTGGTTTGAAAATCTTCAGTGGAGCTTGATCAGTCTTGTCGATGTTGTCGATGTTGTCGATGTGGTTCAACTTCACCAGCTCCATTGGGTGCTCCATTTCCTTCATTGCCATATTTTCTTTGTTTTAGAGGGTGTGTTTAATTGGTGTTTGCGATCAATTTGATTAGCTTGTGAGCCTTCCTTTGTGAGTTAAATAATCGAAAAAGATATACAGTGAAGATGAATCAGATTCTCTCCATGTAATGTATTATTAATGCGGAAACATTTTTCGTTGTTTTTTTATTTATTTTTATTTTTATTTTTACTTTATTGTTGCGTTTCCGCTTCCCTTGTTGCCCAATATTTGCCAACAATGGCCTAGAAAGTCTGCCAAACTTCATTATATGGGTTCTTTAGATATAGACATTTGTAACTTTTATTTATTAAACAAAAATCCATCTAGTCATAAACATCCAGATATAAAACCCAAATTTGAAAATGTCTGCCAAGTAGAAAAGTAATTGACATATTATTACAAAATACTTACAACTTGTACCACAATATTCAAAACAAATCAATAAATGTAATTACTCACCTTATTTACAATATTTTGGCCAGATCTAGACTTGGTTTCCTCCATGCATTGTAGAAGAATTACGTGGAACGAGTTTACTGTCATTGCGGCGTTATGTTCTAATAATATAATATCATGTGTAAGCAGTGGCGAAGCCAGGAATTCTCGGAATTCTCGGGGGGAGGGGCGAAATTTAAAAAATTTAGGGTCCTGAAAAATGTGAACATTCATTCGAGGTGTAAGTCCTGCATTTGCAAGAAGATTATTTGAACTACCCGTAATATTCATAGGAGAATTTGCACTAACCGAAATATTCAAAAGAGGATTTGGACTACTCAAAATAGTCGAATGAGGGTTTGAACAACAATATTATTTGAAGGATGATTTAGCATTGTTTCTTGTTGTATCGTCCTATTACACTTCGGCAAGGACCTAGGCAAATTTGAATAAATTTAGGGGTGTGATATCCACACACCCTATTTTACTTCTCACACACCTTTCTAATTTTCGGCCGTCAGATCGGATGAATTGAAGAAGATCAACGGATAGAAATTAACAAAGGGTGTGTGAGAAGTAATTTAGGGTATGTAGATAGCACACCCCTAAATTTATTATACACCGTATAAATAATTGTCTATTTATTATATAGTTTGTAATATCCAAAAAACATTGATTATAAAACATATAATATATAAAAATATTGACAAATTTTCTTCATTACTTTGTTGAATTTGATGGTAAGAGAAGAAAAAACAAATAATTACAAGTTTTTAATATTTTACAAATTATTTTTTGAAGCTCGTATAAATTATAGTGAATTTTAAGATAAATAACAGTGTCAAACAAGTGGTTTAATAAATATTGAAAGATTGGTCAAATTAATTGGACAATAATTAAAAAAAAAATTCCAATATAAGTCAGCAAAAGCAGGTTAAGTGGCGCAAATTGATTGGCCAATATTTAAAAAAAAAAAAAAAACAAATTGTAAAGGTCACGTGGGGTGGGATGGGAGAGAGAGAGTCTCTCTCTTCTTCCTTTCTCCTCTTCTTCGTTAGAACCAAACCAGAACATTTCCAATATCCAGAAGCTGCTAAATGCAGATCTTCATTCCTCATTTCTTTGGCCTAGGTTTTTTTTTTTGGAAAAAAAAAGAGAGCCCGTGATCAGCCTGTGCTGTGATAGAACAGGGAAACCCAAAAGGCCAGAAAACCAAACGGAATTTCATCACTTCCGACGAGACCGAAGGGGCGGAATCGCTGCTCCTGTGCTTGATTTCCGGCGAGGGGAGGGGCGGCTGCCACTACTCGCCCTCACGTAGCTTCGCCACTGTGTGTAAGCTTTTTCTACAAGATGTTGCATTATTAGACTAGAACGATGTGTCGCACTAAAACCGTTTCATGCAAGTTGCTCTATAATAAAGTGATTAATATTAATCTATAGTACCATTTGAAAAACATTATACTGGCCCCCCCAAATCAAACGATGTTTTATAATATAATCATATGTTGATGCATAACATTATGTGTTGACAATGTAATATGGTATCCACAATGTAAAAACCAACCTTGTTAATTACAACAATAACAATGCCACTCTATGTTATTAACTATAACCTTACCATTGTTATTTAACAATGATTGTAAACTTCGACGATTAGTGCAACCTTAGCTTTCTTGTACTTCAATGTTAAATTAATGTTGAGGACATGTTGTAATATCGTTAAACATGACTATAGGGAGTCCAAAAGTAAAAAATGATATGAGTGAAT
This sequence comes from Malus fusca, assembly GCA_035220775.1. NCBI lineage: Eukaryota > Viridiplantae > Streptophyta > Magnoliopsida > Rosales > Rosaceae > Malus > Malus fusca. Next base: position 30,003,687 of record CM069063.1, read on the forward strand.
TCATGACGTTCACAAATAATAATTTACATCTATAATGTAACAAGATATTCATATGTAACAATCAATGTTGATAGTGGAATAAACAACCTAATTAGGAACTTTGTAACCTTGGTTTGAAAAAGAATTATCAATTATCAATAATTGAGATTTTTTTCAAAACAAATTAACACAGTTACAGGTAATTTTAGAGTCAGCAGGTATACCTCAGGTACCATGACGTAGACATGTTACGGAGATATGAAAGCAGCCAAGATGGAGGGAGAGAGCAGCTTGGACAGCACATGATTCTTTAGTCTTTTTAACGAACTTTAGAGAGGAGAAAGAACCAGTGGATTACTTCTTTTCTTTTTCTCCACCCATATATGCATGAATTTGATGCATACTTCCTTCTTTTATCTACAATAATATAGACACTGGTACTCTTTCTTGACCAGAAAAAGACTAGTGCTCTTTATAGCCGATAAAATCTAAAGAATAAAGGGAGTTTTAACGAAAAGCACCCGGTACTGTTCACTTTAACGAAAAACCACATTTTTACACTAAAAAGTCAATCCTGGTACTATTCACTTTACCCTTTATTTTGTTCTTATCATTAAAACTCAAAGTTTTCAAGCCCTTTTCATTAATTTTCCTTTTAAAAATAAAACATTATATGTTTTGACTACTTTGGGACTACATCTGCTACCAGAAATCATGTACAAATAAAATCGAACATGCATCCAAAATACGAGCACGTGGACGTTATTACTTAATTATATATGTGTGTGTGTGTCTATTTGAAACCTAGTATTATTAAGATGAGCCCCATTCTTTTAATTTCTAATTAGAAATTAATTTCAGGACCCATTCCAATTATGCTTACGGCATTATTTACATAGTTTATGGCTTCTTTTTTTTTTTTTTAATGTTCAACACTTCTGTTGAACATCTAGGATACAATCTGGAAACAAAGTTTGTTTACTTTTATCTTCTTTCGTTTTTGTGCGTACAGCTAGCAGGCCAGCCAAAATTTGCATATTCCCGTTCCAAACATTTGAATGCAACCTTTCCCCTCTGTTTGTGGACTAACTGTAGTGATCCTGGAAGCATGAAATTAATTTTAACAGCCAAACTGATTTGGTTTTGAAGCCAGGGCCTTTGGAAATATGAGCTAATTTCTATATACGAATCTAATCCAATCTTCAAAATCGATTGAAAAGCCAAAAGAGTGCACACATCATTGGTAGGTACAGGACGATCCCCCCCTGGGGCAAAACCAAACATTCTATTAAGAAACTACGTACACACACCACCACATATTATTAATTAGTAGTGGATTTTTCTAAAGCGGGTACACGGTACACCGTATATTGACATGAACTCTTGCGAAATAGTTGCAGGATGTAAGTAGTCGGTAAATCAGCATAATACAACCTGTATATTTGTATTCTATGGTGGGTTTGGGTAAACGTGGTTGCTCTTCTTGGTGTTTGATGTTTCAGCTTTGCAAGCAAAAGTGGAAGGACAAACCTGGACTATTTGAACAAGAATCATGCCCTTAACTAACCTTCTCCTTGCTGGAATTACGCTCCCTGGTTTTGGATTGAACGTTTTTGGCTCATCAACTGAAATGTGGCTCTTCATTTCCATCTCCATACTTTGTGTTAGAGAGCCTATGAGTGTATATAGTGGTGCTGTTATGCTTTCTTTTTCTTAACCTTTCGGGGATTTATATAAGCGCAGAAGGTAGGTAAAGGGTTTGATGATGCATGGTAGGGTACGTCATGACTGGTGACGCAACCACCGAAGTTAAAGCGTGGCGGTGAAGTTCTTTCAGCATGAAACTGGTTTAGACTACTGCCTTTTGTTGACAGAGCAGTGACGGAGTTAGGATGTTGGCCTAGAAGGGATCCTAAAGTCTCAATCTGAATAGTTCTTCTAATCTCACATAAAATACTTGGTTGTGTGGTGAGGAATTGACCACCCTTAAAATTTAAGCCTGCTATAGTCTTGTCATCATTATTTTTCTTAAACCTAAACTTCATGTCTTTCTAACTTTCTTACGCTCTCCTTCCTCCTCAAAGCACACAAGCAACAGATTGTTTGAACTATTTAAGAGTCACCAATCTCAAATCCAAACCAAAGAAAGAAATTAACTAAAAATGTTAAAAATCATAAACATAACACTAAACATTTTTGAATGAAAAAAATGTCACGATCGGTCACGGTCTGAGACCATTGTGGACCCCTCCGCCCATGTGACAGGGTATTGGCTGGTGTTCACTGCCCACCTACTATTATAATACCCCCACTATCTTTCTTTCGTAGATTTCTTTCCAGTCAACGCACCAAGGCATATTCTTAGGCCGCATTTTGTGCAGGGCGAGTAAAGCTTAACCGACCATGGCAAACAAATATGGACTATGATTATCTCTCCTTTTCTTTTCATCATTTTCTATTCATTTATCTCACATTCTCTATTTTGTCTTTCTCTTTTTATAAAAAAAAATTAATATAAGATGTTAACGTGACTTAACCGTGACCGTTCAACTAAGAGGGGAGGGAAGGGAAGGGACAAAAAGAGGGGAGAGAATCATACTCCAACAAATATATATTGGCAACCATTTTGGTCCCTCCGAAAAATTTAAAATTGGGTAAAGCCATAAAACTCAATTCATAAATCAAGATCTTGAACTTCATAATTTTCACAAAACCGATTAATGCGAAATACGTAAATCACATACATTGATAATTAGTCATCAAACATCATCTACAACCTTTAACTTGAGTGATCCATATATGAGCCGTTGGTATGGAGAAAATTAGATTTCTCTCTCTAGCCTTACTTGCACATTAAAATTCCAATACTTGTTTTTTCATTACCGTACACATTAGATAGGTATGTGCACCTTTAAAGAGAAAGATGACTTATTTCTAACAAAGCTCATAATTAATTACCACCCATCACGATGATAAATTAGGAAATCAATAGTTTGACTAAAAATGATTGCTTCCAATCTTGCGAAGGTGAAGCTTTGTTCCGATTTGAGTACCGATGTTTAATTGAACATATCCCCTTTTTTCTGTGTGCGTGTTGGAGGTTACCCCTGATTTATCATTTACAGTCTGTATTTCTTATTGTGAGTTAATTAACTTACAGGTACACTCTTGGTTGTCTCATTACGTTGTGATGAACCCTATGAAGTGCATGCTGCAAGGAGGTAATGACTTTATAACTCATATAAATCACTATCGAAATAAAATCAACATTATAAGAATTCAGTGTAGAAGGGTTTTTTTCCTAGGCCCATAGACATTTCAACAAATATGAAATTTGTTTTCTCCTTTCTTTCTTTCTACATTTTTTTTTAACCTTGCACCTTTTAAATTTCGCTCATCCTCCGATAATTTCTAACTTCGTCACTGTGTGTGAGAAGTAACAATAGGTGTGTGGATAGCACTATCTATTTTAAAATGAGAGTTACGATGGAGACACAGAAGAACGAAAGAAAATTTCAATGGTGATAGCAAGTAGGTTTTGGTAGTAAAGACCTTGTGACACCAAATGGGGACTTTTCTCGTTGTGATTTTTTATTTATTTTTTTATCAAACATTACTTCCATAAAAAACTAGTACAAGAAAGAGAGACCAAAAGGCCTCCTAAAAACAACAGTAGGTAAGGTAAAAGGCCCAAAAAAATGAGAGTTGCAAGCCTACAACACAAGATACAACGGGAGGCCCACACAAATTTAGGCAGGAAGGTTGAAAAAACAAACAACAAAAAAACCTATTCTAAAGCAGCAGAAACCAAATCGTTGTCGCCACTACATCCTCAAAGAAAGCCAAACTCCAAAACAAAAAAGTAAACACTAGACTTAAATTCCCTTTATGATCCCCTACAAATATATACAAACAAAATATCATATGGATAAAGTTGAGACTAAGAGGTATGTGAAATATCCTTATTGTGACGAAGACCACAGAACACATGGCCTCAATGAGAATCCGGCATGCCGGTTGAGAGAAGAGAAATGGGGAAGGAAAATGAATCTGATATCCAATTGACATTATTTTAGAATAAAAAATAAAAATCGGCAGCACTTATAAAGATGCAACTTCAACTTCAAGTCAACTTCAACTGGTTGCAGGTTAAACTTATGCCTTCTATTTTCAGTTGTACAACTATACCGGTGGTCTCCTGTTTGTTGATTTTCTTCAACTTTTCGTAGATGAATTCCGACGCGGCTCGACAGAAAAGGATACTGAGCACAAAGTAAGGGGATTTTCACATATAAATGGGGTCCTTGGGTATTGAAAATGACAGAAATATTATGTGTGGGGGTTTGCATAGTGAATCTTAGATGGGTTACATTTTTCCTTTTTAAAAACAAAATTGGAACTTGAAATATCTGGCTGGAGGTTTTGGGCCATACAAGTCCAGAATTGCAGATGTGTTCATTGAACTCAATAGTAATGCAGAGCTCTCAATCTGTTTTATTCATTTTGTTGGTGCGCTAAATTAACTCTAACCCTTTTGTATTATTACTTCCCAATTCATCGTTTCCCACCCCCCCCCCCCCCCCAAACAAAGGAAAAACATTTGTTTTTTGGCCGGTCCATAAAATTAAATATCAAAATACAACAAACAACTTACAATATATATCGTCATCGGGGTTTATCTTGATTTCTCTGGGGAAAATGGGGGGTTAACTGTAATATCTCAGATTAATTATGAATTGTCTATGAATCTAATTACCAATCGTGGAATTCACAAAATTTATCGAGAGAGAGAGAGAGAGAGAGAAATCCCAGCATCTTCTATGAAATCCATAAAAATTATACCAGCATAACAAGGATATTAGCAGAAACACAATGACTCTGTACTAATTAAAAAATAAAACAACGTAGTTCATATGCAAATCTATGGTGAGCTTGGATAAACATGGTTGCTGATGACCTTCTTGGTATCCGAGTCTGAACCAGAGAAAAACCATTTGACAATTTGATCAAGCATCATTCTTTTCACCAACCTCTTCTTCACAGGGAAAACACTTCCAGCTTTTGCCTTGAAAATCCATGGCTCAGCCTTGTTGTGGAGTTCCACCATTTGTTCTTGTTGAGATGGGTTCTTCAACTTCAACTTCATCATCTGCTCTTCCTCCACTGCTTCTGAAGCCTTCTTCTTCATTGCCATCTATAACTTTCTCTTCTTTTTTTTTTTTTTTAAATGTGTGCTTGGATGTGCTATATATGAAGTTATGAACTTCTGAACCTCCATGAGATGAGTTTATATAGATGAGAAAACGCAGAAGCAGCCAAGAATGGTTTTAATGGCCGAGTAATGATAGGAAGACTAAATTTAGAGACTAAAATTACAAACTAAATGATGTGTTACCAATAGAAATAAGCACATCTATTAACGTTTAAGTAATAAATCAATCATTAATTTACATGGTTTTTAGTTTTCAAAATTTAGTCTCTCTAGTATTATTCTTTAATGCCTACGGCAGATGGTGGCAGAATATTTTCATGGACCATTTGAGTCTGTGACCGTAGACTCATGGCCAAGTACTGATAATTGACCTTGATCGCTTCAATTGTCCGATCGACTTCTTTGTCTGTCAGGATTGAGAATATTTGGTTATAAATGTTGGGATTGGCCTGAAGTTCAACCTTGTATTGGTGTTGTGGCGTGGAAGTCTTCAAAGTGAAGACGTGATTCGACATGATTTGTCTGCCACTAGCAAAATTGAAAGCAGGTCTTCACTTGGTCGTGGAGAAAATGACGAATGGAGAAAATGATTGCAAGCTATAGGCTGCGTGGAGCAACGGATTTAAATATGGTGCGTGAACTAAAGGCCAATTTGGTCTTACTCGTTGGCTTCAGTTTAATGGGTTGCCGATGATGTATGCCTATAACTAGACGTAATATTGGTGCATTTGGTATGGATTCGGAGTTGAACACAGGTTGAGAAAAAATCAAAGAGTAAGAGTGAAAGATTTCTTGGGAGAGAGTAAGTTTTGGGGAAATACTGTGAGAGGATGTACAAGGATTTTGAGATTAGGTTATGTTGATTTAAAGTGTATCTTGTACTTGTTATTTTCATAGTTAAAATCAATATATTTTTTAGGGACGTAAGCAGGATTTTGTCGAACCTCGAAAATTTCTTGGCATTTTTTTTTTTGTTTTTTTTTTTTTCATTCTACTCAATTGTGCTTTGTAGTGTGGTGTAATTGTTATCTGAATCCCAGTTTCGCACAATAATAAATTTGTGGAAAACAATGGAACATGAAAGGCATATGATTAATTAGGAAATTGGATTGGATGCTCTAAAGAAAAATAAGGATTTTCACACTTCAAGTTTTCTCTGTTTGGAGAGCTTTCTAACAATTTTATTTTTTTATTCTCGTTTTATGTAATTGATTAAAAAGAGAGTGCAAATGAATAAAATGAAAGTGTGAAAGCTACGATTCTAAGATAGTAAGAGTTTGTTTGGTACCAATTATCTAAAAATTAATTGAATTAGTTAACTCATGAAATTCCAGTTATATTGAAAATAGATGCCAAGGATTACATAAACCTTCTAATCCTATAATTTTTTTAAAATTTGGAGTGAACGAGGAATACATATTCCACTTAGCAAAACATCAAATGGTATCATTAACATCAAACCCAATATCGTGATTGAAATATTCAAGTGGCTTTAGTAAAGGTTGTACATCATCAGACTCATGATCACCACACACGTGGGACATATATAAAAAACGAATCTAATCAACTTGTTCCAACGCTAGCTAGCTAGCATAATGAGTCACTAACCGTCCACCAACCCCTCAATTCACCAATGTTTTTGCTTTGCTCGCGACGAAATTAATGCTATTAAACCACACTAAATTTCCATCACCAGAGATACTTTAGTATTTTAATCCGAACGAAATTGTTTTATTTTTAATAAATAAAACTCTAATATGTACATATATAGCTTCTGGACGCGTCGTTTGATGAAAAGACAAATATACACTGCATGCCCGAGCCAAAACTGACCCTTCCAATCACTTAGTTTTAATCTTCTGCAGACAAAAGATTAAGGACGTTGCGTAAATGCTGAGTAGGACATATATATGTGTGCGTGTGGTGGTGTTGACGGAGGTGGATTGTCTGCCTTCCCATTTCCACACTCTTCTCATCACTTCATGTTTTGTGTGGTCACGGTTAAGTCACGTCAACATTTTATATTCATATTACTTTTTGTTTTATTATTTTTATAAAAAAATCAATATAAAATATTGACGTCGCTTAACCGTGACCACACAAACAGAAGGAGATGAGAAAAGTATGGAAATGGGAGGGCACACAATCAACACCGGAGTGAAGAAGTGGTCCTCAACATATGGCTTTATGACCATGAAACTGTTGCCCTGTCTGGTCGCATATTCACACACACATAAGTTTACTAAATTTTACATATGTTTATGAGAAATTTAAACTGCATCTTCGTACATATGAATATAGTTAAACTTTCTTAATTCGGAATAATTAAAGATGTAGACCGCAGAAGAGTGGGACTTAAATTGTTTACTTCATTTATCCTGTGTGTGAGAAATTTTTTTATTTTTGTTTTTGAAATAGGAGAGAGGAAGAGAGTGATAGAGAATGTGGGAGTGGAAAGTTTTTTTTTTTTTTAATTAGAGATATGTTAGGATTACATGTAGGTGAGGCTTTGAAAAAACAAAACAGCAAAATTTGGTTGTGTGAAATTACATTTATGCCCCATATTTCTTATTCATGTTTTGTTTTAATTAGAGGGTTAAACTGGTAATTTCGTAAGATTTTGGTTGATAATAAGTGTTTTATTAATTAGTAGAGATATGCATAACCGACTAACATAAAAGATAGTGATCTGTTTCTTTGCACTTCCAGTTGTACAGTATACCATGCATATGGAGGTGGTGTTCTGAACACCATTTCTAGGGAAATAAAATCGAAAGTATCTTCTTATGGTTTATGAAAAGGAATATGAACACTCATGGGTCATATCAATTGACCCACTGATTATTTGATTTGAAAAAGCAGATTCATGGCATTGTTAATAAGAAGATGGAAACGCCAGAATGTTTCTTTATGATACTTTTCTAGCTTGACATCTCTAACTGTTTTAAGGGTTAACTTTTTCTTGCTTATATTGAACCCTTCTGATTGTAAAATGGTGCTCTTCCAATTTTTTCGTACTTTCTTCCACTCTTTTATATATGAATGACTCGGTGAACATTGATATGCCTAAGAGATTTTACATTGTTTTACAAATCAATCGTATATTATTAAGGGATACGTCCAATGACATCCTCATAAGTTATCTGATTGTGTTATGTTATGTTTTTTTGGATTGAAAAATTGAAGTCCTTTTCAAGTTTAAATTGTAGAAAAACTACATAAAAGGCCAAAGAGGGTTGATGTCAAGTACGTAGTGGGAAGCAGCATATTCATGGACCATGTGACCTGGTCTCCATGCCACTGTTTTCCTTAGAGTGACATTTTGTAAACATCGTCCAATTTGGCACCAAAATGTGTCACTTATTTTGGATAATTTGGTCCTTTTACAACGTAAAAATTAATTCAGGAGAGTGAGTTTGACAGTTTTTATATAGATCCTTATCAAATTAGTTGAAGAAAAGAAGATTGTGAGAGATTAACGGAGTTTGGTAATGTTACTTCCCTTTTTTTATAATTGGTGAGTGATCACAATCCATGATTGGAAATTTTAAGACATATGATCTTGTTAGACATTTTCTAAAAGCATCATTACATGCAATTCCGTCAACATCATCGAGATGCATGCTTGGAGCTAGTTTCCAATAGTTTGATGCCATCTGGCTGAATAGAAAAAGGCATCAAAGTGTAATTATATTTTCTTTATCGTTTATTCCTATATATGATCCAAATCTTCAAACCAGCCAATCTGCGTTTCCATTAACTTCGGCAATAATAATCTTGCGAGCCTCAGAAAAAGGTCTCCTACTTACGTCCCCCTAGAGCATTGGGACACGCATGCTAGTGAGTGCCATAAAAGGGCGTCTCCTCAGCTTTTTTTTCAACCTGCCTATTATTTGAGAAAAATCTGGTGTGTCAAATTGTCAATGTCACACGGTTTGTATTATCAAGATACTATTTACGTACTCTTTTTTTCACTTTTATAAAAAAAAATTAAAATAATGTTACCGAAATTAAATTTGTAGACTAAGTTTTGTAAACTAAATGATATGAAAGTTTATGATTAAGTTATTACTTAAACATTGATAAACGTGCTCATTTCTTATTGGTAACAAATAATTTAATTTGCAATTTTAGTTTATAAATTTAGTCTCCCTAGCATTACTCTTTTTTTTAATTTCTGTATTTTGATCATCTTCAATTCATTCGATATAACAACTGAAAATTGAGAGAGATCTGTGGACAGCATCATTTTATCCTAAATTGGTATAATTTTAATATTTTATAGTGTAAAATGAAAAGTTCAAACATCATTACCCCTTAAAAAATACCCCAAATTTCAAGAGTGTGAAATATTGTTAACCTTGAAATCAATCATTTTCTTTTCTTCTCGTGAATCTCCTCTGTCCATGACATCTCTCCCAATTTCAGTCATGGAACTTGTGTTTGTTAATAAGGTGATGATCACTCATCAATTTTGGTTAAAAAATTAATATGATTCTGACAGTGAGTATAATACATAGGGTCCCATTTATATCACATATTCGTCACATATAGTATTATTGGGATCCCTTGTTTGTGTATGTGCACACTCCCCCCAACTACGTTATATTAAAAAAAGATCTTTGATTTTCATTTTGAAAGGAGTTGCATGTAAAGCATGAACAATTTCATGGAATATTTAAGAAGAAGATTTCCAAACCAACACCCCACCCCCACAAAAACATTCTATTAAGAAACTACGTACACACACATCACCACACAGAAAATAACTAGAAGGGGGACATTTGCACATGTTGACTGTATTCAATATAAATAACCAAGTCTATTATTATTAATTAGTAGTGGGTTTTTCTAAAGCGGGTACACCGTATATTGACATGACCTCTTGCGAAATAGTTGCATGATGTAAGCTGTCGGTAAATCATCATATACAACCTGTATATTTGTATAGAGTGATGTTATACCCACCTCAATGTCTTATCTTTCCACCCACCTTATATTTCCACCCACCAAGAAAAGTAAAAAGAAAAACATACTATTTTTCCACCCACTGTTATTCCCAAAGCACCCTTACCCCCAACACCCTGCTCAATGGCCTCATATCCCACCATTACTGGTCGCTTAAAAAGCCCAGATACCATCATATCAATGCTTGATTTCCTTCCAGTAACATGTCCTCCATTCTATTTTCATTTCTTTGAATTTCCAAATATGAAATAATTTTGAAACAAAATAGAAACGAAAAAGCCGAACTCACCCGTCACTTTTGATACAATCATACACATACTTTGCACTTCCATTGCAATTTGCATGCTCTGCCTGTGCTTGGCTAGTGCCCAAGTGCCCAGAGCCACAGAAGCAAATGTAGGCGAAGGCAAGGCAAGAAACGAGGTACTAAAAATGGAATCAAAACTGGTTGCCAATGGATTTGTCCACCCTCCAAATCCAAATCAAATCCCAATCCAAATCCCAATCAAAGAGACCACCTCCTAGCACTGCCTAGTGGGTTTGGCAATGGCAGCGGCAATGGCATCTCAATCCGCAATAATCGCCTTCCCTCCAAATGCATCATCCCCTTCCTCTCTCCTCGCCATTCACATACACAAAGTAATAGAAACTTGACCTTCACTTGAGTCACCTGTCCACAAGATCCAGTCCGTTTCATAACCTTGATCACAATTGCATTGTCCATTAATATGGAGGTTGGAGTTTCAGAAATGACTGAGAGAGCTCGAAGGAGACTGAAACAGAAGCATTGCCTTTTTGCATGTCCTTATATGTCATTTTATGAGAGGATAAATTAGTCATTAAAAATTTAATAAAAACTCGGGTGGGAAATAAGACATTGGGGTGGGTGTACTAGCACTCATTTGTATACTGGATTTGGGTAAACGTGGTTGCTCTTCTTGGTGTTTGTTGTTTCAGCTTTGCAAGCATAAGTGGAAGGACAAACCTGGACTATTTGATCAAGAATCATGCTCATGACTAACCTTCTCCTTGCTGGAATTACGCTCCCTGGTTTTGGTTTGAACGTTTTTAGCTCCTCATCTGAAATGTCGCTCTTCATTTCCATCTCCATACTTTGTGTTAGAGAGCCTATGAGAGTGTGTATATAGGTGGTGCTGTTATGCTTTCTTTTTCTTAACCTTTTCGGAGTTTATATAAGTGGAAAGAGATCATCTCCGGATCTTTTCCTCCAAAACCCAAGGATCAAGTGATCCGGACCTTTAAAATTTTATCCAACGGTTAAAAACAGAAAAGTTTGTAAAAACTTTTAAAAGCTATAATAATTTTTGACCGTTAAATCAAATTTTAAAGATCCGGACTGGTGACGCAACCACTGAAGTTAAAGCGTGGGAGTGAAGTTCTTTCAGCATGAAACTGGTACTACTGCATTTTGTTGACTGGGCATTGGGTGGTCATCACCTGCCACCTACTATTATAATACCCCAGTTGCTTTCTTTCGTAGATTTCTTTCCAGTCAACCACCAAGGCATATTCCTAGGCCGCATTTTGTGCAGTGTGAGAAAACCCGAGTTAAAGCGTGGGAGTGAAGTTCTTTCAGCATGAAACTGGTACTACTGCCTTTTGTTGACTGGGCATTGGGTGGTCATCACCTGCCACCTACTAGTATAATACCCCAGTTGCTTTCTTTCGTAGATTTCTTTCCAGTCAACCACCAAGGCATATTCCTAGGCCGCATTTTGTGCAGTGTGAGAAAACCCGACATGGCAAACAAGTATGTGTGTGTGTGTGTGTGTGTGTGTATAATATATTAGGCAACCATTTTGTTCCCTCCGTAAATTTAAAATTGGGTAAAGTCATAGACCCAATTCATAATTCAAGATCTTGACCTTCATAATTTTAACAAAACGATTAATGCAAAATACGTAAATCACATATCTTGATAATTAGCCGTCAAACATCATCTACAACCTTTAACTTGAGTGATTCATAGACAAGCCGTTGGTGTGGTGAAAATTAGGTTTCTCTCTCTAGCCTTACTTGCACGTTAAAACTCTTATACTTGTTTTTCATTAGTGTACAGTTAGATAGATATGTGCACCTTTATAGGCAAAGACAGGACTCGATTTCTAATAAAGCTCATAATTAATTATCACTCATCAAGATAATAAAATAAAAAATCAATTCTCATAACTTGACTAAAAATGATTGCTTCCAAAGTTTTGCCAGAAGGTGAAGCTTTGTTACCGATTTGAATACCGAAGTAATGCATCCAAATTCAGATGTAGTCAATTAAAGTTTTAAAGAGTTCATACAAATGTTGGAAATTTTGAGTAGAATTTCATTGTCCCACAGACTCATCTTCAGATGAAGTCTGAGAGCGTATCTGAGAAACAGATGGAACAACACACCCTTTACGTTGAATAGTCGCCTCCCAAAAACATGTCTATTGCGAACAGACATATGCTCACTATAAATACATGCATCTGCATATCATTCAAAACACTGAAAATCATCAATCCTCATATACCAAGCATACTGGGAGCACCACAAACAAATTCGCTAGAAGTCTAGTTTTCCGGTGCTGGAATTCTAACTTAGATCATTGAATCCTGGTGAAGCAGACGTCTGTAGAACTACAAGCATTGAGTAGGGACGAAATTTCTGTTTCAAGGACATTGCGGTACGCAAGCCTCGATCTTCAAGTTGTCTGTTTTATATTTTTGTTTTGTTCATACTCTGTTAATTTTTCTATTCGCATTTATTATTTATTAGCATATATAATTATATTATGGATTGTTGACTTATATCCAACAACAAATACGTAGGTATTCAAAATATCATAGATTTTGAAGGATTTCATTAAGTATGTGATTTCGTAGGATTTGAGAGTGAATTTTATGCATAACATAAGCAATTAAAATCCGGCCTCCTCCTCTAGGATTTCTTTTCAAGGTTGTATCTCAAGCTGACTTCTCTATCTCTAACCACCCCCACTCGCCCCTTTCCTTTCTATGCTATGCAAAGCATCCATGGCTGCCATTTGTCTACCTTCCGTGTTTTTTTTATTCCTTGTCGGCACCATCGTCTCAGTTTTGTTCTAAACTCTAGCAGACAGAAGTGCAGAAATGTGTAGCTTCGGTCGTTAGGGTATACTGAGTTGATGCGTGGATTTAACGAATGCATTGTTTCGCTGGACAAAAGCTTTATTTGGATCCAGATTATTTGTGTGGCTGGATTAGGAGTTTATATCTTGAATGCATTGTTCAGCCATACCATTCATATAGGATTTTACATCTTGTGGGTTTGTAGTTCAATGTTTTTTTGGCAAAATTATTAGGTTTTATGAGTCAATACTTCTGGGTTTGTAATTCGATTTTTTTCCCATGGAACATATCTCATCGGAACATATAACTTGCAATTATGGGTTTAGGGTTCCCAATGAGTCGGGTTGTGTTTAGTAGGTAATGAAGAAGGTTTAACCACAGTCCCTAGATTTATTAAAAATGATCCAACGGCTCTGCATGTGATTATCAATTTTTTTTTCTTTTAAATCCTAAGAAGTCCATAACAATCCATAGAAATCTATAATTGAAATTCTTAGAAATCTTCCAAAATCAGTATAGAAATGTAGAATTTATTAATATCCTTTGAAATCTGTTACTTAAAAAAAATCTATTAAAATCCTCTGAAATCCAAATTGACTACACCCTCAGATAAACTAATTTTTATTATACAATATATTTTGATATACTTTGTCATCTTCATTTAGGTACATTAAATTATTTAATATATTTTAATATATCTATTTCGATATACACATTTAGATACATTAATTCAATATAATACATATTGGTGCATACGTTCCGGTATTAACATTTAGGTACCTTAATTTAATATAATACATTTCGGTACATACGTTTCGGTATTAATGTAACAACCCGTCCCTAATTTACGATTTTATTAATTTGAAAGGAGTGAAATGAAAAAAATGCCCCTTGAGGAGAGATTGTTGACTTTCGTTGACCGTCTTTTTGTGACGCGTACGAGCTACTATTTTATCGTATTCTGGAAGTACTCGACGGTACGAATACATAGGCGCAAGCAGAATCGAAATTAGAGTTACAATGGATGTTTTACAGAACTACGAATCCGAAAAATACTTTTGTAAAAATTACTATTTCTTATTTTATATATTTATCATTATCATTATATTATTATTTTAATAATATTTTGTCAGTATATTATTATTTTAATATTATTTGGGGGATATTTTTAATATTTTAACAATTTTTCTGGTCGTGGGGCCCACATCTTACCAAGCTTTCCTCTCAACTCTCGACGCATGTCCCTTCTCCTATCTCTCAGGACACTCGGTCTCTCTTCCCGTAGCTCTCCCCGCAGCTCTCTCTATCGTCCTGTCTCTCTCTTTTTCACCCTCCCTCTCTGAGAACTACACACCGAGACCACCATCATAGGTGAGTTTACCCCGGCGCGCACACCACCCACTGAACCTCCCCATCACGAACCTAGATCGAGCGGATATCCCTCACTTCTTCTCTTTCCTTGCACAGTAGCGCCGCTAATGTTCAAAAATTCTTCCGATGAGTTCTCACTATCCCTGGCGAAGGTAAGTCTTGAAAAACCCCAAGATCGTGTTTAGGAGTATGATTATGATGTTTTTGAGATGTTTTAGTGTTGTTTGGACACAGAGATAACTTAGGGGAAACTTCCCCATTTTTCCGACGAGGAACCTGGCCTTTGCAGGCTTTTTTTCGGCCAACTCCGGCCACCGCTCAACCTTATCTTGGTATACTCTTATTCCTTACCTCCGTATCTTCACTTTGGCTTTTAAATTTTTGGATTTGGTTTTGGTTTTGAAATGAAATTGTTATAGCCTTTTGAAGCTTTCTTGCCTCCTACAAACTCTGATGTTCCTCTTCGCAGAAACCGGCCGACCTGTGAGCTTATTGGGTCGACTTGACTAGAGGAAAAAAAAAAGGCCAAGCCCAAACCCGGTCCAAATCTTTGGGCCTTTGACCCGATCCGGTCCATTTCCGAAAATGTATCTGGAATACTCTTTGAAATATTTTTGGAACATTCTTTGGATATTTTTTGGAATATTCTCCTTCTGTTGACTTTTTCAAAAAAATTTCAGAAACCCTTTTAGGCTAATTTTGACGTCCCCGAGTCCGTTCTTAACATCCATTTAGTGAAATTCCGAAGATTTAACGTAGTGGACCACCGGGGCGGCTCAGATGACTTTTTAGGGTTGATCGTTGACTTTTCGTTGACTTTTTACAAAAATTGGACAAGACCATTCTTAGCGTATTTCGACGTCCTGATTCCAAATCCGCACTCCGTTTTCCCAAATTTAGTTATTTTAGTTGAGTTTTTACTAACGGGTCCCAATATTATACTCATGTGTAATTTGTGAAATCCCGTTCCTGAATTTCACTGTTATATTATACGTATTGGTATTGTTGAGATTTTATAATTTTTGGGAAATTAATTATTTAAAATCCGTAGGCCATTCGAGGTCACAAATTATATTGTTGAATAGATATCGAGATCATGAATGCAGAGGCGAAAACCGTTTGCGAGTCCGGATTATAACGGTATAATTACGGACGTTTGAAGTTGTGTTGCCCAAAAAAAAAAAAAAACAAAAAAAAAAAGGGAAAAAGGCCACGGGGGTGGCGTGAGAAAAGGAAGAGAGGAAGAATGAAGAAAGGGAGGAACGAGTCCGTATGACCCGGGGGTATTGCCGGCCACCCATCTCCATTTTCCAACGGTTTTCCAACAAATTTCTTCAAACAACCACTTGGAAACACTCCTTTGACCTACCCTCTACATGTTTCACCCCAAAAATCAAAGGTTTTGGACTTGAATTAGGGAGAAACCGCACTAAGGGTGCGTCAGGTGGGTGTGTTCAAATCTCCCAAATCTAAAACGTTTACACCCAATGACCACCACCAAAAGACTTCCCTTGAGCCCCTGAACAAAGCCCAAGCAGTGTTGGAGGCGTTGGAGTTCGATTGGAAGCCGAATCAAAGCACACCATTTTTCTAGGGTTTCGGCGGGTTTGAACGAAATTGAGGTGTTTCCCGGCCAAATTGGACTTGGCCACAGGTATAAAGTTTGCTCTACTCTTTGAGATCTTCATTTTTGTAATTTTTGGTAATTTTTAAAAATAGTTGAATTTTCCGGCAAGTCGGGGCGGCCAACCGCCACCCGCGGCGGCGCGTGCGGCGTAGGCCTGGTCAGTGGGCCGACGATGTCCTTTTAAGTTCAATTAGATGCCCTGATTTCATAATTGACATCCTTATGATATGGTTTGATTGTTTGAACCTAATTTCATTACGATACGTGGTTAGGTCAAAATATGATTTGACGATCCAACCGTTGGACCGTCACCAAACCTTAATGCGTGATAGAACATAATATTTGTGTATTATAGAAACTTAAGGATCTGGAATCCGACGTACGGATCTTCCCTAATTGGATTTCTAAGTTGGTAAAATTAAATGTCGACCGCCACTTGATTTTTGAAATTGGCGGAGATCCGACCGTCGGATCATGTTGAGATTTTAGTATGTCGTTATTTGAGCATAATGTGGACTTTGGAAAGTTACGGATCCGAAATCCAATGCGTGGTTCTTCCGGATTGAATTTTGTAGAATTGTGGACCCTACCTGTGGCCGAGAGTTGACTTTTGGTCAACATGTCTTGAAACGTCCTAATTACTAAAATTAGTACTACGGGGGACGAAGTGAAGTCTTGTAGGCCTACATTGATTGGAGAGTGACTTGAATATTTGTGATATTACTTATTATCTTAATTTCTTGTATTGGTATCAATTGTGAATATGAATTGGTTTTATAAATGTGATTTCTATTGAAATGTGATTTTTATATAATTAGCCATAGGCCTATGATTATTAAACATGATTTGGCTTGGTACTGATGATGGTTGTGACTTATGTGAGTTAAATTATCTTTTTAGTAATGTGAATGATGTGTGTGATTATTTTTATGACAATGTGATCCTAGAATCCTATTAGAAGTATGTTGTAGCACTTATATGCTTACGTGACATATTAGTGGTGACCTCGAGAAGTTGATGGTGTAGGTGACTACGTTGTAACTCATAGGGGTTGAGATGTGGATAAGTTGAGGTATTGAATTTACCACACCATGTAGTAGTTGTACTTGGTACATTTGATGGGGGAATCATATGCTTGTTTGGATTCCGTTGAGTGATGTTCCGGAATCGTATCCTTGTGTGGATTCCGTTGAGTGATGGTCCGGAATCCCTTCTACACTATGATTTCGTTGAGTGATGTTCCGGAATCGTATCTCGGTTTGGATTCTGTTGAGAGATGGTCCAGAATCCCTTTTACTCCGCGATTCCGTTGAGTGATGGTCCGGAATCGTATTCTAGTTTGGATTCCGTTGAGAGATGGTCCGGAATCCCTCATATTTCTCGAAATGTTGAGTGATGGTCCGGGATCGTACTCACCTTGGGATTCATTGAATTAGAATTTAGATGGCTTCAAAGGTGTAGGCTTTGGCCTAACTGTGTCGCTCTAACCCTACTTTCCATTGTGTTGTATGAGAAGATGGGTGTGAGATGTTGTGATGGGTTTCAGACGAACCGTTGGATGTCTGGGTGACTCATTCGGGGTTTGCAAAAGTTTGGTATTGATTTCTTATGAATGATTTATATTCAAGAGATGTAAACGGTGATTAATGGTTAGCTTTATCATTATTATCACATACTTGTATTATTGTCACTCACCCGAGCTTTGTAGCTTATCTGAATTCTTGATGCCGATACACCATTTCCATGGTGTAGGCACTGATTGTACAGATGTCAGGTTTGAAGAGATTACAAGAGGTCGATTGGTATTTTGGTTGGATTCTGTTGAGTGGGCTGGAATCCCTACTCTTGCTCATTTCCGTAAAGGTAGTTCGACCTTAGAGTCGAGGGAATATGAATTGTTCACAGTAGACTTTGTGTATAAATTAGACTTATCAGGTTAGTACTTGGAATCCAGGTGGGGAAATATGAAGAGATCATTTATTAAAATTTGTGAATTGATATGAGACCTTATTGATTGAATAACATAGTAATTGTAGATATCATGCATCTTTGATTTTAGGATTGATTAAGTAGAATGATTGCGGAATCATGTGGGATATGATTGTTATTATTATGATTAGTCTCGTTGCATGTGGCATTGAGAATAATATTGTGCTTTGTTGGTTCTTGGAGATGTTACATGTGGTGGATTAAGGTTTCATGTTGAAAACATAGTGACTTATATGAGAGGTGGAATGGAAACCTTGATTGTCATATTGGATTGTTATGTGGCCTTGAATCTAGTACTTCCATACTTGTCAAATTCTAATGATTGATTGGGGAATGTTATATCTTTCGGCTTGAATGTATTGTGGTAAATGTAGATGGGTAGTGATCGATGAACTACGAATGGCTTGATCCCTGTTTAGGGTATGTAGGCAGTCTAATGAGGAGGTTAGATGCAGCCATAAAGCTTACGAAAAATTATTACGCAGTTGGATCTTGAGTTATGCCTTGTACATATCTCGGAGGCGGGATCTGTTGGATATACAGATGCTGGATGTCGTCACGCGTCGATCCTGGACGTACGTTGGGTTCGGGGCGTGACATAATTACTATTAGAGACTCTGACTTTCTTAGCTCGAAAGGATACGACATCGCAAATACCTGTGAATGGGTCTTTTCTTTTATATAGTGTATATATATATATATATATATATGTTTAGTTTCCACATATATATTTAATAAAAAATATTTCTACGTGATTGCCATAATTAGTTTAACGTTTATAAGAAATGTCGTAATGTTGAGAATTATGAAATTATTATGAATCCTGTAGGATGCACAGGTATGCGTACTATTATGGGATGCTTTAATTATATTTGCGGTCGTGAATGGTGTTATGGTTGACTAAAATGATCAATTTACCATTATATGAATATTATTATATTATCAGCTCATCGTGTGCTACACTGGTGTTTGTACTCGCCCGGGCCAGGGCCATGCTTCACGTGTATGTTCATATCGCACTGTACGCTCACTTTGGATCCATTGTAGGTGCCAATTCTGTTCTAGATTGCTATAGGCAATTAGGGCTCGTACGTGATGAAAAGCGCCAGTCTTCACGTGATTGTAGTACTAAAACGTAAATCACAAAGTTCTAAAAAACGCTAGGCGCTAGTTGGGCGGCGGGTTGACGCCTAGCTAGGGGTGGGTTAAAAAAACCGAAAACCGAAAAAAATCGAAAACCAAACCGAACTGAAACCGAAAAAACCGAACCGAACGAAAAAACCGAACCAAATTGAAAAAACCAAACCGAACCGAATTCTGGTTCGGTTCGATTTTAGTGATCTAGAAACCGAACCAAACCGAACCGAACCGAATTAATTAAATTAATTTTTTTATTTAATTATTTGTTTTGGGTATATTTTCTAAACCCAATTTGTAAGTTAAAATGTGCTAAACCCAATGTGTTGCCAAACTTTAAGCTCAAAATATTTAAAAAAGGCCTATAAAAACTCTAAACCCTAACCTATTATTTATCCCCCATATAAGGTTCCGGAACCAAACCTCCTCATAAAGTACCTACATCCATCTCCATAGCACTGTCTACTTCTGTCCCAGCTTTCTTTTTCAAATCTACTCTCATATAACATGTAACAGAATCCATAAACATTTATTTCAGGTAGATTACTTGGGTAATTTGTTATGGAAAAGAATCCAACGCACACTAAATAAATCCACCCACGCATTACTTTTACTAATCAAGTTGTCAACATGCAGTTACAAGCAAACAACCTTGATCTTTGAACAACATCATACAATTTAACTTTTCTAAGTCATTTGTACGTTTTTTGTGTTGTGAGGTTGTTAGTTTGGACTTTGGAAGACTTGATTGATGACTTTAGTTCAACTTTAAATGTTTATTTTCATTGTCTTTGATTCTAGTTAGAATGCTTATGTTATGATTGTGTTGGATATGTTAAAATTTAAAATTTCAATGTTTTTCATTTTTTGAAAAAAAAACAAAACAAAAACCGAAACCGAAACCGAACCGAAACCGAAATGGAAAAAACCAAACCGAAAAAAACCGAAACAAAAATGAACCGAACCGAACCGAACCGAAATTTCGGTTTGGTTTCGGTTTTGGCAAAAAACCGAACCGATGTAAACCGCACCCACCCCTACGCCTAGCGCCTAGGCGACCTAGGCAGATTTAGGTAAATATCTTGTATATCTTGTAAATAAGTGCATATTGACACTTACAAAAAATTATACTTGTATGAAATCCATGGATAAGATAATAAAAAAATGATAAAATGCAAAAAGAGTATTCAACAAGTCCAAAATTTAAAAACACATTAAGCATATATGCCATATAACCATAGTGAGGAGTATTGTAGGATGACAAATGTACAACAAGTTCACAATTTTAAACTACTTAGACTTAGATAGGATTTTTTATTTTATTTTTTAATTTCATTTAAAAGAATGCCTAGCCCCTCCTAGCCGCCTAGAGCCCATCTGATTTTTCCAATTGATTTGCAAGAAAACGCCTTGACTCACCACCGCTTAGCGCCTAGACGGCCGCCTAGACGGCCGCCTAGGCCCTTTTTTTAGAACATTGGTAAATCATTATTACACCCAGTCCTGTACATGTCAAAACATCTCTGTATGAACTCATGTGTCAGCATATGTTGATGAGCACTCAATTTGATATTCGTTTATGCGAGTTATTGTGATTACCATATTATTATATGTTTAATTATGAGATATTGTGAAATGTTGTATGCTCGAGATATTACAGTTTACGGTAAGTATTTTCATACTATATGTAGTATACTATTTTGGAAACTATACTTATTTTACGGCGAGGGTTTATTATGTTTTCGAAAAGGTTTTTTTTACAAAGCTTTATTTTTAGGTCCACTCACCCTTGTTTTTTGCCTCTCCAGGTTTTAGTGGCATAACTTATGTGCCAACGAGGATTCTTGGCAAATCTTGGTATTGGTGATTACCTTAGATGATATAATTCTTATCCTACCTTTACTGTACTTTACTTATACTTTGACATCACGTGTGAAATGAGTTCATTCGCGCCCACATGCGCACTCTTGCATATAGGCATTTTATGTTTAAATTTATTCACATTTTCCACATCACTACACTTTTATGGCTTCGTCACACTCCTAGTGTCGGCCAACACAACTCGATTCAGAGTCCAGTAGACATTTCAGGTCAATGTGTGTCAACTAACATTTAGGTACATTAATTGAGTCTTTCAAGTTTGAAGAATTTTAAATAAAATTAATACATTAAAAAAAAGTTGGTCAAAAAATTAATGAAATGTATGTATTAATAAATTCAAATATTTAATTGGAGACATTGAATAAAATACACATTAATTAATTTGAATTACAAACATATCAAGGGACTATAATCAATATGTAATCTTACACCAGGTTATTATTATTATTAAATTTAATCTTTTTTAAGGATTAAAGTTAAAAAACCCCAAATTTTTTCTCCTTTCTCCTTTATATATATATATATATATTTTTTTTTTATTTTATAATCTTGCACCTTTTTAAATTTTGCCTTTTCTCTTGACAATTTTTAACTTTGCCCTTTCTCCCAACAATTTTTAACTTTGTCATTGCATGTAAGCAGTAATAATGAATGTGTGAATAACACTGCCTATTTTAAAATGAGTGACGATGAAGACATAGAAGAACAAAAGATATTTTTGATGATGGCAAGTTCGGTAGTAAAGACCCTGTGACATCAAATAGGGATGTGTCACGTTGTGATTATATATGGCCATTCTCTTGGAATTAAAAAAATAATCGAACGCACTTATAAAGATACATCTTCAAGTCAAATCAAATCGAATCATAACGTCAAATGCTAAATATTTCAGTGGGCTATGTTTCTTGACCACGTAAAAGTTCATTATGTTCACGTTAAGATAGAAAAAATTAGACTTCATTTTGGTCCGTTAAAGTAATTAAGTAAAGCACTCATCTGAAATTAGTGGTGATTTTGCCTTCACTGCTTTTCCAGTTTCATCTTGGAGATTCGTAACATGAGGTGGGAGTGAGACCTTAGGAAATAAATTTTGGGGATCATTGGATTTGAAAATAACGCCGTAGAATGAAAAAATTTCAAGTATGAAAATTGATAAAATACAATATAAAAATAATTTTATTATTATTAAGAAGATAATTCAAAATTATTATATTAATTTAGAGAATGACGTGTTCCGAACTCTTGAACGCAAGATAGAAATATAAAATAAAATAACAATATTTTTTTATTTTTTGTATTTTTTTAACAGTTTGTTAGACCGACTGTGAAACTTTGACAAATAATATACCTAGTCATTCATAAGTGATAATTGACTGATTGATTATGAAATCTGAACAAAGTACATACAAACAGATTTTCATGATGAAACCGCCTGAAATAGTAAAAGTAACGTTCTTTACTTTTCTGGCTTTAACATCTTTAACTACTTTGCAGGTTAAACTTTTGGCTTCTATTATCAGTTGAACAACAATAATGGTGGTCTCCCAATTTCGCTCATTTTTTTTCAACTTTTCGTAGATGAATTCCTACCTGGCCTCCTCAACCATCCTCTTGACAAGCTCCTATCCGACCTCCTCGAGTTTCAAAAAGTGCTCAACCAAAGGCTCCACCAAAACCTCCCAACTTTCAATCACCAAGGGTGTCAAGCATAAGGGCCCTAAGGGCCTAAGGGGTAATTGCATTTATTTTATATAAATTGAACTTACTTTTTCATCAGGGTCATAGAAGTATTTATACCTTAAGACTTTTAGTTGAACTTCGTTTTTTTATTTGGGTTGTATTAATGCCAGAAGGCTTTGACTTGAACTTTGATTTTTCATTTGGGTTTGTACTATCACCACAAGGCATTTACTTAAACTTTGATGTTGTTGACTTGCTGGATTGGATTTGTTGATGTTTGATGTTGTTGGCTTGTTGGATTCATGACCCATTTTGATGTTTGAGTCATAACCCATTTTGGACCCGTAAGGGAAGGTCCAAAAAATAGAAATGGCTTTAAAAGGAAAGGCCCAAAAAAGCGAAGAGGCTTAAAAAAACAGGGAAGGCCCAAAAAAGGGAAATGTCCAAAAAATGAAAAGGCCCAAAAACCAAACTGGACCCGTATTTAAACTGAACAAAATTGAACCCACTAGTTTCGGTACTAATTTGGTACACCCAGTCATACCGAACTGTATTGAACCGATTTTTTACCATGTTTCGTTTCGGTACCACATCTGTGCCGAACCGTGCTCACCCTTAAATATGAGCACTCATGGGTCACTATCAATTGGCTCGCTGATCATTTGATTTGAAAAAAATATATATATGAAAAAACAAGATTCATGAAATTGCTACTAATTAAGAAGATGGAAACGCCTTAAATAGCAGAATGTTTCTTTTATTTTATTTATTTATTTATTTATTTTTTTGGAAAACGAATGTTTCTTTATTTTCTAGCTTCACATCTCTAACAGTTTTGTAGGTTAAATTTTTCTTGCTTGTATTGAACCCTTCCATTTGTAAAATGGTGCTCTTCCAATTTTTCATATTTTATTACACTCTTTATAAATGACTCAACGAGCATTTATTTTTTATAAGGCTTTAGATGGAGAAGAACTTTGACATGCAACATAGATTTTATACTGTATCGCAAATCAATTGTACACTATTAAAGGATGCCTATGCAACAGAGATTTTATATTGTATCACAAATTAATTGTACACTGTTAAAGGATACCTTCAGTGATGTAAGGCCATCTTCAACCCCGTCCAAAATTATAACCCTGCAAAAAATTATTTTTAAATAAACAGTGTCAGATCATACTCATATACCATTTCCAACCAAAGGGGCTAAACATAGCCCCACACTAATTTATTAGTTTTAAGTTTATACTTTAAATTTATTGTTTAATTTCATTAAAGTACCTTTAGATGCTTTCAAATTAAGTCATTAAATTTGAATTAATTATTGCATTTGAGGAGTTGTGCCCAAAAAAAGGTTAAAAGGAGACTATGTTTGGCTAGCCTGGTGCCACTTTAACCAAATGATAGTCTGGTGAGCTCCACATAATTATTACCTAATCATGGAGATGACCCAAGTTTTCTGAGTGGAAGCCCTTTTCAAGTTTAAGAGTAGTTCCACCCCTAAAAAAAATAAGCCAACACCCAGCCCATTTAATTCACTCAGTGAACAGTGATAGACCCCAATGAACAGTAATAAACCAAATGTATCTCCACCCCTAAAACTAAATAGCCTAGTCAATTTTATTAAAATTTTATTATAAAATAATAATTTGACTTTTATTTTCTAACTTGGTCTCTCTCTCTCTCTCAGTTTCTTTCTTTCTCGGTTTCTTTCTCTCTCGCTCGGCTCAATCTCTCGGTCTCTTTCTCCCTTTTCCGACTGCTGCATCTGCATTGCACATGCCTTTACCTCAAGGTCAATGTAAGAAACTGCACCTTCATGTTCGAATTGGGATTAGGGGTTGGGATTTCGAATTCAAAATCAAAGGTAAAGTTAAGGATTGTGATTTTGAATTTGAATTGGGATTAGGGATTCTAAATTGGCATTAATCAGTATATGTTATCAGTTTCAATTGGCATAGGTTTTGGCATTTTTTCAGTCGTTCATTCATCCCTTAATTATGGGATCTGCTTGTACATCATGCATGCTTTCGATTCAGTTTTCAGATGGCCCTTTCATTAGAAACACAATCACATAACCAGCTCCCGTCCTTCTCCCTCCGTGGCTCCTTCCCTCCCGACACCCTCTCCCGCCTCGACCAGCTTCGCTCCTCAGCCTCCACAACAACTCCCTCTCTGGTACAAAAAAAAAAGAAAGGTGGCTGACGTCATGTAGGCTAGGCCATGGCTCTGTCGATTCTGGGCTGGCTTGGAGACCAGCTTGGACTGGGTGCTCGCCTATCTACGGGCTGGAGTGGAATGGCTGGATGCCGGGCCAATAATTTGGCTAGGTGCCGGCCTAAAGAGTCCCTAGTGGAACTGCTCTAAATGGCCAAAAAAAATAATAGAAAAAGGCCAAAGAGGGTTGATGGCAGGTACGTTGGGGGAAGCAGTATATCCAAGGATCATGTCACCTGATGATCTCCATGTCACTTTTTCCTGAGAGAAACTTTGTAAACATCTTCCAATTTGGCACCAAAACATGTCACTTATTTTGGAAAATTGAGTCTTTTTACAACATAAAAATTAATTCATGGAGAAAATGGCAGTTAACTCATTTAGCAAATGTATTGGGAAAAGGAACAAAAAAAAAAGGTATAAGATTAATTAACCGAGTTTGAACCACCACGGGATGGTCTAGTGGTTGGGAACAAATTATAAGTCTATATTCTATACGACACGTCTTAGGTTCAATTCTGGTTGCTGGTGAACCTCACAATGGTGGTTAGAGAAATGCTGAAATGCCTCTATCAGTCTTCTCGACCCCGAAAGGATAGACTATCGTGACGAAACCATCAACTGGTCTCCTTTTATTTAAAAAAAAAAACATTAACCGAGTTTGGTAATCTTACTTCAATTTTTATAATTGGTGAGGGATCATTACCTTATTAATTAGCAAACACAATCCATGATTGGTAATTTTAAGACCATGATCGTGTTAGACATATTCTAAAGTCATCAATATACTTGCAATTCCACCAACATCAACAAGTGGATGCATGCTTAAAGCTAGTTTCCAATAGTTTGACACCATGGTCTGGTTTAATAGAAAAGTCATCAAAGTGTAATTAGGATCTATATAATTTTTATATTTCATTTTTATACTTTATCGTTTGTTTATGTACAAATCTTCAAATCCACCAATCTGCTTTTCCATTAATTACTTGGGACATAATTAATTGTCATGCGAACCTTAGAAAAACGTCTCCTACGTACGTCTCACGAGACGTGTGGGACATATTAGCATGCAGTGAGTGCAAAAAGAGGGATTCTCCTCAACTTGTTTCCAACCTACATATTATTTGAGAGAATTTGGCGTCTCAGCATGTCGTATCGTTCATATTATAAGATGATGTTATTTACAAACTTATTTTTATTTTTTATGCTTCATACATTTACTGTTAATTTCTAATCATTTAATTCTCTTCAATTCATTCGATTCGACGGTTAGAAATTAAGAGGAATGTGAAAAGTAAAAAAGAGTGTGTGGACAACACCATTCTATCATAAAATGATATAATTTTAGTATTTTATAGTGTAAAATGAAAATTTAAAAGATCATAACCTCTTTAAAAATACCCCAAGTTTCAAGAGTGTGAAATATAGTTAACCTTGAAATAAATCATTTTCTTTTCTTCAAGTGAATCTCCTTGTCCATGAAATCTCACCAATTTCAGTCATGGAATTTGTATTTGTTAATAAGGTGACGATCACTCATCGATTTTGATGTTTAAAAATTAATATGGTGGCAGTGAGTATAATACATAGGGTCACATTTATATAACATATTCGTCACATATGGTGTTATTGGGATCTTTTGTTTGTGTATGTGCACCCTCCCTCCAACTACGTTGTATTAAAAAAAAGGTCTTGGGTTTTTTATTTTGAAGATGAACTTGCATCAACAAAAAAATGAGTTGAGAGGGTAATTTCATGAACTATTGCTCCAAATTATCCTTTTATTTTACAAATGTGAGGTGAGTTCCTAACTTGCCCCTAAGATTGAATTATGAAAGTGATGAAAGGACTAAACCTGCAACATATGATCAAGTTGAAGGACAAGGGACTAAACCTGGAAGATATGATCAAGTTGAAGGACTTAAATATAAGTCACAAATAATTTCAAGAACCATTCCTCCAAATTACCATTCTACAAATTAAGACGTGTTCGATAAATTTGATTAATATGTTTAATAGAAAAATTATTATCTCATTTTATACCAGTTTGAACGGATACTAATGAATTAAGATAAAATGCGATATACAGAGGAGGGAGAGGATGGGGGAGAAAAGAAAGATAGGGGGACTTTGAAAGAGTGTGTGCGTGTAACGTATCAATCATGAGCGCAAAAGCTCAAAATGTTCACAC
This sequence comes from Malus fusca, assembly GCA_035220775.1. NCBI lineage: Eukaryota > Viridiplantae > Streptophyta > Magnoliopsida > Rosales > Rosaceae > Malus > Malus fusca. Next base: position 30,031,046 of record CM069063.1, read on the forward strand.
AGAAAAAGACCACAGTCAAGAGACAAGTAGCATGTAAGAAAATTACACTACATTAACAGTGTGAACATGAACATGAAACCATTAGATTAAAACAAGAGTAAGTAAACCACACAAAATTAGAAGCGAACAAGCTGACAATGCCCTAGCTAGAACTCAAAGTGACTTAAGCAATCAATTTCACGATACAAATCTTGTTTTTAATAGAAAAGATACAAATCCTTAAGGAAAAACAAAGTCAGGAGTAACGATACCTAGTATAATGATAAATTTGTATATGGTGACATGGAAAATTTTGAAAAGTAGTCAAATTATGGGCACACCGAAGGTTATTAGACCAATGATTCAAATTTTTAGAATTTAACTGCCCGAAGGGGATTCAGGCCCAATTTCGAGCATTGCCTGAGGAGGTCTCTACTGCTTATATTTGTAAATTCTGAAAATAATAGCTAATTATACTTTGTATGCATGTATGTTGAAGGGTCCATGCATGAGTGTCAACTGTGGAGCAGCAACAACAGTAAGGAACAGAACTCATCTGCCACATCTCCCGAGGAGTCTATGTACTTAGACTGTCAAACTTTAAGAAAGATAGGCATGTCACTTTATATAGCGGTATCAATTGCAGACCTTGATCACCGAGATCTCTTGATCAACATCTAGCACAAGAAGCAAACTGATATGAAGCAGGTCATGCATATGGCAAGCCAGAATTCAGATAAGATCAAACTCAACTGCTTAATTAGTTATTTGTTTTATTTTTATGTTTTTCTAGACCTAATAAACAAGATAAATTTTACGCAATTCATAGTTATTCCAAACTTGGATTTCTGGGTTGTTTTAGTTTTAATATATCAGGACTTTTCTCTCATTTCCGCATTTTTTTTCTTTAATTTCCAAACCTAGGTTTCTGGGTTGTTTTAGTTTTAATATATCAGAACTTTTCTCTCATTTCCGCATCTTATTCCCTTTAATTTCCAAACTTGGTTTTCTGGGTTGTTTTAGTTTTAATATATCAGAAATTTTCTCTCATTTTCACATTTTTTTTCTTCTTTAATTTGTGTATGGGACCCTGTGAATCTCTTAGAATTTTTCTAAAGAAACAATCTCTTAGAGTTTTGATGCACTAACCAAATCCGAATCAGAGACACAAAAGCCAAAAGTGTGCACACATGAATTATTCGTTCTATATATGAAAAAGTAGAAACATTGAAACATAAATTTAAAACAGATAAGCAAACCACATACATAGATTAAAATTACAAACGCGAAATACACAGAATTAAGTACTTCTGGGAGGAGTTAAAAAAAAGGGTACTTTTGGGAGGAGTAGAATAACTGCTGAATCGTATGCATTACAATGGTGTTTGATGTTTGAGGTGAGATCTAATAGGGTTTTGGGGATTGGGATGCCAAAGCTGATGACGAGGAAGGAGGACGATGAGGTAATGAGCCAAAGCAGACAACTAAACGATCAAAGATCAGGCGTTTGACTGATTTTCTCTTGGAGGGAAACACACTTCCAGCTTTTGGCTTGAAGCATGAGTAGTTTTGCGTCTCCCGCTGAACCATCATCTTCATTTCCCGACCATCTGGATTCTTCTGCTTCTTCATCCCTTTCTCTTCAGCCTCTCCAATGTTTGCCCTTACTGCCATCTCTCTCTCTCTCTCTCTCTCTCTCTCTCTCTCTCTCTCTCTCTCTCGTGTGACGTATATGTGTATGTGGTTTTGGTTGTGGGCTTCTTACTCTAAGAAGAGAGGGTTTAGTAATGAACCAGAAAACCCCCAAAAAAAAAAAAAAAATTGAAAAAAGAATAATGAATGAAAGATGACTTGATGAAAGGAAAACGTAAAAATCAACTCAGGACACAAAGCGTGGAAACAAACAGTAGCTTTGTCGCAATTTAAAAAAAAAAGCTATATCAAGACAAATTTTTAGGACAAATATCAATACATTTGATATTTTATATCAAGACAAACTTTTGAAATACAATTTCAACATACATATAGGTAAGCAAACATGGCAACAAACAGTCTTGCGAACTTGGGATATATATTGACCAAAAAAAACTTGGGATATATATATGATCGTCGCGCTTGTATTTGATTATATAATTTTCTCAGACAAATTATACCCAAGATAAACTTTATATGTAGGGTTTAACTATCCGAAATGATTGTGTAATCTTTTTTAGCTTTAAAAAAGGGTTTATAAATAATTTCATAATAATTGGATATAAATGAAAATTTTGAAAATAAAGAGATAAAAGAAAAACATAGAAAATATGAGATAATTAAAAATAGATACCAACTGAAAGTTGGATAGTTTACAATGCATAATTTTATATTATATATTTATTTATTTATTTTTAACTTAGGCGGTCCAGAGAAATTTTCTAGATATGAAAATACAAAGAGTAAATTTAAAATTCTTTATTAAGAATTAAACATATTCATTTTTGTTATAAACTTCTTATTTAAGTATGACTGTGTAAATCCTAGATTATATTTGATTATAGTTATTCTTCTATATTAAGGACTTGTATTCCTTGGAGGAGAAGTATTTCTTCTCTCTCTTATTACTATAAATAAAGGCATTGTGTAGGGGGAATAACACATCTCTCTCTCTGTATTTTCTCTATGCCGCCGGTCCCCTCTTCCTGTTAGTTTAACATAGGTCACAACACGTTATCAGCATGCTCCTATCGTTGCGCTTAGGAATTTGACGTGAAAGTTTTCTGCATCAAACCAGTTCACCAATATCATCATGCAATCAGGTTCTTTCAAAACAACGGTTTTTATCTCGATATTTTTGCAGCCCTGATAGCATGAACATTCACCATAATGCATGACTCAACTTTATGTTTATCGAATTTTAGATTCTACATCAATTGTGTATGCCTTATATCCATAATTGTTGAATTATGTGAATTTGATATTGCCATGCATTAAATTATTTGAATACATATGCATTGAATTGATTGAAAAAAAATATATATTAAAATATGATTCTTCTAGGGTTCTTTGAACCCAGGACCCAAGTAAACCCCGTGGAGCCTGAAGCTCCACCTCCGTGAACGAACCAAAACGACGTCGTCCTAAACCCAGAAAACCCCCCCTCGTCGTCACTAGCCACAACTTTGTCGTCTTCTTTTCTGGGCAACCGCGACCTGAAGTCGTGTTCTTGGGCTACTTTCATCGTCTTGGACGATGATTGAATGGAATTCTAGAAGAATTCTTTCAAATTTTTTTTTGAATCTTTGGTTCTAAATACCTCGATCGAGAAACCTTTTCTCTATCATTTGGATTTGTTCCCATTCGAACTCAGGGACCTGCACCACGGTTTTCAACCTAGAACTCAACCGCCCGCAGCGGTGGCACCAGTCTCCTTCTTCGGCGAAGCTACCCAGCACACGCTGAGGTGTTCTAGACACCAAAACTCGAAGCCCATATTAGGCTAGCCTGCTCGGCCAGCGAAAAAAAAAAGAATTTTTTTTTCTTCTTTTAATTGGGTTCGCCTAAAGCGGCCCAACACCATGGCTTGGCCCAACACGTGACACCAGCTCGAGGGCTATGGTGTCCCACATGCACGCATTGCACCAAATCCTAACCCTGTGTTGGTGCATCTGTGTTCCCACATGTAAGCGATCCCAGCCTGCAGTTGGTGTATCGGTGCACCTGCATCGCGCCACATATGATTAGTGCCCATATGGGCCTTTGTTTTGGACCTTATTTTTGCAGCATGTTTGCTGCTACTGGGCTCGCATCCCAATTCTTTTTTACCTGACTAGCCGGTGTCCATAGCATCCCATTTTTGGGCCTAGGCTACATGGCACAAATTTGCTCAACCCACCTGTGGGTTTTGGCCCATATTTTTGGGCCCCCGAGCTAAATTGTTTATTTTTTTAGACAATTTGGGTTTTATATTTTTTTTCACCCGTATTTTAATTTTGGCCTGAAATTCAAATAATTAATTCAATTATAATTTTAGACTTGAATATCTATTTACATATTTTCTTGTTGCATATATATATATATTTGTGTTTTTCTGCAAGAACATATGAACCTGAAATTCATAATTATTTTGAAACATGAAGTTTCTAGAAACATGCCTTGTTTGAAAACCTGAAGTTTTTTCATGTAAATTTAAACCAATACAGGTCTATTAGAACCTGAGTGTTCTACTCCTATATGAATGGATTGATTTTTCTCAATTACACTAACCACATCTTGTCCATTTATTTTGTAATAGGAATATGTCGAATTTGAACAAATTCGACTTCACTGCGTTGGAGGTCTCTAGAAAAAATTACCTCAAGTGGGTCCAAGATGTGAAGCTCCACCTCACTGTAAAGAATTTGCGTTCCGCCATTGAAGATGAGACGGACAACCTAGTTAGCGAAGCTGAGAAAGCCACTGCTATGATATTCATCTGAAGACACATTCATGATGCATTGCAAACCGAGTACCTTGCTGAGGAAGATCCACGAGCACTCTAGGTCGCTTTGGCTAATTGCTTTAATCACGAAAATGACATCTTCTTGCATGAAACAAGACATGACTAGCACTATTTGCGCTTCCAAGATATTAAGTTTGTGAATGAATATAATTCTGAAGTTGTCGAATTTGATCACTTCTCAAGTTCTATATTGAGACCTTGACTGAAGAGGATCTCTTGGAGAAGACCTGTTCGACCTTCTCTATTACTAATATTGTCTTGCAGCAACAACATAGGGCTCAGAAGTACATTAAGTTTTCAGATTTGATCTATGTTTTACTTATCACTGAAAAGTAGAATCAGATGTTGATGACAATCATCAAGCTCGACCTACTAGGGCTATTGCTGTGCTTGAAGTAAATTATAGCACAAACCAATGCTCAAAACGCCAACATAGGCATGGTAGGGGCGTCCAGAAGCCACACCGTCAAGGTCAACAGAGCAAGGCCCATCTAAGGGAGGAAACTGAGCCCAGAAGCGGCCTAGCCTTGCTCCCAAGGCCCCAAACTTCAAGAATAAGGGCAAAGCACCTGAAACTATGGATGTGGACATATGCTACCGCTATGGTTCAAAGGACCATTGGTCCCGTGTTTGTCGTGTTCCCCAAAAGGTTGTAACTGAATATCATTTTCGTCGTAAGAATTTTGAATCAAACTTTGTGCAAGTGGAAGAACCGGAAAGTACTGAGATGGAGGTTTCTGACTTTCAGGAAGATACCACCCCTATGGAAGATTAGAATCTTAGACATGAACTATTTTTAGTTAAATTTTAGAACACTAGGGCTGAATTCCACCTAGTTGCCGAACCCCTCATTTTGTTTTTTGGTTTAATTTTGAAAATTTTCCTTTATGTTTGGATTATTTGTTAGTGATTTGTCTTTGGATATTAAGTTTTTATTAATTACCATCCTTGAATACTTAAATTATTTTGAATGGATAATTTTTTTTATAACTTTTGTGCATGTGACCAATTCAAAATTAATTTTTACTTCTAGGTATGACTAGTGGGAAAGTTAGTTTTCTGGCATATAGTGCAACCACGCACACCGTTTTGCGTGAACACATTTATTTCACTTACTTAATACCTAAGATGCACCTCTGACAACCCTATCAGGATCTTCCAACCTGATCGAAAGATATGGTAAGGCACGTATAATGTTGTCCAATGATACAATCTTGACCATTGATACAATCTTGACCATTGATGAGGCACTTTATTCTCTGCGTTCCGGAAGAACGCTGTTGAGTTTCAAGGACATTAGAGATAGTATTTACCACGCTGAAACCTATGTAGAAAATGGAGTTAAATTTATGTGCATAATTTCCTACGAATATGGCCAGAAGCGTATTCTAGAGAAGATGGAGCATATCCTGAGTGATATGTATACCACGGCCATATGGCTTATAGAAAGCCCCTACCTTTAGGACCGCACATGAAATTACACTTTAGCATGATCGTTTGGGACACCCTGGACGAACATCGATGCGTTGTATCCTCAAATCATCACACGGGCATCTACTAACCCGAAGTTTAGGTTCAATTCAAGGAATCACATGTGAAACTTGCTCCATGGGAAAGCTTATTATTAAGCCTTCTTATGACAAGATTCGTTCGAATCCTCCTATTTTCTACAAAGGATTCAGGGGAGATATTTGTGGACTGATTCACCCTCCCTGTGGACCATTTAGATATTTTATGGTTTTGGTTGACGCTTCCACACATTGGTCACATGTGTGCTTGTTTTCCACAAGGAACGCTGCATTGTCCAAATTGTTGGCTCAGGTTATCAATCTCAAGGCTCATCACCCTGATTATTCAATCAACTTTATTCAATTGGATAATGCTAGAGAATTCACATCTAAAACTTTTGATGACTATTGCATGTCGGTTGGGGTTGAAGTTTAACATCCAGTACCCCATGTTCACACTAGAACGGCCTGGCAGAGGCATTCATTAAGCTCTTACAAATGATTGCTCGATCATTGGTCATACGAACCAAGCTCTTGATCGCTGCTTGGGGCCATGCAATATTGCACATTAGCCATGTTGGTTCGCCTGAGGCCTTTTGTGACCTAACCATATAACGTCATTCAATTGGTTACCGGATACGAAATCGACATATCGCATCTGAGCATTTTTTGTTGTGCGGTCTATGTGTCGATTTCACCACCCTTACGTAAAAAAATAGGGCCTCAGCAAAGGATGAGAATCTATGTTGGATATGATTCTCTTTCAATTATTCGTTACTTAGAACCTTTGATAGGATATTTCTTTACCGCTCGTTTTGCAAATTGTCACTTCTATGAGACAATCTTCATGTAGTTAAGGGGATATAAGAATGTCAACGTTCCTAAAGAATGACGCGAATTATCGTGGACGATTCCCACTTTGTCTCATTTAGATCCCCACACCGCTCAGTTTGAAACTGAAATACATCACATATTAGATCTTCAGAGCGTAGCTCAGAGCATGCTAGATGCTTTCACCGATCTTGCTTGATTGACAAGATCACATATTCCAGGTGCGAATGTACATGCAAAGATAGATGTACCAAATGTACGACGGACTTCCTTCCTGGAGGCCCAGAACGCCACTTTGGCTAATCCACATACATTAGCGACTAGCCAATCATCTGCCCCTACACATAAGCGTGGCAGACTACTTGGTTCAAAGGATTCACACCCTTGAAAGAGGAAACCCAAGACACAGGCCTCTGAATAGCCCACCGTGAATCTGACTGTCTCTTAATCATTATATCCAACTCATGAAGAAATTCTAGATTACAGAAGTGTCCTTGAATAGACAAATTCACCTCCTGAGAATCATGATATTTCGGTCCATTATACTAGCTTTGATGATATTTGGTGTAGAAATGAGATGATCGTCAACGATACATTAGTATATGCAGTAGCTACTGAGATCATGTTGAGCGATGACATTGAACCTCGTTCCGTTGATGAATGTCGACGTAGAACTGATTGGTCAAACTGGAAACAAGCAATCCAAGTCGAACTTGATTCGCTTGTGAAACGTAAGGTGTTTGGACATGTAGCTCTTACTCCTTCACATGTGAAGCCTGTTGGCTACAATTGGGTTTTCGTTCGGAAGTGTAATGAGAAGAACCAAATTGTGCGTTGCAAAGATCATCTTGTTATGCAAGGCTTTTCACAACTCTTCAGGATTGACTATGATGAAACTTATTCACCCGTTATAGATGTGATTACTTTTCGCTACCTTATCAGTTTGGTAGTTTTTGAAAAACTAAGTATGCAGCTGATGGACGTAGTAACTGCGTATCTTTATGGGGATCTTGATATGAAAATTTATATGAAAGTTCCCAAAATACTTACATTGACTCGATCAAATATTTTCAAACCCCTGAACATGCTCTCAATTAGGCTGAGGCGTTCACTATACGGTTTGAAACAATCAGGAAGAATGTGGTATAACCGTCTAAGTGAGTATTTGACTAGTCAGAGATATGTGAACAACAAAATATACCCTTGTGTGTTCATTAAGAAGTCACATTCCTATTTTACGATTCTTGCAGTATATGTCGATGACATGAATCTCATCAGAACTCCTGAATAGCCCCAGAGAACTGCAGTGCACCTGAAGTCAGAATTTAAGATGAAAGATCTAGGAAAGACTCGACACTCTCTCGGTCTCGAGATAGAGCACCGTTCAGATGGAATCTTACTACATCAATCAAACTACACCTAGAAGGTGTTGCACCTCTTTAACTAGGATAAAGCGAAGCCTTCGAGTACTTCTATGGTCGTTCGATCGCTACATGCAAAAATAAATCATTTCCATCCGAAAAAGGATAATGAAGAGATTTTAGAGCATGAAGTTCCTTATCTAATTGCGATAGGCTCTTTATTGTACTTAGCTCAATGCACTAGACCCGACATCTCCTTCACTATTAATCATTTGGCAAGATACAATAATGCACCAACATGCAGACACTGGATTGGTGTTAAAGACATCTTCCGCTACCTTAAGGGTGCCACATATCTAGGCATGTTCTATCCTACAGATCCTTGAGTGATGCCGCACCCCCTTATCTCGAATCGATTCTTACCTTGTTAGTTATGCCGATGCAAGATACTTATCTGATCCGCACAAGGCGCGTTCTCAAACGGGTTAGTCTTTACCATTGGAGGTACTGCAATCTCTTAGAGGTCAACTAAATAGATAGTTGCCACTTCATCTAACCATGTTGAAATTCTCGCCCTACACGAAGCAACTCGGGAATGCTTATGGCTGAGAGGAGTTGTGGGCTATATTTTAAGCTCTTGCAATCTTTACCCCATCATTGACGTCTCGATAACGATCTATGAAGACAACGCAATATGCATTGAACAGCTCAAGAAGGGTTACATCAAATGAGACAACACCAAGCACATTGCGCTGAAGTTCTTCTTCTCACATCAACAACAAGAGCATCAGAAGATTGATGTCACGCAAATCCATGCACAAGACAATCTGGCCGACCTCTTCACTAAATCACTACCGAATGCGACGTTTCAGAAGTTTGTTCAAGAAATTGGTATGCGTAAACTTTCTGAGTTGTAACATTGTTAGTTCTCTTTGGAATTGTGTCAAACTCAGGGGGAGTATCCTGAAGTATACTTGCTTGATCTTAATGTACTTTTTTCCTACGATTAGGAGCATTTTCCCACTGGGGTTTTGCTACCTAACAAGGTTTTGACGAGGCACCCACCTTGGGTTAATCATATCCCTGATAACGTCTTGTAGACGTTTCATTTGACTTTGCATTACTCACACATTTTTCCTTAGACTATGGATTTTGTCCCTACTCGGTTTTTACCATAGCCTTAGGATTTTTGTGAGACTTAGTTCCTTATGCAAGTTCCTACCTTATTGAGACTAGAGTATTCCCATAATCAGTGACGACGAGTTGACTTCCTCAACTCTACATGATGCCGAATCTACTTGAGTATTTATACACTCAAGAGGTAGTGTTATAAACTTCTTATTTAAGTGTGATTGTATAAATCCTATTTAGATTTGATTCTAGTTATTCTTTTCTATTAAGACTTGTATTCCTTGGAGGAGAATGATTTATTCTTTCTCTTATTACTATAAATAAAGGCACTGCGTAAGGGGAATAACACATCATCTACACAACCCTACAAACACATCTCTCTTTATATTTTCTCTGTGCCGTCGACCATTCTTCCTTGTCAGTTAAACATAGGCCACAAAAATTTTGAGTTATATTGGGCTTTTGATATGATCTTATGTGCCCCTTTCTTTTATGTCTTTATTGATATTTTTTTTACAAATAATAAAACAATCTAATACTAAATTAAATATATTTAAACTATGAAAATGGAAAGGGTGGAGGGATTTAACTCGGGCCCCGAGACCAGTCTACTTCTTGTGCTTATTGATTTCCAAAAACTTTAAATACGAATCTTATAGACAACTTTTAGCATGTAATGAGGACGGAAGCTTCCAGGAATATGTCTGGCTATATCCTACTTAACTGATAACTACATCTCAAGTACGCTCTTAATGAAATGGAGTCACACTGACAGCGACATTTCTTCTTCCGTGCATCTTCCTGGATGTTTGAGGTGAGGACCAACCGACCAAGGCATCGGCTTCTTTGAGTCAATTCACCTAGGGCTTTATTACTGTAAATTTACATAGTGGTTATCAAATTTTTTTTTTAAAAATTCAATTCAATTTTCAATTTACTTCCACATTGACAATACATATCAAATTATCCTACACATATGCAGTTAAAACAATAAATAAAATGTGCAATAGGATGTAGAATTTAATGAGGCAAAACCCACCACTGGGAAAATCATCGGGCTCCCATCAAGACAAACACTAAAGAAATGAGTAAAGACTTACATACTAACGTGATCATGCATAATGTATGTATGATGAAATGATTTTTGAAAATCAACCAATTACAAAAATCACAAGGCACATTTTCATAATTGATTTCGATTAAAGCCCGAAAAAAATCAGTGAAGAATTTTGTCTTCTAAAATCACACGGCTGAAACTGTTTTTCTCACACTAGCACACTGACGTAAAGATCAAACCGTAATGCTCTATGTGCTTATTAGCCTAGCTATGCGACAAGAACCAAATATATAATCATATATACTCATGCACTATGAAGTGACTACACCATCTATGAAGCACTCACAACCGCAGACATGCTATTTTCCTTCTAAGCTCTTCTCAGTGCATGAGGAATTTAAAGCATGTGTATCTCACTAAAACCTCACTCACGCATGAGCGACAGCCAAACCAAACCCTAATCTAATGCATGCTGCCCAACCAAAACAAAAAATATGATATGATGATGACTTCTAAAAACCTAACCCATGCCATAATACTCTCCAAAAACAAACCGACTACTCTCAATGCATATATTGTTGAAATGTAATCTTGTCTTGGCCCAAGACAATTGATCCAGCCCATACACAAAGAAAGATCCATGTACATGCTAGAGAATTCAAGCAAAGTTCAAGTTGGTGGAAGAGTCTAGAAGAATGGTGAGGATTCCATCAACATACAAGATTAATGTAGATAATTCTAGCTTAGGAAGGTAGTGGAATTATCTAGATATCTCTAGCATGATGCTTCCATGCTTCTCCAAGGTTCCATCCATGCCTATAAAAGGAGAAGGCATCCACACCATTTGAAACAACCAAGAAACCAAGTAGTGAGAAGTGAAGCTTCTAAGAGTGTTTGAGTGTTTCCTCTTGTTCTAAGTTTGTGAGTGAATAAAAATCTTGTGTAATACTTTGAGTATTCTTTCTTTCTCTTGCCTATCAATTCCGCTGCGTTACATTCTTCTTTGTGAGATAACATCTCCAAAGTAGTGAAGTCTTTTTAAGCCCCAACAAAGTGGTACCAGAGCTATGGCTAGCAACGCTATGGCAGCCTTCCAAGTTCTAGTGCTCGACAACAACAACTTCGATAATTGGAGTATCAAAATGAATGCCCTTTTGGGAGCACACGATGTATGGGAAGTCATGGAGAAAGGCTACGCTGAGCCAGAACATGAAGCTACTCTGTCCCAACCCCAGAATGAGAGTTTGAAAGATTCAAGAAAGAGAGACAAGAAGGCTCTCTACCTCATCTACCAAGTATTAGATGACAATGGCTTTGAGAAGGTCTCGAGTGCAACCTCTGCCAAGCAAGCATGGGAGAAGCTTTAAACCTCTTACAAAGGAGCCGAACAAGTGAAAAAGGTTCGTCTTCAAGTATTAAGAGGTGAGTTTGAATCTCTACAAATGAAAGGGTCTGAATCAATCTCTGATTATTTCTCAAGAATCCTAGCCATTTCCAATCAATTAAAAAGAAACGGAGAAAAGTTAGAAGATGTTAGAATTATGGAGAAGATACTACGCTCATTAGACCCTAAGTTCGAGCACATTGTTGTGACGATTGAAGAAACTAAAAACTTGGAAGAAATTAGTATAGAGCAATTAATGGGTTCGCTACAAGCATATGAAGAGAAACATAAGAAGAGGCAAGGGAATGATGAGCAGCTCCTCAAGACGCATGTCCAGCCAAAGAAGAAAGAAGAAAGCTTGGACAACGAGAGAAGCCAGTACGAAAGAAGTCGTGGTCGAGGTCGCGGACATGGTTGGAACTTCAACAATCATAACAACTACGAAAGAGGAGGAAGCTCAACAAATGGTCGTGGAAGAGGACGCTCAAACTTGAGGTATGAAAAATCTCAAGTTCAATGCTACAACTGTCAAAAGTTTGGGCATTATGCTTGGGAATGTAGAGCTCCATGCAACAGGCTTGATGAGAAGGTCAATTATGTGAAAGAAGAGAAAAAAGATAATGGCATTGTGCTACTAGCATGCAAGAACAATGATGGAGACCAAGACTATACATGGTACCTTGACATCGGCGCCAGCAACCACATGTGCGGAAGAAGAAGCATGTTCATAGAGCTCTATGAATCGGTGAGTGGCAATGTTTCTTTTGGAGACGAATCCAAAATACCCGTCAAAGGAAAAGGTAACATCCTAATTCCCCTGAAAAATGGCGGTCACCAATTAATTTCAAATGTCTACTACGTGCCCAATATGAAAAGCAACATTTTGAGCTCAGTTCACTCTTAGAAAAAGGTTATGATATTCACATGAAAAATTATAGCCTTTTTCTTAGAGATGACAAAGGAAGATTAATTGCCAAGATGAAAATGTCAAAGAATAGGATGTTTCCTATGAATATTCAAAATGATGTTGCAAAGTGCCTCAAAACATGTTACAAAGACACATCATGGCTTTGGCATCTTCATTTTGGGCATCTTAACTTTGGGGGACTGGAGTTATTATCCAAGAAAGAGATGGTGAGAGGCTTACCGTGCATCAGTCGCCCTGATCAAGCTTGCGAATGATGTTTACTTGGGAAACAGTTCAGGAAAAGTTTTCCAAAGGAGTCGACCATAAGAGCCCAGAAGCCACTCGAGCTCATTCACACCGATGTGTGCGGTCCAATAAAACCAAGCTTTTTGGGTAAAAATAATTATTTCCTTCTCTTCATTGATGATTTTTCAAGGAAAACCTGGGTGTATTTCTTGAAGCAGAAATCAGAGGTATTTGGAGCATTCAAGAAATTCAAAGCTACTGTAGAAAATGAGAGTGGTTGCAAGATCAAAGCCATGAGATCTGATCGAGGAGGAGAATTCACTTCAAAGGAATTTCAAGAATTCTGTGAAGCCAATGGAATTCGTTGACCTTTGATAGTTCCAAGATCTCCTCAACAAAATGGTGTGGCGGAAAGAAAAAATCGAACCATCCTCGACATGGCTCGAAGCATGCTCAAAAGTAAGAGATTGCCTAAGGAGTTATGGGCAGAAGCGGTAACATGTGTTGTCTACCTATCAAATCGGTCTCCAACAAGAAGTGTGTGGGGAAAGACTCCGCAAGAAGCATGAAGTGGAAGAAAACCAGGTATCTCCATCTAAGAGTTTTTGGAAGCATAGCCCATGTACATGTACCAGACGAGAGGAGAACCAAACTTGACGACAAAAGTTAGAAGTTCATGTTCATCGGCTATGATTCAAATTCAAAAGGCTATAAGTTGTATAATCCAAACAATGAGAAGATGGTGATCAGTCGAGACGTGACGTTCGATGAAGAAGGAGAATGGGATTTTTGCTCTCATGCAGGTGATCTTCACTTCTTTCCTCAGTTTGAAGAAGAGAATGAACAAGGGATGATGGAGCAAGCAAGAAAGGTTCAACAAGAGTCCACTACTCCACCTGCTTCACCAACATCAACCAATCATGGTAATTCACCAGCATCAGCATCATCAAGTGGGAGTCTAAATGAAAGAGAAGTACCACGCACAAGAAGTCTACGAGATCTCTATGAGGTAGCTGAAAGACTCGATAATCCTACACTTTTCTGTCTCTTTGCTGATTGTGAACCAGTTGACTTCCAAGAAGTAGTGCAAGATACTAAGTGGAGGAAAACAATGGATGAAGAAATTGAAGCAATCTAGAAGAACGATACATGGGAACTCGCTATTCTTCCGAAATGACACAGAGCCATCAGAGTCAAGTGGGTGTATAAGACAAAGAAGAATGCCAACGGAGAGGTTGAAAGATACAAGGCGAGACTAGTGGCGAATGGCTATAGTCAAAGAGCCGTAATCGACTATGATGAGGTATTTGCACCCGTTGCTCCGTTGGAAACTATACGATTATTAATTTCTTTGGCAGCTCAAAACAAATGGAAGATTCAACAAATGGATGTGAAGTCCGATTTCCTAAATAGAGTCCTTGAAGAAGAAGTCTACATTCAGCAACCGTCAGGCTATGAAATCAAAGGGCATGAAGACAAAGTTCTGAAGCTGAAGAAAGCCCTCTATGGGTTAAAACAAGCGCCACCAGCATGGAATAGTCGCATCGACAAGTACTTCCAAGAAAACAACTTCATCAAGTGCCCTCATGAACATGCTCTCTACGTCAAAGTCAAGGATGAAGATATTCTGATTGTGTGCTTATATGTGGATGATCTAATCTTCACTGGAAGTAATCCAAGCATGTATGAAGAGTTCAAGAGAGTGATGACAGACATCGGGCTGATGGCATACTACCTAGGCATTGAAGTCAAGCAGAACGAAGAAGGCATTTTCATCTCCCAAGAAAGCTACACAAAGGAGATACTAAAAAAGTTTAAAATGGATGACTGCAAGCCCATAAGCACACTAGTGGAGTGCAGAGTTAAACTAACCAAGCATGACAAAGGATAAAGTGTAGATCCAACATTTTTCAAGAGTTTAGTTGGAAGCTTGCACTACTTGACTTGCACAAGACCAGATATTCTCTATGCCGTCGGATTAGTCAATCGCTACATGGAGAATCCCACAACTACACATTTGAAGACCGCCAAAAGAATTCTTCGATACCTTAAAGGTACTGTTAACTTTGGCTTGTTCTATTCAAGCTCTAATAACTACAAACTTGTTGGATATAACAACAGTGATTGGGCAAGAGATTCTGACGATAGAAAAAGCACTACTGGATTTGTGTTATTCATGGGAGACATTGCATTCACATGGATGTCGAAGAAGCAACCGATTGTCACTCTCTCTACCTGCGAAGCTGAATATGTAGCTGCTACCTCATGTGTCAGTCATGCAATCTGGCTGAGAAACTTGCTAAAAGAATTAAGCATGCCACAAGACGAGCCAACAGAGATCTATGTCGACAACAAGTTTGCAATAGCTCTAGCAAAGAATCCAGTATTCCATGACAGAAGCAAACACATAGATACCCACTATCATTACATAAGAGAGTGTATTGCAAGAAAGAATGTGCAAGTGGAATACGTGAAGTCTCAAGACCAAGTCACCGACATATTCACCAAGCCACTCAAACAAGAAGACTTTGTTAGATTGAGGAAATCAATCGGCGTCACAAGACAAGATTAAGGGGGGATGTTGAAATGTAATATTGTCTTGGCCCAAGACAATTGATCCGGCCCATACACAAAGAAAGATCCATGCACATGCTAGAGAATTCTAGCAAAGTTCAAGTTGGTGGAAGAGTCTAGAAGAATGGTGAGGATTCCACCAACATACAAGATTAATGTAGATAATTCTAGCTTAGGAAGGTAGTGGAATTATCTAGATATCTCTAGCATGATGCTTCCATGCTTCTCCAAGGTTCCATCCATGCCTATAAAAGGAGAAGGCATCCACACCATTTGAAACAACCAAGAAAGCAAGTAGTGAGAAGTGAGAAGAAGCAACAAAGCTTTTAAGAGTGTTTGAGTGTTTCCTCTTGTTCTAAGTTTGTGAGTGAATAAAAATCTTGTGTAATACTTTGAGTATTCTTTCTTTCTCTTGCCTATCGATTCCGCTGCGTTACATTCTTCTTTGTGAGATAAACATCTCCAAAGTAGTGAAGTCTTTTTAAGCCCCAACATATATGTGTGATTCGGCGGCCACATAAAAACCCATAATCTGATGCATATATAGATGATATAGATACTGCACTGAGACTCCTATCCCAACGGAATAATGACTCTCTTCTCTTTATCTTTAACAAACTTAATCAGTGATATGCATGAGATGGGATAACAACAGAAAACAAATTAATATAATATATCTAAAGCAAAAATTAATTATATACAAACGTATAATCAAATCAGGTAAACATGTGGGCTGTTGCAAAGGGAATTCGAACGTCCAAAACCTTGAGCCCAACTAATGTAATGTAAATCGAAAACTACATCAGATGCAAGCGCAAACATACATGAGCATGCGTCTCAAGATAGTCTCTAATTTAAAACATCATTCATATACCTGTAGCACCTAAAGGATGCCCTAGAGCAATATCGCCTCCGTTAACATTGACTTTCTCAGGATCAAGCTCCAATTTCTTGACACAATATACATATTGAGAAGCAAATGCCTAAATGAAACAAATAAAACTGCTTAGCTGAAATCTTCAAAGCTAAGCTAATTCATCATGAAGCTTACAGAAATCAAAAGCAATGCATCACCTCATTTATCTCAAATAGATCTATGTCATCAAGCTCAAGGCCAGCAGATTTCACCGCTACTGGAATTGCAGCAGCTGGACCCACTCCCATGACAGCGGGATCCACGCCAACAGCAGCAAAACTCCTGCACAGAGATCATAAAATTGTATACGAAGTACAAAGAAAGCTTTAGTTAATTCTTGAACATATCAATCTCAAGGAAATTAACAAAAATTAGCAATGAAAAGAATTATAAAGAATGAATAAACCTCTACCAGCCAATCTCTCAATTTTCTGTTTCTTAATAATTAGATTTCTTTACTATGAATTTGCAGATCTGTACTATAAAGTCAACTCGAGAATAGGAAGTCAAGCAATTAAATTGAACATAAATAATCAACGCCATACCTGAAAACACCAAGAATAGGAAGTCCCTTCTGCATAGCTAAACTTCTCTTCATAAGGAGGACTGCTTCAGCACCGTCACTCACCTGGCTAGCATTTCCTGAAAGACAAAAGTAATGAACTGATTCACAATGCTTGAAACAAGTTATACAAATAAAAAAATAAAAAATAAAAAAATAAACTTCTTATTTAAAGAAAAGAGTTGTGCAAAGATATCCACCTATTGACAACATATATCAGTTCAAAATAACACCACGTAAACCAAAATATCAAATAAACAAGGAGAGTTAGATTACACTTTAGGGTTAACTTTACTGAATCCGCCAAGTTTATCAACTGTCATGGACTCCAGTCCAGCTGCAATGCCTGTATTCAAAACAAAGATCAAGTCCATTGATGGAGACCACCTAGCGGCTAAAATAGATGCCAAATCTAGAGTTTTTCTCACCGATGTCATGATATCCTGCTTGTTGGAGCAATATTAGAAAATATGAAAAATATAAAAGAATTCCAATAATAATAATTATAAAGGAAATTCACAACATCAATAATATATATGAGATTAATATAAACAACTAGAGAAAAAGTTAGAAAAACTGACAAACTTGGAGATTGAGGCTTGCATAAATGCAATGTCCTAAAGATAGAATTTTGCCCCTACTCTTGTGCTTGTAGTTCGATAGGCATCCATCTCCCAGGATTCAATAATCTATAATCCGAAGTCAAAGCACTTCATTCTTCAGACTCTGGCGAACTTTATATATTTCGTACTCTCAAGACACGACTCGGAATTTGACACACGAATTATTTAAGAAACAAAGTGGGGAAACCCTATTTCTCAAAAGTAAAAATTAACTCTAATTTTCTATGTTTAATATCAATGGTAACATGGGTTTATATAGAATCCAACTTCTACTTATTAAAGAGATGTAACTTTTCATCTATATGTATACATCACTTATAAAGGGAATATCACATAAACAACATAACCTTTCTAAGAAATTGGTTAACCCTATTTTTCATTCAATTATTAAAATTATATATTACAATATTTCATATTATAATATATAATTTCCAACAATCCCCCACATGAATGAAAAATCAAGAAGAATTTGAGAGTACAGGCGGACAAGAGATGCATCGGGAGAGGTGTCTTTTGGACTTAAACCTACCCTAGTGAATACTTATCGGATTTACTTGGTGACGCAGTGAATATAAAATCTTGAATTGTTCACCGCAGTAGTAAATCGAGACAATAAGCAACACACAACACTAATCCTAATATATTACGGTTCATACGGTTGTGTTCATTTTGGTCCTAAACAAATCACAGATTCATGAGAGCTTTAGAGAATTTAGTCATCTCATACTCATAAAAGCGACCCACTTCTACTCTCACATAGATGACCACTGATTAAGAATAGTCTACTATAT
Organism: Malus fusca; assembly: GCA_035220775.1. NCBI lineage: Eukaryota > Viridiplantae > Streptophyta > Magnoliopsida > Rosales > Rosaceae > Malus > Malus fusca. The sequence continues at coordinate 30,049,393 of CM069063.1, forward strand.
TCCTCTTATTTATAAGATATCACTGTCATTAAGTATAAATATACACCCTAAAACTTTTGCAAACAACACACTTCTTCCATCATAAGAATGAGGTATATAGTGTGTTAACTTCTTTGAATCATGCCCAACCAGTTTGCCTATTGAACTTAGACCATGGGATCTCCAATCAACTAAGTTAGGTTTCTGCTCGACTGATTCATTTGTTATGTTGGCTTTAGCCTCATTCCCCTCGATGATCAACTTACTCTCTAGTCTAACCTTTAATAATTGGATCCACTACTAGGTTGACTATTTTTAATGGTGTGCACAATCCATCTGATGAAATTATATTTCATATGAGAGTAGTTGTTTGACATTGTTTGAAATGTCAAGTCCTCAAAATTATATTAGGAGTTAATTACTAAGTAATTTGCTAACACTAAGCACTTGGGTAAACTCCCCCACATTAAAGGTATTTGTAAGAAGGTCTATAACCTTGCCATACCTAAGTTATCCATAATAAGAGATATTGCTTATTATCTCTTTTAAATGCAAATTACTCTTCCTAATTTAGACATTGTTCTTTGCCTTATTTGACAAGCCATCATAATACATGCATTATCATTCATATGCTTACTTAATAAACATCATCAGGTATAATACATTTTTCCAAATATCCCACCTTTTAGTGTCTAGTCTTATCTTTTCCCCAAGACCCCCACACTTTCAATGTATTATTCCTCTCACATTGAGTGTCTAGTCTTTTCCTTTTCCAAAGACCCCCACACTTCCAGTGTATAATTCCTCTCAAAGGAATTTCCTTTGGTTTCATCCATGACTAACATGGGCACCGCAAGATTCCTTTTATGATACTTATCATAAAACTGATCGTCTTCTTTTGCTAGTGCTTGTATTAGTCTCACTTTCTTTGCAATTCTAACACCACTCTAATTAGTAATTACTAGCAACGCTAGTGTCTAGTGCCAATTATTAGTCTGAAACTGCTTCTCTATAGACTAATAACACAATTTTGCAAAGAGTTGCAACGGCTTGTAAAAATAATCTCATCAGCACCTTATCGTGTGGTTTTCTGCACATGTTTTCACAGCTCTTTTCAAACTGCACATTCATGATATTTCCTCATAAATATATAAAAATTGGTCATTTCAAATTAGAATCAAGCAACCATTACGTTCCCTTTGGTAGAAAAATCAAAGGCATTTGACATATTTCAATACCAAACTTTTCTACTTCGATAACACATCTCCTTTCTAGGAAAAAGATCCATTTCATAAACTGGTATGAATCCAGTACACCACTTTGGCGTTCACTTGGCCTTAACCGACACCTTTCTTCTCATAAAGGAGACATATACTGAACATGACCTTTAAACGGATCTCATATTAATTGCAGCAATTAACCACATGTTGAAAATCGTTATCACCGTTTCTTTCATGAAACCAGAATCTCCATCTTTTCTATATCCCAAACGGCACTAACACTATAACCGATATGGCTATAGTCTGAAAAGAACCAAACTAGTGACCACATCATCTCTATCCGTAACCAGTGACCGAATGGTTCACTAATTCGTTTCCTTATCCTTGTGTTCGTACCGTTTGAGAAAACTTGGAGACCTTCGCATCTTGTTTGGCATCTGTTTGTTATTTGAACAGATAAATCCATTCAAATAGAAAATCATGTCTGGTTTCAGCCCACCACGAACCTCACCTATCATAATTGATTGTGTTGGTTAAAAGCACCGAATGCCTTTTTCAAGAAATTTTGTTTGATAAGTTTAAACACCAACCAAGCATCAGCCTGATATACCAAGCCCAAATATGGCTTCGTTAAAACATATGCAGTGGTTTGCATCTTCCCTATCAAGACAAGATTTGTCTAGATCATGAAGCCACCATCTTCCATGTTAAATAATGGGATTCGTAATACTGCATATCAATTTGATTCTCTTAGAGGAATCACTCCATAACAACATCATTGAGAAACCATTTAACAGGCACAACGGTTGGCGAGATTTAGAATTAATTGGCAAAACCAATCACAATACACAAGAACTGATCGCCATTCTCAATGTCTAATTTTTAGAGTATTGAACCAACAACAATAACGTTAAATGGCAAAAACATTAAATAAACAATCATTTAACAAACTGCCCATTTCGTTCTTAATGAAATTCAAGAACAATATCTTCACATCAATATGCATGCATTTCAAAGTCTAAATTTCAAATGGTAGTTTCAATAACATATATTCAAATCATTCTTTCCTACTTTCTCAATATAATTATTTCTTAAATCCATATTTTTCTAATTATTGCATAAAGAAATTTCTATCTTTAGATTGTTGGAGCAATATTAGAAAATATGAAAAATATAAAAAATTCCAATAATAATAATTATAAAGGAAATTCACAACATCAATAATATATATGAGATTAATATAAACAACTAGAGAAAAAGTTAGAAAAAACTGACAAACTTGGAGATTGCGGCTTGCATAAATGCAATGTCCTAAAGATAGAATTTTGCCCCTACTCTTATGCTTGTAGTTTGGTAGGCGTCCATCTCCCAGGATTCAACAATCTATAATCCGAAGTCAAAGCACTTCAATCTTCGGACTCTGGCGAACTTTATATATTCCGTACTCTCAAGACACGACTCGGAATTTGACACACGAATCATTTGAGAAACAAAGTGGGGAAACCCTATTTCTCAAAAGTAAAAATTACTCTAATTTTCTATATTTAATACCAATGGTAACATAAGTTTATATAGAATCCAACTTCTACTTATTAAAGAGATGTAACTTTTCATCTATATGTATACATCACTTATAAAGGGAATATCATCTAAACAACATAACCTTTCTAAGAAATTGGTTTACCCTATTTTTCATTCAATTATTAAAATTATATATTACAATATATCATATTATAATATATAATTTCCAACACTGCTTTTATAACAGCAGCTACATCAGCAACTGCCTGGAGGCTAGATGAACATTGCCTGTTAACAGTTCTGATGGGAACCGTATCTTGACAAAACCGGCAAACCATAACCCTATAAGCCAAACCAAATACAAAGAAGCGCCTCCAAACCATCAATTAAAGCTAAAAACTTACCTGGAAATCCAGCATAAAAAGCTGCCATCCTGAACTCAGTTGTTCTAAGTGAGCCAAGTGCCATAACTGTACCAACAACTATATCCCCCACCTCATTTGGGTTCAAATTTGTTTTCTCTATTACTGCCTGCATAAAAAGTAAACCATATGTCAATATACTCTTTTACCTTCACATTCTCACATGCTCGTATGATGAATTTTCAAGCCAAATACATGGACAATACGAATTGGGTGACGTGGAGCACGTGTAACCATTAAGTTTCACACATGGGCCAACCTAGCTCTATACCATGAAGAAAGTTAAGGTTTCACCCTAGAACCAATTCGCTATATGGGTAGTAGCTAACCTCTTGTAAGCCTTTGCAATGTTTCTCCTTTCACTAATGTGAGACTCTTTTACCTTCATATTTTCACGATAGAAACACATTCATTTCTCTAGAGTTAAGTTGGGATTGTATCTAACCTTAAAACAGGTGCCAGTGAACCATCAGGTGAAGTGTCCTTAAAACCGCCACGCTTCGCCTTGCAAATGGCAGTCCGGTAGGTTCATGATTTTACAGCAAGATTCAATACAGAGAAGCTACAAACCTATAAAGTTAAATACAACTTTCATATAAAGATTGAATAAGTAAGAAAAATTTAATAACTTTGTCGAATCAGTATTTTAAATTACTCACGCTACAATCACTTCATCGTCCCCAAAAGCAGCTGTTCCATGGTATGCAGTACATCCCCAGCTGCAGCTGCACAAGTTGAAGCCTAACAAACCAATTCAGAGGAAAATAAAAATAAAAATCAGCTAAATAATAAGCAAAAATATTTACAAATTTAAGAAGTGAACTGAAAAAAAAAGTGGATACATATGAATTTACAGAGAGAGCAGCAGATTCATAATTTGGAGAAGAAACAGATGAATTGGGTCTGAAATGCTGAAGCAGAACCTTCTGTCTGTTGAATGCTTTATCTCTCTCTCTCCCCTCTCTTTCTCCCTCTAGCTAATGGAATACAGAAAGCTCTTTGATCAATACAATTTGTGGAGCAGCAAAAGAATATGCAAATGGTTTGTGGGATTTTATTAGAATTATGATTGATGAGGTCGACCTCTGAAAATTCCAAGACAAGACTTGACCAAAGAGACCACCCCACTTAGTTAAATTGTGAAATGGAAGGGAACTGATATTGATATTAAGTAGTCCATTTCAGAAGACCAGGAGTAAGGAACCAATCACAATAATTCCCACGTTTCTACTGAAACCAACCACAGTAAACATATCCATGTATTGTCTTTTTATCTCTTATAGGAAAATATAAGAACCAACTCCCACGTTTTCCACTAAAAACCAAGCGGAGAAATATAAGGAGTGAAATTTTTTATGGATTCTATGTCACATTACAGTTTAACGTTAATTTTCATACCAATGTTATAAATACCGTACTAAAAAGATGAGGTAACAGAGAGTCTCACTTTTAAGTCTCCTCCACATTTGTCTACCAAGTCTTGTTACTTTTATTTGAAAATAATCTTCGCACATTGTTTTTTATAATAATTTGTTCAATTCAAATGTTAGAAGAGTAATGTTATTCATACCATGTTTTTATACCACATTTCTATACCACTTTAGGTGGCATCTGATGTGGACATCCACATTATTTGAAAAATTTGCAAAACCCAAGGAAATGAAGGAGAAAGACTCCTCATATACTACAATCATCATTTAATTAATTAGTTTTTCTTAATTATTAGTTTATTAAATAATGAACTAAATTTAAAAATCTGATTAATTTAAATGATGTGGATGTCCACATCAAATGTCACCCAGTGGCGAAGCCACGTGAGGGTGAGGAGTGGCAGTCGCCACTCCCCTCGCTGGAAAAACAAGGCTGTAGCGCTGGCCAGCCCTTCCCCTCCTGCTGCTGCTGCTCTTCGTCTCCTCCGGTGTAGTCTGGTTCTGCTCTGCGCGCAACATAACTGTGTTCAATTTTTTTTTCAAAACGCCCAAGCCAAAAACTTCAATGACTCCACTGTCAGGTCCAACGCCTGCATTGTCTGAAACTCCAATGCTTGCATCATCTGCAACTCAGGTCCAAGGGCGGCGCTGCAATCGATCTCACCAAATCACGAAAACCTCGCCACCGATCTGCGCATTTTGCACCTTCCTTCATGAATCGATCAGCAAGTCTTTCTGGTTCTGGTTGGGGTTCAACCAAGTTGTGCCCAGTTCCCGAATTCAAAGGAAGAAAAGCAAAAAAGTAAAGAGGAGAAAACTAGAACCCTCTGGAAATGAAAAGCAAGAGAAAATAAAAAGAAAATAAAATAAAAAGAAAAGGTGGAGAGAGGTGAGAGAATTTAAAAAATGATAAAATAATATTTAGATTTTAAAAAAAATTTAGTCTGTGACATAGTCCGACACTGCACCAAATATTCCATTATTCTTATACCAGTTAGTCCATGCTAAGCCAGTCCAGATTAGTCCTGAAGTTAGTCCAGTCCGAGATAGTCTAGTGCAACAAATGTACCCTAAATTTATAATTCTAACCCTAATAAATTATTTAATACGAATTTTGAGGCTATTGAGTTGGATGAAATATTAGCTAATCTTTCTGCAGACCCTGGACATAGACATCAAATGCTTGATTATCCATCTAATTATCGTGAAGCAATTCGTAGACACTATCTCCAAAATGATCCTTGTCAACCTAGAGACCACATCATGCCAAGAAAAGTTAGCGACAAAAGATGTTTTATCATCGGTTGGTTTGATAAGTTTAAGTGGTTGGAGTATAGTATATCAAAAAATGTTGCATTTTGCCGTTATTGCTATCTTTTCAAATGTGATTTCAATCAAATGGGTAGCACTGGAAGTGATGTCTTCACTGAGAAAGGGTTTACAAATTGGAAGAAAAGACCCCAAAATCTTCGAGTCCATGAGGAAGGTGTTGGAAGTCTTTATAATAAAGTTGTACAACAAGCTATATGTTAGTGTATAAGCTTCTTATATTGGCTTTGGTGTTACCGGTTGCACCGTTTTGGTGGAGAGAGCTTTTTTCTGCTATGAAGATTGTGAAAACACCATTGCGTAACAAAATGTAAGATCAATGGTTAAGTGATAGCAAGCTTGTTTACATTGAGAAAGATGTATTTGCTTTTATTGATAATGAGTCTATTATGCGACGTTTTCATGATAAGAAACCTCGCCGACAACAATTGTAATTTGTTTGTATTAATAAATTATGGAAGACATTACTATATAAAAGGATTTGGTTGTTTTGAACCTTGCAATCTTTTAACTTCGCCCCCCCCCCCCCGCGCCCGTCAATTCTTGGCTTCGCCACTGATGTCACCTAAGGTGGTATGAAAATGTGGTACAAAAAACATAATATAAATAACATTACTCATGTTAAAATTCAACCAAAGTTTAAAAATATAAATAAATAAGCATGAGAAAATCACTTTTACGTATACCGTACAATTGCTCGTTGATTATTCCTCTCCCCAACAACCATCTTTTTTATTATGTGTTTTGCCAAAACTCTTTTTGGGAGCCATCATGAATTCCCACTTAAGGACAATTTTGAAAACATTTGGTGGGTGTGAATGCGTTTTTCAATGGGCTTGAAGGAAGTCAAAATCATTGACTCATGGCTGCGGTGCAACTTCGTTTTCCATACTCTTGTTCAAAAAAATACAAACATATATTTTTTCTTTTAAATTATTATTTAGGCTTAAATGTTAAAATGATCTTTGTGTTATAATCATATCATCAATTTAGTTCTCGTGTTTATGTATGTTAGTCAATTGAAGACATTTCATTCAATCTCTTTCAAAAATGTCATAAGCAAAATCATATGAGAAATAATTACTTTTTTTTACAGAAAAATACAAATCTATGAGAAATAAAACATATAAAAAATAAAACTTTCAATCTGAAAAAATGATTAAGGTTATAACTTAGAAAAGAGAGCAGGTAATGTTAGGAGAGAGTTGGGAGGAGAATAATTTTTCTTTTAATTTTAAATATTTTAAATCAAATAAATTATAATTTATAAATAAGTTTATAATAATTTATAAAAAAATAATAGAAATTTGATGGAAATGTCCTTAATTGGCTAACGGAGATAAACATAAGTACCAAATTGGCCAAATTGAAAACACTTGGGCTAATTGACCCCAAAAACCAAAAACTTTATATCGTGTTAGCAACCAAAAGGTAAGATAAAAATTTGCGTAATCCTTCAAACACTACCGGGATTACACAAATTAAATATTGGCTCATAGATGGGTGTAGGCTGGGCAATGAACCTGCTAATGTATTGTAGCCTACCCAAAAAAACACAAGCATGTCCATAATTGTTTTGCCTTTTGCAGGTCGACTTCGATTTATCTTCTACTAACACTGAACCCGAGTAGCTTACCTGACAAAGCACCAAAACCCCTCCTGGCTTTCCCAAAAAGTGGATCCTGCTCTAATAGCTCTGAAGAACTTATTGTCAACCTCTTTTGAATATGAATCTGTCTGATTCAGAAGGGAAGAACTTGCATCAGTATTTCAATTCAATTCAAACATGGGTTTTGTTGATGCACAAAATCAGTGAGGACTTTGGTACAACAGAAAGTGTTAAGTTTGTGACCTTCGCTAGATTGCTCCAGTCACTAGTGTGGATAAGTATGTAAATGGATAGAGACAGGGAAGCAAACACAAGATGTATATGGTTCACCCAGATTGGCTACGTCCACGGAGTAGAGGAGCTCTCATTAATTATGAAGGGTTTACACAAGTACATAGGTTCAAGCTCTCCTTTAGTGAGTACTAGTGAATGATTTAGTACAAATGACATTAGGAAATATTGTGGGAGAATGATCTCCTTTTATATAAGAGAGTTTGTAGCTTTGTTCTGACATTGACACGTGTCGTGTTGTGATTGGCTTCTGATGGTGACACGTGTCGCGCTATGATTGGCTTCTGATGTCGACACGTGTCGCACTGTGATTGGCCTCGTGGTTGGAGGGAGACGCTTTTGGGTCCTTGACGGTATAACGTTGATCGGTGCTCGGTAGTTTCGAGATTGGTCAAGTATGGTACAAATAATGCTCCCCTAAGTTCCCGAGTGAGGGAAGCTCCTCGGTTGAGGACTTGCAAGATCCAAGCCGCAAAGTAATCACGAAACTTCTAAGTACCGAAGTGTGGTATCGTTTTCACTTGCCTTATCTGTCTCATAGGTAGATGTGGCATCTTCTTTGGAAGTACTTTTCCTCCATCCAGGGGTGGTATCTTTAACCAATGGAGATGCACAAGGTAATGTATCAATTTCACTTGAAGCTTACTTGTAGTTTCAGGCTTGGTCAAGCGCGATACAAACCATGTAGTAGGAGTCCCCCAAGTCGCCGAGCTAGGAGATCTGCCGAAAAAGGTGACAAGCAAGGTAAGCAATCAGAGCTCCAAGCAATCAGTCCCACATCAGAAGTTTAATTTCGAGTTTCTGCTGATTGTTCTCATTCTCCCTATCTTGCAGGCAGCAAGAAGGATAAAGAGAAGAAAAAGGAGAAGAGATGATATGAGATACTTTTTTCTTTTGAAGAAGTAACTTTCCACAGGTTTATTCTTGAACTGGGCTAGAGGGTTTTCTGGTTTCCTCCAGAGTATAAGGCCGATCAAGAATTTGAGGGTCAAAACAAGTTCATCAAATCTAGAGTACGTTCGACCCTGATGATATGGGATACCTTTGATGTTAACCAAGTAGTGGATGTGGTATGGCGAGGCTTTGCTATTTGGCGACGATGTCAGCGAAAGGTTGTTGAAGCTTCTTGAGCTATTCGGATAGGGCAACGATCTCGAGCATGGATTTGACTTAGACTCTTCCGTCTGGATTGTGCGGTTCTGCAGGGTGCGTCGTGCTATAGTGATCTGTTCCAGCTCATCGTTGAACCTTCTACTTCAATCTTTTGCATCGCAGAAGTGGTACGCAACCTTTGCATTTGAATGGTCTTTCAGAGTACTACTTCTCAGCGACTCATCCATGTTTGGCAGCTTTAGTGTAAATAGCCAGTATCGTATCAACTGTTCTGAGGTATTTGCCGAAGGGATTCGTGACCTTGACAACAGTTAAGGATAAGTACTCAAGAACAATGTTAGGCAGGCAACCATGCAAAGATTATGGGCAATCAGTTCCAGATCGGAAGTTTGATTTCAGGTTCCGACTGATTGCGTTCTTCCTCCTTGTCCTGCAAGTAAGAGCAAGGGCAAAGGAAAAGACAAGGAAAAAGCATGATATGGGATACTCTTGCTTTTAACCCTGATGATATGAGATACTCTTGCTCTGGTGTGACTTGTTTGCAGAGGTATTATCAAGGGGGAAAAAAAGCTGAGTATTTTGAGAGACTCTGTTGAGAGTGCCTTCTCGGATGTGAAGAAAAGTTGAGCATTTTTTTTTATTTGCAGGTATGCCTGGCTGTGGAGGATGAAGGTCGACATATATAAGAATTGTCCCAACAGCGAGTAGTAACGTTGTTCCTTTACCCTTCTCGGTCATACCAATGTAGTGGGAGTTGCAAGATTCACGTGTTTTAACATTGTCAGAGCACTTTGAAAGAGTGGTCTGTGGTATCTAGAAAGCTGATGTTGCGTGTGAAGATTGCAGACAAGCTTTTTCCAAGGAAATCTGGCTCTCGAAGTTCGGAGATGGGTGCCTCTTCAGTTTTCGAACAAGCAATCCTGTCGGGGATCTGGCTCTCGAGATTCGAAGAACGGTGCCTCTTCAATTTTTGAGAAAGCAATCCTGTTGGGAGTCTGGCTTTCGAGATTCGGAGAGCAGTGCCTCTTCGATTTTTGAGAAAGTAATCATGTTGGGAGTATGGCTCTCGAGATTCAGATAGCGATGCCTCTTCAATTTTTGAGCAAGCAATCCTGTTGGAAGTTTGGCTCTCGAGATTTGGATAGCGGTGGCTTTTCGATTTTTGAGAAAGAAGTCCTAGTGGGAGTCTGGCTCTCGAGATTCGGATAGCGGTGCCTTTTTTATTTTTGAGAAAGCAATCCTGGTGGGAGTCTATCTCTCAAGATTCGGATAGCAGTGCCTCTTTAATTTTTGAAAAAGCAATCATGTTGGGAGTGTTTTCTCGAAGTGAGTAAAGCTTAGGCATTTTTGCCAGTCTGCCTTGCCACGGAGCACGGAGGTTGACACACATAGAGACTTTCCAGTTATCAAGCAGTGGTGTTGTTCCTTTACCCTTATGGGTAATGGTAGGGTAGCTAGACCTGGTTACTGTGGAGGGGTTTCCCTTGATATGTCATTTCCTCGGTGGAGGCATGGTTGTAAGCATGTGCCATCACCTCAGAATAAGTCTTCAAAGTGTTGGCATTGATCATGTACTTGAAGAAACAATCACGTAAGCCTTCCGTGAAGGCCTTAAGGGCGGTATTGTCATATGCCTCAGCGCAGCGAGAATACTCATGGCTGAAGCGACCAGCATACTCTCGTAGTGACTCGTCTGGCTTCTGGCAAATAGTGTACAAGTTATCTACAAAATGCAAGTGATCGGTCTGGAAGATGTGTTGAGAGACAAACAGTTTCCTCAATTCCTCAAATGAGTCTACTGTCTCAGGTGGAAGACGACAGTACCAGTTTAGAGCTCCACCAGAGAGGGTGAAGGGGAAGAGAAGACATCGTTCTTCGTCGGTGTGCATCTGATATGCCATGGTGGACTGAAAGAGGTTAAAGTGTTTAATCGGGTCCTCCCTTCCAGTATAGAGTTGTAAACCAAGCTTTTATCGAGGATCCTCTTTGTAAGAGGGTCAGGTCTAGGTTGGTTCCAATCAGATATTTCAGCTTGTCGTTCGGCCTTCAACTTGTTTACTTCCTTAAGGAGCTATAGGACAAGAGGGTTCTGAGTGGAGTCGTGTAGCACTGGAGCTTTCTTTCGTAAATCTCCATCTCCTCTTGGAAGTAGGAAGGTTTGATCAAGAGCAGGTAATTTTTCCCTGGACTCGCCGTACTGACTTCCAAGGTATGTCTGTCGGAACATCTCTGAGTCCCATATACCTTCGTGTTTCTCTAGGACTTGTTGCCCCTTCCCCAAATTAGTAGTCGGCCTGGGACATGGGAGGGGATCGAGTTTTTCAGAGACCCTTAGGTCATTGATCTTCGAGCTTACATGGATGAGATTGTCTCGACGTTGCTTTAGGAAGTCTTGACAGTCGCGAAAGACGGCTTTCTATCCTTCCACTCCTTCTGTAAAGAGGTGCCTTCCTCTACTCCTCATGCTTCGGGTCGAAGCAGCTGGGTTAAGAGAAGTCTCATGTTGGTCGCCATTTCAATGAGTAGCTCGCTCCTCATCAGGAATACCCATGTCGATGGCAAATAACCCTCCGTGTTGGGGGGGCACCCAGTTGATGGTTGACTTCCACAGGGGTGATAAGCTCGTGTGTTTTAGTATATCTAGCCTCATGGGGCATCTCAAAGACCTTTTCATACTGCTCTTGGATGATCTCATTCTTCATCGCTATCTTTTTATTCTGAGCCTCCAGCTCATCGACTTTAGCCTGAAGAGCAAACTTCTTTTGTTCCTTCTTTCGTTGCTTCACACCAGGTGTAAGAGGGGTGTCATTCTGCGTGTTGTGGGTTCATTCGCTCCCCATGTTGGAGATGGATGCTTGGTCAAAAGAGAGTGTACGAATGGTGGAAACCAGCTTGACAAAGCTGAAGAGAGTGGGAATAAGTGTCGTTCCCACAGACGGCGCCAAATGTTGATGCACAAAATCAATGAGGACTTTGGTACAACAAAAAGTGTTAAGTTTGTGACCTTCGCTAGATTGCTCCAGTCACTAGTGTAAATAAGTATGTAAATGGATAAAGACAATGAAGCAAACACAAAATGTACGTGGTTCACCCATATTGGCTACGTCAACGGAGTAGAGGAGTTCTCATTAATTGTGAAGGGTTTACACAAGTACATAGGTTCAAGCTCTCCTTTAGTGAGTACTAGTGAATGATTTAGTACAAATGACATTAGGGATTATTGTGGGAGAATGATCTCGTTTTATAGAAAAAAGTTTCTAGCTTTGTTCTGGCCTTGACATGTGTCATGCTGTGATTGGCCTTTGATGTTGACACGTGTCGCCCTATGATTGGCATATTGGTGTTGACACGTGTTGCGCTGTGGTTGGAGGGAAACTCTTCTGGGTCCTTGACGGTATAACCTTGACCAGTGCTCAGTAGCTTCGAGATTGGTCAAGTATGGTACAAACAAACTTCAACATCTGAAAGGTCCCCATGGATAGTCTGTCTGCTTCAGAAATGATACAAATAGTAGTAGGGTAACCTAAAATTAACTAAGATCTCTTTTAGTACTAGGAGGTGGAACTGAGATTACAAACAGATCTAATGCAAACCAAATGTCAAAGAGTCTTAAAGATTCGAGGATGAGGAATTCGGCCAAATGGGTCAAGGTATGGGTCTCACAGAATGATGGACAATAAAATAAGTGAAATGGTCGACCAACATCAAATCATTACCCAAAGTGTCCACGGAGGAGTGTCATTAGGTTTTCAGGTAAGGGTGGAAGCCAAAGACTTAAAATAGAAGATAAGATGATTCATTTCATGCAATGCTAGTGTCAAAATACATAAGCGTCACACGATCATGCTGCATCTTTGCACAACAAACCATCAAGTAAATATCACTGTTGGATTCGACATTTATTGGTGTCATCGAAAGGTGTAAGAACAATGGTCAGGTGAGACAATATCTTGAACCAAAAATGACCTATTTCTTAGCCGAAGGTGAGGGTTTAGGTTATGGTCAAAGAATCGTTGATAAATGTCGATAGAATCAACAAAACCAATGGTAATTCAAAATTCACGACACTCGAGAGAATTTTCGATTTCCAACTATCACAACCTTAGATTTGGTAAGGATATTTTCTATTACGCTTACATTTCCTCAAAAAGGTATATAATCTGAGTAAGGTTGACATTCGAGGACTTTCATATAAAGCTGGCTGTTAATGTTTAATAAACTGAAGTCATAGTTAGATTAGACAAATATATTATCAGTAAAACAGTCATTGAGAAATTTCATGATGGTCCACATGAATTCCCTCAGCGAAAAACAACAAGCCCGAGGAAGTTAATTTAGTCTACCCTACAACTACCTGCTGATTTCGCTTACGACTGATATTTCCAAAATTTCCTCTAATCCGAACTTCGAGCGTCATAAACGATCTCCCAACTAGTATGCATCTGCCCACCATTCCAGAGGAACGCATGTCGCAAAAAAACCATCATCGCCTTCGATCCTCAATTCATTCAAACTAGACTTCCTTCCACTAAGTTTTCCTATAATTTACGTCACTTCTATGTAAGTCCGACTCTGCCCGCAATTCTTAGGGAACGCATGATGCAGAGTACCAGTCCAATGTGTAAAGTCATTCATCCATCAGTTACGTCTAAGTTGAGGCAAAATCCCTACACAAATTTCTAATATTTCAAATAGGATGTGACTATTCAGGCAGAATAAAGATTACACTGCTGTGCCGAAAGACGTCAACAAACGGAAGTCATGACATCCAAATGATATCAAGGCCGACACACTACCAGAGTAGGAGAATATCCTAAGTATGCTCCGAACAAATCATGCTCTGATACCAAACTGACACGCCTTGATCCCGATATCCTTACAATACCAGGATGGGCACGTGCTGGCCGACACCCAAGGGTGACAAAGCCATTTAAAACATGCATACAATTAAGAATACGTAATTAGAACCAATTACACTAAAGTAGAATCGTGTTCAGAGCATACCACTAACCAAGAATCAAGTGAAAGAATTATGATGGAAATGTACGAACCGAGAAATGGAACCTACACAGAGGAGGCTCGAAGATGCCTAAGCGGAAACGCCATGATGCCGGGATCGTGTACCTCGATTCTAATTCTTGAGGAGGCGCAAAAACAGAAAAGGTGAGTGGACCAAAGTTTATAATAATACTAATAATACAAAAACCATTTTATTTATGAACATATTAATCCCCTGTTTTGAAAACATATGTATAGTACTGCATATAGTAAGTTTCTCGAAAAACTCTACAAGTCATGCAATCGTTCGTAAAACATATACGTGTAAAACAATTCTTGATAATAGTGCTATCATCGCCCGAAGGCAAATCCATAAATCCTCGTCAATATTGTACTCTCTAGGAGTATCATAGTCGCCCGAAGGTGAATCTATACAACACTGGATTACGCCAGTGAAGAAACATGGTAGGCCCCATCATCGGAAGGTGAAGCTGTACGACTCCGGGTTACGTCGAAGAAGAAAATATATACATCACACACCGACACTAGCCATGGCTAGTGAAGCAGTCCAACACTGCTTTCGGCAGTGAAGATGGGGGTATATCATAATATCTCATCTCACTCCTCATCAACTGTGTCATATGGCCATAGACGTCATAATACCCGTGTTATGTGGATCTGTTGTACGATAGCTCGCTAGATACATACCGAAAACATATCTCAAAATCTCATATCCAAATCCGGAGCTCAAAAGCTCAAAGTCTCATCTCAAGAATCCAAAATAATCTCATATCCAACACTAGAGATTAAAAGCATCAAAACTTCGCCCCATCAATCATATAAAACCATGAAAGCTATACAACTCAAATCATTCTCATAAACCACAATCCATAATATTTCTTAAATCCGTAATATTTCATAGGGCATAAAAGCAATAGTCGGAAACCCTTTTCTAAGTGTAAAACCAATAGTTAATAATGTTTCATAAAACGTAAATTAAATAAATCATAATATAGAAATCCATAAAGCAAAGCATAATATACAACATATTTAAAACATAAAATAGGAAATGCATGCTAGACTGATAGTTATAAAATACTCATTTGAAAATGGGTCCACTCACCGAATTGCAATCATGATCCTTAATAGGTGCCTAATTCTTTGTGTTGTGCGTCATAATATTTGCACCTATAAAAATATTAATTTAAGCATTCCCCAGAAATTATCCCAAATTCGAAGCAGAGATCGAACCATTTCCAATCATCACCAAATTAAACTAAAATCTCATATATGTGATTAGGAAAATTACCGAGATTTCAATTTAGGAGGATTTTGGACCAATTAATCTCGGATTCATCGAGATTCCACCAAGACGACACCGGTGGTGCTTACCAATTTTTTGGAAAACAAGACAAAACATGCAGAGGTTGAAAACCTGGAATCTCACCTAGATTTCAATCCGGTAACACACAAAAGGATTACAAGATTTACCTAAACACATATTTGGGCACCAGGTGGTCGAATCCATCACAAATTCGTCGGAAAAAGCCAAGGAATGTCACCGAATTTTCTGGGTATAAACATAGAACAATGAACGGAGGTTAAAACCTCAACTCACTTCGAACCTTCCCCAAAATCGCTTCAGAAGATCTAATAACTTGCCAGAAGGAAAATTTCGAGTCGATTCCATCTTGGATTAAACAAGACATTGTTGAACTTCTTCAACGGAAAAGCTGCAAAATTATGCAAGGGTTCCTTACAGTTTTAAATTTTCAAATAGAAATCAAATTGAGTTCGTAAAACCTTGAATTCGTCAAGTTTAAGCATGCAACTTGCTGGTATCTCACATCAGGAAACTAGGAAACACAATAGAATGTCATAGAGGTTTATAACTCTAATTCTAACTCAAATCCAATAAACAGAGCAAGGAAATCCTACCTGAGATTGGAAGGGGTTAAGCCTAAGTTTGATACCAATCGGATTTTGTCCTGATTCTTGCCCGAGAGCTCAGGGATTTGAGTTCTTAGATTTTCTTATCCCCAACAGCCAAAACACGATTCCCGTAACCCAAACTTGGGGTTAAATTTGTAGAGGTGGAGATGATGATAATCTGGTGGTGAGATGATCTGAGATCGAAGGTTTGTGTGCGAGGTTATCTCTGTGGAGGAAAGAGTGCAGAGAGAGGGAAATAGAGCTGAGAGTTTTCGTATAGGGAAAGGACGACACGGGGAGAAAGGAAATGGGGTGTGGGCCCCATGGCCACGCAAAATCCTCACATAAAAATAGTAATATTAAATAAAATATTTAAATAGTAATATAGTAACATATAATACATAATAAAAAATCATATATTTTAAAAAAAATATAAAACCGAAATTTGAGGGACGGGACATTACAGAACGAGTTCGCGAAACAATTTCGTCCATATCCTTCTCTCTTCCTTCTTTCCACTCAGATTTCTTTATTTTCCCTCAAATTTATCTATTCTCCAAAAGGCAATTGGCCTTTATTACGTGTTTTCATTTGATTGCATCAAAAGCCAAACCCTATTTTAGTGCTTGTAAATTTGGATCGAGAGAGGGATCAGAGGGAAGGAGAAGACAGAAGAAATGAAAACCCACATATAAATAAGAGAAATGATAAAAAAATTAAAAAAAATCAAAACTAAAGGATTTAGGTCTCCTCCAAGAAACACCAAACCAATCACTTCAACTCCAAAAATCCATCAATCAAAAAGCAAAATTAAGCAAACCCAATTCACAAAACCTACGAATGAAAAGGTAAAAATCGAAGAAGATGAGTGGGTTAGAGAGAGAACTCTTGTGTATATTCAAAATGTAGAGAGAGAAGAGAGAGAGAAAGAGAGAAAGCTTAGATAAAGAAGATAGTTGGGTTAGAAAGAGCTCTTGGTTGAAGAAGATGGGTGGGTTAGGGTTCTTCGAACTAGAATTGGGGAGAGAAATTTTCTCTCTCTCTCTCTCTCTCTCTCTCTCTCTCTCCTCTGTTTCTCTCTCTACAAAATAAGAAATGAGAGCTGAAATTTCTGGATAACCCATTTATATGAGAGGACAATTTAATCATTTCAAGGTGTAGGAAAAATCATATTTCTGTCTTATTGTTGTGCATGGTGTGCATATTCGAAATGTCCTATTTTTGCCCCAAAATTAAGAAACTGTCATATTTTTACGTATTTTCCCAAAAAAAATTTAGGCAACAACCATACCTAGTATAATGATAAATTTGTATATGGTGCATGGGAAATTTTGAAAAGTGGTCAAATTGTGGGCACACCGAAGGTTTTAGACCAACGATTCAAATTTTTAGAAATTAACTCAAATGGGATTCAAGTCCAATCAAAGTTAAGCTTTTCGAATCCGGAATCTCTTTGTGAGGATCCTAAGGATCCGTAAATTGTGTATGTTCATCGTATCGTAAATCGTACGATTATAAATCATTTTAAATATTTTTATTTAAAATTAAACACAAATAGTACCTGATAAAAACTGATCGCACAATGTATGATGAATGGACACGATTCACGGATCTTCAAGATCCTCACCAAAAAAATCTGGTGAGGATCTTGTTGAACGCTTTTCTATTTATGTTGTCTTTTTTTTTCAAATATTGGCATTAGAGCCCCCCTTGATCTAAGAAAATTATATTTCTATTGTTGAAAAAATGGAATTATCGTAGAAAACTATAGAATATTTTGGAGAATGAAAAACAACTTCATTCAACTTTGCTTAACATTCAATGTACAGATTACAACTTAAATAATACGGCTCCGGGGCCGAATAGGTTATCTCTACTGTTTTACCAAAAGTTTTGGGATATTGTGGGAATGGATGTGATTGTTGCGATTAGGTCTTTCCTCACCTATGGGCGCATTCTTAAACAATTAAATTATACCACTGTTTCTTTGATTCCTAAGGTCGCTGAACCGACAAACATGACTCAGCTACGTCTTATAGCGCTTTGTAATGTTCTTTACAAGATAGGGGCCAAAGTCATTATGAATCACCTAAAGGGTCTAATGGATACTATTATTACGACTCAACATGGGGCTTTTGTTCCCGGCAGATTGATTTCCGACAATTCCCTTGTAGCTTCTGAATTGGGTCACTACCTTCACAATCTCCGACGAGGTAAACCGGGGTATTTAGCCTTGAAACTAGATATGAGTAAGGCGTATGATCATGTGGAGTGGAGCTTTCTCAAGAGAATGATGTTGCAACTCGGCTTTGACCCGCACTAGACTGAATTGATTATGGGTTGTGTTAGTTCGGTCACTTACTCTTTTTTTGTTAATGGTGAAGTTACTGGCTATATTACTCCACTCGTGGTATTAGGCAGGGGGACCCTCTTTCCCCTTATTTATTTCTCATTTGTGTGGAAGGTCTTACAAGTTTGTTTGCTCGCTATGAACGGCTTGGCCTTATTCATGGAGTTTATATCTGTCGTGGGGCGCCTAGCATTTCTCAACAACAGTTTCCTGTTTATGAGAGCCTCTTTTAAGGAGTGTTGGTTCTTGAAGCAAATTTTGTGTCTGTATGAGAAGGCTTCGGGACAGTGTATTAACTTTCAAAAGTGTGCAGTGTCATTTTCGCCTAATATTAGGCGGGCTATACAAGATCAACTGGCTGCGTATATTGGGGTTATGTGTGTGGATATGCAGGATCGTTATCTTGGTTTGCCGATTGTGCTTGGGTGAAGTTGTTCTGAACGGTTTTCTTATATTAAGGATCGGCTTTGGAAAAAGTTGAAATGATGGAAAGAGAAATTACTCAGTGCTAAGGTTGTAGGGCAGTCTTTGCCTATTTACTCAATGAATTGCTTCTTCCTCCCGAAGACCTTCTGTGAGGATCTCCAGCGCATACTTAGCCGATTCTAGTGGGGGGATGGTGAGGACTCTTATTGCATCCATTGGATGTCATGGGAAAATATGTGTTGGCCCAAGAAGGAGGTTGGTTTTGGCTTTCGTTCGTTATATGATTTCAATCTTGCTCTCCTTGCTAAACAAAGGTGGAGGTTGATTCAAAACCCAGATTCTTTGGCATCTCGGCTATTAAAGGCTAAGTACTTCCCTCACAATTCTTTATGGCAATCATCTCTCGGGTCTTCTCCTTTTGTGTGTTGGCGGGGTATTATTAAAGCTAGATCGATCCTTCAAAGAAGGTTTCGCTGGCGGATTGGAAGTGGCACCTCGGTTCGAATTTGGCATGATCGATGGTTAGATCGTCCCCATATGTTTAGACCTATCATGTCGTCCTCACCGATTCCAGGGGTTGAGTTCGTTTTGGATTTAATTGTCACTGAATCGGTGTCTTGGAATTATGATTTGGTGAATGATTTGTTTCCTCCATCGGAGGCTGCCTTTGTCCTTACTACTCCTTTAAGTTGAAGGTTGCCCCCTGACAAACTAATATGGCATTACGATGCGAAATGTGCGTTCTCAGTAAAGAGCGCTTACAAGATTGCTTTTGCTCGTCATTTTGAGGCATCTTCTTCGCATTCAATTGTGAGGGGAGTGTCGGTTTGGAAAGCTTTGTGGAAGGCTTCTGTTCCGGGTAAAGTTCAGATGTGTGTTTGGAGGGCGTGCATGAACATTTTGCCCACTTGTGATAATCTGGTTACCAAATGAGTTGTGGTGGATAATTTATGCCTTTTTTGTAGTTCCTCTTCGGAGTCGGTGCTACATATTTTCACTGTTTGTCCATTTGCTCGTGCAGTATATGATGCTTCTCAGATGCAGTTGGGATTGAGACTTTCAGCGAATGCGTCATTTTATGATTGGTTGTCATTATGTGTGGATCAGGTTTCCTCAAGACAGTTTGCGTTATTGCTTGTTTATACATGGCATTTGGCGTTCTAGAAATGCCTTGCTTTGGGAGAATAAAGTGGCGAATCCGACTTTAGTCTCTCATCTTTCCAATTTGCAGCTGTCGAAGTTTATTAAAGTTAGGTCAGGTCCTGTTTCACATCATATGCAGGTGATGTCATGTTAAAGCCCCCTTCCAGCTGGTTGGGTAAAAATTAATGTTGATGGTTCTTTCCTTTCTGGGTCAAATATGGGCAGTGTTGGAGGTGTATTTCATGGCGAAGCCGGTAGCTATGCTGGAGGTTTTATTCACCAAATACCTTTCGCATCATGTCCCACTATGGTTGAGTTTCTGGCAGTTCGTGAGGGACTGCACTGGGCAGTGGAAAGGAATTTGGATCACATTGTTGTGGAAAGTGACTCATTGCAGGTGGTTCAAGCTGTTGGCAGTAGTTCTCAGGGGTCTTCTCCTATGGATTTTCTAGTGGATGACATTCATGCTAGTTTGCGAACCTTTGTGGATTCACAGGTTTGCTTTGTGCACCGTTCTGTAAATACTGAGGCACATGGTATGGCCAAGTTGGCTTTATCTTTCCTTTCTGAGTTTTATTGGTTTGAGAAGCCTCCGAATTTGATTGTGGAAGCCCTCGTTGATGTTGGTTGATTTCTGGTGATTCAATCAAAGCTATCATTTCTCTTCAAAAAAAAAAGCGTAAAACAAACTACCAAAGAAAATAGGAACAACTATTTTTAGGACTCCAACCATGTCTCCAGTTTTGGAGTCTCGTAAAGAAAGGGATTTACTATCCACTTCATCAACAAACTTACTATAGAAGAGACAACCCATTATTTATTCTAACATAAATGAATAACTCTAAATAAATGAATTGGGTTTTTAGCCAAAATGGTCCCTGAAATTTGCAAAACACATCACTTTGGTCCTTGAGAGTGAAAATCAATAGAAATGGTCCCTAAGATTGTCCACCATCCATTATTTTGGTCATTCTGTTAAAAATTCCGTTAAATGTCTTGAAGCTCTTGGCCAGACGTTTGAGCAATTTTCAAAGCTTCGTAACTCAATCGTTTTTTAACCAAATTCGACCCATAATATATCAAAATTAAGATAGGAAAGTGTAGAAAAAGATTATATGTATATGGAAGCCCAATGGTTGACAGCGATGGCTGGAAAATAGCCTGAAAGGTGACTGGTCCACGAGAAAACTGGAAAACTCGCTAGAAACTAGGTAAACTTTAAACGTTCATAACTTCTTCAATACTCAACGAAATTGAGTGCTTCAAAAATGAAAATCATACTTCTTGATAAGAAGAAGAGAATGGTACCTTTTTCAAAGGCTAATTCGCCATGGTTTGGCCGGAAAATGGCTCAAAAGTGGCTAACTCGAGACCAAGACAGCTACTTTCAAGCCGTTTTCCGGCCAAAACACGGTGAGTTAGATGTCAAAAAATATACCATTCTCTTCGTCTTATCGAGAAGTATGATTTTTATTTTTGAATCACTCGATTTTGTTGAGTATTGAAGAAGTTATGAACGTTTAAAGTTTACCCAGTTTCCGGCGAGTTTTCCAGTTTTCCAGCGGACCAGTCACCTTTCAGGCTATTTTCCGGCCATCTTCGGCAACCATTGGGCTTCCAAATGGTATAATCTTGTTCTATACTTTCCTATCCTCATTTTAATATATTATGGGTCGAATTTGGTTAATAAACGATTGAGTTACGAAGCTTTGAAAATTGCCCAAACTTCCGGCCAAGAGGTTCAAGACACTTAACAGGGTTTTTAACGGAATGACCAAAATAATGGATGGTGGACAATCATGAACCATTTTTATTGATTTTCAATCTCAATGACCAAAGTGATGTGTTATGCAAATCTCATGGACCATTTTGGCTAAAAAGCCAAATAAATATTAACAACCTCCCTTAAACTGAATGTTCTTCGGACAATCAGTTTAAACAAAAACCTCGGTCTTTTCGATGCTTCTTCCAGCAATCATCCAAGTCTCCTTAAACTGATTTCTGCGGAAACAGTTTAGGACTAAACTTCACTTTAGTCCAATGCAACTACACAATTCATGTACAAGTGCTCTTGCTTTACTGATACTTGACTAGAGCTTCATTGACATTCTTAACACCAAACTTGATATGAACTTGATGCTGTTGCAACAAATCCATCATGGTTCCTTTGCATTCTCTATGCTCTCGTGCTATGCAAATACATCCATCAGCCGGATGCCGTTTCATTCCATGCTCTCAAACCTCAATGTTCACCTCTCTTGCCTTGTATTTGTTGATGTGCCTAGCCACCAACCCTCTGCTCATGACATGATTTCAAGGCTACACTCATGTTATGGCATACCCCGCTACTCACGGGTGTGACAAATCATCCCCATCAAAGAATGACGACTGCCTTGTCGTCCGTCTGTCTCCTCCATTTTGGCCATCCCTCTTTTGGCCTCCGAATGCCATCTCAACATCCGGCTTTCATCCCTGCTGCTGCCGATGATCTCTAGTGGTCCTTGGTCCAAAATATGCACCAAGTCATCACTATCTCCGTCCTCAACCTCACAAACCACCTCCTTGGTATTCAAATTCCCAAAATTCACAGCCTGTGCAGAAGCATACCTTCATCCTGGTACCAATTCTGAACCCGGTCGCGAATCTTCTGCGAAAGCCTTGCACTCACCTTCCCTTGTTCTCTCACAATCAGCAACACCTCCCTCTGAACAGGCGCCGGCAACAAACACGGCCTCGCCCTATGAGTCCTTCTCTTGTAATCCTTCTCCTGGTTCCCAAAATACTCGAGCTTTTCCTAATCGGTCATGTCCGGGTCCATTTCGATTTGCTTCGAATGCGCCATCAGACCCACAATGATGCATCAAAATTTGTCCGCCGACCGCCATGTGCTCTCTGTAGACGAAATCGTCACGCCCAGAGTCCCATCTGGGTTGGGGTGGTCTTCCCTTCCAAATCGATCTTCTCGAACATCCCGCAATTGGCTAAGGTCTCGAGCTCCTTTTGCAACTGGGCTTTGGTGTAAACGCCGCAGGGTCTGAGGAATACCTTGAAGAACGAGTCTTCGGTGCCGACGATGCTCCACGGCCGCCGATCGGAGAACAAGAGCTCGGGGACCTTGTATTTCTTGAACCCACTAGCTTGTTGAGCTGGACAACAAAGTTGGCCGGTAACCCATGCGAGTTCCACTCTTGGGATCTTTCGCCATGGCCGTCTGAACCTTGGAACCCTCCCATAACCAAACGCAGGATAGAAGGGTGCAGCAGGTATGAAAGGCCTCCTGGACTTCCTCAGGAGTACATGATAATCAACATTACCAACATAGATGGATCTAGAATCCACCTCCTCTTTCTCAGCCTGAGATGCAGAACCACTCCTGGAATCTTGAACAGTGCCCATCTCCTTCTCGACCTTGGCCGGCACGTAACGGAGAGCGCCGGCCTCCTCCTCTATCCGAGATCCCTGAACGACATGTCGATGTATTTTCGTCGTTGGGGATCTCGGCACCGTAAACCTCGTTGGGGATCTCTCCGATATGCTCTCCATCGCTTCGCCTCTCACTGGTTTTCCCTCCATCTCTGCTGAGTCTGCTCTCTCTCAATCTTGTTAACACTCTGATCCAACATTCTAACGGCCGGATGACTTTAAAGCATCCAGAATCACCTTCATCTGATCTCTCTCTCATTAACTCGGTCCGCTTCACAAAAGGGCTCCAATTCAGCAACATGCAGCTTCCCCCACTTCTTATACAGCAAATCTCTTTTGTTGCAATATGGTTCCGACATTATCAAACCCCAATCTCTTTTAGTTTTAATATATCAGAACTTTTCTCTCATTTCTGCATTTTTTTTCTTCTTTAATTAATTTCCAGACTAGGGTTTCTGGGTTGTTTTAGTTTTAATATATCAGAACTTTTCTCTCATTTTTGCATTATTTTTTCTTTAATTTGTGTATGGGACCCTGTGGATCTCTTAGATTTTTTTTAAAGAAAGAATCTCTTGTTTTGATGCACAATTGCACATTTTATTAACCAAATCCGAATCAGAGACACAAAAGCCAAAAGTGTGCACACATGAATCATTCATTCTATGTATGAAAAAGCAGAAACAGTGAAACATTAAATTAAAACCAGATAAGCAAACCACATATATAGATTAAAAATACAAAAGCGAAATACACAGAATTAAGTACTTTTGGGAGGACTTTAAAAGAAAGGTACTATTGGGAGGAGTAGAAAAGCTGCTGAATCATATGCATTACAATGGTGTCTGATATTGTTTGAGGTGATGAAGTGAGAATTAGAGATCTATTAGGGTTTTGGGGCTTGGGATGCCAAAGCTAATTATGAGGAAGGAGGACGGTGAAAAAATGAGCCAAAGTAGACTACTAAACGATCAAACATCATGCGTTTCACTGATTTTCTCTTGGCGGGAAACACACTCCCTACTTTTGGCTTGAACCATGAGTAGTATTGAGTCTCCTGCAGAACCATCATCTTTATTTCCCGATCATCTGGATTCTTCTGCTTCTTCATCCCTTTCTCTTCAGCCTCTTCAATATTTGCCCTCACTGCCATCTCTCTCTCTCGTGTAACGTATATGTGTATGTTGTTTCGGTTGCGGGTTTCTTTGTTTTGGTTGTGGGTTTCTTACTCTAAGAAGAGGGGGTTTAAATAATGAAAAAGAACAACTAATGATGATATGACTAGATAAAAGGACAACCCAAAAATCAACTCAGGAAACAACGACATGCATGAGGACGAGACAAATAAAATCACTTTCAAAAATGAAAGTGGGATGCATTTACAAATGACACGTGGTTTTGGTGGCCACTGCCCATACTTTCATTGGAGTTTCTTGCACTGCCCACTTGCGGGAACATGATATTTTGGGAAGATTGATTAGTATTTTCAAACCAACTAACAACTAGAAAAAACATGTAATATTGTCAATATAAAGAATATACGGAAGAAAGCGATTGAGTTTGAGGAAAAAGGTAACAAAAAGCTATATGAAAGTGGTTGTAAATCTTCATCCCTTAAGGAGACATCAAAATTGCAATTTGGACTATAACAAAGTCTCAAGTTTATTTGTGAATCCACTCTATTATTCAAGACATTTGATATTTATCAAGACAAATTTATGGCATACAATTTCAACATACATATAGATAAATTCATTTTTTACAAGAATCGAATATAAAACATGTCACTTACAAGTGAAGAGGAATATCATTAGACCATAGTACTAAATGGCAAATCAACAGTAATTTTGAAAATAAGTATTTATAAATCAGTTTCATAATTGGATAGATGAAAATTTTGAAAATAAAAATGATAAAGAGAAAATAGTAATTATGTGAGGAATTGTTCCCATTATATGAGATAATTAAAAATACATTCCAACTGAAAAATGGATAGTTTAATATGCATAATTTTATTTATATGGTTTACTTTTGTTTCAAACCTTGGCGGTTCAAGAATTTTTTTCATTACGAAGATACAATGCGTAAATTTAAAAGAATTAAACATATTCATTTTGAGTTATATATATTATTGGGCTTTTGACATAATCTTATGTGTCACTTTCTTTTATGTCTTTATTGATTATTTTTTTACAAATAATAAAATAATCTCACGAAATATATTTGATGAAGTTTTAATGAAAAGGGCTTCTAAATCTTTTTTTTTAACCAAAAATCATCTAATAACTTTATTTAATAAAAAAAGATTTGAATTTTAATGAAAATGACAAAATTTTAATATAATAAAAAATTTTAAAAAGCTTACACTATTTCTACAATTGTTCACACTATCTCTGGAAATGATCACACTATTTCTAAAATTGATGACACTATTTCGAAAATCAGTGCCACTAAATCTAGAAACGACGATACTATTTCTAAAATCGATGTATTTCTAAAATCGGTGCCACTAAATCTAGAAACGACGACACTATTTCCAAAACAACGACACTATTTCTAGAATTGCTGCCACACGATGAAACTATTTATAGAAATAATGGTCACTATTTTTTGTAAAATTAATTTACAAAATTATACTTTTAAAAAAACAATCTCAGTATTATATCAATGTGTCCTTTTTCAGACAATTCCACTTAATAATAATTTCAATTTAACATTTTAAAATTTGATAAAAGCAAGTTTTAAAATAATAAATCAACAAAATAAGTTCTAATTTTACACACACACACACACACACACATATATATATATATATATATGTATATATTATCTCTAAAATTACATTAATGAACCCCTCTTTGTCAATCAAAAGAGGATGAAAAGACATCTTTGCCAAAAAAGTTAAGAACAGTAACATAATTTTACAGTACAAAATTTTACTTTTTTTAAACCTCACTTGCATGTAAGTTTATCATCTCTAATTTTTTTTTTTTTTTTTTTTAAAAAACAACCTACCTCCCACTCTCCTCACTCACAAGGTCTCTCTCACTCTCTTCCTCTCTCTTTCAATTTTAACAACTAAATTAAAAAAATTCACACATTTTGTGTGTGGGCATGTACTAGTATATATTTATAAAGAGAGAAAATGAACATGAGAGAAGAGAGACAAAGGGGTGGGGGCCAAGTGGAAGATGAGAGAGGAGAAGTGGATAGATGGAGGAGAGAGTGGAGAGAGGAGACAGGAGAGAGGGAAAGAAAAAGTTGGGGGCGAGGAAAAGAAAGGAGGGAAAGAGAAAAAATAGTAATTGAAATGTTTAGTTGAGTTTTGTCTTAATTATTAAATAAAATTATTAGGTGATTTTTAGTTAACTCTCAAAGTTTTGAAATTTTTTTATTAGTTTTTGTTGAGGAAAGTAAAGCCTGTTGGGGCTAATTTGATGTAATATGATATCAATCAACTAGATTGATTGCTTTCCCTCTATATGGATGTGTAGAATAAGGAACAACTTATGTAGGCATGATTGTAGGATCTTAATTGATCATTGTATTGTATAAATACCCTTGTATTGATCTATTGTAAAGTGAATGAATTTATATATACAATTATCGAATTCTTTACATGGTACTAGAGCTTCTTGGCCTCTGATAACCAATTTCTTTGCCGTTTACAACACAGCAAGAAACCCTAACAACCATATTTCTTCTCGTCGACATCCATGGTGCTCGAAGATACCACCATAACCAAATCCTCAGCCAAGCCTGAGATAAGCAAGTATGATGATCCCAGTGATCCGCTTTATCTTCATCACTCTGATCAGCCTTGAGCTATCTTAGTTACTCAACAACTAAATGAAGAAAACTATCCAACCTGGAGTCGTGCCATGATCATGGCTCTCGGTGCTAAAAATAAGGAAGGTTTTATTGATGGGACCATCAAAAGGCCAAGAGGAACTTCTGCCGCAGAACTTCAACGGTGGTACACGCTGCAATAATCTTGTCAAGTCATGGCTTCTCAACTCAATCTCCCAAGATATTAGGGCAAGTGTGATTTACAATGACATTGCTCATGATATCTGGGATGATTTGAAGGAACGTTTTTCACATGTGAACAGCGTACATCTCTTTCATATTGAACAAGAGATACATAGCTGCGTTCAAGGCAATATGAACATTGGTGCTTACTATACCAAATTGAAAGGTCTCTGGGATGAGCAAGATGCATTATGCTCTATTCCAAATTGTACATGTGGCACTGTAAAGGAAGTGTTGCAGTGTCAACAAAATCAAAAGACCATGATGTTTTCTGATGGGGCTTAATGATGCTTACGCAGCAGTTAGAGGACAAATCTTACTTATGGGTCCTCTTCCTGCCGTTAACAAAACCTACTCACTTATCATACAAGATGAGAAACAAAGAGCAGTTTCAAATCACACATCTAGCAAAGCCTCCATCACCGATGCAGCAGCTTTTGCAGTACGAGGTAATTCGAAGAATTCTAATAGGAACTTCACACCCAAAAATCCCCATCTTCATTGTGATCGCTGCAACGTCGTAGGGCACACCTCAGAGACATGTCGGGCACATCTCAAGTGTGACTATTGTGGGTTGAAGGGCCACACTATTGACTACTATCGCAAGCTGAAAAAGATGATTCCTCCAATGACAAGGTTGATCATCAAGATATAAGTGGATTTGTTTCGAAGACGAACCATGTTGATTCTAATCCGGCAAGTTCAGCAGCGCCTTCTCCTTCGTATAGCCTCACTACGGAACAATATCACCATCTCCTTGCTCTCCTCGACAAGAACAAGTCCAACCACCTGGCCAATCATGTCACTTCCGTGTCCAGCATGAATGATCTATCAGGTAAAAATTTATGTGCTTCATTTTTCAATGAAGACGCAAGTTGGATCTTCGACACTGGAGCCACAGACCACATTGTTTGCTCGCCCCACTTGATGACCAGCAGCAAACCCATTACGAGTCGACAAGTGCATCTTCCCAACCATGCTCTTACCGATGTGACTCACGTTGGCACCATTCGTTTCTCGAATGATCTTGTTTTACATAATGTGCTTTGTGTTCTGTTATTCAGATTGAATTTGATATATGTTAGCAAACTTGCTAAAACCTCTTTGTGCTTTGCCATATTCACTTATGTGCTTTGCACGCTTCAGGACCAACGATCGGGGAGGATGATTGGGACGGGAACTGAGCGAGAAGGACTTTATTACCTTGATACTGTAAAGATACTTGGCAGCCATTCCGTTTCAGCCGTCACCACAACTTCCCTTCAGCTTTGGCATCAACGTCTTGGCCATCTCTTCAATAAAAGCCTTCGTGCCCTATCTCCTTTTGTTAGAACCATGCCATTTTCTGATATTGGTGATTGTGCAATTTGTCCATTAGCTAAACAGACCTGTGTTTCATTTCCATTAAGTTCAATTAATACACATGCCCCTTTTGAATTAATTCATGTTGATATTTGGGGAGGTTATCATGTTCCTACCATTACTAGGGCACAATATTGTTTAACCATAGTTGATGACTATTCACGATGCACTTGGGTCTACCTTATGCACCATAAGTCTGATGCTCGTCAATACCTCACTACCTTCATCAACCTTGTTGAAAACCAATTTTCTTCCAAGATTAAAACCATTCGTAGTGACAATGGACCAGAATTTATGATGACCCAATTCTCAGATAAAGGGATCTTCCATCAGACTAGTTGTCTTTCTACCCCACAGCAAAATGGCGTAGCCGAGTGAAAACATCGTCATCTCCTTAATGTAGCCTGAGCCTTATTGTTTCAAGCCAATCTTCCTAAGAAGTTTTGGGGTGATGCCATTTTAACCGCCACATATCTTATTAATCGTACTCCCACCTCAGTCCTTAAGGGGAAAATGCCCTATGAACTGCTCTTTCACAAACCACCCACCTATGATCATCTCAGGGTCTTTGGGTGCTTATGTTTTGCCTCTTCCCATCATCATTGTCCCACCAAATTTGATGCACAGGCTACGCGCTGTATTTTCCTCGGTTATCCATACGGCACCAAAGGTTATCAGCTATATGATCTCACTACGGGGAAAATCTTCATCTCTCGTGATGTCTTGTTTCATGAGACAGCATTCCCCTTCCCCTCTTCCGCTGCAGATTCTTCCCTTGTACTGCCCCACGCTCAAGAGCCTGTTTTTGATAATCACATGCCTACCTCCACCACTGACCCTTCTATATCTCCTTCCATGCATGAGACCCATGCACCATATCCCATGCATGCGCCCCATGCCATGCGTACGACTCTCAAAGTTTTGAAATTTTTTTTATTAGTTTTTGTTGAGGAAAGTAAAGCCTGTTAGGGCTAATTTGATGTAATATGATATCAATCACCTAGATTGATTGCTTTCCCTCTATATGGATGTGTAGAATAAGGAACAACTTATGTAGGCATGATTGTAGGATCTTAATTGATCATTGTATTGTATAAATACCCTTGTATTGATCTATTGTAAAGTGAATGAATTTATATATACAATTATCGAATTCTTTACAGTTTTCCTTATATTTAAATTATGAAGAAGACAGAGGGTTTGAACTCGGGATATGATTGGTTGAAGAAGACAACCACATCCCTTGAGACCAATCTATCACTACCAGTGATTATTGATTTCTAGAAACTTTATATAAGAATCTTATAGACAACTTTGAATTGAATTAAAATCATTAGCATGGAATGGAGGGAAGCTTCCTGGACAATATCCCCATAGATGTGAATGAAGTGACATTTCCAGGATGAAAAATACTCCAGATAACGTGTTAGTTTTGGTTCCCACTTAATGGATAACATCCAATTACGCTCTCAACGAAACGCATGCAGTGACACCAACTTTTCTTCTTCTTCCATGCATCTTCCTTGAGTAACATTCTTTATGACTAGATGTTTGAGGACCAAGACATCGGCTTCTGTGACACAACTCAAACAGTAAGTCCATATTTTCTTTTACCCACCAACCATGGTAGCCGAAAGAGTGGATTGGAAGAGGAAAAAAGAAGGAACCAGACCTAGATAAAAGAATAGTAAAGAGGAAAAACAATCAGCAACTTTTGAACAATTAGGATTGAAGTTCCAATTTGTTTTCGAGTTCACATATCTTGCCTGAATTGATGCAACCTCAATTTCATTCATCTAGGACTTTATAACCCTAGATTTACGTAATGGTTATGAATCGTTCTCAGTTTTATTTATGAGTAAATTGTAGTTATAGTCTCTTAACTTTAACTCAATTGGAGCAATGGTCCTTCAACTAAAAATTCATTACTATTGTTCTTTCAACTCATCAAAACGTGCAGCTATGGTCCCTCAACTAAAAATTCATTACCTTTGGTCCCTCAACTTTAATTCAACTGGAGAAATGGTCTCTTAACTTTAACCTAATTGTAGCAATGGTCCTTCCAACATAACTCGTTTTGACAAAAATTTTGACGTAGTTGACGAAAATGACCATAATTACACACTTTGATGAGTTGAGGAACCCTAATTATATAAATGGTTATTCCAACATAACTTATTTTGACAAAATTTTGAAGAAATTGATGAAAATGACTATAGCTACACATTTTGATAAGTTGAGGGATCAATGGTAATGGATTTTTAATTGAATGACCATTACTCCAATTTGATTAAAGTTCAGGGACCATTGCTACAATTTACTCTTTATTTATTGTTCTTATTTTTTTTTAGTAAGTACGGTAGGGCATATCGGTACACAACATTGTGATTTGAATGCTTGAACGTTTTGTTTTGGTTTTGGAAATTTACAGAAAAAATATAAACCCTTTAAAAATCAAAGTAAACGTGGAGACCAGGTCATTCAAAAGAAAGACGAACCCATAAGAACAAAAACATAACAGAAAAAAAGCCGTATATTCGCAAATTTAACAAGATTTAGGGAGCTTTATTAATTAGGCTTCGAAATACATCCCAGTCGGGTATTTATTTTGATGAACCAACCAAATTTACCAAGATGCTCTATGTAACTTGGTTTGGCAAAATAGTGTTCCTCTAGACAGCTCTAGCATTGCTTAACTCATCAACTGAGTCCCCTCTTTCAAAAACTGCAGCAGCCCCCATACCTGAGCCTGCAACAAGGACACACACACAGTCGCGTTTCTTATTCTCATATCAAGCTCTCAATATTCTACCTTCGTTCATAGTTATATTAGACGGAAGAGCGCAAAAGGATACCTATGCACATGGAGATCACACCAAAGCGGTTATCCTTGCCACGGCGCTTCATCTCATTCAGGAGAGTTGCAACACAGCGAGCACCTAGCACACAAAAACAAATACAATATTCGCCTCAGATGACAGAGTGAACGAGTAGTTGTGTCAAAACATATCAGCTTTAGTTTGTTGCAGAAATATAAGATAGAGTCTAATTTAAAACGTCAGTTCGTATACCTGTAGCACCTAAAGGATGCCCTAGAGCAATAGCGCCTCCGTTAACATTGACTTTCTCAGGATCAAGCTCCAATTTCTTGACACAATATACATACTGAGATGCAAATGCCTAAATGAAACCAATAAAACTGCTTGGTCAAAATCTTCAAAGATAAGCTAATTCATCTTGAAGCTTACAGAAATCAATAGCAATGCATTACCTCATTTATCTCAAATAGATCTATATCAGCAAGCTCAAGACCAGCAGATTTCACTGCTACCGGAATTGCAGCAGCTGGACCAACTCCCATGACGGCGGGATCCACACCAACAGCAGCAAAACTCCTGCACAGAGATCATAAAGTTGTATCCAAAGTACAAAGAAAGCTTTAGCTAATTCTTGAACATATCCATCTCAAGGAAATTAACAACATTCTACCAGCCCATCTCTCAATTTTCGGTTTCTTAATAATTAGAGTTCTTTACTATGAATTTGCAGTATCTGTACTATAAAGTCAACTCGAGAATAGGAAGTCAAGCAATTAAATTGAACAAAAATAATCAACGGCATACCTGAAAACACCAAGAATAGGAAGTCCCTTGTGCATAGCTAAACTTCTCTTCATAAGGAGGACTGCTCCAGCACCGTCACTCACCTGGCTAGCATTTCCTGAAAGACAAAAGCAATGAACTGATTCACAATGCTTGAAACAAGTTTTAAAAAAACAAGAAAAACCTTCCTATGTAAAGAAAGAGTTGTGTAAAATTAAACGAAGAAACTCTCCTGCATAACTAGCAGCAAGCTTTATGATAATTGAGTGACAAAATACCTGCAGTTGTAGAACCATCTCGTTTGAATGCAGGCCTTAGTTTTGCCAAATCGTTCATGTTTGCATTTGGACGGAACCCATCATCCACAGAGATTGTAACAGGCCTCTCCTCTCCAGTTTTTGGGTCCACAATCTGATGATACAAATAACCAATTTCAAGAAAATAAAATACCATTTTACTTATGTAAAACTCTTCACAAATAAAGGGAGCACATTTTTATATTTACCTTAGTAGATACAGGGACAATTTCATCTTTGAATTTACCAGATGCTGTGGCTGCAGCAGCACGCCTATGTGATTCTACCTGTTCACAAACATTCATGGAATTACAGATTCAGCATTATCAGTTTATCGAACAGTTAATGCATGTTTTAACTTAAAACAGACAGAAAACTCACAGCGGCTCTGTCTTGTTCCTGCCGGGTCACACCATATCGCTGGGCAACATTTTCAGAAGTAACGCCCATGGGAAGAAGGCAGTCGCGTGCTTGTGCAAAGATATCCACCTATTGACAACATGTATCAGTTCAAAATAACACCACAAACCAAAATATCAAGTAAACAAGGAGAGTTAGATTATACCTTAGGGTTAACTTTACTTAATCCGCCAATGTTATCAACTGTCATGGACTCCAATCCAGCTGCAATGCCTGTATTCAAAACAAAGATCAAGTCCATTGATGGAGACCACCTAGCGGCAAATTAGATGCATGCATAATCAAGAGTTTTTCTCACCAATGTCGTAATATCCTGCTTTTATAGCAGCAGCTACATCAGCAACTGCCTGAAGGCCAGATGAACATTGCCTGTTAACAGTTCTAATGGGAACCGTATCTGGACAAAACCAACAAACCATAACACTATAAGCCAAACCAAATACAAAGAAGGGCCTCCAAAACATCAATTAAAGCTAAAAACTTACCTGGAAAGCCAGCGTAAAACGCTGCCATCCTGCATTCCATTGCTCTAAGTGAGCCAGGTGCCAGAACTGTACCAACAACTATATCCCCCACCTCATTTGGGTTCAAATTTGTTCTCTCTATCACTGCCTGCATAAAAAGCACACCATATGTCAATATCTAATCCCCCTTTCTATTTGTACATGCGATACTCTACTTTAAGCTAATATAAATTGTGAGAATGAAGATTCAAACTCGGCTGCATAGGGGGTAATACATCACAATTTGTAGAAACACATTCATTTCTCTGGAATTAAGTTGGGAATTGTATCTAACCTTTAAAACAGGCGCCAGTAAATCATCAGGCAAAGTGTCCTTAAAACCGCCACGCTTCGCCTTGCAAATGGCAGTCCGGTAGGCTCTATGTAACATGATTTTGCAGCAAGATTCAATACAGAGAAACTATAAAGCTATAAACTTTATTACAAATTCCATACAAAAATAGAATGAGAAAAATTTAATAACTTCATCAAATCAGTTTAAAATTTTAAATTACTCACGCCACAATCACTATATCGTCTCCAAAAGCAGATGTTCTATGGTATGCAGCGCTATCCCCAGCTGCACATGTTGAAGCCTAACAAACCATTTCAGAAGAAATAAATTAGAATAAAATTAAAATCAGCTAAATAAAATAAAGCAAAAATATTTACAAAATTAAGAAGTGAACTGAAAAGAAAGTGGATAAACTTACAGAGAGAGCAGCAGATTCATAATCTGGAGAAGAAACAGAAGAACCGGGTCTCAAATGCTGAAGCAGAACCTTCTGTCTGTTGAGTGCTTTATCCATCTCTCTCTCTCTCCCTCCTCTCTTTCTCTCTCTAGAAAATGGAATGCAGAAAGCTCTCTTCGATCAATACAATTTGTTGAGCAGCAAAAAAAAATGCAATGGTTTGTGGGAATTTATAGGAATTATGATTAATAAGATCGACCCTTGAAATTTCCAAGTAAGGACTTGACCAAAGAGACCAACCCACTTAGTCAAATTGTGAAATGGAAGGGCACTGAAAGATGCTAATATTATACTCCATTTCAGAAGACCACGAGTAAGCCACCAATCACAATAATTCCCACGTTTTCCACTGAAACCAACCACAGCGAACATATACATTTTTGCTTTTTCATTCTTCTAGGAAAATACAAGGAACCAACAACTCTCACGTCTTTCCACTATTGTTCTTTTATATCGAGAATTGATTTCTGCATGTTGTGCGTTTTTTTTTTTTTAAATGAAACTCTCCGTAGACTTTCCGACATTTTATGTTGTTGGCATAAAGTTTTGTAATATTGACTCAAAAATTGTGCCAACAACATGACATGAGATAACGAAAAGTTCATAGAAAGTCTCACTTTTAAGAGAATATCTTTAATATTTGTCAAGTTTCAAAAAGAAAGAAAGAAACAGTGGCAATTGCTCAGTTGATGCCTCTCCCCCAACAACCTTCAGTTTTTTTTTTTTGTGTTTTGCCAAGACTCATTTTGGGAACGAATATGAACTTCCCCACTTGAGGCCAATTTTTTAAAAGTTTGGTGGGTGTGAATCCACTTGAGGCCAAAAGCGTTGACTCGGGGCTGCTGTGCAATTTCGTTTTCCATACTTCTTTCTCAAAAAATATATAAAAAAATTTATTTTAAATATTATTATTAAGAGGAGGGGAGGGGTTCGAAATGAGGAGCTTAGATGACGCATGGATTGGGATACAACTTACAATCTACAAAGATATTGAACCACATGCTTAATCAAAAATCGAAACTAGGGCACAATAAATAGACAATAAGCCATCTATAACACGGTTAGGTACTCCTTTATTGTCTATTAGTGTCACTCCAATTCTATTTTTATTAAAAAAATTATAGTCGGTTTTATTTGTGCATATATTTCCTAGACGAAGAGCCATCGTCATCAAAGGTTGGTGAACGCACATTTTATAAATCAATAAGAGAGAAGGACAAGGTAAAAGGTAAACCAGACAAAGTCCTATAATTTCTGTGTATATATACATATGGACAATCGTTTCTCCAGCAAAAATACATTGACACCAAACTTAGCAGAAAAACTGTCGATCGCCTCTTCCCAGCATGCTAGTATGACCCGGTGTTATTTTACAAAAGAATAAAAAAATTATGTAGTCTTTTATCAACAGAAGAGCAAATCAATACACCGACGAATTGTGGGGATGAATTGATTGCCGTCAAAGTTTTGATCATCAACCGGAAGGGTTTCCGTCGGAGATATTTATAATTCTGGTACCTGGCAAGAATGTCAGACATTGGGCTTCATCTGTCTTGTCTGATTGCTAGGTACCTTCGCCTGAAGTGCGTTGGACATAGCTCGCAACCTGTTAGTTATCTCGGTGAATGATGGACGCATGTCAGGATCAGGTGACCAGCACTGTTCCATCAGGTTCTTCCATTCAGAATCACAACGTTCTGGAATAGGAGGTCGAAGAGTGTTCTTCACAATTCCACCTTCGTTCACAAGTTTACAATCAGTTGAAAAATTAATATAAAGATTCGAAGTATCCATGTTAATCCTAATTCAAAGCAAGCAGGGGAAAGATATTTAAAACAGATCCAATGAGATTTTTCAGCCAACGAAATTTCTTCATTTTATTCGCCATCAGTACCGATGATATTGATAATTAGGTCCATGACATAAACTTACCAATGATGGCACCGCAATGCATATTGGCATATGGTTCCTCCCCGGTCAAGATCTCCCACATTGAAATTCCAAATGAGAAAACATCAACCTGTCAAAATTAATACCATAGCGTTAATTACAAGACAAATAATCGTCTTTGCCTTCAACATTGCTGACATATATATAAAGTCATACCAACCTTCTCGGAAACCCGGATGCTGCTGCCATTTAACAGTTCTGGTGCCATCCAAGGAAGAGTTCCTCGCACACCACCAGATACCAAAGTATTGCGTTTGATTCTCGATAAACCAAAATCTCCAACCTAAAGGATCAATCCCCAATCATCAGCATTAAAGAAAAATCTTTTATCCAGGTTCCCAGGGAAAAAATCAAGTAATGAAAGAAACATTTTGATATGTGGCTAAAATTTCTCATAAAAGGTTCCACAAGGGATACAAAAATGATCACATTCTGACTGCTAAAGAGAAAAGAAAACTCCCACTGGATCTACCCAATTGCATCAGCCGGGAAACTTTTGGCACCATAATAGTCTACCTAGTTTTAAAAAATTTCCCAATTCTGCTTTAAGGAATTTCAAGGTCTCCGGAATTGTACAAGGACTACAAAGAAAAATGCTTTCTAATAAAGTGCTTTTACGCCAATCCCTGAACATGAAACTTGGTTCCAGACTAACTTACCTTGCATATAGGTCGTTGAGGATCCCTCAAGTTGACTAGCAGATTGTCGCACTTTAAATCAAAATGGACAATATTCTTTGAATGCAAGTACTCCATGCCAAAAGCTGCATCCATGGCAATTATAAGCTTTCTACGACGGTCAAGTGATCTGCATAGGAATTCCATGTTCTAAGATATGCATAAAAACTTTAAGAAGCAAAAAAGAAAAGAAATGATAGAAAAATTACCTATCCTTTTTTAGTAGGGCATGCCTCAGTGATCCGTTCACCATGTACTCAGTCACAGTTGCCAACGTTCCTCCAGCTCCATCAGGTACTACTCCATAGAATGCAACCACATTTGGATGATGGAGAGCTGAAAGGATTTGCGCCTCTCTCCAGAAGTCTTTTGTCTAATACAAGCCAAATGAACAATCAACTTCACATGCGTGTCAAATGAAAATTACAATTTTTTGCAGAAATTTACAGATTGTCCATAAGGTACACAGTAAATTCCAGATAAAAATGATACACTTGTTTTAAGGTAGACGGTGTATGTTATAATAGATGCTAGAAGCCACAGAATGTCATATTACTCAAACATTTAATGTCACGAGTTATTGTCAATAAAACAACCAAAGATGTTAACTTTTCTCAACACCAACTGTGCAGGTACTGGGAAAAATAACAAAACAAATTTGTTCAGGAAACCCACCAATCGGTCTTGCTCTGATGATCTTCCTGCAAAACAGCTCTTTTTTATTCGCTTTATAGCAACATCTGTTCCCCGCCATTTTCCATGATAAACAGTTCCATATGTACCAGATCCTAATTCCCGTAATTCTTCAAGATCAGCATTTTTTATAATCTGGATCACATTTAGAAAATTCAGTTGCATAAAGAAATTAAACTTTTATAAATTCCCAAAAACAATGCTGGAAACTGATCTATTTACAAATCAGAGAGCATTTCAGTAATACTATTATCTCAAGGAGTGACACAATACTACCTATCTACACACATATGAGAAGTTTACATGTGCATGAGTGATAGTTGTCTGCACCACACATCCCTTTGTTATCAGTGAATATATCTCTCTATACAGACTACATATAAACGCTCTTAGAGGCAAGAGGAGTATGAACCATCTGTTCTCATTAGGGATTTAGGAGACTCGAGAAACATTGAAATGAGAATCATTGCATTTACCAAGAGACAATCCCATCATATATAATCATCAGATGCTATACTTTTTCAAGGGAATTTAAAAAACAATGAACTCTTTCTTCTTTGAAGAAATAAATGATCAGAGCTTTCAATTAATACAATGATTAGTATCCTCAAAATTGACCCACAGCAAGAAACCTCTTCAAGAATTTTTTTTATATATAGAATGCTGCAGCATAAGCTGGCAGCAGCGGGGACCCCTGTCAGCAGATGTAAACTTGTGTACTATAATAAACAAAAACATGTTCTAATCAAGAAGAAACTTAAGACATCAGCGGAATACCTGCAAGCCATAGATGCTGGCTTCCATTTCAGCGATCATTGCATCACTAAATGATT